>CM032811.1:7579282-8877199 GCA_019155185.1 Beaufortia kweichowensis
AAGGTCATTCTTTATTTAGATAATAAAAGTAAATCATTCAGTTTGGTACATTTGTAATAATCTTTCAGTTGAGAAAAAAAATTAAGGGATATTTCATAAATGTGTTTATGCAGAAAATGTACCTAATGAATTAAATTAAGAAAATAAAATGAAGAAAACATATGCCAGAACTAAAGACAAGTCCTACTGATTCATCAACTTTTTGCTGAATTTATTAATGATCTGCATCTGTGATTAAATAAAACTTGCCTGCTATTCAGGTTAAAATGTGACCTTTCAGGAACACTTTTAAAATTAACTTTTATTGTTATTTTGAAATCTTTGTAAAACAATAAAGGTTTTAATAAAGAATTTATGTAGTTTAGTTTTTTTGTGTATACTGGTTTGTTGGTGTGTTAACATGTGAAATACTATTAGATAAAACAAATTAATTGACATAGAAATATATATAAAAACCCCAGCATAATGACAGCATTTTATTAGGAAGGTTAGAAAGTCAGCTGTGTTTTTAGGGCAATGTTTTAAAATTATTAAATATTAATAATATTATTATTAATAATATTAATAATAGTTTAAATATTTCAGAAAAGTCATTAAATATCCTATAAAGCATTTAAAATACAGACATGTAGTATGGTTTAAGCATTGGAATTCCCAAATCAGGTTCTTGTCACTAAAACAATCTAGTAGATTTTTAGGCAACTATTTAAAAAGTATGTATACTTCACATTTGAATGGCCACTAGGGGGTGATGGTGGATTTAAAGCAAGTCTAAACTTGGAAAGCAATGCAATGCATATCAAAATCTCATCTGCCTTACTTTTTTTTTAAGTGTCAGCATTCAAATCAAAAGTATATTTTAGTTAAGAAAAAAACTATTATCCAAACCAGAAGTCACACCCATGGTCACTTATAAGTGAGTACAAAAAGAGATCATACTATGCAAACCATTCATCTAGAAATAATAGATACTGGACTAAATATGTTTGCATCTAGTAGAACTAATATGCTATGAAGCAAACAGTTGCAGTTGGCTTATGAGGTATGGGCACAGTCATTGTTTCTTTTAAAGGTGAAATGTTGGAATGTAAGAGAAAGTCCCTCACTCTCTAAACAGCAATTCTTTGTCTCTGAAAGCTGAGTGCTCTGAAATTAGGTCATAAAGACGGAGCGATTAGCTCATTTCCCAGCCATGTAAAATCACCCCCTCCACTCATACGAAACAGAAAGACAGGAGAACATGAGACAAAGTCTGCTTAATCATACTTTGTATAGGACTTAAACCAGGAAATAAACCAGTGAGTCACTTAAAAACTAGTTAGAAAAGATCAGCGGAATTCTTGTTAATCCATATTTCTTGAGTTAGATAATCTTGACAGGAGATACTGTGATAGGTGAAGGTGAAATAGGAGGAATTATGGGAGGGTCACAGCTCATCATGAAGGTCCAGTGTGGGAAACGCACAGTGTTTATACAGAACACCAGAGGCTTGCCTTCTCATTCGTCTAGAGGAGCTCTTTGTGTTTGAATGTGTATCTGAGCCTTGGCCTAAGTAACCCCTGCATGTTGTCAGTGCCCGTGCTCATCTGGTTTCCATCTCACGTAAGTGTAATTGTGCTTATTTAGTGTGACACCCCCCCATTCGTAACGCCAGCTGCCCGACTAACTGCAGAGATGTTCTGCATTCCTTGAATATAAGAATGCCAAGCCCATAAATATTTTTGCATTAGATAACAAATATGAAACCAAATCTTTTTATTAAGTATTCTTCTGCAAAATATGCATATGCAATCTTCTTTAAAAGAAATGCAACTTATAGTACTTGCACTATGTTATTAATGCAATTTTTAAATATTTATTTTATTTAGTGCACTCACATTTATAAAATTTTAAGAGCTCTAAAATGATTTTAAAATGTTTAAAATGTCTAAAATGATTTTTTTTATATTTAAATGTCAACTGGTAGTAACACTTTACAATAAGGTTGTATTTGTTAACACTCGTGAATGCATTAGTTAACATGATCTAAGAAGGAACAATAAAGTACTTCAACATAAAACCCAAAAATGGTTTATGTTAGTTCAATGTACTTTAACTAATGTTAACAGATACAACTTTTAATTTTGAAAATATATCTGAAATTAACATGAATTAAAATGAATAAGTGCTGTAGAAATATTGCTAAAAACTAGTCTTAACAAATACAACCATATTGTAAAGTGTTACCTTTTCTTTTGTCTATTTGAGAACAAACCCATAAAAGTTAAGGTGTAGGACAGTTCATATGGTTTTCTCTCTTGTAGGGAGTTTGTTTCTCCTGTGAGGTGTTGTTTACCCTAATAAACCTCATGACCCCTGTGACCCCTGCATCAGTTCCTCCACCACTGTAGCCCTCTGCACCTCTCGGCCCTGTCGCCACATCTTTAGTGCCTGACAACAGACTACCCTGAAAAACACCAGAAGACCAACACACAAACCCCAGCTGATTCAAAACAGAGGGCAGAGCCAAATCAGAGAACAAGGGGGGTGAAAAGAGATGTCAAAAGACTGCAAATACAGGGTTATGATAAATGACAAAGGTGATAAAGAGAGAAGCAGGAAAATGAGCAGCGCTAAAGAAACCCACTCCTGATGATGTCATGGCTTTGGCTCTCTGCAGTGTAGAGAGGGCCGGGCTTAAGCAGGGCTTTAGGAGGGGGTTGGGGGCCGTGGATTGGATCTTGGCGGAAAGGGGACTGTAATTCGAGTGACCCCCATCTCAAATTGAAAGCAGTTGTGAACCCTCTCGAGGGTAAACTTTAGCGATCCAGACTCGGCTCGCTGTTCCCACGACACAGTCCGACCTTCCTCCTAACTCTGTCCTGACGTCCATTCTTTATTTCGTTCCTTCCTAAAATCGCCAGTCTTCCTGCCTATAAATGGGAAGTCTGGTGGCAGTTTTGAGACGACCGGCACTGAAAAAGGCCAAAATAAGAAGAGCCGTGAAGGGCTCGCAGTATCTGTGCTTATTAAAAGAAATCTGGAGAGTATAAAATGCCTTTGAAATGGAAAATAGTTGCTCCTTATCTGTGTCTGTAGGACCAAGCAATTGTTTTGTTCCAACATCTGCGGCCTGTATGGGATGCAAAGTAGTGTTTCAGAGCTGAGGTACATATAGTTATCAAGATCTGCTTTACACAAGACAAAATAAGAGAAATTAGAGACAGGAAGTCTAAGTCTTTGCATTTTCCCAATCAGTCCACCCTCTTTGACTATAAATTTTGTTGTTTCACCGAATTTTCCAATCAGTGGACTGTGTTCTTGATTGATTAAAACAGAATGGACTAAAGCAATTCTGACCTGTGCAAGAGAAGGTTAGTGCTCTAGATTTATATGGAAAACACTTGCATCTAATTGACTTCTCAAGTGCCTCCTTTTGTAATATGATTATGTTGTGGTAGGTAAAATCCAACTTAAATTTTTGTAATCTTTTGGCAGTCAAATTGATTACTGAACGTATGCCTTGCCCAAGTAAACAAATCCGCATACAGACCCGATGAGCACCACTGCATCGTCTTGGATGACACATTGCCAATATAAAATTAACTGTTACTAAAATGCTTCCAGATTGCAGCTGTAATGTTTTTCCTCTGTTGTATCTATTGTTAGGATCTCAGTCCAAAATACCAGCTAGGTAAAATGTGTGTGGTAACCTTTGTGACAGCCAAGTTGGTGTGTGGCAGACTTTATAAGTAATGAATCATATTTATGCTTCAGTGAAAATTGTAGGTTTGTGCCATTCTGAAAGAAGTAATTTCTGCAGATGGGAAAGACCTAGGTTTAATGAAGAAAGTTGTTTAAGGTCATCAAACCTCTCTCTCGCTCTTTCACTTTCTCCTTTCCCAGCTCTACATAAGCACCATTGTATTTTTGCGAGATAAAATCAGAAGGAAAGAATGTTTGGTGCTGATTCAAAAATGTAAATAGCATTTTGATTTACAAAGATGTGTTACATGTTGACTGGGGAAAAAAAGCAGAGACATGCTTTGCGTGTCTAGAACATTGTTTTGTTGAGTAAGAATATGCATGGGTCTGATAAGCCGTACAAACCTCATTTTGTGTGACATATTTTGACAGCTTCAAGCACTGAACGTCTAAATGAGTATATTAATGCTGTGTTATTCAACTACACTAATTACTAAGTTGAGTCTTGCAATTTATTTTCCTGAGGACATGTGCGTGCTCACCTTTGTGCTGGGTGGGTTATTTCTCTTTTCTTAGTAAGGCTGTGTGAACAGCTATTTGGATTCACACCCCTTTAGAGATGTTGTCTGGGTCCCTAATGTCACAAAAAAATACATGATTAAGCGTTATGGTGTGAATCAGCGACACACGAAAGGTCAACGTCTCTTGGAAACATTTATCATCCGAACGTTTTTCAGCAATTCAGTCTAAGTACACAGCTGCTGATAACCCAAAATGGAGTGGTTTTGGTTAAAGTCACATCCTGTCTGTGAGTTCCATGTTTGGTGATTGTGGATCTTTTGGAACAGAGATCACAAACAGTGAAAGTCGTGAGCCAGATACGAAAATAAATATTCTTGGTTTGTTATTGGCTTATTCTTGTTACACACTGGGTCCAAAATAAACCACATCTGCCATTGGCAAGAGAAATGAAAAAATGTACCAGCAATAAATATTTCTTAAGAGTGAGAGCTCTAAATGGATGAAGGGTGTAGTGGACAAAAAAACTGTTACTGGATTAGAACACACTTCTGTGTCATTGTTGTGCAAAGAATCATGGGAAAAAGTGTTTATCTGTTGTTCCCTTTAAAATCTTTCATTACAAAGGGCCCTTTAAAGTGATCAGCTTTGAACACTTTAGATTGGAATGACCCTCCAAAATGGTGGCCATGATTGTTTCCTCTGAAGTGCCATTCATATGTGGATTCATCCCATTTGTGACACATGATAAAAAAGAATGATTGACATTGATACTTTTATGTTCTAAATGCACAGAAGTGGATTACTACGAAAAATAACAGAATTTTATGAGGAAGGTTATGACATTTTAAGACTACCATCAGGTCACGGCTACCATTTTATGTAAATCATAGTTCACGGTTCATCTCTGTTCTTTATAAGATCTGGTTACCGTGCAGCTGCTGTTGGCACACAAGACGTCAAGTTGAAAATGTTCGATTTAAACTGCTGTATCTCTGCAGTGACTAATCTAAAGCCAGACTGAAGGATGCGGTGCATTATATATGTCATTGTTAAAGAATGTGCAGGAGTACAAATCATGCAATACTAGAACAAATACATTCATAATTTATTCAAACTGAAAAGCACATTTTGTGTTTATTTCTTTATTACATACCATATGTATCACTTTTTTTCAGTCTGCATGTACATAAATGCACAATGGTGCCCATGCGTTATTCTTTGTCTTATTATTTAGTCTAATAAGTGCTAAACCATATTTGATTTATCTGTTTTCTACGCATTACCGTATGTCCAATGACATGCATCCCTATATATTTTTCAGTCTACTACCCGATTAGATCATAATTTCAAAAAGAAAAAAGAAACACAAGAAAAATGTAATGCCAAAAGATGTTCTCATACTGACAGAGGGTATATTGATACTTCTGTAATTAAAAATCTGCTGCCAAGAATAAAGAGTAAAGATAATTTACTATATGCAAATATGACCTAATAAACAAAATAGCTGCAAGACAAACAACAAAAACAGTCTAAAAACAGTCCTCATCTAGCCATTTTCATTACATGTTAGGGGTTTTGACATCATTCTCTTAGAATCCTTGTTTGAGAATAGTTCAGATGTAGAGTCATCTAATTTACTCTGTTAAAGGATTTGGCTTTTTTCTGGTCCAAAAATAGTTTTGCCCCTGTTAAGAACTGAACCGGAATCTCAACATGTGGATTAACTTTTTGAGGAAATGGAAAATAAGGGTGGAAATAAACTTGGTCCCACAGAAGACAATTGGCACGGGCCTTGTCAGTTCATTTCTGCTCTGGCTGGTCACTGATTGTGGACTTTCCCACAGGTGCCCTTACAAAAGATGGCTTTTTGGATTATGGGTGGACAAATTATACACTACATCTGAGCCCACCAAACATATGTGTTTTATTCTTTTAAACTTTCTATAATTTTCTGTTTAAAAAATGAACAGGCATGCTTAGTTTGTTAGTAAGAATATGTTTTATCCATTTTCTCCATAAATGTTTAAACATTTCAGGCATTCATTTACAAGGAAAGAAAATGAGGGGACTTGAACGGAGTTACTACCACCAGCTGTGGTAAAAGATCGCAAGTTACGCAGCACCTCCCTATTCCCTTTTGCCTTAGTAACAGGTGTGGAGGTCTTGCCTGCATTTCACAGAGCCTTGTGGTGTATGGTGATCAAAACTGGAGCCACAGCCACACTAAGGCGTTGTGTGTAGTTCAAAGATGGACAGAGACAGGATGCAGGCCCTCTGTTTACTTTCACAAAAGGCTCCAGCCATTTCCTGTGGGTCATTTTTGTGACTGAATGCAATAGTCTTGGGTTCAATGGTTTGCAGTTCAGCTAACCGTCACGTTTTTCACTTGACCTGTCCCCTCAGCAGCAATAAAATTATGGATCTTCTTTGGGCTGACACCACTAACCCTGAAGCCAATTATATCTCGTTTTGGATAAATGAGAAGTGGTGTTATGCTTCACAGCGGTTTCTTATAGATATGTTTGGATTATTGTTTGTTTATGAGATTAACTTTTTCGTTTTTATTTCCTCTCTGTATACAATAGATAATCAAGTGACAAAATCTTCCAATTTAGTAAAATAAATGCATTCAAAATGATGCATTTTATTGCTGTATTATTTTTATTTATTGCTATTTTTTATTTACCTGCATTCATTTTGTTTTAACTGACTTGACTAGGGCCATGATATCTTCATAAATTTTATGACTTTATAATCTTACTGTGTCAACAGTTCTTTTATTTGTGTCAATTCTGATTTATGATATATATATGATATGGGAGGATATAATGAGAGCTATAAAAGATATTAAAGAGATACAAAAGAGCAACGGGGCATAGCAACCATTGTAACACATAATACCTTTAGAAATGTCCAACATGTTAGGAGAAAATCAGGAAATGATGTAAGTGTTTAAGCCACAATGCAATGAACAATTTCCCAATGCATGAATACATGTCTTTAAGACCTTCTGCAACCAGTTGCTTCTGCAATAAACTGAACCATTACGATAGCATGCAGTAAACAGTAATTTACTATGTGTAGTAATCTGCAAAAAAGCTGGGTTCTTGGGTAAAATATGGACAAACCAAACTGTTAAACTAGAAAATATCCATATAACAACTCAGCATAGCTTATTTATTTCATTTTACCCACATTTAGCTTAAAACAACCCAGCATTATTTAAGTGTAGTACTCATTTACCGGCCTTTCAGCAAGGGCAAATGTTATATCACCCAATTAAAATCCATGAGCTAAATATATTTGTGCCAAACACACAGATTATTTAGCCCTGCATGAGCAATTAAAATGTCCACTGGGTTGATACTTGTAGTTTTGAAGTTGAAAATTAACAAGAAAAAGCATTGAAGAAATAATCAAGTTAATTATGATCATGCGGGGAAAGTAATATAACATTTTAGATTCTTCATTAACACCATATTGTGTTACAGCTGTACTGTAGCTCCAACATACTACAAATGACAAACATATGGGAGGCAATTACACACATTGTCTAATGCTTTAATCCTTCTGTTTCAGAGAGCCCTGTAAATGGCCTTCACCTACAGGCCTTCAAAAGCATATGCACTCCCATCCACCTCCCTCTGTGAATATGAATCATGGATAATTTGTTCAAGCCTGTGACACCACCGGTCTGAAATTGACTCATTCTCAAAGGTGGCTGTGATTTTTGCCAACCCTGCTGTCACCAATTACCTGGTGACTTCAATGAACACATGCAGGGCAGTGATTAGTCAAAACTTGATCATTACATTCCCACGCTGAGATGAGGTGTGGTGGTAACTGGTTACCTTTCGGAGACAGGCACTGACGGACTGTTGCCAGCCAATGTGGTTTAATGGGATCTCGGCCTGATCAACAGCTCTGGGTCAGAGTGTGTGACCAGTTTGCTGAAATTCGAAAAATCTGAACTTGTTTTTTCTCTAGGTTCTCTCTATGCCAGTGACAAAATGGGTAAAGGAACCAGGCCCAGTTTCTGCTTTTTATATCTAGGTCATTTGCGTGTGGCTTTGGACAGGAGTGAAGCCTAATCTATGGGCTTTCTCTTGTAAAACGCTTTCAGCTGTGGTGAGCTTTTTCGCCCCTTTTCGCCTGGATCTAGCACACTAACATGATGGATCATTAGATAGCAGCTCCCCACGCTTTCCCCATCTATCCCGCTGTTTTTTCCCCTGATCGTGACTGTCTCTTGAAAATAAGTCTATGTTATGTCTGTCCAAGGAAACAGAAAAGACAGATGGTAAATCCTTTGGTATGGTAAGCTCCCTTGCATTTTATCTCTCCGTGTTGAAGCCCTGTGCAATATATCTAACAAGTCTACCCTCAAGCGTACCTTCACTGTTTAGACCATCATCAGAGTTAGGTAAAATCATTATACACTATTTGGTCTACAGCCAAAGACTTCTGCTGAAATGCAAAATTCCTTTAGTATCTAAGGTTTCTGATGGTTTTGCTTTTAAAGTTTAGGTTTAATTTCCTGTTTTTGAGTTCTTTGATGTCTTGAGGGCTCCAGCAGAGCTTCAGTAGGTGCCACATAAGAAGACAAAGCTTTAAAGTATACTGTGATAACATTTTCTGATATTATATGTGAAAAAGCAGCTTTAGCTAAATACGTAATCATTCCACCAATTTCCTCTTTCAGATCTTGTTATGCTTTTTCAATATTCTCTGCTTGCACTGAACATCATGAGGTTTTCTCAAAGCTTTAATTATATAACATAAAACATACTTATGGAACATTGTGGAACGTAATCATAAGTCTACTATTTTTAGAAATCATGTATACATGAGTGTAAGGGCCTAGTGGATAAACATAAAGATTACTATATCCAACACTTCTCAAAGGGGGTTTATTTTAAATGTCATTCTCTGTATAGACAAATACTGCTAAACAGTACCACTGTATTTTACTATGAAGTTAATTTAACACACTTTTTGTGACAAAATTCCTATAATGTGTAGTTGCTTTAACATTTCAAACTTTATAGTGACTGAGATGCAGCCCTTGTGAAAACCTCCCAGTGTGCTTGTGTGTCTCCCATAATTGACTGTAATACAGGCTACTATATACAGTACTGTATGTACACAGTGTTGTTCTGTAATGGTGGGTCTCAACTATAATGGCTGTCACTGGAAATGATTTGACTGCAGTGCATGTCAACAATGACATTCTTTCATTATTGCTTAGCCTGTTCAGCACTACAGTAATTAATCTACAGCTGAGGACAAGAATTCCTAACATTGTGGTAAAAGCCTCATTTAAACAATGCTATTGGCATTTCACCTTATCTGTACAAAATAAACCCATTCCCCACACGGAAGGTCGTGCACTTCAATCCTCTCCAGATGCAACAGTCTGTTTGTTTGTCTAGAAGTAAAATGTGGTCTTGGAATGTCTTGGATCTCCACCCACTTTTTCATTCTTGTTCTTGTAAATATTTTTAATGTAGTTTACCTTCCTTAGATATGTAAGCATGTGTTTCAATGATTAAAAGTCAATGATGGGCCTTACCATTATCCGTTCATTTATTTTATAACATTTTGCTCCTGTAACTGCATATCGCTCTGCCAGAGAAATGTTATAAGGTTAATTATAGTTTGTGCCATGTTTAAAAAAAGTTTCTTCAAACATAACATGTACTGGTTATTTTGGATGAACACCTTTACACAAACTGTGGAAGCCAACATATATTGGCTTCCACACATTGGCTTATACTTTCTCTATAGAAAGGGATGATCTCAGAGACATGCATGACAAACTATTATCATGATGATGATTTAAGACACTGCTTGCATTGACTTGTCTGAGTATTCATCACACTATAAAGGTAACAAGCTTTTGTTTTTTTACGATAAAAGCATTACGTAATGGAGTGATTTCATTTTTACAGGTATTGCAATACCAGCCCATTTTAATCTCATGTTCTGGCATATACAGTAAGAGCCTCTAAGGCAATTTATAAAGCTCCAAAAACATACGTATGAGGTTGATACTCAATGACTTTATCTTATCTTATGAGAACTGGCCAAAAGCCAATAAAGAAAAATGATAATGAAAATAGGGTCCGTGAGAACTTGAATAAACTCAAGAGAACAAATGCAATGATTTTCATATATTGCAGTTTATTCCTGCCAGATTTTCATTGTCTTTTTAAAAGTGTTTCGCTGGTGTTAAATTGGTCTCAATGAATCTATTTCAAAATTACTAATATTGTTTTACAAAAAATACAGTAGCTATTGAGTCCCATGGGACCCAAAACATAAATCAAAAAACGAAACGTTAAGAGGGTTGAAGCATTTGACTGAAGCATGCTGGGAAAGAAACAGTTCATTACCTCTCTGGCTAATTTAACGCGTTTTTAAAAGCTCCACAAAACGTGACAAACGACCGCTGCTCACAGTTACACCCTCATAACATAATAACGCTTTGGTGATCTTTGCACTCATCCGTCGTAATTATACTCTTTTGGGGTGACTGGATATATTCCCTTAAGAAAATGATGAATGAGGACAGCAGCAGTAAAGGAGTTAACAGTGACAGGAAGTTCAAGAAGTCCGACTCTACTACGGGGGGCACGCCAATACTTTTCTCATACTCTCTCATGTAGCCTACTGGAAACAGTGCGCATCGCTCCATGCTTACTCGCTTCCTTCTCCAATCTTTACATACTTAGCAGTTAATAATTGAGTCATACAACTCCTCGTGCAGTCACCGGTGCCTAACGCAGACGAGTCGAAAGTGAAGATGTTCGTTGCTTGTTTTTATTAGGACGTTTGTCTCGTTTTTTCGCAATCGTG
Source organism: Beaufortia kweichowensis (assembly GCA_019155185.1). Taxonomy (NCBI): domain Eukaryota; kingdom Metazoa; phylum Chordata; class Actinopteri; order Cypriniformes; family Gastromyzontidae; genus Beaufortia; species Beaufortia kweichowensis. The sequence continues at coordinate 7,590,347 of CM032811.1, forward strand.
AGACACTGCGAGCGTTTCCTCCAGCTGTTACACGCGCATAATGTCTACAAAGTGAGTGACGCGTGACTGTTACTCATATATTATGGCATGTCGTAATATATAGAGTTTGTCTGTGTGTCCATGCGAGTAGTAGTGAATCAGGAGAGGATGACACCTCATACACGGAGGTGCGACTCAAGAAAGCTGGAAACTCAACACGCGAGCATCTTCAGTTGCTTTGGACATTAACATAAGTCAAGCCGAACCTCCAAGACGCGGAGTCAGTCCAAAAACAGGAGGAATACTTATTAATGCCGGGAAAACTGCTCAAGTGTTGATGCTGTTTGACTAAAGTGGGATATTAGGTTTGGAAACGCAGTACGTATATTGGATGCGTTACTTTTGATGTCTTCAATCAGCACAACTCTAAAGGTTAGTGAAGACTTATTTATTATTATTGGCTGGTCAGTGAGACTTTGTCACGAGATAATGTTTATAACTTTACAGACAAGAAGGTAAGACACTACGTTAGTACACTTTCTATTGTTTGCGTTAAGTTAAAACAAGTTTTCTTGTCATCGAAAATCGTTAAAGATTAATATGAGTCAGAAAGGTGTATTAGTGTATGCATAACGATTGCTCTCTCTCTCTCTCTCTCTCTCTCTCTCTCTCTCTCTCTCTCTCTCTCTCTCTCTCAAAACTACATCATTGATGCAGTCATTGTCATTTTCATGTTTCTTTTAACAAACTTTTCTTGGATATATAGATACTTTAATGATCCCTTGTGAAAGTTTTGGAGAATTTGTTGAGGTGTGTGGGTTCCATTAAGAACCTGTAACATATAGGACAATGTTGCACAAAAGGTTTTTTGTAATAAAACAAGTTTCCTAAAACTATAAAAGGTTTTAAAAGAAAAAAACAACGAAAAACTATTCCTCTATGGGACCTTTATTGTTAACAGTCAGTATGAAACCCACAGCTAATTCTTTCATTGCCTTTTGCTGTATTACCTCAGCGTTAACACACAGCTCTGGAAAACCCTTCAGCATCAAATCTTTTGTCAGCCATTTAACGTCCAGCCTTTTTCAACAGCTTCTAATGCCCCCTATTGCTCAACAAACTATTTTCTTTAGCAACTGGAATGTTGACTATTCGGGGTGGACAAATAAAACTTCCCAATGAATCCCGTCTGTTCTCAATTTACTCACTCATTATTGCACCCGGGAATACTCATAGAATGGATGTCATGCATTACAATTGAGAATTTCTATTTACTTATGTGTTACACGCTGTTCAGATAGAAATTATACTTGGAGCAATACAATTGATGCAGGATTACATATTATTGTTATGTTAGTGCATTCTGCTGTGTTTTATAATAGACACACTGAATTGTTAGTGAGCTGTATGTTTATTTTTACTTCAGAGATTAAGAGCAGATACACATGGTAAAAACCATCATCAAGGTCTGAAAATGCTTAGAGATGTCAACACACTTGGATTTGAGCTCTGAAAACTCCCCACAAATTACACTACTATATTTTTCCATCTTATTATGTTGTTTGGAAAGTTGAGGCATATCTCAGGGAAAAAGATATCTTAAATATCGCCCATTTGGGTCATTGGGGGAAGGGTATTGTTTTGTCCATTTTAATTCTTTCAAAGGGAAGAATAGGGTTCAGAATTGGTCATGGAATCTGAACTGAGAGACAGGAAGTCAGCCAAACCCTCTCTCTGGATTTTTGGACCTTTGAATATGAAGGTTAACATGCAAAACTGTTTGCTTTAAAACCACTTTTCATCATCCACTTATTCACTTTCAATACTGTACTTGCTAATGCAGGCCTGGTGCTTAGTTTACCATGGATTTAGGAGACAAACCCCCTGTCCTAGGGGTTTAGAGCGAATAAGCCAAATCCCTGTTTCCTCCCGGTGCACCCCATCTACAAGAATTTGGGCTGATGAGCTTCCCAGCTCCATGCTCTGCATCCCTTACTAAAAGAGCAGTTCTTGCATATATCATCTTTCTTACAGTCAGTGTTTTTACTGCAAGCGTACTGCTATAGTCCATGTATTGTGAAGATTTACAGTTTATCAAGAAGTTTTATTAAAAAAAACTAAGTTGATGAATTAGTGGTCTCCCTACCAGACATCATAACTAGCTTGACCAGCCTCCTTGGTCAACCCATACTGGTCTAAGCTGGTCTTTTTAGCAGGCCATGAATGCAAAGCATTTCCATTAAGGGATTTCAGATAAGAGCATCTGTCAGGCAGATGTCCATGTAAAGGTTTTGACAGAGGTAGCTAGAGGTAATGCAAACACAGACAGGGACCCCCTCCCTCACTCTGACCTCCAAGACCTCCAACATGAACATAAGCAGTCCCCTAGCAGCCAAGAAGTTGACTTTACACCCATCTCCTTCAGACAGCGGCATTTCCGACACTATAATACACTTGCAGCCGGCCTAAGTGAAGGAAGCTGGAAGAAGTTCAAAGACTCAATGGGTTTGGAAGGAGATGAGATGAAAAAAGAGAGAAAGAGAGCCTTCATTTGCTGACTATGTCCATCTCAAAGAGTCTTGTGTTTGTCTTGGTGACGTAACGGATGTGTTTACAATCGTTTCCAAGTGCAGGTGTGAGAAAGCGCACAGCTGTAAATGCTGTCCTCTGTCTGGTGACTCAAAACCGCACTGTCTTTCTGGTCCACTTGGCAGCGTCCTTCATGAGTAATGCGTCCCCACCCTCTTCAGTGTCTTTTGTTATACTGTATGTGCTTGCACACGCCACAACTCCCCCCTCGTTTGATCACTTCAGGCCTGCCATGTTCTTTCATCAAGGTCAAAGTTACAGACATTTTTTCGTCATTTCACTCATCTACACTTTGCCTTGTCTGGATCATTATTCACTTATCCCCACAGGTCAGCAAATCCATCTTCTTTTATCTCTTATCGTTGATCACCCGTGGCATTCCTGTTTGTAACATATGACTGTTTAACTTCCCAGACTCTGTACACTGTGTATGACATAGCTCTTCCTTTTCCTGGCAACAAAAAGTCCATTAACTCTCCCTTCCCGCTTATGATAAATTGATGGGGCTGCACGCTAGTTTGTCACCTTTCACTTTATGGACAGACTCTTATTATTTTATACATGCCCTTTGCAACACAGCTTTCCTTCTATAATTAGTTACGTACACCAGTACGAGAAACTTCCCTGGTGGAGCAGGCAAGATCTCAGAGCTAAGACCTTCTGGTAGTGTTTTATTTTTTATAGCTTCACTCTTCATTTCACCCGATGACACTTTTATTTAGCCCCAGGAACTTGGATGCTGTAGCCCTCTTGGCCAAAAGTCTTTCCCCCAACTGTACGGCCTCTGGGGAACGATTGCCTTTCTTTGTAATTATGACACATTTCTGAAGAACCACTGAAAATAGATCTTTTGAACTTTTGAAGCTACATGTATGAGTTGCGTTTGTCAGTATGAGGTCACTGGCGCTCTTTCATAATCTGAAATGTCAGGGAACGTCTTACTATTGCTGGCCAGTTGACCGAATGTATTGTTTATTTAAGCGTTCTCGTTGCAGATCTCACATGGACTGCGTTACTGAACACAGCTGTTTTTCTCACTACTAATGGATCGTCTCAACTTGTCAGAAATGTAAACCAAAGTCTCAAATCTACAAAATGTGTGCAGGATTCAGCACAACTGTTTTTTTTTTCAAACACATGTTAAACATTTTTTACAGTATAAAATTAATTATGGTGTGCTTTTTCGCAAACTTTCACTTCATATTTTTGACTGATCCATTACTATATTTTACGACCCCATGATTCTAGGCACTGCTTCCACCACAAGCTAAACTTGTGAACAAAAGCTTGGATAAAGGGTGACCTACATTACTGTCCCTCCTCACCGCCCCTTCGCTTTCACGCCCGCATCAGTGCCCATCTAGTTCCTCAGCAGCGTATTTAAGGGTGCCCACCCCTACCAAAAATGCTCCATTGTGTACAGAAACCTTTGTTGTCTAATTTAACAAGGAAAGGAGTGCAGGGTCCGGTGCTGGCAGGAGGGGGAAGCCAGAGAGGTGGATGCCAGTGCCATGGACCGGCTCCGCTGGGAAATGTGAAGGTCAGCTGAAAAAGAAACAATAACCTTCAAAACTCTGTGTTGAAGACAATAGTCCTAGTGCAGACACCTCCCTCCTAACTGGCTACAATAGTCGGGCTCCTGTTTTCTTTGTTTATTTATGTGTTTGGGTGCATCAGCATTGACCTTGCTTTGTAAAGAAGTCAACTGTCGAACATCCAAAAACATCTTCATTCTTTTAACCAAACACACGCATTCACGTCTGTTTATGTGTGTCAGGGAGTTTTAGCGAGATGGGCGTAATGCATTGGGCGTGAGCTTACTGTTTACAGTAGTAGACTTTGTTTGCATTATGAAATCATTGTGTTTGTAATTTTTTACAGATCACTGACACGGGCTACGCTTTCACCACACTTTTCTTCATACCTAAAACCAGAAGCTGCTTAGGTCAACTTTTTTGTCTTTCCTGTTGGAAGAAAATGAGTTTGTGACACTTGCAAGAAGCGTGATATATGCCTGTGTTGTGCTGAGCTGAGCTGTATATTGTCAGTGACTCTTTTATAACTGTTCTACAAAAGTAAGATCTTAAACAGAAACTCCTTCACACTAACATATAATTGTCATCCAAGTCTTCTAGCTTTTTGACACGCACAAGTATACTCCCCACAGCGGTCCGCACACATGTGCAGGCAGAAACACGCACACAGCTGTCCAGCTGTGCTCTCGTGTTATAGGACTCTGTCAGCGATGGGTTTTGTCTTTGGGACTGTCAGACTGTGGAGGATACAGATCCACCTGGAACGATGCCACCAGAGATGCAACTGTAATGAAAATTACAGGGTGGAAAACGGCCTGCCTCTCTACATTTTTCATTATAACAGAATTGCAGTTTTGCTTGAGGAGCATGTCAGGGTGTTCAGAAGATGTACTTCGACTCTGCGACTGGCTGCTCTGCATTAGCGAGAGTGGAGTCTTACTAACCTCATTGTAACCCCTATGCTGGCTAACCAGATGTTGGCTTACTTCCATTCAGCCTCAAAAAATACTTGACTTGTCCCCGTCCTCCATTCCCTCCACCTCCGTCTAAACCGCTTATTCACTATTACTGGCTGCAGAAGGAGAGGGGGGTTGTAACAAGTTAATTTTTACCACAATTCTGTTTCTGGTATTCTGGAATTTCGCAGCAAACAAGCTCTGGAGCCAAAAAAGTATACGTGGGGTTTATCCGCAAAGACTTTGTGTTGTTCAGCCTTCGTGCTCACAGTTTCAGGAAGTGAGATGCTTTTTAATGAGGCAAGGCTGGAAATGGGCCCTAAATGACCCCAGTGACTGCGGTGAGAAACACTCCAAAGGACCGTGCGTGGAAAAGTACAGGGTAATTTTTAATTTAGTCTGGTTACAAAACGTCCAAAACAGATCATTACGCTTGGCTCAGAGCGTTTCATTGCAAAGGAAGTATGGAGGCAAACAGAGCTTTCTAAATAACAGGAGCTAGACTATATCATCTATGTCTCTCGAGGGTATAGGATCCAAAACCATTTAGTGTTTGACAGGCGTAGGTTTTTAGGTAGATTTTCTTTGTTTTACTGTTTTTTGCTTTTGCACCGCCATAAAACAAGTCTAAGCTGGTTTTGTAGTTCACCTGAAGACTAGCTCAGAACATCTGGGACAACAGCTAGACCAGCTCAGACCAACATATGTGACATACTCTACTTCCTATTGAGATTCATAAATCAAAGCAAAGAAAATTATATTGTAAAACAACAGACAAAAGTGAACTTCTACCGTATGCTGTGAACTATTTCTGTCTCTTTGAGTTATGGAAGGAAGCTGGAAGGTTTTTAGTTATTCTCTCAGATGTTAAACTTCCCTGCTGGTGTCGTGCTCTGAGTGACGGCAACAGGGGAGATTTTGCAGCGAAGGCCAAGCCAGGTGACACGGGAGACGTATCACAAACATTAACACTTCACAGAGGAGTCCTGTCCATCCCGATTGTTTCCTTTTCCTGAAGTTCCAGCACCGATTGCGCTGACAGGATACATGCTTAACATTTGAGAAAGAGAGCTGCAGATTTTTGTGGCTGTGCCAACCATTACACACGTTCGATTTACTCTTCTTTTTGAGTAAGGGAGAGAAAGAATCTGAGACGAAACCCTACGAAGAAAGGCTGCGACCCCCCCCCCTTGCTTTCCCAAACAGCACCTATCGAGTTTCAGCTCATTAATTGCTTTGGCTCACAACTTTGGTATTTTTTCCTCTAGATTTTTTTCATTGTCTTCCTCTTCCAGAGAAAGAAGCGGAAGGTGTTTTAGCTCTGATAAAGGAACAGTTTGGCTGTAGTTTTTCTAAGTGTAAACTAATGAACACTTTTATGGATGTCTTATGTCTACATTTGAATGGTGACTGAGGAATAACCCTTGGCACAGTATTCAAAAGTGAACAAGGTCATTTGTTTCCTATAAGATGTTTATGTTTAACTGTCATTTTGGCTTGTTTCTCTGTTATGTTTCCAACAGAAAGTATCTGTGCTTTAACAATTCTTTAGATTTTTACTGCATCAAAAAGGAAACGAGAGTTTAAAATATGCTTTTATCAATGAAATGATTTCTACTATTAATTATATCTATATTATTTTACAGTAATTTACAGTTTAATTGAACTGTGGGTCAAAGGAAAGTGTTTTATTTTAACACATTTGTGTGTTGTTTTTTGCAGGTTTCTACTTCCTGTGATATAGTCACACCATGCCTGAAGGAGCAGGCCGCGACAGCCAGAAAAAGAACAGCAACCAAGGTCAGATGTCAATCTAATATTATCATTACGGAAATCAGAGGGTGATTATGTAATATCACAAACAAAAAATACAGGAACTGCTCATTCATGAAATTTGCTTGAAGTTGGAATGTAACAGAAACACACCCTATGTTGTGAAGAGAAGCTGGGAAAAGGAAGAAAGATATCTTTTGCCAGATATAACACAATTCTCAATGAAGATAAGAATGCCCAAGATAGAAGTGTCTGCTAGGAATGAAATGATAACAATTATCAGGTTCAGAACTGGACTCCCTCTGAGAACTCTTGAAATTTCTGGAGCACAGCCTTCTCCTACTTTACAAAGAATGGCTGCTTACATTATCAGTTCAAACAAACTAAAAAAGATTGTTGGATATGTGCTGACAATTACAATTGTTTAGGGTTGGTCACCTTTCTTTGGAATGGGCTTTCTAAACAATTCATGATTGAATCGTGTTCAGATCATGCAATAGAAATATAGAGACCAAAAGGCACATTTTTAAACACATTATTATGTCAAGTAGAAACTGGAACGTGTCAATACACAGCACATAACATCCCACAAGAGCAATTTATCTATAATAAAAATGACAACTCAGCCTTTAAATGTGTTGGGCCACATATTGAAAAGTTTACAATCAACACGAAAACAGAATGTTACAGCTTTAGAGGTCATAAACATCCGTGGAAAAGAAAATAATCACCAATATGATTAATTATCTCCTTTGGACAGATTGTTTGCAAAACCCTCTATAGCTCAGTTTCTGTCAAAGTTTGTATTTCCTGGATGCCAGTAAAGTTAAATAGGGGTCATTTCCTTTTTCTCAGGTAAAAAAGACACCAGTATGTTTCTCCTTTAGAGTTTCGGATGAGATTATAAAATGGTGTAACTGTGTGGAGACAAATGTCAAAAATATTCATTTCAACTCACTCATTTCTTATCTTTAGTCTTTAAAATCTATTTTTTTGAGCTGTCCACATTACTTGTGTAGATCTGTATTGTTTTCTCTAAAGATTTCTAAAATGTGAAAATGTGTCTGTGAAATCCAAAATGTAATTATGAGATAATGTACTTCAGAGCCAAAAATGACAAAATTACTTATTGCTATAAGTAATAGATTATATGATGGATTGATTTGTGAAACAGAAATTACAATACTGATTTTAAATACTGAAATAATGATTTTATTGTCACTATGTTTTATTATTTTGCAAACAATACCGGAAGTTGGAGTTGTTAAATATTTATTTAAATTTTTGGCATGGCCTTATTAAATATTGACTCGGTCAATATTAAAGATATATATATAAAGATTATATTTTCACCAAATGTTATTTAGATTATGTTGGATGGTTTTATGTAGAAAACAAGTTACAAAAAATTTACTTCAGCTGGGTTTTCACAGACAGGGTCTGATTGAACTTTCAAGCATTAAAATATTCACTGCATTGGATACCGAATTCCTTAGACATCACCCTTCAACTGTATAAGCTTGACCTCAGCTTTCTCATGTTGACTGGTGGTATTAAGCAGCTCCGAACACCTTAAGTGGGAACAGCCTGTGTTTGGTTTCACCGCTTCCTGTGATGGGGTTGTCAGGTGCAGACTGGCACGGTAAACAGGAAGTATCTCAACAGACAGATGAGCACCCTGACACTCTAATATAGATAAAAAATAACTCGGCTTGTTCTGCTATCAATCACTTCTAAGTTCCTACAGTAAATGTGCTGCAAAAGGCATATGGGAGGTCAACGAAACCAATATCTACTCCATACATTTAATTTAACTTGATGTCATAGACATCATGTCATTTTTCTTATTTAACCATCTCTCTCTCTAATGTTGTAGTGGATGAATCTCACAAAACCTGTCATAAATCCTTTTTGCTTAACAAAATATCCATCTTACTTTTGGGTCCATGACAATATAACACACCAGTTCTCATTACCATACTCATTCACTGTTTTGTAAAGGACAAATTTGACACTTCTCAAAATGAAGTGGTTTTGCGGCGTGCACATTTATACACACTTACACAGGAAGTCTCTTCAGAAAGAGAAGTGTGCACATGTGAACGAGACTGGCACACATCTTTACGTACGTTAGACATCACTGGGTGTGTTTTTCCTGTAAAATGAGATTGATTTAGTCATTTCTAAAACAACATTTAGTTGTTCTTGAATACTTAGTGGAGGATGTTCTCATTAAACATGTGGTAGCCAATTGCAGAATCATTTGAGTTTTGAACCATTTGAGGACTAACCAAACTGCAGGGAGGAGATATACACGGGTGGTCATTACAGTGAATGATTGACTACTGTGCAGATCAGGTATGTGATATCTTTCTCTTGGCTTTCACTTACATGGACAATGGCCAAATGATCTTCACAGATCTCTGTGATCTACATAACAGACCTGGTTCTCTGTTTGTCTTTAAGGAGGCGAGCCTTGTAAATGTCTTTATGGGACTTTCTCTCGAATAAAACAGTTCATAGAATAAGCATGATATTTATATTAAAAATACCACAATTACTTGATGATTGGACGAGGTTTAATAATATGTATTGCTGACTAACAATTCATCACAATTATTTGCACAAGTTACATTATTTCCAAATAGATCGCTGTCATTTGCTTTTTTCATAGATTGCTATTGCAAGGAAATGAGTTGTTGTAGATTTCTAAAACAGCTGTACAATTAATCGATTCATTACACTTTCCATTTCAAATCATATAATTATGAGGAACAGTATATGTGTGTTGGCACATCAGCATGTTCATTAATCTTATCTGTAACCCTGACACTAATTCACTTTAAGAGATGCTTGGAGTTTGTTGGAGACCCCAACCTATTTAACCACTGTAATTCATGCTTTTAAAGTGTTTGTTCAGGCTAACAAAATCCATAGAGAAGACGGGCCTGTGATGAAGGTACATGCACGATAGCAGATGGTTCGACCATGTCACATGAATGTTTCAGACTACATGCCCAAGTAGTGATGAAGAACGCTGTCTGTGTGCTTTTGTTCCAGAGGATGCATGGCGTTTACATTGTCACACTTCATGCATCTGTCGGAACGAATTTATGTCAAGCTTTGAAGCGGCCACAACTGTGCCCTTGAATGCTTTAACAATGAGTACAGCAGATATAGCTCATTCTTAGATAGGCATCACATGCAATTGACCTCAGAATGGCGAAAGATAGCCGTATCAGTGATCTATGTCTGGCTGCACTGGGTTTTCCAATCCTAATTCTCACATTTTTTTAATGTGCGACTGCCGCCACAGTGGTGCTGATCTTGGACTGGATCCAGCAAAAGATAAACACATGCCTTCATGTATAGTTTATGAGCGTGTTTAAATCCGATTTAGGCAGTCAATATTACCAAAGTGCTTTCAAACCTTATATGAAAGGTTCCAGCTAACGGTCAGACGAAATACTTGATGGATGATAGGCAGGCTTGGCGAGCAGGAGAGCGTAGAGAGTAACGGTTGGCTGGATCGCCCAGCTAGGTCAGAGGAAATGGAGGATTGTTCTTCTCTGTCAGACCCGTTCTGTAACTGGGCCACTATTGTAACCAGCACAAAGTATTCAGTCTTTAAACAATGCCAATTTTTATAGTACTCTGTACCGGCCTGCGTTCACTCGTCTTGACCACCAGACTGTTGTGTTGGGTTTTGATACAGGTCTTTAGGGAGAACATCGTTAATTTGTTTTGTCTGAGATTTTCTGGTTCACAGAGGGCGTGACTGATTGTGTGACTTGTGTGTTCGCAGGTTTAATCGTGCAACAAATTACTGCCAGGAAGTTGTGATTTTCATTTCCTTTCTTTACAGTGTGTTTGTGTCTCATGTGCGACGCTTTCAGATTGACTCTGCGGGTTTGCTGCAAGCCAGTGCAAAGTTTTGCACAGTTACACCTCTTTCCAGAAATACGAAATATTTGCAGAAAAATATTATTAGCACTCTTATTTCCCACAATGTAATAAAATATAAATAATTATACATTTTTTCCTCTAATTACTCTAATCAGTTTTTATTTTCCAAGAGGATAATAGCACTTTGCACAATTTGGTCTTGGATGGATTTGATGAGATGTTTGAGTTCATATTGACATCTTTAATTTCTAATTGTATACTTTGGTATATCTTTGGTCTATTTTGGCAGATATTAGTGCTGTTTAAGACATTCTTGAGATCTGGTATCTCTTTCACTGGAGAAAAATCTGAAAAGCAAATTAAATTTTTATTATTAGATTCTACAAGTTTTTTTGTTTTTTTTAAAAGATCCATTTGCAATTTTTACAACATCGATGTTACCACATTGCATTATATTCCATGATCATTACATTTTTAAACTAACTTTACACATTTCTGTCTCTCCTCACTGCAGTTGCCAAGCGCCCCTCCTCCGTGTCCTCACTGAGTGGTATCGTGAGCCGCATGGCCTCCTCGGGGGGCGCGTCTCGTGGGAGCTGCACCTCTGTGAACACTGTGTGCTCCGACAGTGACCGTGGTGCCAGTCTCAGCTCCTCCGCCTCCTCTGCCTCACTTCAGGATGGACACTCTTCCTCTTCATCCTCATCACTTCCCTACGGAGCCGTGCCGTCCTACCCCGGGCCTCAGCGTAATGGCTCTGACATCAGTCTGGACCTCACGCCTCTCTCCCTGCTGACGGGAGCCGGTCCACTTCCGGTCTCCACAACTCCGATGCCCAAACTCTCTCGCTTGGAGAGGGTGGCACTGGAGATAGTGGAAACTGAGCAGGCCTATGTAAGGGACCTGAAGAGCATTGTGGAGGTAAGGATCATATACATGCTGCTATTGGAGCTGTTTGTACATGTTTATTCTGTCATAATTTATAATTCTGTCATACAGTGTACATTGAATAACATCATATTATAACATGCATAAAATATTGCACATAATTCGCAATATTTCACTTTAGCAGATAAATAATGATGCTTGACTTGATTTAGATCTGTTAAGGTTTGTTTTTTTCCTTAGATGATATAATTCATGCCTTTAAATGTATTTTATTAATTTCAGGATTTGGATCCATTTTTGGGATCACTTCGTTATGGATACTATTATTTTCCATATTATTAGGAAATAATATATTTAATAATAATATTTATTTAATATTATTAATATTATTTTATAATTATTTTATATAATAATTAATACTCTTATTTTCCTTATTATTGTCCAAACCCATTCAAGACCCTCTACCAAGCTGTCACAAATCATAGCTGGCTTGAATTATATTCTAATCTAATAAATCTAATGACAAAAACAAACCTAAACAGTAATAAATAAAATAAATAATAAAATAAAAGCATAAAAAAAACTTTCTCTTAATCTAAAACTGCTTGGTGATGCTTGTAGAAAAGCTCAGTCATGCGAACTCATCCAAGTCAGTATTACACCCTCACATTTCCTCGCCTGCACCCCTCCTGGTATGTAATCCAGAGAAAGCTGAGCCTTTTCACTGTGCCAGCGGCGATTTAAAATGTGATCATTGTGAGATTCTGCTGTGCCATTCATCACAGGTTCAGGTGGAGCAGAGGAGATCATGGCAGTGGATGAAAGCTGCAGTAAATTCAGACTGTCACTTCAAACGCATCTTTGCACTGCTTCTCGCTGGCGCGGCTCTCATCCGGGACAATGAGGAGGCTGTTGCTCAGCGTTTTGAACACACACGGGCAAATCAGAGCATGCTGTAAATATAAGAGCCTCTTTGTTGACGGCTCTCAACATGTGCATCGTATTTCAATGCTCAGGTTGCCCAGAGATCAGACCTCTGTGGTGACCTCCAATGGAGGTCATAGACACATATGAAAATCAACAGAGGAGAGAGGAATGTGCATAAATACATATTTTTGAAACAGACAAGTGGTCTGTTGAGCGTCTAGTCAAGTAATCTGTCTAAGGAAGTCTGATGTGTTTCATAAGACACAATGTTGGATTTAAAATCAATCTCAGGTCGTTTGTGCCGATGGTACTGACAGTTTTTTGTATCGAGCGACAGGGTCTTTGTGATTGTGGTCAATCGCAAAACCTTACACAGCCTTTGAACTCAAAGGTGCGGGTCTCTGACAGCAAAGGATCATGGGTACGTGAGCCGCAGGTTGGGGAATGCCTGAAATGTAATTCCTTTTGCTAATGGTTTATTTGAAGTCAAACTTTTTATAAGCCAATAAAAAGAGAGGACATGCAAGCTTTGAAAAGATGTCGCGAGATCAAATATCCATAAATTAGCTGTTGACAGACAGGATTTTGCAGAGGAATGCTGCTGTTTTATCAATCTGTGGTCACAAAATGGAGGCTGAGTATTGCTGGAAGGCGGTTTTGGGGATAAAGTGCTGACTCTGAGAGATGTGTGCATGATGTCTGATTAGAGTCATACTCAGTCCGTCTCAGCTTCTATTAGTAAGAGACGTCTGGTTTTGATAGAAGGCATAACAAAGAATGATGTCAAGCTCGCTGGAAACGAGAGCCCATCATATAATGAGCGTGAGCTCGGAGGCTTTTTGTCTTTTGTCTATGTGGGTTATTATTAGGTTGTGAACTGTCATTTGGTGGCGCTCAGGTGCCATGAGTTTATCATGTTTGTGTGTGGGGAGCGTTTAGGGGAGTAGGACCGAGAGATTCCCCTTCTCTTTTCAGCTGTATTTCAGCCAAATAGGACAGGAAATTAGGGGCTGAGGGGGGCTTGGCTATAACCCCCATTCTGGGGCACAAGCAGAGATGGAGAGGGGCTGTTCACGAGAGAGAGAACGACCCATTCCCTTCCAAACTTTAGTCTGACCTACTTTCACAGACAAAGACTTGCAACTAACTGTTGCTCTCTCTTTTCCTCTCGCTTGCTCTCTCTCTCTCCCCCTATTGTCTGTCACCTTTCCAAACTTCCTCTTAGAGATAACTGTCTCCTTTTGTCTTTTGTCTGTCTTTCTTTCTTTCTTTCCTTCTTTCTTGCGTTCTTTCCTTCTTTCTTGCGTTCTTTCCTTCTTTCTTGCGTTCTTTCTTTCTTTCCTTCTTTCGTTCTCTCTTTCTCTCTCCATCTCTCTCTCTCTCTGTTCCATATCCCATATGTAAACATGTATGTTTCGCTTTTTGCCAGACTGACTGTCATAACACACTTTGCACACTCTGTAGTAAGTCATTTTGCTAAGAAAGCATCTGCCAAGAACATGTGCTCATAACTTACTGTCTCTTTGTGTGCCTCTGGTGCCGCTCGTCTCTCACACTGTCCTTTCATAACACACAATGTAATCCTCCGATTTCCCCTTACCTCCTGGATTTTCACTCTTGCCTGTGTCATCACTCATCTCTTCATCTACCTCTCCAGTATGTGTCACCATCACGATGGTTCGGGGGAATTCTCTCCAGCCTGTGGCGGAGTGTAAATCAGTGTAATTACAGTGTCCCATTTCTTTCTGCCTTTTGAAGGTGCTGAATGTGCTATTCCCTTATTTTCTGCCCCTTTTTTGCCCCCCACCTCTGTATGTTTGCCTTCCCAGACGTCTTGTGGCTGTGGAAACAAACAGAGGAGGAAAAAAGCCTGTGTTTTATGGTCCAGGAATGTGGAGGCACAGGGCAATAGGGAGTGTGACAAAGAGAGAACCCCTTATAAAGCCAGCGTGTCTCGCATGCCTCATAATGTTTGTTTATTTTAAGCCAGTTATTGAAACCGTAGAGGTTAAGAGTTTGTTTTGTTTGGTGGCCTTTCTTTTGTTTGCCTCAGTGTCTGTATTTTCTCTTGGGAGATGGTGACTGCCATTGTTGGCACTGCATCTTTAGTCTCACTTTTTAAGGGTTAATGAGGTCCAGCACTGCTGCAGTGATATTAGATAGCGCTACAGTTCAGCAGCTAAAAACCAGACCACTCTTGAGACCGTTTGCCTGGATTGTATTTAATTTTTGGCCTCTGTTTAACAAAAATGAGGTTTCAAATATGATTAACGTTTTAATTTAACGCAGAGCACATTTTCCTTATTAAGTCAAAAATGTATCTTTATAGCCGCAGTATTATGATGATTATATCATTACATTAAATCAAACCCCTTTGAAGTGGGGAAACCTCACAACCCCAACACTGATAGCTAAATATTAAGCTATACTGCCGACTAGTGACATTTCATTGTTTTATTAAATTAACTTTCCCAGAGAAGGTAATTTACATTATCTTAACAGTTTACTCCAGAACAAGTCCTTTATAGAGAATTGGAAAGTTTGCTGACAACTCTGATATAAATATTGTGGGTTGGGTCGCATGCTTTGTATGTTTACACTGTGGTGTCCACAGTAATTACATTACACAAATTGGTGTAAGAAGATCATTTAAAGGTGTAAGTTACATCCTGCTGATATGGGCCTATTTAAAGTATTATAGTCCTAATTTCTTTTTTTAATCCATGAATTACAAATCTTGGAAAATGTAATGGAATTGATTAAATACAATTTCACAGATCTCATGGGTTTGCAGAATGGTTAACAAAGTAAAACTAATTCAAGTGATAAAATGCCTAGTATGATTTCAGTGAGGCCCTTCACACTTCACACTGTCTTTCTCTGGTTCTCTCTCTCAGGACTATCTTGGCTGCATTATCGACTGTGGCGACTTGCCTCTCAAACCTGAAGAGGTCAGCACCCTCTTCTGCAACATTGAGGACATCTATGAGTTTAACAGGTAGGGTGTCTGCTTTCTGCATTTTTGTCTACTTTTTGTCTCAGTTTTTTAAAGGAACAGTTCACCTGAAAATCAAAGTCTTTTACCTACTTTTATGTTGTTTTCTATGATTTGCATTCTTCCATAAAACACAAAAAGAGAAAGTTTGTACCAGTCTTTTTTTGTGGGGTTGGAAGATTCACAAGGTTTTTGTGAATCTTAATGATCTTAATGATTATTTTCCCCATTGACAGCAACTGTATGCAAAAGAGCAACTTATAAAACCCTTGAAACTTTTTTCTTCTGTATTCAATGAAAAAAGAAACTCATCTGGGTTTGGAACGACATGAATGGAATTGTCATTTTTGGGTAAACTGTTCCTTTAAAGCTCTGGTGGTCATGTCTGACTCACAGACATCTTCCTGGGTGGCGGCCGCAGCGGTGTCTGTTGAATCTGTCTCAGACACAATGACCTGACTGTACTCTGTCCTACCATAAGGGACGATGTGCAGATGTCAGCCAACTGTTATTGTATATGTTAATTTTGATGCACTCCAGCACACCATCCCCAAAATGCTGTACTTGATCTGAAATGCATGGATTGTGTGAGACGATGGTTCGGCCTTCATCATAACTTCTGCTGTTTTTAAAGCAGATATGCTGCATATGGTTTATTACACTGCGAGTGCATGCATGGCAACCTGGATAATTTTGTTGTCTGGTTGTGTGTCTGCTTCACAATATTTATTGCACTGGATGTTTATTTTAGACCCAAATTTGATCAATTTTGTACATACTATTCTGCATTGTTTATTTTGCTTTATGTAAGTGTTGAAAGGTGTACTGACATTTATTAATTCCCAGAGGACAGTATTATTCCTCAAGTATTTCTCATTTATGTTTTCAGTTATGTGTCATTTAAGTATCAAGTCTCACATGTTTCCCCTTAAAATTCTTTTGAACAAATAAAATTAGACACAAATGAGAGAAAACTCTGGTTGCAGACTTTGGTTGCGAGATATTTTTGATCCAGGAGAATAAATTAGCTGCATTTAATCTTACTGCTGTCAATGAGAAATAATTAAAATATTAGAGAAATCTCATTCCCTTTTAAATCTCTTTCCTTATGGGCCATTAATTGTGACATGAAATGAACTGTAAACTCACATGTTGCTTAGGTCCTGGGAAGAAAGCTTTTCATACCTCTCATTTTTCCTCACTGCTCCTTGGCCTTCAATCACTCCCGCTGAGAGGCTTGTTTTCACACTATTTTCTTTCTTTCTGTCTACGCCAAGTCAGGCCCAGTCATTAAAACCCCTCTGATGACATTAGTCAGTGTGAAAATTGAATATGGCGCCTTACCACCAGCTCTCATGGGAAATCAACTTTGCTGTGCTGAAAACAGAAAATCTAACAAACACTTGAGTGTCCTTAGAGCCTCATTAAATAAAAACTGTAACATTGTTTCGAGGGCTTGTTTCTGTCTTCTCAGATGCATTTGGTCTCTCTCTAAGACTAATTGTCATGTAATAAACAGAATGAGAGTTAATCATAAATTTTTCTTCTTTGTGAAAAACGTCCTTAAAGAGATTCATCATTTACTTACCCTCATGTTGTTTTATATGATTTTTTTCTTAAGAAGAACATGAATGGCGCATTTAAGCAAACTGGTCAAAATGCTGTACTTTTCCATAGAGTAAATGTGTAAATTTAAAGTAAATGGTGACTGGGGGTGTCTAGCACCAAATAGGAAAAAAGTACCATGAAAGTCCATTTGAGTTCTGAATTGTAAATCTTATGAATGCATATAATATTTTTCAATTGACTAAATCTGACGTCGTTCATGTCAAACATCATTTTTTCCAAATTTGAATATTTGCATAATAAATGCACAAAATGAGATTTGAGGGGAAAATGTTAAGTCAAAGCTTTATTTTCCGTATGTTCCAGCAAAGCTATAAATTGGAGGATATGGTGACAGATTTTTCATTTATGGTTGGACTATCCCTTTAAATCAGCATTTACTTCCCATTACGTGGCACTGTAGTTATTAATACACTATGTAAAATAAAGCACTGACCTTGTTTTCTCATCCTGCCTCATAGTTTAACCATACAAAGCTCTCTTCATCATTTTTTACTTTTAAAAGTCCTGCTCATCACTTTGGAATGTAGCCCCTGTATTTACACTTGTTAAGTCTACTTTCTTGGCACTGCTCAGAGCTTTAGGACACAAATGTACCATTTTCTCCAAGCCAAAGCAGGACAGGCTCTGAGGTAGAGCTCCAGCCCCTGTGGTGAACAAGCCACACATGGCCTGTCAGAAAGTGAGGGTGCAGCCAAGCGAGCAATGCATCCTGGGACAGCAGACAGGACTTATTTTGTTCCCATAGACATCTGTCCAGTTATAGTGAGCATTGTAAATTGTGCCTTTGCACTGGAATGCTGCATTTGTCTTTTGCAGCGAATGCAACAGAGCAAGCTGTTTTTGCTGGCTTGGAAATCTCCTCTCAGTTTTGCAGTGATGAAAACATTCCATTGCTGACTCATTTCTGTGTTTAGCAATTGATCTTTTAAAACCTGCAGTTTGTTTTCCAGGTTTATTTTAGCAATGTTTATTCAGACCAGTCTATGTCATGCAACCCTATTTCTGATTTCTTTAAATGGGTCAGGTACACTTGCTTCACCATATTGCAGCTATCTCTATCATGATTTATGAGTAATGAGAAGACTGTTCAAAGGGATAATGAAAGAAGATATTTTGAGAAATTGATTTTGTGTCCATAAAATGGATGTCAATGGGGTCAATGGTGTTTGGTTACCAACTTTCTTTAAAATATCTTCTTTTGTGTTCTGCAGAAGAAAGAAAGTCATACAGGTTTGGAATGATATGAGGATGAATGATGAGAGAACTTTCATTTTTGGGTGAACTATCCCTTTCTTCTACCTGACAAAGTCCCTCAATAGAAAATAAACACAGCTAATGTGTCATTTTAAACTTCTGTGGTGTCATGGTCTGACGCCTTGTCTATATTGAATCTTTCTTCTTTATTCACTGAGAATAAAAAGTGTTATTTTCTTATTAATAAAGACAGATCTGGTCTTTCCCAAAACACTCACTGACTCACATCTCCTCACTTTCTCCTTGATCTCATTCAGGAGAGGTTGAGATTTGTCCTGAGGATTACTTTATTGAACAAAGAAGAAGAAGAAGTATGTGAATTTCCCTCACCATAGGATGCTGGGTTTCCAGCAAAAATATAGTCTTGACTGCTGTGGGAAATATGAGCTAGATGAAAGAGAGCAAAAAAGGCGGTGAACTTCTGTTTGTAGCATGTTAATAGATGAATTGTTGGAGTTGGAGAAAAGAAACGAGTTGGAGAGAATGTGTGACTTGAAGGGTGAGGTGAAGATTAAATGGAACAAAGGGAGTTACTATTTTACATTTACAACCTCTCTTAGATGATTTCTCATCTCTGCTGCATTGTTCCAGACGATCACTTAAGGAGCACACACAAGTCCAACAGTCAATCAAGATGGTTTGTTAAGCGATTCTGACACGGTCAAAGAACCGTTCAGCACTTGGCCTGGTGTCTGGATGTATACATTTCTCATTGCACATTTCTCATCTAAAGTGCAAACACGAAAGCAGATACCTGTGGCTTTACAACAACATCTTCACAACATCTTGTTGTACAGTTACAGATTAAGAAACTGTTTTGTTATTGTGCCGCACTTTCAAATCTGTCTAATAGAGAAACCATGCATGAATCCATCTTTCTTCCTCATAACCACAATGAGGACCCTTCACCACAAAGGGCAACCACAAAATGGGCTTCGTCTTCAGAGGAGAAGAGAGGATGATGAAGACTGTGAAGAGTGCTGCGGTTTCCCGCCAAACTTTTCCCCTCAGCCACATGAAGAAACGTCCAGAGTGTTTAGGGAGCGCCATGTTGTTTTCTTTAACAAGTCATGGAAGGAATATTTCCCTAGGGACTGACCAGTCTGGTAGTTTTGAGGCCTCTCGTCTATGAATGTTGAAGTTTTGCTAATGAACTAAATGATATACAGTGTGGTTTCTTGAGCTGTCACAGAGTTTTTGTTTAACACTCAGGAGGTGCACTAGAAGAAAAGAGCAGCCAGTTGAAATCCTTGGGTCGAAATAGTGAGAAAAGGGAAAATCCATTCTTTTCCGTGTAGTGTTTGAGTTAAAATAGAGATTGTTTCACTAAACCAAACCCAAGCTTCCTTTATTGCCTCAAAGTCCAGATGCTTTTACTCACTGTTTTTCATTCATTCAATGTCTGACAGGAATCATTATCAGCCATATAACATTCACATCCATGGGTTTAGCGATAGTAGGGAAAAGAGGGAATTCGAGGTCAACTGTAGTGATATCAGCATATGTTTGGAGGGGAAATAAGTGTTGAGAAGGTAAAGAAGGGAACTGGGCCAAAATGAGATCTCTTCCATCTGTGTGCATTCAGGCAGTGGTTGGTCTGAATGGTAAAAAATGAAACAAATGAACGCCATTTGGAAATGCAGGCAGGAGTTAAAGAATATTCCAGTAAAAAGTGTCCTCTTGACATACCAGTCCCAGATGTTCCCACAGAGAGTGATTAACAGCGATGAAACAATGAGATATTCCAAGTCCTTATATGCCACTTGAACCAGATTTTGTCTTTTTTCCCTGTTTATTAATGACTGCAGGTTATAAGGACACGTGAGCAGGAATATTTGTGACGTGCACCTGAACTAACCTGAGGTGACCTTTTTATCTTTGACAGTGAGCTTTTGGAAGATCTGGAGCGTAGTCCACACGCGGCTGCCATAGCGGAGTGCTTTGTGGAGAGGGTAAGTACAGGAAGTATGAAATGGGCAATCCATGCAAATATCAAACAAATAAAGTTTTCACCATACTGATAGCTCAGATGTCAATATTTGGTGGTTTAAAAACCCACGTAAGGTCTCTCCCAAAGTTTTTACGTTCAAAGCATGATGTTTCACAGTCGGGTAAAGTGCTGTTTTCAGAATTGTCACGTCCATAACACTCCATATTGCTCATAGATGGGCACATAACAATAATTTTATGTTCTTTAAAGAGTCATCCCTTCTCCATTTGGTGTATTATTGCTTGGATTGTGCATTTTAATTCACAGAAATACTACAAAGTATATTGTCTCTCCAAATTTCCATTATTTTTAAATAGATAACTTGTTCATAGACTGATTTCTATCATCAGAGATTTAGTCAAATATAAACCGATGGTTTGAACGAGCATACAGTATAGATACAGTTGGTTGTGACCCGTACTTGCACACATTTTTCAAATATATAATTTCTACTTGTGGTCTAATAGACGTCATTCTAGCTCTCCTCTTTAAACACAAGAAGCTGCTGGATCAGCCAAGCTGCCTAAAGGGAATCAGGTTTTTGTTAATGTGTTTCACTAAACCCTAATGGTGGGGCCCTTGCTTGGCAGTGTGGCAGAAGTGCACATATCTGTGTTGGGGCCAGAAACAGATGGACTTTGTGAAACCAAGCCTAAACAAATCAGCAAACAGAGTTGAACTTTTAACACGTCAGCTGAGTGCGTTTACAGACACTTTTGCTCTCCCTGTCCGTGCCACAATGATACAACAATGAGCAAACCGTGCTGGCATGGGAACCAGACAAGGACATCATTGTTTGGAGCGAGAGACTGAATGTGCTCGAGGGTCTTGCTGTCATGATTTGTGTCATGGTTTAGAAAAGGAAATTGTTCTTTACCTTCTAATCTGAGCTAGCTTTAGGCAGCTGTCCCCATTTTAATTTACAAAACTCAATGTTTACATCCTGCTGAAATAGCCTCTGTTAGGATCAATTAGCACTGTTTAAGGGAACACAGAGTACATTTGATTAAGCCATTACCGGTGGGTTATTTTGAGGTTTGAGGCTTAACTTTAACCTTCTGTTATGCTGCAGAGACTGTTGAAGAGGGTCTAGTCTTATACCAACATTTTGAAGGAACGGCAAACTTAAAACAAAAACAAAGCTGTACATTCGGACTAGATATCAGGCTCCAAATAAAGCACATATCAGAGATGTTTACATGCTCTCTGCATCTGCTAAGCAGCCCATATCTGGTCATATCTGCCTGCAGATGAGAGGTTTCACTTGATTGTTTTGTTGTGGTACTGCTTCTGTTTTAGGACATTTAGTGGAAAAATCTCTAAACGGTTCCAACATACTTGTGTCCCACTGCCAAGCAAGTGCCACTTTAGACCTTGCCAATTTTATTCTTCTGTGTTTTGTTTTTGTCTGGCTTCATAACCCTAACCTTTATTGTAGTTGTTTTGGAATAGCAAAGAACCAACATAAAAACTTTATCAAAATGTTTTAATCAAAATAAAATCCTTTAAGCTCACATTATATCAGACCATTGGTAAATGTTGTTCTTTTTCTGTTTAGAGTGAAGCTTTTGACATTTACACCATATACTGCATGAATTACCCCAAGTAAGTGAAGGACATTTTGTATTTTTTCACTTTTATGTGGACATTTTAATCCATACAGATGCTTAAAGCTGCAGTCTGTAACAAAAATCAATCATTGAGCAAGTACATTAAGCCTGTTAACTGTCACCGTTCCACAGGAGAAACACTTCGGTTATTTCACTATTCATGTTAATATTTAATAGGTAAATTCTAATCTAATCATGACAAACTATATATTGATGGAAAGGTCTAAGACTCAAGAATAAACATTCGAGAAATGTTCATAACAATAAACATAAACAAAAGTTAAAAATGTAAAAAATGGTAGTTCGGATTATGTATGCTCAATATGTCCAGTGACAGTTAACATGTTTAAGACAAAGTCTTTTTACATTATATTTTTTGCAACAATAAACTTATAATATTGATTTATAAGTTAAGTTGTCAAGTGCGAGTTCACAGGAAATGTCACTTTGATTTCAACCAATGTAAAACTAAGCAGTTTTATGCTTGAACAGAGATCTCAAGATAGAGGCAAAAGTTACAGACTGCAGCTTTAAGTAGGAAAAATCTTTTTGTGGAAAACACTGTTTTAGTGTTTGATGAAGATATATTTTTATCAAGATGTCAACCAATATGATGTCTAGTCGTGTAAAACGCTTTGGATGAATGAAGTGTGGTTTTAATTAGTCAATGTCGACTATGTCAGCTAAAGTTCTAGTAGAAACATCAGACATATCAGAGGCAAACATATTTGGGTGATGACTGCTCGCAAATACCTTTCAGCCTCTCTCACACAATTCCCATGGGCCTACATTACTGCAGTAGCAGATGTTCTGCTGTAGCTCATTTCTGAGCCCTCTTTAACGAATTAGTGTAATGCATATTCACATCAAAACGCTGTGGCACTGATCATCTATTCCTTTATACAGTACTGCATGACGAGGACTAGATAGCCCCGCTGGTCCTTTAAAACCAGCTTTGCATCATCACATTGACCATATGTGGGTGTTTTTGGGTGTTACCACTTTAAAGGCCATCGGCTAAATGCTGGGGTAGGATGAAGTGCTGTAAGGCAAAGATGCCAAACTGATGTCTTACCTCCCTGTTTCCATCCAGTTCAGTCAGCGTCCTGAGGGACTGCATGAAGAATGAGAGCCTGGTGCGCTTCTTTCAGGAAAGACAGGCCACCCTGTGCCACTCTTTGCCCTTGGAGACCTACCTGTTGAAACCTGTGCAAAGGATACTTAAGTACCACCTCCTACTGCAGGTCAGTGAAGCACAATGATTGTGAAAAAAATAGGCCAAAAGTAAAGATGTTTTGGTTTTTCGTTACTTTCGTTTATGTTTAAGTGACCAGCTGAGTTCATTAACAGCGCTGACAGCACTGAAGAAAATATTCTTGCCAGATTGCAGATCTGATTTAGTGTCTCCCCCTTGTGGTAGGAGTTGTCCAAACACTTTGATAAAAGTGATCCGGGGTACGAGGTGGTGGAGGATGCCATTATAACCATGACAGCAGTGGCTTGGTACATCAATGACATGAAGAGGAAACAGGAGCATGCCGTCAGACTGCAGGTAACTCCAACCATCAAATGCTCCAACAAACTATTCACATTTTATAGCGTCGATCCTACAAAACCATTTTAAGCTTTTGCTGTAACATGTAGTCGATTGTCTTGTTTCTTAAGGAGATTGAGAGCCTGTTGTTGAACTGGACGGGTCCTGATCTCAGCGGGTTTGGTGAACTGGTTCTTGAAGGTTCCTTTCGGGTTCAGCGGGTGAAGAAGGAAAGAGCATTCTTTCTTTTTGACAAAATGCTCCTCATTGCCAAGAAGAGGCTGGATCATTTTATATACAGCACTCACATCTTTGTAAGTCCTTAATGTTTGCATTAAAAAATATATTTTTTTCTTTTCCATTTCTGTCAAAGACATTTCATGTGACTTAAACCTGAATGCACATTGGTGGGCATTTACATTTGTTTTCAAATATTGGATAACCCAATAAACCCAATATTTACTGTAAATACCTCTAATTACAGTATTTTGGGTCTGCAGGCATCATATTTTTCTTTTTGTCTCTCTTTCAAGTGCTGTAATCTGCTCCTTGTGGAAACCATGAAGGATCCTCTCTGTTTTAAGGTGTCAGACCAGACAATCCCAAAACAGCAACACATTGTTCAGGTGATTAAATGCACTACATGCACATAAAACCGACAACATTAATACTGGCACATTTTGTGTTATTATCATGATCTGTGATAAAAATCTTTACACTTATTTTTAGGCTAAAAACCAGGAGGAGAAGCGGCTGTGGCTGCACTACCTCAAGAGGATGATAGTGGAGAACCATCCTGCATCCTTACCCCAAAAAGTAAAAAAGTTGTTTATATGTAAGCTTACAGATCAGTCAGATGGTAAAATAAACCCAATCAGGATCAGTCAGGACCAAATCAGTTCAATCTGAATACCTTATGATGCTTATTTACAAAGCAAACAAATACATGCTTGAACATAAAATACTGTGTTGATTTAAGCCTAAATAATTTTATTATGTTAGAAGAGAAATACAGTAGTAATACAATAGACATGGATGAAATGTTTCAAAAAGAAAAAAAACCCCTACACATAAGCAGTTCACTTAATTATAAGTTCACTTATAATTCATGCAGGGGCATGTGAAACTTTAGCTTTGTATGTGTATAAACAACAGATTTTTTACATGTTTTGCAGGCAAGACAGGTTTTAGGTGACAACTTCTGTCAGTGTAAGTATTTTTTGCACTCTTATGATCTTGGATTCCCGCTCTGAGCAATTTACTTCTGTCGATAATTCATGCTTTTTTATCATGCTTAGCCCCACAGTTTGATCAAGAGCCAGTAAGAAAGCCAATGCCTTCTCCAAGAATGGATGATGTTCATAACTATCACAGAGGAAGAAGACAATCAGGTCTGACATGTAGTATTCATTGGAAGTCTGTTAAATGCCAACCCACACTACTATAATCAGATGTTTTATTTATATACTGATAATACTCATATATATATTACAGAACCACCAGAGTTCATATACACCCCTGAGAAAGCCAGGAAATGCCTTCCACTCCTACTAGAGGGAAATCTGCCATACAAGCGTGGGAGAAGACAATCTGGTGAATATCTAATCTCTAAAATGAAATTGCAGTATATTGTAATATACTGCATTCTACAATTTCTTAAACAAGTTCTTAAATAAAAAGAGTAAGTGATGTGCAAAGTTGGATGATTATGACTTTAAATAAAATATCTAAATAAATCATCTCTGTGTGCCCAAAGCTCCTGCCAAAGATATAGAATCTGCATTTCAGCAAAGTGGTGAGTTGTAACTTTTCAATAAAAAACTTACCTAGCGTTACCTTAGGTATTTGTTTGATTGCTTGAGAATTAGGGTGACTATTGGGGTAACTACAGTTCAATCTCATAATTTGTCTTGTTACACAGACTAAGATACAGATTCAGATAACACTTTAAAAAAAAAAAGAATAAACAATTTTTTTCTTTCTGCTTTTTCCCACTTGTAATCTGCCATGGCTCCATCTGTCATTAAATACAGTTTCTTTGAAGGTAAACCCAAATATTAATTTCTAACATTTAGTATTACATATACATTTTTTTATTTTCAGTGCAGCCTTTTGCAATAAAGAGTTTGTTTACACTTTACCTGTATTTATTCTGCTATCCAGGCTGGCAGTGAAGGGGAGTTATGCCCACAATCTGACAGCATTGGCTCCTCGGGCAGTACCAGTACGCTGGCATCCTCTGTCATTGAAGTTGAATCTGCTCGTGATGATCTGGCCTTGTGTCAAGATGACGATGATTTGACCCAACTCCCTCCACCACCAACACTGTCTATTACTGAGGAAATCATGCAGTTCATTAACCAAAGCCGTGCTCGAGAAGGAATGGCAGAGTTACATTCTGGAATGGTACGTACTGTTATTTTTATACAGTTTCATGTTGTTTTTAATGTCTTCTTTATTAAAATAAGTTACAATGGCCCTCTATTTTCTACTAAATATTTCTTGTTTGCTTTCTTTCCTTCATAGTGCCAATCAATTACAGAGTCCTTGGAAGTCCAGTCATTGGAGACACAGCAGTTAGATGAAGACCAAACACTGGTAGCTAAGGTGGAGGAAGATAAGCATGAGATCGATCCCAAAAGTGTAGAGATGGAAAAAACTACTGTACATGATGAGTCAGACAAAAACAAGCAGTGCAGTATTTCCTGCGAAGCAAATGTTTCTCTCCCAGAGGACACTGAGAAACCATCCTCACCATTGCACACCTCCACAGAGATAAATAAGTCTCTGACAGACTCAGAGGTCAATCATAATGATTCATTCAAACCAGAGATGGTTACACCCATAAGTAAAAAAGAGTGTGAAGACACTGAGGACACTTTTACTGAAAGTAAAGAGTCTCATCGACCAGAAAATGTGGACAATACCACTGATGAATCATATGAGGCTAAGTTAACTTGTACCTATATTTCTTCTCCATCAAAAGCAACAGACAACTCTTTTGTACCCAAAGGGGAAGCTGAACAAAAGCTGACCAAAAGTGACAAGCAGATTATTGAAAAGATACGCAGCTATTACGAGAAGGCAGAAGAAGGTGGGGAAGAGAGTCAGACAGCACGAAGAAACAGCTTCTCTCATATTCCTACGGGTTTGGTAAAGGATTCTGTGTCTCGATTCAACATTTGTGTCCGCCAAGAGGACTCTGAGAGTGGTCGCTCTGACTGTGTTGAAAATGATTCACCAGCTTCACTACCCCAAAACCGAACCGAACCGATTCTTAACCATCATGAATCTGCTGATGCAGCCACCCATTTGTCCCAACCAGATGTTGGCCGAGAACAAGATGAAAACTTTGATAGCAA
Source organism: Beaufortia kweichowensis (assembly GCA_019155185.1). Classification (NCBI taxonomy): domain Eukaryota; kingdom Metazoa; phylum Chordata; class Actinopteri; order Cypriniformes; family Gastromyzontidae; genus Beaufortia; species Beaufortia kweichowensis. The sequence continues at coordinate 7,617,274 of CM032811.1, forward strand.
GTCAGTCGTTAAACCAGATGAACGGAATTGTGAAATCCCTGCCAGCATGAAACATTGGAAGGAGAAAGAGAGAACGGTTCAGTTATCTCCTAACAATCTGTCAGCCCCTTTCCAAAAAGAAAACAGTTCTCTTGAACCTACAGAGAATCTAGACAAACAAGACACACCTTTGAAATACACAGAGAGTTTAGTACAACAGTCAGAACGTTCACAGTGTGATGAAGATACTTCACATCCATCTAATCTGCAGACAACAGAGAAAGCTAATACATCTGTAAAGTTAGGTGACAGAACCAGATCAAGGATGTCTCCTAATGGAAATCTGGATAGCCTTCCCAGTCAGATTAAAGTTGGCCGATTGTCTCGTCATGGCAAGATGGTTTCATGTAACCGTACCCTTTATGAAGGAATGGCAGAGGTGCCAGATTTAGGATTTTTTGAGGGTGGACCAGTCAACCAATGTTTGGTAGAGAACTCTGAAAAGATTTTAAATAAAGTGCAAATGCTTGCACGCATGTACTCTGCCAAGGCAAGCAGCATGAAGGTACCACTACATCAGAAGAGAATACGAGTGAGTAAGGGAACATGGTTAGTGGAGGGAAAAGGGAGCACACACAAGTCTCAACTACAGCTGCACCAGGGGGATGTGAGAATAATCAGTCAACCGGGTGAGTATATTGACAAATTGTGATGTCTTGTGGTTGAAAACTTTAAATTTATGTTGAATAAAATGTTAATTCAAGACATTTTCATTATTGTTTCACAGATCTTATTGAATCATCAGTACTTACACCTTCTGAACCCCTTGGTCACATCATTGTAAAGGAGCAACTGTCTACAACATATCACCAAGAAAATATTTGTAATCTCATTGGGCCTCCAGAGGAGATCTCATTAGTTGGATCTAATTCACAGTCTTTTTCTCTTCCTGAGTCTTCTTCTTCAGTGGCAGTGTTATCAGAACAAAAAACTGTTATTGACTCACAGGTCCCTGTGATATCAGACTGCAAAGAGTCTCGCCTACACAAAGCAGTTTCCCAAGAAGATGAATTCTTGTCACTCTCAACTCATTCTGAAACTCAGGACCAAGATGATTCAGAAATAGCTTCAAGTCTCTGCAGATTACCACTGGACCAGAATGCTGATAACATACCACATTCTCTTCGAGAGAACCAGTCAGATATGAAGGACAAATCTATTGAAATAAATAGCATTCATCAAAAAGAGAAATTGCAAGAGACAACACCTACCTTTGTACACAATTCTGCATCTACAGGTGTCCTTATTACAGACCCATTAGTCATTAAACCTTTAGAAGTGACTCACAGTGAGGTGGACAATAAGACTTGTGAAAGTATATCATCAATGTTCCAGTCATCAACAGATAATAAACAAGATGAAACACAGGAATGGATTGATGGTGAAACCATGGACCATGGTGAATTAACCTCTTTGGTGTCCTCTATAAGTGATGTAGATGTTTGTCCTATGTTACTGTTAACAGACTCGTTTGATAACTGTGTTCCAACCTCAGTGATCATCTGTGAGGGATCAGAGGAGTCATATTTTCAGACACAGTTGCTGGAGGATACAACTAACTCTACACCAGTGGCATCTCTGCTAGGTTCGTGTAGCAGGTGTAGTCCTTTAGATGTCAAAGACAAAGAAGATCTAAGCAATTTATCAGACATTTTAAGCTCACCATCTATATCCCCTCTTGATGCCTTCTTTGGATAAGCTTCCACAGTTTACTAACCAAAGACCATCTAATCTACCATCCGCCACAGGAAAAAGAAGTCCCATCACCAGCTGGAATTTATCATCTTTATCATCATCGTCCCCTCAAAGGTATTGTACAAAACACATTACTAATAAAGTTGCAGTTGTACTTTGTCGTTAAATTAATATTTATGTTATTATAATTTGTAAAGCTGCAATCTAAATCAATCTCTTGATTTATGTTATCCCAGGTGTATCGAATGTAATGTCACACTTTTAACTTGCCTTTCAGATTGCAGCACACTGAGGAACAGATTCAGGATACTACCGTTCCTGACCTTTACCCACACAGACAATCATTCTCCTGTCTTAATGATAAGTCTCCCCTTGGTTGTGGACGTCCACTAGATACAAAACCACCTTCTGCCTTTAGCCCCAATTTGCGAATGCGCTCACCCTCTCCCATTAGAGGTGCCCAAAACGCCAGACTTTCCTCAACACACTCTGCTCTTAAAAAGTCTCTTGCTGCCTCTTGTATCAGTCAGACAATTTCTCAAAGCATGGCCAGGAAGAGTGCACATCTCCAGACTGCTTCTCCATCTCTTAACTCCCCTCCTCCCCTCCCCACTTCATCTATGAGACTAAGATCACCATCTCCTAAATCCATCACCCTGGAGTCAAGCATGGAGCCAACTACATCCAGTCAATCAAGAAGGTCCTGTCCATCCCCCTTTCGATCAAACAGCCTTCGATCCAGCCCAGCAACAGTTCAGTCCCCTCCTCCTTACCGTAGTCAACGTTCGATATCTCCTGCACCTCCGGTTAGTCTCCATTCAACACCATCTGTTAAAATCCAAAGTTCAACTTCTCGTGAACAGCCTCCTTACAACAGCCTGAATGGAAATAACAATAACAACAACAGTTTGAGTGATAACGGGTGGGCCAATATCCACAAAAAAACAACACAAGCAAATGTTGGTGGATCTCTTCATTATGATCCTCAACGAGCCACCTTGCACAACAGGGTGGCTCGGCCTTTTCCGTCCTCTGAGCCTTGCTCTCGTGTGCAGTCGCCATCCCACTCTGTTTGCCCATCTCCAGTTACCCGAATTTTCTCCCCTCCACCTGCCCAGAGCCATACCATTCACTTGGTAACAAAACCACCTAATCCCAGAAACCCCAGACAAAGTGCACCTGGCTTTTTTACCCCTCTGTGTCTGGAACTGTCAAGACCAACGTCTGCTTGTTCTATATCTTCCTGTGAGAGCCCCAGAATCACATCTCCACCCCCTATTGGCATTCCCACAAGTGTATGGGGTTTTGCAAACCCACAGCCCAAGAATCCCACATTAACAAATTCATCAGAGCCAAACTCTATTCCAGGAGGGGCCAGGATCATCTCTCCTACTCCATCAGAGATGTCTTCATGTTCAGCAACCAGTTCTCAAAACCAAAGGAGGCTAAGAGGAAGCAGTTTGCCATTCGTTACTTTAGCTGATAGACCACCCAGTCCAGCTAGACCTGAAAGAAAATCTTGGGCAGAAAATGGACGATGGTCGGTGGGTTCAGAATCAGGGTTAACAAGTCCTCGTGGTGGTTCATATAGTGGTAGCCCATGCTCTATCAGTCCCGGCCCACTTTCACCTGTCAGAGTGACAGCTGAAAGAAACACTCATAGTGGACAACATTTCAGAAGTATTGCATGGCCAGATGTTCATGATCTGTTGACTAAATATAACACAGAGCCCAATTCTGAAACTGAAACTATGTCCTTTACAAAAACAGAGGAAAATGACATACAGTTAGCAGAAACAACATGTCGGAGCACCCTGATTTGTCCCTATGTAGGTCAACCCAGTCCTGACTGTGAGAGAGACACTCCTGTTCAGTTCACAATAGAGAACAAACCAGAGGACAATGTTCCCAATCAAGGATCCAAAACAACATTGAAAACCAGTTATGCCACCACTGTCAATTTGCAGATTGGTGGTAGTGGAAGGATAGCATCTTTCAGTAATGCACAAGTAAGTCTGACTCAGACTCTGGCCCCTGTGATTGACAACCAGAACATAAGAAGAGTCAGTATCAATAATTGCAACTTCTCAATGCAGAACTGCAAAAGGCTTTGAGTGGTGTACTACAAGAGTCTAATACAGTGTCTCACACTTCAGTGATGGCCACTTTATCTGGCACTTTAGCATGTACCAGAGAAATTGGCAATTCCAGGACATCCATGATTACTTCATTGAGAGAAAAGGAGGATGTAAGGATGACAAAATACGGGTGTAAGCCAAGTGACTTTGCTATGGTCAGTGATTATTTTTTTTAAATCCCTAATAATAGGTGCTTTACATGAAACGGAATAAATGGTCAAACATCAGTCTTGATTTCTTGCTAAGATACTAGTAAAATTTCAATAAAATGTTTGTTTTATTTGGCAGTGTAATTTTATTTGTTTTTTTTTTAAAGATGTTTAAGACGTTGTAATATGCAAATGTATTATGTATAACTGAACCAAAGCCTCTATCATTAAAGGCTTTCAGTTGAGTGTGGTATATACAGAACTCTTATTTATGAAGTAGTTTTCTGGCACTTAACTCTTGTTTCTTTGATTTGCACATTTTTTCTGTAATGTGTTCCAGACGTGTCTGGAAAAAGCATGTTTCAGGCAAAACATTCTCATGCATGTTAAAATGTAATTAATTTCATTGGTTTCCTAAATATAATTTGGTCAGTATGACATTTGAAAGCAAGAGAACATGAATCGCTGCTTTGATTGATGTTAATGAGAACACAACATCTGATGTGCTCTTTGGCGCTGATGAAAATATTTGGTGTACAGTGAGAAAAGCATTCCAGCATGCCCTAGAAATGCTTTTTAGGGCTAACTTGCAAATATTTTTAATTATATCTTGATTTTTATTGTATTCTTATTTTCTTGTCTTGTTGTTTTAGAAGAAAATGTTAAAATTCCACCCACTTCAGTAAGAATGTAAATAAACAATCAGAAGGAAATAAATCCATCTGTGGTTCCTTCAGCTTTGCTGGAGCCTATCCCAGCATCTCAAGCAGCATGCATGATACATCCTGGAGAGTTGGACAAATATGATGAAATAGATATGTAAAAATATGTTTTTTGTACTTGCTCTCAAATTGCAATGATTGTTGCACTGTATTGGACAATGTGCCCTGTGTTATTTGTACTTAATAAAACCTGTGTAGTGTAACTATAATTGTGTCAGTTCAGTTTCTCAATGCCATTAGATATGAACCTTCGAAAACATCTAACTGCAGTTTCCTCATAATGTGTGGTATCCTTCAAATAATGGTAAAATTTATTATTTTGACAGCGATGGCTAATACCATGTCACCCTAAGGCAGGGCTCTCCAACACGTAGCTCGCGAGCTACCGGTAGCTCGTGGCTTAATTGCTGGTAGCTCTCCAAAACATTACATCCAATCAGAATGAAAGCGTCCCACCGCTCCAATACAAATGTATTGTTTTTATTTTATTGTCTTATTATTTATGAATTTTACAATATTAACCTACATTTAAAAACATTATCGTTATCACGTCAAAGTTTCACTCAGTAACGTCATCACGCTATAGAGTTTTAAGCGTTGTGTGACGTGAGTAGCTCACAACCACTTTCATTTTTAAAAAGTAGCTCTCAACTGAAAAAGGTTGGAGACCCCTGCCCTGCCCTAAAAGGTTAGAATAGGGAAAGGGGCGGGGTGAATGACGCGCAGTGCGAACACCAGGCTGGTCGATGTTTGATTAAGACTCTTCTAAAACATTCTTTTAAATGTCAATTATTTGCTTTTTCTTTCTTTCCTTATTTTCTCTGTCTTTTTATTAGTATTTCTTAATTGTAAATGTAACTCTTATTATTTGTAAGTGTGCTAAAAGTTAGGCTTGATGTAAACTACCTAACTTAAATAATACAAATTTTACACTAGGTTTGTCAAGTCAACAACATAATGTTCTTTCATTTTTCAGACTCCAGTGCAGATAAGGAATCGCAAAAGCAACAGTCCACCCCAATGACGAAGCTGTAGCCTATATTACGTTACACTGATTACACTGTACTCACAAGTATGTGTGCTGCGCATGAAGGGTGCGTTTTATTGAAGTCCAGAGATTGGATATAATATTTTGAGGTTGCTTAAGATTTGGAGTAAAACGAGACAGCATACGAATTGTGGCTGATGATATTCGCTATTCTGCATAATGATTAGGATGTGCATTGTGGTCTATGGACGTGTTACAAATGCTTGTCGAGGTAAGTTAATACATTTTGTACAAAGTACAAAAAGTGAATGACCGCAGTCAGTTACAATGTCTTGTAAATCAAGTCAGAATCAAAATTAACGCATAGTTAGCTGACAGTGAAATACGAGCCTACAAGTAATCCCATACAAGCTCTACCAAATCTAATACTTAGATTCGCACAACAATTGTGTTATTGTTTTCTTGCACATGTTTTTTAGATTGGAATTAAATGCGGATGTCTTCAGACTTGTGCTCCACTATGTGACGAATAACAACTACCAGATCTGTAGGAGAGAAATGTAGCAACTAGCAATCTTTCCCAACAGACCTGATGAAGAATCCTGCGCTGTGAGAGAGCTGGAGCATGTTTGTTATAAAGGCAGATCTTCACCACAATTCCTTCCATTACGGTTCATTGTTTTTGTATGTGATGATCATACTGACGAGACAGATCAAGTGTCAATTCGCATGCAGTTTAGAAAGTGTACCAGAGGTGGAAAATGTTGCAATGGAGCTGCGCAACATGGTACAGTGATTTATTAATAACATTTTCACTTAATGAATCGTAGACGCCAGTCTGCATCACTTGCCTGTTGCAACTCTTCCATGCTTATATATGCAAGTAGGTAATGCAATTGTAATGGTCATAATGCTTACAGCAGGTGTGGTTTCTTATATAACAGGAAACAAATGATTGTATGCTATACACACCAACTCCAGAAGATTATGAGGTATGTGATTTTACATGTTATTGTTCATTATCAGTGTACTAATTAATTTGCAATTAGATTCAGTACAGTTAATAATGTAAGTGACCCTGCCTGTGAAAACCCAGGTAAACACACTTTTTGTTATTAACTGTTTTCTACATAAATCATCCTGCAAAGAACATTCTGCGAAAATTAACCTTGAATACTTGAATACTCTTTAATACTGACTAAAACAATAGAAAAAATACAGCAATACAGAAAAATACACTTTGATGCTCCTAATCTCAAATTTAGATTATGTAGCCTATTTTACAGAAAGGGACAAATATTCCATATTAAATGTTAATACATACAGTTTAGAAAGACTTTTATCCACAATTCATTTAATGGTTTATAGTCTACCCAGATTATTACAAGGAATATATAACATTTAGACATTTAAAATCTTACAGCAGTTTCTAAAGTAATGATCATATTCAAGCTTTCTGTGATTCAGTTATAGTATTTTATATGATGTCCATTAGGGTCTGTATATGCTCAATAATTATTGTGTCATCTCCATTAGCAGAACTGCTCAAGGTCTACACTTACATGCTTTTCATTGGAAGTAAACGTCCTAATGCTTGAAATCCAGCATGTGACCAGATTTTATTCATTAAAAAGAATGCTCAAAAATATGATCAATAAGGTAAGATTTTTTGCATGTCATTGTGAATCTAGTCATCCATCATTGTGAATGTAATCCAGTCATCATTATTAAATAATGTTTTTGGTTAACATAATTATTAATGCCTTGCTCCTTTACATGATGCATTGTTAAGTTACAGGACAAAAGAAAACAATGTCCAGACTGTGAGTTCTACAAAGAAGAAAACGCAGAGACTTTTCTGAAAACCCTAAAAAATGTTTTACAAAAGATGAATGCCCAAAACTGTGCATTATCTTAATAGGCATCTCTTCTAATCTCTTAAGAGCCGGTATAGAGTTTCTCAGCAAAGTGGAAAAACAGACAACACACACTATAGCAAGATAGCCATACATTTAGCATCATTGTTGGTGATCATATTGACGAGACTGATCAATTGTCAGGTTGTATACATAAGTAGCTATTTAAACAAAAAACTTCAGAGCACATTTTCTACAATAGTCTGTTTTGAAACTACCTCGAAGGCCATGACTGTATACATTTTTTTTATCATAAAGCTGTTTATTTGCTAGTTTTTTATTTATACTTAAGTAATATTCTCTGAGCAGCAGTGAACTAGTCTTAACAAAGCTTTCCATTTTCTTCAGCAAAGTCGCTGTAATCACAATTTATCTCTCTTTCTGAAGTAGGCCAAGTGTACCTTTATTATTTACACACTGTCCATTTTGTTTTCTGTTGTATAAAAGCAATATTACACTCACCATTTTGTTATTCTGCATTATTATTTATTTTGTGACATACAAAATTTGATTCTGGTGCATTGTAATTTAATAGTGAGGCAGATAAAGGCAGAACTATAAAAGATTATAAAAGGCGATAAAACCTTGTCGAGTGCAGCTTTCACTTTTGCCTTGATATCTGTGATCCTGTCTGTGAAAACCAGGCTAAAGTCTAAAAATCTCATTCTGAGATAACGAGCATCAAAGTTTGATTTCACCTATAAATATCACTATGATTTCAATCAATTTATAATTACATTACTCAGACAATATTAAAGATATCAATGTTAAATTTACACAGAATATTCTTTTCATTATGTAGGATAATGTTAAGTAGAAAATGTTGTGGATTCCCCATCTCCCGAATTGAAGAAACACTCAAAGGTCTTTGGGTTATGATGGCAAAAGAATAGACTTTATTGTGAAAACAATCAAGCCGAGCCCATCTCTAGATGAACTGAGGGCTATTTGGTTGAACAGGATTTATATAGGTTGGTTTGCACGCAAACATGTCATTTTGTTTTACCTGGGGGGTTTTGGAATTTTCCATTATGTTAAAACTAATATATAACTATATATATATAACTATATATATATAACTATATATATATATATATATATATATATATATATATATATATATATATATATATATATATATATATATAATATATATAAATAAACAGATGACCTTACGGGCCTCTACAGAAACATGTGATAACCTGCTGACTTTCCAGCTGACTTATTAAAGTTATTAACTTATTAATAAGTTAAAACGATACATGATTCCTTTATATTTTTAATAGTAGAATAACTAGTACATAATTCCTTCATTTTAAGATGAATAAAAACCTCTTCAAAAACAGAAAAATCACAAAAAATGACTTTAGCTGGGTTTACACAGAACGGGATCATTTGGGCCTTTTATAGGATGTCACAGCCATGAACTGCACATTGCTATTCCTAGTCACTTACAAGTAGCATTAAAGGGAAGGCCATTATGAATCTTTAGGTCATTTTATATGGAGAAAAACTCTCTTTAACCGTCAACTCAAGGAGTCTAACCGTGTCTTAGCTTATTAAAACTAATCTCTGACTCCAAGTCTTTCAAGTAGCCGTTTTCGTGGGACAGCGCATCCTCCAAATCACTAGATGGCGCTTTACAGTTGTCTGCCCGCCTATTCTTACGGAAATTAAAAAAGAAACATTAGCCGTTGCTATCTGAAAGAAGCTGGACAAGACTGCTGCTTAAAGGTAAGACGATGTGGTATGTGCATTATATTCACGTATTTAAAAGTCATTGTCCTCTTATTGATTAAAGCCGTAAATGTGATATTAAATCGCTGTTTTCGTGTAAGAAATGCTGTATACGTCAGATAGCTCATGCGCTAATTTCCCATCTGGTGGATTTAGCAGCGTTAGCTAGTGCACATGACTGTAAACATGTAAAATAGAAGACAACAAGAGCAAACCGAACATAATAATGGTCTTATCTCTAATCTTAACCCAATAATTAGTCTTAGAAATAGACTAGCAATTAGCTAACATACTTTAGTTTGATTAAATCGCAATGCTAAACAGGCAGTATTTCTAGCAGAGTTCATAAACATTGTGAATTTGCTGTTATTTTGTTTCAGTGAAGCTTTTGATTGTTGCGTCATGCAAACATTAGTAATTTCAAAAAAGCTACTTCTGTCTGTGTAGATGGTGTGTGTGTGATGTTCATGTACTTCTGTACTTCTGTCTGTGTGATGTTCATAAACGAAGGGTCTATCAAGGATTTACGTGTGTTTTTGTGGATTTTATAAAGGTGTTCCCGTCTGGATAACACAGATATAAGACTGCAGAAAAATGTCTGACAGTGAGGACAGTGATTTCTCTGATAACCAGAGTGAGAGGAGCAGTGAGGCTGAAGAAGTGGAGGTGAGAGACCGATTTCATTTTGTGTTTAGCGATCACAGTGGAGAAAACATTCATGACAATTGCAATAATGAATTGCTATGAATCGCTATCCCATTTTATAGTAATAACTGTAAATTGTACATGCAAATTTACATATACACTGCTAATGTAAAAGCTTTATTGAATATTTAAAGGAAGATAATGTTTCATTCACTTTAAGGATGAGGAAGAACAGGGGAGTGTAACTGGCAGTGACAAGGCAGCTGAAGAGGAAGGAGAAGACTTGGAGGATGAGGAGGAATATGACGAAGAAGAGGAAGAGGATGAGGATCGGCCCAGGAAAAAACCTCGTCACGGCGGCTTCATCTTGGACGAAGCCGGTTAGAATAATTCCTAACGTATATCTTTAAGCAAATTGGATTTAGAAGGTGATGCTTGAATGATTGAAAAATGACCCTTGTTTGCTCTTTGATTAGATGTTGATGATGAGTATGAAGATGAAGACCCCTGGGAGGACGGAGCTGAAGACATCTTAGAAAAAGGTGAGTAATTGCAAGAGACCTATTGTGAGTAAATTTAAAAAAAATAATTATGTTAAACCTGTAGTACTTATTAAATGCTTACTTTAGTTATGAAATAACTATAATTTTACAGTGTTTGCTACAGTAAGATTTAATTGCCTTTTTGAATACAACTGAATTGAAGACATAATTACAAAAGGTGGAATGACTGTGTTAGCGTTAAACCTTTGTGGATATTATATGGGAAAGATCTGCTGTTTATTAATATGCTTGCATTACAAAGTGACTTAAATGGAGGCATTTGGAAGTAACAACAAAGTGTCAATGAAGTGTTTTTATAAACTGATGCAGAATGTATTTCCTGCGCTCATCAATTCTTTATTTCTTGTGCATGCCTCCTTCAGTTAACGGTAAACCAACTCCAGATTTCTATACTTTCTTCTTTCTGTTTAATTGAACTGATTAATATTCATTGTTTCACGTTTGGTAAAATCCATAAACTGCACCCCTCTAACATTTGTTTGTGATGTTTAAAACTGTTTGGCTAACGTTTAGAATCTGAACAAGGAGCGTGGATGGCAAATACATTTTTAGTTTTTCCATAAGGATAATGCTAGAGGTGTAAAATAAAGGTATCAGTAATAAGTTAACATGCAGTTGTACAGGGGGACTGTTTATAGGGGACTGATGCTGTTTTTAAGGTAACTAAATATGATCATTTGCCCAAAATGCTCCTTTGAAAAAATCCTTATTTTTGGTAGTATACAAATACACTTATTGTATTGCATCAGCTAACAGTTACATTACATCAACATCAACATCATGTAGTTTCCATCTTTGAAATATGTTAAATGTTAAAAGCCCATCAGTGGTAATTTTCTTTTCTTTTATTTCTGTTTGCTTGGTCGTGTCTGTGCCCTGGCCTGCAATTGTTGTGTGCACATGACAATGTAAAATGGCTCGTTTTCCTCTCTCCACAATTCAACACTGAGCAGAAGAGGCAGAAGGTATGTGCTTAAACGTTCTGCTGTGATTAGATAAAATGTTGTATATAAAACATTGACAATGTTTGGTAGCTGTATTTATGTGCAAGAATCGATACACATGTCTGTCATCGTAAAGCATGTTGCTGTGGAAAAAGCAACATGTAAACATAGCAGTTTTTCTAGATGTTAGTTCTGTTATTTTGTGTGTCAGTGTCCAACATGGACCATGTAGTTTTGGATGAAGATCACTCTGGTTCCCGCAGGTTGCAGAATCTCTGGAGGTGTGTACACAATTATGCACTTAAATTAATACTCATAAAAAAACGAAGAAACCCGTGTTAAAAATACCTGTTGTTTTATTGTGACCTTTTTCAGGGATTCTCGAGAAGAAGCTTTGGGAGAGTACTACATGAGAAAATATGCCAAATCATCAGGAGGAGAGCAGTAAGTCAACAAAGTTCGTGTTTCATGTGACAAGTATGTTTGTGGAATGCATTTCTGGCAATTTTGCATGTCAGAAGTGAAGGAATGTTGTTTTACGGTGAATGTTCAAATGCTTTTTACAGAAAGAGCACGATTTTCTTTTTGTTGTTTACTGCAGTATTGATGGCGGCTCAGAGCATCTTTCAGATGACATTACCCAGCAACAATTGCTCCCTGGAGTTAAGTATGTAAACATAATCAGAAAAAGAAACATGCTGAATTCAGTTTTAATTTGAGGTTGTTGGGCTTATGTTAATAAATTGTCCTTTACAGGGATCCTAATTTGTGGACTGTTAAGTGTAAGGTTAGTACTAAATGCTGTACTCATCGATGGTGTAATGAGACTGCTATATGTGCAGGGTTTTATCTTTCTTCTTTTCTCTTTAGATTGGGGAGGAGAGAGCAACCGCCATCGCCCTCATGCGGAAATTCATTGCATATCAATGCACGGACACTGTAGGTTTTCCATATGTTAAAGTCAGATTTGTTGTCTATCTGCATGACATAAAAGGGGTGCACATTGTGCTAAAAGGGGTATACATTGTGCTTCTTCTTTCTTCACACAGCCGCTTCAAATCAAATCCGTGGTGGCCCCAGAACACGTCAAGGGTTATATCTACGTGGAGGCGTACAAACAGACTCATGTCAAGGCCGCTATCGAAGGAGTCGGCAACCTGCGTATGGGTTTCTGGAACCAGCAGATGGTGCCCATTAAAGAAATGACAGATGTTCTGAAAGTGGTCAAGGAAGTGACAAATCTTAAACCCAAGTCTTGGGTTCGTCTCAAGCGAGGCCTTTATAAAGATGACATTGCTCAGGTGGGAATTGGCTGTGTGATCAATAGAATTGACTTTAATTGTGTTCTCTATTTTGCTTTGGCATGAATTGGCAGATTTGTTTACATGTAAAAGCTGTGTGTGATGTGTGTTTTTTTTTTGCTTTTGTCAGGTTGACTATGTTGAACCAAGCCAGAATACAATCTCACTAAAAATGATACCTCGTATTGATCTGGACCGCATCAAAGCGAGGATGAGCATGGTAGGATACATCTCTCTCTGTGATTTTCTGTATCTTTGCTACTGTGCGTACTCATTATAATACACAATATTATGCAAAATACAAAAGATCTGACCTCACCCCATCCTTTTAATTCGTTTTATAGAAAGACTGGTTTGCAAAGAGAAAGAAGTTTAAAAGACCAGCTCAGAGGCTTTTTGATGCTGAAAAGATCAGGTAACGCTCATCACGAGTCTCAGTTTTAACCTATCGACACTCATCCCTGTCAAATGTTGTTGTGATGTTTTCTTTGTGCTCGACAGGTCTCTTGGTGGTGAGGTCAGCCATGATGGTGACTTTATGATCTTTGAAGGCAACCGCTACAGCCGTAAAGGGTTCCTGTTTAAAAGCTTTGCCATGTCAGCTGTGGTAAAAGACTTCACACTTAAATTTCATCCATTTGCTTGTTTTTCCTCATTCCTCACATCATAATCAACTGTGTTTTATCTTTTGTAGATCACAGAAGGTGTCAAACCCACTCTTTCAGAGCTGGAGAAGTTTGAGGACCAGCCAGAGGGTATTGACCTTGAAATAGTCACAGAGGCCACAGGTATGCTAAGCCTTTTTTCATATGTTTGTCTGAATGCTTAGTGCAAGTTCTACATTTTGAAAAATGAATACATGATTCTTGATGCCATTTGCTGTGTTTGTGTGCAGGCAAAGAGCGCGAGCACAACCTTCAGTCGGGTGATAATGTGGAGGTGTGTGAGGGAGAGTTAATCAACCTTCAGGGCAAAATCCTCAGCGTGGATGGCAACAAAATCACCATCATGCCCAAGCACGAGGACCTCAAGGTAATCATATGAGCCCGGTCGTGCCAAGTCTTTTTATTTCAAAAAATCTCAAATAATTTTTTTAGACCACATCGCCCTCATTGCCATGTATCTTCGTTTTGTCTCCAATTAGGATCCTCTTGAATTTCCAGCTCATGAATTGAGGAAGTACTTTCGCATGGGCGACCACGTGAAAGTCATTGCTGGTCGTTATGAAGGCGACACAGGCCTCATAGTCCGTGTGGAGGAGAACTTTGTCATTCTCTTCTCTGACCTCACCATGCATGAGGTATGCTTTACAATACCGCTTATTTAATGCTGTCAAATAAAACATAATGTGAAAACTGTAATGAATTGCTGTCCATGTTGGTGCTTTGATTATATATTTTTGTTGCAGTTGAAGGTCTTGCCCAGGGATCTGCAGCTGTGCTCTGAGACGGCATCAGGTGTGGATGCAGGTGGACAGCATGAGTGGGGTGAGCTGGTGCAGTTAGACCCCCAAACCGTTGGTGTCATTGTAAGGCTAGAAAGAGAGACCTTCCAGGTAAGATCCAAATGAAAGCATTCATACATTTCCACTAGAGTGTATTTTTAGCTGCAAATAACATAATTCTCAATGACCATCTCATTTTTAGGTTCTTAACATGCACGGGAAGGTTTTAACAGTGAGGCATCAGGCCGTAAACAGGCGGAAGGACAACCGTTTTGCTGTCGCTCTCGACTCCGAGCAAAACAACATCCACGTGAAGGATATTGTTAAAGTCATCGACGGACCACACTCGGTAAATAATTACATTATGTGATGTGTTAACATGACTAAAGCAGAGATTCGGCTGAGCAATTAAACATGTTGTCTGTTTGTCAGGGTCGTGAAGGTGAAATCCGTCATCTCTTCAGAGGCTTTGCTTTCCTGCACTGTAAGAAGCTGGTTGAGAACGGAGGCATGTTTGTTTGTAAGACACGACACCTTGTTCTCGCAGGTGGCTCAAAGGTACGTCTAACCTGCTGCGTTTGTTAACATAGCTTGCTTATGTTTCCCAACTTCTTAATCTTTGAATGTTTCTTTTTTCTTAAAGCCAAGAGATGTGACCAATTTCACAGTGGGAGGCTTTGCTCCCATGAGTCCACGGATCAGCAGTCCAATGCATCCAGGAGGAGGAGGAGGAGGAGGAGGAGGAGGTGAATGATTCCACAGCAATAATGCTGTAATGTTTCCCTTAGTCTGGTCGTCATGTTGTATCCTGTATGTGATCTTTTATCAGTGTTTCAGTTTATCAGTGAACCTCGTGATGGATATGAGAATCTCAGTGCTTGTTCGAACAGAATGTCATCAGTTATCCCATTTTTTTCTGCAGGTCAGCAGCAAAGGGGAGGCGGCGGGGGCATGGGGCGGGGCCGAGGACGACGAGACAATGATCTGATTGGCCAGACGGTCCGTATATCCCAGGGACCGTACAAAGGTAGGTTGGAGGGGGTGATTTTTGTGTTTGCACATAATGCAATAAATTCAGTTTCTCCAGTAGGACTTAGAAATGTACGTTCACTTTTTTGTTCAGGGTGTACAAATGCACAAGTTTTTCCTCAGCTGGTCTGTTACACATTGATCTTAACAGGTTACATTGGAGTGGTGAAGGATGCTACAGAATCAACTGCTAGAGTAGAGCTTCACTCAACATGCCAGACCATCTCCGTGGACCGTCAGCGTCTCACAACTGTGTATGTTATCAGTGAACCTGTGCTGAATCTACTACAAAATCTTGGCAACTTTCTTGACTTAAACTCATTCTTTGCTCCTAGCATGTTTATTAAATATAGATAATAATACTAATTTGGTAAGGCTTTCAGCTGCCAGTAAAGATTAGCACTTTCTACTCTGACAATCTGATAACACGTGTCAAACATCCACAAACAAGTGCAAAGTCATCATATTTCATTTCAAGTCATATCATGATATCAGGCACTTGTGTGAACTCCAAATGACATGAGTGGCAATGTTAAGAAATTTATGAGAAAAAGTTGGCATTACAAGACTGTTGGAACATATTTGCTTGTAATGGCAGAACATTAGTACATTTATGGCATGTTACATTTTGTCCCCTGATCGCCTTGTAAAACAAGTTTTTAAACTGTAGTCAACACATTAAATTGTAATCCTAATCCTATCGCTTGAATCTGTTTTTGCCATGAATCAGAGGTGCCAAGCGGCATGGAGGAATGACTTCCACCCATGGACGAACCCCAATGTATGGCTCTCAGACACCCATGTACGGAACTGGCTCACGTACTCCAATGTATGGTAGCCAGACGCCCCTCCACGATGGTAAGAAATGCGGAAAAACGAATATCTTTGTCCACTGATTTTTTTTTTAGGTTCTGAAATTTGTACAGTTTCTACACACCACCTAAAAATGGCAGAGTCCATGCTTCTCGCAGGTAGCGAATTACATTATCAGAAATATTAAGACACTGCTATTTCCAATATTGATGTGTCTGTCATTATTGTTAGTGACTTTTTTGATGTTCTCTGCTGTTTTTTGCAGCCTGGATCAGTAATAGGTGTTAATGTAAACCAGAGCACTGAATCCTGCATCACATGTTTTACTAGCACCAGCAGTATTAGTGTCTTCAGTTTTTTAACAGCGCGGAGCTATTTTTCCATCCTAACATAAAATAAATCTTTTTCTACCCAATGCCAAACAACTTTTTTCCCCTCATCCTTTACAGGAAGCCGTACACCTCATTATGGCTCCCAGACTCCTTTGCATGATGGGAGCAGGACACCAGGTCAGAGTGGTGCATGGGACCCCAACAATCCAAACACACCATCACGGTAAGAAATCAAAAAATACAAACTTGGCATGCAGTTATATCACATACATCAGCCGCAACATTTCTTCCCTTCGTTTTCAGGCCTGATGATGATTTTGAGTTTAGCTATGATGATGAGCCCTCGCCATCTCCTCAGGGTTATGGTGGGACGCCTAACCCTCAAACTCCTGGTTATCCAGAAGTGCCATCCCCACAGGTCAACCCCCAGTACAACCCTCAAACTCCTGGAACTCCTGCCATGTGAGTACTCATACGTATGCTCAGGTTGACTGAGATCTTTACATTATCTTGACTAAATATGTGTTGGCATTTTAGGTACAACACAGACCAGTATTCCCCATACGCAGCACCATCTCCACAGGGATCTTATCAACCCAGTCCCAGCCCACAGAGTTACCACCAAGTGGCTCCAAGCCCAGTGGGATACCAAAACACACACTCTCCTGCCAGTTATCACCCCACCCCATCACCTATGGCCTATCAGGTACAAAGTTGGTATTTTCTTTAAGCAATGAAGACTGTAGATGAATTCAAACAATGTTGTATACATATAATTGTACCTGTAATCTTCAGGCCAGTCCAAGCCCCAGTCCGGTAGGTTACAGTCCAATGACTCCTGGAGCTCCATCTCCCGGAGGCTACAACCCTCACACCCCTGGATCTAACATCGATCAATCCTCCAATGACTGGGTCACAACAGATATCATGGTCCGAGTTAAAGACACCTTCCTGGACGGAGGTGTCATCAATAAGACTGGTGTCATCCGCAGCGTTACTGTAAGTACGAATGTTGAATGTGCATGTGTTGCCTAATAGAGCAGAGATTTATAATGGATATGGATATGTTTATATTCTTAGATCAGATTAAAAAAGTACATTCCTTTTTATCATTAGAAAATGTTTTGCTGCTTTAACACAGGGCGGGATGTGCTCAGTTTTCCTTCAAGACACAGAGAAGGTGGTTAGCATTTCAAGCGAACATCTGGAACCTGTTACGCCGACCAAAAATAACAAGGTACTTATCTACTGCTAGAGTTATGAAACTACATTCTATTGATTTACATTGATAGCTTGAAGGGGTGCTTAACCCTAGTATGTAGGTTCTGTCATAATTTTTTAATCTTTATGCCATTACAGACTTGTATAATTGACTGTTTTCTGATTTTGGCATTGTGTAAAAGTATTTCATATGATTTAAAGTCTTTTGAAACATAATGATCGCGTTGTATGTTTGCGTGAACCGCATCATTACATAAAACGCAATTTCATCAGTAGAATTTCTGTAGAGTCGTTTTTCACCCTTAATTATTACAGATTTAAAATAAATAACATTAAACCTCATCGGCTGCTGCGTGTCTCATGGCCAAGTTTTTATTTCATTGGAGTGTGGGTTTAGTCAGATTGGGCTTGTACCATTTCTTTAAGATGCGTTGTTTATTGTCCCTTACTTCAGAAATAGTTCATCTAATTGATTAAATGTGCTGGTGGTGCTCCTCAGGTTAAAGTCATTTTGGGAGAGGACCGGGAGGCCACAGGAGTCCTGCTCAGTATCGATGGAGAAGACGGCATTGTTCGAATGGAACTGGACGAGCAGCTGAAGATTCTCAATCTCCGCTTCCTTGGGAAGTTAGAAGTGTGAAAAACTCACACTTAAGAACACATTTTAATATTCAAAAGCAGATGCTGAGAATTAACAGTATCATTTTCCAAGATTTTTTTTTCTTCAGTTTACCATCTGAATTGTGAAGTAGCTTTCCTTTTTTTATTAGTCGACACAGTTTTTAGTGAATAGTATTTTCTGTTTCTTCTGTGGTGTAGAAACGTTTTGGCAAACTGATTCCATGTCAAATAAAATGTGAACTGTGGGTTCCTTAATCCATCCATCCGGAGTGTCTGCATGACATTTAATAGCCAGCGGCTGTTCATTTTAAACATCTTACTGCCTGTTGATACTTGGCACGTTGACCCTAGAGACATTTGTTAACAGTTGTGCTTTTTCATGCTCTGTTGAGGAGCTCCAGCAGATGAGATCATTTGTGCCACTGAAATGTATTCCACATCACATCAAAACCTTTATTGTCATTTAAAACTGGTGTATATTCTGACTGAAGTAAAGGTCTTTAAAACCCTTTATTCCCATCTGATCTCTATATACATCCTATACATCCTGGGTTTTTTTCTTGTTCACTGTGGGAAAAATTTCTAGAAGGCTGAATTCTTTGGAAATTATGTAGCTTGTTTATTAAAGTACTTAAAATGGAAGAGATTATTCAGACATTACAAAAAAGTACGAAAACACACACATTGGAAAAGTCAATGATTTGTGTGGGATGTTTAAGGCTCTCTTTAATTGCAGGGATCATGGGGTTGCTCATAGTTAATTGGAAAGTAAAAGATGGTCTCATTTTTTGGACAGGGGTGTCCTGTGCTCTGGAGCCGCGCTGTGGTATTGAACAGCTGCTTTTGCTCTTGTTTATGACATCCAAGTGTTTGGTTTCTGAAGAGACTGATCTTCAGTTGAACCCATACTTGATGACCCTGAAAATCAAATGTTCAGGAATGTATTACAAAGTCATACCAAATGTAAGAAATTACAGCTGAAAAACAAGTCATTCATCTGTTTTCTAAAGAGTACTAAATATCATTTTGCATTACGTTTCTTACCTTCTTGTCAGTCACACACTGCAAGTCAAAATTGCGTCCAAACAGTGGTTCCAGGACGCCACCTATGTCGTCATACTGCCGATCGCATAACAGAACTGTTAATAAAGTGTTACTTGACAAATCATGTTTGAGATTATAAATCATGACTAATTCAGTAAACTTACTTTATATGATACATTACAGGAGGGTTCGATGCCAGAATTTTTTAAAGTGCTGTGATGAAAATGGAAAATGAATGAGGTCACTGTAAGCTGATGTCATTGGATTTCTGCTGTGGACTGAGGGTTAACCCACCTATCTATGTCATAGAGTTTCCGAAGCTTGACTGCAGTCTGGAAGTAATAAACCGGTGAGCCCATAGTTTCATCACAGCCTGCGCAAGTCCCATGTTTAATCCATTCTTCCTTCCTATCAAAGCACAGAAATCATTTAGGGATGTGCCTGGGCCAGCCCAAAAAAGATGTGTGCAATTACACACTGAGAAGCGTTGATCAAAGATCATGTTTGGAAGCATTGGCTGATGCCACATTATTTGATGTTCTGTATCTTATGCATTGAAAATGAGACTTCAATGTACAATAAGACATTGGTGAGTAACAGGCAATATTCACCAGAAGAAAAAGTAGGTCTTTGCTTTCAGTAGTGAAGGCCACAGCTGAGAGAGTTCAGGCTCAATGTCCTGCATATAAAAATAAATTAATTATATTACAATTTCTAGGCATTTTAAACAAGCAGCAGATTGAGATAATCTTACTTGAAGATGGGAATGAAATATTGGCCAGCAGTCACAGCAGTGACCGGTATGCTGAGGCCTAAAGACATTATGAAATATTTTTAAAATGTTGGTCACATAAAAATACCAAGAAACAAAATAACAATAAAGCTATCTAAATGTAGCATATGAAGGAACATTTTTGTTAAGCGCTCTTATTGTTTTTACTGTGTTTAAATCAGCAGGAAACAGATGCTGTTTTTCTTACCACAAGCCATGGATAGTCCAGTTTTGAATAGTCTGTGGTATTTTGCAAATATCTTTATTGTTAAGGCTCTGTTAAAAGAATAAGTAAAGAATAATAATCATGTTACGTAAACATAATACCATGAGATAATGACATTACAAATGTTTTATGTGTAGCTTTTCATGCAGAAATCGATCATAGTTTTATATGATCTTAACACTTACAGTTAAGTATGTTTAATGAGTTGATGAGATCGGACGTAAATAACTTTACAATCACAGATTGCAATGGTAATTTTATCTTTCACAGACATTAGTAGCTCTCACAACTGTCTTGTATCAACTTTACCAACACTGCTGGACATATTACTAAAAGACGTACAATACAGAAACTCCCAGGCCATTGAAGAGTGAGAAGCATACAAGTCCAGTTACATGAGCTGAAAACAAAAATATGGTAAGCATGTGAAAAACAAGTTGCCATTTTATTGCTATGTTCCCATTAACCCCTTTTAAGTGTATTTTGTTGATGTCAAAGTAAAGCATTCCTATGTTTACATTTGCATATTTATTTTTTTAATATTTAATTTTGTATTATTTGATAAATTGCTGTTATTACTACACTGATCTTTGTTTTCTGATGATATTTACTAAACATTTGTTGCCATATAACATAACATGCATAATTCTCTAAGTCTTACTGTTTTGTCACAGAACATTGGCCTTCATCATACGTGAAGACCCAACCAGTAACCAGAGCAGCCGTAAATGCCCAGAAAATGTGATTATCTGTAACACATGTAAATCACTTGTTAGCTGTTAGCAGTATGCATGTTATGGGTTTGATTCTCACAAAACACATATACTGATATATACCTTGAATACATATCAAGTCACTTTGGAATAATTTTATCTTAAAATCTGAATTTAATTGTACAAGGCGATGCTTCCCTGTCAACCGTTAAAAATATAATTATAAGCTATTGTAAATATTACACAGTACTTACGACAAATCATGTTGATCCAGTAGTACTGAGCGCTTGTCACAGAATGTCAGCTTGGTTAGATTTTCTCTGGTAAATTGCAGAAATGAAATAAACCACAATCAGGTGAAAGTTCTATCTTCAGACTCGGACAAAGAAGTGAAACTACAATACACAGATTATTTAAATGATAATTTCCATGCAATAGATATGGACTATAGTGCCAATGATTTTAATAGATGTTTTAATTTGTATTTAGTAAGTTTTGTATTGTGACTAATTACACATAATTTACCAAATAAGTAAAACTTATGAGTTACGTAAAATGTCTTAAAGCTTAATGTAAAAACCAAATACACTAAAATAGTAATATAAATTGAATTAATTGTTAAGAGCTGTGTGTATTGAATCTGCTTGGCTGCCTCCAGGGTTGCGTTTGTCCACCTGACTTTACTTGGCCCCAGTTCAAAAGCTTGGCAATGAGCGTGTCCTTGTAGGGGCCCTGACTCGACAAGTATCAACAGGCTTTACAGACAGCAGCGTCGAACATGAGACATTTACTGGTAAATATATTGTTGTTCTTCTATATTCTTCTGTAGTCAGCAAGATTGACAGGTGTAGAGCTCAGAGCAGACACAACCTATTTCCAAAATACTTGTGAAACAGGAACTGTTTTACAGAACGATAGCCTTTACTACATTGCTTGTCATGAGATGGTAGTGTAGTTTTTAATACACACTTAAGATTTATAAGTTAGTGTTGAGTTTGAAACAGCAGCAGTGTTTGTTGCATGACTTCATAGCATTAAATGACCTCTAAAGTCAACGGTCATCTGGTATTGTAGTAATAGCTTACTACAGAGTCAGTAAATCGGTGTGTTTGTCCTTTTATTACAAACTGTCTGATTATGCAAACAAGCAAATGTGTTTTATGTGTTTTATGTGTTTGTAGACCCCTGCTTGGGATTTTTAAAAAAATTCTGTTTACAGATTTTTTATCTGTTTTTTTATATACATGTCTTTGTTTCAAACAGTATATTCTTTAAAACCAAAGACCAAGGAGATCATGTCACTGTCACACTCACATTTAGCATGCCTACATGCAGACCAGCACATAAACACACACTGGTGGCTATTGCTTTAAAAAGGGGCGGGATCTTTACTCCAGCTCGCCGCTATATTTTGTGCTCTGATTGGCTCGTTCCAGGCGCTGCTAAACAGCAATTGGCTAAAACAGAAGACCCACATGCAGTTGACCTTGGAACCGTAAAACATTAAGTTGACATTAGTTGCTTTAGGTCACACTGTTTTGGAAAGTATAGCAGAAATCTGTAGGTATCTTTAAATATCATATTAATGTAGTGTAGTAAGTACAGCAAATACTCTTTGACATTGTGAATGATGTTCAAAAACATTTTTTGTTTATATTTTAATATTTTTTTATTTTTTTATTTATATTTTTTTGCATATTAACTGCAATATATAATTTACATATAGAATTTTTTGTTTTTAGTTTTTCTTACTCTTTTGATTAAATATAACTAGAATACTTGAATACACATCAGTAATTTATGTCCTAAACTTGTAATAAAACTATTTTGAGGTGCAAATGTTGCACATAAAGTAAAGGGGCATAAAGGGTATCTCTAAACTTTTCTTTCAATGACAGAGTCTTCCTCGACTGGCCTCACGTGCCTTCAGTACAACAGCCAGACAGCTAAAAAACAAGGTGCCCGAAAGACAGAAGATTTTCCAGGTGAGATGAATTTCAGACTAATATCAAAAATACAGTCAGCATTAATCATTTCAATAATTTCTTGTCCTTTTTCGACGTACTTGTCGATCTTCACTCAATAATATTTTAACAGCCTGCACATCTTGCAAAGACATGTCAGATTTCTTAAACAAACACAGCCTGAGAAAGGCTGCAGGTAAATAATGGTGTATGATCCAAAACAGACAAACAACAGACCTGAAAGATCATTATTGTGTATTTTGGATCACAGAATTGTTTGTTCTTGTTGGATATAGAATAATTACAAATGAGCATCAGTACTAAAGTTTGTTTTGGACTATTTGTTGGTGAGTCAGAGTAGTTATCTTCTCATCCCTGGAGGGTTGTTGGAATGTCTTTATGTTGGCATTCATTCCTTTATGTACTTTTATTTATAGGAGGACAATGGTCTGCCGGTCCACATTAAAGGAGGCACTACAGATGTTCTCCTCTATCGTTTAACCATGACCATCACAGTTGCAGGTATTATAAAAATTACTCTATAAAAGTTCAAATTTACATTTTAATGTTTCAGTATTAAGTTTTGTTTTTGTTTTGATGGTCTGTTTAGGCACTGCCTTTTCCTGTTACTGGCTGCTATTTGCCAGTATGCCCAAAGGTAAAGCACAATGAAGACTGATGCAGAACTTTAATGCTGTGTGATACTGTACAAATCCATTTCAAATACCTTAATAAATAAAATTAGTAAAATTCATTATTTGTTGGACCCTCTTTCATACCGTTGCTTTTGAATTCTACCTTAATGAAAATACGTGAATGGAATAAATAAAATGTAATGCTTTCCAATGAAAACCATTTTTGTAAAAAAAAATAAAAAAGTACATTTGTTAGTGGCGCCACCTATTGATCAAAACATAACGTTGCTTCATTTTACACTTCACGGCCAGGCAGTGTTCTTACTTAGGAAAAAGCAATTTGTGACTATGTCACTTTAAAATTGAGTTAGAAATCCAATCAATGTTTTTTAAACTGGGTTTGAGCAGTTATTGTTTTCTAAAAAAACCCCCAAAAAAAACAGTGAATAGTAAAATTTCTTTTTTAATGAAATGTCAGTCAGCATTTAATAAAAGGAGTGGTCTTTAGAGGCTGTTTTTAGAGCAAGTGCAAGTCAAAAATACATAAACCATGTCTGCACTGAAAAATGTAACTTTTCCAGATTAAAATAATTATAAAAACCCAGTTAATTCCAGTTTTCATTTTTACCCATCACTAATCCACACCCACTAAACCTTTTATGGTATCTTATCTAAGTATGGAATCTTATCTTGGGATAAATCACTTAACAGAACTCATGTATGATAATATAATGCTGAGCATTATAAACACATTTTGAAAAACTAGAAATTTACTTATTACCACTTTTTTCTCTCCCCTGCAGAGATAAATCGCTATAATATATAATATAAAAAATATATTTAGGCACTAAATAAATAACAAACCAGTGCAATTTAGTAACATGTACTACATTACAGTGTAATACATTAGTCAGTCTGTAGTTGCATTGTCTGTGTCATGCTGAGATTAGCAGTGCATTCAGATATCAAGCAAATGCATATTACATTTTCCTGTGAGGAAACACACTCCATTTCCTCAGACTTGCACAGATTGAATCTATGAGATCTGCATAGAAACCGTTCCACCATGCTTTAGCGCAAGAAGCGAATGCTCATCTTGTGTTCAATGTTGACCTTCTCCAGAGACTAATACAAACAATAAAAAACATCAGGCTGAAACCACATAACTAGCAGTTGTGATACACTGATATTAAAAAATGTGTATATTAAGTGATACCTTGCGAAACTCCTCAAAAGATATAGCATCATCTCCATCCAGGTCTGCTTCCTGTATAGTGCGGTCTACTATGCTGTCCAGTTGTTCCTTTGTCACCCGCATCTCCAGCATGTCCCGGAGAACCTGTCAATTACAATTAGCTGTCAGTCATATTCAGCTGGTAAGAAATTAATTTTCAAGACAGTGAAAAAACAAACAGACCACACAGATCACTAAAAAAACCTTCTGGAGACTACAGACCTTTAAAAAGTCATTTCTGGAAATCTTGCCATCTTTATCCAGGTCATACAACTGAAACACAACTAAAGAAATGAAGTCACAAGCTCATGAGTCAAAGAGATTTAATATAATTATTATTTATTTATTTGGCAAATGGATGTGTAATAAGCAGGAAAATGTTTACTCAGTTGGTCATTATTGCAAAATAACTCAATTTAGAGTGATAAGAATCTCCTCCAAATCACTCTGTTAGATTTGTTTTTATTTATAAGATAATGACCTGATGATCCCTTACACAAGACCACACGTTACATTATTCAGAGGATCCTGCCATATACCTCCTACCAGGTTAAATACCATTTACATAAATTCTGCTAACATACATTTGAGTTTGTTTGTCCTGCTATTGATGGGTTCAAAAGAACTGAGCTCTTTGGGTCGGTTTTTGTCAACGGGTCGGAAATGGGCCAGGATTCTCACGAAGGTGTGGAAGTCCACCGTTTCCCTCCTGAGGGTGACATCATTACTTATAACTACAAGACACAACAGTGATTTTGGTTAACAAAATAGAGCATTATGAAAAACTAGTTCATCCATTTGTAATATTCTTCCTTATATATTCATATTAATAATTGTTACGTATGCTTGTCTTTGGTAAAGCATTATGTACAAATGGTTTTAAATGTTTTTTTTTATAAATAACACTCTGACTGATAAATAACAACTGACTAAAAAAGACAATTCAAGCTTTGTGTCTCATGAAAAAGGCTTATATCAAAGACTTTAGTATGAACATGAATTGTTTTTTTCTCCTTCATAACAAACTGCTTTGTAGCTTGTGCCTAGATAGCTTGTGCCCACTTACCCTGGGGAAAAGAAAGCACTTATTATTCTGTCTCCTATAGGGTTCAATGCCAACCCTTTTATTGCTCCGAAATCCTGAGGACTTTGTAAAAAAGAGGACAGAACAACAAAACATGTAACGTGTAGAACAGCAACTGACATTTTCAGTACATGAGCCAATGTGATGATTAAAACATCTCACCAGAGGTGACCCTTCCTTTCTTTATCTAGATCATTGAAGCGGTCATGCAAACGAATAATGTGAGCAGGGGAGACTGAAAGAGAAAGAGAGACATTATTACAACTCAACATACAGTAAATGACATCATCACAATACAGTGAAGCATATACTAATTGAATTGACATTTTTAAACATTTCACTAAAATCTAATTAAAACACAGCAGTTTGACTAGATGGCTTCTGAAAACCAAAGTCTCAGTAACTAAACAGCACCTGCCACTGTCAATCTAGCACAAATAAAACATGATATGCGACCCGAATTTACGACACAAAAACTAAAGATACGACTGTAATCCTAAAAGTAACGTGACAAACACAACATGGCAACATCAGTGAGGATAAATGTGTTATTTTACATCGCTGAATACTGAATTAAGTTTGCTATATAAACAAAAGAGCAACAATTTAACTGATGTTATATTACTTACAGCCAGTTTCCTGCATTAACTCCTCGACGTTTGGGATTTGTTTTAACAGGGTGGAGTTCCATAAACCCATTTTGTATAGTTTTATCTATTCCGATCACGACACCATGTAAACATTTATCCCATGTCCAGAGAACTGTGAGCAAAATGCATAAAAACTAAACCATTATGACGTTAAAATCTTGCAAAAAGTTGCACGGGACGGGCGTTTACTTGCGGTCGGTCAACATACAAGCTGCTGTTGTTGAATCCGTTAGCGGCTCAGAATAATAGGCGTGTTTGATGTCAGGTGCGCTGCGCAGACCTATTAGCATTTAACATCTAAGTACCGCGAGAGCGAGTTAAAAACACACTGTCTGTCTGCTCTCGCGATACTTTATCATCATACGTTTCGCAGCGCGCGTGAAGTCGAGCACGTGTCAGTGATTTCGACGCCCACTCAACACTAATGGCGTTTGTCAAGTATGTTTAAGTATATTTTATAAGTATGTGTTATTTTTGTTTTTATACTTTTTACATGTAAATTTACGTATTTGCTTCTTTAGACATTCTAATAGCGTTTTATTAAATGCTAATAGCGTTGTTTGTGTGTTTACAGTGTATTAAATGGCTAGGCAATGCGATAATTACTTTTGACAATATATTACAATACTTTATTTTGTGAATACGACATTGCACGAGCACACATAAGATTTTATTTTAATCGTTTGTCACTTCTCAAATGTAAAACATGCCGTAAAAGTACAAACAATGTCTGAACTGAGCAACTGGCTGTGTGAGAAAAAATGTCTGGTAATGTTTCTGTAATTTTGTACGCTAGATGGCGCCAAACTCTTTCACATATCAAATGAACTGCCAGCTGCCAGTCCAGTACCAGACTGACTACAAAGGTAAGCAAACTTAAAAGTCTAACTAATCTGTTCACATTGTCTTGTTTCTCTTTTATCCACATACAAATACAAGAGAGAGTATTTGTGGACAATGTTTGTGTGGCATGTGTGGACAATCTATTTGTGTGCAGACTCTTTGATCTTTTGATATACAACCAGAGCTCTCATTTCCTTGTACATACACATTAGAAGTGAGTTATTTGCAAACTGTTTCCAACACCAAGCAATTCTTATTCATTTTGCATTCAAGTTGCTTTAAAAACAGGCTAAAATTACAAACAGGGGAATCCTCTGTTAATACATCACTGCAAGTTCACATGCTTTAGATGTGATGTTACATGGAGAGGTTGGGACTTTCTTGTCGTGTTTTGCATACTTTCACGTTCAGGACAAATATGCATGAAAAACATGTCTAAATTCAAGCATTTTGTGTATTAGATTAAAAATAGTAAAAATGCAAAAGAACCTTGTGTTAAGGGTTGATCATTTACTCACAATTCTTTGTTTACATACATGAGTAATATTTAATGTTGCCTAGTTGGCAAGAAGAATGGTTGTAAATAGAACTGTACAAGGAAACTCTTATGATGTCACATGTACAGCACCTTGAGATATGGCAAAGAGCCAAACAATTATAATATAATTAGCTATTACATTTACCAGCTGAATATCACTCAATAGTGGAAATTCAGTTTATTCATTTGTTCTGGATATGAGCCATGGACTCTATAAATAATTTAGAAAATTATTTTAATTGTTTGCAACATTCCTGACTCAGAGAGATGGGGAAATTCATCAGTAATTGGAAAGACACAAGAATCGTGTACCTGCTGAATGCTTTAGGGTGTAGAATATGTTGGGCTTAACAGAATGTTGCAATGTGGCAAACGTTTTACTTTCCACCTTTAAAATGATCAGTTGAAGGCAGTTATTGTGGATAATTGTAATTTTTCTAGCTAATGAATCAGAGCCTATTTATTTGGTTGTTTTCTTCAGCCGTTTTTTAACAGTTCACTCAAGTGATGACATTTAGACAGTTACAGCAACAGTGTTTCATTTGATAGGTCACACATTGTCTTACTTTTTAGCCTATTGGCACAGCATGCTACATTTCCAAGCATTCTACATTAAGGCTGAAGCATTTTTATTGATCCAGACCAAGGGTCTTCAACAGGGAACCCTAGTGGGTCTGTGGAGATACAGCAAGAGGACCACCATTAATTGTCTCATGTTAAGTTAGATGTAAAATTTGAGCAGGTTTTTTGCAAATGTTACTTTTGATAAACTGTTATTAGGTTAGCTTATTATTAGGTTACATTATTAGGTACCCCACCTCAAAACAATATGTACAAGATGTGTAACAATCAATAATGATTGTTTTATGGCTTAGCGATAACAATTACAACAAAGTATGTGAATACATTAATAAAGTACTGTACACATGTTATCATAGGCCAGGTTAAAATGCAACACAATTTTTTACAGTATGTGACAAATGGCCCTGCTATGTCCCTGTATTCACCAAGGTGTACTGGGCCCCTGTTCTAAACAAATGTTCTCAAAAGAGCAATTAAAATATTTTGTGTATTCAATGTGTTTAACTTTTGTGCAATCCTGTATGATTTTGTCTGTTTCCACCATTATACAGTATATACATAGGACTTTTGTTCTTACAATATGGAAACAAATAGATGAAACAGTTGTTGTAGAAGGACTGCATTGCTCAGCAACTGTTTACTTCAGATATTTATCTAAAAGAAAAACAGTGTTGTCAAAATCCCATCTGTTGTTTACATTAGTCCTTGGGCTGTACTGCCTTTGCTAAATGAGTCAAACAAAATTGGGGGCTGTAATATACATTCATTTGATTGTGGAACATTTGTTTTAGTGAATCACAGTACAGTCAGTCATTCTACTTACAATCAGAAATTTCCCAGAATTACCATTTATCTGAAAAGTGCACCATTAGAAACAGGCGAGCTGACTGCAAACTACAGATTCCTAAGAAGTTTAAATAATGTTGATAGTGAACATTAATCAATAATAAATACTCATCACATTGTGCGTGCCTGTAAAGGTAAACAAGGTAGTATTCGCTACAACAAGTTTTTTTTAGCATCCCACAGTTCTCATTTCCTCAAACTGTTCATCCAGATATGTGAGTCATTGAGAATTGAATAGTAAGCAAATCACTCCTGCATGTGACTCCTTGAAACTTTATATGAAACTTTAGGGGTTTGTTTCATAAAAAAGCAGAGCAGTACAGTAAGTATGATTAAGCAAAGAAACTACTATTAAAAACATTATGACCTTATACTGCTTTGGTGGATCCTACAAAACCATGATGACATTAACCATTAGTTCTAAAAAAATTTATCCATGTTGGGTATTAAGGGAAAGCCTGCCACATTTTACCTGACGAAAAACTCCTTCAATTCTTTTTATAGGGTTTAATTCCTGTAATCCACACCTCTTACTGTTTTCTCCACTACATAGATTAGAAATGAAAGTAGTTGATTGAAAGACTTTAAACATGACGTCTTCTTGTGTTCATACCACAGAGGCCATTATCCTAACATAATAAAGAGTATGCCAATGAATCCAAAAATGGTAATCATGAAAATAACCATCCCTCTTTAAAATCCTACATCCCATTATTTCTGTTTTCGTAAGCTACAAATAAAGCACAATTTTGATAAGAATGTCCCTTGTGAAATATTTAAATGGTGAAAGTGAAACCATGTTAGTCGTGGGAACCTTGCCAAAAGGGAAAGGACATATTTCCTGTCTTTTGGACTTTGACCGTTTTGCTCTGGTTTTTATGCTGGTAAAAAGTGTACACATTGTCCTCTGTGTGTCGGAATGCAAAAATTGTTTAAAGGTCGCTGCAGATGTTTTTGTATTCTTGGGATATTCCAAGCTCTGGCAAAACAAGAGAACAATGTCAAAACCTCTGAATATGTTGGTACTTTTACCAATAGGTCGAATTCAATGGGCGCTACTCTTGAGGGGAATTTGTGTTGTTCAATGTTAATCTGCTGTATCATAATGATAAACAACCTCTGTACCACCTGGGTATTTTGGTTATTTTAGCCTGACATTCAGTGGCACCGTGAAGCGATCTCACTTTCTGATACAAATATTGACCTCGTATTTGCAATGCTATTAGGAAACTAAAATTGCGCTGATTTATCTCAATCTAGTGAAAATGTGTCATTGTTTTGTAGACTCTTTTAAATCTTCACAGATACAGAGTGTGTTACTGTGATTATAAAGTGTGGTAATTTAGAAGAAAGCAATTAAATGGTTAAAACCAGTTAAAAGAAGGTCAAATATTTTGACAGATGGTGGTCTAAAACATTGAAACACTGGAAAACAACCAGCTTTTAATTACCACATACCTTTAAAACCTCTCATTAGTGCAGAAGGGGTCGACAGGACTCTCCTGAGCTGCCAGCTAACAGCACTTACCATAGACTCTAATTGGTGAAATTACTGAAGGATCGTCATGTGTATGCTGTCTCCTGCTTCTCTGTTCATGTAATCCTGTAATACATCCTGTGGATTGATTATATTATATTATTTAAAATAATATATTAAAAATAATAAATAATGTAATTACTAAAATCATGTTTTCATTCTGATTATAGATTAAAACACCAATTATGAGTGTCATTAATAGATATAAAAGTAACATTTGGTAACAAAAAATTCTCGGTGTACAAAAATACATTATACAACACAAATAACTAAATATCTAAATAACTGAATTTAGATTTTTCCATAATGCTTCTTTGCTATTGATAAAGGGGGTGTTGGGAATAAGTTAGCATGCAAAGCCCTTCTTTTTTCTTTCATCACAAAAAGTCATTGTGAGAAGCACAGGCAGAGAACAAACATTTTCTAATGATCAAACATTTGTGAAAATTGCTTCTCAGATTTCCTTTTTTTAAAAGGGAAGTATAATTGCTTATCAGATTTCCATTTAATTTATTTGTTTATTATATATTTGTTCATTTTGTTTGATTCAAAGTATAAACTATGAATAATCCCATCTTCACCTACCAACATGTAAAAGCCAGAACCATCCAGCGACAAAAACATTTATTATTGCCATAAACTAGATTGCAGTTTAACAATTATTTTTAAAGTTTTACTACTTTTTATTTTATTTTACATAAGTTTTTGGAAATTAGAACTAACATAAAAGAGCCATTTAGTTCTCTTAAGAGGTAACACGCAGAAATGTTTAAAAATGGTTCAAAGTTATGGTTAAAAGAAAATCCAATGAGGATTTGGATTTGATTGGGGATTTCCATTTACTTTATACTGGTTTCTATCATAAAATATTTCACTAATTAGTTAAACACATTTTTCAGAATTTCATACCTTCCTGTTTACATTCTTGAGGAAATCTTAGTCATGTAAGCTCTCAGATATCGAGATATAATCATTACACGCAAGTAAATAAATTGAGGGAGATTCTCTGGGCTTTTCTTACAATTTGAGTTAAAAATATTTTTTTATTATTGGTAGTGTTCAAGGTTTTCCATTGGTGACAAGAACTTTACATTGACATGTACTTCAAGTTCGAAGTCATAGCCATTATTCACTTCAAATTTATTGTTTAATAGGTTTACTGGAATATTCAACCTTATTTCCTGTAGATCGATAGGAAGAATACATCAATGAATGTGGTTTTGCTTTTAACATACAGTCATATAAAGTCAAAAAGTACAGTCAAATAAATGTCATGCTGCATTTTTATTTATATGCAAACATGTCCCATTGTAAAAACACAGGACAAGTCCTGCTTTTGGTTTTGTTTCATTTCGTCAGTGTGAATTCAGGTAACTTCACCTTTATGTCACATCTCTTTATGACATCTCCCTGGTGTCACAGTGGTGGCATTCTTACTTTGACTACACATGACTTTCTATCTGCCACACACAAGTTCCAAAGAAACTTTCTGTGAACCCTTTTCAAAAGGTGAGCTATTTCCCAAAAACACATCTGAAAGTATGGCATTCATACAGATTGTTGGAATAATGACAGAAATTTTGCTATCTCCATCTATATCTGATTGCAATATCTTTACATCAGCTCTAATACCCATTCAATTTTCACCCAGAAGCACAGCTGGTGGTGGTGTGTGTGTGTCCATGAGGCATCCGATGATGTCCATTCTAATGATTCCCCATGTGTCACCTTCCTAAAAAAACATGGATTACAAAAATGTTCCTCACGGCATGCGTAATTGTTGGTTTTAGTCTAAACAACTTTATTAGAGATTGTTAGTCACTGTAGCAACAACACATTTTTGATCAAACCGATAATATCTACTTCCCCAGACAGCCAAAGCCACTTTGTACTTCACTACATATGTTTTATATAACAGATTTGTATATTGTTCATATAATACTTTTATTCAAACGCAGAGGATTAGTCAATAAAGCTACACTTGAAGCTTATTATGCAGCAGATTTTGTGTGTGTTTGTGTATGGGGGTGTATAATGCTGCTTTCCTGGCATGTCTCTGTTAGCAATCACTCAAAATGAATCAAACATGCCTGAAGACAAAATAATGTGTCAGTCGTCATGATTTACAAAGACCAGGCACACAATTTCGCTGTTGTTTCAGACTTTTTAAACATCATTTAAATAATTAGTATGATACTGTAAAACTGCTTTTTTATACTGTAAAATTAATAATGATATAGTTGCACTGCATGGCACTGATTTGATCAGCCATATGCAGGTCATAGATACCAGGCACAATGAACAGTGTACTAACCGTCTAACCGTTCACTGGTTTCTTTGTATACAAAGTACACAAATGCCCTTGGATTCAATGAGCCTAACAATGAACTAAACAGTGATGATGGCGGGTTGTTATTTAACAAGTGAGTTTGTGAGTCATGTATATGTCAGTGTGTCAATACTCTTATATTTTCAGTTTCATTGATGCACAGCACTTCCATTCAGAACACAACTACGGTTAGTTCAGGCATTGTTTGCCAAGACACAATATCAGTTATCAAATCTAGGAGGTGTCTTTTAATAATTAGCCAGACATTTACGAGAAACATACAGCAAAAACAAAACCTTTATAGAAAACAAAACCTTTTTTGAGCATTGCATTGGTACTTAACTGCAGGTCATATCTTTTAAGTGGTAAAAAGCTATTGTGTGATTTTTGTAAATGTAATAATAAAGCTTCAGATATTAAAAAATATCTTTTGGCAATAAAAAGCCCATGTCTCCTAATAAAGTCGCTTTGGATAAAAGCGTCAGCTAAATGCCTAAATGTAAATGTCTCACATTAAACAAATGTTCTTTTTACAGATACTATTTTTAAAAGTTTTAGATTTGCATGTCAATGCGAATCCTCAGGTTTCAAATGTCATGTAGTATTTTCTGTAAGCTTGCACATGTCATTTTTCAGATTATATGGAAGTGTGGTTATGCAAATCAGGTTTGGCAACTGTAAAGAGTGTTTTGTTGTTTTGCAAATCCTCAGAGATGTGAATGTAAAATGTCTATTAAATCACTTAAGAGTGACAGACTATAAGGTATGAATCAATGAATAAGGAACGAACCAATAACATGGAATGAATTTTTACAGTGTGGTCAACTGTACAGGACAATGATAACTGACTTTTTTGTATTTCCTTTGTCACATGTTGGGCTGTTCATTCAGAGAGAAAACTTTACTAATTTACAAAACATCCTCTTTTTTTGCATGGTTAGTACATTGTAAAAAAACAATTTGTGTGATTAGTTATGCTTATTTAAGATGATCAAAGCACGACAATGAACTAAATAAAGCACTAGGATTCTTCACTAGAGGGTAAACTAAACATTGTTTGGGTTTCGCTGCTACTGATGCATGAATGTATGCATCATAGGTCATCAGTTTTTCCTGTTTCCATTTGCTCTAATGATTGAAATGCAGCAGATTACTGGTGGTAACTGAGAAACAAGCTCAGAACTTTAGCTTGAAATGAAACAAACACGTCTAGAGCTAAACAGAAATCTCTTTATATAGACAGAATTAATGAGGGTTACAAGCAGACAAGAAACACCTGGGGAAATAATTAACAAGAAAAACCATGAAAAACTACAACAGCTACAATATACTACAATAACT
Organism: Beaufortia kweichowensis; assembly: GCA_019155185.1. NCBI lineage: Eukaryota > Metazoa > Chordata > Actinopteri > Cypriniformes > Gastromyzontidae > Beaufortia > Beaufortia kweichowensis. The sequence continues at coordinate 7,651,909 of CM032811.1, forward strand.
ACAATAACTTTTCAATTTATCTACTGTTTTTTGGCTAAATGATCTTCAGAAATCTAATCTTGTTTGAATTTAAATGCAGTTGCCAGTGTTGTTCAGTATTAAGTCCCCGAGTCCACCTTAAAATCCACTTAAAATCCTACAGAATCGTATTATTTATGTCATTAAAGCTATGTTAAAACATTTATTAATGTCTTTCAAATTATATGTCACATAATATTATTTAACATAATATTATTTGGAATTTAAATATTTCTTGCTCTTTGCTTTGTGCTGTTAGCTTATGTTCTGCAAGCTACTCAGCTGAGTAGTTTGCCATACAAATAGCTGATTAGCCTGCTAACTTAGCATAAACCCTACACTAAGTTACTCCACGCGTAATCACAGAAACCCCCAGCGCAAGTATGCTGTGTCAGATATGAAAATATCAAGACTTTTGATCAGGCAAAAGGCTACCCTCCTTATCTTTAAAAAAACAAGCATTAACGTTACGTGTGAAGTTTAGATTAGCCGTATCCAAAACATTAATGATTTAGTGTAACATCCTTCAAAGAATCTACAGGCATCAAATATGATCACAGGACACAATTCAAAACATCCTCATCATTAACACATCCTACTCCTCTGCTTCATTATCTACTGCCTTCTGGTGTTTTCCAGTATGCATCCTGTTTTCCCTGCATGTACAAACTAAACAGAGTGCAGGAAGCTGGTGGATTTAGTCTTACTGCTCCACTTAGTGGGTCTAAATGGGGGGTATCTCAAAGCACAGGCCTCGTTTGCACTTTGAGGTGGCATAATGCCAGCCCATGAGAAGCAGACGCCTGGACTTTTTTTCCAAAAGCACATTCTCTTAATTCTTCCTATTATTTGTGCAAAAAGGGTAAGTGCACAGGAGGTTAAGGAACATGGACAAAATCCAGGAGACGATAATTTGGAGTAATGATTACATTGTATTATGGTGCTGATAGTAGACTGGAAGAGAAAAACGAATTTGGACTTGAGACTGAATAACCACATGCATTATCTAAACTATATAAGGTCTTAAAATAAGAGAAACATCACTATGGACTATCTAATTTTTGCTCTGTTGGATGCTCTGCATAACTATCTATCATCAGGAGCAATTTGTCCTTTTTGTCTAAAGAGTTAAGTTTCAAAACTAGGTCTCTTAAAAATGTATAGATTTAAAGTAAAAATAAAAACTGAAAAATTTAAAAAGGGTTTTTAGCCCTGTATAAAGCTGTATGCTTAGTGTATTTTTAAAAGGTTATAATATTAACTTTTTACAAATGCACACATTTAACTTACAGTCTTGCCATTTTTGGAAATACAGACAATATTTTTGACTCATTATGCTTTACACACGTTTTTGTCTAGTCAGTTTCTCTGTTGAATGAAAATTCCCTCCCCATAATATTGCTTGCAACTGATTAGCAAGTAGGTTTGTGGCTGTGCCTAAGGTCATTTAAGTGTCTACAGTAGGAAATACAAAAAAAGAAACCTGTTGTCATGGGATGTTCAACAGTTAAAATTCCCCAATGTTTGTCCAGTGTTACAGTCAGGAAGTATGTACACTTAGTTTGGAAATTCTCATACTTAATTGCATATGAAAAATAATTGTTTACAGTCTCTTTATATACCTCAATGTATGACTCATCAAAAACATTTTGCATGTTATGTTCCAGCACGTGCTGGTAAAAAGGAAGTTCATTATGGCTGTTTGGGGCACCACCACACAAACCTCACCATATATTCTGATATCTTCTTCCTGTTTATATTCTCAGAGATCTTGCTTGCTCATGATCACATTTTTGGGCTCTTGGAATAAAACCATTTTAGTTTCTCTCACCCTTCTCTGCTGTGTTTGCAAGGTCTTTGACCCTAAGGGATAAATCGTTTTCTCTGACTGCTGATGACAGTTGGCAGCTTAGCGCCCCAGCAAGAGGTTAAAGGTCAGAGATCTCTCAGTCAGCTCCCGGTCTAACAAATCAGAGACAAGCTCTGGGTGAAGCAGCTGTCCTGCATTTTTAGAGAATGTTCTAGGATTGTTGGACTCAGAGGGGCGGCTTGAAACATAAAGGAGCAGGCCACCAGCAGTGATAATTTTGACCTATTTCTGTCATCAGTCTACTGACTGTCCATTTATACAAGATACCAGCAGACCTGCCTGACAAAATCATAACACTGTGTCCTAACCAGCATAACTGCAACAAGCAATATAACATTTTGCAAACAGTGTAATCACATTGCAGAAGAGTAAAAAGTTGTGGCTGTGATTGTATTGTGGCAATATGTTTTATTTATTGCCTGGTTTGAACACTTTGTAGCTCCTTTTATTAAATTAGGTCACCACTGGATACATGATTGTTTTGTACATGCAAATATGATGATTATGATAATGTCCATTTGCTTATGATAATGATCATATGGAGTTCGTGACATTTCAGTGTTTTGTTTTTTTCTTTCCTGGCTGAAAATACAAGCCTTTCCTGTTAGGTGATGTGTCAGTCGCTGCACTTTCACCTGATTGGATTGATGTACTGTTGTTTGTGTGCAGGTATCATGTGACTTTTTAATGTCTGAAAATGTTGTTTTTACTATGTAAGAATGCTACACTAGTTTCAATACAATAGAACATAAGCATTCTATTGGTAGCTGTTACTACTTTTACACAAACCAGAACAAATGAAGTCATTTTTATCTGTATAGCCACCATGCTTAGGATATGACTTTGATTTTGCCATTTTTTAAGTCAGAGGTGAAAAAATATGTTTTAAAAAAATATGTTTTGCTGATACATTCAATCCAAAACATATTTTAGTTTTCATCCAGGGATCACCCACCGCTCATTTACACCCACTGCTATAACACTTTATTTCTTGTACTTATTTTTCAGTGTTAACTTATTGATGGATAGGATATAATAGTCAATAGAATACAATAGATATTGAATAGTCTATTAACAGTCTGCAACAGCAGCATTCAGTAATAAAGCTCCAAAGTGTCTCCAATCATGAATTTGAACTACTTTTAACTTAATAAATGGGCTGTGTTGGCCTGGGAAACTTTTTGGTGAATGAATCCTTTGATCTTTCAAGAAGAACAAGAGGTGCTCCACTCCCCTCTTCCTCACCTTTGTAACCCCCGCTTTACTCATCCCTCCTATTGCTTTAGATGAAGAGACTGGACTTCACTGCATATGTCTTTCCTTCCCTTACTTGAATATGAAAAACCCCAGCCTGTGCTGTCTGTTAATAAAAAGGTCAATAAAAATATAGAGAATTAGAAGCATATCAGTAAGCAAACATTTTAGCCCATAGCTTAATTTCTGCAGCAAGATTTACTCATGTTTCTTAGTTAAAGTAGTGCATAGCAATAGTTTCTTTGCTCATTTATGGCACGATGTTATCAGGAAATCAAAGTGGAGAAGAGCTGGGAACATACATATGTTTTACTGAAAACTGAGAATATCAGATTACCTTGATTTAGTAGGAAAACTGGGATGGTGAACTTCCTCATGTATTCTCAGCAATGCTGGCACACTTTTGCATGGTGTTGCGAAATATCCAACAATAACAAAAGTGCAGAGAGCTTCAGACTCAGATGCTGGGACAGACCCTTTGATGTCTAGGGATACAGGCCGGCACACTTGCATTACACCTCCGCTGAGGTGTGAATCGAAAGAGGAAAGAGAGAACCACTGCCATGGGAAATGACTTTAGACCCTCAGGCCCCCCTAATTCACACTTAGTTCTGGCTTTCATGTTCATGGGAACAGCCTTTTCTGTACAGACAAAATGTCTGTGAGGGTTACTTGGCCTCTCACCCAAATATAGCAAAGGCGAGATCTCTACCATCCCCCTGTTGCCTAGCCACATCAACTTTAATGATGTGAGAATTTGGGCTACATTAAAGAGATTGTTTATCATTTTGTTCATTCCTATTGCATTTAAAACTTGTATAACATATTTTGAGACATGTCAATGGGGGCTAATGTTGTTTGGTTACCAACATTCTTTAATATTTCTGCTTTTGTGTTCTGCAGAAGAAAGAAAGTCATACATGTTTGCAATGACATGAGAATGAATAAATGATGAAAGGGTGAACCCTTTACTAGATCTGGTGGTCTTACATAATCAGCATGTCCAATGAAAACACTTTAATTTGATGTAATTTGGTCCCATCACATCAAAATATAAATATTATTACATGTTACTCAGATATTCGTCATTCACAAAACACTGCCAATTCCCAATTGTTCAACAGATGTTTCTCCTAAAAAGATCCAGAGAATCTAACTGCATGTGATAACAATAACATCAGAAATCTAAAATAATAACAACATGATATTATGTGGGAATGTTTGTTGTAATAGTATGACTTTTGAGACTAATGGAAGTGACCTCTGACCCTAGTGTGTGTCGTTGGCCCACTTGTAAGACCAGAGATTTAAGCTGAGCAGCTTTTTTCAGATTTGTAAACTGTATATGAGTAGTTGACAATGTAAACCTGTCCTGTGATGTGATGGCAAAAATAGACAAAAACTCTTAATAATATACAAATAGAGATTTATCTTCATTGTTAGTGTTACAAATAGGATGAGAGATCATTTTTGCTAGGTCACACCATTTACGATAAATTTGTCAACTACCCACACACAACTGGTTAGTGTTGTCATGCGACAAACTGGACCGCTGCCACTTATAATGTGGCATATAATTGCTCTTGGAGTACGTCCAGAAAACAAGAAGTGACTTGATTTGTTTGCTTGACGTAAATGTAATCTCAAATGAGTGCCATATCCTTTTTTTGTTCTTAAGAAATGTAGGCCTCGGCTAACATGTTGTAAGCACCACAGTATGATATTTCACCTCAGTGAGGTAAGCAGCTGCCTATAGACTTGTGTTTCATTTTTAGACTTCTGGTAAAACTTCTTTTAGACTTCTGGACTTCTGGTGAGTCGGTCAGGCTGGAATGGTCAGTTTCAGGGGTCAGCCCAAGCTGTCCTTCAGCGTGTTTCCCCCTGCAGAAAAGCTCCACTCAGAAGATGCTTATCAAGACTCTCTCTCTCTCTCTCTCTCTCTCTCTCTCTCTCTCTCTCTCTCTCTCTCTCTCTCTCTCTCTCACTCTCTCTCTCTCTCTCTCTCTCTCTCTCTCTCTCTCTCTCTCTCTCTCACTCTCTCTCTCTCACACTCTCTCTCTCTCTCTCTCTCTCTCTCTCTCTCTCTCTCTCTCTCTCTCTCTCTCTCTCTCTCTCTCTCTCTCTCTCTCTCTCTGAGAATGAAACCTGCTTCCTTCCTCCACCTCCTTTCCCACACTGGACTCCATTGTGCAGTTGATGGATCTGTCTAAGCTGTAAGAACTTATACTTTCAAAAATCATGGCAGTTCAGTTCCTCTCTGCCACTGAATAAGACTCGGTCAGCATTTTGTAGGTTTTGGAGGTTAAGTGCAAGATATTCGTGAGCTTAAAGTCAAAGGCCTGGTTTCATAGAGGGCTTTAGGCCTTTAAACATGGCCAAACAACATTACTGGTGTGCATCTTGAGACAAAACAAAGGTGACGTCTGTTGTGACGATGTTTCGTGATCAGTTCAGCTTAACATATGGTGTCTTATTTTGATTCTTCAAGATCACTTGAAAATATATGTTTAAGAAAGCTTGATTCATTCCTATCCATTGCTTTCTTGGTTACAACTTGCAGCAGGGTTACAATCACGTTTATACATAAAATTTTATACACAGTTTTTAATCATATATGAAATAACTGAAAATTAATTTTCACGAAAAGTTGAATTTAAAAATCATTTTCCAGTTTTCTTAGTATTTGGTAATTCTCCATTTACTTTAGTGACTACATACATCAGAGAGGATGTGATCTTTAAATGTGCACAATTATTATATATAAATATAAATAAATATAATTAATGTACTTTCTTTTTATTTATAAAAAAACACAGGTTTTCAGTGTAGTCCCAGACGTTTGAACCCCACTGCATGTACAGGAGATAAGCTGAAGACAGGAGGTCCTCAAGTATGTGGCTTCTTTAACCTCTCTGTTAGAATCTTCCCCACACCCCGCTTTAGGAAAAATGGGTTGAAGCTCCACTGTCTGATACAGAGAGGAGGGGGACAGGTGTTCAGCCAGGTCTGCTAGAGTCATCTGTGTTAATGTCCCTGGTCACGCCAGTTCCCTGTACTCCCTTTCCCACGCTGCCCGGGGTCAGAGGGGAGCAGCCTGCCGGATGCAAGCCTCCCCCAAGACCCCTTTCACTAAACAGTGGCTCTTCAGATCACCCCTAAAACCTAAGAGTCTCCAGCCAAAACCAATGCAAATGTTTATTTCAAGCACATGTAAGTCATGCAAGTCTAATCTCAGTCATTGGCCTTTTAGCAAACCATGGTTCCGAATACCAGAGCAAAACCTTTAGACATTTATTCATAGATCTTCTTTAGTGTCTGAGCGATACTTCTTAGGGTCATTATGAGTTAAAAAGTTATGTGCACATTTAGTGCACATTATGCAAGCAAATTCAATAGATATACTTGGAGCTATACAATATTATGTACATACACTAATATAAACCGTACATATAAAACTTGGAAATTGCTCTTATTTCACACGCACAAAACAGATATAAGGAGACATAACACTGATTTATGAACCTCTCCATCCACAGCTAAAGCTCCTCTCTGGAGATCACGCCAGCAGAGGCGGCGTCGTGGGGGATGATGTTCTCGGTCCGTATCCCACTGTTTTTGTTTTTATTCATGTGTGGGAGTTTATGTTGCTGCTGTTGGTTCCCGGGCTGTTGCCAATGCCTTTTCTCAGGCTGTGAAAAGCCCTAGTTCTGCACAATAAAACAAGTGTGCAAATGATAACTGCAATGATAAATAAGCATATGCATTGTTAAATAAGCCACACTTGAATGAACGTCATTGTGTTAAATAAGAGACATTTAAAAACAAATCTGTCTGAAAGTTATTTTTAGTGGATGTATGAAAGTCACACAGGCAGATGCAGAATAACCACAGATGTGTGTTTTCACCGCATTAACGGTGAATATGTGCAATGAAGCATTTCAAGCAATATATTGCTTAATCGTTTAGAACCTAACAAACTTATTTTTATACAATGCTTTGAGTTATACATTTTTGCTAATGTCCTTTTTGTTGTTACAATCCAAGTGTGGGAAAATGCACATGCTGCCGCAGTCGATTATATACTGTAGGTATCCTGTATGGATTCCTCATTTCTCTATCAGAAGTGTGCATAGGCACTTTAGACAAGCCTCCCCAAGTTTCCCTTTAAGACAATAGCAGGAAATCCACAGAGCACACTGTTTGTTTTTTTCCAAAAGTTTAATGTGAGACAATACACTTGTTACGCTAGCTGAGTGTGTGTAGAGATTGTGGGACTAATTACAGTGAGAAGGAAGGCACTCGTGTTTTCTTTTGAAATTAGGTTTGTTGACTCTTGCTCTGGCATGTTGTTTTTGCTCTGTTTCGTTATTGCCCGCTGTCATAGCCCCCGCCTACCGCATTCCCTTTCCTCCCTCTGCATCCCATGCCAAAAATCCACTCCGTCAGTAGGACCTATATTTGTGTTGGGCACTTCCTATTTGTTCTGACCTTTGACCTGCAGGGCCCGTGGCAGCTGAGCTGTGGAGGGTGGTGTCAGACCGTGACCTCTGAAACTGTGTAGACACTGCATGATTATTCCCAAGAGCTACTGTGTCATGAATGCATGTAGTGTTGGAGACCAGAAAGCTTAGATTTCCATGCTGGTCTACAATGTTTGTTTATGCTGGTAAGGGCAAGTCTAACATTACAGTAAAACATGATATTTCTGATAGTGTAAAAATTTTTGTAATGTTTTGGCTGTTTGCGTGTCCCATAGTACGTGTGTGTTCAAGGGTGTGTGGTCAGGAAGATGCACTGTTTCCTCCTCACACTAAAGGAAAGAATAGGGGAGCAGGAGTGATGAGAGTGCCAGAATAAGGTCCACTTCCCTTCCCATGTCAAGACCTATAAATACTCCAAAAACAGGAAGCCAACAGGGAAGGAATTGTGGGCAAACTTTAATCCTAGATAGACAAACTCCCCCTCTACACTTCCTTTCAAAACCCTGACCCCTCACTTTATGAATACACATTTACGCATATGTACACATCTACAAACACGTACTCAAACCGGTCAGACGTTCCTTGAAGTTCTCAATCATGCGTATCTTACACAGCAGGCAATCGTTTAAATGGAAGTGTAAAATGAAAGACAGTTAGATCAACATGCGGTTGATATTTATCAGGCGTGTGAGCAGAGGAGCAGGTGGAGTGTCATTCTTACCGTGACATGTTTGTGTCTGCTTATGGTTCAAGAAGCTGTGTGATACAGTTTGTCATCTTTTATATATGAGGCTTGGTCATTGCATTGCAAATAACTGCATAAGTTAGATATGACCCTTGTAAATTTCCCAAATTTAAAAAATCTCACCTTAACACTTTCTGGAAGCTCAGTACTCAGTTGAAATCAGTTTAAAGCAGAAAAAAATACATTTAAAATAGAATAATTGTGTATATTATGCACCATCAGCATCACTATAAAGACTGACAAAAGTCTTTCATTGGTCGAGCAAACAGAAAAAGTTTGGTGTGTTCTGTTTTTTAATAGATCAAAATATGCAAGTCTGTGTCACTCCCAATTCAAAAGCACATGAGTTTATTGGGGATTTGTATCTGTCATGAGCATGTGTGTGAATCGTGTGTGTTACCTCTTTCTGTTACAGGACAGACAGCAGACAGGGGCCTCGGGTTCTCAGACAGGAGGAAGAGAGGTGAAATCAGCGGTGATGTGGAGATGACAGGTGTCCCTTTAATCTATGTGGGCTTTTTTTACTACTCTTTCCTTTTCCATAACTCTTCTGTCATCATTTGTCACTTCCACTTCTTCCTTCTGCGCATCTTCCAGTAATTACAGAGGATGATTTAGTTCACTTATAAATGAAGGATACCATGAAGTGATGTTCTTTTAATGAGGAAGTAAATACATTGGCATAAGCGTTATATGTTGTAACATCGTGTTTATCAGCATTAACAGTAATGTATTCGCTTGGCTATGAGAAAGTGATGGTATGTAGCTGTTTGCCTTTAGGCGATAACAACTGCAGTATATACCCAGCATGTGTGAGTCATGATATCAGATTGATGTTACAGATGTTGAAGCCACATTCCATAGACTGTTTACTGTATCTCGCTCGGTTAACAGAGACAACACTCACTTTGCCTGATGTACAGTCAAGGAAACAAGAAAAAGGAAGGACCGTTAAAATCCCGCACTTGATCAATCACAGCTTAGTTTTCTGAGAAACTGAGATTTACTGGCCAGATATATTTCTTAACACATATGGTTTAAAACAACCCACTTTTTTTGTGTATGTTTCCTAGGAATGACATTTGTTGTTCATAATCATAAAGCATGCAGCAGTGACTGATCTAACGTATATTATCTCTTTGTCACTTATCATTTAGTTTATGTCACTAATCATTTAGTACCAAAGGCAGCAGATTTCAGTCAACCAAAGGAAGCCAAGGAACCCCTTTTGTGTTACAAAAGTTAAATACATTCTGTTTTGCTCAAACATGGTTCTCAGATCCCTCTTTGATTCGAAACCCTCTTAACGTTTGTTACAAAAATCTAAAGTGCTGAAAGTTATGTATGTTGTAGACTAATTAAGTTTATTAATGCTGGTCTGAAGCTGACCGAATATATGCCTGTTGTACATTGTGCACATTTTCTTGAAGTCTTTACTGCATCTCAGAACAAGAATGCCAAGTTATTTAACATGCTCATCAGCATCACAAGTATAATTAGTAGGGTGTGAGTTCACATGTTGACAGACATCCTGATCACACAAACATAGAAAAAGAGAGAGAAAACAAAACCAATTATTACATTATTACAAGTTAAACATTGTGAGTGGTGTAAATGGGAGCTTAACATAGCCTTATCGTTATATAAAATCAGTCTGACATTCCCTTTTCTTTCTCTTTCAGTTTGATATCAGATGTTGGGGGAAATTAGTGTTATACTGCTCACACAAACTATATCCTGAACATATCCTGCAGTTAACATCAGCATCAACAAGTTTGCAGGTGTCAGTTATCTGAGTGATGCAGAAGGTGTCAGGATTCAGATTTGAAGATAATGCAAACAGAAACTGATAATGAAAGAATGACCGAGAGAATGACGAGCATATAAGGGTGTAAACGTTTAGAGAAAGACTTCTCTATTCTCTGAGTTAAAATCAACCAGGCTTACTTTAAACATTTACGCAAGTGAGTTTACAAGAAGAGGCTGAATCTCTGCTACACTGAAACTGAAGCTTGTAGAGCATGATACTAGCGACACCAAGATCGTTGTTTTGATTTCCAGTGAATGTACTCCTTATATGTGCTTTAAATAAAAGCATCTAGCAAATGTAAATGTTTTGCAAAAGAAGAGTGATAATTATTTATACTTAACAACCTTGTCTCCTTTTTAGATACACATAATACTTCATTCACTGTAACTGATGGTTTTATTAGCATGTCCAAAAACTGTTGAAAGATCTGGGGTAATAAATAAGAACTGTACATGTCGAGAGTGAGCTGGGGACAGGTGTCAGACCACGCAGAGCCCACATGTCAGTTCTCCCCAGGGAGGAGAGAGAGAGAGCGGCCTCCCCCTCTTTCAAGCGTTAGCTTCTCGCTTTGAATGGAGGAGGAAGAATGGGGAGTTGGGGGGGTTGGTAAATGGCAGGTGATTCCTGTCTGAGGGCCATTAATAACTCTCCTCAGTTTTGCCGCCTTCATCCTAGCTGTTCTGAGCATTCATAAAATAATTACTTTACTTGCATTAGCCAAGCGCATATTGAATGATGCATTTACACATTATAGGTCAGTAAGGTGGTGGGGTGGCGGTGAGAGTGATAGATTAAAATGTATAATCTTCATAGCCACATTTTACATGTTGTGTCTTTCAAAATTAAATTTGAATTTCTAGTGCTTTCATGCTATACATTTAAAGGTGCTTTTAAAATAATATAGTCTAAATTAAAGCATCTTCACAAATGCGGAACATTATTATATCACCAGTTAAACACAAAAGTAACAAGATGAGACTGAATAAATTATTTCAAGATTTATTTTAAGAAAAATATATATTTTTGACTTTGTGACAATGAGCACATACATAAACATATATACATTTCTCTTTCATAAATACAACTTATTTACAGTCAAATTAAATAGTAGGAATATCTCAAGGTTTTGTACAATATTGCATTGTTAAATTAAGAATGTCGGTATAAAATATAAAAGTATCATCTATTTTGGTTTAAATGTTTAAAAAAATAATAATTAATAAACAAATGCCGTACAAAAACAACAAAACAAAAAAATCTACTCTTGTCTTTTTTTTAAAGGACCCTAATGCAGAGGTTCACAAAACCAGGAAGTCTTGACAATGATGAGGCTTCAATTTGAACCAACTGGCCCTTTCGAGCCTTGGGAATGTCGGAAATAACTTAGCAACAGCGAATGTTGACAGGATGAAAGTTGTACACAACAGCATCCATCAAGTACTGCTGTTTAAACAATTTGTACCCAAGAAAAACATACTCCTAGTAAGATTTCTGAACAGCCATGTCAAATATTTCACATATGCTATCTGTTTTTTCAGTGTTGCTATGGAGTACCCTTTTCATTGAGCAGATTGAAAGATGAGGCACTTAATAAAAATTGTGTTTGGTTACAGTGATAGTCAAATCCAATATAGGCACTAAAAACTGTGTAAAAAAACAAAACACAGCAGGTTCCCAAAACCGTTGTTCCACATTATTCACAGTCAAAACGGCTTGTTTCATTAACTTTGATTGCTTTTCATCACAAATCCATAATTGTTCATAAACAGCATTTCGAACCAAAAAAATACTCCATGGTCAGACTTCTAGATCCTTCAGTTACACCTTCATGATTGGGTTAGCAAGGCCTCTTGTGATACATGGAGAAAGATGAACCTGGTGGATGCCTGTTTTCTTCCTTTACAAGGTCTCGAGGCACAAGCGAGTCTGCTTTTCATTAATTTAGGAATCCTTGATTCTTCTCAGCTCTTCTAGAGAGTTCTTTTTCTTTATATACATTTTAAATATGATATATATACTTTTATAGATGTAGTTCTATTTGGAACATTAAAAAATAGTGCAAATTATGCAAGTTATTCCTCAAGTCTTCAAGTCCGTTCTGTTGCTTTGTCTTCGCAAAATCATTGTCCATATCAGGAAGTAGTCTTCCTTACAGAGCAGCATGAATAAATAAATAATGAATGTAGATATAATATATATACTCTCTTCACTTCTTCCTTTTGTCCTTTAAGACTGTAAACATTTTCAGGTCAGGCCTGTCTGTGGTTGAGGTGTTCCAGATTGAAAAATACTGTTAAACCTGTGAACAAAACAACAAGAGAGGAAAACTGTTAAGCTATGTTCTTCAAAAGCAACACATTTAGAGCATACTAACAACAAATGTACTTTAAGAAACATGTGAGAAAGATGCTTACCTCAGTAGCAAAGACACATTGTTCTATATGTTCAGGAATGATGTATACAGGATGATATAATCCCTCTTTTGGATAGTTCAATGGTGGAACCAATAATGTTGATTCAGAGTTTTTCCTGTAATGGTGGAAATACACAAACATGAGTTTTCCATATTTGATGTCAACAGTCAGAAAGACAAGAGAAATAGAGCATAGTAAACACAAAAATTAAGAAGAAGAACTTACAGGTCTAGCTTGTTGTTTGTGTGTTTCTCATCTATGGTCAAATTGTAGTCCATCATCTTCTGCTTGTAGTTTGATTTGTCACTTGAATGAGTGTCCACAGCATTCGAGCTAAGAGCCACATCCTTATTGGACACCTTATAGGGACCACCAGGAATGAGAAAAGCTTCTTTCTCTTTGAGTCCTAATGTTGAAGTGGGGGTTAAAGAGGCACGGTTGTTGACCGCCTCCAGGTCGTTGCGTACGGTGGTTGAAGTGGCTTTGCGGCCTTGTCGCATCTGTCTCAGGACCACAATGGCAGCGCAAATCACCAGGGTAAGTGTGAGGAGACCCAAAGCGAATGAAACAGCCAAGGCAGCTGGGAAAGGTGGGCTGGGCACAGGGGCGACCTTTTCTTTATACTCGCAGCGGGTACCCATGAACCCTGGTGGACACTGGCAGACGGGCCCGGAGAAGTGGGTGTAGCAGGTCCCTCCATTCTCACAGGGCATGAGGCTGCAGGCGTCTGAGCGGACAGTACAGTCTTTGCCTGTGAAGCCGAGCGTGCACGTGCAGGTGTAGTCGTTGATGCCGTCCACGCAGGTGCCAGCGTTTTGGCAGGGGTTCCGTGCGCAGTCATCTATGTTAATTTCGCAACGAGCCCCTTTAAAACCAGGGCGGCATCGGCACATCAGGCTGTGACCCAAATCAAGACAATGTCCACCTTAAAAAGAAAAAAAAAGTGTTAAAATCCAGTGCCAAAAAAACATCTTTTCCTTTAAATTTTTTTAGATCAGTGAATAATATTGCTATATGACAGCTCTGTCTTGCCTTTCATATCAGTCTAGAAGCCACACTGGCATCTTTTAACAGAAAATGAAGTCATGCATAGTGGATGGATATCAAAACAAGAAATGTGAAGCGACCAGTAACTGATAAATCAGCCTATGGCGGAAGAGAAAAATGCCTAAATTCTATTATTTAGGACAACACAAAAGAGCTTTTAGGAATATGCTTACCATTAGCACATGGATCACTGCTGCATCGGTCAATCTTCTTTTCACAGTTGGAGCCCATGTAACCGGGAGGACACCGACAGGAGTATCCGCCGGTCCCCTTCTCCATGCAGGTTCCTCCATTGAAGCAGGGTCCATCGGCACAGGTCATAGCACTGATCTCGCAGTTCTTTCCATAGAAGCCTTGAGGGCAGGTGCAGGAGTAATCATTTACCAGATCCTAAGAGGAAGAATTAAAAGCCATTAGTTTTGTTATGCTCCAGAAAGAAAATATGTTGAAGAAATGTCAGTGATAATCATTAAATCACAGATGGCATCATTTGATTTCTTACATTACAACTGCCTCCATTCTTGCACGGGTTGCTGTCACATTCGTTGGTCTCGATCTCACAGTTTGTTCCACTGAAACCGGGCTTGCAGGTACAGGTGTAACTGCCTTGGCCAGTGTTGGTACAGGTAGCGTCATTCCTGCAGGGCTTGTGATTGGTGCAGAAATTCAGGTCCTGATTGCAGAACAGGCCACCCCAGCCCTCCTTGCAAGTGCACTGCCAGGGTTGGCTGCAGGTGCCATGTAAGCACCCCGGGTACCTTTGGCACTCGTCACATTGGGGCCCTTGCCACCCGAGGCGGCACTTGCACTCACCGGGGGCCTCACAATAACCGTGCTCCTCGCTACAGCCAGACGAGCAGATGGCTGTTAAAAAGGAGAGGGAGAGAAAGGGGAAATTAGAATGACTGCGCATCGTAAAACCACCCCCTCCCTCTGGAGGCTCAGGCACATCAAGTATTTGTTAAGTACTAAACTAAGCAGCTGGGACGCGCACAAAAGAAACACATGCCGTCTTTTTCACGGAAGGCGTATTAGGTATCAACGCGTGTCCTTGTTAAACCATGCTGCTTGCTTCCATTGTCAAAGCGAACAAAAGCACGGTGTGCAAACTCAGATTCAAGTTTTTAGTGTAAACTTGAGTTTGCTTATTTTTTAATAAACACAATCACATTCAAATTGCGTGAATTGAAAACAAATAAAAGACACTTACGTTCTGCGCAATATTCGCCTTTCCATCCAGGCAGGCAAATTCTGTTGCCGGCGGCATCACAGTTAAAGTGACCGAACGGATCGTCCCTTGGGCGGCAGAAATCCGAGCAGTCCTCGCCGTGGTAAAATTCATCGCACACGACGCGGTAAGAGAAGCGCAGTTCACTTTGCTCTCCAAGATGCACGTCCTGGGACCAGTCGTCGCCAACAGCGAGTCTTCTTTTGGTGGCCAGACGGCTAATCATATTGTTCAGATTCTCTGAAATCAATAAAATAAAAATATTTTAAAACATTTGGGTTTTTTTTAGATTTTAGAAGTAGATATGTACTTGAATAACACCGGTGGAGAGCAACAAATAGGACAAATACCTGTTGACTGCTCAGATGAGGACTCTGCGTTCCATGCTTCAATAATCAGCGAGACAGTTCCCTGTAATAAAAACAACTGATTAAAACTTTGTAAATAAATATATCAATGTAAAATATATATATATATATATAATTATATTAAACAGTAAAAGATTTTGGGATACTTACCGGCCACTTGAAATTGAAAGGCACTCTGATAGGCGCACTGCTGGAAATAGAGCTCTGGTCTGCGCTGAATATTCCTGTCAATCCAGTGCCGTAGGTGCATGGCGGCTCCGGTGAAATGTGATCATGTGAATGCTTCAGGCAAACACGGAAAAAGATCTGACAGTCTGTGGACCGTTTACACACACCACTTGTGGTTGTGAAAGAGTGCACTTTCAACTCAAACACACCAGACGATTCCGCCTATAAGAATAAAAACAATGTGATGTCAGTACACTGTACAGCAATAGCAAGTAAATTAGACAAAATAAGCAGTTTACACTCAAATGCATTTGCGCAATACTTACCAGTTGCGTTGATATAAAAAGTAAAAAACACGTTGATAAAAATGTTGCCATTTTGGTTCTTCTTGTCTGCTATTGAACGATAGCAGACTGCGAAAATTATCCGATATGAATGTTTGTAGTGATGTCCACGAATTAAGAAAAAAGCGTTAAAAGTTTAGATTAAAATGAAAAACTGAAATCCACTTTTAAATATCTCTCAGATTACGTTCGTAGTTGCAGTTCTGAAAACGAAGAGACAGATTTTCAGCTCCAGGGTACAGGGACTTCGGACTCGTCACTTAAGTTTCGTGTCGTTTGGAGAGCGCATAGCCTTTATATAGCCGTGAGGAGGCGTGACTTACGATGCAAATGCACGGTCGTAAATGTTCCTCAAGGGATGCTGTTGATGGGTCCCCAAATGTCTTGATTTTTAACTTCATGTTTAAGTACAAAAAAGATATTACATAATAACACAAACAACATAAACAGGTTCTGGGAAACATGTAGACAGATATTAGTAAACAATTCAGGGCATTTGTTAAATGTGAACTTTTTCTTACTACATTCGTTTTAAATAATTAAAGAGTCAACAAAATCATAATAAAAAGTAATGTTTTTTCTTCACCTTCCACCCATGAAGACAATAAGGGACAACTAGAGTATAAATAGTCAAATAATTGACCCAGTATCAAGCATGTCGTTTTTAGTTGTATATTTAATTTAATAAGATCAATATTGATCGTATTTAAGACTGGTAAATGTACTAATGCAAATTTGTTCTCATAACAAAATAGATATTTGTGGGGGGTTTTGGTTGTCGCGTGCCATGCTTTTCTCTATTTTTAAGTAAGGTTCGCCACCGATCGCTGAAAGGAGGGGGTGGATGAGGGATTCGCACACCCCCTTTAATTCAGCCCTAAAATCTGTAATTGTTCTGACGCGTGTGAGTCGTTAAACCGGCAAGCGTCGGAGGGGTACTTTATTGTGCCCTGGAAAGATCCGGAGGGCTCTTTTGTTATCTTGGGTTTGGATTGTAGGTCTTTGGTAAAGGAGGCTGAAAGGGTGGGGGTTGCACAGAGAAGAGCATTTAAGATTGCAGATAATTGCTTTCTGGAGTAAGACTGTGTGCGTGTGTGCTGGGATGGCGGGGGGCTCCGCTACAGCTGTATGATAATATTGGCACCTGCGCACATTCTCCATCTCTTAATATACACACACGCCACCTCTGTATCATTAAAACACAGGCTATCATCTCCAAATAATGTTTCATTAGTCTTTGTTTTAATTAGCTTTTCTCTGTCATGCTTTTCAGTGTTGGACGCGCTATAATATTGTACATTACCTTAAACCTTTAAGCCTCTAAACTTTAAAATGCCTCAATCCCGTGTTTTCATCATTGTATGATATAAATCTAATATAAAAATATAAAACAATTACAATGATAAAATACAAACACAATGCATATACATAGGAAATAGGATTTAGGATTTTATTACAGTAACCACTGTTTATTTATCGAACGCACCACAATACAGCATTGTAATAAAAGCGCAGAGCTATACATCGAACATTGCAAGTTAACATCTTAACCTCTATGAAAGTTCTTTGACGATGTATTTTGACATCAACACAGTAAACAGAGGAGACACGCGCGAACAATGCGCAGAGCTCCAAACTGTTGCTTGTCCTTCAGTGATTTTCTATTGTGATTTTAATGAGAGCAGCGCGTGCCTCCGCTGGCCCCCTCTTTACCCCAGGCACGCTTTGCCCACTGGACGTCACCCTATGATTAAGGGGGCTAAGAAGAATAGCTATTGTTAATTTATTGTCGGGACAGTCTGCTTTCTTGGCTTCTGATAAACCCAAGGATGAATACATAAACAGCAGTTAGTATGTGTAAACTGTCTTACAGCTATATAACCACGATCAGTTTAATAGAAAACTTTACCCAAACTTACACGGGCTGACAAAATGCTTTCGATTTTTTTTGACCAAATCTGTGATAGTTGAAGGCAATCACTCTAGAACTTCTTAAATGTTATATTGGCTCCTTGTCATGATGCGTGCCCACGCTCAGATTGATGCTCTCTATGGGGTACATGTTCAGCAAAATAGGTGTCGTGTGCCCATTATGTTCATTCCACAAAGAGAGTGATGAGGGGAAAGCGAAGAAAAGTCACAAAATCAATAGCCATCTGGCTCAATCGAAGACGCGCATGGCGCATCATCTCTGATGTTTCCAGATATAGGTGAATGATCGATCAAACTTACATGAACCCCCTTTCTTCAGGGAGAAGCTTAATTAAGTCACCACTGTAATGCTTTTGGTGCTTGCGTTACGAAAACAGACTTTATTTTATTATTATGGAGTCTGTTTTGCGCGCCAGTACTTAACACTTTCCCATCCACGTGTCGAACATCCAAACGGTGTAAGACCAGGCGCGTTTGCTGAGATAAAGTGCGTCTGAGAATTGGTGTTGGTGAGTTTGGGGGGGGGATTGGCACATTGGGCTGAATGACACATGGCGACAGTTTTGGAGAGGTGTTAGTCAGTGGCAGAAGGCGCAGCGCATCCATAAATGTGAATTGGTGCCCTCTGTCAAGGTGTGAAATGCGACGCTAGGTACCGGGCGCAGACGGGTTCTCATGCTCCCAGCACGTGCATGATGTTCTGAGGTGTCACTTTATTCGTATGTCATTTGTTCACACCTTTAGGCAACAGGCTGAGGTTAGGGTCATCTCTGGGATGGGCGAATTCTTTACATATGTGTGTTAAAATATATGGATCTAGTTTAGTTTTTTCTGTTATGGCTCATCCACTTTTCTTTTTGTGTCCCGTTATAACCTGGTGTGCATTTGCACATCCTTACGAAATTGAATCATGGTTGGACTATAATAACTATCGTTTTTTACCTTAATGTGTAGGTCTCACCATACAACCATAGTTTACTAATGATTATCAGTTTGCCAAAAACATGGTTTCTACACTTTTATTATTATTAAAGAATCGTAATTTTCTTGAGATCAGCCTAGCCCTAGACAGACACGCATCATGCCGTTCAGGGGTTACCATAAGGACATAATGGCACGTGTCCGTCTGTCAAGCTCAGAGGTGTGAAAATAGCAAAATATTAACACCTCGCATTTTGCGTCTCTGAATTGCCTTCTGAAGCGTCCTGCTGTAACGCAGGTCGGTGATCGGTCAAAGAGCATATCGACATTCTGTGGATGCGTGTAGACCGCAGAGAATGGGTTCGAGTGCTGACGTAATAATACAGATAAATTAATTAATTAGCTCTGGGTTCTAATTCAAATTGATAGAACACAAGTTGTTAAAACAAAAAATAAATTTTATAGAATATAATTTACATTCACTTGATGTAAATGTATTCCCTTTCAATACACGTTTACATCGGAATCAACCCCTTCAGCAAACGTGCCAAAAATAGCAATACCAGGCTGTGTAAATTGTTTAGTTCTGCAATTGTTAGATAATGGGCATTGACTACAGACTTCAATATTGTGCAGAGTCATCAGTGACACACTTAATAGAAACAGCATTATTCAGTACTTACGAAGTTCATTATTCTCTAAAGTCTATTATTATTTATAAAGTTAGTTTAGTTTTACACTTACAAACATGAAACAACTCACATTTTAAGTAATTTCTTTTTATTAGTAGATTCTAGTATTTAACACTGTATAATTGACCCTAATCCTTACAGTGCACAAAAATAAATTTCCTTTTCTGAAATACACCTAGAATATTGTATTCAGAATCATTAAGTCATCAAATTAAATCTGGGTGGACCAAAGGTCTTCATCTGCTTTTCATATCCTGTTTCCTCTTGAAAATGGTCAAAATACTGTGGAAATATTTGTGTGGCCAGTATATGTGTGTAAAGTATAATTGAAATGCCATGATTGAAGGAGACACACAAGAGATACCCAGGCTTACATAAATATAGGTATTTAAACAAAACATACCATGGTAAAACATCACACACTCAATATCTAACATTATGGTCTGTTTATTGGAGATAATCTAGATGGGTCACTGTTCACATCAATAGCAATACAAAAACATCCCACAAGAGCATCTTCATACACAAAGGGCTATTTCTAATATAAATAGCACCAGACTGAGCTCTATTTATCAGACTTCACATCTTAAGAGATTTTCCTCAATGCAACTCAACAGCATCACCATGAAAAAGACTTCAACTGGCAGAATATGAGCAGACAGAATGTTCATCCTTAAATTGGCCACTAGTTATGCAGTCATGTACCATGTGCTGAACAGACATTAATCAACTCTGTTCATTCACTTATGGGTTTAAATAGGATGGATTAAATAGGTGTTTATGGGGTGCCATGTAGTTTTTTGCTCTTGCAAAGGTAGACAGGAATTGGTCCTACCAGGATGAGCATTGTGACTCGATTGATTAGACAGACAAGTGGGTGTCTGTCCAGCAAGCCACATCTCCTACACCGGAATGGGTCGTCTTTTGGAGCTGGGCCCCTTCCATCCCAACCCCTAACCCAACAAGGTAGCAACCATTCAGTGTAGAAGATTGGATGTTTTTCCCCCAGTGCTGCTCTTCTTCCCTCCCTCTCACATGTCCACATACACTGTCCACCTGTTTGACTATGACCCTTATGTCAATGGCCGGTCATGATGCAGGTTGGACTGTTTCTGGTGGCTGTGACTAGGACGAGTCCTTATTGCTGCTTTCGAGACCAGAAACGGCCTGCAACGGAACCTAATGAAAATCCCTGATTCTTCTGTTGAGTACGTTCAGAAAGCCTCTGCTCCTCTTCCTGTGTATGCAAAGACACAATCCTTCTTTAGCAGATAGTCATGGATTAACATACAAAAAGCTGACATTCAAGTAGTTGACGTGACGTATAACTATTTCAATACCATTTTAAACAACTTTTTCCTTGCATTTTTATGACCTTATTAACTAAAAGGCTGCCTGAAATATTTAATTGATTTGTAATACTTCAATTTATTTGAACAATTTGGAAAGGTAGTAAAGATAAAAAGGTAGTAAAAACATAACACTACCTGTGCGAGCTGCGCTTGTCGTCTTTTGAAGGCTTCAATAGGGTCCTCCTCATGGGCGTAGTTCTCTAGCACTGTACGTACATCATCCACGCCACTGATGGCTATAGCTGCACAGTGTACAAGAGATCAAATGGTGACATTGTTTGGCAGTATCGACCATTAATACCCATTTTCCTTAAATACTTCTCTTACAGTTCACCACACACATACATGTATGTACTCACTTTTCAGGAATGCAGCCAGGTCATACAGCGTGCGGTCCTCTGAGTTTCCATCCCACTTGCACAGGGCCAAACCATTGAAAGGCTGTAGGTTGAAGGCTTCCCGCTTGCAGTCCACTACGATGACTTTAGAGGTGTCTCTATTTAAACATGACACATCCTGTAGGACAAACAATTAGCCACATTTGTGAATATCATCTGAGTGTGTGCACCATTTATTTTTATTTTTTTATTTTTATTTTACAACAATTTTCTTTTAGAAGTGGAATTCAAAATATATTTTATAGTACAGTGGTAATTTTACTATAAAAAAATACAAAAAATTGCAGACGCTTTAAAACATTTGCTAAAAGTTTTTAATCAACAAAAATGTTTATTTCTCAGTTATTTGTTAGAACTTTATAACATTTTTGCATTGTAACAGATTCATTATTATTTATTGCTAAAAATAATTTATTTCGATCATTACTAAAATACTAAACACTTGTTACTGAAGGACGTGCAATACCAGGTAATCTTACTGCTTAACAGAGGCCTGACATATAGGTCCAGTCTACTTATCGCAGTGGCTATACATACAAATTGAGGTTAATTGTGACCTCTCACACCACCCCCAAACATCCATGTCGTGCGACACTCATGTGAACCATATTTACACCTATGCATTTGCGGAAGGGTGCAAAGACTTAACACCACCCCATTAGCCCCAGTGCTCGCTGACACACAAACACATACTCTCTCTGGGCCAGATGTCTCAGTGGTGGTCCTGCGGAGCAGATGGACAGGGACGCTGCACTCTCTCTATCACTGAGGTCATCAGCATCCCCCTGAGGGGCTGAAAAACTTGCGTGCAGTGAACGAGAGAGAGAGATGGAGGGGCCCCGAAAGGAAAGCCCTCTGGACGGCGACACACTCCGTAACATTTACAATAAATTACCGGCATCTGCCTTATCTACGAGGCACGCCCAAACCCCACTGGGAGCACGAGCGTGTGCTTCGCGGTGTGTTTGTTATTGAGTCTATAAGCGTGCGTGGATAAATAATGGGATTTTTATGGATTATAGCAAAACGCCATTTTAATGGCATCCACATTAAGTAATGGAGATGATTAGGACTTCTGTGAAGCCTCTGTGTATCTGATTTTCAAAGTGTGTGTGTGCGCGTGCCAAGTGTGTGTGATCGGAGCCGTGTAACGCAGCTGCGCGCAAGAGTGTCATGTTGCAGAGTCAAACAGTCGCTTCAATTCCCCAGGTAAAACATTGAAGCACGAGCCGGAGAAAGCGTGCCTCTCACCATACGCACGTGCCACGCTCCCGCACCTGCCAATCAAACACCACCCAAGCCCAGCCCATGTCTGTGCTCAGTACATCAGCTGGGGGAGGGAAGCAGCATCTACTGGTGTCATATCTTTACGAAATAGTTCACAGAAAGGCCATGCTGCAGTTTATACAAATACTAGGAAAACAGATATTAAGTGTGATCTGTCACACTGCCAGTCTTCTCAGTATTCCATGGTTTTTATTTAACCGTATTAGTCATCGATTCTTCCTTTGCCCTAATAAGGCATTCTTACATCTGCAGCTTTTGAAGTTTTTCTTTTTCAAAGTTCTTTGGAAGAATGATCTATAACAGGCTTCCTGCTTTCATCCAATCTCCTTTGCTCACCCACACACACACCCCTTTAGAGGGCCAGATGGGAGGTGCGGGGTGGGTGAGGAGAAGGGGAGGTAAGGGAGGGCAGAAGGTGGATGGAGAGGGAGTGTTGATGGGATCTGGGGGATGAAGGCAAACAGGCTGTGGTGAAATGTGACCGGAGTGAATAAATACGTGTACATACGCGCACGTCTACTTCTGTATGATCACCAGTTACGGTCGAGTAGTGTGACCTTATGAACTCAACGCTGTGTCAAT
Organism: Beaufortia kweichowensis; assembly: GCA_019155185.1. Taxonomy (NCBI): domain Eukaryota; kingdom Metazoa; phylum Chordata; class Actinopteri; order Cypriniformes; family Gastromyzontidae; genus Beaufortia; species Beaufortia kweichowensis. The sequence continues at coordinate 7,674,820 of CM032811.1, forward strand.
GTAAACTGCCAAAATAACAAAAATAAGGACTGGGTTTCACCAGGTACCGGTACAATAAACTTTGCAACTCACATCGTGATCGAATACTATAATAATATACTGTAATTGTATAGCAGTTTAAACTCTTCTTGCAACAAATGTGTACAGTTCAATACAATATAATACACTACAAATTCATTATCCATATGAAGATGTAAAACACACAGACTATATTTACAGTTCACCAATTCTTAATAAAATATACTGAAATATAGCTACAGAGAAAGTGGCTAAAAAATGATGTTTTGACGTATGAAGTATACTTTTTCTAGTAGATCAGACCTTTATTGTAACTTAAAAGAAAAAGCAACATAAAACTTCATACTGTACAATGTGTCATATTCTCAAATCCTATACTGTTTCTGATACATTTTCTTTAGATTTATATATGTAATGTATATGTAAAAATGTAATGCATACACATCCATCAAATATATAAAAAGGTATATGAATATATAAAAATATAACATATAGAATGTGCTACAGAAATAAATGTTAATTAAAGCTAATTAAATTGAGTAAATTCTGCAGTGGAGTTGTAAATCTGGGTTTAAGTTTTCTATTTTGCCCCATTCAATAGCATAATGAGGAGAAATCTTAAATAATGATGGAGGGCCTAACGAAGGAAAAGGAGGAGGCAGAAGGTTAATGAGGCTCATGAAGAGAGCCGGGAGGAGGTGGAGAAACTGCTATTGTCTTGGGCAGTTGAGAAAAGAAAAAAGAATAAGGACAGAGCAGTAGGGAAAATCAATGGGGAACAGAAGGACGGCATGCAGCAGAGACATGGGGGGCATCGCGCCATAATGTTGCCCGGGTCACTCGGGAGAGGGGGCTCATGGGACGGGGGAGCACGACCAGGATTGGAAAAGAAATGGAGTGCCCACGTGTGGTTCTTGAGCAATAAGATCAGAATGTGCACAAATGTAGGCGCTCTGAGAAATGTTTTAGCAATACGTAATCATCAAAAAGGAAGTTGACAAATACATAGCACTTGAATCAGAATAACAGAGAGAAAACTTTTTGCAATGTTGCAATTATAAGAATGGGTTTTCCACAAACACATGAATTATGATCACCACCTAAAAACATCTGTACAAGAGTAACATAAGGATAACAAGTGCCTTTGATCGGTGTTTGGCTTACGCTGTGACCTAAGGTGGTCACAGTTAATGCTGGTGAAATACTAGACCATTGAATGAGTTTTACGGTAAGCGTCAGCCATGCTTTACAGGAACAGGACAGTTTCCCAAATAATGGAGTTATTTTGTACTCATACTTTAAACATTGCACATCTGCCTAATAAAGATTGACTATCAAGAGACAGATCATATGGTTTACCTTAACATGGTGGCCCTCCATGTAGCGTGTGGCGTCCCTGAAGAGCCGATACATCACAAATCCTTGAGGGTCTATGCTGTCAATCAAGGGGTATGCCGTCTGCGTACAAACACACGATTATTCTTTGAGAACATTTGAAACACGCTTGCAAAAGTTACCCAATAAAGTTGTTTCTCAAAAGTATAATCAAAGTCACAGATCTATATATATATATAAACTTATCACAGATACAAATATTACCAGTCAGACATCAAAAATGCAAATGCTAGTGGCCTAAAAGCCTGTTTGGCATTGATCAAGACAGTAGATGGCCTGATAAAAATAATACACACAAGCTTTTTGCATTTCATTACACCAAAACAGAACAGCAAAAGCTTAAAAAGAAGTTCAATCAAAACAAGGCTCATTTGCATGACTTAAAAAGTGTGGCCAGATCAGTCAAGAAAACAGACGAAAACACAAACTCACTGGTGCCACATCAACAAAACACCAACAGACACACACAAACACTAAGGTCAGCATAAAGGTCTCGCTGATGGCATCATTAAGGAGATGCTATATTTAAGCACAAGTACCGACTACTTGTTTGTAGAATCAACAAACATGTAGGTGTGCCACAGCACCCAAAATATAAACTGTTGTGAACGAGTTCAATGCTAAGCAGACTGCAAGACACTTCTTCTTACAATTGCAACACATACAAACAAATAAGCAGGCCATCACATTGGCATTATTGTGGTAAATAGTAAGCTGAAGTAACCCCCCCATGTCTCACCATGCCTGTCTCTGATGTGAAGATCACTATCTCATACAGCGGGGCCAATTGCTGGAACAGGTAATCTATACCAGGCCTCTTCTTAAAACGCCAGCCTGTGGCCAACTGGAGAAGCAAAAAACATCAATAAAACATTAGTCACAGTGGCACGGGGCACAATATTAAAACTCCAGATAACACACCCAAAACAGTTTTTTATTCTTTTAATTTTAATTTTCTGATTCGCTTTAATTCTATTATTAATTCTGCATTGTGCCCTTCTGTAAAGCTCTTTTGCAACAGTGTTAACTGTAAAGCTATACAAATAAATATGATAAAGGGGTCAAAATGAATCATGATATGACAAATCATATAATCACAAATACACACGTATATGTATTTGTGATTAACAAAAAATCATGTCATGATTATTAATATGATTACAATATAAATATATGTTGTGTTAAGATGCATTTAAATAAAAAATAACGGTATATAGAAAAAAAAATTATTGCACAACTATAACTGTTCATTTGCATCATGTAGTTGTTTCCTTTACCAAAAGAATCAAAATAATGTATAACAGATGTTAGCCGTTAGGCAGATAAAGCAGTATGCTGGCTTCTCATACCATTAATGGTGTGTTTTGCTCGTAGGTGATATTACAAACATCTCGAGTTGCTGTAATTTAATTTAAACATACACACATTGTCAATATTTTTTCTTTTAGGTTCATCTGGAAAATATTTAAAGAAATATCATTACAATTTGCTGTTAGGTCTTCCTCGGTCATTTACTGGTAAATGAGCCTTCAGAAAATTAAAGACAGCAAACTCAAGCACTTATGTCACATTAGTTAAATGGGTTGAATAAGCTGTGCTAAAAAAACAAGCAGCTCTCTAAAACTAGAATTTGTGTCTAAAAGTACATTTTATTTTCAACATTCAGAGGATAACCATAACTTTTTTTTAAAGAGATGAAGGCAACTTTTGTATGGTGTATATGAAGTAACACTGTAGTAACATTTAGAAGTTTAGGTTGCCCAAAAGCAGAAAGTAGGAGTACAGTCAGAGACAAAGCATCAGTAAAATCACTGTGCCATGCGCCACGGTAACAGTCTGCTGAGGAGTGTCAAGTTGCAGGTGGGCTGCGCTCCACCTGTCACCTGTGTGTGGCCCTTCCCTCACAGCTGGCCAGGTACAGGAGAATAAAGAGGAGGAGGGAGAAAACAGGTAGAGAGAGAGAGAGAGAGAGAGATCGACAGGTGGTTGGCCCAAAACAGCCATCCAGATGGCCTTACGTGATTAACAGCAATTGATAAGGACAGTTTGTCAAAAGGGGAAAAACCTTTTAAAACGGTTAAAATAACCAGAGTCATATAATAGTAAATCAAAGAGATAGAATAGCACTTTACAGCAGGAGGAATGTAACAGAATGCACAAATGCACACACCCTCTATGAAGGCCATGTAATCAAAGTATGTATAATAAGTAAACACAAAATAAAAAGCATCTGTTGTTATTTTGAAACATTACTGGGTCTGCAACCAGGAGCTAAACTTCACCAAATGTGTAGATTTTATCAGGGGTTTACAGTACAATGTCACGCAGTTGTATTGAGGGGAAAGAAAAAATATATTCTTTTGCTGGAACAAAGTTCTTCTAAAAAGGTCTGTGTTACATAATTCTGACCGTTGTCTTTAAGTCACTGATAATCTGTAACTTCAGATTTCGCGCAGATGAGTTGTGAAACCTACCGACCACTCTGGATGCAGGAGAACATCCGTGAGCTCCAGCACAAGAGTATATGGAGGCTGGTAATAGGGCTCTCGCAGGGGATCTGGAAGAAGCTTTGGGCTTGTAGGCTCGATGATCATCTATAGTAAGCAGATAGATTATAATCAAACCAGCGATTATTTTGTATGGGGAATTAAGGGAATAAATGCAACTTTCAGAGTTTTTCAGTTTGAAAATGTTCCATTTTTCATCTCCAGGGTGAAATACGTAATTTATACATAATATAACACTGTATCTTCTCACCTGTCTGTAGTCTTTGAAGTATTTAAAGGTTCTTTTGAGCTGTTGCATGACTGGAACATCTAGGAGGGCAGAGAAATCACACGATAGATCAAAATCCTGTTCAACAGTAACATTGCTTCTATGTCTCCTAATGTCCACTAATGTCTAAACATTTTACACTTCATTTATTAAGATTAATTGCTATAGGCTTTTAGTGTAACCACTATACAACAAATAAAACCTATGTCAGTAAAGTCAGGGTAATACTATATCAAATAATAACGGCCACATCATTTAAACTAAAGCGATTAGCCCAGTTTGCCACATCACGGCCTCCAATCGCCATATGCCACCTCAGAGGTGAAAGAGCAGATACAGTGGCGACACACAGGTTCTCCGCACCTCTTGCCCGGCTCGCTGTGCGTCTGTTAAGGCCGTCAGCCCGCCAAGAGGCCCGTCAACAACATCAGTGCAGGAGGAAGGAGCTGATTGGGAGATATGGGGGAGGGATGATACAGACTGCTTAAACACCCTCTCGTCTGCCCGCTCTTGATTCTTCCCTCCCTTTCTGCTCTCACTGTTTGATTAGTTTGAAGGGGGAGTGTTTGCGCTCTTCAAGGGAGCATGTGCCTGTTGGCAGCCTCCAATGGAATAAGCTCTCCCTTGAGACTAATGAGTGACGGACCGAGGGCTCATCATCACGCTTCTAAAGAACTATGAGACATTGATGTGTGTAATGCCAGAGGAGGATGGGCTCCCAAAACTGGGACTGGTTTTTCCTTCAATACCTAGACAATATTTTTTTGGGTTCTTCAGTAATTTGAGGCATGTCCTTCTGCAAAGCCAACTGACTTTGCCCACCATAACACGTTTGTAGCCATCGTCTTACTATTCAAGAAAGTGCAAACGCTTGATGACTATCTGGCTCGATTTCAAATCAGTCTTGCAAGTCTGTGCACTGTCCCAACTAGTGAGACAACCTGTGAAGATAAAACTGCAAACTCCTGCCCACACTTCCCCAACCACCGTCTCATTCATATTTGTTGGCTCTCACAATCAGTGTGAAAACAAGCACAAACCCCTTCTTCAATGTGTTTGGTTGGCATGTTACGAAGTCAACTCTTGCGTTTCTATACGAGCAAGTCTGTGCAAGAATGAATTTTGAGGTGATATGGTGGAAGCCGGGGAAAGACGGTTTTAACATTTGGTGCATTAGATAAAAACATTTGAAAGAAAGCATCTGCTTTTCATTGATCATAGTTGCTGTTAAACTTGGGCTCATTCAAACTGGCACACATCTGTCCCGGCATGAGACCATCTTCCTCCACTAGGTCAAGATCAATAGAAAGCATGAACCGTTGCAAGAACCGTTACCAAGACTGATCCAAGACGACACCGGAGAAGAAAAAACTAGCGCGAAACAACTGGGTCTGCTTTGAAGAGACTCTTGTCCTAACCTTGTTTGTCAGTGTAAATAGCGAGGAGCCCCATTGTTGCTTCTCAGAGGGCCTGTGGCTCTCTGGAGGGATCCGTCCATTGAGTTACAGGCGAGAAGGGAGGGATATGAAGATCGATGGCTGGGCCTCTGGACACAACAAAAGCCTCCTGTAATCCTGCTCTGGGTAAGCATATGCTTCGCTAGTTTGCCAAAGGCCATTACTCAATTGCCTTTCTTCCTCCATCCTTTTCTTTGGAGGCCTCTTGCTTTTCTTCCCTGTCAATCGTTTCTTTCTCCAGCCGTGAAAAGTGGTCTTTAGGTCTGGCCCCTCCCTCAATGCCGTCATACAGGAGTCTAACTTTTCTGTGGATAGTGTACTGGACCTGTGGCTACCTTTTCATGATGACCTACTGCTTACTGTTTGTTTTGGTGTACAGAAGCTTTGTGTGCCAAGGCCATACACTATTTAAATAAGTATAAGGAGATATTACAAATACCAAAATCATTATGCTAACCACAAACCTGACCTACTGACCTACTAAGTAGCGTAACACTAACACACACTTCCTATTATTTTGATTAGCTTCATTGTTCAATTTGAAACTTTCTGACTTTTTCTTATTGTTCATTATACATAACAACAATACAAAATACATGTTTACTTCATGTTCATCTCATTTACTTTTGTAGCATTCAGAATGGTCATTACACTGGTCATTGTTGGATAATCACAATGTGTGCTAAAAACTACTAGACAGACATTTTTAAAAAGGTGTCTGTGAAAAAGTGTAAAGCTAATAGCCTAAAATGGAAACATTAGATATACAAAATAAGATACATAGCAATTTCTTCTTCACTCATTATCAGTAAGATGAACAACAACGCAGCTTTTACACTTGAGCAGGTTAATCAAACTTTATTTCTATTTCCTTAATTATTGTTGTTGTGCTAGTTGGTGACAAAACTCCTGTGCATTTAGCTGAAAGCATAACCCCTGCTGCTGGCACGTTTGAAGCACCCCATGCAAGACTACACTTGTCATTTCACAGGTGCGGGCGATAGGTGAATGTGTTTCATTCCAAACATTAGTAATATAAAAGCATGTTATCATGTATTTGCCAAAGATATAAATAAAGCCAGATATGAACTATGCCATTGGCCAACTGCCATTCTGTACTAATTAAGATATAATGCTTTTGATAAGGGGATGGGATAGGCACAGGACGTGCATGTATGAGTGCTTATTGAATGCCGTCACTTGGCAAGGCAAAAGGTTTTTTGCAGGCACGCCTGTTTGAATGGTCCTGTCTCCCTGAGGATAGCGCTTATCAGTGTTCCGTTCTTCATCCCCATGCTAGCCTTCTGCTGGCAAAGGGAGGGTGAGCATGGGCCTAAGAGAAGAAAACCTGCTTCTCCACTCCCTTGAGGGAGTGGGTGTTTTACCCCGGTCCCTAAAGTAATCATGGCCCTTCGTTATGGCATTAAAAGCTATAGAAGCATTAGTGTCGGACAGCAGTGCGCAGAGGTAATCAATCGAGGTGGGGGCAGAGAAGGACACGTCAGGGAATCCGCAGAATTAATTACACAATTATTAGAAGACCGAGCGATAACACAGAGAAAACGAAAGCAGCCTGCTATCTCAATTTATATCAGCAGTAAATAAAGCGCAGGTGGCTTGCTTTAACCGCGTACGTGGCGTCTCTACCTTTACTCTGTTGATAACGCTAATGACTTCTCTGAAGCCAGCGCGTCTTCAGTTGATGATGTATAAATATAAATATGTCACCGCTTTAACCGCAAATCAAGACACATCACCATAAAAGCCAAGCTGCACTGAAATGACAGAAAGCTAAACTTAAAGGCACAGTACACCCAAAAATGCTCATTCCAGACTATAAAACAACCCTTTTTATCTTTTACGTAAAGTGACAAAAAGGCAAATCAAAAATCTCACATTTAGGTGAAACTATTTCTTTAAAATGAAAATCTTATCTAAAAATCACTAAACCAACCAACACTTCAGCTATATTGGACAAAGGAAGGATGAATAAAGCAACATAACAATTGCCACTAGCAACTGGCACATGTGCCACTTGCCAAAGGTTAAGGGCCAGTGAGTGTGTGTATTAGATTGATGCCTGCAGGAGACCAGAACCATTAAAACATTTGGTTGAGATGTGGGTTGACACCCGTTGGCACTACTTATAGTGTGGGGTGCTATATGGCATATCCATCATGCCTTTCTAACCTGACAGGTAAACAAACACACAGACAGGCCAGAAGGGTCCTCATTTACTATAATGGTTTGTTTATTATGACAAACAATACATGTCCGGATCCAAAAGACAATTAAAATGACCAAAGCTTGAAATGCTGGTATTGTGGGACAGATTGCCTCATTGCAGGTTAAAACATATTTCATGTATGCTTTATTTTTACATCCACTTACATTTCTTATTGTATTAAAAGCTAAACAAGTGTGGCTAAACTGAATGTGTATCTGTGCAGTATAGTAGGCCAAGATTAGTTGCAGCCCTACAGAATTCACACAAACTTTGGTTTCACAATGTCACACTTTAACTGAAGCCTGAAACTTTAACAAATACCTGACAAGTCTTATATCGTGTCATATAAGAGCCTGTGTCATGTAAATCTCCATCAGCTTTAAGTTTTGCATTTCACTGCCTTTGAAACACTTTAAGGTAAAATTAAACAGTTTGATTCAATATATATAAATACATAACATGAAAAGACTATAATAACAATAATAGCTACTGTTTTTTATTAAGGCGTTTAAAGCCTTTGTAAACATCTGTCAAAAACAACTTTCACGACTTCTAAGAAATGCCTCAGGGCTATCTTATCTACTATTTTTATATTTACTCTATTCTCATTTACTACTTTTATAGCTATTTTATCTACATGTGTGCAGATAAAATGACTTACCGTTATCAAACTCATCTGGAATCTGAAAAGAGAAAAAAACAGAGGCGAGACATTTATTTAGTGCACACTGGTATGTCAAGTCACCTCATGTGGGTGTATAAGCTTAAAGTGCCGGTATTTAAGCAAGAAATGTAATACTGAAATGCACAATAAACTAACAGTGAAAGGTGATCAGACTGGGTCAGACTGATTGAAACCTGCATGAAACCATGAAAAAAATGTTTTTACAAAAAGACAATGTTTTTTCCTGTATAATAATATTAAAGTTTTTCAGAAAAAGCATTAAAACAGTATAAACAAGTATTTAAAAAGACCTAATTATTTGTTTTAGGAAAAGTGGGACAAGTGTTATTCAACAATATGGCCAACCACATCATTTACAATCCCAGCCATCTGTATTAAAACATAAGGCTCTGCTGAAATGACTTTTGGCACAGCATAGTAAACATTAATGAAAATAAATAACTTTGTAAAAACAATACCCAGTCCACCAATGAGCAGTCAGATTCAGGACCAATCAATGAATATTCAGGTGCATCTGTCAGCAGGTTCTGCCCTACTTGGCATCCAGCCCACTTTAACAGGACAGGACCAATACATGGTGCTCATGGGACTGCTCACTTCACAGAGAGGCAGCAGAAGACCTGCTTCTGTTATCAGTCATTTTAGAGACGACTCTTGCGCCCTCCACTGGACAAGAAAGTATAAATATCCTATGCAGAAACAAACTGCAGAACCGCAGGGAAAAATGAACTAAAGTTACATGCCAATCGAGCATAAATTTAAGAAAAATAAATAAAGTTTATAAATGTATCCATTTAACAAAAAATATCAATTAAATATAATTGAAATATAATTAAAATATTGAATATTGTACACTCTCTGATGCATGCACTCAAGACTTTCACTCACTATGGCAAATTTGCTGTAGGTAATGTGAAAATAAAGCAATCAGATTGTGATTTAAAATAAATACAAACTGTTATACTAAAATATAACTATCAGCCCCCTGCTGGTAACAGGACTACATTACAGTTTTATCAAACATGGTAAATGTGAAAAACATTTGATTTTGTAAGTTCAAGGAATTCATCCAATTTTTATAAAAAAAATATCCATTACATGCAAAGGAACCAAAATTCTGAACCTCCAAAAGCACACACATCCATCACAAAAGTAATCCATGTGAATCATAAAAATAAAGGGCTATTGGGTTTATACATTTACCTGTTGTATAAATCTGTTTGTCTAGTTGCAAACTATAATTGGAATTTTTTTGTTTCATTCAAAATAAATATACCCAGAATTTCAATCCAGAATTTATAAAACTTATATATAATACTATTGTAATCTATTCTTTTCTCTGAGAAGAGAATTTGGACTCTGGTCACACGCTCTCACCTCCCTTAAGTGCCCTTCATTTAAGACGTGGGGCTGTGAAAAAAGGCACCCTAAAGCCTGGCACACTCCACATATGTCTCCAACAAGGTCTTAAATACATGTGAAGTGTGCCCAGTTAATATATGACTTGCTCAAAAGGTAGCCAAAAGGCTCATTATACTAGAAGTGTGCTGCTAAAAAAAGACCAACAAACATTACAACACTGTGCCAAGTGTGTCCTCTGATTCCCAAGCACTGCTTTAACACATCAGGAATGATTAAAGGTTTAGTTCAAATGACCAATGCTAATGAAACAGTCAGTTTGAAGTTGATGTATCGGTGAAGGTTTTTCTATTCAAAATAGTCCTTGAGTCAAACCTAAGCATAACACAAACTACTGTCCAATGGAAATTACTGCATGATACTGTTACAATTGCAGTAGGAAACAAGAAGCATAAAGCAGGTGACAACAAACACTGCAATCACAACACAAAACTCCTTAACATTACAGGTTAAACTGGTTAATGATCTTGTGCAAACTTGCAACAACTATACAAAGATTGGTGTGTAAACAACATCCAGACCACTCTGACATTTCAAAGGATCTAATTACTAATGTTTCTCTTATGTAAAAAGACCCTCTAAAAAAAGACCTTGGCATTGTCAGTGCCAAGTTAAGCTACAGGAACAATATTCTGTCCCAAAATGTAAATGATTATGAATTGTGCTTCATGGGATGCTAACAATAAAGACAAACAACAGCTTTTCCATGGGAATAGAGCAGAGCTCCCTGTCCCACACTGTCACCTAATGACATCCAATTAGACTGGACAGAGGTGAGAGTTTTTACAACAGAAGTCCTGGCACACTTCACATTTGTCTCCTATGTGGTCGCACGTACATGTTAAAGTGTGGCCTTTGAAATAAGTGACAAACACAGTCCAGGAGAAGTGGCACCATAAGATCGTTTTCCCGTGCACACACCTCACAGCACATGCCGCAGATCGTAGGGAGCGGGAAAGACAATGAAAAAACAGCTCACCCAGAGAGCTGTGAAGTGTGTCTTTAGAATGAACACTAAACTGATGAGCATGTGGGGGTCTAATTCCCATGGTTCTTTCAGCTGGGTCGTCCTTTGAAGTCTCTTTAAAGGCAAAAGTTAAAGTGTCTATGAATTTATGCTAAGACACTGGGGTTCACAAGCATGAACTTTTGAAAAAATGTGCTTGAGTAATTTTATTTAGTAAACATTACTATTTGTAATGTACAGGGATGGATTGTGGAGGAGGATTGAGCTCTAGAGCACCGGGCTGCTATGGGGCATCCAAAACCTCATGAAGCATTTGAATTGCCCAAAACTGTCCAAGACTAAATGCAGGTTTAGGAAAGTAGGAGACTTTAAAAAAGTTCTTGTTAATTCTCCCTGACGATGTGACATAAAACCAAATGCGCTGTTGGAGGTTTTGCTACATTAGTCAGCTAGCTTTAACCTTAGCTAAGCTTCCTATAGACAACATGCTAGGCTAAGGTCACAGTAGATAAGACTAAGCAGACGTTAGCCAGAAATGTTATTGATTATCATTTAAATCAAGACTTTATATCCTCTTACTTCAAATAAAACATTCTCACCCAAAACAAATCTTACGTTTCATTATGTATACAATTAATGAATATTTTTTCTCTGTTTATTCCATATGCTTCGACCTATTGCTCTACCTTGAAATTTTTTTTAGAGTAGCTGACTTTCTGTGCCAGCACAAATGGATTCATTTTAACATTAAATGAATGCAGAAGAAAGTCATTTTTATGTGATCATCACCTAATCTTAGGTGCTTAGGTGTTTAAAATCATTCAAATTTTATGCAGTTTAATAGTTGGCTTGTTTTGAAGCCCAGCAGATATTATCCAACATACAACACAAAATGATGAAACTAAGGAAAATTTCAACCAAAAATATAAATTATTTCATCATGCACTCACTCTCATGTCATTCCAAACCTGTATGACTTTCTTTCTTTTGCAGAACACAAAAGATGATGTTTTGTAAGGTCGCTGATAACCAAACAATTGACCTCATTGACTCCCATTTTATGGATGCAAAATCACTGAGACTTTAGTCTTTAGAAGACTTTCAAAATATCTTCTGTGTTCCACAGAAAAAAACGTCACACACAGATTTGAAACAACATGAGGATAAATAAATGAAGACCTTTTTTTATTCAACTATTCCTTTAATTAAAGACCTCTGGTTCTTTATGTATAAAAATCTTATTTTTTGTTTTTTATTGTTTTACAGTAAGTAAGTAGGATGCAGACAGGAGAAATGTGTGAGATCGACCACAAAGCCAGTTCCTGAGACAGAGTACAATTTACAGTACGGGAACAGGATGAAGGTCCTGTGCTCACATAAGATCACAAAGCTTTAGTATAGTAAAACCCATCTGATCTTGTGGATGAGGTGTGTGATCAGACACCAGAAACCCTCTGAACTTCAGCGAGGTCACACTTATCTGTGAAGTGTGCCCCTACCAGTGAGTTTCAACTTGTACATGACAAAACAGGATGTCTAACAAAGGTATGGGTGCACTCTTTGAAGTGACCACCATCCTGAGTTCACACCTCATACCTCTGGCACATGCCTCCTGAATAGGTGCATTTTGCATCTACTTGAGAAGTGTGCCTTGAAAGGTGGGTGGCAAAAGCTCACAGTAAGCTTTTTTATAAGGCAACCATGCAATAATTCTCATTTACCTTTCATCACAAATTTGAGATATCACACTCTTCTAGGCACGGCGATTATTTATGTCATATTGAAAATATATAGTCAACATTCAAATTATTGTATAATAGTACGAGTAAAATATGATTGTAAATGTTCTCCTGCATGAAGGAAACAGGTATGAAACGCAACACTTAGGTCTTCCTTTTCAAAGCGAGTCCCTTGAAGTGGGTCAAAGGCTTATCTGAGACCATCACACCTCCAAATGTGCCACAGAACTGAAACACTTGAGGAAATTCACAGCACTATGAGAAGTGTGCCTTACAAAGTGAAAATCTTCACACTGGTACCTCACTGAACTGTCTCACAGCAGTATCAATATCTTAGATGCACAGGTGAGAAAGTGTGCCACGGGTGGAAATGGTGTGGCTGAGACTTGTTTTTTTTTAAAAGGTGGAAAAAAACAAGCCCCTAGTTGTTATATTGTTAACTATGACAATTAAGATGTCTTTAAGTCTGCTAACTGCCCATTCGAATAATGTGCTGTTACATTTTTTTCCTTAAAGAGGTAGTGAAAATCATTGCTCATTAGAACATCTGCATAAGGTGCACTAGAGCGAAGTAATGCATAACAACAAATGTAGAAAACATTGCTTTCTACAGCTTAAAACCTTAATGACAACATGGAACAAAGGTAGTAATAACTGTTCAAACCTAGATTTGTCATTGGTAATTCTTACCTTATTTCCTTGTTCATCCGTAGAATTGCTACCTACAGAGAGCAGAAACAGTCTGTATCACTTGATGTTAAGAGACTCTGTGGTCAAATGTTTTTGTATAATGCCGATTTATTATAGAGCAGATGTTCTGTGTTGTATGTTTTCCCCTTGATTTTGCAGTCTCCTCACATAACAAAATAATCCAAACTGTGTGGGAAAATGGTTATAGTATATTAATTGGTTATGATCAAATAAACTCTTGACAGTGTGATCAGGACCTGCTTTACAGATGCACTTTGTGTTATTGACAGAAAGATCTTTCCGTTATATCCCAAACAATAGATCAACAAAAAGCAATAGATATGAGAAATTTTAAAACATGCTTACTGCATAAATATGCTTTAGTTAATACTGTCATTACCAAAACTATCTTTCAAACCACGAATAAACATAAAAAACATTACAATGAGCTACTGATGCTGCTGTTTTTAAGTATTACACTAAATACAGAAACAATGACATCATATCTCATTAATCCATCTAATTTTACACAATGACACAAGTGATTACGCAAGTCTTAAATTATCAAACATGTTCTAAGATACAACATGCCATTCTTGGCTCAGCATGAAAAAAGCAACAGGAAAACTCACCAAATAGGTAGACAATGCCAACCGTACTTCCAAGTCCCATAATTCCTGCTAACCGAAGGACCATCTTCTTAGCGTATGCTGTGTTTTCTTTCTGCTTCTTGTCTTCACCCTGTTCATCTTTCTTCTGACCGGAGTCATCACCCTCTGTAGGAGGCTGGCCCTGTGAACAAGGTGTCAAAGCGGCATACCAATTCAGATCTCTCTTTTTATAAAACGGCAATAAGCAAATTAAATAAAGCAGATTGTATAGAGACTGAGGCTGATAATAAACATTTAATATAGCAAACCATGAGTCGAGCAAGCCAAGTCTTAACTCCATATACACAGCAGATTTATTTACTTTTGTGTAATACATGAATAATATGTGTCCCTGAATGTGAAAACCTAGCCATTTTTTGTGATTTACTTTTGGCATAAAAACATTCAACATAATGCAAAGAATATTCTGTCAAAATATAACACTGATATATTTGATACTGACTGAATAAGACCATGTCATAATAAAATTACTGATTGAAATCTAACTTTGATGTTCTTAATCTCATGATAACATATGATAACAACTTTAGCCTGGTTTTCGCATGCAGGGTCAAAAATATTTAATAATCTTAAAAATAAATCAGCCTTCAGTACATATATGCATTCTATAGTTAAAGAAGCTCTTGACCTTGTACTGCAACTTCAATAAGAAATTTACTAAAATGTCACTAAAATAAACTTTCTTTAATGAAATAACACTTTGAGTATAATATTTTGCATTATAAACAAACTAAGCAACAGGTACTTAATATTCTAATAATCTATTTGTATAACAAAAATGAAGGCTGTAAGAAAACTGTACAACCATATAAAACGTTAAAAATAAAAGGTGTTATATTATATTATCTGTTGATTTTAAATAATAATAGTGAAAACATACAAAACTAACATTACATCCTTTCATAACATTTTCATACATAACATGTGCATGTCAATGGCTGTCTGATACTTCATTCAAACCACAACCTGTCAAGCATTACGAGCAAGACAAAAGTATTTGAGCATTTCCGACCATTCTTCCTAAGGCAAATACAATATTTTTAAAAAGAATGCTAATACTTTGACATTGCACAATGAATGGTTGTCTAGTCCTGTATCATGTAGTAATGTCAGACGGTCACACATTCACTCACCTGGCTTTTCTGCTGCTGTTGAAGTCTCTCCTGCAGTATTGCCTGTGCCAGTCCTCCTGTGGCGTTACCAGTAGTCGTGTCAGCAGATAATCCTCTAACAAGATCCAGCACTGCAGAGCCTGTGGTGCTGCTGGTTCCCTGTCTCAGTCTGAGGAGGCCCCGGCTCGCCCGGACACACATGGGATACACGGACAGCGCCGACATCTTGAATGTGATGCAGCTAATACCCAGAGCACGAGTGGAAAGGACAAACGATTTTGATTGGTTACGTCCGGAGTGATTGGCAGGAACAGTTTGGAAATTCGACCTATGAAATGCGTCGTAAAGGCGGTTCTTAGAATGTCATAACTGTCACTTCCAGAAAGTACTGATAAAAGTTCCTCAGATATTTACTATACATATTATTAAATGCTTTGAAAAGAATGCTAAAATTATAATGATTAACAGATAGATGTATTTGATTAATAATGATACAAAAAGTTCATTTTATGGAGATATGTGCGCATTATATATTTTAACAAATCTAGAACGTTCACTATGACCTGTTTCAAAATAAAAGTCCCACAATACTGGTAAAATTCGTACATTATATAATGTTTTTAAGAATTAACATGGGAATTAACTTTACGCTGCGTCAGGTTCATAATTACATGAATGGAAAATAAAAACGATTTCAACCAAACAATTATCAAAATTAATAATCTTTTTTTCATGCTTTTAAATATTATAAAATTCATTCAAAGATGCACATTGTTTCTTTTTATTGCTTGATTACTGTTATCTACATTTATATAATAATCGATGTCATACAGTTGTTATGGTCTCAGGCATCCAGACTTTACTTAACTAGTAAACCCTTCTACAAGCCAATGGGTGGCAGTAAAATCTCGTCATGTTTCAACCTGTTGCATGTGCCAAGAAGAAGAGGCAAAGCACCCTAGTCGTTATCGTTACTAGAAGTTAAACGAGTTTTTTCAATTTTCATGTATTCATCCTTGTCAGATGTAATACAAGTAAAACTGACAAGTCGCACTGATCGTGTCTTTGGGTTTCGTTAAACTCCCACGAGTTACGGGAGGAGACTGGTAAGTTTCTGCTTGCTGGAAAAGTTAATGTTTGTGATAAACTTACTTGTAAATTTAACTGTGTGCTATTTAAATTACTTCGATCTTTACATTACTTTACATTACTACATAACTTTGCATTAAAGTCAGTTGTTCGTAAATTGAACTAAACTGTTAATTTCTGTTATATTAGATTAAAAGACGAGTACTGCGTCAACTGCTGTCATCTGTTAACAGTTTATCTTGAAACGTTTGTATTACTATAGTAATGTTAAAAACAATGTATTTATATACATGTGTGACCACAAAGTTGTTTTAGTTGCTAGAATACGGATCATGTTTTTACACTACTTTGTGTAAATATAGGAAGGTTTTGAACTTAGTTATATTTGAAGTATAGCCTATGCAGTTTAAATTATATCATTTGAAGAAATGTGATCTGAATATTTTTAGTACTAAGAATAAAGTTATGTATTTTGTTCAAGGATATGTTTAACAGGAAGTTTTGTCATCACTAGTCCGAGCCAGCAGCATTCACCACGGCGGGGGAAATCAGACCTACTGTGTGCAGGGTGGTTATCTACCTACAGCGGGACATGTCAGGAGAGAGCTGCCTGCACCAGCTTCAACCACAAACCGGGCCAATTGTTTCAGTCTCGTCCGTGACCTGTCCCAAGACCAAAACCTGCACCTACCGGGGTGTATCTGGCAACAAATATGTGCAACTTAACGTTGGTGGAAATCTGTATTATTCCACTCTTCAAGTGCTCACCCGGGAGGACACCCTGCTTCGGTCCATGTTTAGCGGCAAGATGGAGGTGCTGACTGATAAGGAAGGTGAGCTGTTCAGCCAGTGCAGAGCCACTTCTCGATAAGATATAACCTCTTTACCCTTGGCCTGCAGTGTCTGTGCAGTCACTGTGAGTTCTTTGTTCTTTTTAGGTTGGATTCTAATTGATCGCTGTGGGAAACACTTTGGTTCAATTCTCAGCTATCTTCGTGATGGGTTCGTGAATTTGCCCAAGATCAGACAAGGTATTAGAGAGCTTCTGGCTGAAGCCAAGCATTATCAGATCCAGGGGTTGATAGACTTGTGCCAGAAGGCATTGCAGGTTAGTTGAAACTTATGAAAAAAACACCTGGAAAAAATAGTAAATAGAATTATGGAAAAATGGGTTCATTCAGTTGATATTGGCTTTGTCTGCCCTTTCAGGATAATAAAGAAAAAGCACTGTGTGTTATCCCAGTCATAACATCACCTAAAGAGGAGGAAAGACTTATACAAGGCTGTATGAAGGTGATAGTTTAATTGCAGTTTTGTCAGTGGCAGTGCATTGTTTTTTTTAGTATATTTATATTCATTATATATTCAAAATAATCTCAAGCTCTAATTTACTTATAGCCTGTCGTGAAACTCCTCTACAACCGAGGGAACAACAAATATTCCTATACAAGGTAAATACAAGTGGTCTTTACAAATATAAATTGTGATGTAACTTTTTAAGATTGGAGCTGGGCTTGGTTTCAAAACACTAACTTTGCTTCGTCTCAATCATCCTCAAAAGCAACTCAGATGACAACTTGCTGAAGAATATCGAGTTGTTTGAGAAGCTGTCACTGAGTTACAGCGGTCGTGTACTCTTCATCAAAGATGTGATTGGAGACGAGATCTGCTGCTGGTCCTTTTACGGTCAGGGTCGCAAGTTAGCAGAAGTCTGCTGCACATCCATCGTTTATGCTACAGAGAAGAAGCAGACAAAGGTACGTGTCAGGAGATGCCTTTGTGGCTTGTTACACTCTTTGGGCTGTATTAAGTCAAGGAAGAACTCTTGTAATGCTTTCAGGTTGAGTTTCCAGAGGCACGAATCTACGAGGAGACTCTAAATGCCTTGCTTTACGAGACTCTGCCGATCCCAGATAACTCTCTGTTGGAGGCAACCCGCAGGCGTAACAACTGTTGCTCACACAGTGAAGAGGAGGAGGCTGTCGAGCTTAGGGAACGTGTGCGTCGCATCCACGTTAAAAGATACAGTACTTATGATGACAGACCACTTGGACATTAGCATAACTGTGAATTAGGGCTTCCTTTGTATATATAGAGAGAACACTAATCTATCTGCACAAATCACTGAGAAAATATATTACCACTTTTTAATCTATTACTGATACAGGTTGCCTGTTGCTGCTAGAGAAGGCTCGACAATCCATGTTTAATATAAAATACCAGCTTGAGAGATTTTACATGAATGTGAACATGACAAAAAGGTTGATAAAACAGTTTTTAAATTTTAATGTATCGCTACATTTTACCTTTAATGTTTAGAAAAACACTTGGGAAATGACTAAACCTAATTGTAGAACTAAGTTTCATAATATCGAATGCCAAGATAAATCTGTGAAATGCATTACTGTTTCTGCTTAACCTTACTGGGTCATGTACCTCATTATAATCATGCCTAATGCCTTTTATGAATCACTCATTATGTGATTTGATTTAAGAGTTCATATATGAAATAGATTTGATAAAATTAAATCATGCATAAGGACTTGGTGTGTTGCATTAGAGAAAACAAGGTTGTAGTGTGAATGACTTCTTAGTGTGATTGTGACTAGAGTTGTGCTTTTAATGTCTAATGATTGTTTACATTTATGTATTTGGCAGATGCTTTTAATCAAAGCAACTCAAGGTATCAAGGTAAACATGGCAGCAGCATGATATGTTGCTTAGAAAGTGTTTTCTTTAACACTGGTTTGTTTTGATATAGCGTTTATATTTTTACTGGGTACAGATTATAGGCACATTGTCCCACCCTCACTTTCTGGGTAACTCAGGGCCTTAAGGCATTATACCAAAATTGGTATATTGCCTTTAAAATGTGTAGTTTTATTTATATTGAGATTTGTGTTTTTGTTAAAATGTGTTTCATTTTGCTCACACCTGCGCCATCTAAAAATATCTTTACTTCTTTTAAGATTACATACACGTGCCAATTTTATTATGTACATACGTGTTTTTCACATATCAAGATGTGAGATTGTTATCAGTATTATGCATCGCGTATCTTTTGAATCCAATAGGTCGTATGAACATCATACCATGGTAAACGTTTAATGGCAATGCACTGATTACTGAATCCACCACAAGCGCCTCCATCCGAGCTGTCAAACGTGGAGAGGAGCTAAAAATAAATCGCCGTCACTGAACAGCCTTTGGCATACGGCGCGTGAAGAGATTTATCCCATTGATCAACAACGCCGAGGGGGCGGGGCCGGTGGCGATTGCGTCATAAAAGAACCGAAGATGGCTTCACGATGCGCTACAGCGGTGCATAGATGCGTCAACGCTCAGCTGTCAGGACACACGTTTATATGAAAGGGAAGGAAGGATAAAGAAATATTGTGAAGAAGACACGCGAGCCATTCAGGTTTATGTCTCCTGACGGTGTTTGCTTGTTTAACAGTCAGGGACAATGAGTTCGACTACCGATGAAGAATTTAAAGAGAAATTACTATGGAACGTAAAAAGAGAAGTAAGTGTGATTTATTTTATTTGCATTGACATATTTTATTTGATTCTTTTGTTTTTGATTACATGCTAAAAAATGAAAATAAGTAAAGCGTGCTTGCACGATTAGTCCACGTTTTATTGTTGCAATGGCTGCAGATATGATGAATGCGTTTAATTACGTCCAAATTGAAGTTTGGGATGCGCCGATGGTTACAGTGTATCAATGTGTAACGCGATGCAATAGCTATGATATCAGTTTCCATCTCTTAGATCCATATTTAAAGCCGTTCACCTGTAGAGCTGAGAGGTTCGGCCAGTTCCTTCCTCATCCGCCTATGTTCAACTTATCTTCAAAATATGACCATGGTAGAGTCGTTACCTGTTGTGATCAGTTTCCACCCTGTAAATAAGACTCAATATTACAAAACTTGGCTGACAGAAAAGGAGAAATTATGTGTTAGTGTCGAATAGTCGACTTGCTTGTTGTTATGTAAACAAATGTAAAATGAGTTCACGCCGAATTTGCTTTGCAAGATGTTGCGCTGGTTAACAGGCCATTAACATGTACTACAGGTGCTAAATTCACCTACCACGTACACTTTATTCATTAATATAGTTGTTTTAAGAGAAAGAGCGCTACTTTACTAAATACCAAATACCATTGTTTGTTTACAATGCAAGGAATTAAAGTTTGAAACAAAAATATAACAGGTGGTTATTTTCTTATGACATTTTTTTGTATTTTTGTCTCAAACCTTTCATACATATATCATAATTTGACTACTTTTTAAAAGGAGATACAGCCAAAACATGATCTTAAAATGTTAATTTTAACATATTCTTAAAATGGATAATAGTAAATAAATAAATATTTGACAAAAATAATAGGCTGACTCTTTTATAACTAGCCCTTCATAGAACTATTTAATAAACGATTACTTTGCAAAATATGAATTATCATGATTCAATGAGTCGTAGGTTGTTTGATGAGACTTTGAGATGGTTTTCAGTTGTGAAGTGTAAGAAGCTATTACATTATTTGTCATCTCTATAATTAATACCTATCACTTCCCAGTGCGGATGAAGCTATCTTTAAATATAGTCCCTATGAATAATAGAAATCTTGAATGAATTGCAGCAAAGAATAGACGTTCTAATTTGGTAGCAGGATGTCTCATCTGTCAGAGCAGACTGTCTCCACATAGCTGATCCTGCCTCTTGAACTTGGTTATGTGCATATTCCTGGCAGATGTCATTTCTCACCATGTTTAATAGATGACAAAAATCATGTTAAGAACTACAGAAAATGTTGGGGTAATAGATATTTTCTACATCATTCGGCCTTAGGTCGCTCAGTGGCTTAATAAAGAAATTAATTTTTTACGTCATCTTGTTAATCAAACGTTTGTGCGTATAAGCTTGAACTTTCTCATTTTGCCCCCAAAGCGAATCATTTTCTCTGCAAAGTTCCTTGATCTTCTTTTATTTTGCATAAAAACTAGATAGGATAAAAACTAGATAGAAAAAATAGATTTAATGAGGATTACATTGATATTTGTTTTCAAGTCTTTGCCCTGGAGGTAATGCCACACATAAATGTTTATTTGCTCTTGGGGTGTAGAATGACAGCATAGCATTTAAAATTAAACATATAACACTAAACATAACATCAGCTGATTTTAACTTGTTGCGTTTATTTCATGTTAAAATATTGAATTTTTAGAAAGAAGGTAAATAAAAGAAATCTTAGAATGGTTTTAGGATGAAGAAAAACATTATTTTATATATATATATATATATATATTTGGGCAGTTAGGAAACTTTACCACCACCATGTTTGAACGAGCCGTTTTAGGAAGGTGTGGCTGAGCCTTAACATTTACAAAGAATATCTCTTTGGGTTTGAGACTTGAGGCTACATAACACACTAAAGAGAAAGAAAAACAAGAAAGCGCATCATATGACCACTTTAAAAATGACTGAATAATGCACAGGATTAGATGTTTTGTCCTCCATTGACTTTCTTTGTAATACAGCTCAGGTCTCTGTCACTTTAAGCTGCAGTCAGCTGCCTTCTGGTTGCCTAGAAACTGAAAGCATCAGCAGCTACCTAAGAAGTTAAATTGCATCAGTGGACGATTAATACAGCTGCATGAAGCAGGGATTGTCAGAAATGACTCCCACAAGAACAAAACAAGTTTCATTTCCCTATTGTTTTCTTTTTCTCAATATTTATTGGCTGCATATTGACATCAATGTGCAACTATCTTGCAATGGTATAAATAATACTTACCAATGCATTTTACCAATAATTGACCACTAATTTAATCTCACAGTTTGTAGGCTCTTTTTTGAGGTTGTAGTCATTCCTTTCATCAGAATTATTTTCTGTCTATAACCTAAACAGAAGATTCAGAGCTGCTTTTTCCAGCTGTATCTGTAAGAGAATGACACCACGCTTTGTACTAACTGAAAGACAGTGAATTAACTGAGCATATGAATGTAGAGATATGCATTCTGTAACAGCCACATATTGTGCTTGTGCGTTTAGCTTGACAAGCTCCTGATTGTTCCTTTTTTCAGCTGTACACGTCCTTGAGTGATGACTTCATTAATGTCATTGTTATCGCTGTCAGCTTGGCTGGGAATGGGGTTTAATACCATTGTGTTCCTAATAAAATACCAGGCTTTGCTGAGCATTTCAGCAGGCTTACGTTAAACATTTTCTATGTACTGTCCAACTGTACTCAATCATTTCAGGCTCATTATGTATATCGTGACTACTACAGTATACACAGACTCCAAAACTTTTTCATTTTCCCATTCCAGTCATTCAAAGACATCAGCTTTTCAATGTGCCACTGTCTGTTGGCCTCGTATCAAATCTCATGCCATGGGGCGCACACAAGTCATGCCTGTAATCAGCAGATGCCCATAATTTGCTGCCGCTCAATGCTGCAATTACCCTTCTGCTGTTCTTCAAATTACACAAACAGTATAAAACAGCCTGCAAGGATTGTGATTAATTAGTCTGGTATCTGCTCCACTACTGACAGTCAGAAGAAAAAATATGACAAATCCACATTCTACACAGTTCCTTGCACTTCCAACTTATCAATTGAATGATGCCTAATTAAAGCATTTGTGGTTACATTTGCAATTAATCAGTCGCTTTTTGTCTTGCCATTGTTCCTCGCCTGTCTTGGTGGATCCTAATTACTTGTCTTTCCATGTCTAGGTGAAGCAGATTATGGAGGAGGCTGTGACCAAGAAGTTTGTGCATGAGGACAGCAGCCACATCATTGCACTTTGCAGTGAGTATAAAACTGAAAGCAATTTTTTTCTAAATAGATCAAATTAGGAGACATCTTGTGACATCATCCTACTCGTGTGCCAGAGAATCGTTGGTAGACCCTTATTGGGTAAGGTTCAATGAGGGGATAGCGATGGCTGGAATGATGGCTTAGGATCATTGCCAGCAATAAGGTTGATTTGTCCGGTACAGATGACTGGTAATGGGTGAGTATGACTCACCCTTTTTGCTCCAGTGACACACAGGCAGGCTGGAACATTAGACCAGGCAGAAATTCATTACGTCAGCGACTGTGGGACACACCGGTGCTGCGTGGCATCGCAGAACAATTGGCACAGTTGCTTAAGTTTTAGCTGTGATTGTGTGTGATACCTAATTCTGTTGCCCTTGCAACCAATCAAACCAATAATTTCATATCCATTTATTTAACAACATTTAATAAGTAACTGTGAAATAAGTTCAATAATTGATACAAATCAGTATAGTGATACGAGACTACTCCTAAGGAACAAATGAATATATATTATTCTACATTATTTAATTATTATAGTCTGCTACTGCATACTAATATGTTTATTTATTCGTTGTTTTGTTACTGTTTAAATCTTGATGACAGAGGTTTGCTTACAGTAGGTTCTAATCTATATGCAAATGTGAATTTGCATTTCACACATAGCAGATTCGTGCAGCGCTGCTACTTCAGCATGTTGACATTGACAGTTTATGTGTCTCTGTCGTCCAATATGACGTGCCAGCTTCTGCTCTGACATTCAGTTGTTGTATTGTGGGAATATAAAAACTGCCGGGTCACTGTAAGCATAAAACAGCACAGCGCAAAATGTCAGACAGTGTCACAATAAATCAAAAATGGCCATTGTGGCCACATTTGTATGTTAGTATGCTGAACACTTTTTGAACTATGTCATGTTGTCATGCTTATGCAAAAGGGAAATAAATTTATCCAAATGCGTGTTATTTTCCATGACTGCTCTTGTTAAAAGACTAAAATGGAACAGCCTCTGTTCACTGAGGTTAAAGGTCACATGATAACAAGCGGTGATGTCAGCTTTGGACTACTATGTGACTCACTCTTTTTCTCTCTCTCTTCTCTTTCTTTCATGTTCTTTCAGTTACAACAGCCTATTAAGACTTTCTAATTGTGGAACATCTGGTAATAATTTTCAGTTATTCAGGTATTAGGTTTCTTATTGGAAATCTTTATTCATTAGTTCCTAATTTGATGGAGTTTGAATATGACATTTGTAGTGTAAATGGTACAGCACCTGCTATTTAACTCCACATCTTTAATCAGCTTTATAGTGCCGTTAATGCATGTGCACTTTACTGCTTCTATTTATTTCACTGGAGCAACAATAAAAGGTATACCCTTTTACAAATTACATATCATTTTATATTTATGTGATATTAAAATGGCCAAGTATCAGTCGATTAATCAGCCATGCTTCATGAAAATGTGTGACACTTATTTTAGAATAAAATGTCTATGTCTGAGACTATGTCTCATGTTAAGGATTTACATCGAAGATTAATTTTAATTGTAATTTAATTGTAATTTAAATTACACAGTATTTGGTCACAAAATATTTTGATGACACCACGGGTGATTAAAATGAACTTAGGCATGGCTTACTTTGTCATTTCTGCATATTATGCTAGAAACAAAAAAATTAATTTTAACACATACAAATTACACACTTAAGCTTTTATGTTTATTTTCTCTGTCTGATAATAAGCTTTTTAAAGTTTGGAGGTAGTATTTTGATCCAAGATCTTTGAAAACAAGTATAGAACTGATGTTACCGTTATTAATGTAAGCATTATTTTGCGCATTCTTTTATTCAGACGTCTTTTATTTAGTTTGTCTTTTGATTAGGAGGGTGTTCAAATGCACGACTGATTTGAAGTGTTTTGGGTGTTTAAGAGTGAGAAACGTCCGAGTCGTGACTGGGTATTGTGAGGTTTGTGTGTGTGTGTGGGTGGTTTTGTGGGGTGGTCTGGGAGCTCTGCCAATCTGTTGTCACCACCAAAATGCCAAGCAGCTTCCCTCTATTACAGACGAGAGTCTTTGGTCACGGATTCCCCACGCAAGCAGTCGCCCCCTCACTTTCATCCTAGAGCTCTCACGCTCTCACCCACGTCACGCCAATTTACGACAGAGCACTTCCCAGCTAAATTATGTTTCAGAGGAATATTTGATCACAGACGATTGTGCCAGTGCAATGTAGGATGGTGCCTGTATAAGAAGTGGGATGGAGGAGTACACCGATGCATGAAGATGATGCATGTGAGCGGTGACATGAGGGTTTTTTCCAACATAGTTTGTAATACCTCGAGCCTTTCTATTCATATCAATGACAGTTTCTGGGCTGGCACAGGATCATCTTTACAAGCTCCTTATCACCTGACATCACCATGTCACATCATGTGTTACTTATTACTGTGGAGCTGATTGGCTTATACATGGTCCCCAAATACTTCATGGACAATTTCTTGTGTTTAATTTTCTCTCATTTTAAAATGATAGCTACTGTTTTTGCTTCCTGATGTTGGGCTTTCACCGTGTCATTATATGGCAACTACTGTAGACATACTGGAAAATGACTACACTGTCTGAACAACTGATCTAATTTTATTACTTACAAAATGACTGTCCTAATGATCGGATATGAAAAACAAATTGGATTTATGTGCAGTGAGAAAAAGCCAAGTTTCAGAGCATTTGCCATTAGTAAGAAAGCTCTTAAGATGGCAATAACATTTTATTCTGATATTTGCTACCAAAACACTTTTATGGCCTTAAAAAACTTTTTGTCAGAAGCCAAAAAAAACATGTTTCCCAGAATTGTAGCAGCTGTCTGATAAATCATTTCACTGCTGTCGTGGTGTGTTTTGATATTGGTGTTTCTTTTGGATCATGTGCCTGTACTCTGTTGCCTTCCCATAATGCCGAGCACACGCTGTACAGACCTGCCATTCAGATGCAGAGCCATTAGTCACATAATAGTGTCTGTCCTGTTACTGCAAACATTAATGCTTGTTTGAGAATTACATGGGTAAGTGCCCTCACAGATCTCTGAGTATTTAGTGTAAAATAAAAAAAATCACACTTTAGAGATCTCATTCTGAATCATAATAAAGATGTTCTAGTCACAATAGGGTGAAAACTAGACATTAGACTATTGAATCCTTTACATTTGTATTTACTTACTGAGTCATAATTCCTGATGTGATGTGCGTTTAATGAATTTTAAATTAAATTGACCCATTGGGCAATGTCATGTCTTTTCAATCGTGGCAAAGGTGTGTGATGCTTTACCAGCATATACATCATATACTATTGGATGAGATATTAAATGTGTGATTTTATTATTAACTATTATAAGGCTTCATGTCTGCACTGCTGGTAATTATAACATGGTGGCGTTCATATCCATTCATCTTGTAAATTTGATCATATTGACATGATTTGAAGTTATCGTATGTCTTAACTATGTACTGATGTGACTCTGTAGAAATTATTTGGCCTCCACGTTTCAAAAGTTCCAGGCTCGTTGCATATTTAAAATTAACAAGTGGGTTGTGTCTGGGGTCAGATGGCTGACAGATCAATAGAAATCAAATCCCAGACCTTGTAAATCCTCCAGGTACTGTTGAAACCAGAGCTGAGTGTGGGTGGGGTCAGGGGTGATCTGAGGGGGTGGAAAACACAAATTGCTTTGAGTATTTAACATAAATAAAGCGTGTTTAAATTGTGTAGGGAATGCATTATTTCTAGTTGGTAATTTAGTGTTTCTAATAAATGATACTATAATATAGTAAAATCCCTGTAGATGCTAATGTTTCTTTTTTGCGTGCATTAATAAAACAACAGTCATCAGCAAAGACGTGCGTGTAAGTATATGTGCAACTGTATATGCATGCTTCCCTTCTACTAGTATGCAAAAAGCAATAATGCAAATAACGATGGGTCAAAAAATTCAGTATTAATGTTACAAAGCACGCAGGGTCAGAGGGCAATATCTTGGCAGATGTAGAATATTTTTTAATGTATTTATACACAATTGCATTCCTACATCAATGTTCCAATAGTTCTTGATCGTACTGTAAACAACAGGAATTTGGGCACAATGTCGCACATCATGTGACATCCGATACTTCCTTGATTATGGAATGCAAACAATACTAGTAGACCAGTCACAGAAGCAAAGAACTGGCATGTTTTTTCCCATCTTTCCGTACAAAATAGCAAACTCCCCTTAAGCCAGTCTGTATTTTCAAATGCTTTAACGTCACACTTTACAGTTTTTCTCTCGAACACCTGCGACATCAAGCTAATTAGACATTAATAAGTGAATGAATAGAGTTATGAGTCATTTCTGTTTACCCAGCGTCTCTCATCTGATCCTCACGATTTCGTCAATGAGTCTTGCCTGAGACCCAGATTCAAATTAGACTGCGAGCAGACTTTATTTGTGAAGTGTGCAGCTGTTTGCAAATGTGGCCAGGATGAATGTGGAACAGGTAGTACAGTAAGCCCTCAAAATTGGATGCTTCATTTACCCTTTGAATCAGCAGTTACTTACAAGTTTTTTTTCTACAAATAAAGGTCTTTCAAATATTTGGTTAGGTTTGTTTTTATTGTGAGAACACGCATGCTTTAGAAACTAAGGGTTGGTCACACAAGTAAACAGTTGTGAAGTAACACTTGTGTTCACGACCCTTAAGACATCTGTATTTTTTGCAAAAGGAAACAGCTCTGTCAGTCTCTTTGAATCATAAAGACAAGCTGTGGGTAGATAATTTGTAATTTAGTTGTCGATATGGGTTTTGCAAAGGCAGATGAAGATATCCATATCTGGAGAACGGGTGCACGGTGTAATGCTGATTATATGAACATGAAACATTTTTACACAATGCTGCTGAAATAAAATTCAAATCTTACAGTGTTTACTTTAAATAGATGTATTATGATCACATGCTATTGCTGTAATGTGATGTTGTAATCTCCCTTGCTTTTTCATTATTGGCATGAGAATATTGATAGTGTCTAGACTCTAGAGGTTAGCCATATACTTTTTTCCCACCTACATCTGTAAGATATTGTTTGCATCTCGCACAGAGTATATGTTCCAGTGATCTGATAATCGATCAAGCAGGAGATGCTTGATAATCTCAGCTGAATATTTGGATTGTTCTATAAATTGCTGTATCAGTGTCTAATTGCACCGAGTTTCATTTTGGCAGTATTGTGGGCATCATTTAGAGACCACAGGAGATTCAAGTGTACCACTGATTACAGTCTATCTCCATGACAACACACAGCTTCTATACAGGGATTTGTCCATGGCAGCGGCTATTAAGTGCAAATTTGCTGAAACACAAGCACAAACACACACAGTTATGTAACCCTCGACTGACAGACTTTTTTAGAGTTGCATCTCAACGCATTGTTTTGTAATTTGAACTTAAGTTACAAGTTTGCTACAGCAGGCGAATAGTTGGACTGTGCCAAATTTGGACCATCAGGCACTGATTGCATCCACCCTGTTATCAAACCAAAACTAGCTCTTGGCACATAACCGTGCAACATGCCTGGTCCCTGACAGCTTTATGCAGGTGCTGTTGTGTTCACATTCAATGACATTATCCGTGTCCTGGTTGTGTGGAGCACACGAGCCCCCTGAAGGTCTCTCTGATGCTGACTGTAGGGGGCTGCGCACCAGGATGCCAGGTAACATTTAACCTTCACAGTTTGAATTCCACTTCGGTTGTACAGTGCGTTCTACTCTTGTGGACAGGACCAACGTCATATTCTCATTGGTTTCATCAGCCGGAACATTACGCAGGAAGACGCTCAGTGTTAGATGACATAGGTTTAGCAGAGACGTCCATGGGGGATGATGGGAAGTACTGTCTCAAGTGTCTTTGAAGGTGTTTGTGTTCTTGATGATTGGCTGTCTAGATGAGGTGTTATTTATGGGTTGCCATTTGGGTTTTGTGGTTGATTTTTTTTTTTTCATCAGGGAATGTGCAGTCGTGATTAAGGCATCTATCGGAATGATGCATGTGTGTGCTGGCCTGTGATTGGCTGCGTGCTGTGTAACATTAATTACACAGTAAGCACGAATTGCATGTAAAATAATTTTTTTGTATTACAAAATCCCTGTGTTAGTCACAAAATAATTATATAACATATAAACATATAAAGTATATTACAACTATATTTAAAATAAATAAATTATAAATATATATTATTAAAATATTGTTATTTTAAAATATACATATAAAAATATATAATTTCAGAAATATTTCTGACAGGTAAATTCTCTTAATTCACTTGCTATTGTGTGGCAAAAAAGTTAATTTTGCACCCTAGCTGTTTAAATTTACAGACTTATGAAGAAGTCATTCTGTGGCTATAATCTATTCACTGATTGGATGATGTGAATAGGTCTGCAAATAATTAAGTTGCAAACAATTTGGCTCCATCAAAGTTCATCTTTTTCTAAAAATGCTTTTCTCATCCCTCCTCAAATCTAACATTCTCTCACATCAGCTGGACACGAATCTCAAAGCTCTTCTGCATCTTTTAATCTTCTGATGCTCGTATTCTACTTTTGTTGTTATTCTTGTACTGGTTCCGTGCTGCTGGACTAGTTGATGTCGATCCCTTAATTAGAGCTGTGTGTTGGAGAGGTACCGCGTAGGATTGACTCCCTGCTGGGAGACACACTTTTTTGGGAGTGAGAGGATGTAGCACATGTACGTTTCCTGTGAAGCTTGGAAAACAGAGCGCATGAAATTCTCAAGTCTTGTGATTAGGAACATACAGGTTAAAATAAGACTCTCATGTAAAACTTTCCCTTGTTAAGCACTAATAAATAGATCTAGTGAGTAACTGCGAGCTTCAGTATGACTAAAAATACTAGTATTGGTATTGAGAATCAACAAAAAGGAAACTTTTATGTCAAGTAAATGTCAACATTGTCATTGATTACATTTTCTTCTCTTAAGCAGATGTTTGATGACTGATCCATTCTAGCAGCTGTGGAAGAGCTGAATTAACCATCTGTGTATTTCCTAAGAGCTTAGACAAAGAAACTGTTAATCAAGTAAACTTCTTTCACACAGTTGGTGGAGGGAGTAGATTGATTTTCATTCAACTTGCCTATCTTAGTCCAGAGAGATTAAATGAAACTCCAGCCTAACATTACTGATGTACCTTTTGGAGTAGAGATTGCTGGTCTGATGGACCTTTAGAGTAAATCAATATTTAATCACCTGTCGTTCGAGGTAATAAGTGCATGTTTGAAATGGTAAGAGTGACTAGATTCGAGGTCTTACATTATTAGTCTGCTAATGTACACACACCATGTAAAAGTGCACATTGAAACTTCTAATTTAACCGAAATGAAAATATTGATTTTATAGGCTGTAATAGAAGCATGCAGACATCTTGTAGAAAAGGTTAGATTTCCATGTTGTGTTATTGGTTTTCATACAAGAATTGAAACTGCTTGTTACTGCTTATGACTGAATTCAGCCATGTGAGGTTTGTTTGGATTGAAGTCACTGGTTTGGAATGATGTGACATGTAAGATTATTACAGTACAGGAAACAGAGATGTCCAGGGACCAGGTTAATACATCATGCAGCGTGTGTATGACTCGGTGTGTTTTTGTTCGGCTGTGACGCGTATGTTTGCATGCATGGAAGGTTTTAATAGACTTTGCAATATTTTTGGGTGACAGAAGGATGGGCTGTTTTTACACTTTCACAATAACTGTATAGATGTTTCTATAAATAGAGTCACATTTCTGTTTCAACTCAACATGCTCTCACCTCACAGAAATAGCAGGACGCTTCTGCTGGCACTAGTATTGCCAGTTCTACTGAAATCTACACATCAACACAGCAAAATGGTTTGACATCACGGTGTTGCCTCTGTAGTCGTGTGCTTGCCCTCCTAAAGTTTATTGAAATAAATAACGATCTTGAATTAAATTAAATTATATAAAAAATGTTATTATCTTTGTTATTTAGAAGATCCTGAGTCCACACAGAGGCACAAAGATCATGTTGATTAATCAGTACAGCAGTGCTAAGCTCATCTCTGCTTTTAACACGTGCCAGAGACCGATGACTCACGGCACGTTTCTCCGTCCCCTTTTCATTTTACTCTATTAAGCCCTAGTTTCGGGTCTGTCGTTTCTCTCTCCTCTCGTTGTCTCACTCTTCATCACTTTAACTCTGTCTTTCTTCTGCTCCGCCTTTCAGTCCTTGTCTAATCTTCTTTTCTAAAGTCTTCTAACTCTTTCTCAAGTCCCCTCGCCACCCACACGTTCTCCACAGCTGCAGAGTCCCTCTGTAATGCAGTTCATTACTGTCTATTACTGTGACTCACAGCTTGACTGCACAGTCACAGGTGGGTCCCCCCCTCCGGCGCAGCGTACAGACGGCAGCGGATCCCTCTGATCTCACCCCCCATCACTTCAGAGATGATAGTGGCATTGATTACAGCCATCAATCAATGCATGTTTGTCATGTGTGTGATGTGACATCCTCCCTAAAGCCAGCGGATTAGATTATTACCATGGTGTCATGTCCAGTCAGGCTGAGGGAGCATGTTAGACATCAGGTGGATTGTAAATCCAACTCAAAAAGTAAATTAAAAAATAAATAATGAATATGAATAAAAAATATTAAATGGTATGTTAAAATGAAATTCGATTTCATAAAATATATATTATAAATGGTAAATATTGTAATAAATAAATTAATAATTGAGTTTTATTATATTTTTATTAATAATCAATTAATCATAACAAAATGCATATGGAGAACTCAAACAAATATTAAGTCCACATAATAGCATAATAGTCGCAGTCTGTTGTATTTTTGTGTTATTTGTTAAAAGAAATTATAGTGAAATATAAGATTTGGATTAAATCTGCATCCTTTTGCAGACTTAACAAAAATTATACTATTATACTATAACACTTCTTGGACACTTAGGTCATGTCTTATCTAATCAGAACTGTGACTGGTCTCCCCACAGAAGACAATACTCCTGGATAATCTGTTGTGTTTTGCTCAATCTGATCCTAAAAGGTTTTGGTTAATTGTGCTACTAGTCTACTAGTAATTAGATCTACTGAAAGCTCAGTCGCAGAAAGCTCAACCAGACTGTTCTTCTTCTGTCTAATGACTTAACAGTCCTACAGTCTTTATGATTGAAAAAAAACACTGAAGAATTTCAGTTCTTAGAGCTTCATTATGACTTGCGTTTTGAGACTTTAGCATGATTTACGAGAGGTAGTATGTCTCTAATCTGTTGTTCATTATGTGTTATGCAACTATGTGTTGTGTCAAATGCACTTTTCAATAGTTAATTTACACTCGTTGGGAAGAGATTGTTTCAGTTAAATCAGATGAATGTTTTTAATGCCTCCATATTGGTCTTTTGATTATCGTTTTATAGCTTTCACAATGCAAAAAGCGACCCCAGCAAGCACAAGACATTTTGTTGATCATTTGGTTTCTAGCCCCGCCCACACTAAAATCTCATTGGTCCAAAGTCTGTAAACTTAAATTTAATTCTGGTTAGGACAAGAATGTCATACATTATCTTTTGGCTTACTAGAACTATCTTCATGGTTTTAAATGTGTGCTTTGATGTGAAAATGTGTGTGAATGTGTGTTTGCAGTTGAGCGTGAGGACAGAGAAGCTTGTGGGTGTTTGGATGCGGGAGGCCATGCAAACCAGCAGGCACAAAAAGATTATGTAAACACATCTTAAAGCATGTTCAGATAGAATATCTTCTCGTTTGTTGCTTTTTAGGATGGTGGCTTGGAAACACAGGAAGTGCCATATCTAAAAAGGCCACTCAGGGATGAATTGCTTTTTGGTAGAGGACCGTTTCCGGGGAAAGCACTTAGATGATTCATCTCTAAAGAGGGAGTAGCCTACTCATTTTATGCTCTAAAATTAAATGTGTGAATTGTGAAGGGATGTATAATGATTCTCCAAAGAGATAGCTGGATGTCCCTCGTCTTGAAAATACTTATGCGCCTATCTGGATAATCTTGCATTTTCTCTTCATGAATTTTATGTGCTTTCTTCAAGAGTGTCAAACAGGCTCTTGCAGGCAAAACTCGCGAGCAGAAGTGCGTTTAGGCTGCGTCTCCCGGTGGCGCAAGCGAAGCAATAAAAGCGCTATTACCGCCATAAACATCTGATTGCTTTCTCAAATGCAGTCGATTATGTGGCTGCGACGGGACCTCGATTCCACTGAGATATTGATAGCATCAATCACGCGCCGGGTCGGCAGGTAGATTTTACTCAACTGTCAGAGCAGATGCAAATCTCACCGCTGGCCTTTCATTCCCATCATGTAAAAAATAACATTTATTTCATTTGCCGAGCAAGTCTTCTCATGCGTCTTGATTTATGTCAAATCGTGAGCAGTTGGGTACTTGTCAAGAAAGGCGCATTAGTTGTGTTTTGTGCCACCACGAACATCTGTTCCATCCTTCATCGGTGAGATTGAGGTGGTTTGGGCTGGGGAAACTGTTGGCTTTGTTTATTTGTTTTTGAAGTGAGCCCACAGCCCTTCAGGGGACCGTAGATTAGCAGAAGTAGTCACAGTACCAGGCAGTTTGACATTGGCTTACTGAAATATTTTACTTTGCTCCAGGAAACGGTGGTAAATCTTATTGCCAGTTGTAACTGTGCTCCTGTCATCTCACAAAAAGAGAATAAGTATGAGGCAAAACACAAACACAGTAAGACACAACAGTAGATTTCCAGTGGTAAAAATCCATAGATTTTCGTCAAAAAGAAATTTTAACAGTAATGTATAAACCGTTCAAGACCATGACATTGTTAAGTGTTAGTAAATGCTTCTGTAGAGACCAAAAGTCAATGTGATTTGTTTCTTTAATCATGTTCAGTGGTGAAATTCCCTTTCCTACCGGTTCCTACCATATCACCAATTGGATGCACCCATGAGAAAAGTCACTATTATCATGAAAATGAGCTCACTATAAAAAAATTATAATAATTATGAATTAAGTCCCACATATAAATCAATTGATTTATTTTAAAAACTTTTTTTATATATATTCAAATATTTTCAAATTTGTAAAATATTTTCAGAATCAACACCAGTAAAAAAGCAGGTTCTCTGTTACTTCCAAAATAAAATATTCCCTGCATCATGTGAGTTCATCAATAGCAAAGCACCAGAGAATTTCATTGAAAAGAAATTGAAAAACTGGCACTTAGCAGTTGGATGCCAATAGTATATTCACTGTTTTATTTGATCTCTCTATGCATACTTTTCCAAACTAACACTTGTCTGCATTTTTCCCACACCTGCAGGCTCCATCGAGGCTTGTTTAAGCCACCTGCTAAAGCGACGAGCCGCAGGGTTCCTCCGGAGCGATAAGATCGCCGCTCTCTTCACCAAGATCGGCAAGGTGAACACAACGGCGAGCGACGTGTGCTGCAAGGTGCAGGAGCAGCTACAGCAGCAGGCCGAAATCACCAGGTCGGACTTCTTACTTTCTTTATACACATTTTTTTATTTATACATGGCCTCGCCCCAAACTTGCATTATTGGTTAAGCAAAAGGTTGCCT
Source organism: Beaufortia kweichowensis (assembly GCA_019155185.1). Lineage (NCBI taxonomy): Eukaryota > Metazoa > Chordata > Actinopteri > Cypriniformes > Gastromyzontidae > Beaufortia > Beaufortia kweichowensis. The sequence continues at coordinate 7,709,544 of CM032811.1, forward strand.
TTCTGGCACCACAGTGTTTACATATTTTGTAAAAAAAAAAAAAAGACTTATAATTATCCCTGCATGTCAAACTAGCTAGGAGAAAGTATTTTACATTAAAGTAATTCCACACTTCACCTATAAGCAATCTCTTATTCCCCTTATTATTGTGCACTGTAAGTAGAGAAGTGGGAAAATAAAGCAGAGGAAAAGCAATTATAGGAAATGATCTATTAACGATATAAACAGGGCTTTCTGGCTGATAAGATGTTCAGACAATGGTGCGAGCAGGAAGCAGATTATAGCACAGAGAGATTTGCTGCTTTGTCAGGCTTTAAACAGCTGACTGGCTCTCCAGCGCTCTAAATGAGGGATGGTTTGGGCGGATGCTCCAGGGCTTCGGTTAGCTCCTTATTTTCCCATTATCTCTCCATTAGCAGAACTACATGGCCAATGTGCCACTAGAGAGAGTAACGCTCTTGCCTAATAGCCACAACCGATAGGTGACTCAACGTCTCTGTTGCGGTCAGAGATTAGTCGAAGGCTCTTGTGTCTGTCTGTACAGTAGCTACTCACACACACATGCACACACTAGAGTGCTGTTTTGTGGTGTTTCCCTGCCTGTCCATTTTAATCACCCCTCCCCCATCACCGCACACTTGGTTACTCATGTTGCCACAGCAACACTATGGTGTCACCATCGCTAGAGCAACAAGATGCTCGCGGGTTATTGAATACCCCTCACCGCATCGATTCAAAGCTCACACTGATTTAAAGATATTACAAATAATATCAAGGGTCTAATAAAGAAACCGCATGTAATTACTCTTATGTAAGGGAGATGGTGCACATTTGTACTTCATTGCTTCATTAATTTTATTGATGCGGTCGTCTTCCGAACGGAATACAGAAGCTCAGTGCCAACCGTTGTGTCTCAAGTTCCTTTCTGAGTCTAAGTTACTTTATTTAACTCTGCAGAATTTAGGTTTTGTGGCTTTTTATATATTTCTGTTTGCTTTGAAGCCATCTGTGTGCTGATGTGCTCAGAAAAGTAGAAATGAAATAACGTTTAGCTATTATATGCATTTGAAAAAACTTTTTCGTGTCACGGAGCTACTTGCCTAATAAAAAAACTCTATATTTTTTATTTTACTTGTAGATTATCTAAACTTTCATTAAAAACATAGAAACAGAAAAAAAAACACATAACTATATGAAAATATTTATATTTATTATTTTATTATTTTATTATTATTATTTTGAAATTTTATTATTATTATTAATCTGTAATGCAAGTAATTTCAGTGATGCTTTGTTCACTTTCTTGTTTTAATTGTGGACCTTTCAACTATCTATAAAGCTTTACACTCACCATAAATTAAGTCTCAGAGGCCATTTTTACTCTGGTTGCTATGTGTTTTTATGAAAAGAGAGACCACAAAGTGACACAAGAGATATGAAAGTACCATGTTGCCATGGACTACAGTCAAGCATCCAGGTTAATGTGTATGATGCAAAAATATGACCATTCAAACACAAAAACTGACCAGTCGCAGTCGAGTATTCCCGAGAGCTGTTAATAATAGCAGATATAACGTGTGAGGCAAACATGCTATTTGTGTATTCATTACAGATATATTGAACCCTCATATCTCTACCTCAGAGTGAGGCTGGTTTGAATACTCTGCGTTGTTGCTCTGGATGCAGAACTTTACAGTTTTATCTCCAGGGCATCTGCATAGCTCATGCAGCTCATCTCGGATGCTAGAATTTATTTCCTTGTTTACATTGAATATCCACTACTGTTGCCAACAAACACACACACACACACACACTCACGCAGACAGAGAGGTAGACCACTATTAGATGAATGCTTATGTAAATCAGAGATGAGGACTGCTGTGGCACAGACAGCAGACTCATCCATCTCTCAGTGTGTCTGCTGCTGTGCTGGGATGTGTGATGTTGTGTGGTGTTATGTGGTGTCTGGGCTGAAGGGAGATTGATAGTTGTGTGATGTTATTGGTTTAGGCTGTGATGGAGTCCTTCATCTGGGCATCAGCGCTACAGCACTTTTCTCAGCTCTCTTCAGCCTAAACTGATCCTGGATCAGACACAGATTGGTTTAATTATTTTTAATGTTGTTTGGCTTTAAGCACGTCTGTTGACTTTATGTCAGTGTACTTTTAGCAGATCAAATTTAAAATAAAAAATATCAAAAATATTTGGCATGTGTGTGTGTACAGATTTTTGCCCAAAGGAGTGAAATGCATATATACTATAGTGTTTTAGAACCTTACTATAGTAAATATTAAAATATATGACAGTATTTACTACTATTTACTACGGATCACTATAGTAAATATAAAAGTATTCTACAGTATTTGTTCATGTGGGATGCCATCTTTTAAATGTGTTCTGTTTGCATCATTAGATGATTCAGATGCACATTTATTTCCTGTTTGACATGAAGCTGAAAATAACCAGAAATGTTTCTTTAATTTTTCTCTTTCTCTCTCTCTCTCTTTTTTCGAACGTTGCTTTTGTGCACGTTTTTTTGGGCTTTTGTGGCGTGTGACAGCGCCCTAAAGCAAGAAGATATTTTTTAACCGCTTGGATCTTCTGTCATCTCCTCTCCTCTAAGAGTGCTGTGACAACTCGCTGCTAGCCTAGAGCTGTCATCTGGCTCTTAGAAAACTTCAGTGATAACTCGCTTACTCAGAGTGTTGTGATGTCATCTCGGAAATAACATAATTGCAGGGATTTTGTCAAAAACGCTTTTCAGGTATAAGACGGATACTGTAGTTGTTTTTAAAGGGCCGAGTGGCCTGTGACTGATGTCCTGGCTCCTGTGTACTTAGTCTTTTATTTGTGAGATTTATCTCTATTAATACTCTCCCAGTCTTTTGGGGATGACACATGCTGTGAATATGTGTGTGTTTGCTGAAGAGCCCAGCGGGTTCGAGTCGGCTTTGTGACTGCCGCTGGCCCTCCTGCACTGCTGTAGATGAGTCTGCTCATCCTGTTGAGATGCTGTAAGAAAAGTACAGGATTCGACAACAAAAATAATCCAGCAAGCTTTGTCATAAAATCTTTTGCTTCTTTCATAAATCCAGATAATGTAAGTATGGGATTTTCAGGAGGCTTAATGATGACACATGGAACTACAAAATGAGTAAAGATTTATACATCAAGGCTGAACTTTAACATAACATAAACATAAATGAAAATAACAGTAAACACATTTGTTGTTTGTCTTTTTTCACAGGAGAACCCAGAGTACAGGTCAAGAGTCTCTCAGGAGACAGGGTTCATCTGCTGGCCGAGCTCCTCAGCCTCTGTCCGCCCAAGCCATCAAGCACATATGGGTCCGCACCGCCCTATTCGAGAAAGTCCTGGACAAAATTGTGCAGTATATTGTAGATAACGCAAGGTATTAATTATGTCTGCACCACCTCTGTATGGCCAAAATCCATTCTTGAAATATGTTCTCTCTACGTTGATTGCTTTTACTCCTAAAATAATGAGTTCATTGTTCAGTTGTGGAAATAAGCCTCTGGTTCTTGACATACACATTGTATGTGGATGTTGTTTGTGTGTCTCTGCAGTAAGTATTATGAAAAAGAGGCCCTCATTCACGATTCAGTGTTTGGCCCTATATTGGCAGCACTTCTGGGTGAGTCTGTCTTTGAATATTGTAGATTTATAGGTCACAGAAGAACAAGATATTATTGTTTTATATTTCACCCTGAGATCCTTTCTGACACTATAAATATATTGGAAGCATTCATTTAATGTGAAATCAATATTTTGTCATTTGTAGTGGGGCCTTGTGCTTTGGAGTACACCAAGCTCAAGACGTCAGATCATTTCTGGACGGACCCGTCGGCCAATGAGCTTGTGCAGAGGCACCGAATCCACGGGGCCCACAGGGGACAGGAGGTCTCGCCCGGTCGCAGGCCTGCCCTCGGGGTGAGAAAATGAGAAAATGAAATTACTAAATGTAATTTTCTGTGTTAATAAACTAATATTTCATGTTCATGTTATGTTTCCAAGATCCGGAAACGTCAGTCCAGTGGCAGCATGTCTGAGGATAAGTTTGCAGCCTCGGCAAGAGAGTATGTGGAATCCCTCCATCAAAATTCACGTGTTCACTTGCTCTACGGAAAAAACAATGTGCTTGTTCAACCGGTAAGACGGTACGCACACACTCAAATACAAGCAAATGCACTTACTGGAAAACTGATTTGATTTGTGTGAAATAATAATGTTCGATACCTTAACAAAATTGACTGATTGTAGATCTACTACTGATCAGTAGAGTTTCATGTAATCAATAAAGACTTTACAGCTGGGAACTCTGAGGTTACTGGTTGTGGAAAGTGAGTCAGTGCCAGAGCTACATTTTTTATGAGGGGTAAATATTTGCCTCTGGGATTGATTTTAAGGTGCAGTTTATACCCTTTTACAAAGGCAAATATTTTTCTATCCACATAAAAACACAAATTATTCACATTTACATTTTACATTTATTCATTTAGCAGACGCTTTTTTCCAAAGCGACTTACAAGTTACCAGTGGCACACTGGAAGCGATTAGGGGTGAGGTGTCTTGCTCAAGGGCACCTCAGTTGTTTCCTGCTGGTACTGGGAATCTAACCACTAGGCTACAACTGCCCCGACATTTATCTAATGTCTAAAATTATCTATTCATGTTATATACAATGCAAAAATGTCTCAATTTGAATAATGAAAAATGCTAAATTTTGCAGAATAATAATGCTCAAGATATCATAACCCAATGAAAAATGCATTTTATATAGTTAGCTGGGACATATATTAAATTATATCATGCCTCTCAGCCAAAAAAAATTATATTATAAAAACTCAAAAGTTATAAATGATAAAATAACAGATAAAAAGAATGCATTATGGTGTTTGCACATTTTTGTAACTTCTGCCCCTGGTTAACACCGTGTGTAGATGGAAAAAAATCATTAATTTCCACTAGTAAAAATTCTTCTGCCTTAGTAGCCACATTTTTTTTCTCTCCATTAGTGAGCTCTCAGCTGGCTCAGTCACACTCTTTGTCCAAACAGCCCCTGACATTTCCAGCTCCCTGGTGTATAAACCAGATCACTGATGCCCGTGTGGACTTCCTGACTGACAATTGGCAACTCGTTTGAACTGGAAAAGGCAGACTGGATTAGCCATTACAGCACATTAGATTTATCATCAACTATGAGTCAGGGATGGGGTGTCTGAGTGTGTTTGCATGTGTGTCTGTAAGATTTGCAACAGTGACTGATGAAACTGTAATGTAACTGGCACAGGGAGTGCTGCGTCTGGCAAGGATTTGTAGAAATCAATAGTGTAAAGGACCTTTGCCAATAGGATCACAGTGATTCAGATCTAATTGGATTTTCGTGTGAAACATGATGCATCTTTGATGAGACTTTTTATTTATGTCACCCTGTTGCTTACAATATCTCTCTCTCTCTCTCTCTCTCTCTCTCTCTCTCTCTCTCTCTCTCTCTCACTCTCTCTCTCTCTCTCTCTCTCTATGCACATAACAGGGTATGTGTGTGTGTGTGTATAGCTGCTGATTATACCTGTTAGTTATTTTCAGGCAGCTATTTGTAGGTATGCGGGAAGCCCTTGTGATTATTGTGATTACCTGACAATTGTGATTGTTGGTTGCATAATACAATCTATGTTGTCTGCAGAAGAAGGACATGGAGGTTCTGCGTGGTTACCTGTCCCTTCATCAGGCGGCAGAAACCCTCACGTTGAAGTGGACGCCCAATCAACTGATCAACGGCACTCTGGGAGACTGTGACCTGGAGAAGAGGTAAAATATATACATGCAGAGGGTCAATTCTGGGAAAATGGGTCTGAAAGAGGTTGGAGCGTCCTAGTCCTTTGAGATGGACAATCACTGTGAATTGTAAACAATTGTTTTGATACCTGCACTCGCATTGAATGATTTGATTGGTGTAAGGTTTTTCTAAAGTGGACAGGGAATGGATGGGAACAACATAAGCATGTCCTGTCACTGTTATGGTTATATAAGATTATATATTATTTATAGAAGTTAAAAGAACATCTGAAAGTAAGTTGTAGATGATATTGTAGATGATTTGTCAGAACGTGGCCCAATTTACTGTATTCGCTTCACTCTATTTAGACTACCATAAACTTAAGAAGAAGAAAAACTATAGTATACTTTACTACTGTTACTAAAAAAATCTCTCTCGCTCGCTTTTGTTTCCTCTAACACATTCTAGTATTTACTGGGATTACGCATTGACTGTGCCTTTAAGACAGATCGTCTGCATTCACTGTCACCAGCGTCGTAAGTCTCCATTCTTGTGACAGGCAGTTTATTTCCTTCACTAATCAATAATGAGCAATAATGATAATAGCAAACGAATAATGGCCATGAATTTTATCTGCTGTGTGTCATTTTCTGTAGCGGACTGTGGTGGTACTCTGGTGTTAGTCAGTCAGGATGGGATCCAGCGGCCTCCTCTGCACTTTCCTCCCGGGGGTCACCTACTAGCTTTTCTGTCCTGCTTGGAGACGGGTTTGTTGCCCCGGGGTCAACTAGAGCCACCCCTCTGGTCACAGAGGGGTAAGGTACGTGTATTTTCAGCTCTGACCAGGTTCACCAAAAAAGAATATTTGTTTTTGCAATTCAAGCTTTTTGTCACATTGTCATGTTCAGTTTAGTCGTTTAAAGTAAATATGTCTTCTGTTTGAATATGTGTGTGTGGGTGCGTGTGTTTAACTAACAGGGCAAAGTCTTCCCTAAGCTTCGTAAAAGGAACAGCACGGCCCGTTTAGTGGATCAGGATGGAGATGGAGAAGAACAGATTGCTGCAGACTATGTGTTTCGTATTGTTTATCCGGGACACCGTCACGACTCAAGTGAGTTTTAGTAGATCCATGACTGTTCTTTTCACATCCACCTTCATCTTTTCATCCCTCTACATGTTTCGTCTACACTTTATAGCTGGCTTGGTGTAGATAGTGGGCTGAGAAGTTAGCTGACGTTTTTTTTATTACTTTATCTAATTTGACTAATTTTAAGTTTTCCTGCTGCTAAAAATTAATGTTCTGCAAGGGAAACTATGAATCAAGTAGACAAGCAGTACATTTTTATTATATCTCTGCAATTATATCTCGGCAAATCCTAAGGTCGCTGACTCCTCCGTCATGCCTACCCGTCTCACGGGACACTGCTCCTAAAAGTTGTGTGTACGCCCCATAAACGTCCCCATGCTTTTGTATCCATCCATCATTCTGTTTCCTGATTGGCCGAATGCCAAACAGGGCGGGATCACACACTGCCTCTGCACATCATTGTTGTCCGTGTGTTCTCACATTTTTGTGGAACACAACAGCCGTTGTGGAGGATGCTGGGAAGGACGTGAGTATGAAGACGCAGCATTTTGTTCTGACTGGGTTGACTGCACCTTTTTATATCTGTGTGTGTTTGTTTGTGTGCGCGTGAGTGGAGTGTGACATTGCCTGGTAGGCGGGTGCTAAACTGTGTTTTTTTATTGCCCAAGCAGTCACTATAAACTACCATCACACCACGGGCAGTCGTGCGCCCTCTCTGGACGACGACGAGGAGGAGGAAGATAGACTTCACGCAATGATCTCAATGATCTGCTCACGGAACCTCACAGACCCTAATGTCATGAAAGGTTTTTATCACCAGTGGCCCACTTCATTAACCCTCCTTTCTTGCCATCCGACTGTTACCTGGTCCCCACAGCAGTGACCCAGCAGTGCGGCCGATGGTCAGTCAGCGGAGGGATAGTTCAGCCCTAAAAAAATGAAAATTCTATCATCGTTTATTCGCCTGCATGTTATTTAAACCTGTATGAAAAAAGAAGATATTTCAAAGAATGTTGGTTGACTTTTATTGTATGAACACAAAATCACCATTTTTCAAAATATCTTCTTTTTTGTTCCACATATTCAGGTTTTGAATGGCATGAAGGTGAGTAAATGATGACAGAATTTTTTTTGGTGAACTATTTCTTGTTTATGGGTTTGTTTAGGCTGTCCATGGTGATATTACAACAAAACATAGCTAGGTCAAGTGACAATTGCTCATGCCACAGTATAGTATTTTTTATGGGACTTGCGCTTGGCAGATAAAACAATTTCCAGGAATACTGTAGCAACCAGCCAGAACACCCTAGCAACCGCACAGAAACATTACAAACCACATAGCAACACCCTGACAACCATCTAAAACATGGTAGCAGCTAGTTTTGTATGTTTTTTTTATTTAGAAAATGTCAAATCTACTTTTTTAAATATTTACGAAAAAGCAAATAAATTCTATCACGCACACCAATAACAGCTTATACCTTATGTTTACATTCTGGGTTGCGTGTGTGTATGTGTGTGAGGTTAGTACAGTGCACATTTCTTTCCACCTGACTCATTTCCCGTAGCTCCCGTATCACACTGTTTCCTCCTCACCTCCGTTGCCGGGGGTTACCCGCGCTAACCTTTCTCACAGTTAGTAGAGCTTTTACTAAGCTGCCACGTTGTCACACTACTACACTGCCTCTGTCATTCATCCCTCTCGCTCATTCACACAGCCTGACTCGCCTGAGAGAGATGTAGGATTATGGGATTGAATGATGATGTCATAGTGGAGTACACACTACAGCTCCCTCCTCCTCTTTGCACTGTTGGGCCAGACTGTGATGGCCAGGCAGCAACGCTTCCAATTATTTGCTCTATTTTACTTTTGCACTCTTTAGTTGACATGAAAAAGTCCTATTAGAGGTTTCTTATTATTTTGGTTTCTGTCTCTTTATTTGGTTTCGCTGCGAAATGCTCGTGGGCTTTGCATGTCAAATTTGCACACGTTGTGTATTCTATTTTTTTATATTTGCGGCGAATGCGCATCACTGCTTACTTGTCAGAAGTGTGTCTCCCTTCCCTTTTTGGATTCTCTCTTTTCTTTTTGGTTTGAGTTGTTTTGTTTCGACGCTCCTCCTGTGTTGAGCCGGTTTTCTGCAATGCTGTTCACTGTAATTCTTCACAAACTGCAGTCACCTTTCATTATATCAGTTAGGTCCTGTGGGGTTCTGGTGTAGTAGACACATGAATTGTTCCGTGAATGCGCCACCCAATCAATCATAGACTTACCAAAGTCCCATAGAGCAGATTTTCAGTACATGCTCTCCATTCCTTTTGTTGTTTTGGTTATAAGGGAAGTTATGATGTATAGCAGGTCACCAGCTCCAACCTGAAGAATTAAGGTGAAGAGCATTAATCAGTTTACTATCGAGTCTTTTGGTTCAGTTGGTCCAGTATCTTCACGTTTTATAAACTATAAACATTATACATTTTTCTTCTTTATTTTTTCTTTGTTTTTGTCATGGTTCAATCTGATGCATTCAGCATGGTAGGAATGAATCCTGTTTGTCCTGTATTCCTCTCCAAGCTCTACCAGTGCCTGGCTTGATTTGTGACACTCTGTGATTGATTGATTGATGATTGATGGATAGATTGATTGGCAGGTCTCCTGGCATGGCATCCCCGCATCGTTTTACACTTTTTTCTTCTGTTTACTCATAGATGCATGTTTTGATATCCTCCAGGTTTGCTTTTATTTCATTATGTGGACGTTTGTTTAAGATTTCAGAAATATTTGCAAATACAATCAGGCTGCATCTAATGCATCCGAAATAAATGATAAATACATATATAGTGGGATCCAAAAGTCTAAGACCATATTAAAAATGTAAATATATCATTTAATATTTAATATATAAAAATATTAAACATAAATACACTTTATATTATAATTTTATTGATTTTTTAATTTAGGTTTTAAGTGAAGAAATGATATGTAAAATAAAAAAAAAATTGAATTTATTACTATATATATTTCTGCTTTTTTTGTAATTCATGAATGTAAATTGGTGACCTACACCCAATTTGTGGTAACAGCGATAGTAACAAAGGATGCATTTTTTTGTATCTAATCACAAGCAATTTAATATCATTCAGGGAGTTACTATATTATATACAAGGGAAAAACTATATTATGTAAAATTTAAATATGAATTTTGTGTTCATACTAATAATGTTTTATTTATATGGTTATTCTGATAATATAATTTGTAATGGAAGCCCTTACACTACTGGTCTTAGACTTTTGAACTTCAATGTTTAAGATGACACAAAATCATTCATGATGGAGTTAAGAGGGATTGATTTTACTGTGCCTTAATTATGTCATGGTTGAGCTGAGGCCTGTAGCAATCAAATTACAAACTCTAAGAATCTGGTTTACGTGACTAAATGTGATGTTTTGTGCCCATTCTAGTGAAATGTATTAGGATGTAAAAATGAATTCATGTGTGGTAGCTTTCTAGCACATGCCATTTACTATCATTAAGAAAAATGAAAAAAAAAACAATGTCAATTCTCCTAATAATATGAATACTAATACATCTGGGGCAATGACTCGCAAAGCAAAAACTGTATTTTCTTCAAATGCAGGTTACTAGAGCAGGTTTCATATTTGCATATTCATCTCTGTTTCTTCTCTTTTTTGTCTTGCTTTTTCGGTCTTCTCTCCCACGCCCTAGCAGACCATGGGGACATGATGGAGATGCAGGGCTTTGGTGGCAGCCCGTTGTCATGGCAGCAGGGGGAGTGCACCAGTCATATGTCATCATGTCTGTCATGCTCCACTGGGGGCAGTAACGCTTCTGTCGAGCTTCCTGCAGGCTGCACCTGTGTGCATGACCGGTGAGAGATCTCTGCATAAGTGCATTATATGATTGTTTCTGTCAAATTAAATAACGAAAGCATGGAGAACGTTTTCAGGACATAAAGAAATGAAATAAAAAACACCCATATGTTTTGAATGAATGCATTATGTAAGGTGTGTGGATGTAGTTTGCATATATTTTCACTAAAGCAGTTGACCAGTCTCAGTGTAACGGATGTTTCCCTTCTGTGCGCAGTATTCCACTGAAGATGCTGTGCCAAAATATGAAGAGACAGATTGTGTCTCGAGCGTTTTATGGCTGTAAGTCAAAAAACGATGTTTGTTTGTTCATTCATTAATATGAATTATTAATTGCAGTATGCATTAATAACCCATCAGCTGTGCACACTACCTAAATACTCTTTTGAAACCTGTTTGTAGGGCTGGCCTACTGTAGGCACCTGTCTACTGTGAGGACTCATCTCTCAGAGCTGGTCAACCATAATATTGTCCCTCCAGACAAACCGTGTGAGGCTTCTGGAGGGCTTAGTAAAGACGTTTGGAGTAAATATCAGAAGGACTGTAAGGTTAGCACTTTGGTCACTAGAGGGCATCAGTGGTCAGCAAAAAGCGCAATATTCTCACTGTCTGTTCCTAATTCTCTTTGGTAGAATTATAAGGAGCTGGAGCTGCTGCGATTGGTTTATTATGGAGGGGTGGAGCATGAGATCAGAAAGGAGGTGTGGCCATTTTTGCTGGGTCACTATAAATTTGGAATGGACAAGAAAAGCATGGCCCAGGTAAAGAATCGCTTTTGTTTAAAGTTTACCTAATTTATCAACAGTGTGTACAGTACCAATGAAAACTTTTGTCAAACTTCTGTCAAAACAAAATTACAGGCAGTTTTTTCAATAAAAGGTGCATTGATGAAACCAACTGAAAATAGTTTATTTAATGTTTTTATTTACTTTGTCTTTTTTAAAATGTGTTTTGCACTGTTTTGACTCGATAGTCTGATCCCAATGTGATATTTTGTAGATTGATGAGAGGATCACAGCGAGGTATCAGCAGGTGATGCGAGAGTGGAAGGCGTGTGAGGTCATTGTGAAACAGCGGGAGAAAGAGATGCAGTCGGCCATCTTTGCCAAGCTGTCATCAGGCAGCAGTATAGACAGTCACGTCCTCAGACTCATCCATAGAGACTCAACTATCAGTAATGAGGTCAGTCACACAAACCAATCCTGCATTTATGGTCGTCAGCATGTTGTACTTTGACTTAATCTCGTCTCTCTCTCCTCACAGGTATTCATGTCAGTGGATGAACCTGACGCCGGTGGTCATGACACCTCATGCGAGGGAGGAAGTACACCCACCTTAACCACTGTGGTGACCCCTGCTGTGTTAGCCCCAGATGAGAGGCCGCTGGTGGAGTTTGATTCACCAGATTCAGGTCTGCCCTCCTCTAGAAACTACTCTGTGACGTCTGGACATTCCCAAATCATGTCTAGCATCGATGATGGACAAAGCATGGAGGAGGACACCACACCCACCGGTGGATTAGAGGAGCAGGGGGGACGGGGCTCTTTAAGTGAGGACAAACTCTGCAGTCAGCTGGACAGACTCACAACCACCAATGAGGGCACTACACCTTCCTTTTCCTCTTATACGGTATAATATCGAAACGACACAAGCTTTGCTGTAACCGTTAGAAATTATCTGAATGCAAGAAACAATTGCAACAATTGCAATCATGCTGCAATTCTAAGCTTAATTGTTTTGTGCTATAAAAATATGAGCCATAATTTCAGCATTTTAGAAAGACAGAAACATGGTTTCTCCAGTATGGAGAAGTGAGGTCATTTTGTTAGTTTTGCTGTGTGTGAACGAATGTTATCAATGCTGTGTGCAGATTGAGCTGCTGGACACGGTGGCACTAAATCTGCACAGAATTGATAAAGACGTGCAACGCTGTGATCGTAACTACTATTACTTCACTACCAGCAACCTGGAGAAACTGCGCAACATCATGTGCAGGTCAGCAGAGCATAGCGTAAATCTCTCTCTCTCTTTGTTTGTATTCTCTTTAAATTTCAAATCAGCCAATCTGTTACATTTATTGAATTATAAATGCAGTCTGTCCTTGTCTCTTGTGTCTTATAAATCAGTTACGTATGGGAACATTTGGAGGTTGGGTATGTGCAAGGCATGTGTGACCTTCTAGCCCCTCTAATGGTCATTTTGGATGATGGTAAGAGTCATACTTGAACATGATACCCAAACTACAATACAGTGATGGACAAAAATATTGACAAAACAATTATTGTAAACAGCAGAAAGTCATTGAAATACATATGAAATCTATATTAACAGTATTTCTTCCTTTTACCTTCTTTAAAGAGTGCTTGGCCTACAGCTGTTTCACTCAGCTCATGAAAAGGATGAGTCAGAATTTCCCTACCGGAGGAGCTATGGACACTCACTTCGCCAACATGAGGTCACTAATACAGGTAACATGACATGATCTGATTCCTTTATCTCCCATTCCTGAGTCAGTGTCCCAATTCGTCCATTCCTCTGATGACATCACACCATGACATCATTCAATGTTTTTCCTAGATCCTCGACTCCGAGTTGTTTGAACTCATGCATCAAAATGGAGATTACACCCATTTCTACTTCTGTTATCGCTGGTTCCTCTTAGACTTCAAAAGAGGTAACAAGACATGATGATGTCATTTCTTAAAGTAACCGTTCACCCAAAATAAAACTTTTGCCTTATGTTGTTATTTTTAGTAAAATACAAAAGTAGAAATTCTTGAAGAATCATAACACAGTTCATAGTGACCAAGGTCCAACCCTTAAATGAGATAGGCCTACTTTTGATGAGTCTATGGTCTTTTTGACATATTCCACTATAGGTTTGTGTAAGAAACAGACAGAAATGTCAGTTGTTATTAACTTTAAACTGTAGCGTTAAACTGTATTTGTGTCCAAATAAAGGCATGTCAAATTACTGTGGGCAAAAATAATCATCTCATCCTTTTAACTCACCGTTCTGTATGTCTATCAGAGCTTCTCTATGAGGATGTGTTTGCAGTATGGGAGGTTATCTGGGTCGCCCCCCGCATCTCTTCCAAGCACTTTGTCCTCTTCATTGCACTTGCCTTGGTGGAGGTGTACAGGGACATCATCCTGGACAACAACATGGACTTTACTGACATCATTAAATTCTTTAATGGTGAGTGAACAAACTCCTAGAATGAGTTCAGACAGGAGCATGAGTTTGCAATGTGCCTGGCATGCGGCCATGTGAAAATATCAGGCTTCTGAAATCACTGCTTTGTGTTCATCTCTAACAGAGATGGCAGAACGCCACGACGTGCAGCACATCCTCCGAATAGCGCGGGAGCTGGTACACAAGGTGCAGACCCTCATCGAGAACAAGTGAGGATGGAGAGAACTAACGCCCACCAAGCCCTGCCTTGCCGTTTCAAATGTATTTCTCAGGCTTTGGACCGCCTGGGTTCCTCTACCGGTCGTGTGGGCCTCGACTTTTAACTCTTAATATTGTTTGCCTGCCACAGAATGCCGTTGTGTCAGACCCTGGCGTTGTCTGCATGCTCGTGGTGTTTTAAGCACACTGTGACTGAGGTTTTTTCTTTTTTTGCCGTACACGCCTCCAGCACACACCGCACATATCATGTCCCTTTAGTTTTAATAAGAAACGGTAGTAAGCCTTGTACACTACGTCGACAACCGTTTCTATTCCCTAATGGGTGCCGAATCTAAGTAATTGGGACTTGGTGGTGACTCACCGGAGGGTGATGGTGGTGTTGTTCAAGAAACAGCACCAAGCAGTTCAGCTGAGCACAGTTTTAAATCCTTAAAAATAAAGCCTGCATTAATCAGAGTCCTTAAATAATAACTAAGCCACGAAAAAGTCGTTAAAACAGCATGTGACCAAAAGAACTGTGCCAATGACCTTCTTATAGTATTTATATGGGTTGTTTTTGTCGTTTGTTTGTTTTGCCGTTATGATTGGACACTCCTGTTTCTTCTGTACGATACCCTTGATATTTTGGTTGACGGTGATCACGGAATAAAATAGTTGACGTTGCCTTTGTAATATGTTTCACAAACTACATCCATACTTTTGCACTTTGAATCTGTCGCTCTGTGACACCAGTGATGCTCTTTCGGCCTCAGACAGGAAAAGGGGTTGAGGTGTGACTCAGGATTCACTTCCCTTGATGTTTAAAGTCTGGAAAGGGGTCTTTGATAGGTTGCCACCAGACTCTTCCATTGGTCAGTAAGCTGCTTCCACATGTTGAGAACAGTGCAATGTCACAAGACCAATTTGTCCGGACTCTGCGTGGTTGACTCTGGTTTATACACTACCTTTAGGCCTTGTTTACACTGCAGAATAAATGTATTGTGAACAAAGCCTTAAACATTTTAACTTCTTGGCCCAGCAGAAACATCACGGAATTTTATATCAGCGTATCATCAAATGTCACTCTTGTTAAAAACAGATTGCATACTGGTTGCACATTTTTAGAAAGACTCATAGGTATAATTCACTTCCATACTGTCTTCCCATTCTTCAAGTATTTTATGCATAAGGCTGTGTTCAGAATGACCATCTGTGGAGTATGCGTACTACAAATGTTTAACATTTAAAAAAATATATATTGGGATTTTTCAAAAAGTATAATTTTGTCTAAACTTTTGCACTCTGATCAAGTAATAAATCAAGTATTTATTACTGGCCAAGTTTTCCCCGCATACAGAACATGATCTTACTGTGCACCGTATGCATATGACTATAAGAAATAGAATAGTATGGTGGTAAGGTATTCTGAACATCGCTTAGGATAATCCCCAAAATAAAAAAAATATAAAGAAAACTATACTTTTATAACGTATGATTACGTAAAGGTAAAAGTCTTACAATGTGACAACTGGTCACTGCCTCAAATCTTGCCAGTTTCTTTTGTCCTTGGTTCAGGTTAAATGTGTGCGAGTGCGAGGGATCTTTTAACCCTTATGAAAGGTTTACTTCTGACACAAGCTTGTGTACCAAAGCCTCTTAAATATCATCCTTGTGCAATCATAATCCATAACTCGAAGACTGTTGATTAGATGTATGAGACAAATCATTCTTTTATTTCTACTGTGAAACGACTCATTTGTTAACCTCCTTTCCATGTGTATTACTGCACTGTAAATACAAAGAGAAAAGCCCTGGATTTCTATAAGGACAGTACTGTCAACTGTATTTTAGACTCTATTTTTTACTTTAGTTTTAGAGACTGTGCTTCTGAGACATATATATAAATATATATATTAACCTGGAGAGCTGTACAATTTGAATATGGGAAACCTTTGTTACTTGTTGACTGTTACGTCCCTTATCAACGTTGTGCACTGGTTTCTATTAGTTACAAATATATATGTACATTTTGTTTGGACGCCAACATCGGAATGATGAAGTATGTATTGTAACGGATGTATCATTTACCTTGAATGTATATGTATTCTGAAAACAACTTGTTCCTTAATAATATTAAAACATTTTCATATTCAGATACAGCCTTATTTATGAACTCTTCAAATATTATATTAGCATCTCAAAACTTACCTGACGAAACAGACGTCTCACATGACGTCGTCACGTCAACTTGAAAAAAATCGATCGACTATAACTCTTAAATAAAATTGTGTGTAAAATACCATTTATTTATTATTATTAATCTTCACAGTTTACAGTCATATCAAATAAAGAATCAAGAAAAAATGTTTAAAATAAATTACTTACCGGTTCATTTGACACACTGGAAACGGTTGGTCAAGGCGTTGTACGACACGGCAACATGCATAATATAATACACAGTATGCTATTGTAACCATTGCTAATAATTTAACAGCGCCAGTGTTTAGAAATGTCTTACTAATAGTTCGCTGGAATTGAAATATAAATTTTAATTTTAACACTTCACGTTAAAATGACAGGTATTTGCATTGTATTGTAGTGACCACCTGGGGGCGCCAGAGTTACACAAACACATCATTCAATTGTAGACAAAAGCGTCAGACGTGATGCATTAAGTAAAAAAACTTCAACTATTAGAACAACGTACTAAATCATTGCGCAAGTTCCTCTTTTTGTGTCTCTAAGTTAAGCTTTTTAAGCAAAAATAACAAAACCATGTCCCATTTTACACATAAAGAAGGCGATTATGTCAGCACATTCGCTGCCAACAGCACTCGTTAGTTTTATTTCATTGAAAGAAATAGCAGTACATAATTATGATTTATACTCAAGTAAAAAAATAACAATAACAGACATCCACACACAACCATTACTGATGTGAGCTTCTCTGCCAATGGAGAAATGTCAATGAGCCGCTTGCGTTAAACACTGACAGCTTATTTATTATAGCTCCCAATGTACATAAGGTCACTCTGTTGTGAATGCAGAGAACAGAATGCATTTCTACTGTATCTCTACACACTTTCAATAACTCAAGATTAAAATCGTCCACATCATCCAGTACCCAAGGAATTGCACGATACAAAGGCATGAAAATAAAAAACAACATTAAAACAGAGATTGCGTCTTCTAAAGCTAACGTTCCTCCATAAATACGTCCTGTAGCTAATTATTTCACTGTATTTTCTTATAACAGAATCACAGGTTCATGTAGCCAGAAAAAGTAACAAAAGCGTACAGTGTGAAAAATAAAAAAAATAAAAAAGAATAAGAAACACAAAATGAAGAAAAGCAATGACATTCTTAGGCCACAATTGTTACAGTACAACATCAAAGGCCAAAACTGTCCTCCAAAGAGTGGTCCGGGCCCGGAGGCCTTTGTGTTTAAGTGTTTCCATGCATGGAGGTCCCAGCATAGCGGGGGTGACGTAAGTCCATCATGGTCCCACAACATCTGCTTCTACTCAGCCCTGAAACACAGTAACAGCAGCTGAGTAAGAGTCCAGCTGTGAGAGAAAGTCAAGCTATGTTTAGAATACACTGTGCTACAGAGTTGGGAACTAGTGATATGAGAGGAATGTATTGAAATGCAGGGCTGTATGGTGTGTAGTATGATGCATAATAAAGACCACAAAATAAAACAAATAACACATGCAAAACATGTTTTTATTCTCAAAAACTGTACTATGCGTGTTAAGTGTATGGAAATGACCTAAAGTACAATTAATAACTATACAGTATTATATTAGAAAACAACAGCCCTACTTCTTAGGGATACATTTTTTACAGAAATAATATTAACAATATTGATTGTAAATATTGTGGTGTGGAGCAGTGATATTTACTAGCATAAACTGTTACTAGATATGTTTTTAGATAGTTTTGATATTATGTTTTATTTTTTATTTAGATATTTTTGCATCCTGAAACCTGTAAAATTTAACCCTGGACAACAATTTCTTAAAAGGTTTAGCAGTTAACTTGTATTTTTATTATAACGTTTATTAGTATTATATATATATTTACATTTATTCATTTAGCAAATATATATATATATATAAATAAAATTAAAATTCTATATTAAATGCATAAATTTGTTGAAATATGAAATTTTTCTTCCAATAAAAATAATTAATAATACAAATAAAAAACAAAGTCTGCCAATAAAAATAATGGTAACTCACTTCTACAGATGAATCTCTCCTCTTCTAACTTGGGCTTGTCTTTTCTGAGGACTTCTGAATCTGTGTGTTAGAGAGAAAGTCTGTTAAAATCCAACTTTCCCGAGCTGCAGTTTTGACTAGACAGTGTATGTGATCTGTTGAGAGAAATGGTCCATTTACTCAGAGCTATTCATTAGTCACACCGATTTTCAACCGCAATGACCTCCATCCCTCTAAACTCGCTGTAATCACAGTTCAGTCACAATGCAAACCCAACTACACTCTAACAATTTATGCTCAAGAATCTTGTTAGGAAATGATTAGAAAAGCCATGATTTGTTAGTAAATCTGAAATAAAAGAATCCGTACAAGAGGGGGCAGTCTAAACCTTTTGTGATGCAGCCTGCCGCTAACTGTGCAAGCGTTGTGTGTTTGAAATGAGGCCACAGACAAAACGAACAGCTAATGTGATCGGAAGCACTCCCAAAAATGAAAACATGACATCAGAAGACAACAGGCTGAAGAAGATCCAGCATGACAAAAAAATGATAAGTGGAAGCAGATGAAAAGCAGTTTGAAAATTTCTAATGACCACTATTTTATGTACTGATGGTGGGTATTAAAATAGAAAGTATAAAATCAATGTCAAACAAAAGCTATTTTAAAGAGAACTTAAGAACAGGCAGAATATCTACCATACCTGTGTCTGTTCTTTAAGAAAATCAGGGAGCTGAAATTCACCCTTAAAGACCTGGAAAAACAGAGAGCTCATTTTAGAAGCTGTTACACTGTGCAAACACAGCTATTTTCTTTCAGTACTGTGTTTCTAAATGCTTATTCATTATACAGTTATCGTTTTACAGAATTCTTTTTCTTCCTCCGCCGGTTTTAAACCATTTTCCAAACTGCAGTGATACAAAGGTGTTTACACGCCACCAAGCAGCAAAAATGGCCAAATGAAAAGTCTTGCCGAGAGGCTTTATAAAACTCACAGTACGGATAACAGGAGTCTTCTTGTGCTGAACACTCTCTCGGGCCGCTGAGAGGATATTGTGTGTCAATTCCCAGGGTGTTTAACTTCACAAAATTCACAAGGCCCATCCAAGCATCAGAGCCAGGGATACAAGAAAGGAAGATTGTGAGAATCCACTGAGCATCTGAGCCGAACCGAAGACACGACTTACAATCTCCAATTAGGACAAATCCAGCTGATCTCACTTCCTGGCTTTCTAAGCTTGCAAAACAGGTAATGAGGAACATGCTGAGAAGGGTTTGGGGTAAATACACTTGAATGTGCAAACATGCGGGTGCAGAAAAGAGGCAGTGACCCAATGATGTGGCCTATTTCAAAACACTTCCTGGTGTAGTAGGGTCTAGACTGTGAGAAAGCTGAAGCTCTACAAATGTCTTTCTCGTAAATTACAGTCTCATGCTGCTTTTTTGTATGAATAATTTACTAAGAATCTCTATTTCTATGACATAAAACACATTTACTGGATCTGACAGAATCCATACTAATCTAATCTTCTGATTGGCTCTTTCTGGAATGTTAGGGTAGAAGGCATTTCTTTCGGAGAGGGGATCTAATTTGTCAGGTCGACCGTGGAATATGACTGTTATGCAAGACTTCATTCCTAATTAGCGTGTAGGAGACTCCAGACCACTGGTTACACCAGTATCACTGGTGGGTCATGAGGAGGGGTTCAGCCGCAGGGGGAGAGAGCTCAGGATGGGATTCTTCTGGGTTGAGTTGGCTGGCCTAGTTTGCAGTTAGGAGGAATTTCTTCGCAAAACGAAAAGGCACGCATGTTTCACATTTCCCATTTCTATCTCTCATACAAGATATGCTAAATGTAATTCCTTCTGTTTCAGGGACAAACCTCAGAAAGAATGAAAATGCTTTTCGGCCGTATCACCATGGTTAAAGGAAAACAATCAGACTCTCTCCTGCTCACATGTGAATGATTAATATTTTGAGAATTTGGCCATACCCACATCTGGAGCCTGGTTCATTCATTGTGTTAGCAAAGGAGCGCAGTTCAGATGGATTTGTTGAACACAGGAGTCATAAATGGCAGTTCATATTTTATATTATGTATCCCTACATGCTCCTTCATGTCCCCATAAAACAATAGTCAATGACTACCAGGCCCGCGTCGGCTGTTCACTTTGAGGGATATAACAGACACATAATAAAGCAGTCAAGATCTCAAATAATATTTGTTCCGCTATTTTTCACAATTTTTGCTATCACTGATTTAACAGTACACATTCATTCTGCGAGCACGAACTGAGTGGTGAGAATAATCCATCAAAACTTGCTGGTATCAGAGGGTGCGAATGATTCAGATGTTCATATGGGAGCTCACACAGAAAAACTGACAAATCAGCCGGGGAATTCTGTTCTGGAATGTTTACATTCAGCTCTAAACTCATGCAGCTGTAAGTGTGGTTATGAATATATATTTTCTGTATAAGTTGAGTCTTTTTTGTAGTGGTAGTTTTTGTCTGTCTGTCTGTCAGTCTGTCGGCTTCAACTATTGTTAAGCTCAGAGCTCACAGTAGGTCTTAAATTAGGTGTTATGAAGTTAAAAAAATTCAGATTTATAACAAACAATGATTATATATATACACAACAATAATATCTATAAACAATAATAATAATACACATAATAAAACAATATAATATAATATAACATATTATATATTATAAATAAATAAATATATATATATATATATATATATATATATATATATATATATATATTATTTATTTATTTATTTATTTATAATATAATATAATATATCATATATATATATTTTCCTATATTGTTTGTTAAAACACATAATAAAAATTTGTTATTAAATAAATATGAAATTACTTGGTGCACCCTTAAAAAAAATCTGCAGTGTAATTTAAGGATTATCACTGACCTAAGAGGTGATAACTGCAACAGAAAACGGTCTCTGCCTTCCCCCTAATGTAAACTAAAGACATGTTTAAAGAGCTTACAGCGTAATAACTAAAGCACAGCAGGGTGGTTAATCTCTAATGGTAGTTGAGCTGCTGTCAACAGTGTGCTGTACATGAGAGGTTAAGGGCAGACAGTGATGCTGACAGATGACTGCTCCTCAGCCTCGGGTACCACAGCGAAAGCACTTCCTGTGATCTTTCAGCAGACCAGCACCATCAGATCCAAACCCAAATGTTACAACCAACACTGCGAGACAGCGCTTACTGTTCTGTATCACAGAAACAACGAAAAGCTGTTTACCAAAAGATGATGTGAGATGTGGTTGGAGCATCAGAGGCTCCAGCTCTGTTAATGCAGTATGACACTGCTGTCATAAAGTGTTAGCAGACACATCAAATGAATCTCCTTATCTTCTGCTTCTGAAGACAGAACTATTTTCACCATGCTAGTCATGCAGGACAGATAAGTATGACTAAATAAATGACTTGGATAGATATATAAATCTGTTTCAGGTTACAGGTCATAATAAAGTGTTACCCAACATGTTTCATCCACATGACTATTCTTTTTGGCAAAAACAATTTCTCATTACTTTGCTAAATTAGACTTTAATCCAGTTAGACACAACTGCTTTCACAGAAATGTACCAGCAGCCCTGTTGAGATCAAGGCCATATTGATCTTAATATCAATTTCCCAACATGAATCATGAAGCTGATAAGTCACTTAATAGGTATTGATTGTGGCTTTGGAAAGGATTCAAAATGGACTAATTCACAGAAAACCAACGACAGAAAATGAAAGGGTAGAGAGGTAAAAAAAAATCATAAGACTGCATTCTGCTGGTGTTGAAACCAGCAAAACTTTAATTACAAATACAGGCTTGCGGTCAAGCAAAACTGAAACTCAGAGATGTTTTGACAAGATTATTTGCTGAACTGTATGCAGGAAGCTATACACATCCCCTCTCGCGTTACATCTGCCCTACATACTTCAGGTATATCACCTTGAATTCAAAGGTTTTGATCTGCATAGCAAACTAGATGGAAGCACAAAGAAAAGCCACCTGACCAAAGTTTCATAAAAGTTTTTAAACTGCTTTACAAAAGGACGATATTCAATTCACATTTATTTATATAGCGCTTCTTCACAATTTTCATTGATGCAAAACTGCTTTATATATATTTTTGTATTATTATATATATAAATAAATAAAATATGTGGGACGACTGTGGGAACAGTTGACAGAAACCAGATTTAAGAGCCGAAGTGTTGGTCTGTGTGCGGCATTTTTTGTTTACTTATGACAAGAACACACAGATCAAGGCTACTGTGACCTGGTAAACATGTCAACCAAACCAAAATCATGGATTCATTAAATAATGAGTCAGTCTGACCGTTTCAAAACTCAGTGTTCCTTCTACCCTGCCAGCATCTGCTTATTTTTCACTCGACAGTAAGAGGCTGGACATGTGATAGTTGTACCTTCATTATGCCAAATGAGTCTGGAGTGGTCAGATCAATAATAATATCTAGCCCAGCCATGATATTTAATTGCAGAAATGGTGCATTACCGCCAAAAAGAAATGAGGTCCAAGTTGGATTACAACAGAAGACAAGCATTTAAAATGTCATTGAGAATGGGCGGTGCCTTTGGGCAAATAAACTGGTAAGACTGAAAACTCCTAGATGTAATGCTGAGTAATCATCTTAGCTAAATCAAACACAAATACAAGTTCTTTAGAACATAAGACGACAACAGAGGATATGTTAAGATAAAACAGCTGTAAAAGCCATCAGATCTCATCGCTTACAGCTCATCCTCATGACCGTGCAACACGACTGTTCTCTGATAAGCTCCAGTCTTGCAGTTCAATCCTGTTACCAAGGAAACCCATTTGAATGCAATTCCTCCTGCGTTTTCTGTACAGTATCTAAACAGATTTGAAAATGGTTCAAAAATCCAATGTATAAATACATCCCACCATGACCTGCTAGTGCATCTAATGTTAAATTCAAATGCTTCTTTATGCCATAGACATGGACTTTTTCCCTTCTGAAGTACTTCAGAAAGTTGTTTTACATGCAAATGTTTGCACTCCAAAACCTGAGAACACAAAGGAGACGAGACATGGAAAGATTGTAAAAACAAATCTAATGGTGCAAATAAAAAGTGCAGCATATTCATTTTAAATGTGAACTGAGATACTGTGACCCTTCAATCCATCACCCAGCACTATTTAAACCACAGAGAAGCCTCGAGTATAATGGACAATTAGCCATAACAGTACGGTTCATATTGTTTGTTCACAAGTTGTATTGCACATGCTCAGTTTTACAGCTTGTCTGCATCACACACCTTAGATCTTAGCTGCTGTGTGTGTTGTAATCCATGTCAAAAAAGGGAGAAGAGGGAGGGTTTACGAGTGATCTACGCAACTGTGTTTGATCCAGGGGAAATACACATTAACACACTGCAGATGTGTCTCTTTTAGCCTCTTCTCTCACGAAGAAGAATCTGGCTCATGTGGAAGATGATGGCTTTTCTGAAGAATGCTGAATGAATCTGGACTGCAGGGTGAAGGCATTCAAGAAAACAGGCCAAAATGTTTGCCAACAAATGCTAATAGTGCTAGAAATACTATAAAAGGATAAACACCAAGTCTAGGATTCCTGGGTCTAATTTGGAAAGCCTAATCCCCTTATTTGTGAGCAAAACATTAAACATTCATAACTTTGCCCATGTGTGTTGAAAGCTTCTCAGAATTGGCTGAATTAAAAACTCAGATCACAGGGTTTTGCCGAGATGAACTGCAAAATACATTGAACTGAGATTGGCGTCAACTGGATCGCTTAGGGTAATGTGTCCAAAAATAGCAGCAATTTCTCAATTTAAAGGAATCTTCAATGCGTGGGAAAGACACAATAACTATCAAGCAGATTGTGACTGCAAAATATCTAAAAGGTTGATAAGAACCCAAACTCATCTCCTATTATCAAGCATTTTATCCAAACACTCGAGCAGAGAGACTTTTAAATAAGAATTTTAAGACCAGCACACATTGCCTGGTCATGTCAATGCCACTGACGATGTACAGTTTTCCAAGGATATGAAATGTTTCCGAGACACTGACGCAGCTTTTCCCTCGATCCCTCTAAACCAGACTGACTCTTTACCATTGCTGTGGTTCACTGCTCAAGTAACAAAACTTTCCTCCAGAGTCAGCATTTCTGCTTTTGCACTAAAGCGAAGGAGAGTCCTGAAAAACTGACCACCCAGATAACGTATTGACCACTGTGCTCCTGAACTTCACGATTAACAGGAAAATCAGCTTGAGAGACGTGGTATTGATCGTTGTACGGCAACTGGACAACAATACATCCAGAAATGTTCCCCTCGGGCAAACCTCTGCACTCTACATCAAAACACCACAAGACCTGTCGACTCTCCAGGAACATGGAGACATTTTGATAAATCCTAAAGGCTCACGTAGGACATTTAACAGCTTTTTCGACTAGTTTGTCATATGATTTCATCTGCTGAAAATGGACAACAGCTGTGAGTTAGCATGATGTAATATTGCTGATGAATGGCAGAAATATTCTTTTTATGAATGATGAAGATAAGAAGAGATACAGTTTTTCTGTCCAGTACAAAACATTGGGATCAATCAACGACAGTGTTAGCTAGTAGCTGTTTTTGATCAGAGAGAAAAATTACCCATAATAAAGAGAGATTATTGGAAAATTATGCTAATGGACCTTTCAAACAAAAACACAACGCAGCTCAGTTAAGCAAAAAGAAAGGAGGACAATATTTTGGCAGCTGAGGTATATACTATTCAGGTCCAAATCATTTATAGTTTCAACCCAATATTACAAAACATCTTAAACTAATAATCAAAAACTAAACTAAGAACGAATAGTGTCGATGTAACGGCAAACTGTCCAATCGGTGTAATCGCCATAAACTAATCCCAGTCTCACACCCGAGGACCCATTTTAACACACGGAGCTGTTTGAACTTGCAAGCCGTTCAGAATGTAAATAGATCTTAAAACTTGGATAAGACAGTACAAATAAATCCTCTGATCCCTCACATCTCGTAACATGGCTCCCGACGCATCCTGACTTGAAGAACATTGTTTAAACCAGATGTATCACATATATGCCAAAGCTCACAACAGTGAAATAACGGATGTAAAAAATCAAGGTCGACTTAAACCAGAGTAAAGTTACAAACTTTGCACAGAGGTTTTGATCTTAAGTTGCGGTCCTGCCGTACAGACTCACCCTTCTAGTGTTGTCCAGGACGAGGGGATCTGGCCGGCCGTAGTTTGGAGGGTTAGCGTGAGGGTCATACCCGAGCCTGGCCAGCATGGGGGCGATGGCGGCCATGTCTCGCAGCACATCCTGGGGGATTTTACCGACCCACTTTGACAAAGCCTCCACGTTGACAGGCTTGATTACCTGGTCTGTGGATCTCTCCACCCTGCGAAGGAGCAGAAGAAGAATGTTAATGAAGCTCTGGAGAGCAGGAAGACATACGGTTAAGCTACAGTTATCCTACCGCAACTGACTAACTGGAGATAATTATATAGAGAATGCAATTACAGAATGCACTGGTCATTCATGAACTGAAGGCTGCGTGAATGCTTTGAAATAAATGGCTTTTCCCTGTCTGAGATCTTTTTCTGGCCTGCCATTCATCACAGTTCATATTTCACACTTTACTGATACTTGATTAAATAAATCCAAATCCACAAATACTACATAACCCTTATGGTATGTAGCTGCTTTACCCTTATGGTACATAATATAATTATGATAAGTAACTTGAATACAATTGCAGTCAGGCTTTATATTTTATTAGTATAATAAAATATACTAAATAAGCAGATTCCATTATTCTGTCATAATATGTACATGTATATGGCTTCAAATTTGCAGAGATATTAAAAATGAATCAGACATTATGTCACACCCTGTGTAATTATTCACATGTCAGAAAAAAAATATTTACAAAGCCGGTTTTGTTTAAATGTTTAAATAGATTAGTTGTCTGTTTTGGTATAGTAGACCTATATAATTTATATATTACCAATATTTGCACAGGGAATAAACGAACCAGACTTCAGAGAAACCCGCTGGCCACCGATTATTGTTCTTTAACCACAGCAAATAGGAACAGCAAATATGCAAATATTAGGTGAATCCTAATGTCTGTATTATATTTCATACACACAGACACAAACACATGCTGGGTTTCCATGTTTTACGGGTATTTTCCATTTTTTATACTATACAAACTGTAAATTCATTCTTCTAAATCCTTACTCAAACCTTTCTGCATATTTACATTTTCAGTTCCCATCAATATACGGAGTTTGGTCCTCACAATGTATAGCAACCTGTACACGTACAAATGATTGGAATGAGAAGGTTTTTTTTAGCATTACGGTAATAAGAATGCAGAAAATACAATAGTCCTAAATATATGCATTACTTATATGATTTTGAAAAATATGAAAAATAAGATTTTTTAAATATTTAGTTTAAGGTGATATTAGCTATAGTATGTTTACAGTCTCAAATCTTTCTCTCTTGTTTGAACTGAGATTTCTGCAGTTGAAATCACTGAGGCTATATTTCCCCCATTTTATTATTTTTTCTTCAGATGGGAAACAGATTACTCTACTCAACCCCCATCTGCAGCCAAGACACAGGGGATCTCCAGCTTCACTGTTGCCCAATGTCAGTGTGCTGTGTGTGAATTTAGCAAGAACTAGTCAGAGAACATATTTTACATTTCAAGATGTGTCTTCCTTTTACCTCTCAATGAAGCAAACAATAAAGTGGACCTGGGTGCAAGACTCACCCCAGCACATTAAGTGTGTTAGTCATTGTGACAACCTGCCTTGTCATGCCTCCTCAAACACAGCTCACAGGACTGCCCACCATGAGCCATGACTGTGGTCGAGGAAATGATTCAGCCGGACCTCATCCTGTGCCAACATTTTCTCAGCATGAATACTTCAGTCTTTAACTTTAATAAAGTCCAGGTCATTGATGAAAAATCTGTTTCATTGGACTGGTGGAGAGCATTTAAACGCAGCTCATCTGAGTCAGAACTGTCCATTTTATGAAACAGCCTTCTATTGGACGGTCACAATAAAAGGTTTCTACAGGTTTCTACATAAACATCCTCAAGAGTCTAGAAACGTTCTTGTATTTCTGGAATGCAGGAACAGCGATCTGAGTTATTGAGTTCACCTTCCCATCACACCCTCCCCAACCCCAGTCTCAAAACTAGAGACCTGCCTCTCTCCCCAGGCACCATAAAGTCCATTTATTCTGGAAAGCAGCACGGCTGTACATTTCATTGTTCAAGTCCCTGGCCAACGCAGTGCTTTACTTCAGTAATCCATTTACATTGGAATTGCATTTCTGCTCCTACGTGATTAATAGATTTACTTTTTCCCAGGACGAACAACTGTTTTCTTTCCTCCTTACTTTGCTCCAATATTTTTCTTTAGTGAAAAACTCAAAATCATTTATTAAAAAGCAAAAAGCTCAGATTAGCGCGGACAGGGGGAAAAGACATTTCTGACAGCCTGGCGGTCGATGCGTCATGCCATTCTCTAGAAAATAACATCCTCTGTTCTGCCGTTGCTATGGCCAACACATGCCATACAGGGAATCGGTTCGCACTGACGCTAATTGGTATGAATCTCATTATGATACACTGACACCCTCTAAGGTGAGATCTGCATCTGTATACTCTTTAAAAGCACAAACACCACACGAATGGCATTAGCATTAAACACTGCGTCAGAGCAAAAAAAATCTCGTCTTAAAAGCTGCAATCCATAAATTTAGCCTCTCAATCACCAACTCTGTTTGAAACATAAAATTTCTGATTACTTTTTCATACTTTTTATCACGTGGGCTAAAGCAAAATAAAATCTTATTGACATTGCCCATGAAATCATACCTGACAGTTCAAATTGTAAATCATTATAATAAGCTTACCATTGCGATTCGGGGTAAAGTAAGAAGACAGTTGCTGAATACTGAACATTATTTTTATTTTTTAACAAAAATTGTGAATTGAATATTTAAACAAAATGCCTCCTAATAATAGTTAAAAATGGATAAATACAGTGATATTTTATGACATTTAAATAAGGAGGAATTGCTTTTCATGCATTACTGCATTGACAAGGCTAAAAATATTTAACCGTCCAACAGGTTGCAGATTAGAAAATACCACTACCCTGATATAAGATTTCTGTCATATCACATACTACACAGTCTACTTGCCTTATTTTTATAAAATAATTACAATAAGGCCTTTAAGTATGGCTCTTAAAGCTAAAGGAAGCTTTCCAAGCAGACCTGATATAAATGAGTAGAAATGAACCAGACTTGAACTTGACTTTTCCACACTTGTAGGAGAGCAAGTGCTAACCACTAAACAACGGCTTTAGCAAATGAGAGACATTTCATCATGAAAAGCCTTCTTATATTTCCCAAGGAAGGTGAGTATCTTCAGTCTGTCTTCACCGCCCACAGCCCATATGTACAGCAACCACTCCAAAAGCAACACAAATCACCATGCTGTCTATACGCAGTCGGGATAGAGAGATGAAAAAGATAATTTAACTCTGCTACTGCTTGAGTCATCAATTATTAAAGGCGGTATATGACACAGGACGCTGCATATATCATTAAGCTCGGCAGCTGACGGTGGCGACCCACTTAATTTTCCCGTACGCAGGGATAAAAATGCAGAGAGCCGCACACGCAAGCGCTAGTAAGGTCATGTGGAGCTCCCTTTTGGAAGAGCAGCTTAATGGTCTCTGGCTGTTTGTCAATTATTCATAGAGGGTGCTAGAGCTTTTTGCATGGCGGTGTGCTTTCTAAAACCAGATAACAGCTACATCTGTCTCTCGTACTAATGGACAGGTTTTGCCACCAGCCGCATTCAGAATTGATGTTATTGGTCAGACCTGTGTCTGATGGCCCGTGAATTGGCTAGAGAGAGTCGAGCCCAACCAGGATGGTGAGCCACCGATCAATAAAACAGAAAAACAGATAGGGACCTATCACAAACAGACCTAAGCGAAGAGAGCTGCTCTCTGACAGGTGTTGCTAGATAAATGTAATGGACTTGTATCTGTGCGTCCCTTCTGGGATGGAGGGCAGGGTTTAGAGTTTATCATCAGCCATTAGGGCCCCACAGGCTCCCCTTTGACTAAAATCATATCAGTGCCTTCACTGAAATGAGCTATGATGGTTTAAATCCCCTCCAGGACTGCAGAAAGAGCGAGTCTTGAGCCAGCATGTTTGTCTGACTGCCTCTAAGGAGAGCAAAGGCGTCTCTTAGCCCGAGTCCTGCAGGGGAGCTCCGCTGTTAGACTTCAGCATCAAGTCTGAGATGTGCTTTTGCATGCTACAATATTCAAGCATCCATGTGAAGCCTTTACGTTCAGTGTTGCACAACACAAAATATGGATTAATTTAAACATCGTATACAGTAAGATCCTTGAAAGGTTCACTCAAAAATGAAAATTCATTCAGTATTTATCCACCCTCATGTCATTACAAACCTGTCATCTGCAGAACACAAAAAAGATATTTTAAAGAATGTTGGTAACCAAACAACGCCATTGACTTGTATTGTATGGACACAAAACCACAGAGACATCAAAATCAAAATATCTTGTTTTTTCCGGTGAAAAACTGATGACAGAACATTCATTTTTGGGCAAGTTATTTCTTTAAATACTTTTTTTGACACCAACTAACATCTCATTTATTACTAATATGAGACATAGGAGGAAAACTGTACAGGTTCAAACCCGTAACCAATGTCCCCTTGAGCAAATCATTTCAAACTGCTCCAGGTGGGCTGTACAAACTGTACTAGATAAAAGCCGTCCATTAAATGACTACTTATTTTACTGTAGATTACTGTAATGTCCTAACATGAATGTTCCACATTGCACACAAGTTATATATTGCTGTAACTAAGATATTTCTGAATTGGTCCAACAATAATAAGAAAAATCTAAAATGCCTTTGCAACCCTAAAACGTATCTTAATTTTAGAGACCGCAAAATGTTTTTTTCATATTATATCTTTTGCAAAACTTTTTTTAAGCAAAATTGAGTTAATTCAAACAGAAATTGGTCACCACCTGTTAAAGTCCCTCGGAGAGGAATCAGCGTGCACGAGATGCACATGCTACTGTCTGGATAACAGCAGACAGCACTACCCTTTTCTCCATCCATCCCTCACTCTTTCTGAATCTCTCTCCAGAGGACCATTTTAGGATCTCAGGCTCTCTATTACTAAGACGTGAGACAGAGCAGCAACGCTCACTTAGTGCTCATATAGGATTTTTATGGATAACCAAAGCAGTCAGCCAAGCCTTTATAGAAACCACAGAGACAAGAGAGACCCCGTCACCAGAGGGCTCTCACTAATTTAACAAGAGTCTGGATGAAACTCCTGAGTGCTTACTGGAGCAAATGCCACAGACACAAAGAGCACTCAAGTCTTGCCCCAGGACACATGGGCAATGGGATGGAATAAGAGTAAAGTACCTGTTGAAGTCACCATAGATCCTCCAGTGAGATTCTTTGGACTGATCTGTACAGCACAGCATAAATCTTCCTAAATCCCCAATGAGGATGAAAAGTCTGATGAAGCAGCAGTCAGAGGCTTTCTTTATCAGTGCTGCCAGAAAGCAACAGAAAAAGCTATCTTCTAAAAATGGCACAGGTTTGGAACGACATGAGGGTCATATGATGCCAGTATTTTTATTATCGGGTGAACTATGCCTTTAATAAATTGGTGCAAAACTCACATGCCTAAATAGCCACTCAATGAGCCAAAAAACTAACAGGAAAATACACAAACATGTAAAACATCATTACATTCTAAAGTAAATAAGCTCCTCATATACGTCATCTCATTGCTTCTGTTTTCTAATAATGTGCTTATAATTACCTGGTAAAAAACTGGTCAGTCAGACTCTCACTAACTTACTCATTTCATTTTACCTGGAAATGAATCATTGATAATATAGGCGTAATGAATCAGTGTCATCACACAAACATTTACTCGTCCAGTGGCTTTGATGAAATTGTATGTTACTGGTCACTTCATTAAGTGGTTCCTGAAAAATACCACAATGTTCATTACCTGATGTGCTGTCAATTCATCCCTTTCCCTTTTCAAAACAGACCATAAAAAGAAGCGTCTCTTTTTATTGACCACACTTTATTTTCAATGCGCTGCTTTTAACTCACTGCCCTTTCAGCTTCCTTCCAAATGTTCTTCAGAAGAGCATAAAAACAGCAGTCGCCAATAACGCTCCATTACTGAAAGCAGTTCTGAACGCTCAATGCAACTCCAGCGTAACACAGAAAAATATTGAGGAGATTCAAACCTCACATATTCATGTAACATGTTCCTAATACTACAAAAGTACTTAAAGCTTCAATCTATATTTTTTTTATTCAGAATAAACAAAAAACTGTTATTGAAAATACATATAACAAATGTGTTAAAAACTGTCTCTACCTCAATTCACAATAGTAAGAGTATATGGTTTAAGCTTTTATGTGTGATTTCAATCTGTGATTTTAATCTTTTCAAATACTAACAATGCATAATGAATGTCACCAAAAGGTTAAAAACTACAATATGGCTGGGTAGTATGAAAATATATACTTGCTGTGATAGAACCACAGAAGATTTATAAATAATATATATTATATAACAGCATAATATACTATATAGTGGTATTTATTCTTACCGTAAATTAAAATTACACATATTGTGAAACTGGTTTTTGGTGATACTGCCAACCCCTAAAGTACTGCAATATATTTTTATAGTAATGAAGAGAAGGAGTAAAGAAGCAGTTGAAGGTCTGAACGAGTATACAGTGTGCACAGCATATTTGAAAGATGAACGACAGGCCAGACACACTTTGAGAATGAAGGGGAAGGAAGAGCAGATCCAAAATAAATATAAAAAGAAAAAAAAATGTAAGAGGCCCCCTTAGACCATAAGCTTTTCATTAAAACACTTTAATTCTAAAAAAGGCAACCAGACAGAAGCCAAATTTTTTCAAGGGATTCATGTGTCAATAGTATGTGCCTCATTGTGTTTTGGAGATTTTGTAGGCCTTCTGTAGGCCACATGTAGAGTAAAATACTTCACGCAACCATTTTTCTTTACTCCAAGTTATGAATAAAAAGTTGCTAACATTGAACTCGTGAAAGTGCAGTGAAAAACATTTGGGAACAAAAGAGTGGCACACAGGCCTAAATTGAGGAAATAAGAGAATGATGGAGTCTGTGGAAATTATGCATCTATTTTTCCTATTGGAAATAGAAATCGTCACTCAGGTTCCAACTTGTAACAACATGTCTGTTTGCAGCAGGAATGCAGCCGGTTTACACCCTCTTGTTTGGTCTATTCAGGACTATATTAGTCCTGAGCAGTAATTAGACTCTATAGTGTCTTAAAAGATGAAACACAGCACATTGTGGTAAAAGCGATCTTGTAAACACAACTGCTCTCTACGGATCAAGTTCATATCTCAAGGACTTAAAAGAATGCATCAGTGGACAGTGAGAATTTTAACACACGTACAGTAATAGTTTCACAGAATGGGAATCGCCCACACACATCTGGACAATTGCAAATAGGTACACCAATGCACATAAACACATTTTGCTATGGCAACAAGAATGTTTAAAGACATCCAAGACAAATACAGCTGGTGACATTAAGCAGATAAGACAAAGGAACGGAGCTTAAATTTAGATCCATGTGGCTCCCAGGACATTGATTATGGAATGAACTGGTGGTTTTTAATCATGCAACAAAATGATTATGTTTTTTTTTTACTTAAATCCAAAATCCTGTGGACCCTGAAGCTCAGACACACCACAAAAATCTACTTACTTGGATAGCGAAACGCCTCCTGCTTTCCCGATGAGCTCCTCGTGGTGCAGTACCGCATTGTTCCAAGGAATGTCCAGGAATTTCAGAAGCGTCCTCATCCACTTTTCTGGGTGAAGGACGAGCTGTTCATAGTGCACAGGTAGGCACTTGTCAGCTGCCTCTAGGCATTGTGTGTACATTGTCTCTATTGCCCGGTTCCACTTTGTTAGGCAGTCCCGATAGCTGCTCAAATCAAACCCGGCAATGGTGACCTTACGGGAGATCATGGAGTGGACAGAGGCCCTGCCGTCACGTATCATTAAGATGAACTTAGCGTGAGGGAAGATCTTAGCCAGATAGGTAAGTGATTTAAGGGCAAAAGGGTCTTTATTACACAGGTAAGTGGCTGGCTCTCCGTGCTTTACTATGATCTCCAGGAGAAACGCCTGCATGGCCGAGTCCAAAACCTCGTCCGTTACTCCGGCTTCGTCTAGACGCATCTTCTCCCGCCCAGATCGGCTCCACATCTGCTTCATGGCCAGAATGCGAGGGATGACGCGGGTCTCCTCCCCACAGCGTACCTCTGGGTGTGCGTCCAGCATGGCCCGCATAAGAGTGGTCCCGCTGCGAGGGACGCCACCGATAAATACAAGTGGCATGTCTTTATTGTAGATGAAGGGGGTGCTGATGTTCTGGCCTGTACGTAAAGTCGTGCGCAGGCTGCTAAGTAGCGGCTGGCTGCGTTCCTCAATCCGGTGGTGGCACTCCATGGCGTGCCTTCCCAGGTAGAAGACCGTGACGGAGCTGATGACCAGACAGGCCACTAGTAAGTTCTGCTTCAGCTTGCCGATCATCTCGGGGGTGAGCGGGTGGGCCGGTTGAGGAGCCAGGGGTGGATTGAAACAGGGGAAGGATCAGAAAAGGGGGGTGATCGGGTGATGCTCAGGACTGTCCGTGATGGAGCGAGTAGAGGCTGGGATCTGCTGTATGCAGCGCTCGTCGAGTACCTGACTCCATCAGGCCTGAAACACACACAGAACAGTACTCTATTATACATTCAACATCAAACTTTAAAGGAACTTGTTGGCTAAACTCAACTATTGATCAAAGGCCAACACAAAAAAGTATCCGACTTCAACATATTGGACAATAAGCACAATTGGATATTCTTAACATGCTTGCAAGAGTGATACAGTATGAAATCAGAGAACGATCTGGTCAGATATCTTAAGCTTGACTCATGTTTCTTCCCACTCTCTATGTACAAAGAGCTCATCTCCGCCAGCAACATGATGTATGACCTTGCAGTCTTTAATCTGCACTGAGCGACGTACAATTTTAACGAGTGGGCGGACGACTTGACAAAACAAGCGGTACTTGACCACACTGTTTTGGCTCTGCCGCGCTGGGCTTGTTGCAAGGTTTTCCCTGTGCTATTCTCTGACCAAAGAGCCGTTAAGTGTAACAGCACTCCAGTTAAACACACTGGTAAAGGAGAAAGAGCGAGGCACAATCTCTGCCAAACATGATGTAAACTAGATGTTACGTTCTTTAAATGCAATGAGTGGGGCTTGCCCGTACAAAACTTGCCATCACAATGCTGGGGGTTGTGGACGGTTGCCAATGCGTTGCTATGGGGTTGCCAAGATGCTGTAAATGATAGTGTTGCACTGTATTGTATTGTTATGGTTGTTAGGATGTTCTAGGCAAAAATATCACAATATGATTTTTTTTATAGCAACAACAGCCTTAGCATCTAGGTAGTTGCTTACAATAAGTACACCCAAATCTTTGTCATACTGAAGGAATGCAAGTCATACTGTCATACTGTTCTTCAGTGCAAGTCTATTTTTTACCCGTTTGGTTAATTGAACAACTTTGCTCAGCATGCCGCACAATTTGAGGTATTGTTCATGCCTGTGGCACAAACTGTAAAATTTAATACGGACAAGCGATTGCCATAGTCAGCTGTAATTGTTTCTTTAACTCGTTAACCATTCCTCTTGTACTGCAAATCTAAAAAGCTATTATAACCGTCAAATACACATACACAAATGGGGTGATTCTCATAACAGTTTAAAAACAGCTTCTTGAAGCACACAAGGTCAGCCACAGTTTTCATTACATCACTTAACAGGCTTCATCAAGGAAACAAAATGTGTGGGGAAGCATAAGCCATTTTCCTCAAAGTATTCACAGACATTTATACACCATGGGACACTCTCAAGAGATTTAAAGAGGCCAGTAATCACAATGACCCACCTGGGAACCCGAGCAATAACGTTTCTTGAGATACCTGAACCTGGTACCACTGGGATTCTATTTCAGAATGCTGGTGTTGGTAAAGTGACCCTTAATTGACACAGCTCTTCATCTAGGTCCAGATAAAGGAGATTAGATAAGATCACCATTATTCATTATTGTCAGGAAGTTCTCAGGGAACCGATATTACATTACACTGCAACCTACATTACATAAAAACTGATTCTGTGTACTTAAATAACCCCAAGCAGGCACTTTCAAGAACAAATAGTCACCCAAATAATACTTAGATGACACAGAGGAGTCTACGGAGACTGCAGATTACAAACATTGAATATTAACGCTAACATCTAATACTCACAGTCTTAATGACCTCATTTCAATAGATTATACACATAGGTAGCATTTTCACATTTTGTGCATCATCTGAAAAAATCACAGCCTTGAAAATGACACACAAAAGTATTCCATTCACACATGATGTTAATAATTTATCTTTATGCTTGTAGGTAAACAAGTACTGTAACCCAAACTTATCATTCTTTTGCTATTCTACAAAATAAAAAACCTAACAGACACAGAGTTTGCCTTTTCTGCCTTTGTTCTTGACACCAGTAAATTTCCTGTAAAAACTAAAGCGCTGAATCTCACAATGTTATTCTTGACATCAATCTTCCAGTGTAATCATACGCTGATATAAATGTCAAAGCTGTCCTTGTTAAACTACGACATCCAGAGAATGCGTCAGCCACCTCTGATACACACGGTGAACTTAAAACTGTCTTCTTCTCAAGGTCTGTGCAGATTCACTTTGATGGAGAGAGGCCTTGCTTGTGATGCATTTGTTGGCCACAGGCTGTTAGTGCTGACAGATGGTAAACAGGACTTCCACACCCAGAAACCTCAGTGTAATGGATGATGCCCCTCAACAGGATAAGGTACATTTTCGCTAAAACGTGTCAGTAGGAGTCATGGTTCAACCTCTTTCCCGAAATGCTCCTATGTTAGAGACCCACTATAATTTATTCCATAAAGCAGAGGCAGATCTCAATTGTGGCTAACACATAAGCTGAGGGGGATGTTGTGGACTTTAGAGGAAGTCTCATGAGAACTTTACATCACTGATCATTAGACACAATGAACAAATGGAAGGCATTGAAAGGTAAGATGCCGGGCATGTTGTCTATATGCATTTTAAATCGAGAGTGCACTGATGTAAAAACCAGCTGTAAATCAGACCACACCACAGAACAACAGCTTCTCCTCTGATTTATTATTGTGGTTAAGCAATGTTTGGTCTTATGTTTCACATTTGTGAAAGTGAAATCAAGAAGGTGTCGGTATTAAATTAATAGAGCTTCCACACTTCTGTTACGGATAGCCTCCACTGGATCTGCCATTGATCTGTTTGGGAATCCTCTGTAGACCGGTGCTGAAACCAGACAACTGCAACACTTAATAATGAGAAGAGGATGTGAAGGGGGTCTCGCTATACTTCAACTTCTGGAATGAGAAAAGTATACAGTAACTGCATTCGGCTCCTTCTTGTCTAGGTTATTTCTTGCCAAATGAAAGCTGAAATCCCCAAATCTGCAATTCATTTGCAGCGTTCAAGTGACTTCAGCTATACTAAGAAATGTGCTTCACAGAGAAAACAGTAAAAAGCCATTTCACATAGTCCTCATGCATTACAGCAGGAGGACCATTTCAGTACTGCTATAAGATACCCTAGGGTTGCAAAGATGATATCAAAATAGGCCATTTGAAGCAGTGCTAATAGTATTAGTCTATTTTTGGCCATTTTGAGATTATCACTGACAATGTCATTTGCAAGTCTTTAAATGATTATATCTGACATATGCCACTGTTATTAGAAAACCCAAATCAGTTGAACACTAATCAATAGCTTATCCAATTAAACAATGTATACATATAAACAATATAACAATGTACTGATAATTTAATCTAAAAAACAAAATTGTACGTATTGTTTATAAAGCCAGAGAAAACTCGTATTTTTAATGCACAGGCAATGTGATAGATGAAAGACAGTGATGCAGAAAAAGAAAATCTGACAATTCAGAGAACAATCTTCTCTGTTATATAAAACTGATCCTTCCTAAAGAGGTTCAATCTGGAACACTTCAACAAAACCCTTTAGTAAAGACACCTCTGAAAATGAAATTCAGCACCTGTGGTTTGAATGAGCAATAGACAAAGTGAGCACTTTAGACATAAGGGCTTCTTGTTCAAAGGGCTAGATGAAGATGAAAAATGTCCCTGCAAAAAGCACTCTGAGAGCAGAACCGTGCAATCGTTTCTGGGTTTGACAGATGCATGTCAATGCCATTTCTGAGCAATCACAAGACACAAAAGAGCCTCTGAGGTCCTGCGTCAACCCTTTCGTAACAGTCACGCACCTCCATCCACGTCTCCTCCATCCTCCATCCACATGGCCTGACCGGTTTAAGTTCATTGCAGCATCTACAAAACATCTATCATGGGTTTACGATTCTTACTGGACACTAAACAAAGTCATAGAGATGTTTCACAAACAAAGACTGCTGGCTGTTAACTACCTTTAATCAAGGCTGAAAGACTGGCATATTTCTCTCATTTCAGCTGGGATTACAAAAAACAAAGAGTGTAGTTAACTACACAGCGCATTGCACTACTCAATAATCTGCAATAGTCTTATTTCCTATGACATCCAACCCCAAGCCATTCTCTAGAAAGCATTTTAAGCTCACGTTTCTTCATGTTCATACATCCACATTTCGGCAGCAATATTCTATTTTTCTAAAGAGGCTTTTAGGTTCTCGAATGAATAAATTCATTGAAATAGCTAGCAATTTTTGCTCAAATCCACGTCTGACATCAACATGATATCCTAATATAACATTCACATCTGTGTTTGCAAAGCCATGTCGCAGAGCTAAAAGTAGCAATCACCTCTCAAGCACAAAACTTCAAAAGTACTTTATACATATGTTTATGTTCATCTTCAACATCACAGATGATCCGCTGCTTTTGAGATATCAATCCCCAATGCTTTCTAATGGCAGGGTCAGTACTGTCTTCACTTATGGAAAAACACAGTTATCATGCATCAGACCATGAGATTTAATCTGGATAAAAACTGTAACACGTATTTTCGTCTACCCTATAAAACGGATACAAATCACCACAGTTGCATTTCCATGTGAGGAAAGTCCATAATACACTTCTCTGTACACAACTGTGATTGCGTAAAAAGACAGATCAATATGCAAGTACTATGTGGTTCCCTTGTAAAATAACCAGAAGTGTTAGTATTACGGAGTGATGATAAAAGGGTTTTGGGACGGTTCACCCAAAAATAAAACGGTCTTCATTTATTTACCCTCATGTCATTCAAAACCTGTAGACGACTTCTTCCTCTGTGGAAAATAAAAAAGACATCCTAAGAGAAATGTCTCAGTGTCCAAACTCAATAAATGTTGTTTGGTCAACAATTTTCTTCACAATATCTTTCGTGTTCTGCAGAAGTAATACATGTTTGAAATGACATGAGGGGGAATAAAGAAAGAAATTTCATTTTTGGATCAACTATCAAACAGTTGCTTGGAAGGTAGACTGGGAAAAGGTGGTACACACATCCTAGTCTGTGGACAAATTGTTCCATGAGAAAAGTACAAATCAATCACAAATGAAACTATAACTGAAAATACACACTCCTGAGCTCAAACATCACAACATTTTTCTTCCTGAATTTCCATCAAGCATCCTGCAGTCAAAACACATAAAGATCTACAATGTTCACCACAGATCTAAAGATCTCCCGTTTATTTGTGTTTGTTGCATGAAATGCTGTAGGGCCAGTAAAAGTAATGCTTGTAAAATACTAATGCTTGTATAAAACAGAAGTGAATTTCAGTAAAAGGTATTTCTATTGTCCTAAATAATCTCTTGAATATCAATGGACTGTCTGGTCATAAATTATGAATTTGGATGAACCATGAGTGTACATTAACACTTAAAAGAAACTAAAAATAGACTCGCTTGCCAAATCACATAATACGCACAGAATGCTACACATTAAAGGCATTTAAAGATTGTATGTGTAATACCAGGAATAGTACAGAATAGATAGGAAATCAACTGTTTACACCAGACAGATCTAGTCTATATGAATCTTTAACGCTTTTTCACTTTGTGTCATATCGCGGTTTGATATCGACATAGCAGATGAAAGTCACTGACAGCTCGCTGCCTTTCGTCCCATACACTCGCAGTTCAATTCAAACGACCGCACGTGCCAAGTCTGCATCATATTTTCCCCCGTCAAAACATACGAGACGTAATGCGACCTTTTCTTAAAGCATTAATAACTGAAGGTGGACTGGGAAAAAAGAAAGGTTCTTTGCTTTC
Source organism: Beaufortia kweichowensis (assembly GCA_019155185.1). NCBI lineage: Eukaryota > Metazoa > Chordata > Actinopteri > Cypriniformes > Gastromyzontidae > Beaufortia > Beaufortia kweichowensis. The sequence continues at coordinate 7,749,548 of CM032811.1, forward strand.
CGTCGGACTGAAGTAGATCGTGATACGCTGGCTAATATCGTTAATGCATACAGATTGTAATGCAGCAATACTTTAAGATTATGTTAACGGACGTACCTGGCGTGTTAGATCCGTCACAACGGACGAATAACGGGTCAGACGGGAAGTGTTTGTAGCCGAACGACGATGCAAAGATGTGCCATTCGTTTACACTGCTCCATTCACCGCTTAAAAATGCGACACTGTGGATGTCTCGACGCTGTTCTTACCACAACTGTATCACATCGAACGCTCGTCACCTTCACAGGGTTGCCAGATGCGCACTTCATCCCCTCACATGCTCGTATGTTTTTTCATCAGTGCTTACCACAAATTTTTGATGGTTTGTGGGGAGAGAATCAAAATATTAATTATTTATATTACGTATAGTTTTCAATAAATTAGCGTAAGTGACGCAGTGGAAGTCTCTTGTTTGTTCAAGTCCTGTACAATGCAATTCAGAAGGAGCTTTTTATCTCAATCAGGCAACACGGTCACTGGTTGACGCGCTGAAGAGACATTTTAATAGCGATGCTCTGATTGGTCCAGAGCTTGTTTGACGCGTTTGTGTCGATGTCCGGTATTGGTTAAAGCTAGCAGTAGGCTTTTTACGCCACCTTCTTTAGTTGTGTTTTGCAAGACTGAACCAAGATGTTACAGAGTTCTTAAAGGAAATTGCATACAGCAAACCACAACCGTTGGCTGAAAAGTTTTGCTGTTAATTTTGAGACAGTATTATTATTTTTTATAATAAAGCTAACTTTGTGAAGCTGTACAAAAATTTTAATTGTTTTATAAAATAATTGTATAAAATAATTATTTTTTTACATAAGCATTTAATATAAGGACAAACAAATCTATTTTATATTACCTTTAATTTGGATTCCTATTTATAAAATTATGCATGTTTAGTAAACAAAGGTTTACCTGTATTACAGTCTACATAGGTGGAGATCGCTGTGTAACATCGATTTTCCTTTTCCATGTCTTTATATACCAAAGTAACTTATAAAATAAGTTGGATTTTAAAGCCGGTTGTATACACTCGATTGGTCCTTAACAAAATGTTTGGCAAGCTCTTAAATCTCCAAATCACACGGTTCCTTAGCCCAAGCTCCATGTTTCTTACTAATGCTGTGATCAGATACACTGAAGATTAAAGACAGTGTTTTAAGAAGAGGAAACATTTTTAGGATGTTTTAGGATTAAGTTTTAGGACATTTAGGACCATCTTGCCACTGCTTAGATATTTGCTGGTCACCTTCTTTCCTACAACATATGAGGATGTACATTACATCACAAGATAGATCTTGATCATAACAGTTATTTTCTAATACTATTAATCTAACCTTATTAGGACTATGTTGATTTAAACATAGCTTCTTCAAAAGGAAACATGATTGTAAAGGATATCATCATAGCAGATTGTAAAGGTAAAAGAACTGAAACATTGGTAATTTTAAAGCATTTGCAAACAGTTTTGAAACAAACAAGTTTACACTGTGAAACAGTAGAACGTAACGTTTACAGGTGTAATTGTGATTTCACTGTATGTTCAAATGAGTAGGAAGTTCTCAATAGGTATTGTGCAAAATGAATTCCCATCATACTTATTAGTGAGTTGAAAAGCAAACAAAAGTCACAGTGTCTCCTGGGGATAGTAATTCCTGTTCTATAGCTCCGGCAATTCAAACATCACCTGTGCATTACAAAAAATATGACAGGCTAAGCAATGACTAACAAGCAGGTGTGTCAGTCATGTCATTTTAAACAATATGTCCCTGGTGAGTGGAATGGATGGTGCTGAGAAAGCACACCAAAGTGTGGGAACAGATGGTTCTTGGGAGAATGGCAGGAAGTCACAGCCTGTGTGGTGCAACATAGTGTGTCACCGTATGGGCCTTTTCAAATCTGCAGTGGGACTGGCTCGGGGCAGAGAGAAAAAAGCCACCACCAAGTGTGAACACTTCCTCTGTGTAATTCGCTTTACATGGCTACGTGCAGAAACAGTCACTGTGTTTTGCATATAAAGGACTGTAATGAAATGTAGCAATGTAAGGAAGTTCATGAAACTGTCCTGAAGAATTGTTAGATCTTTAAATGTGTTCTGAAGGTTCTTACATGAGAAAATATTGCTTTACAACAGATTATGCACTGTTACTGTTATTAGCTGTTACAATCTTTAGGTTGCTAATGTAATATTTACAATGCTAACAATAACACATAACATGCAAAGAGATCTCTATTTTACTTTTTTTGTGATGTATTCATTTATGAGTGAATTCAGTACTGAATGAAAAAAATGTGGACTTGATTTAAAGTAAATAGTTCGATATTACTTTGACTTTACAATGAAAAACATAAAGATTAGGGTCACAACAAAATGGTACAAAGCAAATTCAATAATCATTATAGTAATTGTTGGGTGGGTGGGCTGTTAACACCAAAGTTAAAGTCTCAGTCCCACATAAATCAGAGTTAATGAGATCACGATTCTGTCCTATCACTGCTGTGCACTTAAACAAGATAACACAAGATGTTCCAGGGTAACATGGCCTGTGATTAGTAAAAGTAGAAATCTTACTGTGAATTTAAAGGCATTTGTTAAGAGAACAATTGGTAAACGGTGAACACGTTTTAAGTAAACACACACAACTTCATTTATATTTAAAACCACCCAGTTTCCAGCAGATTAGCTCTAGAAAGTTTGATGCAACAAACTCAAGAGCATTGCAAAAAAAAGGATTATGTGTCTGCATTCAAAACTGCAATACTTTATTGAAAACATATGTTTTGAGAATACAACAAATTCAAGGTATTTGGGCTTTGTATAGAATGTTAGAATACAAAAGCTTACATAACATACAGTCGTTTATTATTTGGGATATGGATGACTAAATATGCGTGAGCTCTCTGCCCTCACCAATATCCCCACCTAAACTGCAATCAAATTCTTAATCAGTCACATACAATAGTGTCTGATTTGGTTAGGTAAAAGCCTTTAAGCTCAGCCAAAAACAAAAGTTTGGGAAGGGCAGATGGGAGGGTAATGAAGTGCTTGGCCTAGATAACTCGCCTCTTTATACTCAAGGGTACCAACAAGAATAAAAAAACAGCTCTCTGTATTACCCCACTTGCGAGCAAGAACCAATTACAGCTGTAGATGTTTGTACAAATAGCAGTTTCTATACTTGATGACATTGAAATCTAGATGATGCTCCAGATGCATCCAGGTGGCCAGACTGTAAGCAAGTCTGCAGTTCGTGTATAATTCTGTGGTGAATGTTATATACACTAAATTAGCAGGCTGTCCCCTACAGTTTATTTGAGGTGAATCAGTCTTGGCAGACTGCCTGGTCTGATTTTTGACTAAGCTGATTTTCATCACTCTCTGTTTGGGGGTGTGATCCTGAGGCAGATGGTACTGTACATCTAGGGGGATTGAATCTAAAGCAACATCTGACAGTAACAATCTATAAAGCTATAAGAATGCATTCCCCTGCAAATTTATGGATAGGAATCTAATAATTAAAGGTTTTACAAAAAGCGGCAAGGTGGGGTTCATGATTTGTAGGTCACTGGTTTGAGCTCAGCATGACTAGCGTTTTTTCCCCCTTTTAGAACACAAGGGAAACTTTTCTGACAATAACATTTTCAGCTGCCAGGATGCATTCCCCCTGTCCAAATAAAGAGAATTCTGTCTGAAAATTACAGAAACTGCGCAGACCTATTTTGAGGTAAAAGTCAACAGTGTAAATTTAAGATATATGAACATGCTATCTTGTGGAACACAGGGGAACCTTATCTTTAACCTTATCATAAACATTTTCAGTTGTCAGGACCAAACAAAGAAAATGCTGTCAGAAACTGCATATTTTGGGGTAAACAAATCAACAGTGTAAATGTGTTGTGTGTTAAGACACATAAATTTGCCATCTTGTAGAACACAAGGGAACGTAGAACGATTCTTAATAGCTTTGTGTCCACAAGTTTGCAGGGGGAACACATTCTGATAGCAAAATAATCGTGTCAGATAGCGTTCCCCCTGCAAATTTGTGGACACAAAGCTATTAACAATCGTTTGAGAGTACATGGAGTGTTGGTGTAGTGGTTGGTGTTCCTTGTTAGTAGTTTGAAGATTAAGACTCTATTCCCTCTTATGAAACACAGGGGAACCTTATCTGACAATAACATTTTCACCTTCCAGGATGATAAAAACAGCAGTGCTTATGTTGCACATACCTGTACCTCAAGAAAGAGATCTTAAAGAGCAAGAAAATCAAAACAGAGAACAGAGTCAAAAAAATCTGGGTTAACTTAGTCACCAGGGGGTTACATGTGTTTACAACAAGAATGGTATGAAAATTGTGATTAGGTAGGATTTGTTTACAGTGTGCAATTTCATCAAGGGTTAATATGCAGAAATATTTTAAGCTACAGTATTTGTTCATTGATTTCCTGAAAAGCAAACACATTGGTTCTAACTATGGTGTTATTAAAACATTTCTCTTTATTTAATTAAGCATCACAGCCAGCCCGACATAGCAACTTTGTCTCAAACAGCAGTGTGAGTTTGGGCAGGAGCATCTGTTTGATCCACTATTAGCAGACAGGGGAAGTGTTTGAAAAATGTGTTGAAAACATTCACTATTTTTCCACTTCCATCTGGTGATACTAACAAAGCTAAAATGACACACCATTAAATCAAATCAAATAAATTATGTTGTTAAATGCCAACAATTTGTCAAAGGACTTTAGTCTCAAACAGGGTTTGTGGAGACTGTGCTATCTATCCGGGGGGTTAGGAATAGTGCACATGCCGGACACTGCAGCAGGAAACAGCCATATCCGGCACGTACTGCCAGAAGAGAGAAAAAAATTAGCCCTTCATTTGTTTAACGTTCAGTCAGGCTGAAAAATGAACAAAGATCCTTGTCTGAGGTAACTGCCTCTAAACACATAATGTCAGACAATATGTTAATATTTATTAAGAGTTAATTGGGCTGATATAAGTTTAACAAAATTATGAACACATTCCCTTTTTAACACAAAGACATTCAAATTACAGACATTAATGTTCTTGTTTTTCAGCAACACAAATAGTGATATCACAGCAGAAAAGGAAGGAAGATGTCGAAGAACATTGCATTATTCAGGTTGTGTGGTAATTCTACCTCATTGCATGGTCATATATCTTAACCAGAGGGCGGTGGAACATCTCAGAGGGTCACGGGACTCGTGGCCTTACTGATGCATAGCGCATTCCACTGGGTCCTTCAGAAACTAAGAGGGAGTCTTTCCAAGAGACATCAGCCTATGAGACCACTGACCTGCTTATAATGATGCAGGGTTAGGAGCTTAGAGCATTTCAAAGGCCATAGACCAAAGATTTACAAGAGACAGGTTTCATGTTTCCAGAACGGCAAGGAACATTTGAATTTTACCACAATGACCTGGTCGAAACATCTGAAACACTTTTCTGCAAATGAGCCTCTGCACCACATGCTAAGTGTGTGTTACACTTCATGCAAATTTATAGATAAGAGGCTTAAACTCTCACTTTGCAAGTAGCCACTGTTAGTTTTATCTGGCTATTATTGATCAAAGTGATATGACTTTTATGCGCGACATTGCCAAAAATATGTGAACAAACGAACGCCGCACCCATGTGCTCACTGAACATTTGAGTTTGATAAAGCCATTGGATTTATTAGGAATTTGATCTTCCCTTTGCAGATTTAACAGCTTCCATTTTTCATAGAAGGATTTCCATTGAATAACATTAGTACAGATCAAACATCCCTAAGAAGAACAATCTGCACCTCTGCTGTTTTAGCTCTGTCTTAACCTCCTACTGGTCATTGATATGATCAATTATTGATTTTGTTGTATCTTTTGGGGAAAAAACAATAACTGGAATGCCTCTCTAACAAGGAAAAACATCAAAAGCCTGTGAGGTATGTCAGGACAGAAGTTATAAATCAGTGAGGCTGACAGGGAAAACAACAAAGGACATCCTCTGTGGCTCACAGTTCATAAAAAGATTCGGTGACCTCAGGTTTAGCAGAACTCTTTAGCAGACGACACTTGTGTTGTCAAATAAAGCCCCGCTTGCTATGGAGCAAATAAATGCCAAGTCAGATTCATTAAAGTGAGCTGAGCTATAGTAATTTAAAGCTAAAGTTGTGGCTGGCAGGAGAGCTGTCGATGAAGCCTCAGAGATATTTTTCATTTCTGCTTCTCTCGCTGTGCACCACGCAAACAATGAGCTTCAAACATCCCATCCTTAATTTAAACAGCCATGGCAGGTCTGTGGAATAATGAAATAATACACTGAAACATTTGATACTTTTTTCTGTTTACCTGGTGATGCAATATTTGCCCCTGAAATAAAAATAAAGATTACTCCTTTAAAAACTGCCTTTTGTTACAGGTGAGTCATTGTAAGGTCTACAGGTTTATTGATAACACTTTACAATAAATATTTGTTAACATTCATTAGCTATTACAAACTAACAATGAGCAATAGTTCTTCAGCATTTCTTTTTATCTTTGATAATGTTAGTTAATGCCAATACAATTGCTCATATTAGTTAATTGTGCATCAACTAATATTAACATTTGTAACCTTTGATTTTAAACATGTATTAGTAAATGCTAACATGAACTTAGATTATTAAATGATGTAAAAGTAATGTTTATTGTTAGTTCATGTTAGCTAAAGAATTCACTAATGTTATCAAATACAACCCTGTTGTAAAGTGTTTCCAATTCATTTTTTTACATTTTAAATTTTCAATAAAAAATAATTTAAAAAACAGACTTCAGGTTTGACTGTGAAGTCCGGCTCAGAAATGTAGTTGTGGTGTCTTGTGGTGATTTCCATGCACATCCTCATACACAGACGCACACAAGAATGGTGGGAAGTAGCAAACAGCACATCCAGACTGAAAAACACCCCCCCAGACATATGGAGGTGGAAATTGAGATTTATCTCAAATTCCAAACACAGGCAGTTCTCCCTGTGCATTTGGCTGTGCATCAAACGCAACAGATTCGGTCTTTAATAAGACTTGACAGTTAATTGTTTTCTTCCTCGATTTCCAGAAGGATTCATGGCCTCAGCCAATGCATGTGCAGCGAAATATGAGACCAATCAAGGGCCGAGACGCTTCTGGAGACCTTATAAATGTGCAAGGTCAGACAATGTGCCGGTCAGTATAGAGGACAACAGCACTCTCTTGTCTGGTATGTGCTATAGTATCTGCAGACTTTGTGTCTTCTGTGTCCAAAAGCCACAATCTCCTGCTGTGAAGCTGCAGTCCCTGTCTCTGCCACCCAGGGAAAGGTGTATTTGTCATTTTGTATAGAGACCCATCAACGCTTATACAGTCGGGTCTGGTTACACTGTCTCAACACCATCTGTGCTCAGGGGCACAAAGCCAGCAGGGTCCTCCTGTTGCTCAGAAAACATGCCATACACATTTACACACAGCATACTAATGTCAAAAATATTTTATAGTTTTTGTGGAAAAAAAATAAATTATATATATAATATATAATATATATATAATTATATAATAATAATTAAAAAATAAATTTACCTGGATTTGTTTTGTGTAAGGGATGTTCAGAGTTGTGTTGTGGCTATAAATGTGGAGAGAACTAATAAACCACATGAGATTTGATTTTCTTACTGTTTAACTACAAGTACAAATCACTAATCGCTTCCAATTTGAGTCTCAACTCCCTAGATAACAAATGTGAAATCTACAAGATAATTAGGGTTGAGGTTAATTCAAAGCCAATACAGCCATTTCAGTTAATTTCCTGAACAATCTCAATAGAAATATAGAGCTGAATTTCTCCACTGTAACAGCTGAACTGCTTTAATTGAAATGGATCTGACGCAAAACTAGTAACCACAGGAGATCAACAAAACATGCTCACAGAAACTGCCCTCACTAAACGTTTTCTTTCTACACATTTGCACTTTCTACACAAGTGACACAGGGCAGGGTCAATGGCTTTATAACTTATATTCCATGATGTTTAATCAATGAAAACAAAAATGAACCATTATCATGAGTCCCTTAATGAACAAACCAAAAATACTGCATGTAAAATAATTTATTGCACCTAAAAGCACTACCATGATTATTCTGCTACTAACTGGGGTATTTTCTAGGCCGTTTTAAGACCTGAAACATAAAGGTTTTATGAAAAAGTACATGAAACAGAGACAAGAAAGCCACACAGGGTCTTTGCAGTCATTTATGAGGGCGGTTTGGCCAAGGTTGATAATAAAGAATGAAAACCATATTATTTTTATCTCAGCAGCACCAGTGACTCACTGGTTTAAATCTTCCACAGCAACAGATGAGTAATTTTACATTTTCTGAGGAAAATGCAGTGTTGGGTTCCAAGGAACTGCTATGCAACTGCTAAGGTGTTGCTAAGGTAGAGTATGACGCTAGCACATCATTAGCCAATTGAAATTTTATTTACAAATTATTAATATTACACATTCCCAGAACAAACATTTGACAAAGCTGTTCAAATAAAGTCACTGAGATGTAATGGAAACTGCATTGTTGACAGCCTATAGGAAAGGTGATTAATCCCTTAAACAAATAGACATAAATAACGCCTTCTCATACTGATAATATGTAAATGGACACCCCCAGATGGAATCTAGAGATCAATACTGTCTGGAAATATCAACATGTGGCTTTGGGCTTAATTGCAGTGGTGAAAGGTGCTAGTTATCTAAAATCCATATTTCCAGCTCAACATTGGTGTTAATCGTCAGATGGCACCATAAAAAAGAAGCGGTCATTGAAAACAAATGACAACAGAAAGCAGCTGTGGAAGAGCCGGGGCCGCGACGATCAATATAAATATTTTAACTTGAATTCTGTGCCAGATCAAACCGAAGCCACATGTCAGTCGGAAATGACCAAAAGTCCATGTTTACATAAGATGATCTGGATCTGGATCTAATTTACTTGGATTTCATAATGAATTACTCATACTTTAAAAAAAACCCTCTTATTTCAAAAGTTGTTTCTGGGATATTTGTGGATCTGCGAGGATTAAGACGTGCTTCCGCAGTAAAATAACTAATACTTTTAAGCTTATGGAGATATTTAGCTCTTTAACAAGACAATAAATACATATGTACAGGGGCATAGCAAGCTTTTCAAAAGTGCGGGGGATGGATGTGGTTTGTTTGTTAACAATAAAAATGATGAATACAATGACAGAAGGGTACAAAAGGTATAACATACAAGATATAAAAAGCTTCCCATTTAAATGAGTGATACTAGAAAAGTATAAAAACACACTCGGAACACACAGAAAATAAGTCAAAACTCTGTTTTGACTTGCTAAAGAATCAGAAATACTTTAATAATCCCAGGGGGAAATTATTTTTGTTACAAACTCCAGATTTACAAACAACATATATTAAGAACAAAACATAAACAGAACATCTTCCCAAACACATATCAAGCTTATTTAAACCTCGAAAGCATAAACACTCATTCAAAGTACCTGGAAAGGGGAGATGTAAATAACCATAACCATAAGTTCCCGCCTCCTCAGCACGAGCTGACCGATAACCGATCTAACACACCAAGAGAGGCGGGACTTAAGGCAGAACAGCCAATCATCAGCCGGTCACACACAAAGCCGGTGTCATGTTTGAGAGGGAGGGGAGAGGAGGCAGACACAGAGCGGCCAGAGAAACGGAGGAGCGACTCCTGTAAGGCGTTTGTGCAAAACTGTGGAAAAACTGCAGAAAAAGTGTGGGTGTTTTATCCCCACGGGTGCGACGCCCCTGCATATGTACGCTTTGGGTTCTGAAGTACAACTGATGATGAAAAAGCAGTTGACCCTACACACACATATAAATAAAGCATCTTCAGTTCAGTTTAGCCATGTACATGCAAAGAGGAAGTCAATATGACTGTTTTAAAACGTTTTTTAGTAGTTTTGGCATTATGCAGTATGAGGCAAAGAGTACAGTGGAGGAAAGATGAAAACATCTCTCTCCGTGGGCCGTGGCACAACAGTGAGCATGAAACATCACTGTCAGAGCGTCAGAATACTGCCTCTACCTCACAGCTTTAAAACATATCTCAAAGATGCCAGAAAGAGAGAACAAGCAGCCAAATGAGCAGAGGAAGATAAAGCATCGTGCACACACCTACACACACTGTGCTGGCTCTAGCAACTGTCTTAAAGGCACAGCTGGAACTACTTCTGTGCCAAACCAACACTATTTAATTGAAAGAAGCCTTTCTGAGAAGCGATGTCATAGAGGGAGAAAGATGAATGTAGTAAATTTAACCGACTATGATGTATATTAGCAGCAGCTATAGGAGCTATCAAAGATACATGCGAGTCTTATTGCGTGTTTAAAAAGTATACCACGTAATGAAAATATGATGGACTAAAACTCTGACTGTGTAGTTGACAGTGTCCCAGGCAAATAACTTCTTATATAGCCGTACTAGTTTTTAAGTCTCTACCGTCTCACACACCAAAAATAATTGAATCTCAAATTACTTCCATGTATTTGGTAAGTAGCTGTGTAAAAAGGATATTTTACTGTCATTATGTACTGGATGATTATAAATTATCATGTGCTTTATATAGGTTCCTTTTATAGTATTTATAGTACCATATCCTTGATAACGTGAACTGGTTTTCCAAGAATCACTTGATTAAATGTCTTTATTAAATTTTAATGAAACCACAGGACACATAACTACAGGAAACCTTCACAAATACAGTAACAAAATACAATTATTATGTAAACCTTAGCACTTTGTTTTTTTCCTAATGTGACCTGCTGAGCTCCAAGATGAAAGAATACGAGTGCACTAAGCATAAATCATCTGCTTAAAAGCCCTGTTCATTGTCTGAATCGCAGTATCAAAAGCTACATGAAGAATGAGTTTGACATGACATCCCCCCCTGCTACGCATCTACTCAGCTACACTCATTCATTTTCAGATGAAACATCGCTCTCCCCCAGAGAGCTGCTCTGAAATGCTTGGATTTGTCCTCAGTCCACCACCAAAAACCTCTGCGCCCCAACAATATCCCAAAGGCCTGAAAAACTGCAAATTCAGACAGAAATCCTTACAATTCACTGAAGCGAAGGACACAGACTCCGCTTCACTGGCCTTTGTGAGCCGGTCTAAGAGCTCTTGCTACAGACTACTGAATCCCAGCATCATGAAACTGAGAAGTTGTTTCATTGAACTGTAGATACAGGGGTGTATTCAGACACGCATGAGAGAGACTTGCTCACTTTTTTGACCTTGCAGTTAAGGAACAATGGCTGCAGTGAAACCGCTCAGAGATTTAGCTGGAGGTTTCTGTTGAGAGGAGGTTAAATGGACATAGAGCCTCAACAGAGGCAGCAAGGTCAGTCAGCAGGAGGAAGAAGGTGTGGGTGGAGGAAAGAGAGAATTTGAGCAACAGAGTGCAAATAAGAGACTGTAGGTTAACAAAAAACATTGGATTTTCCACTAATTCTCTCATGATTTAAAGTGGGCTGGGAGGGCAGTGCCTCTGGACACATAACTCCACAAATGCATTAAGTACACTGTTTACAGTGAAATCCAATCCTTAATTCTTTGGGATAAAGCTCTGCACAGCCACAAAGCAAACAAAACTCCATTGCTAATACTTGTTTAGAAATAATAATAATAATAATTATAACAATAATTATTATGAAGCATTATTATAAAGCTGCTGGCTTTACAAATAGTTGATGGTAGGACTGCAATATATATTATCAAAACATTTCACAAATGCGCATATGAATATGTAACTAAATGATTTAAATAATTCAAAAAGTCGAATCAATGGTTTAGGTCAATGCAGATAGCAGGGAGCCTTAGGTGATGGATTAAAGAATGATGTTTGAATTGCATAAAAAACAGTTAACATAGATATTATGAAATCACTTTTTTTTTTACTTGGCACTTGCATTTAAAGCAATCTTCAGTGCATTTAAAAATTGCATTTTATCAATAAACATGATTTATAGGAAAGAAGCCTATGACCCCGGCAGAGTAAAAGCCATGCTATTCCAGTTCATGACTTTCTACAATGCAGTTTCACAGTTGATATATTTGCCCTACTAGACGATCTTAACAAGTTTGACTGATCTATTAGGCTTCAGGACTGCATGAGAACGTGGCTTGCAGCAGAGGTAGTAACCTGCACCAGCTGTCTGAACAGCATGTGATTCACTATAATTAAAATCAAAGAAAGAATAAGACCAGAAGTTTGCCAGTAATAGCATTTTAATTGTGACAAACAAAGAGCATTACATCCGCCATTGACTACTAATATACGACACGTCAGCGGTCAGCTGTATTTAGGTATTGAAAATGTCATATGCATGATTTTGCATTCGTTGTCAGTGGGTTAGTCATTTGGCTTGCAACAATCTGTTGGCATAGATGGGAAAGCAAACACAGAGGGTAAGTGTGTTTGAGCGGCGTGGCAAATGGAAAAAAACGGCCATGGCGTGGGAGGAGCAGTCACTTAGCGCACACATTCATAACCATCGTACATGCCAAGGTTAGGGGTTAATGTGTTTCCATGGAAACTGAAACACTGGAGCCGTGAGACTGAGAAGAGATTTGCCTTCGATTTTGTCTTTTAAAAAACAGACAACAGATGACAAAACTAATCCAGATCGAAAATGAGATGTTATCGAAATATTATGAATTCTAATGACTAACAACAGCAATGCAGACAGTTAAATTTTCATTATTAATAGTTTAATAGTATGTCGTTGAAAATGCTGCTTTCAGTGTCGTAGCGAACATCATTTTGTTGCATAGCAACATTCTGTTACAGTTTATATGTCAGGGACTATACAGAAGCTTCCAGCAAAAGAACAGTGCTAAATGAATAACAATGAGTATGTTTCAAAAATAATGCTATTCTTCTTGTTGTGCATAATAATGCACTATAGCCATGACTAGATTCATTATATAGTATGGCCTACTCTTCCTTGTTGTTTAATTAAGTCTGTGGTAAAAAGTTATGTCATAGCCTCAATGTATTGTCAATTTAGCCAGTTTTTAAATAAATATTATTATTACACAATTATTTAATGTTTTCACAGGAGTTCACAGTTCACTTGGAGTAGTTTTGTAATATGTACCAATATCAGTTTTCAGATTAAAATTCTATTAATGTGTATATCCCTGGTTTATAAGAAAATTTAAGGTGTGGGAGAGCGCCATCTGCTGAATATTGCAGGAAGTTCAATTGTATAGTACATATGAAATGAAGCTTTAAACACTATTATGCATTGATTTTACTTGTGTGATTGAAAAAATATAATCTAAAATTTAAAGGAAATTAAAAAATGTTTTTAAAAATCCAAAAATATTCAGAAAACAAAGTTGCTTTTACACATGCAGGATATAAAAACCTATTAAATTAGCTAAAAATTACAATTACAATAAAACAATAAAAACACAATACTTTTTCATGTATTATTCAAAAATCAATAAATCTTTTGATCAAATTTTCCAACTTTGTTAAGACGCAAATAAACTATTAGAAAAGTAAAACATAAAAGAGCAATTATTTATGTCTACACAAGTGTATAAAAAAATCATGTACTCTTTATCAGGTCATGAGGCTAAAAGATGATGAACTGGAGAACAATGTTAGCAACAAAACATTAATAATGCTAACTTGTCCAAACTTCAAATGTAAAATTTGTTCTGCACTATTCAGCAGTTCACCTGCTTTTACATAAGCAGAAAGAGCCTTAGTCCTTATTAAGTGAGTTTACAAAAGTACATATTAAACGTCTACAGTGTATTCAGATATAAAGTAGTGTGCTGTATAGTGTCTCTCGCATGTAAATGTACATGTGCACGTTCTCTGATACAGTCACTGCCAGAATGATTCAGTGATACAGAGGCATTCGGGTAGAGTCTCATGTGGAAGTGGGAGGGGACATTCATTATGAACAATAAGGCATTGTTAGAGCTAATCTTGACTAATAAAGCAAACCTTCATGAAAAATGCAGTCAGATGAGAAATACTCATTAACCAAGTTGTTTCATACCGTCTTTTCATACCGTACCTCAGATTAAAGATCTTGCTAAGTAAAATTGCAGTAATAGCAAACAAACCCAGATATACTTTACCAAGTATAGTATATCTGTATATACTGTATAGTATATTTGGTAAATTTTAGAAAATTTACCAACACCCTAAAATGTGAGTTAACCAATTATAACCTAGAATTTAACAATGCCATGGCCCAGTAAATTGTAAAATCCTTTACTATACCTATAACAGTACAACCAGTAAGGCAACGAGCAGAGCGATGGCCAGTAAGGTGGAGATGATCGCCCACACGCACATGACACTGCATCTGCACCAGCGATTCTGCAGGACAACTTTGGCCCTGCGCACTCGGGCTGCTGTTAGTGGAGGGTAGCGGGCGTCATTCAAAGCCTCTAAACCAAAAGACTTGATGAGACAGGCACAATGGTGACTCAGCTGATCAAATGTGTGTTTTCCATGATATCTCCCCATTCCACTGTTTCCTTTCACAGAAAGAGAGTGTAAGATCATTGAGAAGTATATTAAGACCATTCTTTCATTATTTATTCACCTTCATGTCATTTCAAACCTCGTATGATTTTTTTTCTGCAGAACACAAAAGAAGATATTTTGAAGAATGTTGGTAACCAAACAACACTGTTCCGCATTGACTTCCATTGTATGGACACAAAATCACTCAAGACATTTCTTAAAATATCTTCATACAGGTTTGGTATGATATGGGTGAGTAAACGAATTTATATTAAAATTAATGAAAATAATTTTATATTTGGGTGAACTATGCCTTTATGTACTGTATCCTTCCTATATCTTAAATTTGTCCATACCATTATTAATATTTATCTTGCATTGATTTGGGGTGATTTCTCATTGCTTGGCTTACCCACACCTCCAAAAGGTAATGAATTGAGAGTGTAGTGCATCATGACATCATTAACGGTTACTCCACCGCTGGTGGTTTCTGTTAACATTCGCTTAATCACCTTAATAAAAAAAATACATATAGGATTTAATTAAAATGTTAATTTCTACCTAATTCCTAATAAAGAATACTGTACCTTTTTATCAGAGGAGAAAATATAGAGTGCCAAAGGCTTTTCCCTTTTATTGATAAAAGTTACCACCTCATTTAAATCAGTAACAGTGACTATCGGCAGCACAGGTCCAAAGATTTCTTCCTGCATGATTCTGAAATGGGGCAAAACATCACGCAGAACTGTTGGAGCTGGTGGAGAAGAGAAACAGACAGAGATCTCAGTGCATATCTGTAATAACATACTCAGGGTTTATTTAAATAAAGTTATTCCTACCTATATAACACTGTGACCTGTCACTCTCTCCTCCCAGAGCAATTGTACATCCCTCCATCAAAGCCATTACTCTATCAAAGTGACGCGTGTTGATAATACGGCCATAATCTGGAGAGGTTTTGGCGTCCTCATGGTAGAATTCCTAGAAGTAGTTCAGATTTTAGATCATATACAACCACCAGTCACACACTATCATGTACAAAATAAACACCAGAAGTGTGTTTCTTATCTCCTGAATTATCCTGTCCTGGATGCTCGGCTCACAAAGAATGTAATCAGGTGCAATGCAGGTCTGGCCACAGTTTGCAAACTTCCCCCAAGTTATTCGTCTGATAAACATTCAGAGTTTGTAATTATTATCTTGTTATTGTTAACGTTATCTGTGCACATGTTAAAAAGAATTTGCTTAGCATGCAAACTGCACTACCTGCACGCCACAGCAATGTCACAGTTCTTATCGACATAACAAGGGCTTTTCCCACCCAGTTCTAAAGTCACTGGTGTGAGATGCTGAGCTGCTGCCCCCATAACCAGTTTGCCCACTGTGCTACTCCCAGTGTAGAAGATGTGATCAAAACGCTGTTTCAGCAGCTCCTGGGTCTCTGGAACACCTCCTGTCACCACTGGATACATCTCCTAAAGAATATCAAAGGGATAGTTCTTTAATCACTTAATCATCCTTGTGTCATTCCAAACCTGACGTGAGGGTAAATAAATGCTGACAGAATTGTTATTTTTCGCTGAAATCATGTACCTTATCAAGATACTGAGGAAGCAGCTCTTTCAGAAGTCTGGCAGAGTGCTCACTCAGCTCTGACGGTTTCACCACAGCCGCATTGCCTGAAGAGGAAGTGGTGTTAAAATCATCTGATTTGGTGTTGGAGATGCTCTCTAATGACCTACAACAAATTCATATGAATAGATCACAGCGCCTACCGGCCGCAATGGCTCCAACCAGGGGCTGCAGGGTCAGAGACCATGGGTAATTCCAGGCACCGATTATTAACACTACACCTAAAGGTTCAGGCTTTATGTAAACATCATCGACTGCAGTGCTGAGGTTCTTCCTGACAGGCTGAGGAGCTGCCCAATCATCCAGATTACTCTCCGCCAACTTGATGTCATTCTCAAGGCCGATAAGCTCATATAGTGCAGTGTCAAACACACTCTGTTTCAAGGCAAACTAGTATTTTAGTCTATTTTGATTTTGGTTTGCTCTTGTTCAAATAACGGCTGTACTGTACCTTGTTGATGTCTTGTTTCAAAGCTTGTGCAATGTCTGCTTGGTGTTCAGTGATGAGTCGGTGTAAGGCTCTCAGCTGCTGTTTTCTGTATTGAAGAGATCTGGACCTGCCAGACTGGAAGGCTTCTCTCGCCCCATCCACTACCTGCTTTTCCATCTTTTCAGACCTAAATGCGTGAGAAGGATATAAGTTACATTTTTAAAAGAAATTCATGTTTTCAGAAGACAAAGAAATCATCTGAGCTACATCACACAGTAAAAAGTGGTACTCAACTTTAAAGCGTTCTCCCAAAAATACAAATGTTACTGTACGTGACTCTTTCTTCTGTGAAACACAAATAAAGATATTTTGAGAAATGTCTCAGAAAAGCAATAAATAAGAAGCAATGGCAATAAATCTGTCAAATATATTACATGTCAGATAATTTAATCTCATGGGTGCTTTAAATGATCATCTCAGTTTAAAAATCAATCACGTCAGTCAACATCTTTTATAGGCGATCGCAGTTGCCCACACAAACACTTATTTAACAAGTAAGAAACCGGCGTATTGGACGTTATTTAAAGCACATTGCGACTAGAAAACATATTTTATATCTTGTAAGCTAATTGTTTATAATTGTGTTGAATAGCTGTACTTACTTCGCTTCCAGCCACGAGTCTGTGACGCAGCGCACATACACACACACACAATAGTTGCTTTTATTGTGTCCATGAGAGGGCGGCGCATACTGACCGTTCAAAACACTGCACGTCCTGCTCCACTTCACAAACGATGGATTAAAGTTTGATCCATAACATTCGTATTGTTTATTCAGTTTATTTCGATAGAATTCTACTATTACAATACATGTTTACATAACATAATGCTGATCAAGTCAATTAACATTCAGTGGGTCACAGTATACACGTCAAGAGTTTCACTTACACTAAAGTTTAAGGTCACATTCTTTATATTTTTTAACATTTAGATTAATTGTACACTCATTAAAACTATAGAACTCGAGCATAGGAATTATGTATGGTCTCACCCTGAGATACTGTTTAAGCAGTATTGAAAAAGTTGCTATCTATGATCGACTCGTACTGGTTTCTTCAATTTTATTAACTGGTTATATGCAACTGCTGCTTTGCAGTGAAAGTAAGTAGTGTACAGGAATGCAGAAGACAATTGAAGATTAAACATTAAATATAATGAATTATTAATAAAAGGTGTTAATAAAGCAAAGCATGAGTGGTACTATCCCTATTTGACTTCCACAATCTTGACTGTTATCAAGTAATAATTAAATCAATCAATCAATCCATTTAACTGACTCAGTAGCACAAAATCTTGTATGTGTCATGCATTAGTGTTAAATAAAACAGTGAGGCTAGTAAGAGAAACCCCAACCTTATAGTACACCCATCTTGCTGTATTACAAAAAACTACTGGTCTAACTAGACACTGGTGTATTAGAAACTTTAATAGGTTGGAAAAAAGGACATGATTACAATGACTAAGATCCCAAAGGGGTGCTGGGTCCAAAGAGACTGTCTTCAGCATGGATTCCACAAATCATCGCAAAAACCTCTGCAACATAAAAAAAATTAATGCTCTACAATGCAAGGGTCGGTATGAGGTCAGTACATTACAATACTGTATTTTACAAAAACAAAAATCAATGAATAGACTTTTTTACAGTTTAAGTAAAAACAATAGATCAATGATTCTACTCAACTCTTTCTTTATGCTTTATGGAGAACACTAGAAACCAATTCACTACATTTAGCCAAATCTTTTATTTGAAGGCCACATCTCACCTGCACCACAAAAGCTGCCAGCAAAGCAAGCATGGCAACCTGTGTCATACGATGCCACTTAGCCAGATTTATTTGCTTCAAGAGAAAGAAACGGGCCCAGCGTAACTTCTCTCCTGTGTGAGGAGGGTAACGCATCTGATTGACCATCTCCATGTTCAGCTTCTTAATGAGACAGCTGCGGAGGTGACTCAGTTGGTCAAAACTGTATTTGCCGTGGTAACGGCCAGTTCCACTATTTCCTGATAAAATAAAACAATACATTGATTATCTGCGAAGGTTACTGATCAGAATAAATCTACAATGTAAAATATTTTGGACACACACCTACACCACCGAAAGGCAAATCACTTATGGTGTAATGCACCAGACAGTCATTAGCTAACAGCGCTCCACTGGATGTTTCTAAAATCATTTGTTTGATGACCTGTGAGAAAAACAATTACAGCTTTAGGCTTTCGAGTAGCTGAATAATTCTTAAATAATTGAATAATAGAATCTATTACATTATCTTGTAAAATAAAAGCATTGCTCCGTTACCTTATTACTGGAAGAGAAAACATAAAGTGCAAGTGGCTTCTCTCGTTCATTGATGAACTGAATGGCTTCTTTTAAACCATTTATTGTAATGATGGGCAGAATTGGCCCAAAGATCTCTTCCTGCATCACTTTGGATTGTGACGTTACGCTCTTCAAAACAGTGGGAGCTGAGGCATACAGATATAGAAATCAACAGTCATTATGAAACATTTAATATAAATCCATAACTTGTGCCAAATGGGTACATACCAATATAGCACTCTGATTCATCACTGTCTCCTCCAATAGCTACTTTGCTATCCTCAATAAGTGCCATTAACCTCTTAAAATGGCGTTGATTGATAATGCGACCATAATCCGCAAAGCTCTTAGGATCATTTGTATAAAACTCCTGTACGTGTGCATGAATAAAATGATGGAAATTATGGAGAAAACGTGACAGTGTCAAAACCAAGCAATATCATTTAAATACTAGACCTTGATGCATTTCTGGATCTCAGCAATCACTGTGTCCTGGATGCTCGGCTCACAGAGGATGTAATCAGGTGCAATGCAGGTCTGTCCACAGTTCACATACTTTCCCCAAGTGATGCGGCTAAGGATTTAGGAACATTAAAAATCACTTAACTGTTAGTGTAGCTTATTTAAATAATCCATAGAAAACTTACCGGCAGGCGATTCTTATGTCACAGTTTTTATCGATATAACAAGGGCTTTTCCCACCCAGTTCTAAAGTCACTGGTGTGAGATGCTGAGCTGCTGCCCCCATAACCACTTTGCCCACTGTGCCGTTTCCAGTGTAGAAGATGTGATCAAAACGCTGTTTCAGCAGCTCCTGGGTCTCTGGAACACCTCCTGTCACCACTGGATACATCTCCTGAACACATTAGATAGTAGACAGATTGTAGAGAAAATCTTACTCAATGAAGTAAGATTATGATGATAAGATTTCAAGGATGGCTGTGTCATGAAATGTCATCGAAGTATTACAGGGTCAAGGTAGTGACGCAGGAGCTCCATAACTTTGGCTGTGTGTGAGCTAACTTCTGATGGTTTTATTACTGCGGCGTTTCCTAAAGAATCAAACATATCAGCAGAGAGGTTTCAAGAGGATGCATAGAAAGGTAAGCAAGAAGTTTTAGTCGGTTTCTCATTATATAATTTTTCTTCAGAACACACTGAACAAGAGTCACAGACTATTTTATAATGCTTTTGTGCTATGCATTTTTCTTTTATGGATATAAGACTAAAGGCACACAACTTCACGTAAACAAACTAAGGATGATGATATCAAAAGATGGATTTTAAGCTTTACCTGCTGCAATGGCACCTACAAGGGGTTGTAGGGTAACTGCTATTGGATAATTCCAGGCACCAATGATAAGCACCACACCAAGAGGCTCTGGGTGTATGAAGACCTCATCTGAGATGGTGAGAAGATTTTTGGTCACTGGACGAGGAGCTGCCCACTCAGCCAGCTTGCTGACAGCCAGATTGATTTCTCCCACCAAGCCTACAATTTCATACAGCTGTGTTGCATTTTCACTCTATGATAACAAAAAACATTTGTATTATGTTCAATATAAATATACTTAATAGATCAAGGAATACAAATATTTTGATTTCACCTTATAGAGGTCTTTTCTGAGGGCATCGGCAATGTCCTTTTCTCTCTCTGTAATGAACCGACTTAAGTTTTTGAGTTGTTTGATTCTGTATTCCAGGGGTTTAGATCTTCCAGTCAAAAAAACCCTTCTGGCCTGCTGCACAGCCAGCTGCTCCCGGGACATTTCGATGAATCAGTCTAAACTGATCGTTTATGGACAGAAAGAATTAAGAAAATAAAATAGAAAATAGTACATTTTTCAAATACTTTACCAAGACATTATGACATATGTTTAACAGCGAAATGTACACATATTTAGCAAGTTATCAATCCAGATATTTCGCAACATGTTGCTCTTTGACATATCTGCACAATCAGATCTGTGACAAAACTTATATTACGCCCTCCTATGAAATCTATCTCAAAGAGTTTAGTGTTATGTCTAGTGTCATCATGACGACCTAAATTTCGATGCTATTTACTAAACCTCCACAGGTTGTTTTCGGATCTTTGCACGCTTTCTTACCTTTAAAAGCAGTGTAATCGACTACTTTCCGGAGTCATGAACTTCTCCAGGGGTGCATGAGAGCTCAGATATAAAATCTTCTGTTGAAGACGCATTCAGATATTTGCACGTTTTGTGTTTCAACGGATTTACCATGTAACGTATGTACTTACAACACAATATATTTATTTAAATAATTAAGTGACAAAATGCACATACGAAAAGTATTAAATTAAAATGTTCGTCCTTTAATTACAAACGACTGGGATTGGTTACTCATCTCATTCCAGTCACATCGCTGATAAAAGTATTAGTAAACCACGTGACAAAGATAGCCATGACCTGCCTCGGCAGATCAATAATTTGGACAATAATTTATTTCTGTACAAATAACCATCTAATAGCCATTGCTAGCAACTGAAAAATACATAGGGAAGTGAAAATTTGTAAATTATTATTTAGATCTTTCTTACTTGACCAATTGCAAACAACGCCTGAAGGCTACGCCCCGCCCACTAGTGTTCCTCTGCTAACTGTTTTAAACGCTGAACTCCCCGACAGCGCCACCCGCCGTATACATACATACATTATTTATTTACTGCAGCAGGCCTCTTTACAAATATGGAATTTAACATAACGTTAACGATGTTTACAAGTTTGGAAAGCCAAGTTATTTGGTAAAGCCTGCTGTTATTGCTCAGGAGTTGAATGAGCATATACGATAGAGTCAAACATACACAGGTTTGTTTATGGAGGACTTGCCATCTAGATGTCGTATAGTTCAGTGGAAGTATACAGTATGTCTGATAAATATCTTACAAAACTGTAGAACGTACATTAGCATTACAAGTTTGTTAGGAATTTAGTGTCTTGCCAAAGTCTTGCTAACAAAAGCGTCACAACGGATAATACCATTTACAATTTTTTGACATGGTACCATAATTATATCACTGTACCACAACGTACTTATTGTAGGGGCTACTACACTCTCATAGCAACAAATTAATGCTGGCAAATTTTGTAATAGTAAACACCTTTTGATCCAAACCCACCATTTTAGATACAACCCTCTGCTGATACCCGTATAATGACGTTTAGATTCTGCAATGTCTTTGTTTTATCGCTAGGTGGCGGTCTAGACCAGTGTTTCTCAACCAGATGGCATAATACAACTATTTAAAGTAAGAAAAACAAGCATTAAAATAAAATTAAAATGTAATATTTACGTGGATTTTCAAATATATATATATATATATATATAGCATATCACAAACCACTAGATCATAGTCCTTCTACAACCGTTTTGACTCAATTGGCATTATGGCACCTGAATCTTTTACCTTAAATCACCTCAAAATAATACTGTTCTCAGAAGCAGGGTTATCAACAATCCCTTTAAATCACTGGTTTCACAAAAAAAATCCATGATCAGAACAGTCCATGTAAACTGAAAATGACATTTATCCAATATAAGTATGACTAAGTAAAAATAGAGACAGACCCACCCATGTCTCAAGCCTCCCTAAATCTTGTGTGGTGCTTCACATTCATTTTCTTAAGGCATGTTAAGGCATGTTTGCTTCTGCTAAATAAAATTACCAGCAAAATTATCAATATATAATTTAATTACATGAAACCTTCAGAAGGTGGCGCACCAAGTGCTGTCAGTTTTGTTATTGTACAGTACAAAGAAGACCAGTGAGCACTTAAAACTTTCTATCTGTATATTTATTATGTCTATATATCCATCTATTTATCTAGCTATATGACTGTCTGTTTTGTAGGCTTTGGTTTTTTTTGCAGAGTGCTTGCTTCCCTCGATCTAGTGGGACTATTTTATGCGGCGTAGGGCCAAAGCACTTCCCTTTGGCGGAGGTACACGTTATGATGAGGCTCTCATGTAAGAGCTCTGTCATTGTAATGCAGCAACTGATCGTGGTTAACTTCTCCGAATCATCTGAAGATAAACATTGACATATTCCCTTGACTTAACGGATCGTACCTTTACATGTGTTTTCAAGATTCAAGACAGTGAATCTCAGGTTATTTAAAGCGAAGCGCTTATGTTTTCATTGCCCTGCGAGATCGAAAGCAGGACAGAGGAGTGAATTGAAGAAACAATGTACCCTACTATAAAATGGATTTAAAGGAGAGTTTCATATCGTTTCAGAGGGACAGCTGACCATTGCGTATAGATACATCTGAACTGTGGAGCGATTGGATCGCGGTCTATGGGGCGATTTTATTGTGACACCAGAAGTGACCTGCTATTATTCAGGCGATACTTGTTTATATGTGAAATAGATACACGTTTATGACGGGATACTTTTAGACCGTTGTATTATTTATTGCTACGCATCTATGACGTTATAATACAATTTTGTTTATTATTAGCTGGCTGTCAATTTTGACTAGCTTGCGATGGGCAACTCAATGACCCACCGCGCCGTCATTGAGGTAACAAGGCATTACTACAGTAAGAGAGGGTGTTTGCAGCCTCTTCCTTTCATTTTAAACAGAGCTGACATCATGTAGCTCGTGAACTGTACAGCTCCAAGTTTGATTTTATTAATGTTTTTAAGCTAAAATAAAAGGCACTGAGATGCTATTATGCGAAATGATTTGTTAACTTGGTCAGAAAGTGACAGACAATCTAGCTTTGCAGAATAAACCACTGAGCTACCGTAACTTGTGCTTGTGTTCAGATTGATCTCATTTCATTGTGCTACATGTAAGTTCTTTATTTTAAAGCACACAATTATCCAGCTGCAAAATAATAATACATATAATAGGAATTCAGATTAGTTGTTATAATACGCGTATTTGCATGAGTAGTTTTGGGATGATAGGGTTCTTGAAAAGAGTTTGAGCACCTGACCCCGAACAACATCTCCATCACAAGCTGTTGTGTATCACCTGCCAATAAAATGGAGACAGTGGGAGACTTTGAATACAGCAGAAAGGACCTCATTGGACACGGAGCCTTTGCAGTCGTCTTCAAGGGTCGACACAAAAAGGTAAATAACACAAGTGTATTGTGCACGAGTGGCTCACAGCCTCTGCTGCTGAGCATCACCGTCCACTCATGCGGACTGCAAATCTGGGCCATGCTTATTTTGAATGTGACCTAATAATATATAGTTGATCATATTTGCATCACAGTTACTGGCATTTTTTATGTCTGTTTTACATATGTTACAGAGACGTGATTGATATAGTTAAATATACAGATTTCTTGGTTTATTAGTCATTTTTCCTTATAGATTTTGCGTCAGATTTCGTGTTAAGGGCGATTTAAAAAAAAAAACCGTCCCGTTGTTTTTATGTAACGTCTGAAGAACAGGTCACCTGGCTGCTGGAGTCGTTCATTCATAAAACAGCCTCTGTGAATAAGCCGACTGACGTCAATAGGACTGACCGATCTACTTGTCGGGGCGGAAGGACACAGCAGTGCCTAAATAAACAAGATATACTGACTCAGATATTGTGGGAAAAAATACAAACGTATGCGATATATAATCTATTATTACATCCTGCACAGTGATGATGTCATGGTAGATATATGAATCAGTGCATTATAAATATGGTTGATTGAATATCTGTATGTTTGTGGGTGGAAATGTTCTGTGTATTAAATCATGACACTGTTACTATGTATAGTAGGAGTAATCTGATACATATTTATGATCATCTGCCATGATCATCCTAAACAGCTGACTCAATACTACTAGTGAGGATTTTGTTTTCATCCTACAAACATACTCCATGCATTACATACCGTACAGCATCTAATATCATCTGCAAAGTCTTGATAGGATGTGATATATTAAGGACTTGCCATTATCTTTTTTTAATGCTCATCTTCTGAAAGGGGTCAATGTAGGAGAGAACGAGCATTTTCTCTGTTGCCTTCAGCATGCTTGACTGAGCCAGTTTTCAGTGAGGCGAGATGAACGCTGCCACTCTCGCATGATGCCAGCATTTGGCCACGGCACAGTGTGCCGCAGGAACATCTCCTATTAACCTACATTTACATGAAAAGCAGCCTTCTATTCATGGGTTCGAACTCTGCAGCTTCTCTGAGTTGGGGATGGTTACTTTACGCTGGTGTGTGGTCCTATGAAATCCCACACAAGCATCTGTCCCACAGACTAAAATCCCATTATTACTCTGAGTGGTGTGTGGTATCAGTTTTAAAAAGATACAGTATGCTAAAAAGGCTAGAAAGCCTTTTTGAAGCATATTTACAGACGAAGACTCCCACTCTTGATATTTTTAAATGCTAAGAAAGCAATTTTAAGATAATGGTTCTTTGTATTGCACTTAGTTTTGTACAAGAATCTCAGTTTACACTCTTCCTGTGTAATATTTACAGAAGTCTGATTGGGAGGTCGCCATCAAGAGTATTAATAAGAAGAATCTCTCCAAATCCCAGATCCTGCTCGGGAAAGAAATCAAAATTTTAAAGGTAGGTTCTGCACTTTTCTCTCAATAGGAAGAGAATAATACACTGTACAGATTGATGCTACTTCAGTCAGTAAGATGTTTGGATGTTTCAAAATGACAATGTATTTAAAGACATTGTTTATATTTCTATACAGGAACTCCAGCATGAGAACATTGTGGCGCTCTATGATGTCCAGGTAATGGCACATTTATTAATTTAATCCTTATTTCTCATATAATGAGCTGAGGCTTTCTCTAAAGTCTTTCTATGGTGTTCTACAATTTACCAAAAGATGGGAGAGCATATGGACTGTCCCGGTTCTTATATAAAACCCCAACTGACTGGTCACATGACATCTAATCCAAAATTAAGCTCGCATGGGACCTTTTGGAAAAGATCCCACATTGTTCTTGATGTTATCACAGATGCTTAGTGCAAATTTAACAGATAAATATTAATACAAAACTATACACCCTTTTATAATATGGATGCTGCATTTTTGCCTGACAGAACATCAGAAAGCACTTTGGAAACTGACTTACTGCCCATGAGGAAATAAGATTATTTCTCAGCATCCTTGGGGCTGGATGCTGCATGCTTTGCTGAAAAATGTCAGAAGTCAGCCAATTTTATTAGCGAGCTAATTCATCCATCAATACCCTGCCTTCATCCTTTCTCCATACCGCCAGCAGCCTGTAATAGAGGGAGGGGTTGCCTTCTCTGGAATGGTGTGGGCTGCATGAGAGCCATTTTATTGGTTCAAAGCCTCAGCTGACAGTCGAGGCACTGCTCTGAAAGAGCTACTTTAAGCTTTCATTGACGTCTACAGCAGGATCACGTGCTGAGTGCTGTGTAGCCTTTAATGGCCTGCACTGTGAGTGTAACTGTGGCTGTTATGATTTAGTCGCATATAGACCATAAACCTTTCAGAAACTCAGAGCTGAAAATACTCCAGTTGTTCAATAACCTGCATTTCCCACGCAGCATAAAATACTTCCTGTTCTTATGTAAGACTCCCACCCGACCCAGACCGACAGTGTTGATAGGGGCTCTTACCCCAAATTTAAACATCTAAATAAAATGCTTTTTAGTTGCAGTGCTGTGGCATCTTTTTTGTCTACATTTCAGTCAAATAACATTATTTACCTCATCAGATGTTGTTTTTTGGTTTTGCATTGGTGTGAAACATGATGGGTTGTGTCACGAGTCTGACAGCTCTTTTCAAACATGATGGTTTATCCCACTTGGCATGACATATATTTTTCCCCCACGTGCTGAAATGGAGATGTTGGTGCCAGTAGTGACGTATATCTTCATCAGCTGTTTTTAGGGACTCACATGCTGCATCGCTTGTTCAGTCAGACTGCCATAAATACATTTGTTTGTGCAACACTGAGATATGTTTCCTGTTAACTGTTTAAATCATGCGCCCCTTTTCATATGAGTTTTCACACATATTATTTTACCCTTATTTTATTTTATCTTAGGTCATTCCACCACATCATGTTTCTTATATAAACATAATCATTTTTTACTTGTTACTTAAGCATTTTGTCTGTGGTAAAGTTGCAGTTATACCAAGGTACTTAAGCTTATACTTTGAAAACCCAGCTTATTTATTTGTAATTTACTGTTTTCCTACATCATTTAAAAAACATTCTATGAAAATATAACCTTGATATTTATTGATTGTGTACAGCCATGTCAAAGATTGAAAGCATAGTGATATTTATAGGTGAAATCAAACTTTGATGCTTGTTAACTTGATTTTAAGACTTCAGCCTGGTTTTCACAGCCACAAAAGGGGCACAAATCTCCAAAAATCAGCAGCGTTTTTCTTCATCGTGTTGGACTTATTGAGTGCTTCCAAAATGTGTTTAGTTGTCTGTGGTTTCCTCTTAATTAAATGAACACTTGCTGTTGCACACAGTGTATCAGTATATTTGCAAACATGTCACTTTGATTAAGTAACATCACCGTTAAGCAAGTAGATACTTGCTCGATTGCTTCTAAAATGAAATACATGGTTGTTTTTCCTCCGCTTATAGTGAAGATAGATCTGTATACTGCAATAAAACGTGACCTTTATCCAACACATCTCTCCTGCAGGCTCTAGGGAATATTGACGTCGCTTCCTTCCAAGCTCAATTACGCTACCGTGAACTGTTTACAATCACCATCAATAAAAGCATTTTAAGACTTTAGCATAGCACTTGGCTTTTCATATTACAGCTGTAAGAGGACGTCCTCAGGCATATGAACAGCTCTGATCTCTCCCACATGATAAAGAAGTGTGAATGGAAGCTGGTTGTGATTAATGCTAACGTCAGGTGCGACACAAGCACATAGAAATGTTCTTGAGTTTTTCTGAATGGAGATCAGTGCTCCTGGAGCTGGAGATATCTCCGCAGCTGTTTTAATTACAGGCTTGCAGACAAATGCTATTCAGTGCTGTTCCATGTGCAGACTGGAGACCTGCTGTAATAACAGGGTGTTGATTCTGTCTTCTGTCTAACCCTGGTAGTGCTCTGCCTTTACCAAATGGTGCTGTTCAGACATAACGAGATGTTGTTATTTCGCAACAAGATGTGCAAAAGCATGCAAATTCGAGAACTTCGGATGTAAATAATACTGAGAGAAAGTGTACGAGGAAAGATAAGGGTGGGATGGAATGGGTGGGGTTTAAAGGCAGGGTGGGAGGAGCTGAGCGTGTTTATGAGTCACATATGCATAAGTCAGTTGTTTGTGGAAGCCCTTTCTCTCCATATCAAAACAAGACTTGAACTTCCTGTTATAGCACACTGTGTCCCAGTGCAGGACAGATTGACTTGTTGTGTTCAGTCTTCTGAGAAAGAGGGGAGTCATGAATTCGAATGTAGACAGTGGAGAAAAGAAAACAAAACCCTTCTGGAACAAATGGTCGTCTTGCTTATAAAGTTCAATGACAACAATGGGAAATGCTCAAACCTACATACGTTTACATCAGTATGGTTCATGGCCTTGCAATGTTGACAGTGTGATTTGTTGTTGTTCTTCGCTACATGTTCTTGCTGTTGTGCCACACTTACAGTCTCAACTCTAGAGATTTTAGAGACATATTCTGAGAACATAATAACAATCTGTTTCCACACAGTGAATGACACCTCTGTAAAACATTATAGCTTCTTTTGACAGCCTTTGGATGTTGTGATCTGTCTTTCTGTATATAGAAATGGTTTGGATTTCTAAGAAGAACACAGCAGCCCCTCTCAAGTGGTCACACATGTTTTCTTAAAGATTCCTAGAAGTTAAACACTAGGAATACCACTGTAACCCAACACATGTGAGCTATGATGCAATAGTTTGACTCTCTGGGCAAAACGTGCTGTTTTTCACTTTAAGTCATGCTTGTGCTTTTCAGTGTTGTGGAACTTATGTTAGTTTTGAATAGATTGTACGTTGGCTGGTATGATTGGAATGATGAATTTCAAGAGCAAAAGGCATCTTTAACAATTTCCTCCATTTTCAGTATACCAAACATTCTTTCTAGCTCTAAATACACATTCAACATACATTATGTTTGTACCTTTTTTGTACCAGGTTAGTACACACCCTACTTGTTGTGCATACATCAGCATTTGGTGTCCAAAGTCCAGTGTTTGGTACCTGACCTATTTCTTACTCTCAAGTGTTGACATGTCAGATATAATAGATATTGGCTCTGCTGCTTTTTAGTCATAATAACATGCTGGTAGGCATGAGCCCAAGTGAAATCTAGTCTCTTGCCAAGACGTGAGTAAAAAACTGGCAAGAGAAGTTCGAGACAGCACTTGAGGTTCTGGACCTGTACGCCTCTCGTCAAATGGCTTGTGCGTTTGTCCGTATCACATTCAGGGCCAGTTGGTGTAAACAGAGTCACAGATGACAAGATCAAGAAATGGTTATGAGGGTGATGCGATTACGAAGTCATTGACGTCCTCATGCCGATCGAGCCCTCCCCCTTGCTCTATTTACTTCATTCCTCCTGTCCTCCAGCACTGTCAGCTCAAATCAGCCCATTATGTAATTGTAATGAGCTGAAAAGCAGTGGCAGTGCCCCCTGTAGCCCCTAGGATCCCAAATCTCATAAACGAATCGACACCAGAGTTGGGACAAGGAAGTTTTGTATATTGGTATATATTGGTGTCTTGTTTACTGTAACAGACCACTTCTTGGGGTTATTATCTGGCCAGCACTTAACATTTTATAATGAAGTATTGAACCCTAGTGTGTCTAAAGTGTTTTAACAACATGAGGTATTAGGATACATGCATTCTTTGATTCCCACATCCACCTGGTTTGTGGAGAATATGAACCTGCCAACTTAACAGTGGTGTTGAAGAATGTTTGTGAATTTTATGCTGTTTTAGCTAAAAAATAAGTGATTTAAAATGTCTTTCTTTCTTTTAGGAAATGCCAAGTTCTGTGTTCCTGGTTATGGAGGTGAGCAGACAACAAATCATGTCCATATGAGTATTATGCTCTCTCTCTCTCATTCTCCTGCTTCTCATTCCCTCCACATGGTCTTGTTTCACGTGGTCATGGCATGCCAATGTTTCACAGCTATACTTTCTAGTATTGCTCAGCACTGAAGGAGAAACAAACTGAACACCTCAAGCTAAAAATATCTATTCAGGGAAAACAATTTCAAGAGTTATTATATCCTCTCTGTCTTCAGCACGCAATAGCTGCCCGAAACTTCACATGTGTCATGTGACAAAATAACATGCATGGCTTTCTCAGTATTGTTTATTTGAACCAGTGGGTTTGACCTAAGGGTGTTAAGCTGAATTAGAGTTCAGATATGAAGCTCAGAACAGACTGTTGAAACACTTGTAATGTAAACACCAAATCAAGACACAGTGAATTTAAATAATGCAATGAAGTCTTTGTTCAGGTTCCTGGAAGTTTAAAGTGTTTGTAAATCAGGCACAGCTATTGAAACCCAAGAAAGATCAGATCATTTTACAGTTGAGAAATAGAAAATTGGTTAGACTTGGGTCCTCTTAGTTATTCTCTGCTCTGAAATTTAACTGACTACATTTTAGTAATTGAAGCAAACTTGGTTGCAAGCCAGCAGATAACATCAGTCTGTTCATTAAGGGTTACTGCCTTCAAATCTTAGGATGTTGTTAGGTCTAATTGGATGCATATGTATACTTAGTCTAATTGTTTTAATCATTCCAAGAATTAAAAACACATCCTAGAAACATTCTTAAAATCCAGCTCATGTCAGAAAAACATGCATGTCAGCAAATGGGGGCTGGTCAACTGGTCAATCGAAAATCAAAATCCACCCTGAATTTTAACATGCATATTATCATAATGCAAATTAATTCTTCATCATGCATCAGTGGCATATATCCTGCAACCTCCCTATTGATCATGCTATTAAGCCTAGTAAAAATGTATTTTCTTTGTTTATTTTCTCTTCAAGTATTGCAATGGAGGAGACCTGGCAGACTATTTGCAAGGTAAGCCGTTTTAAGTCACTGGAAGGTGCTTTTATATTTCAACCGTGACACCTCACCTTACTAAAACACTTGAAGACAGAGGCAGTGAATTGAATCTAGTTAGTGTGATGTGGTACACCTTCACCCACAGAGAGAGACTCAATGTACCAGAGTTAAATTATCTGTCCCACAGGCTCAATCTCATCTTACCTTTAGCAGTCACAGACAGCCACGGTTACATTGTTATCAGATACATATTTACAGCTTTGCTGGTTACCCTCATATTTGCATTGAATAAATAGATGTATGAATAGTAAATTATGTGTCCCTTAATTAGTTGTTTTGTAGGAGCATTCTCAGAATGTGATTTCTGTATAAACCATGTTCTTATTGTGTGTGTGTGACTCAGAGGGCATAATAGAGATGACTCAGATGTCATTTACTTTGTGTGTCTAATAAAAAAACAGTGAGCTGGTTGGACTGTTACCCTTTGCTATGTACTAACAGAGAGTGTTATCTTTGTGTAACTGTGCAGGTGAACATCAGATGACAGTACAGCAAGTTTCGGACTCTTAAACACCCCCCCCCCCGCGCGCTTTAACTTATGCAACTGTTCTTTAGTTATACAACCTCATAAACACTCCAAACATGTGTAAACCAGTGTTTTGGGATTCCTGTTATATTCATTGTGATCATAATTGCTTTGTTTACAGAGCAGATTGGATGAAGGGAATCCTCTTAACAGCTCAGAGGATTAAACCTGTTATGTTAAACAGGGCTAGGGAGTGACATCGCTACATGTAATGCTCTCGAACAGCTTCTGATTTTGCCGTTTATACTAGTCAGGGGATAAGAGAAGACCACTCTGATGGTCCTGGATTAGATGGGTGTAGTGTACATCCAAAATAGTTTTTCATGTTATCTAAATAGCCTGGTTGCTGTTTTTTATACAACATAAGTGTAAAAGTCTGTATTGAATGCCATTTTTAGCATTGTGTTACTTTGTGCTCAGCAGTACCATGTCTTTGCACTTTCAGCCAAGGGCACGCTACGAGAGGACACACTAAGGGTCTTTCTACAGCAGATCGCAGCAGCCATGCGCATCCTCAACAGCAAGGGGATCATTCACAGAGACCTCAAACCTCAAAACATCCTGCTGTCATACACCGGCCGCAAGAAGTCCGGCATCAACGGCATACGGATCAAGATTGGTAACCACTCTCTTCATTATATATGTCCTAAGTCATCCATAGCAAACGTTTTATCAGTATCACCGCACCATTTCCGCCCTCTGATCTTTGATTCCATTGTCTCATTGTTATATTGCATTGTTCAGCCTGCGCTGAAGTTCAGACAACATTACGGTGCTATTAATAACACTGGCTCTCTCTCTGTTTAACAGCTGACTTTGGTTTTGCAAGATATCTCCAGAGCAACATGATGGCCGCCACATTATGTGGATCCCCGATGTACATGGTGAGTGACCACAGACTGATTATTGTCTCAGATTTGTAAAATACTGTTGAGATGAGAGACTCATGCTTGCTCTTACCTTCTCAGGCCCCGGAGGTGATCATGTCCCAGAACTATGATGCTAAAGCCGACCTGTGGAGTATTGGGACTGTCATTTACCAATGCCTTGTGGGAAAACCACCATTTCAGGTAATATACACACACAATATCTTGTGTTGATCTTAGGTCATAGATTAGACAGTGTTTTTTCAAAATTACTTACCATAACGCTTCTTGTATTTTAATTATGTTTTATATGTATAATCAGGCAAACAGTCCACAAGACTTGAGGATGTTTTATGAGAAGAACAAGACTCTGGTGCCAAAGTAAGAATGTTTATTATTGTTTTTTGTTATTTTTTTGTTGTTATCCATCATAATGCTAATTACATAACTGTGTTTTACACTATGACTAGTCTCGTATAACTAAAGTTAATTATTCTGTTCACAGCATCCCAAGGGAGACGTCCCCTCATCTGGAAGATCTGCTTCTAGGTCTGCTGCAGAGGAACCAGAAGGACCGTATGGATTTTGGTCAGTTGATTACTGTTGTTGCAGTGCATTATGGGAAGATTTCAGTTCAATTTTCTCATTTTATGCTTTGCTATCTGCAGATACTTTCTTCAGTCATCCTTTCATGGAACCAACATCAACTATTAAAAAATGTAAGTAAAAGAAAGTTGCATAAGCAAGTTAGATGCTTTGCCAGATAAGGTACGTCTGGAGAACAAAAATGTTTTCTTTTATTACCCAGCATGCCCTGTGCCAGTGCCTACATGCCCTGGCTTGGTCTCAGACAGCACGTGTGGCAGCTCTCCGTGTCGTTATGTCTCACCTCCGGTAAGTTCGTTGCCAAACCTTAATCCATAGTCACACCACAACAGGTGTTACCAGCCCCAAATCAGGGCATAATATGATCTCACAGCGGGATTATAGCATTGAGCATTCACCTCTGTCTGTGTTGCAGTCACTACCAGACATGCAGACTCTCCCAGAGGACGTGTTGTCCTCTCCACCTCTCGGCCCTCCCAACTACCTGCAGCTGTCCAAAGAGTCGGGCGGCAGCACCAGCAGCAAGAACTCATCCTGTGACACAGATGACTTTGTGCTGGTGCCACATCTCTCGGGAGAGCAGTCCTGTGAGTAACACAGCACTACTGTACGCTCACTACCAAGCTAACACTACTAAACACACACCTAGACTAACACAATGGTTCCCCACCAGGTGTGTGCGTATATTGGGGTACTTAAACAGGCTCCAGGGGCTACTTGGATAGATTCAAATTATGATTCATGATTAACCCTTTATACAATACAACACATTAAAACTATTGAACATTGTAATAATAAAGTGGTACTTGAGCCTTATTGATGGAGTGGTTTACATAAGATAGAAAACGTTGTGAAAACATTGTAAAAACGTGTATGTTTTGGCATGCGGTGTGACACCAGCATTAAAAAGTTTAAAAGGCTTTAAGTGTTTAACTATCACTTGTTGTGATTTCTTGGTGTATGTGAGAGTGTGTTTTTGTGTAGTTCTCACAACTGCGTTCTTTCTTTCTGTTCTCAGATGATCTTCCGATGGGTGCCGTGGGCCGCAGGGCGTCCAGTGAATTTCTTTTGTGTGGAGGGTGAGTGTTACATTGCTAAGACACACTTTCATGCTCTTAAAGCTTTAAATCTTCAAACCATGCAACCATAGTCAAGCTATGCAAATGTTAGACTTTATGACTTTTAATAGGTTTACCTTGTTGAAAGCTGTGTTTTGGTTGCTGGTCCCCAAAGACAGACAATCATGGTCAAGTTCAGGACCTAGACAGGAATATGATGTCTGGGTAAATCGTCTTGATCCTTTTTTGTTCGTCTGCATCATGGAAATACAGAGTTATGGATTAGCACACCCATCCGTTTGCCTTGTTGATGTCATTGGAGATATTTTTAGTATTCTCCACTCCAAGACTATTCATTTATGGAGGTGATCGCCAGTGCAGATACCATCATAGTTGTGTGAGTTTGGGTTGCTGTTGTTTGTGCAGTAGGAAACTGGCGTGGCTTGACGAAGGGGTGAATCACACGACCGGTGAGTGAGAGTCCTCTGGGAGTGAGCGCCTGTGTGTTTGGGATCCAGATCTAAGAATAGACACCCTGCTGTCAATTCTTCTAATCATGTGTGATTTACTTGCCATTTACTCGTGAAAGGATCTCTATTTTTGTCCAGTGGTGTAAGAATGCAACATTGCTCTGATTTTTATGACTAGACAGTTTGTCATGGTGGAATTATGCAATGGATCTGACATATGATTTGGACTAGCAGATGGTTGTAATTGTTGTATGGATCTTCTGTTGTGTGCTGAATTGGAATCATAGTTTGTGTGTCTGTTACTCAGATAAAAACTCTTTGGCTGTTGCACGTGTACAACCACTTCCTGCTTCTATGTGGTGTTGTGTTTAATCTCGTGTACAGGCACAACAGCAGGACATACTCCACCTTCACTGTCTCCTCTTTTTCTATTTTTTGACTTTCACATGCAGAAGTTTAGATAAGCACACACACATACAATTACTGTATGTTCTGTTGTCTTTCTATCTTACTTTTTTTCAACTTACATACTTTTACTTTTTTAAAAATAACATTAACATAACCTTTTTTATGAATTATTTTTTAATTATGTTTATTGTTACGAATATTTGTCAAATATTTATTCTTGACTCTTATACCTTTCCATCAATATATAGTTTGTTATGATTAGAATTCAACTAAAAAATATTATTGATTTAAAAGTTTCTTATTGATGTTAAAGAGCTTTTGTAGTAACAACTATTAGGTTTTTTAATTTCTAGAAAAATAATTAATGCTGCAAAAATATGAGAAGTACCAATAATTACTAAAAAAAATTCATAGTTATTCTAAGTGCCGTTTGCCTTATCATATATGTGTTATTTGTTGTGTTGTGCCATGCTGAACTGACTCGATCAAACAAAGAAACTGTCTTTGTGTACTGTCGCCGTGCAGCCTGGTTAATGGCTCACGTGTAGCCGTTGCCCACCCTTCTCTCCACCTTATTACATAATCTTACAGTCTGGACCTCAGAAATGCAATTTGCAGTTTTTCCTTTTTAGCTGCACCCATACATGACCCAGTCATGACATCTGTGAAAAAACAAAACAATTTGTTCCTGATATAATGATAACAAGCTGCTTTTTCTTTGTCTGTGACTGTTGAATGTAAGTGGAGGCAGCACGTGTTTTTGCCTGAAAGCACAGCCCACATTCCCAATGATCCGCCCACTTCCTCTCTGCTGATTGGTTGGAACTTTATGTTTACACACTGTCTCCTCCCCTTGTGATTTGGACAGGCCCAGGCAGGCACCGCTTCTGCTTACTGTAGTTGACAAAGTTTGAAACCTACTGAAAACTTTTGCTGTACATTTTGGTTTAATCTTGTTATAAAACGATGTCATATTGAATGGGACTTTGAGTTTGTTGCAAAGATGGTTTTGGAAAAGCATTCTGAGTGGATTACAACCTTGTTTTCTGGGTTTCTCAGGCAGCCTCAGCCATCCGCTGGACAGACGCCGATGGTGTCACCACGAAGCGAGACCACACCAATACCTGTGCCTACACAGGTACGAAACTACCAGCGTATCAAACAGAATCTCTCCAGCAGCCCAACTACAACTCTTTATGGCTCTCCTCGGTAAGTGATCCAAAAAGTCATTTAAAACACATCAACTGATTGCTTTTGCTAATATCTAAAATCTGTATTATGTGATATAAAGATATATCAGTGACATGACTTACTAAGTGTTGCACTGCTTTTTCTGACTCATCGCTTTCCACTCTTAAGTTTGCATCAGTATTATATAATTTCTTGAACTAATCTCTGTCTTTATTTAGACTGATGGTGTTGCTTTTGTTATTCAGAGGTTTGTCTCAGTAAGGGGAAGGGTTTGGGGTTTTTAGGCAGGTGGTTAACAGAGATTATGACTCCTGCACCTTCCCCCATTAGTCAAGCGGGTCTTCAGCAGCTGCTTGGCCCACTTAAACTTTCCCTCTGTCCCAAAAAAATCATTATGCTTTTTTACAACAGCCTTGCTGTTGTTGTGCCCAGGGCCAGGCTTGTTCACACGATCTCAGCCTTTTAGTCAGCTCAGTCAAACTGCTGGTAAAGAGACCCTGGGCATTGCTTCACATCAGTTCCTACCGATTGGGTTTATGATTTATCTTCCAGTCAGGCAATGAACTATTCAGAAATTTCCAACAGAGTAATTTGTGCCATTTAAGCTAAAGCAAGAATATTTAGGACCAAGAAAATCCCAAGAATTTTCCCCCTAAAATGTACACCCTAGAAATATGCATTGGCCCAAAATGAACACCATTCACAATTCAAAAGCATGGTTTGAAATTTAACATTAAAATTCAACCTCTTCCTCAGGAGAACACCATGTTTTTCACTATTCACTTTAATATTTCATAGTTTAATTCTAATCATGACAAACTATATATTGATGGAAAGGTATAAGACTCAAGAATAAACATTTGACAAATTTTCATAACAATAAACATAAACAAAAAAAGTTTAGTGTTAATATTATTTAAAAAAAATACCTAAAACAATTAAAAAAATCTAAAATTTAAATAGTATAGTTCAGATGCATTTTTATGTGTAAGCACAATATGTATAAATATCCAAAACATTTTAGGACCAATAAAGTATAAGGATGTATGTTTCTAATATTTTCTATTCTTCATGACCACAGGTCAGGCACAGTGCGACGGTCCAACACTAGCCCCATGAGTTTCCCTAAAATGGTTTCTGGGTCTCCAAGCCCTGCGGACACCGTACAAACTATAGGTCGACGTCTTTCAACAGGCAGTTCCCGACCTTACTCCCCATCTCCACTAGGTACGGCCACCCTGTGATTCCTTTTAAATTAGTTGAGAAAACTGTATTTTGAAGACCAGCATGTTCTGACATGCTCATTTATGTGTGTCCATCTGTTTCTGTTTATATTTGGTCCCTAGTGGGAACTATTCCCGAACAGTTTGGACACTGCTGCTGCGGACATCCCCAAAGCCACGAGGCGCGCAGTCGCAGTTCCTCAGGCGGTACGTTTATGCATGCGCTTCTGAGAGAGATTGACACATAATCCCACAGGAACTACTGTGTCTTACTCAAAGCGGCCTCATTAACAATCCCATTAACAAGCGGTTGCCAGTCATTTCCTCCCAGTTGGTCTATGTTTTTCTGGTCTCCATGGAGATGATGCTCATAAAAGCACAACTATTATTAATGAACTATGTCTTCTATACAGACCTCAAACAGTGTGTGCCATAAGCTTTTTTTAAATAAACCTCTTCCAATCAAACCTTTAGTCAAGTATTTGTTCGGCTGTAAACCGATGAACTCAATGATCGTGTCAAAACGTGAAACATAAACTCATTGACCCTCTTTATTTTACACTCAGTTCACTTGATCACGTATATACTGCATTGCCATCTAGTGGTTGAGTCATCTAACACGGTGTAACATGACAACAGTGCATTAATATGAACCTACA
Source organism: Beaufortia kweichowensis (assembly GCA_019155185.1). Lineage (NCBI taxonomy): Eukaryota > Metazoa > Chordata > Actinopteri > Cypriniformes > Gastromyzontidae > Beaufortia > Beaufortia kweichowensis. The sequence goes on from CM032811.1 coordinate 7,787,685, forward strand.
ACAGTTTTACTAAAAGATAAACACGTTTCATGTTTCAGGTTCCCCAGTGCCCTCCTCTCAACTACTAGGTGCTCGTCTTCAGAGCGCACCCACACTAACTGACATCTACCAGAACAAACAAAAGCTTCATAAGCAGCTGTCTGACCCGGTACACCCCAGCTCATCAGCCTACCCCAGCGGCCACTCCCCGCAGCTCAGTCGCCCTGGCAACCTGGGTACATCCCCAACCAAACACCTGGGCTCCTCTCCTAGGACCTCTGATTGGTTAACCAAGTCACCGCTGCCCACCATCATTGGCTCTCCAACTAAGGTAAGCACTGCGTTGGTAAATATAATGCAAACTGCATGTGAATGAAAAGTCAAGTGTCAGATAATAATCAAATTTTTTTTTTATTTAGGCAACTGCTCCCTTCAAAATCCCTAAAACACAAGCCTCCTGCAACCTTATGGCCCTGGCATCTCAGCAGGGTATATCCGAGAGCCCCATTCCAAATAAAACACTACAAGACGGACGTGACCTCTGTGCACATCATTGTTTTGCATATCCCAGCGGCCGTCAGTCTGCACCAGAAACCAGCAAGACTTCTTTTGGCAGGTCAGCAAAAGTTGCGTTTTGATATGCATGTATACATATATTGAAATATTATACGCATTTACTAACAATTTCTATCTGATTGTTTTTCCGCAGGTCTGTAAGTGCTGGACGACTGTCGGAGCAGCCGGTGAGAATCACTTTGGGAGGACAGCCGTACCAGGGCAGCACAGATAGCCTCAACACAGAGAGACCCATGGACACAGGTAGCCACCATTTATTATGATACTTCTCATTGTGCAGTGTAAACAAAACATTAAAAGTGCATTTTTTCTTATTATTTAATTTTTATAACCCCATTTACGTCATTCAAGCTTCAAAAGTTTCTGATCTGCATGAAGTCCTCTTATTGGCTGCTTGCGTCTGTATGCGTTTTAATTGGCTGAGCATGTCAGTGACCCCTGTGTGCATCCCTTCCCCAGCCCCGGCAGGGATTTACGGTTTTCCGGCGGGTGGGGCGAGTCCCCGCACGGTTGTGTTCACGGTTGGGTCACCCCCCAACAGCAGCACCCCTCCCACCTGTAGCCATCTCGCCTCCCGCCCGCGCACCACCTCAGGTGAGGAGCTTTGCTTTATAATCCCGCCTCGTACACCAGTGCTTTATGTGCCACAACGTACAGATAAGAGCGCTTTTGCTTCAGTTTTGTTACACTATTACCACTACAAATCTGATGTGTGAAATGATTTCAGTGTCTCTTTATATCCGCAGTGGGCTCCAACAGCTCAGCAGGATCTCTGTGCTCCACCAGTGGGAAGGTGTATGTTGGTTCTCCCCCGGGTATGACCATCGGCAACTCCCCACCCGGAGCCGAAGCAGGTCCCAGCAGTTTGCGTTACGTCCCTTATGGCACCTCCCCACCCAGCTTAGAAGGATTTATTACGTTTGAAGCACCGGAACTGCCAGAGGAGACGCTGATGGAGGTAGGAGAGCCGTCGGTAGATGAGACATGCCAGAGCTTAAAGCTGACTGTTTACTGACCCTACACATGTGTGTGTGTGTTTATTGGCAGCGTGAGCACACGGACACTCTGATGCACCTGCGCATGATGCTGTCCTTTACGGACGGAGTGCTGGAGATCGCTTCTCTTCGGGCTGGAGGACCAGATTTAGGTGCATCTGCTGCCTCTCTTTATCCACCTCAGGACAGTGTGGTAGTGGATCAGATCAGCCAGCTCAGCAAGGAATGGGGGTATGAAAAGCCCATTTAGACACACATCAGCAATATTTAACAATGTGAGACTTGATTTCATACAGAATCATTTTGATCTCTTCACACAGACAGGTGGAGCAGTTGGTGTTGTACATGAAAGCCGCACAGCTGCTGGCCTCCTCGCTGCATCTGGCCAAAGCTCAGATCAAGTCTGCCAAGCTCAATCCATCCACGGCTGTCAAACAAGGTGAGTGGTTTTATTTAATGCTAAAGGTGTTTGTTTACTTTGTGTGTGTTTGGACGAAGTCACTCATCCTCTTCTTCTTTCTGTGGTCTTTAGTGGTAAAGAGTCTGAATGAGCGGTACAAAAGCTGCATTTCTCTGTGCCGCCGACTCACGGACAAACTGAACCACTTCTTCTCTGACAAGCAGCGATTTATCGACGAGATCAACAGCGTGACGGCAGAGAAGCTCATTTATAATTATGCTGTAGAGATGGTAAGAAGGCGTACGTACATCTGGTTAACTTTACAAAAATGTTTTTCATGAATCTTTTTGAGTAAAATACTGTTCGTGTGTGTAACAGGTGCAGTCAGCAGCACTAGATGAGATGTTTCAGCAGACTGAAGACATCGCCTATCGATACAACAAAGCCTCCATGCTGTTGGAAGGCCTGACGAAGATTCTTCAGGACCCTGCTGATATTGAAAACGTCACAAAATGTGAGTGGCTTTTGCTTTGTGCACAAGTCCTGCCAATATTCTTGCTTTCTTTTCAATGTCTTACTGTGTTTCCACTGTGTGTTGTACAGACAAGGCAAGCGTGGACCGGAGGATCTCTGCTTTGTGTTACTGCACCGTTACCCTGTATGAATGAAGAGTCTCATCTGTGAAATTCTCTCACTCCAGGGACCATCATCTTTTTAATCTACATGAAGAAGATTAAAAGAACACTTTGTCCCCTGTTTTTGTTTCGTCGTAGCAGTCAAAGCACTTTCAGTTCCTGTATTCTTTATACTCATTTCAATCACAAGAAGCAACAGACCAAGTATTATGAAATTTTGAAAAGGATGTGCACAAGTTCACTACCAAAGAAGAACTGAAAATAGAGATTTTGTTGTATGTTGGATGTGCAGATGGATCTTTTTTTTTCTTCCACACCACAACAGATGCCTGTTGACGCATCTTCAGACTTCTATTCACTTTTTTAACACAAACTGAAGGGACTGCAGAATGGGAATCCCAGGAGGCCCAACAGTGAACATTACTGTTCATATTACAGTTTTGTACTGCACTCTGTTGTTTGATTATTTATTGGTTTTAGGAAGATTTGTTGGTGTTCTTTATGATAGTGTTAAAAAAAAGACATGAGCTGGGTGTGGAGGCACATGTCTGATTAGAACTATTGTCAATCCAAGACGTACCACACACTTATCACACCCAAACACACATACATAAACACAGTCTCGTGGGTCCTCTTACATGTTGACGTAAGGCTAAGATTAGCCTTATATGTAGTATTTACTAAGTTCAGCTTTGAAGCAAATGCACTTTATTGAGGCAGATGAGGAAGATTCTTGTCCTAGACGATTTGGGATGGAGGATAATAAATCCGCTTCATAATCCCTCCATCCTTTTACAGTTTCTTCCCATCTCCCATATCCAAAATCTTTGAAAAAGTCACTGAAAGGACAGAAAGCACCAGGATATTCTGGTCGCCTGAAGGTGAATCATCAATAATGGTCAAAATACTTGAGTAGTTACTTTCTTTCTTTTGATTCAGCCGTACTGAAAGTTTTTATGTTCATATTAATACTGTAGCTTTTTTAACTGATTTTTGTGATCTGTAAATACTTGTACATTCTGCATGTATGTTTTTAATTTCGTGTGAATGCAAGAGAGCACAGCGTGTGAATGGAAAAGGTGGATGCTGCCCCTCAAACGAAGAGCACAAGACGTTCTCTTTTTTATTCTTTGTAGATCTCTTGTACATTGACAACCTTGAGTTTCTGCTCAAATTGTTCGAGGCCTCACAGAAAACTTTGCATGGCAGCTCCAAGTGAACACCCACGACTATCTTCGTTGACCGTGCAGGATGTGGATGTCAGTGAAAGCTCTGCTTTTATCCACTCACTCATTGTGCTCATGTTTTGTGCACTTACAAGGTGCACAAACGGCCAGTTCAGAATGCTGAAGAACTGAAAGCATGACTTTGAGTAGTCCACTTTCACTTGTGCTTGTATCAAACTTCTTGCTCCCTCTCCTGCACTCTGATGCCCCGAGACTCTCTCCAGCATATTCTTCTTGACATTTATTTTATTATGGCCAACAAAGCCTTTATTGTACAGAACGAGAAGGCAGATGTACCTTCTCCCACTCTGTAATGTTCTACTAAATCCATGCATATCTCTGTCTCTGTAGTAGGACGTCCTTATCCAGGTCTGAGATGAACTGTGTACAGATGATTTTCCATTAGAAGAGACTTGTAACGAGCACATGTACCTGTGGAATGGTAGAATGTATTTGCCCTTTGATTAGCATCTTTTCCTTTCCGAATAAACGCTTACAACCAGCCTATCACAGCCTGATAAGACATGATCACAGTCAATGCAGCCTATATTTCCCTGATCCCCTGATTTTCAGTGACAAAATGTTGATGTTTAAATGTTTTCATTCATGCGTGTTACAAAGGGCATTTGTGTTCGGTCTGAAACTGTAGAAATGCAGCTTTTGTTTATTATTAAACAGATACATTTTACCCTGTTATCCATGTCTCAGATTTTGTAATTTGAAAGCATGTTGGAGACTAAAGAATACTACTAAGAAGAAATTTGACTTCCTTTAAGCATAGAAAAATCATTGTTTCGCTCCTGTGAGCTGAAAAACAACAGAATTATGAGTCTGAGTATGAGTCAGTCATACTCGTTAGGGTTAGGTCAATTTACTCAAAATTGCCAGATATGCACAACAAAACCAACCCATGCCATCATGGTTAATGTTGTGGTTTAACTGGAGTAACTGTTTTTTGATTTATCTGTAGCAAAACCGTGGTTTATTTTTATACGAACATTTGACAACATTTTCTAAAGGATAAGCTGCTCCTTTTACTTTCACTTTTATTTTAAAAAAATATATTATGTATTATTTTTAAGCCCTATTTTTGGCTTGTGAAAATAAAAACCCTGTTGCCATGTAAGGTAAAGTCAATTCTGATAAAAAAATAAAAACAATGACAATGCAGAACTCATGGTCAATTATAACAGTTCATTCTTCTAAAATTTATTCATACATACATACATACATTTATATATAGTTTGACTGCCACTGCGTGACTCATATCACGCTCTCCTGATCTGTAAGCATAAATAGATGCCATTCTCTTACCTTTGTTAAATTAACTGAAACAGTAACAGGTCTTTTTCAGCACCACTGTGTAGTACATTCTCTATATTGCATCATATATAAAAATATACAGATTTTCTTTTTCAAAACATTCCATGTTGTTCAATGGCATAAAATCAAGGATAAACCATCCTACACTGTCAGGATTATTTCCCCTCCCAGTATTGTCCAGATCACATTTCCATTCACAGCATTTCAAAGATCAGTAGCAGCCACACTGAATAAAAGTCACGCCACACGCTGTTCTCTTAACACAGCAGACTTCCACAACAAACTCCTGTGACTCTTCCACTCGGTCAGGATGAGAAGAAAGAGAGAGGAGAAAACAAAGCATGAACAGAGAAGATGATGGGTTAGGCAAGGGGGTGAAGAGAAGAAAAGTAACGAAAAGAACAAAGTGTAACAAATAACCAAGCCAGGTCTGTTGCACAGCACCTTTAATTCCTCGGCAACCCGATAGGGGGCGCATCAAACCACTTTATCTCCCAGCAAGTCAGGGAGGACAAATACTTTAAAAAACATTAAATCTAAAACAAAAATCAAGTAAAACAAGAGCTGAGGCGTTCTTGAACAGGAGGAAGGCGCATTTGGGATAAGAGTTCAGTTTCAGTGCATAGAGAGACTGTGTTGGAGTCACTTGGGGTTTATTGCCTGATGATGATGATTGCCTTTCGGCTGCCCTTAAACACACACAAACACATACACAGAGGCATGTGGATACTCGGAACATCCCTAGCCTCTTTAACACAGTGTTGGAGTGTGAAAGGGCATTGTGTGCACTTCACCCGAGTGACCAGCAGAGAGCGATATTCTTTGTCTCAATCTGCATTGCTCTATGAGCCAAAGGGAAGCAGCATTGTTTATTTTGTGTCTTTATCCTGAAGGACTCAAGTTCTGCACTTTATCTCTTTCCACAGTCCGTCCTCAGAGTCCAGCTCGCTCGTAGAACAACACGTATCCATCACTGCTGCGAACTTGGCTGGCGGACATTGGCGTGACTCTGTAAAACGAAATTGGGATAAAATGTTAAGTCTGGATGCCCCAATATGATCTACTGCTTAATAAAAAGAATACAATTACATTTACCACATGCTTTTTTTATCCAATAGAAGCAATTAAACAACAGAAGAGCAACAATGTTTAAGTGTAATGAAACTGGTCTCAGTTAACCTAATACATTGTACATAGCCAAGGTGTTTTTTAAGAGTATTGAAGGAATAGAGAAATCATAAATATGCAATATCAAACTAATTTTAATGACAATGCTAAATGAAATATTGAATTAGTTGGATGGCCAATAGCAGATATGTTTTTTAATAATTTGAAGAATACTATTCATTAATTAATTAGCCAAGTGGACAGGGTTATTGGACGATGATTCAACATTTACATTTTGGGAGATGCTTTTATTCAAATCAACTTACTGTACATTGCATTCATGCTATACATCTGATCAGTTTATGTGTTTACTGGTAAAGAAACACACAACCTTTTGTGCGGTTAATGCAACCCAATATTGACAAATAATCACTGTGTCACTAAAAGAAAACATGCCTGAGAGACTGGCAGCATTTTTCATGCAAGAGTGAGTGGGAGTGAAGTGATGGAGAAGGAGTGAGAGATGAGGTGGAGGAGGAGGATGGCATAAAAGATAAAATAATAGAAGCAACTGTTGGTGACATGCTAACCAAGAGGTCTTTCCCTGTAAAATGATGGTATTATTCAACGATATAACAAGAGGATACGAATGAGGTAAATGAAGAAAAGGTACCTGGAGTCATTATATGTGTACCATTCCCCATTTTCCGGATTGCAGCAGTATGCTGTGTAGTGGCCTCCCATGGTAGTGCCTGAGTGATTGGACACTGCGTACAAGTTATAGACGGCGCCACCTGGAAATAGAAAATAGAGGTGTTTAGGCAATAACAACAATGGAGGGATTTAATGACTGTATGAATGAAGGTAGAAACCATTGTTCATTGATGTTTTTAATTATTATGTATTCATAATTTTTGGATGCTTAAAGCTGGTGGTGGCTACAGAAACCTTTTCAAAATGTCTTTACTCACTGCTTCTGTCAGAGGCAAACTCCCTGAGATCCAGGTCTTTCAAGGGGAAGTTGACAAAAGTAGATAGCTTGCTGGTTCTGACGCGAGCTTCTGAGAAACGCTTCAGATCTGAGCAAGTGAAGTGGTTAGGGAGAAACGACTCGAGATTGCCTAGAACGTAACCCATCAGCACATTCCTGCCCACATAAACAGTGTGCCGATGTAATCTCTGCTTACTGTCAACAACAGCACTGATGCTCCCAATTGAGACGGCATAAGCAAAAGGATACGAAGAACTAATATTTTAGGGAACTTCTGAATGGTGAATTTCTTCGTACATCGTCGTCTGGCTTTGCACCTGTAACATGTCTGGATAAAAAGGTGGGGGGAGACAGTGAATGAGATGCTTTCTACACACACACACACACACACACTACTGATTTATTGTAACGCAAGCAATGAATGAATCTGCTGAATTACCGGCTTTTCGTCCCCATCCAGCACATCTTCTTTAGTAAAGAGCCGCACGCAGTCCATTAAGCTCACCTCTCCATAGCCCTTAAAGACAGAGGAACACTATTAAAACCCGCTTATTTATGCATTACAAAGTGCCTGAATGTGTGCGCATAACCCTGTCAATGAACTGACCTTGGAAATAGGTAAGGAAAGATCCCAGAAGGGATCGAACACAGTAGAACAATAGCCGCATTCACTGCAAGTCAAGGAGCTCTTTAGCTGCCCTACAAACAAGTCTGAAAACACACAGAGACACATCAGAATTATGTTTAGTAATGATAACTGAATAGCTTACTGATGGCTGTGCAGTGTTTACTCACCTACTATTTTGCTGTCTTCTCTCTCTAAATACTTAGACCACATCTTCTTTCCTTTCTCCTCATCACTAAAGCAAAAATAAACATAAATGTTATTTTAGCACAAAATTGTCCTTATAACAAGGTCATCTAAATCTTTTTAGAAAATTAAACCCTGAAGGTACAGATACTGATCTTTTAAGCATTTATCAAGCAGTAATGCAAGTTAACCTGTTATAGGTGGAACACTTTATTTCACTATTAACTTTAACATTTCATAGTTGATTTCTAATCAAATCATGACAAACTATATATCGATGGAAAGGTCTAAGACTTTCAGACAGATTTTCGTAACAATAAACATAATTTAATTGAAATAATTTCAACAGTTATAAATTGGTGGTACATGGGTTGGCTAAAAGTCTGGAGAGGGAATGCAGTGTTTAAGGTTGAAAACCACCTGCACCAAGGTAAATAATGACAGGCAAGTACACTTACAGCAAGTGGTCAAAGTCCTCCATGTTTCCCCGCGGTCGAACCGTAACCCTGTTCACTTCATTGTGTAGACCATCGAGCAGGAAACGAAGAAACTCCTGAGCATCCTGTTGACTGATCACACATGACACAATCTCAAGTCAGCTACTACTGTATGTATACTGTATCCCATTATTTTAGGAAAAAACTACAATTTTACATTTGTCAAAAAGTGAGTGGTTGCCGGTGCGTTGCTATGTGGTTGCTAAAGTGTTCTTAGAGGTTTTTAAGACACTACTACACGGCTGTTGCAAGAGAATTGCTTGTTGGTTGTCTACTGTCACATATAAAAAACTTAGTCCAAGTCTATGAATTTCTGATTATAAAAAATACTTTAGGATAATAATGTGTGTATGTGACACTTACTTGTAGCCCACAAATCTAGGGGCGTATCTCTGGATCTGCGTTTTAAACTCTGATGGGCTGACGGCTTCACTGCTTGAAGAAGTCCACATTGTTTGGATAAGCTTGGCAAATTCTGAAATCATGACAAAGGAAAGCTCATGGCCAAAAGCTTGTGGTTTACCACAGAGAAATCGACCACTGTGAAGCTGTCAGAAACCGCACTGTGCCATGTGTACTCACCCTCCATGAGAGCGGTGTTTGTGCGGTTGTTGTTGTTGAGGTCTCGGCGGTGGGAGTTGTGAAGACAGTAGTCTCGCAGGCTCTGTGTGTTGCTAAGACACTGGAGGATGGAGTTCATAAAACACTAGTGAGAGAGAGAGAGAAAGAAGTGTTTATATTCATATATTTACTACAAAAGCTACACTGTGTGCATGCAGGAAAAGCAAAGGTAGTCACAAAACAAGTGACACATTAGTCTAGAGTTTCACAGCCAGACATGACTGCAATCTGTAAGGATTTATTTTTGGACTGTAACATACTGTTGCTTGGCAAAAACAAGTGAAGTGAGTGCGAGAGTTGCAGGGACATCGTGAAAAATAATCTCGGCAAATGGAAATAGACAGAGGAACGTGATAGTGATATCGTCCAGCTTAGCTGAGGGAGAGTCAGAAGTGTGTGTTTTATATTTGTGAAATATGTTGTTCAAACCCCGTATATGACAGAGATATTTTGAGAAATGTCTAATGGTCTCAATGGGGATTCATATTGTTTGATTACCAACATTCTTCAAAATGTGTTCTTGTGTATCTCTTTCAGAAGTAAGCGCTTACTGTATTTCCTAGATTACGCAGTCCCACAAGACCCGGGGCACTCTTTGAGTTCTGAAAAATAAGAAAAGCCAAAATGTTAGCAAAGTTCATAGAACAGACTTTATGGCCTTCAAAGTCAAACATTTCATGTAAGCCATAAAAATGGTCTCTGTAACATGTCAAAGTCAAGTTCTTCAACTGTTCCTGAAAATCAGTATGTATAGTTTGTAGCAGAATGACCAGTAATCTTACACAACGTTGTTTTCTGTCAGGTTGAAGCACAAGAGGAAACATGTGATCCTCCCTATGGTGAAACTCTGACTGCGACATGAGTCTGACAACTCACCTGCTGACCACACGTTGGCCTTACATAACGGTCAACGTGGAATGTGAAAAATAAGTATTTAATTACTCATATAATTTTCTGTTGTTACAGATTTAAGTAAATATAGATATATTGCTACTTAATACGGCAAGAAATTCATTAACTGGGTATTATCTATACCCCTGTTCCATGGAAAATTTTGTCCTGTGCACAGTCAGAGCTCAGTGTCCTGAATTCCTTTCAGCCACCGTCTGGGAGCTGATACAGTCCAATGTCATCTGGTGAGGCTGATGTTCAAGCCTGCATGTTAAATACCCTGTTCAGGAGAAAAGCCTCACCAGCCCAGTATGTCCTACTCTGCTGAGTAATATCAATGTACCAAAAATAGCATCCATTCACACCGGACGTCCGCTCATTGGCTGATTTGTCATCGTCAACACTGATCCATAGCAGCGGTCGGAGGATGCCATCACAGCCTCATCTTCAAGCATATTACACAGCCATCTAAACATTTATATATTAAGTCTGACCTGCTACTGTACTTAACCTTACAGGTATGAAGCCAGAGTGAACATACAATTATGTCCCATTGCATGTAGGGAATTGTACCACTAGTTCCACATATGCTGCTTAATCTTAATGTATATTTAAGTACAATGACTAAATGACAGTATTTTGCTTGTATATTGTTGAGAAATCAGAGTGATTTATATGATTAAGTTCTTTTCTATAAGCATTCCTACTTTTCTTTTGTTGCCGGGGAATGTGGAAGTGGGTCACGGTGTACTGTTCGCAATACTCCCCATTACAGAGGTGAGGGAGACTAATCCTGCTTTTATAACAGAAGAAAATGTGGAGCAAAAACCCAGATAAAGTGTCCAGACTGACGGCCTTAATCGTCACCAGCACGCATTGATCCACACCAGATTTCATTTTACTGTTTAGCGTTTATACTGTCTGTGTTTTATGTAAACTATGCTTCCTTTTCTATCTGCGAGAGATTTCATTGAAAAATCACTTCATTCACTTTTCCATTTAATATAGAGTTAGGAAGTAGTGGATTGTGGATACAAAGCACAAAATGTCTAAATCACTTCACAAATACTGATTTTACAGATGTACAAAACACTTTTTCCAAACCTTCCTGTTCCAGAAACTAACAAGAAGTTCAGGACAAGGCATGTTGGTACTCCAAGTTCTTGACAGTCACATAATGCTTGTCACGCTGCCAGCTTACAACAGGTTACCAGGGGAAGTGACTTACAAGACGTGCATGGAAAGAATACTTGAAATTAGCACACTGAGATGATGTGAACTCGCTTTGTGAACTCTAACCTTGTGCTTGAAGTTGCATCTTTCACCAAAGCACTAAACATACTTAGTCCAGTCTAATGTTTACGTAGCATGTGTTATGTTTACGTATCAGAAAGAATAGCAGGAATACTCACTTATTTATACAACTCAAGTACTTTCATTCATCAACAACAGAGCTTCATTCAAATGAATACAAAAGCATCCTCCTCAAAACATGTACATCTCAACTCTATAGTTTACATTCCTTCTGGCATAACATAAATAAACTGGCCAACGCATGCCAAGAATAAAATAATTACATAAAATACATAATATTTAATACATAACAATTTATCATAATATATTATAATAGTATTATTTATAGGAATAATTTGTATAGTTATTAACCCACTGGGGTCATTTAAATTACTCATTATGGATGCAGGTGCTGCTTTATTTTGAGTACACTATAATAAATGATGGCTTTTTATATATATATAAAATTATTAATTTGTGTTCAACAGAATAAAAACGTCATATTTTGGATGGAATGATGAAGATATTATTTTTGGCTGAACTGTTTCTTTAATCTCTCGTTTCGACTAATGCAGTGTCAAACACATTCCGTGACGCTGAAACTAATCGCGAGGCAGATAACGGTGGTCACACCGGACCCGGTGTCATGCGTGGGAGGGGTCTGAGGGGGATGCAAGGCTCTACAAAGTGACATCTAATGGGATTTCTGCTCATTACGTAACAACGAACGACCAAAAAGCGCCTCGTGCGTCATATATCAGCTGCCGTCATAAAATATTGTGCTGCTCTCAAAATCATGCATGAATCTAAAAGACTGATTTAAATAATTTTATACAAACCACAAGTGGTTTAACAGAGGTTAAAATAAATAAATAAATAAATGTATTGTAAAAGCGAATGTAAGGGCATTCGGCGTTATATAACCTGTCATAATACTGATCCCATTCAAAGGGGGTTTACTGATAGGTCAGCGCGAAATTGACATCACACACGACTTCATTTCCATTCATTCATATCTCCAAATCAACAGCCACACAGATCAGTTAAGCGTTTATTCATACCTTGGCGTGATTTATCAGAAGCCCAACGAATGTGGAGACCAGCATCGAGCCGGACACGGTTGAGTTTTTCCGCCGCATGTCCTGTTTTAAAAGTGGGAAGGCAGTGGCCGGTGGCTCCTCTGGAAGTGTAACTCTGTATGACTGTCGCATGCTTGTAAAATTAAAAGCTATAAGTCCTTCTGTGTTGTCTGAACACCCACTTCTTGAATCAAATAATTCAATGAACCTTTTCAATCCAGTCTCAAAGAGCAGAGCAGAGAAAGACCTCTACGGATTTAAGGACGAATAGAAAATCCTCGCGCTGAACGACTCGAGTGAATAAAACGCATTATTCCGAAATCAACGAAATTGTCTTTAGAAAGTTAGGTAATACAAAGCACAAATCATTCAAATATAAAAGCAGGCGAATTCTCAGAGTAGATACACGGACTGAGATTACAGCTCGAGGCTCCATGTCTTTTCACTACCGCGAGCTCCGCCCACACGAGCTCCGCGCGCGAGCACGTCACTGAGGTCAGCAATGGCAATAATGATGTGTCTGGGAGTCACTTATTTCTTATTTCAAATGAACCACAATACCTTCACAGCTCTAAAAAGGGACGATCGTAATCAGTTTGAACATCCCTTACGTAAAACCTCAGGAAGGCATGAATCACCAGACAAAAGCAAATGTGAACTTTTCCACTATTTATTCATTCACCATCAGTCCAAACTTGCCAACAAGACGAAGAAAAAAGTTATTTGAGAATGGAGAAAGAAAAGAAAAAGCTACTTATTTGATACATTAATACATTACACAATCTGAGGACATATTCATAACAATTGCAAAACGAGAGCAACAAAAAGTGGAAGAGTATATTTGGTGTTTTGGGCGTCTGAAGTATTAAGAGAGGCTTTAAACTTTCCATATAACTGTGAAGAATTAGAACAGGGCATAAAACACCAGACTGAGGTCATTATGAGCGGTTGTAAAGATAAGCTGGTACTGTAGGTTAAACACCATCAGCCAACCTGACATGACCAGAAATCCACAAAATGTAATATGACACTTACATAAATTACATGTATAAATGTCATCTAAATATTTCACTGAAGTAGAAGTTTGTGCTCATCAGTGTTTGTGTGACAACAGGAAGCTGATGTAGGTGGCGTGTTATTGAAGTGACTGTTCAGGTGAAGGAAAAGGATCACTCCGACCCTTCAGTCTCATGACTAAGTCTGTGTACACAACAAACAGCAAAAGAGGACATTTCCTCGACACACTATGCATGTGTACTCGTGGAGGATTTGGGAGTGTTTGTGACATTCTGAATATCAACAGAACACAGTGAGGGTGAAAAGGTAAGGGAAGCACGATGGACAAATTTGTTTGGCAAAAAGAGTAATCAGACACCCTGAATGACACCTTTTAGCCATTTTAGCCACCTTTTAGCGTTTGCATCAGGGCACGGTCATAACGTCAAATGCTCTGATAAACTAGCAATGCTGATAAAATGCTATACATGTTACAATACCTGTTATTACCTATATACCTATATATCTGTTAACTGTCACCGTTCCACAGGTTATTTCACTATTCACATTTCAGAATTGAATTCTAAGCTAATCATGACTACATATTGTTGGAAAGGTCTAAGACTGCAGAAAATATTGATCAAATTTTAATAACAATAAACAAAAAATAAATAAAAGTAATAAAATATAAATGTTAATATTATTATTTAAATAATATTATTTAAACAAACACCGACCGGAAGTTACCTTCGGGCCAGGCATGTCCGATGAAACGGTCTATATAGGCAACACCGATTCCAATAATTAGTAACAAGACTGTATGTTTCACTTTTTTAGAGTGATCAGAGTGAAACACTGTGGTGAGTAAACCTCAAATCTCAGTTGGCAACTTTGTCCACACACATATCTTTAAACATAAGGAAACACTGCTGGGACATTCTGTACCCAAAAAGAGAATACACTCTTCACTTTGTTTCCTCTTAAGAAGCTCATGTGAAGAGAAAAAGAAGTTCCTGAACTGTCAGCGGCCTGAGAGATGCTGGCAATAACCAAGTGCCAAAAGAGAGCAGAAAATGAGTCCATTGTATTTTCAAGTTTTTTATGCTAAGCCACACCAAAATAGATGTGAATAGTTTTTTAGAACCTGATGAGCTTAAGTACATAAGTTATTGTTGCAGAACAGCCTACATACTAACAGGCCTGTTATATAAAAGTCTTGGCGCAATTACTAAGTAGTAGAAAACGTGACAGGAATTGTTTATTCCTGAGCTACGGAAGTGCAAAGTCCCTCTGTTTGAGACAGACTCGCATCATTAATACAGCCGCTGAATGGAGAGTGTCTGCCTGGCCCAGCTGTGCAAATGCTTTAGGTAACACTAACCAACCATTGGCTGGGAAACCACAAAATAATTAAATGGTAGTTGGAGACTGAGATAATAATAGTAGAAGCCTCAAACTGATGAAAGAACATCCTAAATATAGTCAAGTTGGCGATAGTCTGGCTGCCTTGAGCCCATCAAGCAATCAAGAGAGCATATCCTCAAATACCATCATTCCTCCACAGTAACACAAAATAAATGGCCTGGATATCTGGAGCATTAATGGGATTATTCAACTGGGTTGACAAAAGCACCCAGACTTGTACTCTTAGCTACAGTACTAGAAATTCTCAGGTGTAAAATAATCCAGTCTAGACTAATCATTTGAAAATCAGACAGACCTGTCTGCTCACTGCTCCTGATTTACTCTGGCATCTCTTGTTGAGAAGTTGCTTATATTAATGATATAAACATCTATTAATGTAAAGCAATAACCATGGACTTTATTCCACTGGGCTTTTTGTAGCATGTCATTATGTCAACTTTAGAAATGGATTCAGTAAGGCGTGACCATTATTTCACAGCCTGTCATACAAAGTAAACACACTTGGTGCTACATTTGGTTCTAGAGATGCATATTGTGAAGATTTATATGAAGCTATTTCTTCTTCAGTGCCACTTAGCAACAAAACTAATAGGTTACATTCAGAATGGAAACTGTGCAAACTGTGTAGTATACACTGTATACTGTATTACTGTGTATAAGACCCAACAAATAACATTTAACAAATTATAGTATGCTACATTATTGTTCCATGACCTGAGCAAGTTATTTATTTCAGAAAATGGCTAATCCAATAAAATAAATACAAATGTTTTTTGCACTTTTAAAATAATCATCTGAATAATTTATGCATTTAGAAATAGCTTTTACTTTACACTGCATTAATACTTGGAGTATTAGGGCAGTATAGTAAAGCAGATTTTCCAAACATACATTGCACAGATGACCCAGTACAAACCGAAAACCTCCTAAGATGTCTTCACTTATATCACAAGAGATACTTGAAGTCCAGCTGAACATTACACATGTCTTAGTTTTCAAGCCACTCAGCATGACCCATGTGAGCCAAGGGCCTTTGTAAAACACTTGAGAAAGAAGAGAGATGCAAATTTGAGCGAAATGCACAAAACCTAGCGGAACTGTGTTCTAGCAATAAATAAGAAGCATCTAATGAGCAAAAAATAAGCAGATAACTCTTACCGAAAACTCTCTGACAGGTGAGGTGGAGCGATAGCTGGAGGAAAATCGGTTGCTGCTGCTCTTAAAGCCACTACTGCTGCTGCCTAGTCCGTCCTGCGTGGAGCTCCGTGAGAGGCCGTACCCAGAGCGAGTACCGCCGTACGACTCATCGCT
The DNA here is from genome assembly GCA_019155185.1 of Beaufortia kweichowensis. NCBI lineage: Eukaryota > Metazoa > Chordata > Actinopteri > Cypriniformes > Gastromyzontidae > Beaufortia > Beaufortia kweichowensis. The sequence continues at coordinate 7,803,841 of CM032811.1, forward strand.
GCCTCGGCTCCTGTAGGACTGCTTTAGCCCGCTGCTGCCGGAGGTTTCGCTCAGACCCAGAGCCGACAGGTCGTGCGTCAGGTCGCTCTGACTCACTGACTTCCGGCGACTGAGCGAGATGCTGGAGGTCACGGGTGAGGAGGAGAGGTAGCTGGTTGGGGCCGGAGAGTAGTTGTAGCTGCTGTATGCCGAACCCCCGTTGAGGCCTGAGCCGTAGCCTTTCACCGGCGTGCGGCTTAGACTCTCGCTGCGGCGGCCGGCCAGCAGATCGGTGCGAGGGATGGGTCGACCGCGGTCGAGCTCTGAAGAGGAGCTATAGTTGCGGGTGCGGCTGGAGCTCAGGTAGCTGGAAGAGGAGAAGCCTGAGGAGGAACTCTTATAGGGGAGCTTGTCCCGCTCGTAAGAGCCCAATGATGGTGTCAGGGAGGAGCCATATGAGCTGTAGTGACTGGTATATGAAGAGCCACCATAGCGCTTAGCCGTGGAGGAGACGCGAGACATGCTGGGACCTCAGCCGGGGGGTGAGGCGTTTTCAGGCCGCATGGACTCTGTGGATAAACGAACAAGAGAGCATGTCAATCAAGCATTAGATAAAGCTAGTTTTATGCATTTTTAAAACACTTTTGTCGTAGTGACAACGTTTGACGGATGATGAGAAAAAATATATTTTCAGTCTTAAACCTACACTGAAGGTCAGCAGTTTCATAGTGCGAGTCTCTCTTCAGTTGAGCAATTTCAGTCAAAATGCTACAGTATAAACACTACCTGTTATGAATTTTGAATGACTTTGTGTCATGCCCTGAGGTCTCCTGTGTTCTGTGCGCCTGATCCTGGAAACGTACTCAATGAGTAGCAGCATGTGACTCTGGTTCAAACACAGCACACATTATGAGGGGTGTGTATTACGCAACCTGCAGGGGCTTCATTGCTAGCACGGGACCTTGAATAAAGCTGCGGGACAAAATGACTGCCATTGTTTTAAAGGGGCCCGTTTCTGTGCTGTAGGTCGAGCGGAGCACTGAGGACCCCGCTGTTTGTGTGAAACGAGAGAGCCCCCAGAGCTGAGCTGTGTGTTGAGGTGGCACAGTCTGTTCCTGTGGAGAGACAGGCTCTTGTTCACAAGGCAGTGCAGCATCTGAATAAATAAAAGTATCTGGTGTTGTTGATCCGTGTTGGGTTCTGTGAGCAGGCTCCTATTTCTTTAATCTGTCTCTCTCTCTTACTCACTCTTGCTCTCTCTCTCTCACTGAGTGCAACGCTCACAGATGCATCAATAATTCAGCACATAGATCTGGGGTAGGCAGCAAGCTGGAGGCAGTCCAAAGCACATGGCAGACCAGATCCTAACATGCTTTCACCAAACGAGAACTTTTAAGACGAGTTGTACGCTGGTTTAACATTGTGTTCCCTCTCTTTGCCCACAACAACTACGAAACCCTAGCACAGTATTGAGCAAGCTTGTTAATATTCCAATTGCTGTAATGCCATGAAAAACAAGCCTCGCGAAAGACATTTAGATGCATTTAATTAATGTATGAGGTGGAAACTGATTAACAATCAGAGAAATGCAAACTTTGTGGCAAACTTTGAATATCTTGGCAAACTGGGACAATTTTTTACTAAAAAACTGCTAGTATTATCTAGGTCATGTTTATAATATAATTCAGTAATATAATACAACAATGCAGAACAGAACAGAACAGAACAGAACAGAACAGAACATAATATAATATTGTTGCTTCTGGTTTGTGCATTTTGTCACATCCATAATATTTCCCTTCTCTTAAATAGAAAATATGTGTATAGACAGTTTTTGTGATGACAAGGAAATAATAAAGACTACATCAAAAGGTCAATATAAAATTGACTATAAAATCAGTTTTGTTGTAATATGCACAGCATACAGTATCAAGAGGAATCAAAACTGGTCAAAACTTAAGGCAAATACTGTGTGTATTTTACATTATAACTGGACAAATGTATAGCACTTGAGTAAACGACTCAAAAAAAAAAATGCAGGTGTTTTGGTTAGCAACAATATTAGCAACCACATGCTAAAGACTTGGGTACAGCTAAAGGCAGAGTCTTGGGTACAGCTATATTTACCCTGAAATGTGAGCAGATAAGAGCCCAGTGGCCGAACCGACGCCTCAGCCGCCCCCCTCCCCTCTGACCAAAGGCAAAGCTCAGCTCTTAACAACACTGCATCTGCCAAACCAAACTCTGAATCTACCTTTCATAACTGTAACTATGCAATTTTGTAACTGAACCTTTAAACACCAAGTTGTGGAGCCTTGACAGCACACCACTAGAATCAAATTAAAAACTGCACATGACTCTCATCCAGCCTGGGTTTATAAACATGCCCAACATTAGGCTATAATGTATTCAGAATGTACCACTGTCCATTAATGTTTTTAAAGACTCTGGATCATTCCAAATCTTTAAATCATTTACAGCGAGACACAACCCGAATAAAGAATTAGGAACAGAGATTTGATAACAAACATTAGTGCTATAGTCTATAAAATGGAGACATGTTTCTCAGTTTTTAACAAAAAACCCAAATAAATAAAAAGCATCATGTTAACACACCCTAAAAATCTCTAAAGATAAATTGCAACCCTGTAGTTGTGGTAAGTGCCACAGGCTCTGTTTCTCTTTCTCTCTCTCAGTATCATGTGTGCAAAGTGCACTCTGCTAGCAGGTGGGTGTTAGGTTCAGGGGTACCTACTGTAAGTAGAGCCGTTCTCTTAGTTCCAGTGGATGGAAAAACAGAGGTGGCGGTTCATAACACCTCACATACGCTGCTCAAACCTAGAATTACAAAAAACAGAGAACAGTAAATAACAGCAAATTTTGACAATGCTGTTATTTAGCTCTTAGAATGAACAAGGATTTTTCTATTTTCCTATTTAAAATAAACAGATAAAACTATTCATTATAATAAATGAATGAAGAGACATGAAGAAACATTAATATATAACGTATAAAGTCTATAAGAAACAAGACATAAAACCAAAAACTATACGTGACCATTCAAAGGCAATAAAGAGATATATGACAGCATCTTTAAAAACCAAGCTACAAAAGCAATGTTCTGCATTCTCAGGCATCAGTTCAAATGCCATTCCAGAGCCTGGTTACGCAGAACCACAAACAGTAAAGAACATAACAACTGATGACTCCGTAATGCCATGCCCTCTCCCCCACAGACCCCAGAGTGTTGGATACCAGTCAAAAACAAAACTTAAATACAAAGAAAAGAGTAAGTACACTAGAGAAGCTAGGCTCACCAATAGCATTTTCCATAGACAGCGTGCTGCTTTAGAGGCTGTAGCCCCAGAATGAGAGGACCAGAGAGGGATTGTATGAGCACAGTGATCCAGAATGCCAGAGATCATATTACTGAGCTGGTAAATATAGCAATTGCCTATGACCTCCGTGGGTCATTCAACACTTAGCTGCATTCCAATTTGTTCTTAAAGGAATAGCATTTACACCTTCTATGGGCAGGACTAGTTATGTATTATTATATAGATATATAAATTATCTATATATACAAAATGTTTAAAATATTTATATACCGTACCAAGCAAAAGTTTAGACACAAAATACCAGGTTGAGACCTCAAGAAGCTGGATGATAAAATGTATGTAGTAAGTATGAGTATGATTTTACCAATTTTAGAAGAGTGACTACTATTGATGATGCCTAAATATAACATATGTTATATGCTTTTAGTCACAACATAATTTCCACAGTTACAACTGTGTCATTTAATTGTTTTGAGTTTACTAATATTCTGTGTAATGTGGAAAAAATCTAAACAACAGTGAGTAAGTTGTTTAAAACTTTTGGCTGGAACTGTATACATATTAATTAGGTTGTTTATGTTGTTTATGAGAAATTTTCTAATATGATCAGGAGAATCAAGACAATAATTCTTGTGGTTTTCACTTGTTTACCTGCATACACAGATAAACAGAAGTACAAAACTAAGTGTACATATAACAGCAAAAGTCAAGAAAAGCCAGTGAGCATAATGCTGGGAGGGTAATAATGGGAGAGTTAAGGTAGCCTACAGTAATTATAGGAAATTATAACTGAGTTAAGTAACCATCCACACCCACAACTTAACGTGATACTATTGAATAAACAATTTTGGGTGTGACAGCTTACGTTAAATAACGAGATATTCATTCAGGCTACATGTTGTTTGGAAGAAAAGTAATTGTTGGGGTTGTAGCTTTGTACAAGTTTGACAGACAGTTAAGTGCTCGAGCAGCGCGTGTCACGTGATCATGCGCACTGTTCGCTGCAGTGTAAGTGATACTAAACTTCATCAAGAAACATTGACATAGCTTGTATAAATGTCAAGTGTATAGTTATGTTTGGTTAAAAAGACTAGACAGACTGCAGCTGACTGTCAGGCAACTGTATAATACTTTCAACAACAACAGCAGATTTATCCGATACAAAAAGACTTTGTTTATCTGAATACATTAGATTTGCAGGAGTGTCTAGAGAAATCACAATTGCAGCAGCACACTGCAATTCTACACGTTTATAAACAAGCAACCCATGTTATATAATTACTGAAATGTCTGGAAGCTTCCAGGAGGCAGTAAATCGCTCGAGAGAATGAGTGTAAATGTGCAGTGAGAGCGTTCATAGCGTTACTCACCAGAGTGCTCGAGACCCTCCTCCTTCCCCCTGCCTGCTCCTTCAAGGGAGAGCCCACCGAAAGTGAGTCTTCCAGCCGACTTATTAAACCGACGCGCGACAGTTCCCTGGTGCTCTTCAGAACAGTACACTTACATACCGAGACATTTCTGGCGTTTTTAGCCCTTGTAATATTCCCATCTCTTGACTTGTAGTCAAATGAACGGTGGCTCACTTTAACGGTGACGTCAGTTCTCTCTTCTGTCAGTTGATTGGTTGTTTGTGGCATTGAGCGTCAACGCAATGCCACCGCCCACACGTCACCTTGGCGACGGAAATAAACACTTCTTTGGGATTAGTAGTAGTAATGTAGGTGTAATCATCGACACAATATACAAAATATGTACAAAATATTACATCATTTATTCATCCTTACGTCATTCAAAACCTGTATATGACTCTTTTCTGTAGAACAGATGATGATGAAAAGTCATACAGGTTTGGAATGACCAGAGGGTGAATAAACAATAAAAGAATGTTCATCTTTTTGGTAAATTATCCTTTTAAGAAAAGAAAAATGTTAGATAGAAATACACTGAAGTGTAAAAATCAGACAATATTATTGGAAGAAATGTAAAGAAATGCATCTCTGACTGTCAATGAAAGTTTATTGTCCTTTTGAGCCACTCCGTTCGACTGACACATCAGCCTACGTGCACACATATGCTGGCAAATCAATGGTATAAAACAGTCAAATATGATTTTAAATCTATAACACATTATTGGTGTGCAAGTACATTAGCGATCATTACAGTTACAGACATAATGCATCCATTCGATAAATCTCATATTTATCATCCATCTGACGTTTAAAAGCCTTTTACATACCCTTTACAATATCTATAATATCTGTCAAATGAAATTTAAGATTAAGGACTGCAGATGTACAGCTGAAGATGTAGACTGAGAGGAAAGAAGGAGGCAATGTGTAGTCAACAGAGAGTAGCATGGATATAAAAGCACAACTGAGAAAGATGCAAGTTGTACTATGAGTCACACCAGTTAAAATTGTTGGCAGTCAACAGTAACAATCTTCATATTTTTCAGATGATTCAGAGAAAACAACAATCTCATCAAACAACTTCTGCCTTCACACTTTTTAAGTTACATTACTGTCAATGTAGTGAAATTCATAGGGAATATAAATAATGCACATATTTAAGCAAAAATCATGAAATAATTATGAAAAGTGAAATGCTAATATCAGTAGCATGTCCTGTGTGGGCACAGAACATAAAATATTGATACTCTAAAATGCAATTCTCAAAGCTTTATAGTGCTTTAATGCTAGACTAGGAGGAGCAGGTGAAGGCAAAAGGAATGTTAAAGGCATAGAGGATTGGATAATCAGGACTTTATATATCATTATATATCATTATATATATATATATATATATCTAACTGACAATCTGTCAAACAATAATTTCAGTCTAGACCAGGTACAAGATGGGATTTTTACCCTAGTAATTTGATTAGTGCTTGTGAAATAAATTACCTTCCATTATTTTCTTCTTATGAGTTGCATGTATTAGCCACTGTTACATCTCTGACTATCTATTTATTTCATCATTTGGTATAAGTCTTAAACAACAAGCAAAAAAGCCAACATGTAAAAATGACAATTAAAGCAACATCATTTAGATTTTTACTTTATCATTACATTATATTAAATATGTTTCCTTAATGGAATCATTAATGTTAAATATTTTAGCCTTTTACTGTAAAGAACTTAAAACAATCACAGTTAAATCTTTCCTTACACTGTTATATGTCAGAATTTAGTACATAACAGATAATTTAATCTACTACTAATTGAAGCATCTCTGACATTTTACTGTAAGTCAATGCAAATGCATAACAGAGTTACACTAAAATTTCTGTACTCTTATGTCAAAAATAAAGTTAAATGCCAGTCAATGACATAAGGCCTGTTCACACCAAGGACGATAATATTTAGCTTAGAAAAACAACATTATCGTCTGTTGGTGTAGTTATTCTTCTTGGTGTGAACGAGTCTTTTTTCAATGAAAAAGACTGACCACAATATATTGTGTTTCAGTCAGTTCTAGATGTCACATTTTTAAAAAGTGACTCGAATAGCTGCAGTATCGTTAATTCAATAAGGTCTTAAATAATTGACACAGCAGGTGAAACCCTGGTTATGTTATACTGGCTGAATACAGCCATACACCATGATTGATTTGCTACAGGTTTGTTTTGTATGCTCTTGAACACTTTTGATCAGTAAATCAACAAATAAACATAAATAAATGTGCAAAAAATGTTCTTTGAAAAAACCATTAAAAAAACAAAGCATGCGGCAACGCAAATTTCTTTGCTATCAGTCAGATCATAAAAATAGATAAAATGAACTGGGCATTTATAATCATTCAAAGATAAATGTGAATAAGATCTATAAATCAAATCTATATTTGTATGAAGCTAGCACTGCCCATATATAAGATATACAAGGCCTGAGAGTCTTTTGCATGTAATTAATGGCTGACACAGCATACGACACATATCAGCAGGCAATGGACATATCCATGACTTCTCTTTAAATGCAATGCAACATTTTCTTTTAGTGAAACATTACAGTCAGTGTATTTAAGCTAACGGTGATTGTCTTGATGGGTCTAAAAAATGCACACTGTGGGTTGCCAGAGCCCTCCTCTGTGCTTTTATATTTGAAACTTCAGGGACAAAAGAGAAACTTGTTAAACCAAAACTAAAAGTGCACAAGAGTCTGTGTGTCTGGTGGCTTTGTAGTGACATGACAGAGAAGTGCTGCTTGCGTACAACTAAAACATCCTTTGACGCCTCAGCAAATCTGAAGAGCTTGTATATGTTCCCTGAAAATCAGTCCCAATCACTCTGGGGAGCCCAGGTGGAACTAGTTCAAAGTGGATTTGGTCATTTAAATACAGCGATCGGTGGGCGATCCCAGGGCACAACAGCTATTTTGTTTTGGGAACCACCAGTAACTCATCCCCATCTTGAATGCTATAAGAGTGCAAAGCCCGTGCGCTGTATTTTAACTCATCGGGTCCCAAGGGAGAGTCCTTGTCGATGTAGTAAAGGCGCATGTTGCTGGTGGAGAGCTGCACCACAGTCCCTCAGCTGTTTCTTTAGCTCAGCGACGGTCTGGTCTAGCCGGATACTCACCTGCTCCACTTTGTCTTCATAACGGACCTCTACCTTGGCATGACAACGTGGACGCAGGTCGATTTTAGCCAGAGGAGCCAGTTTTCCATACTTGCTTACCAAGCAGTGATACCTTCAAAGCAAAAAAGAAAACGCTACCATTTGAGCTTCAGAAACAGTTGTGCAAAGTATGAACTGTATAAAAACCTGTGTGGTACCTGTGTGGCAGCTCTTCTTCTGAATGATCAAAATGATAGCGAATAAAGAATCGTTCAGCATCCTCTCTCTCTCCATCTGTCACAGCACTCCCATTCAGGCGGGTCACTGACGGCAGTCTGAGATAGATGAATTGAGATGATTAACACTTCTACAACATTACAAGTACTATACGTTTTTGAAACTATACGTTTATAAGGTCTATTGAGATCTCCTGTACTTACTGGGCTATCATTAAACTGCGACGCTCTGCGCTTGTGTAGGCCTGCAGAAGAGGAATACGTTGCAACCTCACCTCTTCCAGTTTGGGCAGACAGTTTAGCTTTTCAATGTCCTCCCACTGATTAAGTCCTGACTCACACAAAATCAACAGAAATTTTTTTTTAGGGTTATACGTAACTGCATTGTATTAAAAATAGTAATTAGACAATTCTACAATTGACAACACAGTCCCTAAGTGATACCAGAGTTGTGCATATTAATGCTCCGTAGATTAGGAAAGAGTCGGCGAAGGATTTCTCCTGAGTCCTCAATGGAGCTCAGTTTATTGTTAGCCATGATCAGAGTGTCCAGAGCGGGGAACATGGAGCCGAACTTTCGCACCTCGTTCCAGTCCCGCAGGCTGTTGTCCGTGATGTGGAGCAGACGCAGTGTGGAGCAGGGCATGGGGAAAGGTGTCACAGTGGTGTACTCATTAAGGCACAGGAACAATTCCTCTAGCCTGAACAAAACAGATTCATATTACTGGAGCCCTCACATACCACAGTGGAAACTTCTGTGGAACCTGATGGAAGCTTCTCATATGACATTTGGGATAAGTAGTCTTGCTTTTCCTCAAAAGTTCTTTGAAAAACAAACAAAGGCAATCACAGAAAAACAAAACAACATGTGACTTGCTAAATATTGTCATATGCATTTTAAAATATATATTGATATTTATAGTTTTGTCTTTTTTTTCTTAAATTTTAACCATGGAACAGAAATTTCTAAAATCATCAATATGTAGGTGACCGCTCTCTAGGACTTTGTGAATGTTATCACAAAAAAAAAAACATGAATATATTAATAACATAAGAAATGAGCTATCTGCATTATGTTAGAACAGATGAGTACCAGTGTTTTAGAAAAGCAGCCAGAAAGATAGCCATCACTTACAGTTGAAAAGTATTAAGGAAATTTAATAAGGATTTATTCCATGACAATAGACCGGGATATCTTTGAACAGTGAAGTAAAAGTATAAAATTGTGTTGTAAACGTGTATTTAGAAATTAAAATATGTTGCATGTGAAAAAGTATAAAGTTTAAAATTCATATAAATAAATTCTACTAAAAGCCATAATGTACAAGGAGAGTGGGCAAACTGATTTCCATAGCAGTCTAGACATCTCAAAATAGATACAGCAATCAATACCACACAAGCTCATCATCGCTCTCTGTTACACAGAGAATCAGACCATATTTTTTTCCAAATATGAGGATAAATATGAAGCGGCACTCACTCAGGCACCTCTCGTGTGAAAGTGTGAACTGTGTCCCAGGACACTTGAGTATTGTTAAGAACTAGACGGCGGATGCTTGAGAAGGCCTTAGCACAGTCTGGCTCCAGGACTGCATCTCTCAGCTGATTAGAGCTCAGGTTCAGAAACTCCAGGTTTGGGATTTTGGAAACGATCTTGCTGATCTTGAAGAGGTTAAACAAATAGATTCAAACATAATTTACTAAGTTCTACTCTTTGTTATTATTACTCTGATGAACAGTAAAGCAATGCAAATTTTTGGAATTAACATTTTGGACACTGATGCACACCTGTTAGTGGTGTTAATTGTAAATCTGTTTTAAGATCCTTTTTTTAGCTACTCACAACAAATAATACAGATTTGTAATTTAGTGTTGTATGGACTACTTTTCTTACTGGTGCTTTCATGGTGTTTGGTTGTTGTTTGAAGCATAAAGCCCCAAGGCAATATAAATTCTCATTGAGCTGTACAATTATTTAAAGTTCTTTTTGAGAAAAGGACAGCATATCAGTGGGACAATATGAGTTACTATTAATATCAAGGAGACAGTGAGGTCTGTGTTTAATCAGCAAAGATAAATTGAGAAACTCACCTCATGCCAGTCCTGGAGCTTGTTGTGGGACAAATCAAGCTCAACAACGTGAGCACAGAAGGCAGCAATTTCTCCCTCATCTCCTGCATGACTGATTCCACAGCCATTTAAAACCAACACACTGGGCAAGTTCAGACGGTCTAAGGCAGAATGACCACACAACTATTGAACTATGAAGTTCAATACAGTTGCCAAAAGACATAATAAACCTTTCAGCAATTTTACAAGTCACCGAATGTTGCCCTTACCTTTCATAGGTGATCCCTGTTGCCCTGATGGCACGACCACCACCCCCAGGCCTGGGCCTCGGCGGCAGGGGAAGTTTTCTGGGCTGTATTTTTCACTGATCGCCTCCATAAAGGTGCGGCCTTCAAACTCGGTCACTTCCATTGCACTGGCCACGTCACACACCCTCTGCAGCTTTTGATGCAGAGTTAATAAACAGCTGAACACCTACAAAACAGCAAACTATTATTTTATCACAGTACGATATGCAGTGACAACTGTTAGATATGGTGATGAAAATCTAGTTAAAAACAGCAGCCCTCCAGACTAAAAGCTCCATTTTTAAACAGAGCTCATTTTGGCATGGCCTAGTTTTATTCGTCTGCCGACTAAATAAGTAATGTTTTTAGATAACTTGAAACCCACGCCATTAGTGAGCTAGGCAATGTTGGTGAACAAACTGCTAAATATGTTTATCTCCAATAACCAGTAAACAGTAATAGTTACACTAACAGTACATGTTTGAGTGTTATGCATTCTCACCTGCTGTGATATTTATCCTCACAGGTCCTAAGTCCACAATCACTACTGTGTAATAAAATAAACTATGATTTACTGCAGTTATAAGACAATTAAGCTTTAGGTTTCAAGTCTAAAAACAAGGTCCCCAAGTGGCTGCACACCAGCAGAGTGACTGATTCAAGCTCAGTGTCCTCCTCGTGTCACTTTTTAATCAGATGCGAATTTAGACATACAGCTGCAGAAAGGAGACAACAAATCAGAAATAATAACAGCACTTTACAGTCAACATAGTGCCAACATAGTGCCTAAACAAACCCAAAAATTGTATGCATAAGTCAACATAGTCCATAATAAAAAAATTTTTTGTATTCACAACTTTATTTACATGAGGCCAACATATATACGTGCATATAACAGTACTTAAAAATAACAGCTGGCTTTCTCAACAAAACATTGCCAAGACAACGTACTACCTAAACTGTTTCATGTAAGTCTAGCAAGCAAAAGAGCTCTAGTTTGTATGTAAAAATTTAACCAACTTTCCTAAAATTAAAACTAAAGTGTGACTTTCTATTTTTATGCATTTAATTGGTTCCTGCTTTTTTGCATGTTTTTATTTATTGTTGTTTTGCATAAATTCATTACACATAATACAGAGAACATTCTGTGAAAATTAAATCTTTATTTTATTGAATGAGTAAGGTCATGTCAAATATTAAAATCAATGTTTGGGAAGCCAACTTCCGGTATTTCAGGTACGTGCAAAATAAGAAAATGCAGCGTCAATAAAATTATTAATTATAGCATTTAAAAAGGTTTCATTTAATTTCAGGTTTATTAATGAAAATTTGAGTACTGTATCTCAAAATCTATTACATCTGTCATTTACAGCAATAAACACCAGACACCTCTGGCTGATGGCATTCAGCAACCGCAGAAAAATTCATACAGTACAAACCATAATGACAATAACATGACGACACAGGGGAAGGACGCGGGTCTCATGGATAAATACTGAGGCTAAATCAATGTGTCAGATGACTTTACTGCACAAGGATGCACATCTGATAGCTGACACTGACAGTAGTTACCAAAGACGTGCCAACGGAAAGAGAATATAATAAGTAAATGTTTGTGTTATCAAAATAATTCTGCAATCCATTACCTCATCTAAAATGTAGCTAGCCTGAGGCGAAAACATCCGAGCATGATAATAAAGTAGCTTACATGAGAGAGCAGCTCCTCGAGGAGACTGGTGACAGCACGTCGACATTCACCCAAACCTGCTGACGATCAACGGTTTATACGTGTCCCTTAAATTAAAATTTTGCACTTTGATCTGTGTGCTTTTCCGCGTTGCTCTTGTTATTTGTTGACAAAGCTGTCACGCTGACCCTATTGTCACGGAAGTGACGTCATTTCCACTGGACGGTCGTGATTGGTTCTTTTTCTTTTTTGTTTTATGGCGTTCCAACGTTAAGGTGCATTACCGTCACCTACTATACTTAAGAGTGGACCAGAGTGATTAAAATAATTATATATATATATATATATAATTTATATTCTATTTATTAACATCGTCGTGATTAGTTGTTCTGTTGTATTGAACTAATATCTCTTGAGCGCCCTCGCTGGCGGAGTGGGGAACAACACTGAAAAACCAGCCTCTGCAACATTAGTAAATTGATCAATTTAAATATCACATTGTCAGGTTTATTAGTTATTTTATTTTTAAAGTATGTGTAAAGTAAATTCAAATATAAAATGTATTTTATTTTTTTCCCTTTTTTAAATTTTTTTATTCAATGCCATAAGAACAAGAGCTATTACATATTCACATGTTCATATCATATTAACATTAGGTGCCAAAGGAAAAAAATAGTTTTTTACATAAATTTCAGTGCTTTCAGAGCATTACATATGTTTTCATGCTTTTTTGTTTTTAGTTTGTTCCAAAAGATTTACATATAATTTGAAGTCATTTATAAAATGTGAAAAATTTGGTTTGCATTGAGCCCACTTCTTCTTATGTATATGGTATTTTCCTAATAAAATAAGCAAATGTATGATATGTAGTGTGTACTTTACATTTCAAGTTTTCATTTTTTGTATAAAAAGTACATCAAATATACAAATTTCTATCATACAATCAAGTTTTCTATTAATATAGAATTCTTAATCTTTCCAAAATAATCTTGTATAAAAACAATGAAAAAACAAATGCAAAATAGTTTCTTATCATCAGGTTTATTATGGAGCTGAAACAGTGGTTGGATGACGCACTGGAGCCACCAAGCCTGGCCCTGCCCCTACCAATATAATAACTACAGCGTGATAGCATCAGCGCGTTAGCACCCCCAGCGTTTGACATCACTGAGCGAGAATCCTGCCTATTTTTCTGTTGAATTGATCTGGTGTAAAAGCAAAAAGCATAATAACTTTTTTAAGTTAAATTAATAAGTAAATATTTAGAAAACTAATTTAATCAAATTGCATGTTTCTGTGGTTTTCATTAAAATCTCTTGCATACAACTAATATAAATATTAGAATTATTCACAGAACAGGGGCCTATATAGTATAACTGCTGGATTTTGTGGGGCCCCCTGGGCAGTGGGGGCCCCGATAATTGTCACCACCTTTCACCCCATCAGCGACGGCCCTGAACATTACTGTAAGAAAATAAGTGTGTTCATTTAATGGGGTAACTTATAAAAGTTTATCAGTATCATCTACATATAATGTTGCTCATCATAAGAGACACATCATAATGAAGATTCTAAAATAGACACCAGCAGTTAAGATCTGATTATTTATCTCTGTCTCCTAACACAATCCCTCACACATTAATTATTCCAAACGCGAAAGAGGAAACCTTTTTTTTTTTTTACCAAAAAAGGTGCTATTATAGCACTTAAAGTGGTGCAATACAGAAATTAAACCAAAAGTGGTGATATGTAAAAACAAATTGTTTAAATTAAATACTAATATTTGCTGTTTCACAAGTAGAGCCATTCATGTTTATTCCTTTATGGGGAACATCTCCTGCTGAAGGTAACACACCTTTACTGACCAAACAAGCTTTTAAATCTTTCCTAAGCAGTGATCTATAAGAAACAAATCATCTTTCCTACTAGTTTCTATTTTCTTTACACTTGTTTTATAAATGAATTAAAACCGGAAGTTGCCATAATTATACAGCAAACAAACAAACAAACGACTCCAGACCTAAACATACCTAACTAGTCTTCAGAGGGTACCGATTGAGAGGCAAGCCTCCCCCGGATTACCTCCAAAATAACAAACTAAAATAATAAACAAAACAATAAATCAGTAAACCAGTAGCAGAGATGCAGCTTGGCACAACCCCTGGCTTACTCTATCTAACTGGAGTTCATTTGCAACATTATTTGTTTGCTGAGCAACACACTTAAAGGAAATTCACCAAATTAAAATAAGAAGACGAGCCCCCAAATTATGTTACAGCCCTCTGTCTAAATCTCAATAAGGAGGGAAATGCAACATAAAGAAAAGACACGTACAATGAGAGAAAACAATAAATAATCACAATATTTTTAAGTCGCTTTGGATAAAAGCATCAGCTAAATGCCTAAATGCCTAAATGCCTAAATGTAAATGTGAATGTGAATGTGAATGTGAATGTGAATGTGAATGTGAATGTTAATGTTAATGTGAATGTGAATGTGAATGTAAATGTGATTGTGAATGTGAATGTGAAATGTAGTGAACACACACATTGTGAACACACACATTGCAAGTTGTGAACACACACATTATGAAGTTGTGAACACACACATTGCAAGTTGTGAACACACACATTGCAAGTTGTGAACACACACATTGTGAATTGTGAACACACACATTGTGAGTTGTCACTCTGACTCACTACCACAGGCCACAACCACCCCAGAAAGTGATGGACCAAGCTGGTAGTCCCGCCGAGAGCACTGCACCAGAGCTAGGAAACAAGCGAATCTAATAAATTATCAAACTACCAAAAGTGGTAATATGTCAAATTATATTATTTAAATTAAATAATAATATTCGCTGTTTCAAAAGTAGGGCCATTCCTGTTTCCCACCCACCCACCTTACAGTGCAGGCCCCACTTCTAACTCTAAATGAGACTCTGGGGTGAACCACAGCCCAGCCCGCTCACTAAGTGAAGTGAAAGTGACCTCTGCATTTAACCCATTCAGTGAGTAGTGGTCTTCTTATGATGTCGCTTCATTGTCTCTTAATATTTGTAAGTCGCTATGGAAAAAAGCGTCAGCTAAATGCCTAAATGTAAATGTGAATGTAAATGTAAATGTAAATGTAAATGTAAATGTAAATGTGAATGTGAATGTGAATGTGAATGTGAATGTGAATGTGAATGTGAATGTGAATGTAAATGTGAATGTGAATGTGAATGTGCATGTGAATGTGAATGTAGTGAACACACATTGCAAGTGGTGAACACACACATTGCAAGTGGTGAACACACACATTGCAAGTTGTGAACACACACATTGCAAGTTGTGAACACACACATTGTGAATTGTGAACACACACATTGTGAGTTGTCACAAGTCTGACTCACTACCACAGGCCACAACCACCCCAGAAAGTGATGGACCAAGCTGGTAGTCCCGCCGAGAGCACTGCACCAGAGCTAGGAAACAAGCGAATCTAATAAATTATCAAACTACCAAAAGTGGTAATATGTCAAATTATATTATTTAAATTAAATACTAATCATCGCTGTTTCAAAAGTAGGGCCATTCCTGTTTCCCACCCACCCACCTTACAGTGCAGGCCCCACTTCTAACTCTAAATGAGACTCTGGGGTGAACCACAGCCCAGCCCGCTCACTAAGTGAAGTGAAAGTGACCTCTGCATTTAACCCATTCAGTGAGTAGTGGTCTTCTTATGATGTCGCTTCATTGTCTCTTAATATTTGTAAGTCGCTATGGAAAAAAGCGTCAGCTAAATGCCTAAATGTAAATGTGAATGTAAATGTAAATGTAAATGTGAAATGTGAATGTGAATGTGAATGTGAATGTGAATGTAGTGAACACACATTGCAAGTGGTGAACACACACATTGCAAGTGGTGAACACACACATTGCAAGTTGTGAACACACACATTGCGAGTTGTGAACACACACATTGTGAATTGTGAACACACACATTGTGAGTTGTCACAAGTCTGACTCACTACCACAGGCCACAACCACCCCAGAAAGTGATGGACCAAGCTGGTAGTCCCGCCGAGAGCACTGCACCAGAGCTAGGAAACAAGCGAATCTAATAAATTATCAAACTACCAAAAGTGGTAATATGTCAAATTATATTATTTAAATTAAATAATAATATTCGCTGTTTCAAAAGTAGGGCCATTCCTGTTTCCCACCCACCCACCTTACAGTGCAGGCCCCACTTCTAACTCTAAATGAGACTCTGGGGTGAACCACAGCCCAGCCCGCTCACTAAGTGAAGTGAAAGTGACCTCTGCATTTAACCCATTCAGTGAGTAGTGGTCTTCTTATGATGTAAGCTTCATTGTCTCCTAATATTTGTAAAATTAAGCTTTGGATAAAAGCGTCAGCTAAATGCCTAAATGTAAATGTGAATGTGAATGTAAATGTGAGTGAACACACATTGTAAGTTGTAAAACACAACCAGAGCTAGCTAATAGCTGAGATCTAATAGCTTTTTAAATTTTTCAAATAGATCAAAATAATTTTCCTTTAGTGAAATCACTTTATATCACTATATAGTTGACATGTTTCCTAAATTCCCAAGAAACGTCAACTAATTATCAAACTACCAAAGAGGGTGATATGTAAATCATAATGTTTATATTATATACTAATAATCGCTGTTTCAAAAGTAGGGCCATTCCTGTTTCCCACCCACCCACCTTACAGTGCAGGCCCTACTTCTAACTCTAAATGAGACTCTGGGGTGAACCACAACCCAGCCCGCCCTGTGTCCCAAACCCTACCACCCAAACAGGGAACTAAACACTTAGTGCAAGCAGTAAGTGTTGACTCATGGTAGTCCCGGAAAAGCACTGCATCAGAGCTAGGAAACAAGGACCAATCTAATAGCGAGATCTAACAGCGCTTCGTTTCTAAAATACTTTCGACTTTTCAGTTACTCGTATTTCTTAGAGAAAATAATATTCAGGAAACGTAACTAATACATCATACAAGCAAAAGTGATAGCGCGTTCTAGCTTTCGTTTCTTAAAAGACTCAATATGTCATTATACTATAAGATAAAGAGATCTTTCTTACCTGTCTGAAGTGTTTCTTCCTGCTGCTTACCTGTTTCTCCTTCACCACAGAATGCCACATTAGAGTCACTCAGCGCTGTAGGCTGCAGCAGACTTCTATGACATCACACACAAAACGTTCTAAAACAATTCTGCGCGTCAGTAACAGTGTGAATACTAAACTTACATTAAAGTCTAAAGTAAATGATGAGAAATGTTGAGAAACACATTCAGAAATGTCGGAAATGTATTGCTGAAACTTTCATTTCTTAAAATGTTAATCTCAATATGTCATTATACTATAAGATAAAGAGATCTTTCTTACCTGTCAGAAGTGTTTCATCCTGCTGCTTACGCGTTTCTCCTTCACCACAGAATGCCACAACAGAGTTCACTCATTACATCACACATTTCTGAGCTTTAATAACAATGTGAATACTGAACTGACATTAAAGTCCGTGTAACGTAAATTATGAGAAATAAAAATAAATTAAAAGTGTCGGGAATACATATATATATATATATATATATATATATATATATATATATATATATATATATATATATATATATATATATATATATATATATATATATATATAAGATTTCAATATATACAATAATTTAATAATATAATTAATGCTGTTTACTGTGAAAAACTTTGGTAAAAAGTTTTGGTAACTGCTTCATTGTGATTCAGAGTGTGTTAAATCATGTGCTATTAGTCTGTTCAGTGCTCCTCTAGCGGCTGGATATTACTGGAAACGTTTTAGAAAACATCACTGGCTTTGTGAATGGGAACAATTGAGGGTTATAAAATTGCCTTTTTTATAAAACAAATCTAAAGTAAAAAGACAATAATGCACTGCACCAGAGCTAGGAAACAAGCTTAATCTAATGAATTATCAAACTACCAAAAGTGGTAATATGTCAAATTATATTATTTAAATTAAATAACAATATTCGCTGTTTTCAAAAGTAGGGCCATTCCTGTTTCCCACCCACTCACCTTACAGTGCAGGCCCCACTTCTAACTCTAAATGAGACTCTGGGGTGAACCACAGCCCAGCCAGCTCACTAAGTGAAGTGAAAGTGACCTCTGCATTTAACCCATTCAGTGAGTAGTGGTCTTCTTATGATGTCAATACTTCATTGTCTCCTAATATTTGTAAGTTAAGCTTTGGATAAAAGCGTCAGCTAAATGCCTAAATGTAAATGTGAATGTGAATGTAAATGTAGTGAACACACATTGTAAGTTGTAAAACACAACCAGAGCTAGCTAATAGCTTAGATCTAATAGCTTTTTAAATTTTCAAATAGCTCAAAATAATTTTCCTTTACTCCATTAATTATAGGGAAATCACTTTATATCACTATATAGTTGACATGTTTCCTAAATTCCCAAGAAACGTCAACTAATTATCAAACTACCAAAGAGGGTGATATGTAAATCATAATGTTTATATTATATACTAATAATCGCTGTTTCAAAAGTAGGGCCATTCCTGTTTCCCACCCACCCACCTTACAGTGCAGGCCCCACTTCTAACTCTAAATGAGACTCTGGGGTGAACCACAGCCCAGCCCGCTCACTAAGTGAAGTGAAAGTGACCTCTGCATTTAACCCATTCAGTGAGTAGTGGTCTTCTTATGATGTCGCTTCATTGTCTCTTAATATTTGTAAGTCGCTATGGAAAAAAGCGTCAGCTAAATGCCTAAATGTAAATGTGAATGTAAATGTAAATGTAAATGTAAATGTAAATGTAAATGTGAATGTGAATGTGAATGTGAATGTGCATGTGAATGTGAATGTAGTGAACACACATTGCAAGTGGTGAACACACACATTGCAAGTTGTGAACACACACATTGCAAGTTGTGAACACACACATTGCAAGTTGTGAACACACACATTGTGAATTGTGAACACACACATTGTGAGTTGTCACAAGTCTGACTCACTACCACAGGCCACAACCGCCCCAGAAAGTGATGGACCAAGCTGGTAGTCCCGCCGAGAGCACTGCACCAGAGCTAGGAAACAAGCGAATCTAATAAATTATCAAACTACCAAAAGTGGTAATATGTCAAATTATATTATTTAAATTAAATAATAATCATCACTGTTTCAAAAGTAGGGCCATTCCTGTTTCCCACCCACCCACCTTACAGTGCAGGCCCCACTTCTAACTCTAAATGAGACTCTGGGGTGAACCACAGCCCAGCCCGCTCACTAAGTGAAGTGAAAGTGACCTCTGCATTTAACCCATTCAGTGAGTAGTGGTCTTCTTATGATGTCGCTTCATTGTCTCATAATATTTGTAAGTCGCTATGGAATAAAGCGTCAGCTAAATGCCTAAATGTAAATGTAAATGTAAATGTGAATGTGAATGTGAATGTGAATGTGAATGTAAATGTAAATGTAAATGTAAATGTGATTGTGAATGTGAATGTAGTGAAAACACATTGCAAGTGGTGAACACACACATTGCGAGTTGTGAACACACACATTGTGAGTTGTGAACACACACATTGTGAGTTGTCACAAGTCTGACTCACTACCACAGGCCACAACCACCCCAGAAAATGATGGACCAAGCTGGTAGTCCCGCCGAGAGCACTGCACCAGAGCTAGGAAACAAGCGAATCTAATAAATTATCAAACTACCAAAAGTGGTAATATGTCAAATTATATTATTTAAATTAAATACTAATAATCGCTGTTTCAAAAGTAGGGCCATTCCTGTTTCCCACCCACCCACCTTACAGTGCAGGCCCCACTTCTAACTCTAAATGAGACTCTGGGGTGAACCACAGCCCAGCCCGCTCACTAAGTGAAGTGAAAGTGACCTCTGCATTTAACCCATTCAGTGAGTAGTGGTCTTCTTATGATGCCGCTTCATTGTCTCCTAATATTTGTAAGTCGCTATGGAAAAAAGCGTCAGCTAAATGCCTAAATGTAAATGTAGTGAACACACATTGTAAGTTGTAAAAACACAACCAGAGCTAGCTAATAGCGAGATCTAATAGCTTTTTTAAAATTTTCAAATAGCTCAAAATAATTTTCCTTTACTCGTAATTATAGGGAAATCACTTTATATCACTATATAGTTGACATGTTTCCTAAATTCCCAAGAAACGTCAACTAATTATCAAACTACCAAAGAGGGTGATATGTAAATCATAATGTTTATATTATATACTAATAATCGCTGTTTCAAAAGTAGGGCCATTCCTGTTTCCCACCCACCCACCTTACAGTGCAGGCCCTACTTCTAACTCTAAATGAGACTCTGGGGTGAACCACAACCCAGCCCGCCCTGTGTCCCAAACCCTACCACCCAAACAGGGAACTAAACACTTAGTGCAAGCAGTAAGTGTTGGGCCAAGTTGGTAGTCCCCTTAAAAGCACTGCATCAGAGCTAGGAAACAAGCGAATCTAATAGCGAGATCTAACAGCGCTTCGTTTCTAAAATACTTTCGACTTTTCAGTTACTCGTATTTCTTAGAGAAAATAATATTCAGGAAACGTAACTAATACATCATACAAGCAAAAGTGATAGCGCGTTCTAGCTTTCGTTTCTTAAAAGACTCAATATGTCATTATACTATAAGATAAAGAGATCTTTCTTACCTGTCTGAAGTGTTTCTTCCTGCTGCTTACCTGTTTCTCCTTCACCACAGAATGCCACATTAGAGTCACTCAGCGCTGTAGGCTGCAGCAGACTTCTATGACATCACACACAAAACGTTCTAAAACAATTCTGCGCGTCAGTAACAGTGTGAATACTAAACTTACATTAAAGTCTAAAGTAAATGATGAGAAATGTTGAGAAACACATTAGAAATGTCGGAAATGTATTGCTGAAACTTTCATTTCTTAAAATACTTAATCTCAATATGTCATTATACTATAAGATAAAGAGATCTTTCTTACCTGTCAGAAGTGTTTCATCCTGCTGCTTACGCGTTTCTCCTTCACCACAGAATGCCACAACAGAGTTCACTCATTACATCACACATTTCTGAGCTTTAATAACAATGTGAATACTGAACTGACATTAAAGTCCGTGTAACGTAAATTATGAGAAATAAAATAATTATAAGTGTCGGGAATACATATATATATATATATATATATATATATATATATATATATATATATATATATATATATATATATATATATATATATATATATATATATATATATTAAGATTTCAATATATATTAAATAATTTAATAATATAATTAATGCTGTTTACTATGAAAAAAGTTCTGGTAAAAAGTTTTGGTAACTGCTTCGGCGATTCAGAGTTTGTTAAATCATGTGCTATTAGTCTGTTCAGTGCTTCCCTCTAGCGGCTGGATATTACTGAAACGTTTTAGAAAACATCACTGGCTTTGTGAATGGGATTATAAAATTGCTTTTTTTATAAAACATATCTAAAGTAAAAAGACAATAATGATATTTACTTATTTTAAATTTGCTGTATGACATTAATCCATTTATTTTGCAACACACTTGTCCTCGGCAGGGTTGAAGGAGGCCTAGAGTCCATCATGGGGCACTTACAGACAAACAGGCGCACATATTTTACACACACCATAGTAATTCCCATTTTTGTGATATTAAAGGAACTGGAATTACTAACATGCATGTGTTTGGACTGTGGGGAAACCAGAGTACCCAGAAGAAACCCACAGTGAAATAGGTTGAACAAAGATCTGAGAACTTATTAAAAACGGATGATACTTTCACAATGATGGTGATTTTAAATGTAGTGGTCATTTGATTTATTATACATCAACTTGTTTAACAGTCAATTTAATGGTGCTATAAAAATAAAGAAAACAAGAAAAACAGTATTGTAAATAAATTGAAAAAAGTATTTATGTTTTAAAGATGTAGTACTATTTTACCTGTTAACAACTGCAAGCATAACATTCTTTAACAAAATTAAAGGAGATTAAACAGTAAGTATGAATAAAAGCACATGGACTTATATGGTGAACATCTGTTGTTTGATCTAGTGTTTTATGCTCTTCAGGCACAGTGATTGAAGTATTCCTTTTCAGACCGCTCACCTAGAAAAAAGATTTTTAAAACATTATTTGACGAAAGTGCATAATGTAAATGTGTCAGAAACTGTTTATAGTCTGGTCTGGTCCATCACTGGTCTGAAAATATAAATGATGAGTGATTGTCTTACTGGTCTGGTAGTAATCATAGACTTTTATCACTGCTGGCTTGAGGTTCTCTACTACAAGTATTTGTTTAATACGCAGTTTGTGGAAAACGGCAACATTCTTTTGAATCTGTGAGGAAACCAAATAAATTCATCAGAATGTTCAATTCAGGTTTATCAGTGATATGATTCATAACTGATATTATTGTCCTCTTTTGTCTGTGATAATTATTGTTATATTATACAAAATGTCTGTATTTCTAGCTACCAGTCTTAAAGTATATCTTAAAGGACATTGTCTTTAGCTCATAAAGGGCATGATGATACCTCTTGTAAATACAGGATGACACGATCTTCCTTAGATTCAACACGATGCACAAGTGCTGCACTCTTCAGCTGTGTTTACTGTATAGGCACAGTATTAACCTTATAAACAATAAACAATCTTACCAAATCAAGAGAAGAAGAATCTGCTACAAAACCGGACAAAAGTTTGATATCCACAATGACCATATTAGTACTGGGTTGTGACCCAGTATATCTGCCCAGAACACAGACACATAACAAGTTCAGCATCCTCTACACATACTCACTAAATGTGGAAGAACTGCAAATCTGTTCTTACACAATGGTAAATTTGACATCCAGAATTTGTCCGTTTGACTTCTTACACACACCCTCTGTCTTAGCATCGATGGTTAATGTATTCCTTTCAGTGGGGGTGGGGATATTGTAAAAAAGTGAAATCTATGAAAGAGTCACAAACCGTTCATCTTCTGATACAATACAAGGCAGTGGGTCATAAAATCTGCTTTAGGTGAAACTCTGATTAGTTTGCTTGACTTTTCAGACCTGCACAGAGACACAGGTTGAGCCCTTCACTTCAATACTGTATTTGCCTGGAACGTTCTTCAGCTGTTTCTCCTGATACAGTAACTTGTTTTCCTGATTCACATCAAAGTTGAGAGAGTCTCCTGCTGACTGAACCGTCACTGTGCTGGAACCATCAGAGCTGAACACTTTAGTGGCGTATAAAGACAAAGCCTGAAGAGCCACAACTGTGTCCTGATAACATCACAACATCATCAGTACAACATGAAAATGCATTGTGAATAAACTCGTTCATGTGTAGTACTTTGAGTAACCTGTGTGGATGAGAATCCTCCGTAGGCATTCTGCTGCTTCACAAGCCAGTTGACAATCCTGTTTGTGTAACCCAGATCAGCTGTAGTGACTGAATCTGCAGTGAGAACAGCTAGAAGAACATATGAGCTGATCTCCACTGCCAGAGAACCAGAATCATCAGCAGATCCCATCTGAGACCAGTGCAACTGAGACCCTAACAGGGATTTGAGAATCGTTAAACTGGGTCTATCAAAACTGAAACAAATGTAAGCTCAAACTCAAATCAAACCTTCTGAAATGCCACTGCTCATTAACTTTCCCAAAAGATAATCTCGAGTTAAACGGTCTCCTGCCAGACTAAATGTGTAAGCGAGCAAAGCAGTGGTGTATGTGTTGCCGATTTCACCAACAAATCTCTTCAGACACAGCAAGCCTTTACTAACAGCAGGATCCTACAACAGAAATTGATGTGACATAACACTGTACAGCCAGTTGCTCTTTCAAACATGTCAACTCTACTGACCGTAACTGATGTGTTCAGTTCGAGCAGTGATGCGGTTATATAGGCAGAAATGGTCACGCTGTCACTTACACCTCCCTACAATAGATGGATAGCAAACAAAAATATTACACACATCAATATAAGTACAATAATTGAAATGATAAAGTTTATTTTGTATTGAATTATTATTTTGTTGTATTGAACTAATATCTCTTGAGCGCCCTCGCTGGCGGAGTGGGGAACAACACTGAAAAACCAGCGTCTGCAACATTGGTAAATTGATCAATTTAAATATCACATTGTCAGGTTTATTAGTTATTTTATTTTTAAAGTATGTGTAAAGGAAAATCAAATATCAAATTTATTTTATTTTTATTTTTTTATTTTTTTTTTTCAATGCCATAAGAACAAGAGGTATTACATATTCACATGTTCATATCATATTACATTAGGTGCCAAAGGAAAAAAATGTTTTTTTTCTATACATTTTAGTGCTTTCAGAGCATTACATATGTTTTCATTGTTTTTTTGTTTTTAGTTTGTTCCAAAAGATTTACATATAATTTGAAGTCATTTATAAAATGTGAAAAATTTGGTTTGCATTGAGCCCACTTTTCTTCTTATGTATATGGTATTTTCCTAATAAAATAAGCAAATGTATAATATGTAGTGTGTACTTTACATTTCAAGTTTTCATTTTTTGTATAAAAAGTACATCAAATATACAAATTTCTATCATACAATCAAGTTTTCTATTAATATAGAATTCTTAATCTTTCCAAAATAATCTTGTATAAATACAATGAAAAAACAAATGCAAAATAGTTTCTTATCATCAGGTTTATTATGGAGCTGAAACAGTGGCTGGATGACGCACTGGAGCCACCAAGCCTGGCCCTGCCCCTATCAATATAATAACTACAGCGTGATAGCATCAGCGCGTTAGCACCCCCAGCGTTTGACATCACTGAGCGAGAATCCTGCCTATTTTTCTGTTGAATTGATCTGGTGTAAAAGCAAAAAGCATAATAACTTTTTTAAGTTAAATTAATAAGTAAATATTTGGAAAACTAATTTAATCAAATTGCATGTTTCTGTGGTTTTCATTAAAATCTCTTGCATACAACTAATATAAATATTAGAATTATTCACAGAACAGGGGCCTATATAGTATAACTGCTGGATTTTGTGGGGCCCCGTGGGCAGTGGGGGCCCCGATAATTGTCACCACCTTTCACCCCATCAGCGACGGCCCTGAACATTACTGTAAGAAAATAAGTGTGTTCATTTAATGGGGTAACTTATAAAAGTTTATCAGTATCATCTACATATAATTTTGCTCATCATAAGAGACACATCATAATGAAGATTCTAAAATAGACACCAGCAGTTAAGATCTGATCATTTATTTCTGTCTCCTAACACAATCCCTCACACATTAATTATTCCAAACGCGAAAGAGGAAACCTTTTTTTTTTTTTACCAAAAAAGGTGCTATTATAGCATTTAAAGTGGTGCAATACAGAAATTAAACCAAAAGTGGTGATATGTAAAAACAAATTGTTTAAATTAAATACTAATATTTGCTGTTTCACAAGTAGAGCCATTCATGTTTATTCCTTTATGGGGAACATCTCCTGCTGAAGGTAACACACCTTTACTGACCAAACAAGCTTTTAAATCTTTCCTAAGCAGTGATCTATAAGAAAAAATCATCTTTCCTACTAGTTTCTATTTTCTTTACACTTGTTTTATAAATGAATTAAAACCGGAAGTTGCCATAATTATACAGCAAACAAACAAACAAACGACTCCAGACCTAAACATACCTAACTAGTCTTCAGAGGGTACCGATTGAGAGGCAAGCCTCCCCCCCGGATTACCTCCAAAAATAACAAACTAAAATAATAAACAAAACAATAAATCAGTAAACCGTAGCAGAGATCGCCGCTTGGCACAACCCCCTGGCTTACTCTATCTAACTGGAGTTCATTTGCAACATTATTTGTTTGCTGAGCAACACACTTAAAGGAAATTCACCAAATTAAAATAAGAAGACGAGCCCCCAAATTATGTTACAGCCCTCTGTCTAAATCTCAATAAGGAGGGAAATGCAACATAAAGAAAAGACACGTACAATGAGAGAAAACAATAAATAATCACAATATTTTTAAGTCGCTTTGGATAAAAGCATCAGCTAAATGCCTAAATGTAAATGTGAATGTGAATGTGAATGTGAATGTGAATGTGAATGTGAATGTGAATGTGAATGTAAATGTGATTGTGAATGTAAATGTGAATGTGAATGTAGTGAACACACACATTGCAAGTTGTGAACACACACATTGCAAGTTGTGAACACACACATTGCGAGTTGTGAACACACACATTGCAAGTTGTGAACACACACATTGCAAGTTGTGAACACACACATTGCAAGTTGTGAACACACACATTGTGAATTGTGAACACACACATTGTGAGTTGTCACAAGTCTGACTCACTACCACAGGCCACAACCACCCCAGAAAGTGATGGACCAAGCTGGTAGTCCCGCCGAGAGCACTGCACCAGAGCTAGGAAACAAGCGAATCTAATAAATTATCAAACTACCAAAAGTGGTAATATGTCAAATTATATTATTTAAATTAAATAATAATATTCGCTGTTTCAAAAGTAGGGCCATTCCTGTTTCCCACCCACCCACCTTACAGTGCAGGCCCCACTTCTAACTCTAAATGAGACTCTGGGGTGAACCACAGCCCAGCCCGCTCACTAAGTGAAGTGAAAGTGACCTCTGCATTTAACCCATTCAGTGAGTAGTGGTCTTCTTATGATGTCGCTTCATTGTCTCTTAATATTTGTAAGTCGCTATGGAAAAAAGCGTCAGCCAAATCCCTAAATGTAAATGTGAATGTAAATGTAAATGTGAATGTGAATGTGAATGTGAATGTGAATGTGAATGTGAATGTGAATGTGAATGTGAATGTGAATGTGAATGTGAATGTGAATGTGAATGTGAATGTGAATGTGAATGTGAATGTAAATGTGAATGTGAATGTAGTGAACACACATTGCAAGTGGTGAACACACACATTGCAAGTGGTGAACACACACATTGCAAGTGGTGAACACACACATTGCAAGTGGTGAACACACACATTGCAAGTTGTGAACACACACATTGCAAGTTGTGAACACACACATTGCAAGTTGTGAACACACACATTGCAAGTTGTGAACACACACATTGTGAATTGTGAACACACACATTGTGAGTTGTCACAAGTCTGACTCACTACCACAGGCCACAACCGCCCCAGAAAGTGATGGACCAAGCTGGTAGTCCCGCCGAGAGCACTGCACCAGAGCTAGGAAACAAGCGAATCTAATAAATTATCAAACTACCAAAAGTGGTAATATGTCAAATTATATTATTTAAATTAAATACTAATCATCGCTGTTTCAAAAGTAGGGCCATTCCTGTTTCCCACCCACCCACCTTACAGTGCAGGCCCCACTTCTAACTCTAAATGAGACTCTGGGGTGAACCACAGCCCAGCCCCCTCACTAAGTGAAGTGAAAGTGACCTCTGCATTTAACCCATTCAGTGAGTAGTGGTCTTCTTATGATGCCGCTTCATTGTCTCCTAATATTTGTAAGTTGCTTTGGATAAAAGCGTC
Source organism: Beaufortia kweichowensis (assembly GCA_019155185.1). Classification (NCBI taxonomy): domain Eukaryota; kingdom Metazoa; phylum Chordata; class Actinopteri; order Cypriniformes; family Gastromyzontidae; genus Beaufortia; species Beaufortia kweichowensis. The sequence continues at coordinate 7,831,562 of CM032811.1, forward strand.
AGCTAAATGCCTAAATGTAAATGTAAATGTAAATGTAAATGTAAATGTAAATGTAAATGTAAATGTGAATGTAGTGAACACACATTGCAAGTGGTGAACACACACATTGCAAGTTGTGAACACACACATTGCAAGTTGTGAACACACACATTGCAAGTTGTAAACACACACATTGTGAATTGTGAACACACACATTGTGAGTTGTCACAAGTCTGACTCACTACCACAGGCCACAACCGCCCCAGAAAGTGATGGACCAAGCTGGTAGTCCCTTGAGAGCACTGCACCAGAGCTAGGAAGCAGCCAATCTAATAAATTATCAAACTACCAAAAGTGGTAATATGTCAAATTATATTATTTAAATTAAATAATAATATTAAGCTGTTTCAAAGTAGGGCCATTCCTGTTTCCCACCCACCCACCTTACAGTGCAGGCCCCACTTCTAACTCTAAATGAGACTCTGGGGTGAACCACAGCCCAGCCCGCTCACTAAGTGAAGTGAAAGTGACCTCTGCATTTAACCCATTCAGTGAGTAGTGGTCTTCTTATGATGTAAACTTCATTGTCTCATAATATTTCTAAAGTAAGCTATGGAAAAGCGTCAGCTAAATGCCTAAATGTAAATGTGAATGTAAATGTAAATGTAAATGTGAATGTGAATGTGAATGTGAATGTGAATGTGAATGTGAATGTGAATGTGAATGTGAATGTAGTGAACACACATTGCAAGTGGTGAACACACACATTGCGAGTTGTGAACACACACATTGCAAGTTGCGAACACACACATTGCAAGTTGTGAACACACACATTGCAAGTTGTGAACACACACATTGTGAGTTGTGAACACACACATTGTGAGTTGTCACAAGTCTGACTCACTACCACAGGCCACAACCCCCAGAAAGTGATGGACCAAGCTGGTAGTCCCTTGAGAGCACTGCACCAGAGCTAGGAAACAAGCTTAATCTAATAAATTATCAAACTACCAAAAGTGGTAATATGTCAAATTATATTATTTAAATTAAATAATAATATTCGCTGTTTCAAAAGTAGGGCCATTCCTGTTTCCCACCCACCCACCTTACAGTGCAGGCCCCACTTCTAACTCTAAATGAGACTCTGGGGTGAACCACAGCCCAGCCCGCTCACTAAGTGAAGTGAAAGTGACCTCTGCATTTAACCCATTCAGTGAGTAGTGGTCTTCTTATGATGTCGCTTCATTGTCCTAATCCTTATCCTAATATTTGTAAGTCGCTATGGAAAAAAGCGTCAGCTAAATGCCTAAATGTAAATGTAGTGAACACACATTGTAAGTTGTAAAAACACAACCAGAGCTAGCTAATAGCGAGATCTAATAGCTTTTTTAAATTTTTCAAATAGATCAAAATAATTTTCCTTTACTCATAATTATAGGGAAATCACTTTATATCACTATATAGTTGACATGTTTCCTAAATTCCCAAGAAACGTCAACTAATTATCAAACTACCAAAGAGGGTGATATGTAAATCATAATGTTTATATTATATACTAATAATAATCGCTGTTTCAAAAGTAGGGCCATTCCTGTTTCCCACCCACCCACCTTACAGTGCAGGCCCTACTTCTAACTCTAAATGAGACTCTGGGGTGAACCACAGCCCAGCCCTCACTAAGTGTCCCAAACCCTACCACCCAAACAGGGAACTAAACACTTAGTGCAAGCAGTAAGTGTTGGGCCAAGTTGGTAGTCCCTAAATGTGAAAGCACTGCATCAGAGCTAGGAAACAAGCTGAATCTAATAGCTGTGAGATCTAACAGCTTCTTCGTTTCTAAAATACTTTCGACTTTTCAGTTACTCACAGATTTCTTAGAGAAAATAATATTCAGGAAACGTAACTAATACATCATACAAGCAAAAGTGATAGCCAAGCTCTAGTCTTCGTTTCTTGCAAAGACTCAATATGTCATTATACTATAAGATAAAGAGATCTTTCTTACCTGTCTGAAGTGTTTCTTCCTGCTGCTTACCTGTTTCTCCTTCACCTTACAGAATGCCACATTAGAGTCACTCAGCTGTAGGCTGCAGCAGACTTCTATGACATCACACACAAAACGCATCTAAAACAATTCTAGTGGTCTTCAGTAACAGTGTGAATACTAAACTTACATTAAAAAGTCTAAAGTAAATGATGAGAAATGTTGAGAAACACATTAGAAATGTCGGAAATGTATTGCTGAAACTTTCATTTCTTAAAATACTTAATCTCAGTATGTCATTACACTATAAGATAAAGAGATCTTTCTTACCTGTCAGAAGTGTTTCATCCTGCTGCTTACAGCGTTTCTCCTTCACCACAGAATGCCACAACAGAGTTCACTCATTACATCACACACACATCTGAGCTTTAATAACAATGTGAATACTGAACTGACATTAAAGTCCGTGTAACGTAAATTATGAGAAATAAAATAATTATAAGTGTAGGAATACATATATATATATATATATATTAAGATTTCAATATATATTAAATAATTTAATAATATAATTAATGCTGTTTACTGTGAAAAAAACTTCTAACTCTAAATGAGTTTTGGTAACTGCTTCCCAGCGATTCAGAGTGTGTTAAATCATGTGCTATTAGTCTGTTCAGTGCTTCCCTCTAGCGGCTGGATATTACTGAAACGTTTTAGAAAACATCACTGGCTTTGTGAATGGGAACAATTGAGGATTATAAAATTGCTTTTTTATAAAACAAATCTAAAGTAAAAGACAATAATGCACTGCACCAGAGCTAGGAAACAAGCCAATCTAATGAATTATCAAACTACCAAAGTGGTAATATGTCAAATTATATTATTTAAATTAAATAACAATATTCGCTGTTTCAAAAGTAGGGCCATTCCTGTTTCCCACCCACCCACCTTACAGTGCAGGCCCCACTTCTAACTCTAAATGAGACTCTGGGGTGAACCACAGCCCAGCCCGCTCACTAAGTGAAGTGAAAGTGACCTCTGCATTTAACCCATTCAGTGAGTAGTGGTCTTCTTATGATGCCGCTTCATTGTCTCCTAATATTTGTAAGTTGCTTTGGATAAAAGCGTCAGCTAAATGCCTAAATGTAAATGTAAATGTAAATGTAAATGTAAATGTAAATGTAAATGTAAATGTGAATGTAGTGAACACACATTGTGTGGTGAACACACACATTGCAAGTTGTGAACACACACATTGCAAGTTGTGAACACACACATTGCAAGTTGTAAACACACACATTGTGAATTGTGAACACACACATTGTGAGTTGTCACAAGTCTGACTCACTACCACAGGCCACAACCGCCCCAGAAAGTGATGGACCAAGCTGGTAGTCCCGCCGAGAGCACTGCACCAGAGCTAGGAAACACGAGCCGAATCTAATAAATTATCAAACTACCAAAGTGGTAATATGTCAAATTATATTATTTAAATTAAATAATAATATTCGCTGTTTCAAAAGTAGGGCCATTCCTGTTTCCCACCCACCCACCTTACAGTGCAGGCCCCACTTCTAACTCTAAATGAGACTCTGGGGTGAACCACAGCCCAGCCCGCTCACTAAGTGAAGTGAAAGTGACCTCTGCATTTAACCCATTCAGTGAGTAGTGGTCTTCTTATGATGTCAAACTCATTGTCTCATAATATTTCTAAGTCGCTATGGAAAAAAGCGTCAGCTAAATGCCTAAATGTAAATGTGAATGTAAATGTAAATGTGAATGTGAATGTGAATGTGAATGTGAATGTGAATGTGAATGTGAATGTGAATGTAGTGAACACACATTGCAAGTGGTGAACACACATGAATGTTGTGAACACACACATTGCAAGTTATGAACACACACATTGCAAGTTGTGAACACACACATTGCAAGTTGTGAACACACACATTGTGAGTTGTGAACACACACATTGTGAGTTGTCACAAGTCTGACTCACTACCACAGGCCACAACCGCCCCAGAAAGTGATGGACCAAGCTGGTAGTCCCGCCGAGAGCACTGCACCAGAGCTAGGAAACAAGCGAATCTAATAAATTATCAAACTACCAAAAGTGGTAATATGTCAAATTATATTATTTAAATTAAATAATAATATTAAGCTGTTTCAAAAGTAGGGCCATTCCTGTTTCCCACCCACCCACCTTACAGTGCAGGCCCCACTTCTAACTCTAAATGAGACTCTGGGGTGAACCACAGCCCAGCCCGCTCACTAAGTGAAGTGAAAGTGACCTCTGCATTTAACCCATTCAGTGAGTAGTGGTCTTCTTATGATGTCGCTTCATTGTCTCCTAATATTTGTAAGTCGCTTTGGATAAAAGCGTCAGCTAAATGCCTAAATGTAAATGTGAATGTGAATGTAAATGTAGTGAACACACATTGTAAGTTGTAAAAACACAACCAGAGCTAGCTAATAGCGAGATCTAATAGCTTTTTTAAATTTTTCAAATAGATCAAAATAATTTTCCTTTACTGTAGAATTATAGGAAATCACTTTATATCACTATATAGTTGACATGTTTCCTAAATTCCCAAGAAACGTCAACTAATTATCAAACTACCAAAGAGGGTGATATGTAAATCATAATGTTTATATTATATACTAATAATCGCTGTTTCAAAAGTAGGGCCATTCCTGTTTCCCACCCACCCACCTTACAGTGCAGGCCCTACTTCTAACTCTAAATGAGACTCTGGGGTGAACCACAACCCAGCCCGCCCTGTGTCCCAAACCCTACCACCCAAACAGGGAACTAAACACTTAGTGCAAGCAGTAAGTGTTGGGCCAAGTTGGTAGTCCCGCCCAAAGCACTGCATCAGAGCTAGGAAACAAGCGAATCTAATAGCGAGATCTAACAGCGCTTCGTTTCTAAAATACTTTCGACTTTTCAGTTACTCGTATTTCTTAGAGAAAATAATATTCAGGAAACGTAACTAATACATCATACAAGCAAAAGTGATAGCGCGTTCTAGCTTTCTAAAAGACTCAATATGTCATTATACTTAAGATAAAGAGATCTTTCTTACCTGTCTGAAGTGTTTCATCCTGCTGCTTACCTGTTTCTCCTTCACCACAGAATGCCACATTAGAGTCACTCAGCTGTAGGCTGCAGCAGACTTCTATGACATCACACACAAAACGTTCTAAAACAATTCTGCTCAGTAACAGTGTGAATACTAAACTTACATTAAAGTCTAAAGTAAATGATGAGAAATGTTGAGAAACACATTAGAAATGTCGGAAATGTATTGCTGAAACTTTCATTTCTTAAAATACTTAATCTCAGTATGTCATTACACTATAAGATAAAGAGATCTTTCTTACCTGTCAGAAGTGTTTCATCCTGCTGCTTACGCGTTTCTCCTTCACCACAGAATGCCACAACAGAGTTCACTCATTACATCACACATTTCTGAGCTTTAATAACAATGTGAATACTGAACTGACATTAAAGTCCGTGTAACGTAAATTATGAGAAATAAAATAATTATAAGTGTCGGGAATACATATATATATATATATATATTAAGATTTCAATATATATTAAATAATTTAATAATATAATTAATGCTGTTTACTGTGAAAAAACTTTTGGTAAAAAGTTTTGGTAACTGCTTCGGCGATTCAGAGTGTGTTAAATCATGTGCTATTAGTCTGTTCAGTGCTTCCCTCTAGCGGCTGGATATTACTGAAACGTTTTAGAAAACATCACTGGCTTTGTGAATGGGAACAATTGAGGATTATAAAATTGCTTTTTTTTATAAAACAAATCTAAAGTAAAAAGACAATAATGCACTGCACCAGAGCTAGGAAACAAGCGAATCTAATGAATTATCAAACTACCAAAAGTGGTAATATGTCAAATTATATTATTTAAATTAAATAACAATATTCGCTGTTTCAAAAGTAGGGCCATTCCTGTTTCCCACCCACCCACCTTACAGTGCAGGCCCCACTTCTAACTCTAAATGAGACTCTGGGGTGAACCACAGCCCAGCCCGCTCACTAAGTGAAGTGAAAGTGACCTCTGCATTTAACCCATTCAGTGAGTAGTGGTCTTCTTATGATGTCGCTTCATTGTCTCCTAATATTTGTAAGTTGCTTTGGATAAAAGCGTCAGCTAAATGCCTAAATGTAAATGTAAATGTAAATGTAAATGTAAATGTAAATGTAAATGTAAATGTGAATGTAGTGAACACACATTGCAAGTGGTGAACACACACATTGCAAGTTGTGAACACACACATTGCAAGTTGTGAACACACACATTGCAAGTTGTAAACACACACATTGTGAATTGTGAACACACACATTGTGAGTTGTCACAAGTCTGACTCACTACCACAGGCCACAACCGCCCCAGAAAGTGATGGACCAAGCTGGTAGTCCCGCCGAGAGCACTGCACCAGAGCTAGGAAACAAGCGAATCTAATAAATTATCAAACTACCAAAAGTGGTAATATGTCAAATTATATTATTTAAATTAAATAATAATATTCGCTGTTTCAAAAGTAGGGCCATTCCTGTTTCCCACCCACCCACCTTACAGTGCAGGCCCCACTTCTAACTCTAAATGAGACTCTGGGGTGAACCACAGCCCAGCCCGCTCACTAAGTGAAGTGAAAGTGACCTCTGCATTTAACCCATTCAGTGAGTAGTGGTCTTCTTATGATGTCGCTTCATTGTCTCCTAATATTTGTAAGTCGCTTTGGATAAAAGCGTCAGCTAAATGCCTAAATGTAAATGTGAATGTGAATGTAAATGTAGTGAACACACATTGTAAGTTGTAAAAACACAACCAGAGCTAGCTAATAGCGAGATCTAATAGCTTTTTTAAATTTTTCAAATAGATCAAAATAATTTTCCTTTACTCGTAATTATAGGGAAATCACTTTATATCACTATATAGTTGACATGTTTCCTAAATTCCCAAGAAACGTCAACTAATTATCAAACTACCAAAGAGGTTGATATGTAAATCATAATGTTTATATTATATACTAATAATCGCTGTTTCAAAAGTAGGGCCATTCCTGTTTCCCACCCACCCACCTTACAGTGCAGGCCCTACTTCTAACTCTAAATGAGACTCTGGGGTGAACCACAACCCAGCCCGCCCTGTGTCCCAAACCCTACCACCCAAACAGGGAACTAAACACTTAGTGCAAGCAGTAAGTGTTGGGCCAAGTTGGTAGTCCCGCCCAAAGCACTGCATCAGAGCTAGGAAACAAGCGAATCTAATAGCGAGATCTAACAGCGCTTCGTTTCTAAAATACTTTCGACTTTTCAGTTACTCGTATTTCTTAGAGAAAATAATATTCAGGAAACGTAACTAATACATCATACAAGCAAAAGTGATAGCGCGTTCTAGCTTTCGTTTCTTAAAAGACTCAATATGTCATTATACTATAAGATAAAGAGATCTTTCTTACCTGTCTGAAGTGTTTCTTCCTGCTGCTTACCTGTTTCTCCTTCACCACAGAATGCCACATTAGAGTCACTCAGCGCTGTAGGCTGCAGCAGACTTCTATGACATCACACACAAAACGTTCTAAAACAATTCTGCGCGTCAGTAACAGTGTGAATACTAAACTTACATTAAAGTCTAAAGTAAATGATGAGAAATGTTGAGAAACACATTAGAAATGTCGGAAATGTATTGCTGAAACTTTCATTTCTTAAAATACTTAATCTCAATATGTCATTATACTATAAGATAAAGAGATCTTTCTTACCTGTCAGAAGTGTTTCATCCTGCTGCTTACGCGTTTCTCCTTCACCACAGAATGCCACAACAGAGTTCACTCATTACATCACACATTTCTGAGCTTTAATAACAATGTGAATACTGAACTGACATTAAAGTCCGTGTAACGTAAATTATGAGAAATGTTTGTAAACACATTATAAATGTCGGGTATATATAAATATATATATTAAGATTTCAATATATATTAAATAATTTAATAATATAATTAATGCTGTTCACTGTGAAAAAACTTTTGGTAAAAAGTTTTGGTAACTGCTTCGGCGATTCAGAGTGTGTTAAATCATGTGCTATTAGTCTGTTCAGTGCTTCCCTCTAGCGGCTGGATATTACTGAAACGTTTTAGAAAACATCACTGGCTTTGTGAATGGGAACAATTGAGGATTATAAAATTGCTTTTTTATGAAACATATCTAAAGTAAAAAGACAATAATGATATTTACTTATTTTAAATTTGCTGTATGACATTAATCCATTTATTTTGCAACACACTTGTCCTCTGCAGGGCTGAAGGAGGCCTAGAGTCCATCGCAGGGCACTTACAGACAAACAGACGCACATATTTACACACACCATAGTAATTCCCATTTTTGTGATATTAAAGGAACTGGAATTACTAACATGCATGTGTTTGGACTGTGGGGAAACCAGAGTACCCAGAAGAAACCCACAGTGAAATAGGGTGAACAAAGATCTGAGAACTTATTAAAAACGGATGATACTTTCACAATGATGGTGATTTTAAATGTAGTGGTCATTTGATTTATTATACATCAACTTGTTTAACAGTCAATTTAATGGTGCTATAAAAATAAAGAAAACAAGAAAAACAGTATTGTAAATAAATTGAAAAAAGTATTTATGTTTTAAAGATGTAGTACTATTTTACCTGTTAACAACTGCAAGCATAACATTCTTTAACAAAATTAAAGGAGATTAAACAGTAAGTATGAATAAAAGCACATGGACTTATATGGTGAACATCTGTTGTTTGATCTAGTGTTTTATGCTCTTCAGGCACAGTGATTGAAGTATTCCTTTTCAGACCGCTCACCTAGAAAAAAAGATTTTAAAAACATTATTTGACGAAAGTGCATAATGTAAATGTGTCAGAAACTGTTTATAGTCTGGTCTGGTCCATCACTGGTCTGAAAATATAAATGATGAGTGATTGTCTTACTGGTCTGGTAGTAATCATAGACTTTTATCACTGCTGGCTTGAGGTTCTCTACTACAAGTATTTGTTTAATACTCAGTTTGTGGAAAACGGCAACATTCTTTTGAATCTGTGAGGAAACCAAATAAATTCATCAGAATGTTCAATTCAGGTTTATCAGTGATATGATTCATAACTGATATTATTGTCCTCTTTTGTCTGTGCTAATTATTGTTATATTATACAAAATGTCTGTATTTCTAGCTACCAGTCTTAAAGTATATCTTAAAGGACATTGTCTTTAGCTCATAAAGGGCATGATGATACCTCTTGTAAATACAGGATGACACGATCTTCCTTAGATTCAACACGATGCACAAGTGCTGCACTCTTCAGCTGTGGAAAAAACATGCATTTCTCATGCAAATCCACGAAAAAATGTATAGGCACAGTATTAACCTTATAAACAATAAACAATCTTACCAAATCAAGAGAAGAAGAATCTGCTACAAAACCGGACAAAAGTTTGATATCCACAATGACCATATTAGTACTGGGTTGTGACCCAGTATATCTGCCCAGAACACAGACACATAACAAGTTCAGCATCCTCTACACATACTCACTAAATGTGGAAGAACTGCAAATCTGTTCTTACACAATGGTAAATTTGACATCCAGAATTTGTCCGTTTGACTTCTTACACACACCCTCTGTCTTAGCATCGATGGTTAATGTATTCCTTTCAGTGGGGGTGGGGATATTGTAAAAAAGTGAAATCTATGAAAGAGTCACAAACCGTTCATCTTCTGATACAATACAAGGCAGTGGGTCATAAAATCTGCTTTAGGTGAAACTCTGATTAGTTTGCTTGACTTTTCAGACCTGCACAGAGACACAGGTTGAGCCCTTCACTTCAATACTGTATTTGCCTGGAACGTTCTTCAGCTGTTTCTCCTGATACAGTAACTTGTTTTCCTGATTCACATCAAAGTTGAGAGAGTCTCCTGCTGACTGAACCGTCACTGTGCTGGAACCATCAGAGCTGAACACTTTAGTGGCGTATAAAGACAAAGCCTGAAGAGCCACAACTGTGTCCTGATAACATCACAACATCATCAGTACAACATGAAAATGCATTGTGAATAAACTCGATCATGTGTAGTACTTTGAGTAACCTGTGTGGATGAGAATCCTCCGTAGGCATTCTGCTGCTTCACAAGCCAGTTGACAATCCTGTTTGCGTAACCCAGATCAGCTGCAGTGACTGAATCTGCAGTGAGAACAGCTAGAAGAACATATGAGCTGATCTCCACTGCCAGAGAACCAGAATCATCAGCAGATCCCATCTGAGACCAGTGCAACTGAGACCCTAACAGGGATTTGAGAATCGTTAAACTGGGTCTATCAAAACTGAAACAAATGTAAGCTCAAACTCAAATCAAACCTTCTGAAATGCCACTGCTCATTAACTTTCCCAAAAGATAATCTCGAGTTAAACGGTCTCCTGCCAGACTAAATGTGTAAGCGAGCAAAGCAGTGGTGTATGTGTTGCCGATTTCACCAACAAATCTCTTCAGACACAGCAAGCCTTTACTAACAGCAGGATCCTACAACAGAAATTGATGTGACATAACACTGTACAGCCAGTTGCTCTTTCAAACATGTCAACTCTACTGACCGTAACTGATGTGTTCAGTTCGAGCAGTGATGCGGTTATATAGGCAGAAATGGTCACGCTGTCACTTACACCTCCCTACAATAGATGGATAGCAAACAAAAATATTACACACATCAATATAAGTACAATAATTGAAATGATAAAGTTTATTTTTGTAAGTACCTTCATTCTGTTATTAAAGAGTTTCCCCTTGCTCTCATAACAACCACCTGTTTGTTGGTGAAGCATCAGCCATCGCTTGGATTTCTCTATTTTTTGGGGGTCAATAAAGATATAACGCTGTGCTTTTCCAAACGTCCTCAGCACAAAAGCAGTCAGCCTGTTTTTGGTGCATGTAGATTGGCATCTCAATCAAATTCAAGCTCCTAGCTCTTTATTACAGCTGACATAGGTTAATTACGTATTGACATAGTTCATACCATGTATTTCCCTCTCCATGACCAAAGGTTGTGTATGATCCATCTTCTGAGTTCTCATAGTTCAGCTGCCTCTGATACCCTGTTTTATATATTTGGTTTGAGATGATTCTTCTTTAAACCATTCTACTCTGAAATGTATCCAAATAATAGTGTAGCTGTAGACCTTTCTTACCACTCTTCAGGAAGCCTGTGGCTCTCTCTCTGATGTCTGAGGTGAGCTGCTCTGTGTTCTCCAGATACTGTAGAATGTAAATATTGGGAGAAAGAACAGCAATGTTTTGTTCTCCACAGCCGTACGGCATCTGTAACAATTCGTGTAGATTCTGCAGTGCACGACCCAATATATCACCTATGAAAGGACATACACCAAGAGAAAATGTAATGCTCAAGGTTGAAAAAAAAATGTCTACCTTATATAAAGTATGTGATTAATTTATATTTCAATGTACACTAATGTTATAAATATATACAATATATTTTTTACCAAGGACTGAAACAGCAGATCTTGTAGATCCTTCAATCACATTTTTGGGAAATGCCAGATCTATTTCCTCTATGAGATTTTGTCCTGTGGATAGAGACACAAAGGTTTGGAGCCCACTGAAATGTTTTAGATAAGTAAAACAAAGAGACTGTGATGACTATGACCCAGATGGAATCTACAAGCATTTTGAGCCTTTTTACATTAAAACAATGGGGGTCTGTTGATGCTTTAACTGCATGTGGAAAAAATCTAAATAGCTTAGAAGTGCACAGACGAAGTAAAAGGACACTAACCCTTAGGACAAAGCAACCAGCTATGGCTTTGAGTCTTTTCAATTCCTTCAGCCTGTCAGACAGAGGTTAATGTTAGCAAAAATGAACTCATGTATGAGAAATTTATATTCCCCTGTATAACTTGGTGACGTGTTGCTGGAATGCATTTGTACCCACATTTACACGTAAGCTTTGTGTGACCGTGTCAATACGTCCTCTCTCCGGCACGCTCACAATCTCATTATCACACACAGTCTGAGACTGTTCTGCCTCTGCACTCACTGTAATATTCAACACTCCTACAATACAAGAAACACGTTTAATCACATGACAACTGAAATGAATGAATATGTTGACAGAGTGTGTCTGAAACTGACCAAGAACAGAAGGAGTGAGAATCCATTTAAAGGTTTTTCTTCCATTAGCACATAGACAGGATGAATACTGATCATCAGAGGAGGATTTAAGAGTGAAGTCTGAGGACGCAGCTGGAGTTACTTTAACCTGTTCATCAAAGACAGAGGATCAGTTCAGCTTTAATATGATATAAATGTGATGAGATGCATTGAGAAATCTCACCATGATGCACTTGGACAGATAGTTGAAGACGGTGGCCTTCAGCTCAAAGATCTCTCCACGGATGATGGAGTAAGGCAGAGAGAGCTCCAGGAAGAAGGGCTGAAAAACTGTCAGCTTAGCAGGAGGAGCCAGACCCAAACCTTTAGAGGACAGACAGAAGACCTCCGTCTCCCACGTGGTGATGGTGTCAGGAACCTTGACGGGAACCTGTGCTGATCCAGAGTCCCTGAAGAAAAAAATGTTTCAGAATGTGACATTTATCACAAGTTTTAGTATCTGATTCTGATCAATGTTTTAACCGTGATGTACAGTCTGGAGTGGAAAGCCACGTTTTAACCTATAACACACTCACCCAACCTCAACAAGATCCCAGATCCAAGTTTCAGGGAAGAATGTGCGAATTGTTTCTAGAGCAACAGCCTGGACTCCAGCTTCACCCACTATTGCTCCGATTCCTTGTCCTGATACTCCATGTGATCTTGGAACTTCTCCTTCAGCTCGATCTAAACTATATGCTGGTCCTCCACCAACTGGTTCTCTACCTACTGGTCCTCCAAAACTAGCGGGTACAAATGACCCTTGTTGCAGAAAGACAGAGGGATACTGTGGCAGAATAATATCATATGCTGAAATGAACAGAAAACAATTACCATGTATTTTAGATCACAAACACAGAACATGCAGAGAAGGATAATTGTAAATAGATATCTTACCACCGTATACTCTTTGGTAGATTATATCTCTGAATTTAATACAAGGCGGTATTCGAACAACCAAATTTGTTGCCAACTTCAATCCCATGTTCTTATCCAGATGAAAATGAAAAAGGCAAGAACAAATGTTACTCAAAAAAGCACAGCTTCAAGTTGATAATATTTTAGCCAGATCCGTTTTCATCATTCAAATGTTTTTTAAAACAACATCATTATCAACTCTTGTCCTTCAACTCTGGTGAACACGGCTTTGTAAAAGTTTTCATACTCACTCTGAATGACTCATAGACCGCATCTGCTGTATTTTCTGACACAGGAGGGTAAGGCATAGGGTAAACCTGAGGTATACTTCTTCTGTGTCTAATATTAAAGCATTCCATTGGATCTTCAATGTCATATGGAAAAAATAAAGGTGGAAGCATGCTGAAGACCTGCGGAAGTTAAGACATCTAGTCTGACAATAGGAATATTAGAGAACAGTGTTGTGCAATTTTGGTGTGAAGGAAATATAAAAATGGTGAGTGGTCTGAATACTTGAAAACAGATTACATTGTCAACGTTCAGACGTTTATTTTTCTCCATGATGAGAACGCTCTGATCTACACCGGTGAGGCCACACAGTGAATTAGGCTGAGCTGACAGCTGAAGAGTGTTTTCTTCACCTGGAACTGCTGAAGCAGGAGAAAACTGCACAGACACCTGCGGGATACATTGAAAACAACGGTCCAAACTAACTGATTAGTTGTATTTGCTTCAGTTGACCAACCATACCGAATTACTGTCATTAACCGCTCATATGGACTTTGTTGACACACCTTGTTTTCAAAGCATTTCTCAGTTGTAAACGTTCTGGAAGCAGCTAGTACAGTCTCACTAGGCAGCACACAGTATGCGAGAAACTCCATCTTAGGTGCCATCTTGGAACGAACATGCACCTTAAATGAGACCTCTCCTTCTAATACCCCATCAGAGTCCGTTACTGTAACTGTTTTATACCCCTGGTGGATTATTTCTCCTCTTGATACAATCTGAGAAAACAATAACCACTAGATAATGAGTAAAATTACGTGCTGTACATCTGTGCATTGATGAACTTTTGTTGCACCCACCAGGTACACTATAGTAACAGAGCCGCTTTTAATAGTCTCTCCAGCAATAGTGTACTGGACGGTTACTGGAAACACCACCTCACACTTCAGCGGTTCTGATAGAGTCTTTATGGTCAGTTGACTTTTTTTTCCTGTAGCTTCTTGGAGTTGCATTATTTTTTGTGCAGTTTCAAAATAGAATTGAGGGTCGAGCTGTGGTAAACCTCTTGCCTGGGAAAAGCAATTTAACAAGAGCATAGATAAGTGAAACTACATAGCTGAATTTAAACACAGAAAGAAATACACAAATAACATCTAGTAAATGGATCAAGGGATGCTCAGGTAATTTTCAGTACCAATAAAAATTTTATTTGTAATATTCAATGTAATAAATCAAATGAGTTACAAGTAAATGAATGATTTTAGATGGGTATTAAAAGCTTACCGTTATAGTAAAAGGTGTCCTTATTGTATGGGGTATTTCAATTGAGAAATTGGCCATCCCATTGTTGTCTGTGATAACTGGTAAAACAGGCGCGGATGTAATACCATTGACCTGAAATGTGACCCTAGATTTAGAAACTGGGGTCCCATTAAAGAGTTCAACCTTAACCTGTTAAAAATTCAAGGACTTAGATGAAGAAAACAAGTCAAGCCAACTGAAATGCTAATAAAAGCACAGCCAAACATAGAGCAAAAACAGAATACGCAAACAATGTTTATTATATGTGTATTTCAAGAATGGTACCTTTCCCTTTATATAATGGCCATGTTTATAGTATTCTGGCTCCTCAGTAAATGTGACGCTACCAATCGAATAGGACAAATACAGACTTTGACTTTTTTGCAATGAGATGTCTGAAGAACATGCAAAGAAAGTGCGGAAACTTTGTCACATAACCTAATGTAATGTAATACTCACACAGAACATTGAATACAATTATTTTACTTTTACTTTTTCAATGGTTGTTCATTTCTAGTTTTAGCTAAACCTATTTATCATCTATACATTATCCTTAATGCCTGTAATGTTTTCATCATGACCAAATGAGTTGACACATACCTGTTCCCTCTTCTGTTATAGATGCAGTGAATTCAAGATTATGAAGATAAAAAGACAGATGTGCTTTTTTGACAAACTCAAATATATTGAACAGCTGAGAAACACAGCCGGTCTCACTTAGCTGGAAAAAAATCAACAACATCAGTCAATTATTTGTGCCTGCAACCCCTGTAGCCATGACGTTTTTATAAATAATAAAGCACTAGGCTTCAGTCTTGAGTACCTTTATTGCTTTTATAAAATGGTTACCAAACAAAAACAAAACAATACCCTAAAAATATGCATCAATGCAACTTACACTAAAGTAAAATCAATAAAAGTCTTTCTTCCTCTGGAAAAATGAATCCCTGACTTATTGTAATTCATGTTTATATTGTGCTGTGCAGTGATGCACAAATTCGCTTTGTCATGAATAAAACACAGCTGTTGACAAATCAGAATCAAGGACTGAAACTAACCGTTTTATAAATGAAAAACAAATTCTATTTTTGGCGATGTACTCACCACAGCTGATCTGTTAACACAATCTAAAACCATATCTGGATGTATATAGTGAGGCATGGTACTGCAGAGACTCATTTTCACTTCACCTACAACTGGCCGCCCATGAGTGTATCTTTCAAGACACAAATAAAATCATCATGTTTCAATGTGCAGATCTTTGTTTTTGAGGTGTTTATTTTTAATAACCGTTTTACAGTAAATTTAAGTTTTGCTCACCGGCCACACACTGCCATTGTCACATCCTCTTCGTTTGCTCTTACTGTCTCAGGTAGTTTTATTTTCACTTCAAACCTTGGCAAAACTGAACCACAGAGCAATATGATTTGAATGATAAATTTTGATTAAAGCATTCATGGCTTGTTATTCTTGTTCATTTTTATTTAAGACAATAATGGACTCTCTTACTCATACTCTAGAAAGTATAACACTTACCATACTTTTTAACCTGAAACTGTTCTTTAAGCGTTGCTTTATCAGTCTCAACAGACACCTCATATAAACCAACCAAAGCCTCTGAATTTAGTACATGAGAAAGTTGTAAAATCTTTCCATGGGAGGCTGTGGCATTAATCCACTGATTAATTCTATTCCCTCTGTTGTCCTGTGTAAATGTGATACACCATTAGAAAAAGTAGGACTATTTGAGCACAAAAAGTATATGTAAAAAAGTATATGTAAAAAAAGTCAGCTAAAGAGACAAAAATCACCAGGTTACCTGTATTGCAACGGTTTTGTACTGAAAATGTAAAATAGTTCACATTAGATATCTTGCAAAATACATAGACAGCATATTTGAATTTTAACACAGCTGTTTACTCTGAGGTCTAAGTCTAAAGGACCATTGCAGTTTAAATGTTCATGTAAATATTTGTTTACATGTGGTAAATAAAGTTAGCCAAATAAGCAAAATATTCTCTTTGACCACACTGTGCAATATTACAGAATGCACCGAATTTCTGTACTTGAAACCAACCTTTTCATCAACAGGTTTAAAGTCTGTGTCCACTGTGAAAATTCTGAAATGGACTATAAAATATAAAAAGCAACATTAAGACATGCTAATTTCTAACTTAACATGCGTGCACACCGAGATCAGGACACATTACCTGTTTGTCCAGGATTATAAATTTGTTTGTCTGTACGAATTATTGTCAGGGGATTAACAGACGTGAACTTGACTTTTCTGGTTTCAGTGATATAAGTGTTTTTTCTTGAGCCACCACTTTAATCTCTTGCACTGAATCCAATGTGGGAGCCTGTAAAACACATGCAGCTGTATATGGATTACAGCATCCATAAAACTGCATTTGCTGTGTTGCAGCCTACAATACCACATTTCAAATTTTCTATTTTTTTAATTCCTTTACATCATTTTTGTGTCTTTAAGCAATGAATTGGGTAGTAAATAATGCAATCTCAATAAACCTGAAAGTCAAGGCATTGATGCAGTTCATTCACAGTTGACACCTGCAGAAGAGTTTGGTTCTGGTCATTATGAGCCAGATTAATGGTGAGCCGCACAAGTTCATCTGGCTTCAGGAGGCTCACACAGAGTCTAACCTGTGAGCCTGTTTTCATAAGGGCTGGAAAGGTTACCATAAACACACTGCAAAAAAAGGGCAAAGTTCTTCTCAGAAAGTACAAACTAAAACTGCATGCAAAAGAACATCAGCTAGGCAAAATGTTTTTAACTTACGGCTTGGATGTTCCTTGATGGGTGTAAAGTAACAGAACACATGTTATTAATATTCCTCTGAATAAGACACATGCCATAATGAGAGATAAAACCCCTTTAGCATCCAAAACGCCACCTTTATTTGACTGAACACATGACCTCAGTGATCATTAACTCTTACTTTTAAAGGGTGGTATAGTCCAGTACCCAATTTAATGCGTTTGGAACATCCTTGGCATAAAGAAATCTCAAGTTAGAAGAGGAAAATGCATTTGCTAGAGCACACAAAGACAAGCTTAAACTTAAACTATGTACTTGCTAAAACGCATTTCTTTGTCTTTTCTAAAAAAAATACTTAATGCATCATTTTTATATACGAAAATGGAGAGAAGAGAAACAACCCTTTTATAAAGCCAAGTACTTTAACATTTTAACATCATTAGGTTAACATTGAAACAATGTTTGTGGTACACATTCCACAACATCAGGGAAAGTAATTTGGCACAACTTAAGATGGCAATCAAAAATACCTGTAAAAAAACCCAACGACAGTATGCTTTTATGAATTTATTGACAACAGGCCGTTACAAACAGGACCTTAATCAGCTTTTAGAGAAATTTAAGAATAAAAGCATCAACTGTTCTGAAGCTTGACACTCATGCACAGGGGGATGAGTACGCAGTCTCAGACTGGTCACCTTAAAGAAAACACAAGTTAACTTGGAGAAAAACAAGCAGTACAACAAAGCCTTAAATCTGAAACTCATTACTTGTTTGATAGTAGTCATAAACTTTGATCACAGCTGGCTGAAGACTTTTCACAGGATAAAGTCGTTTCATTTGTAGCCTGTAACTCGTGGGAACATTTTTTGGAACCTTCAATAAAGAATGGGCATTAGTACAAATACGCAGAATTTATAAAACCAACATTCTCTTACCTCTTTCAAATACACTATGACATGATTATCTTTCAACTCAACCCGCTCCACAAGAGGTGCGTATGCATTAGGTGGAGTTCCAAGCTGTGTACAAAAAGCAAGCAATTGATCATTAAAAGGATTTGACTGCAGGCATATTCATAAGACAACTCAAACACTCCAAACCAACCGTTGATGTGTCCGCTTCAAATCCCGATAAGACTTTAATGTCTACAATGACCATGTTAGTGCTTGTCTGTGATCCAGTGTATCTGCAAGTAAAGATTAATTAACCTTTTAAATGAAAGTTTAGCATGACTCTCCTTCAGTAGAAGGGTTTAGTTCTTACTTGACAGTGAAGTTCATCATGATGATTGGACCAGATGACAGAAGGCACTCTCCTGTAAGCTTGGCTTCAACACTCAGCGTTTTGGTGGCTTGAACCGGTGTTGGGATGTTATAGAATAAGGTGAGCTGTGAAGTCAAAAAAATTAAATGCAACTGGCATTCACATTTAGCAGATGAGTAAAACAAAGCTAGACATGCAGTACTGACCTGCACAGAGACACAGGTTGAGCCCTTCACTACAACACTGCATGTGCCTGGAACAATCTTCAGCTGTTTCTCCTGATACAGTAACTTATTGCCCTGATTCACATCAAAGTTGAGAGAGTCTCCTGCCAACTGAACAGTCACTGTGCTAGAACCAGCAGAGCTGAACACTTTAGTGGCGTATAAAGACAAAGCCTGAAGAGCCACAACCGTGTCCTGATAACATCACAACATCATCAGTACAACATGAAAATGCATTGTGAATAAACTCGTTCATGTGTAGTACTTTGAGTAACCTGTGTGGATGAGAATCCTCCGTAGGCATTCTGCTGCTTCACAAGCCAGTTGACAATCCTGTTTGCGTAACCCAGATCAGCTGCAGTGACTGAATCTGCAGTGAGAACAGCTAGAAGAACATATGAGCTGATCTCCACTGCCAGAGAACCAGAAACATCAGCAGCTCCCATCTGAGACCAGTGCAGGAGACCTCCTGTACAACACATGCGCCACAGAGATGTGAGAAAACTGAAGTATCAGATGCTAGACATAATAGAAACACGTCAAATATTGTCTTTACCATCTGAAATGGAAACAGCGTCCAGCTCCTTTAAAAGCTTCTGTCGGGTGTCCGTGTCTCTCGCCAGACTGAAAGTGTAGTAGAGCAGCGCAGTAGTGTAAGTGTTTTTAAAGTTGCCAATGACAGACTTCAAGCAGGACAAAGCTTGTGTGAGCACAGGATCCTGTAACACAAACAGAGAAACAGCAGGTGTGAGTGTCATTCTTCTAATAGTTTATACTGTGATCTCTGTAGATGAACTTACTGTGATCGGAGTGTTCAGTTCAAGCAATGATGCTGTGATGTAAGCCGTCATGGTCACGTTATCATTTACTCCACCCTGTAATGCAAAGTTAGGACAAGAGAAATTCAAATGGACAATCGTATGAAAAGAAACCTTTTATTATGCATGTGCACTTTGGCCAATGTATACATTAGGCAAATAATCACACACCTTCATTGCATTGTGGAACAGTCTACCCTGTTGTATAAAACAGCCATCACGACCCTGTTTGCTTATTAACCATTCCTTTGCGCTCTTAATAACATCTGGATCAATAAATATGTATCTCTGTGCTTTGCCAAAAGACCTCATGACAAAAGCAGTCAACCTGGAGGATGTGGGAATGTGGAAATCTAAAGTTAGCAACAAATTTAGAAATTTGTACCAAGTTCTGCTGAGCCCAAGATTTTAGTACAATATACTCACCATGTATTACCGTCGCCAAAACCAAATGTGCTGTATGCACCATCAGTATGTCTGTAGTTCAGCTGCCTCTGATAACCTGTTTCATTTGATAATTTGAACGTGCATAAATTTAATTGTGCTTAAAAACCACCTGTAATAAAATCTTTATTTTTCTTACCACTCTTCAGGAAGCCTGTGGCTCTCTCTGATGTCTGAGGTGAGCTGCGCTGTGTTCTCCAGATACTGTAGAATGTAAATATTGGGAGAAAGAACAGCAATGTTTTGTTCTCCACAGCCGTACGGCATCTGTAACAATTCTTTAATATTTTGCAGTGCACGACCCAATATATCACCTATGAGAAACAGAGAATGTCAGTCTCAATCATACATTTAGAAGTTGAAATTCAGTTGATATGCAGTTCTGCTGTAAAAATCCTAAAATCCAAATTAAATGGACACAAAGCCATCTTTCACATTTAAGAAAAGTTTTACCAAGGACAGAGACAGAACATCTGGATGATCCCTTTATCACATTTAGTGGAAGTGCCAGTGTCACGTCTGCTGATATAGTCTTTCCTACAGTAAAACAGTAAACCGTAAACCAGTTTATCAAATTTAAGTCAGTCAAGCTGTCAAATTTAAGTAAAAAATTCAGTCAATCTGTGCAAACAAACCCTGTGGACATAATAACCAACTGTAGGTCTTTGTTCTTTCAACTCCTTCAGCCTGAAAAAACAAACACGCATTACTCACAAAAACATCTTTCATTTCATCTGTAAAACAGTTCATCTTGATTAAAAATGTGCTGACCAACACACGTAGACTTCGAGTGACTATGTCAATGCGTCCTCTTGCCGGCACAGTGACAATTTCATTGCCACAAGTGCCCTGAGAAACTGCCTCCGCACTGATAGTCACATTAGACTCTCCTGTAATAAAATCATTGTATTTAGTGTCAGTTTACTTGAACTGAGAGAAACGATGGATTCAACTGACCAAGAACAAGTGGGGTAAAAACCCATGAGAAGGTCTTTCTCCCATTGGCACACAGACACGATGAATACAGAGATCCAGGTAAGGGTCCGAGAGTGAAGTTCAAGGACGGAGTTGGAGTTACTTTAACCTGTCCATAAAAGACAGGATTAGTTCAGATTTAATATGGTAGAAATAAGATTCATTGAGAAATCTCACCATGATGCACTTGGACAGATAGTTGAAGACGGTGGCCTTCAGCTCAAAGATCTCTCCACGGATGATGGAGTAAGGCAGAGAGAGCTCCAGAAAGAAGGGCTGAAAAACTGTCAGCCGAGCAGGAGGAGCCAGACCCAAACCTTTAGAGGACAGACAGAAGACATCAGTCTCCCACGTGGTGATGGTATCAGGAACCTTGACAGAAACCTGTGCTGATCCAGAGTCCCTGTGTAAAAAGCAAATCTCACTTAGTATTTCAGAGCTGCTGAAGTCTAGAACATGCCATTACTTTTAGTTCTTGAGTAAAGACAAGACCGCTTTACTAACCCCACTTCAGCAAGCTGCCAGATCCACGTTTCTGGAAAGACAGTCCGAACAGTCACTTCAGGAGAAGTGACCTCAACAAAGCCTGCACCTTCGGCCATAGGTGCAGCCAACGCGACGATTCCAGGCTCACGGCGAAAGTACCGCACTAAAAGCGAAGACAATAAATTAATACATCTTACACATTCTTGTTACACTAAGGAAGTGTAGACATACCATCATAAAAGTTGCGATAATAACTCAGGCCTCTATACGTCAGACATTGAGGCTCTCTTACAGGCAGATTTGTAGCCATCTTCAACCCCACAGCCTAAACAGCAACAAGTACACAATAAATAAGCATGTTTTATCTAGTACAACGCAGATTTACTAATAAGGTCAGAAGCAGCTCATCACCTTTAAGGTTTCATAAGCACTGTCCGTTGCGACGGCTCGACGAGGTCTCACAAACAAACACTCCTGCTCATCTTCAACGCCGTACGGATAATCTGATAGTGACGGCACTGGCAGCAGATTGAAGATCTGTGATCGTGTCAAAAGCACAAGATAACATAAAAAGCCTTTAAGGATTTAAACAAAGATCTGTGAAGAGAACCAGTATATCTGCACCTTGTCTGCATCCAGACGTTTTCCTGGTTCTAGGATCAAAACGCTCTGATCGACAGCACTGACAGCACACAGTGAATTAGGCTGAGCTGACAGCTGTATTGCGTTTCCTTCACTTGGAACTGCTGAAGCAGGAGAAAACTGCACAGACACCTGCGACCAAAACCAGATCATGATGCATCATGTTAAAGTGTTACAGTACACTGTACGTTATGACAGATGATATTCACACATACTACACCTTGTTTTTAAAGCATTTTTCAACATCCAGATTGATACTACCAGCAACAACATTGTTACTGGGCAGAACACAGTATGTGAGAATCTGCACGACTGGAGTGAAATCTACTCCAACAGAGAGTAGAAATGACACTGTGCCACTCGCTGCTCCATCAGAAGTTATCACATCAACCTTCTTATATCCATGTTGAACTATCACTCCTCTGGACAAAACCTGAGACACACAACACACCGTTAACAAACAGACCGAAGCAAACAGATCACATGGTGCACATTTTTACACTCACCATAAAGACGATGTCAGTGGTAAATCTGCCAACAGTCTCTCCAACAAAGTAATACTTAATTTTAACTGTAAACGCCACATTACACTTTAAGGGCTGCTCAATTTTCTCTATAGTCAGTTCACTTAAGGTTGGCGTATTTGATGTGGCAGTTTGAAGTCGTCGAACGGTTCTCTCATCGGTAGTGAAGTATGGAGTCTTGTAGGCATTATGTGCTTCTGGGGTTACGCTTGCCTGGAAAACAACAGACAGAATCATTCACTGAATCACTTCATGAAAATCATGAATCATTCACAAAGAACTTATTGCCATCATACCATCAAATTTAAGTCACCGTCAGGAAAACTCGCTGTATTAAGAGAGAAGGAGGCCACTCCGTTACGGTCTGTGGTGAGATTCTGGAGCAGTTTGGAGGCCCAACTATAACCTTCCAAAAGGTAGACTACTTTGTTATAAATTGGTGTCTCGTTAAAATGGGTAGCTTTGATCTGTGGGGAGAGAAAACAGCTGAACAACTGCTTTGCAAAGGACTTACAGTCTTTAATGCCAATATACATTCACTACCAAAAACAATTCTAACACTCATCTCCATAAGAAAACTTCTGATGACCAGACAATATTATTAAAATATTGCCCTTAGAGATTTTGCAAGGCTGGAGAGATAGTTGGGTACACGGTTTATAAAAAGTTCTTAAGCAAGATATGAATAAATAGCAGTTATAAACCGATATGCCCCTTAAAGGGTGGCTGTGTCGACCCAGAAACAGCGTTCGTTACGTCGCAACCTAGTAAGTGGATTAACATTAGAATTGTGAAATTGTACTTGCCTTTCCTTGTATAACTGATCCATTTTTAAAAAACTCAGGAAGGGTAACAAACGTGACCTTTCCAATTTCATAAGTCAGGGAAACGGTTTCAGATTTTGTCATGACGGTGCCTGGAAAAAAATAAAATAATGTGCCACACACCAACACACAATACACTAGAAAACTGTAGCCTACTAATTTTTTACCCGTTCCTTCCTCTGTGACATTTGCGTAATCACAAGAGAATCTTGCAGATAATTCTCAAATTTGAAGTTCACAAAGGCTGATGTGGTAAAGGTAAGGGCAGCGCAACCAGTCTGATTCATCTATGGATCACAAAAGTCTAGTTAATTGAAAATGACAAGGAAAAAAACAATTGATTTACTGGAACATGCAATGACACACCTCCATGGTTTTGTTCAAACAGGGACGAATCACACCAGGAACAGAAACGTACTCGAAACGATCACGGCATACTTCCACCCACGCTTTACCAGGCACAGGTTGGCTGTACGTATATCTGGAAATTAGCACAAGCAATGATTTGAGAAACAGACCGAAGCAAAAGAACTTACGGTCTTTGAAATGTCACTCACTTCCCACAAACAGACACTTTGAGTTGCTCTTCACCAACACTGAGTGTCTGCGCCACTTTCACAGTGATGTCAAACTTGGGTAAAACTAGTAAGCAGCAACAAAAAAAAAAAAGTTACAAACAAGAGAAACTTAAACACAATCAGTCTCATGATTCACTGACTTACCATACTTCTTTACTTCAAAATCATTCGTGATGATCCTGTCTCCAATGTAAGCTTTCAGTTTGTACATGCCCAGACGAGCCTCTGGGTTCAGCTCGTGAGAAAGTTGCAATATCCACCTTGTTGAGGAAACGTTTGTCCACTGGCCAATCCGGTTTTCCTGATCATCCTGTCAAGTACCAAATTTGATCACCAATTAAAATAATTATCAGAAATGAATTCACAAGCACTGTTGTGTATAGGAGGCATTTCTTACCTCCACCAATACCATACTGTACTGTAAAGGAGGAGAAAGCAGTTAGTTAGTTTTTTACCTCAAATTAATCCCAAAATTGAGGCACAGGTGTCACAAACACATTTTGCCATGGTTTGTGTAAATACGAACATGCTTGCCAACCAATTCAAAATATTTGTAATTGCATTTGTAGCAGTTGTAAAATTATAAAAGAAAATGGCCTAACCATTTGATTAAGAGGCACAAAACTGGTGTCCATGGTAATGACCCTGAAACACACTGAAAGATAAGACATTGGTTACAAAAGCTCACATCAACCCACTAACTTACATACATGTGACAATATGTAGGTCTACATGGTAACAGTATACTAGCCTACAAATACCTTTAAACAACAGAAACTTACCAGTTTGTCCAGGAGTATAGATGGGTTTATCAGTCTGGATAAAGGTCAAAGGGTAGGAAGGCCTGAACATCACTTTTCTCTCCTCCACAATCGTCAAAGACCCGTCCAAAACTTCCACTTTAATTTTCTGCACCGATTCTACGTCTACCCGTGGTGCCTGTTGAAAACATTTAGTTGCATTGTCACCCTTAGACCTCATCACTCAAGGATGTGTACGTGCAGACATTTGGATTTCAGACCTGGAAGTTGAAGCAGCGATGAAACTCGACTTCTGGTTTCTCCTGCAGCAGTAATGTGCTCACCTTATCATTTACTAGATAAACATTCACTACCATCTTTTTACTGGGCTTCAGGAGACTTGCACACAACTTGGCTACAGATCCTGACTGGATCACAGCAGGAAATGTCACCAAGAAAGAGCTGTTAGTGATATGGAGAAAGACAGTAAAATGGTTTATGAATAATATTCATCGTTACAATAAGCGATCTCTTTTTCCAAGCAAAGACTTTAACATTTCCAACAATTGTAAAGAAATAATTGTAATCCATAACATTGGATGAAACATGTAGATAACACTAAAAATAATTAACAAGTTATCTAAATGATTGAATTCTACAGAATTTCTAGGACATGGACTATAAATGTTTTTTAGATTTATTTTTTATACATGGTCTGTAAAATAGATGGACTACTACATTAATGACGTCAGTATGTCATTGTCACTAAACTGACCGATCAAAGTGGATATAAAATAACATAACTCAAAGCCTGTGGATGTTCATCCCCTAAAAAACCCTGCTATATTGCCATAAATAAACAAGCGTTTTAAATGTATTGCAATAGAACGCATTTCTGTAAGGGTTGACGGGTTATTTATAAATACGCCACAAGAAAGGTGATGAGGAGAGTTCATCCACGAACAGGTGTGTAGATGCAAAATGTATATGCAAACATTTATAACCGCGTGATCGTAACGATTAGGTTGTCAGAGACAATACAAAACATTTTCTAAAAAAAGCAAACAATTAAAAACTTACGGTCCTGATATTTGTCCATTAACACAGACGAAAAGAAAAGCCAAAAAGATCCATTCCCAATATATCTGTTTGACACCCATTTTACAGTCGACCATTTGGTATCAGATCTTTAACCCGTCTGTTGTGACACAAACACTCACGGGCTTCCTGAAAAACATTTACACAATGATTAATCTCCCCAAGCAACCGGTAATATTAACATACGTAAACATCGTTGTGTTGATACATCACATGAAACCTACACGAAGACCCACTCACACCTGTTACAAACTCCGTGTGTCCCAGACACCTCGTGTATCCGCTAACCCGCCGTCTGTCTTTAAACACTTATCAACAGGTGCTGTGAATTGCGCATTAATTAGACGCTATTCAGAAGCAATGCTACGTTCCACACCCCTCGGATTTAGGATATTTCCTACCTCAAACCCGGAAACAATGTCTGTAACGGCGCTCTTTTAATGTTACTTTAATGTTGTAAAGCCAAGGTATAGTCAAAAGTAAAAATAATGTTTTAAGTGTTACTATTTTTTTATTTTACTAAATGCAGAATTTATTTCCGTGTTTAAAGTGGGAAATATCGTAAACGCAGTAATGCTTAAACTGTGCATGGGTTTTTAATTGTAAAAGCGTTTCAGTGAAATGTTTTTAACAGCAGTGATCTGTATTAATCGCAGTTTTGACGAAGGGGTCACTATTGATGGCTGGATTATTTACGTGCGCGCTTATCATTACGGTAATATTATGTCAATGAGAGTGTGCGGCGCGTCACTGTATTTACCGTAACATCAGCAAAAGCAGAGAAGCTGCGCTGTCAGACCGTTTATTATTAAATTGCCCCACAAGTTTTGTGGTATTAGCATAATAAATGTTTTCAGGTTATTTTAACTGTTTATAATTGAGACTAAATCATGGTGGTCAATCGTTAGTTTATCAAATGTGACGACCTCAGCCATAGATACATGACAGTTTTCAAGTCAGGTCAATGGCCACTTAAAACTTGGTTTAAATTATTTAACACAATTAATAAAGATAAATATTAACAATTAATTAATAACTAATAATTAATATTAGATAGATAGGTAGGTAGGTTATCTGCTGATATAGCTATAACCTCAGTGGCTACGACAAGCTTGTTTTTATTTTATACATTTTTTATAAGACTAGATTTAAACCATACATTTTTCCTGATAAAACAAGAAAATATTTAACTACTTTTTATTCCAATGACTTTTAATTAAAACAATTACAGAAATGGCCTATTAAATCGAATTTGTTTGGTAATAATCATAAACTTTGATCACAGCTGGCCCAAATTTTCTACTGGAAGAACCTGTTGTTTGTATCTTGTAAGTCAAAATGTCTTTGGAACCTGCAGGTGTGGAACACACTGACTGAACAATTATGTGTTTACTATCTGGTTGTCAACTTACTGTGGCATGTTGTGCCATATTGTGAAGCTGTTATACGAAAGCTCATTACTCATAAATTTGCATAGCAAAATCATTATTGTGTATGTATGCAAACTATATGTGTACCCGTGGTGAGAAGCACAGTTTATTATTTGTATGACAAGTTTCTAACGCTATATCATTTATTGTGTCTAGAATTTATCCATTACCTTTTTAATCATAGGAATGCTGCTTTGTGATTTGATCAGTTTGGATAGACATCCACAGATGATGAGAAATATGTTCCATAAAAGACATTTTATCATAAGACATGTTACAACCTTCTAATACTTTCATGGAGTAGCATGTTTTAACTTAAATAAAGAAATGACCACATGAGATAACATCAAAACATTTGTGTTTTAATTCGAACCAAAATGCACAATGAGCTGCAGCACTGAAGCTTATTGACAGGGGAAGGAGTACTCAGTCTCTGAATGATCACCTGAAGAAAACAGAAAATATTATCATACAGAAAAGAGCAACAGCTGGATCATGTTGGCAAGCAATCACCAAACATATTTGATATAAATAGAGAATATACAGTACATTATTCTTTATGTGTGTAATACATACAAAACTGATATATCAAATCTTACTTGTTTGGTAGTAATCATAGACTTTGATCACAGCTGGCTTAAGATTTTTTACTGGAAGAACCTGTTTTAACTGTATCTGATAATTCACAGGAATATTTTTTGGAACCTGCAGGAAGAAAAACAGAAGAACACAAACTTGTTAATCATGGGCATTACAGATGAAATGTTTATGCAAGAAGCATATAAATTATATATCTTGTATATATTATATATATATATATATATATATATTTGTATTATAAATGTAAATGCTCTGAAGATGAATGTGCACTGCTCTTGCCTCCTTCAAGTACACGATGACATGATCATCTTTAGAATCCACTCGCTCCACAAGTGGTGTAATCATCTGAGCAACGCCAAGCAGTGGGAAAGAAATATTTCAATGATTAAAGTCATTTTATTCTTGTTATATGAAATGTAAGTTATGTTACTAAAAATGCAGCTGTTGCGTGTGTCTTGAGACATCAGAACTGATTTAACATTGTTTTTGATTTTTAACTTTATACAATGAAACTTACTGATGATGTATCAGCAGTGAATCCTGATAAGAGCTTAATATCCACAATGACCATGTTAGTATTTTCCTGTGGACCATTATATCTGAAAAATAATTTAAAAATGAAAAAAAAAAAATTGGGGTTTCTTAATTATGTCAGACAATAAAATACAATTTTGGTAGAAAACAAATTGTCATCCTTTATAAAAATCTTGGGATTATTTTAGATAGATGCTAAATGTTCTCTATTGACATTATTTAGCACCTGTTTTAGGTGATTTACTGTTTGTGCATTATAAAGTAGTTTGGTGTTCAGTGAGCATTTGTAGGTTAAACAGCTTAAGCTCATTTTGTGTTATTGTGTTTAGAGAGAAAATAGCTATTTAGAAATACTTTATAGACAAACTAAAGCCAAATAAAGTTTTTGGTAATTCAGGTGTGTTCCTACTTGACAGTGAATTTTAAGTTATGGAGTTGTCCGAATGATTTTTTGCAGTCAGCCTCAAATTCAGCTTCAACGCTCAATGTTTTATCTTCACTGGGGGTGGGAATGTTGTAGAACAGATTCATCTGTAAGAGGGAAAAAATAAATCAATACAACAAGAAACACATTCATAAACCATCATACAGTATAGCAGTTTTATGGTTCAATCATACACAGAGCAACATCAAGTGGTATTTTGTGCTGAATCAGAAAATCACATTCAGACCTGCACAGAGACACAGGTTGAGCCCTTCACTTCAATACTGTATTTGCCTGGAACGTTCTTCAGCTGTTTCTCCTGATACAGTAACTTGTTGTCCTGATTCACATCAAAGTTGAGAGAGTCTCCTGCTGACTGAACCGTCACTGTGCTGGAACCATCAGAGCTGAACACTTTAGTGGCGTATAAAGACAAAGCCTGAAGAGCCACAACTGTGTCCTGATAACATCACAACATCATCAGTACAACATGAAAATGCATTGTGAATAAACTCGTTCATGTATAGTACTTTGAGTAACCTGTGTGGATGAGAATCCTCCGTAGGCATTCTGCTGCTTCACAAGCCAGTTGACAATCCTGTTTATGCGAACCCAGATCAGCTGCAGTGACTGAATCTGCAGTGAGAACAGCTAGAAGAACATATGAGCTGATCTCCACTGCCAGAGAACCAGAATCATCAGCAGATCCCATCTGAGACCAGTGCAGGAGACCTCCTGTACAACACATGCGGGACAGAGATGTGAGAAAACTGAAGTATCAGATGCTAGACATAATAGAAACACGTCAAATATTGTCTTTACCATCTGAAATGGAAACAGCGTCCAGCTCCTTTAAAAGCTTCTGTCGGGTGTCCGTGTCTCTCGCCAGACTGAAAGTGTAGGCGAGCAGCGCAGTAGTGTAAGTGTTTTTAAGATCGCCAATGACAGACTTCAAGCAGGACAAAGCTTGTGTGAGCACAGGATCCTGTAACACAAACAGAGAAACAGCAGGTGTGAGTGTCATTCTTCTAATAGTTTATACTGTGATCTCTGTAGATGAACTTACTGTGATCGGAGTGTTCAGTTCAAGCAATGATGCTGTGATGTAAGCCGTCATGGTCACGTTATCATTTACTCCACCCTGTCGAGACACACATGCAAATAAATCAACATACAGTACTGTAATAAATTCATCATTAAAATATTTTATTTAAATAATGTTGATTATTCACACACCTTCATTCTGTTGTTGAACAATCTTCCTTGTTGCATAAAACAGCCATCTGAACTTCGTCTGCTTATTAACCATTCCTTTGCGCTCTGAATAACATGTGGATCAATAAATGTGTATTTCTGTGCTTTGCCAAAAGACCTCAAGACAAAAGCAGTCAACCTGGAGGTGTGGAAATGTTTGTGTCATACGTCGTAAAGCTCCAATTATGATAAAAATTAAAAATGAATGATTATATAATGTATTACAGTATGTTGATCTTGACATAATATTTACTTTGATAACAATGTAAAAATTATATATGTACCATGTATTCTCTTCACCACTGCCAAATGTGCTGTATGCACCATCAGGATGTCTGTAGTTCAGCTGTCTCTGATAACCTGTTTCATTTAATATTTATTAGCACTTTAGCACATAAGCAAAAAAGTTACTTTGGATTGACCAAATGTCTCCTAAAATGAATTTTTATTAAACAATGTTTTAATGTGCTTAAAAATAATAAATAAATTAGGTGATTTTATATCATTACCACTCTTCAGGAAGCCTGTGGCTCTCTCTCTGATGTCTGAGGTGAGCTGCTCTGTGTTCTCCAGATACTGTAGAATGTAAATATTGGGAGAAAGAACAGCAATGTTTTGTTCTCCACAGCCGTACGGCATCTGTAACAATCCGTGAATATTCTGCAGTGCACGACCCAATATATCACCTATGAGAGAAATGAAGTGAGATTATATTTTATATAGTCATTGACACAAATATAACGCTTTAGTTATAACGTTTGTGTTTCTACAGTAAATGTTACCAATGACTGAAACAGAAGATTTGGCTGATCCCTCAATCACATCTTTAGGAAGAATCAGATCCAGCTCTTCTGACAGACTGTTGCCTATAAACCAGAGAGATAAAAACATGTCAATGATCAGCACAGTATGATACTAATGTGTGTATATATATTATTGTGCATTTTATCTAGAATTAAATGTTAACAAACCCTTTGGACACAGTAACCAGCTGTGGGTCTCTGTCTGTTCAGTTCCTTCAGCCTACAGCATAAAATAATGATGTCACCAAATATGAATATAAGTAATCATACTAATATAAGCATGATCACAGGTTATTGATATGTTTTAGGTGAGTTTACCTGTACAAGGAGACTTCGAGTAACTATATCAATACGTCCTCTCTCCGGCACGCTCACAATCTCATTATCACACACAGTCTGAGACTGTTCTGCCTCTGCACTCACTGTAATATTCAACACTCCTACAATACAAGAAACACGTTTAATCACATGACAACTGAAATGAATGAATATGTTGACAGAGTGTGTCTGAAACTGACCAAGAACAGAAGGAGTGAGAATCCATTTAAAGGTTTTTCTTCCATTAGCACATAGACAGGATGAATACTGATCATCAGAGGAGGATTTAAGAGTGAAGTCTGAGGACGCAGCTGGAGTTACTTTAACCTGTTCATCAAAGACAGAGGATCAGTTCAGCTTTAATATGATATAAATGTGATGAGATGCATTGAGAAATCTCACCATGATGCACTTGGACAGATAGTTGAAGACGGTGGCCTTCAGCTCAAAGATCTCTCCACGGATGATGGAGTAAGGCAGAGAGAGCTCCAGGAAGAAGGGCTGAAAAACTGTCAGCTTAGCAGGAGGAGCCAGACCCAAACCTTTAGAGGACAGACAGAAGACCTCCGTCTCCCACGTGGTGATGGTGTCAGGAACCTTGACAGGAACCTGTGCTGATCCAGAGTCCCTGTGGTGGAAACACTATAATATTGAAGTCCGACTGACTGTCATAAGGGACATTTTCCCGATATAACCAAATCAAAGATGTTGTTTTTATCTACTGTGTTTTGATAAAACTTGATAATGGATCTTCACTGTCAATTTTTATACGTCTGTCCTAACACAGTAAAGTAGAGGCGGGACAAATGCCACACCGACACATCCACAACAATCACATCCTACTTGCACAATGACTGAACAATGATGGAGGAGAAGTTAATTCCTGTATCCAAATTTGCCTACTTATACAGCGACTATAATGTTTTTTTTTAAGGGAAACTATAATTATTTTACTGTGTAGCAAAAGAGAAAGTGCTAGTACTGGGAGAGTGATTGTAAGGGTGCTTCACTAACCCAACTTCAGCAAGTTGCCAAATCCATGTTTCTGGAAAGACACTCCGTACTGTCACATCAGGGTTGATGTCATCGCCACCAAATCCAGACAGCCTTGCACTAGCACTTACTCCATAGTCGTACATTACTGAAAAAAAACAGATGATGTGTTAAAACAACCTGTATCTGTGATATATTATTTATTATGATGTGTGTCAAATACATAAACTATATCACTATGATAGCAATGATAACAAATGTACCCATAGGATTATTTCTGTGATAAATTAAGCCCTTGTATGTCACACACTGAGGTTCTCGCACTGCCAAATTTGTTGCCATTTTCAATCCCACTCTCTGTCAAACAGCAATAATAAACAAAAACAAAGTTACATTTAGCGTATTTTGATAATCATTATAATAACAATTAACACTCTGTTTAATATATTATTTCATTTAATGTAATCCTGCATGTATGTATTTTTATTAGTTAGGAAAGCAAATAATCGCAGACTTTATTATCACTAATCTGCCCCGTTTTGTTACCTTCAAGGATTCATAGGCGTGGTCTGATTCCACGGCTCGACGGGCTCTCACTTTCAAACAGGGTTCATGGTCTTCAGTTTGGTAAGGATAATCTGATACTGATTGCACTGGCAAAAGGCTAAAGATCTGTGACAGTAACACAATCACTCATCAGTCTTTTCATAACATTATATAACAGTTCATATCACATCACCACAACATTTTACCCCACAGACACCCAGATGTGAATTACAACAATGTACTTGATAATCTCTCATTCTTTATGTTGCACAATGATAAAATGAAGTTTAACTGTATGCTCCTGTAGCTTAGTTGGTGGAGCATGGCATTAGCTTGGCAAAGGCTGTGGGTTCGAATCCCAGGAAACACACATACTGATAAACTGTACACATTGAATTTTCTGTAATTCTGTTGTGCTAATGCATGAATATAAAATATAAACTAAGAAAGACTGAATTTATTTGCACCTTGTTTGTATCAAGTTGTTTTCCTGGTTCTAGGATCAAAACGCTCTGATCGACAGCACTGACAGCACACAGTGAATTAGGCTGAGCTGACAGCTGTATTGTGTTTCCTTCACCTGGAACTGCTGAAGCAGGAGAAAACTGCACAGACACCTGCGACCAAAACCAGATCATGTGATGCAGCTAATGCAAAACAATAAGTCTAAAGGTTTAAAAATACAGTTTCTATATATTTTCACACCTTGTTTCTGAAGCACTTTTCAGTGTTGAAATTTTTACTGGCAGCAACTACATTGTCACTGGGCAGAACACAGTATGTGAGAATCTGCACGACTGGAGTCAAATCTGCTTCAACAGAGAGTTTAAATGACACTGTGCCACTCGCTGCTCCATCAGAAGTCTTCACTTCAACCTTCTTATATCCATGTTGAACTATCTCTCCTCTGGACAAAACCTGAGAGATAACCAGCACAGCCATCAATACTGTTAAACACATCACAAAAGACTGCCAATGAACCAATGTAGTATCTGTACCCACCATATAGACAATGTCAGTGTTGAAGTTATCAACAGTCTCTCCAGTAAAATGATACTTAATGGTTACTGTAAACTCAGCATCACACTTTAAAGGTTCCTCAATTTTTTCTATAATCAATTCACTTAATGTTGGGGTATATGGGGTGGCGGGCTGGAAGAACGAAATATCTTTTTCATCCGTAGAGTAGTAAGGCATTTCATAGTCAAAATAAAACCTTGGATTTGTACCTGCCTGGACAATAATGAATGAGAAATTACAACTATGCAACACACAGTGAGATAGATAAAGCTAAAATGACATAACCTATCATACCATCAGATGAATATTTTGTTTAGGTAGACTAGATGTATTAAGTGAGAAAGCGGCCAGTCCGTTGTTGTCTGTAGTGAGATTCAAAAGCAGGTGTGGGGACCAGTTTTCATGCCTAAAAACATAAACTTCTTTGTTTGGAATTGGTGTGTTTTTGAAATCTGTAAGCTTGACCTGTTGAACACATAGACAGGAGTAAATAAATGCACACAAATTAATAGTATTCACAAAAGACTCATTTTAGACTTACTTTTCCTTCTATGACTGATCCATGTTTATATGTCGAGGGTAGGTCTGTAAATACTAAACTTCCAATTTCATTAGTGAGGGATATAGTTTTAGATTTGGTCATGATGGTCTCTGTTGAATACAGATTGATGATTACTATTTAGCTTATATTTAAAGGACTTCACCAGATAGTTTTGAATTGTTCATTTAAATAATACAAATTAAGATTATCAGTATATTGCTAAAGCATGTATACATCCGTCCAATCACAGCTCACCTGTTCCTTCCTCTGTTACTTTAATTTCAGCATGAAGAGAATTTTGCAGTTGATTGTTTGCAAAGGCAGATACATTAAAGGTATGGATGGCACAGCCTGTCGCTTTTATCTAAAGGTAACAAACGACACAAAAGAGTGACCTCATTAGCTAAAAGAAGGAAATACATGTCACATGCTTTTTCTTATACTGAATACTCACTAACCTCTGTGGTTTCTGTGAAACACACTGACGTGATGTTACTGTTATACCAGTAAAGTGAAGGATTACGACACACTTTCACCCATGATTTACCAGAGACAGGCTGTCCATAAGTGTATCTGTAAAAAGGTATTAAGCAACTGATAAATCAATGAACAAAACACCAGAAAAACTGCAGAAAATAAAAGATGTAACTCACTTTCCACAAACTTCAATAGTCATTTCTTCATCGATCACAGCTGTTTTCTCTGGGGCTGTTACAGTCACCTCAAACTTAGGCAAAACTGAAAGGGCAACAATTAAAGCGGGTCAAATTATTGTGAATTATTGTGTGTTACACTTGTCTCAAGCAAACACTGTACATTGTTTGTCATCGTAACTTACCATATTTTTTTACATTAAAATAATGAGTCATCATTCTTTCACCAATGTAAGCCTTTAGCATGTATGTGCCTTCACGAGCTTCTGGGTTTAAGTCATATGAGCGCTGTAATATCCAGCGTGTTGAGGAAATATTTGTCCATTGACCAATTCTGTTATTCTGATTGTCCTGTTAAAATACCAAAGAAACAATGCAGATATGAAGTTAAAGCATTTGTAGGTATTGTAAGCACAATAACTGCAAATATTGTTCTTGTTTAAAAACACTAGCATGTTTATCTTTCTCAACAATTTTTAATGGCATTTTATTTTACTTTTAAACAGAGTGTTTTTACTCATCTTTCCCTTTCCAATATGGTGGTCAATATGGCATCTATGTATATCTGTTTAAGATGTAAATGTCACTACAAAAGATGTTGTTTTCTTACCTCAAGTACCACCATGCTATACTGTAAATGAAAGAACAAAATATTTGATTGTGAAAGTGTTAAAACCTTAGCTGTGAGCAGTACGGTCAGATGTGATTTATGGTATAAACACACATGAAATCTTGGATCAAAAAATTAAGCTGCTTTACAAAGAAACAAGTAAAAGAAAAAAATGGCCATACTTGTTGTTGAAGCGGCACAAACTTTGTATCCGTGGTAACAACTCTGAAATGTACTGTGAAAACAGAATTGATTGCAATTGTGAAAACACAACTGTCTGCTTCTTCTGTTATTAAGTGGTTTTATTGAATTGATAATCCTTTACAGATATTTCAAATACTTTTATGTAAATCTGTCAATAAACTCTAAAAAAAAGGAATTTCCTTACTGTAAATATTGTCCTATATACAGTATATATGTTAAATAAATGTTTGCATGTGGAAGTACACCCTACCAAAGCTGTGGTAATGATCCAAAGAACAGACCCTGAATCATTATCTTCTATCATACTTATCTCTACACATTTTCAGACACCCCCACACTTAGTAGTTATTTACACATTCTTGCAACAGTACTCATTCTTGACCAATGGATGAGTTAAGCAATATGTGTATTGCATCTATTTTCTTCAAATGCAAAAACAACCAGTGACTAATGTGTATATTTGTAATGTCTGTGATCTGCTGGGTAACTGAATATTTCAGTGTATTGTACTACAATACACACACTGCATATAACTGCACACAACATTTAATACCAAAATGAGTAGTTTTAACCTTTGTAACAATTTACCTGTTTGTCCTGGATTATAGATGGGTTTATCAGTCTGAATAAAGGTCAGAGGATTGTAATGTCTAAACAAGACCTTTCTCTCGTCAGTCATCTGGAAAGACTCTCCTTTAATTTCAACCTTTATTTTCTGTATTGATTCTCTTTTTTCCACTGGAGCCTGATGAGAAATAAAATTCACTATTCATAAGTCATTTGAACACGCTATTCACAATAATGAAATTATTGTGAAAAGAAATGTCGGACCTGGAAGTTGAAGCAGCGGTGAAACTCTTCTTCTGTTTTCTCCTGCAGCAGTAATGTGCTCTCTATATTATTCACTAGATAAATATTCATTACAAGACTTTCATTGGGCTTCAGGAGACTTGCGCACAGTTTGGCTTCAGATCCTGACTGGATCACAACAGGAAATGTCACCAAGAAAGAGCTGTCGAGAGTTGATGATATTAGTAATGCAGGAGTTTACCACATGCAATTGCCTACATACAATTAAATAGATTCAACCATATTAGAGATAAGACAGCGATCACTTTAGAATTAAAACAATCATGACAGTAATCAACAATATTATTCAGTTAAAACCAGCAGTAACTTACGGTCCTGATGTTTGTCCATTCACAAAGATGGACAGGAATGAAAACAGCAGGAGACTTTTCCAAAAACAACCAGCATTAGGAGCCATGATGATGAGCGATCATCCAGGTCATGTAGTGAGTTTAGACTGGGTCTTTTAAAGGGACTCTCATGCTAAAGGAGGTCCTTAAAACATTTGTATTGACCATCTGATTAATGATTTAACATTGCAGTAAGTTCAGTATGACAATGTGAGCTAAATTAGCCTGTTAAACTCCTAAAATGCTGAGAAAGAAATATGTCTGATTGATAAAAATGTATTGAAAACACAGTGACATAATAGTATTAATACCAATTTATATTAATATTGTTATTCTAATAGTAATGATTAGTAATAAAAGTGATTTATAATGTTACTAATTAAATATATAATATATATATATATATATAGCTTTACAGTAAATATGTTACAGTTATGTTACTATTATATTAAAAACAAAGAGTTGAAAATTTCATTAATTCTTTATGTAATGTGCACATTCTTCTAAACAAGCTGTCCTGAGAAGAAACATTAAGGCTAATGACCCTTTTGCTGTTTAAGTAAACAGTACCACTGAAATTAGGGATCAAGCTACACGTACCTATTGAGTAAACCGATTTACCGTAAACTGCATGGTGTTTACTTTTGAAAAACATTTGGCTACTGTTCGTACAATAAGCAAAAGAAACTTGCTTACCTGAAATTAAGATGAAGTTTTTACTATAAATTCACTGGAGTTCTTTTGTGATTGTCCATTAAGCGGCAAACTCCATGTCCTTTATCATGTGACTGCTAAGCTCTGAAAGATCCAACTTTTGTCTTGTATTACATTGCGACAGACTTAGTCAGTGTTGAGATGTGCCAGTAGGACCAATTTGCAAACAAGCTGTATGCCAAGTTTTAAAATTATAACACATACATGCTGTTCAGTATGAAAACACAATCTATTTAAACACTTAGTGTAACACACACTAACATGTACTATAAAAATTCAATTTAACTCGTAAAACATTCTGACATTTTAAAGTGTCCAGATAATTTTTGTGGCCCCTGAATTGAAATGTAAATTTTAGCAGAAAAGTTACTACAAATGCTATTGTAAAGAAAAGTATATTTCCAAAATGGGATACAGTTTGACATCATTTTATTATGATCTAAACCTGTGCTGGACATACTGCTGGCCTGTTATAAAGCTCCTTACTCACATTTACATGCATTCATGAACATATAAAATTAATTTCAAACATACAATATGTATGAATGTATAAAAACTTTATATGATCAATACCATTATAGTCATTTTTATAAGTCATTCTCTGAAAATCCCAACTGTTCCCTCCCAAGTAAACAAGGGTCATTGCTGGAAATTACATATTGGTGTCAAATACTGACTCTTCCTGCAGATTTGGAACTTAATCAATTCCATCACTATTATTAAGCTGTGATGGTTTGTCATTAGATCAGGGTGTGAGAGTTTTAGACATTGAGGTTTTAAGGGGTTTATTGAAATTTGATCACGAGTTGTATGACACATGACAAGTCAAACAGAACCTTTAATCACTTTAATTTGCTTTATTTTGCCTGTGATAAAGAACAAACAAAACAACCAGTAAAATAACACAAAAAGATTTAAGTTGTGATTTGAACTTCATCCAAGGTGCACAATGAAGTACTGAAGCTTATTGACAGGGAAAGGAGTATTCGGTCTCTGAATGATCACCTGAAAAAAATAGAAAATGTTATCACAAAGAAAAG
Organism: Beaufortia kweichowensis; assembly: GCA_019155185.1. Taxonomy (NCBI): domain Eukaryota; kingdom Metazoa; phylum Chordata; class Actinopteri; order Cypriniformes; family Gastromyzontidae; genus Beaufortia; species Beaufortia kweichowensis. The sequence goes on from CM032811.1 coordinate 7,870,488, forward strand.
AGCGGGTGTACATAATCACAGGTATTATGTATAAACACATCAAATCTTACTTGTTTGGTAGTAATCATAGACTTTGATCACAGCTGGCTTGAGATTCTTCACTGGAAGAACCTGTTTTAACTGTATCTGATAATTCATAGGAATATTTTTTGAAACCTGCAGGAGGAAAAACAGAAGCAGACAAACTTCTCAGCCATTGACATTATTAATAAAATGTTTAGAAAAAAATGATGTATTATTATATTAAATGGATAAATTATATAAATGCTCACCTCCTTCAAGTACACGATGACATGATCATCTTTAGAATCCACTCGCTCCACAAGTGGTGCAATCATCTGAGCAACGCCAAGCAGTGGGAAAGAAATATTTCAATGATTAAAGTCATTTTATTCTTGTTATATGAAATGCCTCTTAAGTGTTTCTTACATGAAAAGCATTTGTAAAATAAATGTAAATGTACATTATGATTCAATGAAACTTACTGATGATGTATCAGCAGTGAATCCTGATAAGAGCTTAATATCCACAATGACCATGTTAGTATTTTCCTGTGGACCATTATATCTGAAAAAGATTCAAATGAAAAGAGTTGGTTTATAAATTAATATAGAGAACAACAGAAATACAATTTATACAGATATAATCTTCATATTTTTTAAGTTAACATAAAATTTTATAAGTAAGATGTTCAGTGAGCATTTGTAGGTTAAACAGCTTAAGCTCATTTTGTGTTATTGTGTTTAGAGAGAAAATAGCTATTTAGAAATACTTTATAGACAAACTAAAGCCAACTAAAGTTTTTGGTAATTCAGGTGTGTTCCTACTTGACAGTGAATTTTAAGTTATGGAGTTGTCCGAATGATTTTTCACAGTCAGCCTTAAATTCAGCTTCAACGCTCAATGTTTTATCTTCACTGGGGGTGGGAATGTTGTAGAACAGATTCATCTGTAAGAGGGAAAAAATAAATCAATACAACAAGAAACACATTCATAAACCATCATACAGTATAGCAGTTTTATGGTTCAATCATACACAGAGCAACATCAAGTGGTATTTTGTGCTGAATCAGAAAATCACATTCAGACCTGCACAGAGACACAGGTTGAGCCCTTCACTTCAATACTGTATTTGCCTGGAACGTTCTTCAGCTGTTTCTCCTGATACAGTAACTTGTTTTCCTGATTCACATCAAAGTTGAGAGAGTCTCCTGCTGACTGAACCGTCACTGTGCTGGAACCATCAGAGCTGAACACTTTAGTGGCGTATAAAGACAAAGCCTGAAGAGCCACAACTGTGTCCTGATAACATCACAACATCATCAGTTACAACATGAAAATGCATTGTGAATAAACTCGATCATGTATAGTACTTTGAGTAACCTGTGTGGATGAGAATCCTCCGTAGGCATTCTGCTGCTTCACAAGCCAGTTGACAATCCTGTTTGCGTAACCCAGATCAGCTGTAGTGACTGAATCTGCAGTGAGAACAGCTAGAAGAACATATGAGCTGATCTCCACTGCCAGAGAACCAGAATCATCAGCAGATCCCATCTGAGACCAGTGCAGGAGACCTCCTGTACAACACATGCGCCACAGAGATGTGAGAAAACTGAAGTATCAGATGCTAGACATAATAGAAACACAAATATTGTCTTTACCATCTGAAATGGAAACAGCGTCCAGCTCCTTTAAAAGCTTCTGTCGGGTGTCCGTGTCTCTCGCCAGACTGAAAGTGTAGGCGAGCAGCGCAGTAGTGTAAGTGTTTTTAAGATCGCCAATGACAGACTTCAAGCAGGACAAAGCTTGTGTGAGCACAGGATCCTGTAACACAAACAGAGAAACAGCAGGTGTGAGTGTCATTCTTCTAATAGTTTATACTGTGATCTCTGTAGATGAACTTACTGTGATCGGAGTGTTCAGTTCAAGCAATGATGCTGTGATGTAAGCCGTCATGGTCACGTTATCATTTACTCCACCCTGTAATGGATGAGAAAATAAAAAAGTAAATAAAAACTGAACTCACGGGCTTCTCATGCATTGTATAGTGATCAATCATGCAATGTTAATGGACAATTAGAATCATCAGAGAGAGATTTCTGTGGGCATGAATTTGTACCTTCATTCTGTTGTTGAACAATTTTCCCTGTTGCATAAAACAGCCATCTGAACTTCGTCTGCTTATTAACCATTCCTTTGCGCTCTTAATAATATTTGGATCAATAAATGTGTATTTCTGTGCTTTGCCAAAAGACCTCAAGACAAAAGCAGTCAACCTGGAGGTGTGGAAATTCAAGATATCAATTTGTATTTGGATAATATTATTTGCCACCAAAGTATTTACCATGTATTCCCTTCACCACTGCCAAATGTGCTGTATGCACCATCAGAATGTCTGTAGTTCAGCTGTCTCTGATAACCTGTTTACAAATGGCAATCAATTACAAATTACTGTTATTCTTCACTAAACAACATTTTGATACAAGCAAGAAAACCACTCTTACCACTCTTCAGGAAGCCTGTGGCTCTCTCTCTGATGTCTGAGGTGAGCTGCTCTGTGTTCTCCAGATACTGTAGAATGTAAATATTGGGAGAAAGAACAGCAATGTTTTGTTCTCCACAGCCGTACGGCATCTGTAACAATCCGTGAATATTCTGCAGTGCACGACCCAATATATCACCTATGAGAGAAATGAAGTGAGTTTATATTTAATATAGTCATTGACACAAATATAACGCTTTAGTTCTGTTTGTGTTTCTACAGTAAATGTTACCAATGACTGAAACAGAAGATTTGGCTGATCCCTCAATCACATCTTTAGGAAGAATCAGATCCAGCTCTTCTGACAGACTGTTGCCTATAAACCAGAGAGATAAAAACATGTCAATGATCAGCACAGTATGATACTAATGTGTGTATATATATTATTGTGCATTTTATCTAGAATTAAATGTTAACAAACCCTTTGGACACAGTAACCAGCTGTGGGTCTCTGTCTGTTCAGTTCCTTCAGCCTACAGCATAAAATAATGATGTCACCATACTAATATAAGCATGATCACAGGTTATTGATATGTTTTAGGTGAGTTTACCTGTACAAGGAGACTTCGAGTAACTATATCAATACGTCCTCTCTCCGGCACGCTCACAATCTCATTATCACACACAGTCTGAGACTGTTCTGCCTCTGCACTCACTGTAATATTCAACACTCCTACAATACAAGAAACACGTTTAATCACATAACAACTGAAATGAATGAATATGTTGACAGAGTGTGTCTGAAACTGACCAAGAACAGAAGGAGTGAGAATCCATTTAAAGGTTTTTCTTCCATTAGCACATAGACAGGATGAATACTGATCATCAGAGGAGGATTTAAGAGTGAAGTCTGAGGACGCAGCTGGAGTTACTTTAACCTGTTCATCAAAGACAGAGGATCAGTTCAGCTTTAATATGATATAAATGTGATAAGATGCATTGAGAAATCTCACCATGATGCACTTGGACAGATAGTTGAAGACGGTGGCCTTCAGCTCAAAGATCTCTCCACGGATGATGGAGTAAGGCAGAGAGAGCTCCAGGAAGAAGGGCTGAAAAACTGTCAGCTGAGCAGGAGGAGCCAGACCCAAACCTTTAGAGGACAGACAGAAGACCTCCGTCTTCCACGTGGTGATGGTGTCAGGAACCTTGACGGGAACCTGTGTTGATCCAGAGTCCCTGTGGTGGATACACTATTACTGGAATTTACAAATTTACTTTCGATCATTTACAACATTGAACTCTGAAAATGTAAAATACTGGAGTCCAAAGGATGCAAAGGAAATGAATATGCCAACTGTTGTTATCTAGTATAATAAATACTGCCCATTAAAGATGTGGTTTAACCTAATGTCAATATAATAATGGCTAATACACAAATTCACTAACCCAATTTCAGCAAGTTGCCAGATCCACGTTTCTGGAAAGACAGTCCGAACCGTTCTTAATGATGGTATTGCTGCATCTAAATTATACATAACTGGTATTGGCTGATGTTGACGATACAACACTGAAAGAAAAAATACAATGTATGTTGTGTGTGAGAATATCACATCGGGATTATATTATACAATCTGACAAGCAACAATTGTAAAAGACTGTAAAAACTGTGCATGCACCTAACTGACAGTCAGTTATGATATATACAGTATTTATATAAACACACAGTACTAGGTGAGCAACAAACAAATTGGTATTACACTTTGACTATTTGTATAACACTTTATTGCTAAACTTTTACTCTGTGTATCTACTGTAAATACAAAAGTTATTTTACATGTTTTACAACTGAATTGAACCGAAACAGTCTGTTTATTCTTCCATAATGATTATAATAACAAATATAACTTCACCTCACATAATGTGTTTCTATTTTAAAGATAAAAATATAAAATATATTTGAAAACAAATGCCATTATATATTTGCAAAAAATCGTACATGTGCCGTACCAACATCATGGTTTTGGTGATAAATCAAGCCCATGTATTTCAGACATCGAGGGACTCGAATATTCAAATTTGTTGCCATCTTCAATCCCACTTTCTGTCAAACAGTACAATGAACCAAATTTAATGAAAATATATAAACATTAAATGTCAAAATAATATGTTTAATGGATCCTATTCTTGCGTTTGTTTAAGCATGTTGATTCACTTCTGATTATAATCAATTTTAACGTTACTTATAAAAGCCTCTTGTTACCTTTAAGGTTTCATAGGCATCTTCCGTTTTAGAGTGTCGACGGGGTCTAACGTGCAAACACTGCTGCTCATCATCAAGGCTGTAGTGATATTCTGAGGCTAAACGCACTGGAAGCAGGTTAAAGATCTGTAATAAGACCATGATTTAGAAACACTTCTAGAAATCAGGAAAGGTTTTTAGATTGTGCTCCAGATTCTTCCCACAAAATTCAGACAGGTGAAAAACAGCAACTTTAAAGCATCCTCACCTTGTCTGTATCAAGTTGTTTTTCTGGTTCTAGGATCAAAACGCTCTGATCGACAGCACTGACAGCACACAGTGAATTAGGCTGAGCTGACAGCTGTATTGTGTTTTCTTCACCTGGAACTGCTGAAGCAGGAGAAAACTGCATAGACACCTGCGACCAAAACCAGATCATGATGTGATGCAGCTAATGCAAAACAACAAGTCTAAAGGTTTAAAAATACAGTTTCTATATATTTTCACACCTTGTTTCTGAAGCACTTTTCAGTGTTGAAATTTTTACTGGCAGCAACTACATTGTCACTGGGCAGAACACAGTATGTGAGAATCTGCATGACTGGAGTGAAATCTGCTTCAACAGAGAGTTTAAATGACACTGTGCCACTCGCTGCTCCATCAGAAGTCTTCACTTCAACCTTCTTATATCCATGTTGAACTATCTCTCCTCTGGACAAAACCTGAGAGATAACCAGCACAGCCATCAATACTGTTAAACACATCACAAAAGACTGCCAATGAACCAATGTAGTATCTGTACCCACCATATAGACAATGTCAGTGTTGAAACTATCAACAGTCTCACCAATAAAATAATACTTAATGGTTACTGTAAACTCAGCATCACACTTTAAAGGTTCCTCAATTTTCTCTATAATCAATTCACTTAATGTTGGGGTATATGGGGTTGCCGGCTGGAACAGCCGAACTGTTGTTCCTCCCGTAGAGTAGTAAGGCTCCCTGTAAGTATAATGTTGGATATCTGGGTATATATTTCCCTGGATAAATATAAATAAGAAATTAACTTCATGCAATATAACAGCTTTAAAAACATGAATGTAAACTGAATTAATACAAACTGTCATACAATCAGATAAATATCTTGTTTAGGTAGACTAGACGTATTAAGTGAGAAAGCGGCCAGTCCGTTGTTGTCTGTAGTGAGATTTAAGAGCAGTTTTGAGGACCAGTTTTCACTCCAAAAAAGATAAACATCTTTGTTTTGAATTGATGTTCCTTTAAAATCGATAAGCTTGACCTGTTGAGAAAAACATTAGAAAATCAACAGCTGTGTACAATAATGGTGTTAAACGAAGAGAAAGTCATTTTAGACTTACTTGTCCTTCTATAACTGATCCATGTTCGAATGTTTTGGGGCCTATAACTGAGACTTTGCCAATTTCATTAGTGAGACCTATAGTTTCAGATTTTGTCATGGTGGTCTCTGTTAAATAACAAAAGTATGATTAATACATATGGCTCAGTAAAATATTCATTGTTTGTTCATTAAAAAACAATTTAGCAAGTCAAATCTGTTTAGATCTGCTCAGTCTCACCTGTTCCTTCCTCTGTTACTTTCACCTCAACATGAAGAGAACTCCCCACTAAATCCTTAAATGTTGTGTTGAAAAAGTGCATTGCATTGATGGTATGGATGGCACAGCCTGTCTCCTTCATCTAATAAAAAAAGAAATGAATTCATCCATATTAATTAAAAATTGTTTTCAGTTGAAGAAACATGCGTTGCAGAACAAACCTCTGTCGTCTCATCCAAACATATTGGAGTCTTATTGCTGGTGTCGACACGAGGGAGATAATTACGACAAACTTTCACCCAAGATTTACCAGATACAGGTTTCCCGTATGTGTATCTGTGGAAAAGGTACAAGCAACTGATGTTTAGCCCAGTGCGGAATGAAGCAATCAAATGAACAACTGTGCTATGAAGGCAGGTAAACACTTTTCTTTAACGTGCATGAATAAACCACTCACTTTCCGCAAACCTCAATCGTCAGTTCCTCTTCAATGACACTGACTGTCTCTGGTTGTTTTACAGTCACGTCAAACTTGGGCAAAACTAGAAGTCACAATTAGAGTTATTAGTCAAATTATAAACAATATTAATAAAAAATATCCTGAAATACATTTCTGAGATACATTATTTAACTTCGTACTTACCATACTTTCTCACCGTAAAATAATGTGAAATTTCTCTGTCATCAATGTAAGCCTTCAGTGTGTATGTGCCTTCACGAGCTTCTGGGTTTAAGTCATATGAACGCTGTAATATCCAGCGTGTTGAGGAAATATTCGTCCATTGACCAATTCTGTTATTCTGATTGTCCTGTTAAAATATATTAGATATTTAGTTGTAGCAAACATACATCCTGAACATTATTCAGGTTGTAAATGATTGTATTAGAGATTTAGTGTTCTTACCTGAAGTACCACTTTGCTGTACTGTAAATAAAAGAGCAAATGGCAATTAAACAATCTGTGATATGTACAATGACATATAATGTACAATGATAAAAGGACTTAAACCCAGCTATGGGTTTGTCTATATGAAAACACTGCACACCTGCTGATCAAGGGGTACAAAGTTTGTATCCATGGAAACAACTCTGAAGTTCACTGTGAAAACACAAATGTACAACTATAACCTTTGATTTCAATGTGAAGAGATATTTGAGCTTTGGATTAAGAGAAGTGTTTCAATCAGAAAGATAATGTCCCAAAACGGATCTTTAACTTAAAAAGCTTCATTGTGCAATTGTTTCTAAATTACTCTTTTAATTATGCAAGTATTTATCAAATGAATAAATATATTAAACAATGTTTTAGATTCAAACTGTTGATACTGCTGATACTACTGTTTCCACTTCTTATTTCCAGATTAACTTTTTAAAAGGGTCCTGTACATTCTGGAAATGCTTGGTTGTTTTAACCAATGGTTGTGTAAAATAAAGACCAATTGTTTTACCCATTGATTTGCTTGCTTTTTACTGTTTTTTTACTACTTTTCACAGGACTGCTGGGAAAGGATCAATATTTTGACACATTGATCCCAACCCAATATAGTACAGATATGTTCATGACACCAGCATTATTTACTAAAGTTTGATCTTTGAAACATTGAAAGCTTACCTGTTTGTCCTGGATTATAGATGGGTTTATCAGTCTGGATGAAGGTCAGAGGATTGTAATGTCTAAACAAGACCTTTCTCTCTTTAATCATCTGGAAAGACTCTCCTTTAATTTCAACCTTTATTTTCTGTATTGATTCTCTTTTTTCCACTGGAGCCTGATGAGAATATTAAAAATAATTCATTCAAATAGATGTAAGATTATAAAGCAGCAAATGTATTTGAATCTTGCACGTTTTGACCTGAAAGTTGAAGCAGCGATGAAACTCTTTTCCTGATTTTTCCTGCAGCAGTAATGTGCTCTCTGTATTATTCACTAGATAAATATTCATTACAAGATTTTCATTGGGCTTCAGGAGACTTGCACACAGTTTGGCTTCAGATCCTGACTGGATTACAGCAGGAAATGTCACCAAGAAAGAGCTGTCGAGAGATACAGAATACAGTATTGCATTATATGCAGCCATACAGTTACAACAAATACAGAAACAATTTAATTCAGATGCAATTAAAGAGATGATATTTACTACAAATTTTGCAATGGATCAGTTATGATCTTAAGACTCAAGATTATAAGCAGTTTGATGAATTTACAACTTTTACATTCGGTGCAATGGCCATTATTTACAAAAACACATCAAGAACAAGCATTTATGTTGTACAAATTTACGACAATAATAAAGCCTAATACTAACACATTACTAACATTAATACATTCAAAAAAGACAAACAGCCATTACTTTGGAATGAAAACAATCATGACAATAACTTGCAATATTATTTAGTATAGAGACCATTAGCAGTAACTTACGGTCCTGATGTTTGTCCATTCACAAAGATGGACAGGAATGAAAACAGCAGGAGACTTTTCCAAAAACAACCAGCATTAGGAGCCATGATGATGAGCGATCATCCAGGTCATGTGAGTTTAAAGGGACTGGGTCTTTTAAAGGGACTCTTATTGATCATTTGATTAATGATTCAACTTTGCCGGTAAAGCAGTTCTTTGAACTAATACAGTATCTGTTTATGTAAACCAAAATGTGTATGTGAAAGAGCTATTTGACAAAAATCAAATCATTAAAACATTACAAGCGGGATCAGTTACACTGCACACAATAACATGAACATTTGAAAAAAGTAAATGCAATATGAGAAAGTTGTTTTTACTCATTGTATTTACATTAAAAAGTCAGTTGTCAAAAAAACTTCTCAAAGAGAGCTTTAAAGAAAACAGTAATATGTAGAATTGTAGCTTTTAAAAACAAAGTTAAACAACTTATCCTAATCTGCATAGACCTTTGACCCTGTTTAAACAAACATCACTACCACTGATTAATGTAAAGAAGCCTGCACGCCCACCATGTCTTTGTTTGGTAACATTAAATGTATGAGACTTACTGTAACTAATTAAAGCACTGAAATGATTTTATTTTCTGAATGGTCAGGCAGAAAAAGAAATAATGTAATATAATCACTAAACTCATCACTACAAGGTCTTGCAGTGTACCTGCAATTCCAAGCAATCGTCCCCATATTGGTTTTAGTAGTTCTTGAACCATGCCCTGTTTACTTCAACTGTGATTCTTGGATTTGTGTTTTGGTTTTATTTGTCAGTCGGATTACTCTTTTGGTTTTGATCCTGATCCGTCTTGTATTTTAGCATTAAAAATATTGTACATGGATCTTTGGAGATTCCTATGTATCCTTACTATGATTTAAGATTTATGTAACACATGTTAAGCAACTTCAAGGTTTTCATTTTACAGTTTACCATAAGAATCAGTGTAAATGAAATGAATCAGATACTTTAAACCAGCAAACCTGTCACTAACAGACACAGCCAAGACACAGACATTTATTTGTTCATTTTGCAGATTCTTTTATTTAAAATGGCATTTTTGATTGTATCTTAAAGACTGTATAGAGAACAGTACATAAATCAAAATAAAAAATGCTGTGAATTCAACGTGTTTTAAGCAGCTCTTTTAATCCCTGTTACATTGTGAATTGTTACTACAATGGCGAAAAGCAACTTTTTGAGGGTTAATAAAAATTAATTTTAAGAAAAGAACAAACAAAAACAATGTCTTCATTAGTGATTTACTATGGAACTGTGAAGGACTTTAGCACAAGCCCTCATTTACAGTGAGAGGTGTATTCGGCCTCTGAATGATCACCTGAGGGAGAAATGAGTTCATTTACCACTTCTGAATCACATCATAACATAAGAAAACTGGAATATCAAATCTTACTTGTTTGGTAGTAATCATATGCTTTTATGACAGCTGGCTTGAGATTCTTCACTGGAAGAACCTGCTTTAATTGTAGCTGGTAATTCAAAGCAATACTTTTTGGAACCTGCAGGAACATAAAAAAATACATAAAAAAACAAACTAATACACATCATAGAAGAATAAAATGAATAAATCAGTTTAAATTACATGAATACATGTTAATTCTCATCTTACCTCTTTCAAATAAACTATGATATGATCATCTTTAGACTCAACCCGCTCCACAAGTGATGTATTTGAATGAAGCTGCAGAGAAAATGAATAATCTATTAGTGACACCCAACCAAGCCCAAATAAGAAACAGGATAGAAAAGTAACATTTCTAAATCTTTTTATGTTGTCCCTGTTTTCCTTATAATAAAAAAATAATAAAAAAATAATAAAAATAACCTTTACCTTGTCTATCAGTATGTTATCATAGACAGCAAAAACAAGTTTTAAGATTAATGACTGTACACACTTAAACGCACCAATGATGTATCAGCAGTGAATCCTGACAAGAGCTTAATATCCACAATGACCATGTTAGTATTTTCCTGTGGACCATTATATCTGAAAACATGAAAATAAAAATGCTTAAAATAAAAATTGTTGTTAAAACCAAATGTGTGTGCGCAAAGTCAATTTAGCATCAAACTGCATGAAATCAATGTATTAACTTTTACTACTGTAAATTGTAATTTGAGCGTTTTGTAGTCTGATTTAGGGAGAATAATCATAAAATCTGTTCTTACTTGACTGTAAAAGTCAAAAGTAGAATTTGTCCTAAAAATTGTTTGCAATCTCCACCAGTCTTAGCTTCAACGCTTAATGTTTTAGTCTCTGTAGGGGTGGGAATGTTGTAAAACAGAGCCATCTGTATAAAAGGAATAAAGAATCAGTCAAGGTAAAGTCAATCCATGAACTTTTTCACAGCAGAGAGTGCAACATAATAAAAAAGTAGCTTGAAATAACCACAACGGTGACACAATTTTATATTCAATTTGTTCAACTTCAGACCTGCACAGAGACACAGGTTGAGCCCTTCACTTCAATACTGTATTTGCCTGGAACGTTCTTCAGCTGTTTCTCCTGATACAGTAACTTGTTTTCCTGATTCACATCAAAGTTGAGAGAGTCTCGTGCTGACTGAACCGTCACTGTGCTGGAACCATCAGAGCTGAACACTTTAGTGGCGTATAAAGACAAAGCCTGAAGAGCCACAACTGTGTCCTGATAACATCACAACATCATCAGTACAACATGAAAATGCATTGTGAATAAACTCGTTCATGTGTAGTACTTTGAGTAACCTGTGTGGATGAGAATCCTCCGTAGGCATTCTGCTGCTTCACAAGCCAGTTGACAATCCTGTTTGCGTAACCCAGATCAGCTGCAGTGACTGAATCTGCAGTGAGAACAGCTAGAAGAACATATGAGCTGATCTCCACTGCCAGAGAACCAGAATCATCAGCAGATCCCATCTGAGACCAGTGCAGGAGACCTCCTGTACAACACATGCGCCACAGAGATGTGAGAAAACTGAAGTATCAGATGCTAGACATAATAGAAACACGTCAAATATTGTCTTTACCATCTGAAATGGAAACAGCGTCCAGCTCCTTTAAAAGCTTCTGTCGGTATTGTCCGTGTTCTCGCCAGACTGAAAGTGTAGGCGAGCAGCGCCCAGTAGTGTAAGTGTTTTAAGATCGCCAATGACAGACTTCAAGCAGGACAAAGCTTGTGTGTGAGCACAGGATCCTGTAACACAAACAGAGAAACAGCAGGTGTGAGTGCCATTCTTCTAATAGTTTATACTGTGATCTCTGTAGATGAACTTACTGTGATCGGAGTGTTCAGTTCAAGCAATGATGCTGTGATGTAAGCCGTCATGGTCACATTATCATTTACTCCACCCTGTCGAGACACACATGCAAATAAATCAACATACAGTACTGTAATAAATTCATCATTAAACCATCAAATCTTTTAGCTTCAAAAATGGCTTAATAATTATTCACACACCTTCATTCTGTTGTTGAACAATCTTCCTTGTTGCATAAAACAGCCATCTGAACTTCGTCTGCTTATTAACCATTCCTTTGCGCTCTTAATAATATTTGGATCAATAAATGTGTATTTCTGTGCTTTGCCAAAAGACCTCAAGACAAAAGCAGTCAACCTGGAGGTGTGGAAATTCAAGATATCAATTTGTATTTGGATAATATTATTTGCCACCAAAGTATTTACCATGTATTCCCTTCACCACTGCCAAATGTGCTGTATGCACCACTGTAATGTCTGTAGTTCAGCTGTCTCTGATAACCTGTTTACAAATGGCAATCAATTACAAATTACTGTTATTCTTCACTAAACAACATTTTGATACAAGCAAGAATACCACTCTTACCACTCTTCAGGAAGCCTGTGGCTCTCTCTCTGATGTCTGAGGTGAGCTGAGCTGCTGTGTTCTCCAGATACTGTAGAATGTAAATATTGGGAGAAAGAACAGCAATGTTTTGTTCTCCACAGCCGTACGGCATCTGTAACAATCCGTGAATATTCTGCAGTGCACGACCCAATATATCACCTATGAGAGAAATGAAGTGAGTTTATATTTTATATAGTCATTGACACAAATATAACACTTTAGTTCTGTTTGTGTTTCTACAGTAAATGTTACCAATGACTGAAACAGAAGATTTGGCTGATCCCTCAATCACATCTTTAGGAAGAATCAGATCCAGCTCTTCTGACAGACTGTTGCCTATAAACCAGAGAGATAAAAACATGTCAATGATCAGCACAGTATGATACTAATGTGTGTATATATATTATTGTGCATTTTATCTAGAATTAAATGTTAACAAACCCTTTGGACACAGTAACCAGCTGTGGGTCTCTGTCTGTTCAGTTCCTTCAGCCTACAGCATAAAATAATGATGTCACCATATATGAATATAAGTAATCATACTAATATAAGCATGATCACAGGTTATTTATATGTTTTAGGTGAGTTTACCTGTACAAGGAGACTTCGAGTAACTATATCAATACGTCCTCTCTCCGGCACGCTCACAATCTCATTATCACACACAGTCTGAGACTGTTCTGCCTCTGCACTCACTGTAATATTCAACACTCCTACAATACAAGAAACACGTTTAATCACATAACAACTGAAATGAATGAATATGTTGACAGAGTGTGTCTGAAACTGACCAAGAACAGAAGGAGTGAGAATCCATTTAAAGGTTTTTCTTCCATTAGCACATAGACAGGATGAATACTGATCATCAGAGGAGGATTTAAGAGTGAAGTCTGAGGATGCAGCTGGAGTTACTTTAACCTGTTCATCAAAGACAGAGGATCAGTTCAGCTTTAATATGATATAAATGTGATGAGATGCATTGAGAAATCTCACCATGATGCACTTGGACAGATAGTTGAAGACGGTGGCCTTCAGCTCAAAGATCTCTCCACGGATGATGGAGTAAGGCAGAGAGAGCTCCAGGAAGAAGGGCTGAAAAACTGTTAGCTGAGCAGGAGGAGCCAGACCCAAACCTTTAGAGGACAGACAGAAGACCTCCGTCTTCCACGTGGTGATGGTGTCAGGAACCTTGACGGGAACCTGTGCTGATCCAGAGTCCCTGTGGTGTGCAGATAAAACACAAAATAAAGTGTCTTAGTAATATTCAATGATATCAACAAGAACAATTATAGGACAAAATGTGTCATGTTTTTACAATTAGGAGTTTAACTCTTCAAGCCAATAAAGAGCTCAACTCCTTATATTTTGTTTTGTGTGTTTTTTTTTACCTACCCTACTTCACTAAGTTGCCAAATCCATGTTTCTGGGAAGAACGTCCGAACTGTCTGCATGGGTGGAGGTGGTGCCGAACTGTGTCTATTAAACATTTGGGGTGTATATCCCCCACCAACACTGCCTGAAAAACAACAATACAAAATTTGTTTCTGTTAGGTGTCTGAATCAGTATATCTGTGAACTGGTAACATTACCCCAATACCACAAGTAAGTTTATAATCATATAACACTTAAAGAAAAATCTTCAATAAGATGTACCTATTGGAAAGCTTTGGTAATAATGTGTGCCTCTGTAGATTAGGCATTGAGGTTGCCTCAAAGCCAAATTTGTTGCCATCTTCAATCCCACTTTCTGTCAGATGGTTATAAACCAAACAAAAAACTTGTATTGTTTTTAATCATTTAAATTAAATTATATATATATATTATATAATACATTAAATGTAGCAGTTTCTTACCCTTAAGCTTTCATAAGCATGGCCAGTTGGAACAGCTCGACGGGGTCTAACCTCCAAGCACACCTGTGAATCCTCAGTTTGATATGGATAATCTGATACTGACTGCACTGGGAGCAGACTAAAGATCTGTGATGAACAAAAAATATGTAATTTGATTAAACTTTTCGAGTATTAGATCAGGATCATCCACAACAACTGACAAAAAGTTCTCATGTATTTTGAAGTCTCTACTACACACCTTGTTTGTATCAAGTTGTTTTCCTGGTTCTAGGATCAAAACGCTCTGATCGACAGCACTGACAGCACACAGTGAATTAGGCTGAGCTGACAGCTGTATTGTGTTTCCTTCACCTGGAACTGCTGAAGCAGGAGAAAACTGCACAGACACCTGCGACCAAAACCAGATCATGATGTGATGCAGCTAATGCAAAACAATAAGTCGAAAAGTTTAAAAATACAGTTTCTATATATTTTCACACCTTGTTTCTGAAGCACTTTTCAGTGTTGAAATTTTTACTGGCAGCAACTACATTGTCACTGGGCAGAACACAGTATGTGAGAATCTGCATGACTGGAGTCAAATCTGCTTCAACAGAGAGTTTAAATGACACTGTGCCACTCGCTGCTCCATCAGAAGTCTTCACTTCAACCTTCTTATATCCATGTTGAACTATCTCTCCTCTGGACAAAACCTGAGAGATAACCAGCACAGCCATCAATACTGTTAAACACATCACAAAAGACTGCCAATGAACCAATGTAGTATCTGTACCCACCATATAGACAATGTCAGTGTTGAAACTATCAACAGTCTCGCCAATAAAATAATACTTAATGGTTACTGTAAACTCAACATCACACTTTATAGGTTCCTCAATTTTTTCTATAATCAATTCACTTAATGTTGGGGTATATGGGGTGGCGGGCTGAAGAAGACGAACTGTTTTTGTTTCTGCAGAGATATAGGGTACTTTGTAGCCAATATAACGAAATTCTGAATATGCACTTGCCTGCATAACAAGGAGAGAAAAGATCATTTTAAAGAAACAAGGATGTCGGTTAAAACATTGTGTGGGTGAGCACAAATCACTATACCCTCAGTTCAATATGGTTTTTAGGCAGAGAGGTCGTATTAATAGAAAAGTAGGCCAATCCATTATCGTCTGTAGTAAGATTAGAGAGCATTTTGTAGGACCAAGATTGCAAAACATACACTTTTGTATTAGGAATTGGTGTTCCTTTGAAACGTTCAAGTTTGATCTATAAAAATGACAAATGAAGAATAAAATCAGATTAAATTGTACTTTTGCTACAGTATTCATTTAACACAAACAACACATACCTTTCCTTCTATAATAGACCCATGTTCATAAATGCTTGGAAGTTCAGTAAATGAAGCTCTACCAATTTCATATATGAGATTTATTGTTTCAGATTTTTCCATTGTGTTTTCTGTGAAAACAGATGATTATATATGATTAAGTGTATAGTTTAATCAAAGCATGCATGTTCTGCTTAGAGCTGTCAGACCAATAACTCACCTGTTCCCTCTTCCGTCACATTCACATTTACAAAAAGAGAATCTTTCATGTGTTTTTCAGTTGTAGAGTTAAAAAATACTGATGTGTCAAAGGTAGTAGAAGCACAGCCTGTCTCATTCATCTGATGGTAAAGATACACAAACACATCAGTTTAAAAGAGTAGTAGTTGAAAACAGAAATGTGTTCTTGAACAGATAAAAAAAAGTCACACACCTCTTTGTTTTCAACCAAACAAGTTGAGCTCTGTAGTTTATAAAATTTCCATGGATCCCTGCATACTTTAACCAATGCTTTACCAGCCACAGGTTGTCCAAATGTGTACCTGTTAGAAAGTTCATGCTTTGAGTTCCACAATGGGCATAAAGTACATTTTGTCAATTTGTTTATCGTTGAAAGTAAAATCTGAATTTTGTGGTTCTTTTAAGTTCATGTATTTACTTTGGAGGTATCAATTTGCTGGTGTACTCTTAAACAATGACAACAATCACTTTTAACTGATATAAATTTTCAAGTGTACAGTATTTATCCTCCCACAAAATGGACCAAAAATATTAACGACTCATCTTGCACTGCAGAGATTTTTGTCCAATCAATTGCTCCCTCACCCTAATAAATAACTGAATAGCAAGTATTTTGAGCACCTAATATGTATACCACAAAAAGTCATGTAGTTTCTTCTAATGCAATAAACAAACAAAAGAAGACTGCACTCACTTTGCGCAAACCTTAATATTCAGCTCGTTCTCATCCACACTCATTTGTTCTGGGCCTTTAATGGTCACTGCAAACTTAGGTAAAACTAAGTCAAATAAAGAGAAACCATCCAAAAGATTAAGAATAAAGACTGCAGCAATTTCAGAAGCATTGTGGCATTTTGTACTATTGTCACTTACCATATTTTTTTACTTCAAAATAATGTACAATCGCCCTGTCACCAACATCAGCTCTCAGTTTGTACACGCCTTGCCGGGCATCTGGGTTTAACTCATGAGAAAGCTGCAATATCCACTTGGTTGAAGAAACATTTATCCACTGACCAATCCTGTTACTGTGATCATCCTGTTTGTTTGCAAAGAAGACCTTGCTGAAAGAATCTGTCATTAAACATTAAATAACTGCAAACACAACTATATTGTAAAGTGAAAACAATGTGCGTTAAATGTGCTTACCTCAAGCACTACTGCACTGTACTGAAAACAAGAATATAAATATACATTCAAGAAGTTTGCAATATATTTTTCACATAAATTTTTCACTTTTTTAACTTTAGTTAGTGTGTAATGTTGCAGTTTGAGTAAAAAAATCTGCAAAGTTACAAAGCTTAAAGTTTACTTCAAAGAGAATTGACACAGCCATATAAATAATGTTTTTGTGTGCATTTGGGAGAATTATATAAATTGCTGCTTTTGTTAAGGAAGTACAGACCTTTTGCTCAAAGGGTACAAAATTGTTATCCATGGTTACAATTCTGAAATTCACTGTAAAATGAGAAAGGTGTAACTACATGGGATTAATAATTTACTTAGTTTCATAATTGTGTCCCTGTCTGTGAAATCCAGGTAAAAAAAATCCAGGTTAAAGTTCAGGAGCATCAAAGTAGATTAAAAAAAAAAAAGAAAACAGTCAATGTGTGTTTATTGCTGTAAATGATTATTTATAAATGATATTAAAGATATCAAGGTTATACATTTTACAGAATGTTGTAAATGTTGTTTATATTATGTAAAAATGATTTTATTTACCAAACAGTGTATAGCACACATAATGACTGGGTTTTCACAGACAGGGTCACATATTGTTATTTTAGAGATGCAATGCACTAGTGGAATACGGTAAGTCGTATGATTTTAATGTCAAAACTGAAATCAAATACAAGTTATTAAAAAAAAAAAAACACCACTAGCAGGATTAATCTTAGAAATTCTGTATTATAAAGGCTTTAATGCAAAATAGTTGCATTAAACAAAAATGTGTTTTTATCAGTCAGTAAGTATAAACTGAAGATGGTAAATACTACATCTTACCTGTTTGTCCTGGAATATAGATGGGTTTATCTGTTTGGATAATAGTTAAAGGATGGTAAAATTTAAACAAGACCTTTCTCTCTTCAGTCATCTGGAAAGACTCTCCTTTAATTTCCACCTTTATTTTTTGTACGGATTCTCCTTCTACCACTGGAGCCTGATGAGAAATAAAATAGCAGACATCATGTTTATCATTATATTATATTATATTATATTATATTATAACAAATATTATGCATATGTTTTGATGTCAGACCTGAAAGTTGAAGCAGCGGTGAAACTCTTTTTCTGTTTTCTCTTGCAGCAGTAATGTGCTCTCCATATCATTTACTACATAAATGTTCATTACAAGACTTTCACTGGGCTTTAGGAGACTTGCACACAGTTTGGCTTCAGATCCTGACTGGATTACAGCAGGAAATGTCACCAAGAAAGAGCTGTTAAAATATAGAAAAAAAGAGACTTTTACACATGTCTGCAAAACACAAGACAGCATATTTTCAATCACAATGTAAGGAGACACAATGTCTGGTGTATTTGATGTACTGTATGCAATTCTTGTAGTACCGTCTAAAATATATAACAGAGATTTATAACAGCCTGTGGCTCAATATATTCACATCATCACAGCACTTGATTTGATATTTTAAGGTCAAATAAAGGTTTAGATATTTATAATTTTCTAGATTTTTATGATGGGTTGGAGGTACTGCTGAAAGTTACTTACGGCCCTGAGGTTTGTCCTTGAACAGAAAGCAAGAGGAAGGAGGCTTGAAAGAGCCCTATCCAAGTACAAAGCTTACTAAAAGCCATGATAAAGCCTGATCTTGCAAAAGACACTGAGAACAGAACTTTATGACTTTTATATGGGCACTAAACACAAAAAAGACGCTTGAGAAAATATTTACCTTTAAATTAATTATTAATCTGTTAAAGTCTTTTAAATTTATGTGATGCTATAAAATTTGTTTCTTAATGAGTTTTTCCCTTAAATGTGGTGCTTTAAACAGTGCACCGCTTCTATAAAAGAAATGTCATAGCTCCTACCATTTAACAGTAAGCAAAGCATAAGTTAATTTGCTATAAGACAGAATAGAAAAACAAATGTAATTTTTACCACTTGTCATCCACAGAGACTTTTCACTGATTTAGATACAAAGCTGATAAATGCAACATTATCTTAATCTTACTGGCATCAAGACATTTATGACTTTCCTAGACTTAACTATGGTAAAATAAAATATTGTCCAATATCTCTATTGATTTTTGCAATTTAACTACAATTCCCTCACTTATACTCATGCGCAGTAAAAACACTAGTCACTGACCTGTTGGCCCTATTTACACAGTTACCAACTTACACCCACTTATTTATTTTTTAATAGGTCGGACAAAGGCTGACCTGCAATATTTAAAATCAATGTTTCAATGTTTCCCAACATTTACTTCTACTGTTTTTGCAGCACTGTGTAAAAATTAAAATAAAAATGCTTAAAGTGGGAGAAAGAGACCAGCACCAGTGTTGCCAGGTGTGTGTCTATGACAGAATAAATGTTGTCAAACCAGTTTTTAAAAGATAACAGTGGATATATTATTAGATTAGATTTATATTATTATATTAATTTGTTTAATAGTATAAATACATACACATACATATATATATATGAAAATTAAAAGTTAGAAAGTAATTAAAACAGATTAGTCAGTAAGATATCTAAAATTATCTATTTGATTTGATTAATGTTTTTTTTCTTACACACTATAAGAGATTGCCCTTGCCCTTCAGGAGGGTTGTTCCCACATGGGGTCTGCTGTCGTCTATAGCAATTCTTGTAGAAAAATCCTTCTCCATGTCAACTCAAAACCTGCAGAGGCTGAAACAGAGAAGTCTACAAGCATAAACACACACACTAATATCTTGTATACACAGTGAACATGTCTGCATATTAAAAATAATATATCAAACAGACGACACATTTGTGAAACTTTAAGTGCTGGTCACTTCATTAAGTATACTAATGTAATGTTCGAGACGAAGCCGGTTTTAATATTTGAATTTATTAATGAAACTTACAGAAGATAGGCCTACTTTGATTCATATCACTACGTGCTGTGAACATACTTTTTTGTTTGTTTTTACTCTTCTCAACAAGTAGCTTTTCGCTAATCTTATTAAAAGCATCTTGGGGGTGACGTCAAATGACGCGTCACCTTGAGGTCGAGGTTAATCAATTTGCCCCGAGTTCAGAGGTCAGGTGTCCGAATTCAAATGTCGTTCCAGACGTTTACTTTCTAATTTATGGTAGGATAAATAAACAAAATCCGAGCCGGAACATAGTTGTAAATAGTATAATTAATGCTAAAACGCAGCATTAAGCATTATATATTAATGCTTATACATTTTTCAATCACTCCATTACTTCATTTTTTTTTTAGTTCAATTCTTCAAATAACGTTCAACAGTAAACATAGACACATTTAGTATTTTGTTTTTGTTTTCTAAAACGGATAAACATTTTCACCACATTTTTAACCCTTTAAAGAGACCTAAGAGATAAAACACCTAAACCTCTACGTAAAAAGACATTTGAGGTCGCAAAAAAAAAATCCAAGACCATTTAAATGTGCTTTTCATATAACAAATCGACCACTGGATGAATAAACATGTATCCTGTACCTAGAATGACTTTATTTATAAGGTACAATAAAGTTTTAAACTGTCACATCTTCCGCACTGGTATAGCTCAGGGGTTACTTCTCACTGAAAAAGCGCTATGCTAGGCTCTCTGGTGTAGGATCGGACCCCGGGCGCCATCCAGTGTTTTATTGATTCGATCTCCTTTAAACTACAATTAAAAAATCATTATAAAGTGTACATCATATATCAGCGATATAACACGCTTGTTATATTTTCGTACATTAACGATAATGATCGGGTTACTTCTTGCGCTGGTGTAGCCCAGGGGTTACTTCTGCTCAAACCGTGAATTGAACCACATCCCTTAATGGGATCGAACCCCGGGCACTGTCTAGCGTTTTATTGAAACAGCACTTGATAACCCTAGCACGATTTTCAAACTGTGCTGTTTAAATAAAAGTGTACATTTTATTAGAAATTGTACAGTGAAGCCTAAATGCGGCTCAATCCTATCAGAAATGAACTACCACCTTAATAAATGATGCAGAAACAGAGGTAGCACATCTTGTCAGCTTATAAACACCTATCAGAATGAACTACCACCTTAATAAATGATGCAGAAACAGAGGTAGCACATCTTGTCAGCTTATAAACACCTATCGGAATGAACTACCACCTTAATAAATGATGCAGAAACAGAGGTAGCACATCTTGTCAGCTTATAAACACCTATCGGAATGAACTACCACCTTAATAAATGATGCAGAAACAGAGGTAGCACATCTTGTCAGCTTATAAACACCTATCGGAATGAACTACCACCTTAATAAATGATGCAGAAACAGAGGTAGCACATCTTGTCAGCTTATGGCACTGGCTTAGTACAAGGGTTACTCACTCCTAGTCCTCCCGGCAAGGTGATGTTTACATCCAATCTAGTTTGATCAACATGAAATCACCTAATATAAAAACTACACGCGGCCACAGTTCACACCGGTCTTGTAAAAGGCATTGTGGTTGATGCCTTTAACGTTACATGCATTTACACACTTTCAACCAGCAGACGTCAGTCATCAGCGGGCTAGGTTCAGAAAGCTTACAACAAATTTGCCTTATCACCACACGAAGTAGGTTATACAGTCCGCTTGCTTAGGGAAGTCCAATCGTACATGACGCTTATTCGTTGAACTTGAACAAGTTTAATTCTATTTTCTGAACCGCGATTCATTGTTCTTGAACACAATACTGGTGGCATGAAGCTTTGCGCATGCGCAGTTTCATGTCTGGTTGCAGCGGTTGTAAACAAGGCGACAAAACAGTAAACGGTAAGATATGGAAAAATTCAGTGTTTCTTTGTGCTTTCAGGATTAGTTTTATAATTGTTATAGGTAGGTTCAGCTAGTTTACTCATGTTCTTTTTAAATGTGCCTTGCTAGCCTGGCTAAACTGGCTTAATAGCGCTGGTAGCTGGCTAGCTGTTCTCTCTTGGCACAAATATATTTTTATACGATTATAAATATTTTTTTTGCGGTTTTACTAAGCTGGGGACTATATATATACGTTTTTTAATTATATAATATTATTACTAATATTTTAAATAATGTTTATTTATTAGGGTGTACAGTGTAATAGATAGCTGGTATTAATGTAACGCAAATGAGTACTGATGGGAAGTCCTTGGAAAACCTTGTACCTTTTTGCGATATTAAAATCATTCAGTTTTTGCAAACTTATGTGATATGAATATCTGCGATATTTTAATAAATGCAATATGTCGTGCAGCCATGTTTTGCTACTATATAAAAAAATCGTATAATAAAAATATGATATATTAAAAGTCTATGGTTACTACTGTTAAACCATCGTTATTTTGTATGTAGAAAAGACTTATGTTAGACAATTCTGTTAGAAACGGTTTCTTGACAGGTTAAGACATTTAAAAAATGATTGCATCCTTTATTATTTGCTTTTGGTGTTAATTTTTTATATTGTCCTTTGTTTTCAACTGGATCCAGTAGGTGTCTGACCAAGCAACAGGGATAAAGGACATTTTGACTGTTACAGACTGACTGCGGATATGAAAGGGTTGGTATCCAGAGTGTTTCTGTATCTGATAAAAACAAATCTGACCAATCTGATTGTAAGATTTCTATTGGTAGAATTGTGTTAAATACACACACACACAGTTTAATTATCCTCATCTCTGCATTCTGTCTTTATGTAAAATATTGGATTTTCAGGCAACAGAAAATTTCTGAACCTGATGTCAATGTTCCAGTCATTGAAGAAGGTATTATCAGTTAAAGCATTATACAATAAGCAGTGAATGTTTGTTTATTTACCAGATTTTTAGAATTTCTATTTTATTTTAAGGGGCAGTAGCTACTGCGGAAGACCCATCAGCAATCACTACTATTCAGTCTGCTTCCACGTTTTCCTCTGACCAGCCGATTAAATATCTGTTCAAGACCGAGGGAGCTGGGGGGCAGGTAGGGGAGCTGTACCCTCCCACAGGGCAGGTAGGAGATGAGGGGGAGGATTTAAACACTTAAGTGAGAACCTATGCCCTGTTTACATCCATCTCGGGTGATCTGATTACCAGTGGTCATCAGCGTCAGATCGCCATTTTCACCTGGTATTTACTTGAATGTGTTTTCTGTGATCTTTTTAAATGCACAACTAACATGGTTATACGATCCTAGCATATAAGATATTATGTAATGTATTCTTTTACAATATCTTATATGGTTTTAGTGCTATAGGATTTCCTAAATGTGTTAATGTTTATTTCTCGATACCCTTGTTTTGTCAAAGTGATTAGTGATTAGTAGGTGAAATAGGTGGTATTTTGTTGTTGTCCTGGATGTATCAGTACAAAATAATGTATTAGTCATATATTGCATTACAATAATTTATCCACCTAATGTTCTTCAGGTTACATATCGAGTAATCCAGGTTGCAGATGGACAGCTGGAAGCTCAAGCAGATGGTGCAACGGCTGTTAGTGTAGTGACTGGGTTTCCTGCTACAACACAACCTGTTACACAGGTGGATGCATTGTATACTGTTGCAACTGACATAGATTAGTCTTTTTCCACTAGTCTAGTTCCACTAACATTGTTCTGCTGTTATGTGTTTTAGGCTGTGTTTTCTCACTCAGAGGGCTTAGAAGGAGATGGCACAGAAACCCATTACACTTATTACCCTGCCACTATCTCAGATGCTGCAACAGGCACTATGGTGACAGGTGTTCAGGCCTCAGATGCTTTGCTAAGTCAGACTGCACCTGCAGGTACATGAATAAATAAATTACGTCTTGCCCTGATTTATTATTACTATAAGTATAAATGCATCAAAAGAATTTTGTATATTTATGTATTCTTCTGGTTTCTATTCTAGGTCAGTTATATGTTATGATGTCACCACAGGAGGTCCTTACTGGAGCCAACCAGAGGTCTATTGCACCTCGTACACAACCTTACAATGCGTAATGTTGCCTTTTTCAGCCTCTCAAAAGCATTTGTTTCTCATTGTGTTCTCTTTTTCAATTAGTAATTTGCAGGCCCATGCGTAATCTGCTCATCATTCAGTTATAAATATTACCTGCATGTTGTAATATGTATAAAATTCCTGTCTTACTGGATAATGGAGTTTACAGATTCTGAATGGGCCTGATAGCTTCATGTATTTGATTTGGATAGAAGCATTTTACTTTTTAATTTTATTGTATCTAGTGTATTTCATGAGGTAGTGATCATGGACTAGTGTAAAGTCCTAAAGAATAAACATAATATTTAACTTTTGCAGCAAGACAGAGGGGCCAAGAACATCAAGAGATGAAAAAAGACGAGCTCAGCATAATGAAGGTAATTTTAATGAGAGGTGATTAATAATTACATTTAAGTTATCAGTCGATAAGAGTAGTGATTATTTTTATACAGTTGAACGGAGACGCAGAGACAAAATTAATAACTGGATTGTTCAGCTTTCAAAAACAATTCCAGACTGCACCATAGATTCCACGAAAACAGGACAGGTATGTTTTAGGTTATTTGAGTGTGATACAGAAGGGAGAATTTGATTGTGTATGATTTTGTGTGTTATTGTTACTTACAGAGTAAAGGTGGGATCCTATCAAAGGCCTGTGATTACATTCAGGATCTAAGACAAAGTAACAGCCGGTTAGGTGATGAATTAAACAACCTTGAGAGGTTGAGAATGGATAATCAGCTGTTACGACAGGAGGTATGTGATTTACAAAAATTTTAAACAGCACCCTACATTTTTTTCTGTTTCTGTCAATGTGTGTCTGTGTTTCCATCTTGCCCCTTCTTCCTCTTTCTCAGGTCAGGTTTTCATAGATCATTTTGTTGCTGTTATCTTTTTTCCCAAAGGTGGAAGACTGGAAATCTAAGAATCAAATTTTAAGAAACCATCTCCGGCAGCATGGCATAGTCACAGCAGCAAGTGCAGATCCCCAGTGAAGAATTATAAGGATGGTGGTATTAAAAAACAATGGAAATTCAGAAAAAAGATAACTGCGTTTTTAGCAGTTGTTTGTCGATGGCATCAAACAACCTTGAACAATACATAATACAGGACTTTTTACCCAACAATATTAGGTGATGATTCTCAGACAGGATTTTGCCTTATGTACATATGTTTTTAATGTTTTCTTCCAGATGTTTTGTTTTTATGTACCATGAAAGTTTGAAGGAATTTATTCATTTTTGTACTTTGAAAATATAATGTTAATTCAAATATTTGTGTTATGAATGCATTGTCATGTTTTATAGTTCTCAATTTAATTTTTCCACATATTAGGCATCAAGTAACTGCCTTTGAATTGTTACTTCACATGATACAGTAGCTTTCCCTATGCAGACTACAAAAATAAACAGACAGTGAAATGAGTTTTATTTTTATATTTATTTCCCATTAGTGTTGTGTTTCGCACCATCTACACGTGTAAATTAACAAATATTTTCAGAAATGAGCGATAATAATAATTATTAACATAACTGAAACGCCCACTCTTGTGACGTAGCTGTTCTTAAAGAGACACGAGCCTAATTTTAATTTTCTACTAACATTGAAACGAAATTACGAACGTGCCTCTTTAAGGATTTGCAAGCGTTTCCGGTGACGCGTTTTACTTCAAGGTTGCAACTGCTATTAGTTGCACTATGGACTTTCAGCAAAGTCTGTGAATGAAAATATTGCGTATCGCTTATTTTAAATAATAAAGCAGGAACATGATTTGCATTCTACTGGTTGCAGGTCACGGCACAGTTTTAGAGACACAGATCAAGGTAATTATAAATGTCTTTTGAGACTCAATAAACTGTAATAATATTTTATACTCTGTATGTAAATGCGCAACTCTTGAACTCGATATTAACATGAACCTTTGTTATTATTAGAGTGATGTTACAGGCCTGTATGCTCATTTAAGCGGTGTGCCCAAAGCTCTTTTACCTGGAGTGGGTGGAAAGAAAATCTTGGATTTCTGGTGGGAAACTGTCAACACGTGAGTCACAATATTTGTTAATTTGTTCTAATAGATAAATTAACGCTGTTTTCAAATGCAACACATCATCCAGTCTTTTCTTTTTAGGCGTCAACTCTTTAGTGAAGTTTATTTGGTCACAAATGCTGATAAGTAAGTCACTTCTGTTCCGCATGTCACCCTGATCTGTTGCACTTACATTCATCAAGTTTGCATTGTCTTTGGGCTACAACAGACATGACTTTGCTCTTCTTGCAGATTTTAAGATTGTGTTGTTACAGCCCTGAAAATTGCACTTATTTCAGATACAAGCACTATGAACGGTGGGCTACGGCAAATGACTTTCCAGTGGTGAATGTTGTGAATGATGGCAGCACGACTCTGGATGACAGACTCGGGGCTGTTGCTGATCTTGAGTTGGCCATCCGGAGCCGCCAGCTACAAGATGACATCATGGTGGTATGATGCCACATAACATCCATTTAGTTGCAACCTTTTCAGTTATTTCATTTGACTTTACGCACTGTAACGCTTGGTATTTTCACATGGCAGATTGCAGGCGACATGCTGTGCGCCGATCAGAATTTTGACATTGCACAAGTTATTCGCTTTTTCAGATCTAAGGTAAAAAAAACCTCAATACATGTTGATTTTGTTGAGTGAGATGTCATACACAGTCATCCAAACAGCTATAGCTTTGAGCTTCTGGCTCACAGTTTTTAAAACAAAATGCTTGTATTTCCTTTTTTATTTTTTACTAATTTGCTTCTCACTGCTACATTTAAGACTGGAGAACTTGCAATATATTATGAACTGGAGACGGGAGAGAAGAGCAACTCCAGAGGAATTGTTGAAGTGTGCCCAACCACTCATCGGTGAGGTGACACATCATCCTTTGCTTATTTTGTGTTGTTTGAAAAAAGTAGTATTCTTACTTTATTTTTTAGACTTTAAATAGTAGGACTAAAGGTTTTCACAAAAACTGTGCATATCAGAGTCCAGCGCTTCTTCGAGAAACCTCAGGAGGGCATCACCACATCTCGTCTTGCCAGTGTGGTCTTCTATTGTCTGCGCAAAGAGTCATTACCGTACATCTCTGAATTCCTCTGCAATCACCCGGACGTTGATGATAGAACATTTGGAAAGTTTTGGGTCAGTGTTTACTGTAATTATTATGATTACACGTAATGAAATGTGGAATTGGTTTTCACTGGAATTAGATCTAAGTTTCAAGTGTCTCCTGATTTGATGTTGTGGTTTCACTGGTTGTAGGAATGGCTTATAAATGAAAAAAAAGTGCCTGTTTATGGGATGAAGCTGCCAACTGGATTTCAATTAATTGGTCAAGTGGTAGGTATAAATTCTTATTTACACTTGTTTATTACCACATTAACATGATATTACGTATTTGTTTGATTCTTTTTAAAGATTTTTATGTTATACAGGGTCTGTCTGATTACACAAAATGGCTTGCCCACTATTCTTCAAAGCAGCAGTTGTCCCCATCTAAACCAATTACGTGCCGCTCATATGCCAGGTATACACACAGCTGAATTAAACAGCAGCGATACACACATTAAAAGTGAATTATCATGACATCCCCATCTATGTATTCCCTGACTGTTTGTTGACTTACAGGGTTGGGCTCATGGGGAACCCGTCTGATGGTTTCAATGGAAAAACTATCGCTATGACCATTGCTAACTTCTGGGCTGAGGTCACGCTCATTGAGAGCCAAACTTTGGTGAATAAAAATAGATTGAGATTCAGGGTATAAGGAAAGCATTGTGATTTACTTCTTGATGGTCTTATTAAAGGTCCTTCTACCTCATCCACTGAATGACCCGACAGAGTTCGGAAGCTTGCAGGATCTCTTCCGGATCAGCCGCAAGGAAGGGTTTGTTAACTATTTAACTCTTTATCTTTACACATGCTTTTTTAATTATACAATGTATCTTTTAATGGTGCGATAAGATATGAGAAGCTATGCTATAAAAACAGTCATGGATAAAGACAGAAGATTTTTAGGCATTGTTTTTAAAAAATTTTTTATCTTTAATCTCCAGGTACTTAGGAGGTCTGAGACTTCTACAAGCGACTTGTAAAAAGTTTTATCAGTTCTGTTCAGAACAAGGGTGAGATGCTTTATTCGAACAAACAGAACTGAATAACCTGAGAACTCTTCAATTGTTAATAACGTTTTTAATTCTACATCTGTTCTCCTTTTATTATCCCAGCATTGCTTTGTCCAAGCAAAATTTCACTCTGAAGTATGACACAAACATTCCTCGGCAAGTGGTAAGAATGGTATTATTTTCTGTTGTGTGTCAAGTTCATATTAAAGAAAACCCCTATTTTCGTATAATAGTTTGTTCTGATGCAATAATAATTTACTCTTTCATCATATTTTGGTGTCTTTTAGGGCTTGGCTGGTAGTAGGTAAGTAGGCATGATGAACATGAAGTTGCTATGCTAATTTCAATTATTAGCAGCATCTGACTATTCTAACACTTTGTGTGTTTTATGTGAAGTGCAATTGTTTCGGCCACCCTGAAGTGCCTAATGAAGTTTTACAATATTACAGACAATGTAAGCACATCTTTTACCAATTAATTTCCAACCTCTTAATTTCTGATTAAAATAATCTGTTATCTTATATAAACTTTATCTCGGGTCAGGATCTGCCTAAACCAGTTAGAGCTAATTTTATCCTCAATGTTGAGACTGATGAGCTCTTCATCACAGCCGGTCTACAGGACAGAGTTGTGCAGGTATTTCAGACATTAAAGTGACCCAATGGACTTAGACTGCGTGAAACATGACTGTCTCAACTAATTTCTTGAAGGTCTATGAAGGCCTGGTTTACATGGACTTTAGCAAGCATCTTATGGACGAGCGGGGTTATGGTACTGTCTTTGAAAATAACATTTAATTATGCTAAATAATTTTTGTTAAATTTTGTTTAACTCTCTAATATTCTTATTCTTTTCATAGGAGAGTATATTCCCTTGGATATGACTGATCTTCCTTTATTTTGGCTGGCCTACTTGGGTGATCCAAGTGACTCTGGACGGATTCACAGTAATGTTAGACAACGCTGGCTGAATGGTACATTTTACAGTGATTGAACACAATGGTTTGTTTTTAAATTATAAGTCTACTGAGCTTTTTCTCAAGCTGTCTCCTTTCTGACCAGGTGAATCTGCTGTGGTTGAAGCTATGAAATCGTTTGCTGAGCTCACAGACCAAGCCCGGTTGGTTATTTTTTGTCCATCTGTCTTGAAATAATTCCAGCATTCCATTTTCATGCCATAGTAGATTAACCCACCCCGAGTGATGTCATAGCACCACTATTCCTAACGGATCACTAGTGATAAACAATAAGTGAAAATTATTTTCTCACTTTATGCAGGGCTGTCTTCCAGTGTAAAGACTGGCCCAGACTTGCACAGCTCATGGATGAAAACTTTGAGCTAAGAAGGTATGGTGGTTTTATTTAGCTAAATCCATCACAAAGTCACTGTCAAAGTTACATAATAAAAAGGAGACAATGGCAACTCCTAACCCATGTGTGGCTGTTTATTCACAACATTATTTGTTCACTATATGAAAAAAAATCATGCGAGTGGATGTGAATGATCTCAAATTAAAATGGATTTATAAGCAGATTGCAAATTTTCTATCAGGTCAGTGTATACTGATGACTGTCTCGGCCCAGGAAATCTGAAAATGGTAAATCTTGCAAAACAGGTAAGTATTTGAATACTAAAGAATCATAAGGTATTTCCAATAAATTATAAATTAAATAAATGAGCCTTTATAAAAAAGCAGCAGATTTCAATGTATTATGTTTAATCTATATTGTCTGTGTAGTTTGGATCTGCAGTGAAATTGCCTGGCAGTGGTGGTGCTGTGGTGGGCTTGTGTATGGACCCTGAACGACTGGTATGACTGATCTTTTGGCTCTGATTTAAAGCTTGTCTGTAATTTAATCCGCTTTTTGTCTGAATTACTATAATTAGTAGACAATCCCGGGTTGTTCATGACCTCGGAAATGGTTTCTATGGCAATGCTCAAAATGCCAAACCTGTATTCCAGTTTAAGTACTGTCCATTCAAAATAATACTTTAAAACTATACTAAAAATTTGCATTCAGATGGTCTAATATTAAGGAAATAATATATACACATTAAACAATACACTTCTTTTTCTCAAGTGTATAAAAATGTCACAATCGTCTTGTTCTTTTTCTTCCACTAGGTGGAGATGAAGAAGGCATTCCAAGAGGCTGGATGTGTGTTTTGTCATATTGTGCCATATGATCCATTAGGGCATGGTCATAACTGATCACACCAAAAAAAATCATTTACTTACTGTACTGTATTTGTAGGTCAAGAAGTAATTATAAAGTCTCTGGTGGAGGGAAAGACCTTATGAACTTGTCCTATTTGAGCTTTGTATATTACAGGACATTTTCCTACCGTATTGTTTAGTGGTAGATGTGAGTGGGTGGGACTTCAATTGTTGTATGTTTCAAATAGAAATGAAAAACAATTGACTTTGGAATGGTAGCCTTTCACACCCATCCTGTTTTATCTTAAAGACTTTTTGGTAAAAACGTGGTGGACGTTAACACTTCTAGCAGTAGACAAGATTCCTGATTTAATCTTCAGGCAAAACTGCCTAAAATGTCAAAGTTCTTAAAAACTTATTTTTAAAATGACATGTTTTATATTTTGTTAACATATGAAGGATGATAAATCTTCTGCATTACATTTTACAGTATTGTTCATATTACATTAAATAATTCAAATGACATGTATACAGCCTACTGTACAGTGCGTAATTTTGCTCATCTATGCAACATTGTTTTGCTACAGTATAATAATTAAGTGTATTTACATGTAACATGTCACGTTACCTTTGACTTTTAAGTTAGACTAGTTAAATGTCAGTGTTTGTGTGGTATTAAGCATGATAAAAACAATGAGGGGGAGTTTGTCTGTTTTAAAACCCAATGGTCTAGTTATTTTGACGTCATTTTGGGACATCATTTTGCACCTTGCAACAACATGCTGCATGGTCCGTCCAAAGTGTTTCAATCGTTTCAAACAAGCGTCTGGCAAGAAATCGCCTGATGCCCAAATATTGTATGTTTTGGAAACATCATAACTTGCTCGGTAATCGTTTCACTGTATAATCCTACTGTATACAAACACACGCAGATCTCTCGGTTGGGAGGAGGGACCGCTTATGCTGCAAGTCGCTTTAAGCAGCTGTTTCATATGGCTGCGCTGTGTTTCACCGCGGTCGGATGCCACAGTATCTTTTAACAGGACATCTGAAGGATGGCAGCAAAGGAGGATCTTTACAGTAAGATTATTCCGCGCAGACTTCGACAGAGCAGTTGTGTCTCTGTTAAACATGGATCCAGTCTGGACGTGCTTCTGTCGATGGGATTTCCTCAGCATAGAGCGTAAGTCACAAAAATATAGAGCTTATATATAATGTCACTCTTCTTAAAGTCGTTATTGTTTCATAACTGAAATGTGCGATACGGGTGTGTGTGTTTTGTTTTATTAAGTTCAGATGTGATGTATCTTTACACGCCAATTGACCTGATTTAAAGATACAAAGATGGACTGTTTCCACGCAAGTACTGTAAATATAAATGCGTAAAAGTCGTGAATAAGTTTATGCAGAATAATCTCTGAAATAATTAATAATTTTATTAAAATGACTATTCTGAAAAAGTAGCTTCCCACAAAAAATACCGCATACTGTATAATTTACTACAGAAAACTATAGTAAAAGTCCCTGAATAGTATAATTTCAATTGTAAAGAAGACCGTATTTACTACAGTTTATTAAAATACAAAAGTGTATTTATACTATACCTCAGAATAATGAATATAATATAGTATACCACAGTTTGTGTTTTTATGTAAACATTGAACCTTACCTTAGGATTTATTATTGTTTTATTATAGTAAGAGTTTAGATACCTTGATTTTTGTTCAATTGATTACCCATAACAATAATCGTTTTACTATAAATACCATGTTTAAACTGTAGTTGAAGCAAAATGTCTGGAGCAAATGGGGCATTATGGGATGCATTTCTGATATTATTTATAACCGATATTCTGACATTATAACCTGTCTCAGTTCATTCTCATGCCATCTCTCTCTCTCTCTCTCTCTCTCTCTCTCTCTCTCTCTCTCTCTCTCTCTCTCTCTCTCTCTCTCTCTCTCTCTCTCTCTCTCTCTCTCTCTCTCTCTCTCTCTCTCTCTCTCTCTCCTAAAATTTACTTTTAGTCAGGAAAGCTTTTCATCAGTTTTAGTCAGGAAAGCTTTTAGATCAGTTGCCCAGATGACATCCACATAAACTCCAACCAGGAAGATGAGCGCGTCAGTCAATGTACAGAGATGGTTAATACAGAGTATACTTCGTAACATCTGTGGTTATTACAGCATGAATGATCCGCAAGTCACAAGGTGCTTTTTATATTCTTCTTTTGGCACATGAATGAGAAAACCCAAGACTATGCAGCTGTTCAAGAGTAAATAAAGCATGTAGTTGATGTGCGCTGAGTTTTGCGTGGGAAGGTCCTCTGTTTCAATTTGTAATCTTGGTGTCCAGAAGAAAGACCTGCTTTGTTTCATTAAGAACTGCTCACAAGAGTTGCAAAACAACTTATTATACATGTTTCCTGAACACTTTCTCCATTGGTTGGATATTTGATTATGATAGCGTTTATATTTCAGGCTACACCGGCTTGTTTTCCTCTGTCATCTTTATAGTATGCGTTTGCTTATACTGTACATCAGATGTGATCTCTTGTGCTTACTGTCATAAGGTAGCATATAATAACGCTATCATTGGGGTTTTGTCTCAGGATCACTTTGTGTAAATGTCATCAACTTCCTGAAATATGACATGCAGTAGATTAGATAGTGGCCGTGGCCTCCTGTACGCCTGTATAAATGCTCGTTGTCGTCACGTTGTTGGTGTTCCTCATGGCCTGAATACATTTCATGCTGCTGATATGAAACAAGTGGTGACCAGTTGTCCTCGGCACAATTGCTCATATGTGTGCAGGTGTTGTCTGGACATATTTTTTTAAATGAGCAGCTGTGCGCTATCCCTCTGTCCCATGCCCAGTCCCCTGTGTGGCGCGGCTGGCAGCTGGTATACACGGGCAGTGCTTTAGCTCGTAAGAGCCTAGATAGTGTCTGTTTACTGGTCTTGCTGAGCCATAGCGAGATCAATCGTATCTTTTTCCTCTTTTCTCTTTGGCTCGACTCCCTCAGTGGCTTCTGGGATATAAAGGAAGCAGATGTAGGCCAGCACACTAGCATCAATAGAGAATGAGTCTCTCTCCAACACCGCTGAAAAAACATGCGTTCTGTCAGACACAGACAAGAGTGTGACCACAAGCAGTTGTTACAAAAGCCATCCTGCTCTTTTATTCCCTCATCAACTCCACTGCTGTTTATGAGAGGCATGCATCAGTTTGTGGTTGTGTGCGTGTGATCTCTGTTGCGAGTCCACCATCTGCGTCTGTTGTGCGGTTGCCAGAATGATCGCTGTGTGTCCTTCCACCCTGCTGCTGTAGCGTTACCTTTCAGGATGTAAAGATACAGCTCTATTCTCTGTTACCATGTGGGTTATTGTTTAAGAAAAGTCTTATGGGCTTTTTATTGATTGTTAATGTGTTAAGATCATTTAACAATTCTGAAAAAAGTCTGTGAACCTCTTGTCGTTCAGTAGTTGTTGTAGACTTTACAAGCTTATGATAACATTGGAATATTAAGAACTCCTTTTAAGTGTCATGAGGGTGTGCACACAGTAGCAAATTCAGACATGAATGGATGATTTCTGTTGCCGTGTTTTAGGACAATTACAGATTTATGGATGTGACATTTGCAGTCAAAAATTGACATTCTCAGAGGATGTATTTGTTACCAATATATTGAACCATCTGTTTATATTCTCATAAAGCCTTAAATAATGTTGACTCTATTGATAGAGTCCAGACATCAAAAAATATCATGTATATCAAGAGAAAATGCAGGTGTTAACAGTGTGTTCATCATGAGATGATCTGCTGATTTGTCTGTCACTCACTATTACAGTAACAGATATACAGCATAATATCGCTACAATTTGCCCTTTGTTTGTTCTTGCTTTGGCAGTATAGTGCACCCAGTGTTCAGAGAGAGAGAGAGAGAGAGAGAGAGAAGGACATTATTTGGCATCATAGAGGTGCGTTGGTTCTGATGGCCAAATGTCATTTGTACAAAAGGGCATTTAAGTTCACAGGTTGCTATTTGGAGTTGACAGTTAACCTAGAAATAGATTGTTTGCTTCCATGTTTGAGTTTTAAAATGAATTTTGTTGAACAGATTTGTTTCCAGAAGGTTTCCAAGTTGACTAGTTTCCACAGTTAACGATTCTGTAAAACATTCAAAATATTGACTGAAATACAGTTAATAAGATGTTCATTGACAAATGTTATATGTCAGATTACAGAAACGGACCCTTGCTAATAAAAAATACAGATATCTGATTACTTTCTAGTCTATTCTGCCAAATTTATATAAATATAAATACACAGGAGTGATGTTGTGAAAATATAATTTGCATATTTTACTGTTTGAGGAATTTGTAATTGATAAATTAAATGATACTGGTCAGCTACAATGAGCTGAAGGTAAACAGTCTATTAGTGTGTTTGGTTTTTCTCATCTCAGTAAAAAGCAGTTGTTGGAAGTGATACTGTGGAATAAAGTGATTCTCCCCAGCTGCTTGGTCGAGAATCAACTAGGTCTGTAAACAGGAAATTTAAGGATTAAAAGAGAAGAGTAAAAGTGTGCATGCCTCTTTGGTCAGCTGTGTGACTATGAAAAGACATTTTGTGAAGATTTTTAAGAGTAATTGTATATCTTAAAGTGTACAAAGTTACTTTTGGTGTTGTATTGCAGCTTTGTACACCGCACATAACGTATAGATACACATTCATTCGGCCAAATATGGGTGGAAAAATGTGCTAATTACAGCTTTCCGTGAAGTGCAGTCATCATTTATTAGCATATGTGTCATTGGAATTTAAAAGATTTGCCCCCAATGCATCTTCAGCAAACTGTACATGAGTAATACTTGGTGGTAAATTGGAAATATCTTGTAACGCGTGCAGAGGGACATCTTAAGACATGAAGGGCTATGAGTGAGACATGTGGGTGGTTATTCTTTTTGATCAAGATTGATCTTGATTTACAAGGTATGTTTTCACTGGAAAATATTACTTTAAGTATTATGGCATATTTTAAAAATCTAAAAATTAACCAGTGGATGTTTGCTTCATATGCTGAATATGTAAATATAGTTTTTTGAGCATCTGTTTATCAATCATGGTCATGTATTTATGTTTAGATGCCACATGGTTGGCTGCTGACAGGTGATTCATCAGCTTTATTTGATGAATCTTTGCAATGGACATTTTTTTATTACACTGTTGTTTACTGCTTAAAAACAAATACTACCGTGTTTCATTTTTAAGCACTTAAGCAATGTTTTTGTTTGAA
Organism: Beaufortia kweichowensis; assembly: GCA_019155185.1. NCBI lineage: Eukaryota > Metazoa > Chordata > Actinopteri > Cypriniformes > Gastromyzontidae > Beaufortia > Beaufortia kweichowensis. The sequence continues at coordinate 7,906,259 of CM032811.1, forward strand.
CCTTCATTTAGTTTGAGGAACTAATAACAAATAAGTTAGTTTTCAACCGTAATTCATTTGCATTTTATCTATAAAATGGGTGTGGTGAGCCATTTCCTTGCTCTTGTTTCCAGGGCTATTTTGTTTTCAGTTTTAATAAAGTTGTCAGGTTAAAAGCAAACAAATACACAGACTGACCCTAAACAAACTTGCTCGTTGGTAAACATTTGCCTGTAAGAGACTGTTGCAGAAAAGACTTCAGGGGAAGTCCTAATATACACTGAGGTTTCGCTTCAGTGGAGCTATGTGAGGTTTTGTGATGACCTGTTCAAACAGGCTATGGCTCTCATGCTCTACAGTCTCACGTAACCACATTTATACACTCGCTCGCTGTTGAGGTTTCACAACATAAATCATTTCACAATTCACTCCTAGTTTTTGTTAAATTGGACTTTATTTGAATGCACAAATGCTGGTTAAATTGTTGCTTCTTGTGTAGTGACACCAGGTTCCTGATTGTGACGTGGAAACTTTAGGTAATTTTTTTGCTGAAAACCTTAAATCTGATGACAGAATACATTCCACTTGTTTTTTTTGTGGCTTGTGTTTTAACATTTTCACACAAATGTCTCACACCAGGCCTGCTCATGTTATAAATGCCATTATACCAAACGGTTTAATCATTTCATGGCCTTTAAAATTTTGGAGGCTGTTGTAGATAAAGAGCATATAATTTAAATAATAAAACACACTCGACACAGTGCTATGGGGAATATGTGTCTTTCAAACTTGTGTACTTTAAATCTTAAGATTTTATACTTTTTTATACTTTTGAAACACCGTTTGTGCATTCAGTAAATAATTTTTAATAATGCTACTCTGATGAATATTCTCTTTAAAGATTGTAAGGGTTTTACCTGGTGTTTTTGAAATGTGTATGCAGAAAAACAGAGCATAAGATGGTGAAGTGTATGAAAAGTGTGAACATCACCTCTCCCACACATCTCATCAGCACTCTGCCTTCTGAAAACTTGTTAGAAATCATAACAATATCATCTTATCTTTTTAACACGTGTTATCCAGAGTCACAGACCTCATAGTGTAGGTGCATAATATCATAGATTAAAAAACAAATAATATAGTTTTCTTCATAAGCGTTTCACTTTTAATTGTTGTAAATACATGTTGAATTTTAAAATATTTTTCAGGTTAAAAGCCCTGGCATCAACTGGAGGCCGAAGTGTTCAACTAGCATGTGACTGGTGAGTTTCTCATTTCTCAGTTCACTTTTTACAAGCATTTTATTGTACTAAGAATAAATATTAAATGTCTATCATAGTTTATTCACCTTCATGCCATACCATCCGTATATGAGTTCTTTTCATCAGTTGAACACAGCACGAGGGCATTTTAATAACTCTTATATGGGATCAAAGATTTTGAAGCTCATATAAGCACATACATCTATTATTAAAGTAATCACAATGACTCCAATGGGTTAATAAATGTCTTCTGAAATGAAACATTTGAGAGAGAAAATGATTTTAAGCCTATTCAATAAGTCACATTTTCACAACAAATCAGTGAGCACGCTTAGTTCAAATATGGCTGCATTTCTACGCTTTTGAATCTCATTTGTGCTAGCGTGTCTCGTGTCTAGTTGTCTCATGCATGATTCGTCACAAGATCTACTTTATTTTGGTTTAGAAGACATATATTATCACACTAGAGTCATTTGGATTAGTTTAATAATGGATGGATGTGCGTTAAGATTTTGGATCTTATGTGAGAAGATAACATGATGCTATTGGCTTGTGTCATATACAGCTGGGATGACATAAGTGAATTTTCATATTAACCTGCTTCAGTTATTTTGGTGACATTACTGCCCTCCAGTGGTTTCTTTGATTCATATTCAGTCTAGTGCTTTAGCAGACTTTATTTACTGCTGTGTAATTTTGGATCATGTGTCGATCTTTATAGGCTTTTCTCTCATTTGGATGACCCTTTTCTGGATGACCCTTTACCTAGAGAGTATGTGCTGTATTTGCGTCCCAGTGGGCCTTTGCAAAACCAACTTTCCCATTTCTGGCAACAGTCTCGCTTGACCTGTGGCAAGAACAAAGCACACAACATATTTCCACACATCACACTCTGTCAGTTCTTTATGGTGAGCAGCAATTCATTATTTAATCTGGATATAAAGTCTGTTAGAATTAGATGTTACAGTTTCTTTGTTTTATGTGTTTCTTCTAGTGTCCAGATAATAAAGTTGTGGCTCTGTGTGAGGCCCTGAAGTCCACGGTGAATCAGTGGAGGGGAAGATTTCCCAGTCCTCTGCCCCTGGAGCTTTACACCTCCACTAACTTCATCGGCCTGTTTGTGGAGGAGCAGGTGGCTGAGACGCTGAAGAAGTTTGCGGTTGATTTTGCGGTGGAGGCTGCCACTAAAGCCGGTAGGGAAGCGTCATCAGAGCATTTCTCACAGATGGTGCTTGAATTGTGCTCTCATCCACTCATTTTACCTCCTGGTGTTAGGACTGTTGTACTTGCAGTTCATCCAAAAATAAAACGTTTTCTGTTTTTCTGTAATACTGGTAAACCATTCACATTTACTCACCCTCATTTCAATCTAAATTCATATGGCTTTCTTTCTTGTGTGGAAAACAAAGGAAATTATCAGAATGTTTGCAACAAACATGCAACAGTGACCAGGAAATGTTGCATTCCATAATGTCCATAAAGTTGTGTGATGTGTGTGTGAGGAGCAGATCAAAATATAAGTCATAATTTTTCATTTCATTTTTTGCATTTTGCACACAATAATCATACAGTATAACTATTTTTCATGTTGATTCTCACATTTCTCATGGTCCATTACAATTTAGCATGTGCAAATGGGATTTTTAATTGCTACTGTGAAGGCTTTCACGGCAATTGATAGATTTTAAACACCCTTAATATTGTGTTAATTATAAAGATGGGTCTAAAGTTCATAAGTGATTGTAATACTCTCCTCTGTCTTATTTCACAGATGTTCATGTGGAACCCCATAAAAAGCAGCTTCACTTGACTCTAGCTTATCACTTTCCAACCAGTCATTTTTCTTCTTTGGAAAAGTTAGCCAAAGGGATAGAGGTCAAGCTGGGCTGTGATTGGCTTGCTGCTGTCTTCTCACGGGACATGAGATTTGCAAATTATGAGGTGAGGCTTGATACCCTTTATCTGCTTTATGCATGATAAATTTGCTTGTGTACAGAAGCGCACAGTATAATGCACCCTAACCTCTGTTTTATTGTCAGTCTTTGCGAGTGATGTACCCGTACACTCCTCAGAATGATGATGAGTTGGAGCTAGTGCCAGGAGACTTCATCTTTACATCTACAGTAGAGCAAATAAGCACTAGTGAGGGCTGGGTGTACGGCACCTCTCTGGGTACAGGCGTCTCAGGAATGCTACCTGAGAATTATGTCAGCCCTGCTGATGAATGTGACACATGGGTCTTCCACAGGTAAACTTCCTATAGGTCTGTTATAAATGTGAACCTGTTTGCTATGTGTGATCCTGTTGGTGAAAACCAGGCTAAAGTCTAAAAATCTAATTCTGCGACAACAAGCACCAAAGTTTGATTTCACCTATTAATTTTACTATGATTTTCATTAAAGATATCAAGGTTATATTTTCACAGAATGTTCTTACCATTATTTAGGATCATTAATGTAGAAAACAGTAAGTCATAAAAAAAAACTTGAGCACATTTAGAGTCCCATTTAATTTCTAAGACCACAAGGTTGCCAGATTTGTGAAAGAAAACCACCCCAATAGACAATAAAAACTAGTCCAAAACTATCCCCAAGACCAAAAACCAAAACTCAATATGCCACTTTCATACCTAAAACTAAACCTAAAATATACATTCACTGACTGTTCTATGTTAAACATAATTTCTTCCTAAAAATTGCTATATATTAGAAATCGTAAACATTCTGTTTTCATGAATATAATCTTAACATCTTGTGTTAAGATTGACAAATAATGAACAAAATCTTTCAATCTTTAACTGCTTTTTAACCTTTAACTATGGTAACAGTTTAAAAGTAGCCTGATTTCTGAAAAACCATGGACTTGGTAACCCTGCTGGTGGACAATAGAAATACTAGAAAATGTCCCATGACCAGTACTGTCTTTACTTTCATCAAGTTTTCCAGTTAAAATGTAGGCATTTAACTATTCATATGCTCTTTGTACAGGTCGCACTCTTTCTTTTGTACATCTCCTTCAGAAAAGGGCTGCAAAGACAGTAAATCATTGGACGGGCTGCTCAGCCTTCGTTGCTTGGATAACTCAAGGCTGGGAGATTCTGCCATCTTGAGTGTTATTTGCCAACCTATGCAGGTGTCTGATTGCTGTAGGAATGACATTACAACAGTTTTCATTCTGTATTTTTTGTAGTATTTTTCATTTTGTAGTAAAATTGTGCAGCTATACAGTATAGTAATGTAATTTTTAATCTACAATCTGTAACTTTTATAAAAAGAGCAAATATTATTGAGCAAGTCTTATGTTTCAAACAGAGATGACGATATAAAGGTAAAAGTTGTGGATTCATAAACTGAAAACTAAAATAAAAATGAAAAGCACTTTGCTTTGTGATTTATTAAAACATTTTTGTCATTTTGAGGGAAGGTGCTGCGATCCAACCTTCAGTCTCGACCTCCTAAAAGGACCTTGTTTGTATGTCGACATGGAGAGAGAATGGATGTTGTGTTTGGAAGACACTGGCTCTCACAGTGTTCTGACTCTAAAGGTAATCCCAACAGACTCCGTTCATGACTTCTCTCTCACACCGTGCAGTTAGATATCTCAGTTTGTCTCTCTGTAGGCAGGTATGTGAGGAGTAACCTAAATATGCCCGCTGTGCTACCCGCCTGGAGTGGAGCACACAGGTTGTATGAGATGGATTCCCCTATTACAGTGGTTGGATCTACACAGGCCAGGATAGTGGGTATGTTTACATATTGTTTTCAGAGGTACTGTAAGGTAAACTGTCTGACATGCCTTTTTGTGAATTTGATCTCAGGTGAGGCTATACTGGAAAGTAATACCACTATTGATTTTGTATACTGCTCACCCAGCCTCCGCTGTGTCCAAACAGCTCATGAAATCATTAGAGGTACGTACTGTAGACAACAGTGATGTAATGGATAAAGAAGAAGGTCTTCCTCCCATTTGCCACTTTATTTACAATGTTTTTATATTTTAATAGGCTTTGTGCTCTTTTTTAGGAATGCAGCAAGATGACAAAATAAGTATTCGAGTGGAACCAGGACTTTTTGAGTGGACCAAATGGGTGTCAGGAACATCTTTGCCTGCATGGATTCCTCCCACAGATCTTGCTGCAGCCAAACTCAATGTAGACACAACATACAGGTAACTGTAACCTGTTTGTATCTGTTCCTTTTTCCCAATTCAGCCTTTGATCAGCGCTTATCTTCTTGTTGGTGTTTCACAGACCTCACATTCCCATTAGCAAACTAACCGTCTCAGAAACATATGACACGTATATTAGTCGGAGCTTCCAGGTGACCAAAGACATTTTGGCTTACTGTAAAAGTAAGGGTAAGTGATCCAAATGCTGCTTTTACTTGACTTGATGTGTTTTATTGTGAAAAATGCTTTATGAATGTAACCCTGTCTCAAAATCTTATTATGAAATTAGGAGCATAAAAGTAGTCAGACAAAAACTGATGAAAATAGATAATGTGTTAATTACTGTAAATATTAGATTATATGATTCTATTTATAATACTAAAATGAATTAATTCACATATTGAAATAAATGATTTTAATGGCACAAAAAACATAAACCTAAACATTTATTTCAATCTTTGACATAACCTTACCAAGTACTAGAAGATTTTAAAGATATCAACATTATATTTTCACAGAATGATCTTTACGTTATGTTGGGTGATTTTATGAAGAAAACGGTAAATCACAAAAAAATGTGATCAAGTCAAGACTTTTTACTTAAAATCCCCTATCTGTCTTTCTTTTTAGGTAACAACATTCTGTTTGTGGGACATGCTTCTTCTTTGGAGGCCTGTACCCGCCAGATTCAAGGCTTTTCTCCCAAAAATCCTAAAGATTTTGTGCAAGTAGTACGAAAGGTTAGTTTAATTTCTCAATGTAATTGACAGTTCTTCATCTCCTGTTTGATTGACCTTGAAATGTGATGCATCATGGGTGCTGATGTTTCTGTCCAGATTCCATACCTGGGTCTCTGTGCATGTGAAGAGCAAGGGGACACTGGAATATGGCAGCTAGTGGACCCACCAATTCTGCCTCTTACTCACGGGCCCAATCACAGCTTCAGCTGGAGAGAGACCCTACAGCAAGAATGATATTTATAGTCATAGAGAATAGACTGCAATTTAACCTGCACTGGAAGCACACAACTGAGCATTTTTTTTACAAATATATGTTATTTGTCACATTTTTGTTTTAATTTATGCAAATTAGACATTGATATGGGATATGTGGTGTATGGGTTTTTGTTTGCAGGTGGACAGAGACTGCACTGATTAATGAAAATATAAGGTAATGTTTACTGGGCCTTCAAGTGGGCTTTCTCAGGGCATTGGCTATCACTTTTAAAAGGTGAAGTTATAAGAAAATCACTTCCTGCCATGCATATAATGTACCACTTTGCACTGATGTTAGTGATGTTAAAGGAATCATGACTCATAATCATCTCTCAAAATTACTTGCATGCAAAAAAAGCAATATAAATTTTTCACTGCCATTCAAAAGTACTTGCTTGTTAACATTTTTTACAGAATGATAGTAAACTCATTAAAATATGGAATAACATAAATGTAACTATGGGTATTAGCCTATGCACAAAGGATATGCCTAAAAATAGAGATTTTAAAATAAGACATTATCAATGATTTTTTTTCATTTTAGGATAACTTATTATCTCTCATGAATGTCCAGTACTTGCTATCAGATGCTGTTAATTTCTTGTCAATGAAACGGGGACATCAAACATTCTTTCTGTCATTCAGTGTTTGAACTTTAGGAGCTAAATCCTGAACTAATTTCCTACAGTTCATGGAAACATGTATTCTTGATAAATAATGTTTTGTTATGTAATAATACTAATAATAATGTACATGACATCCATGGCAACCCCCTCAAGATATTTCAGTAATTAAATGCAGCATTATAGGCTGAATATCAGGATTATAATTTAACATTAAATTGGAGTGTCATAGACTCATATTTTTCTATATTCCATAATGTAGAATGACATTTTTATTTGCCCCTTGTGTGTCTAAACTTAATTTTCTGTGAATGTGTTTTCAAATGTATCTCTACATAACCAATTTATTTGAGAGCGCCCGGATTTAGACACCTCGGATTTAGGATATTTTCTACCTCAACCCGGAAACAATGTCTGGACCGGCGCTCTTTTAATGTTACTAAATACTTTATACTTCAATGTTACAAAAGGGACCTTTGGCGGCCAGGAAAACGCCAGGGTGGCTTCATTAATAGTAACCAAATACTTCTAAACTAAATCAAGATATTATGTCCGGGTTTAATGTGGGAAATATCCTAAATCCGGGTTGTCTGGAACTTAAGCCTGCAGGTAACTTTTGCAAAGTTTCGCGTGTTAACGGACCATTTTCAGTCAGGTTATTTAGCACCTTTGTCAGGTGCGTGCGTCTTCATTTTTCGTCAGTTATTCGACGTTTAAACAGGCATAATAATGATGCATAAATAACTAATATTTTTTTTCTTAATATTTGGGTATTTTGGCCTTTGGCTTCCTTAATAGTAACTAATCTCTTTTACTTCTGTCCTGCTTTAACTCGAGGTGTCTTGTATAGTTTCTTCGACCTGTGATTTGTCAATTACATAGTCCGTTAAAGTTAGAAACTATTAAAAGATCCTTCAGAAATCAAGTGGTCTCGATAGCAAACTCTGGTCACATGAGCATCAGCATCTCCAAATTGGTAAGTATGCATTAAAATTAACCAGATGTTTAGGAAAAATGGGCAAATGCCTCCACAGATGTGGATAGAGAGGTGAAAGAATGCACGTACATAATAACCTGCACATACTGCCAAATTAAGAAATGTACATGCTTTTTGATGCTTGTATAACAAAACCTCTGTACCAATGTATATAGTCACGTACATTAAATTGTCATTTTGCTCAATATATTTTAATGTGGGAGTGACAATTAAACAGTTAACATTTAATCTCCTAAACTTTCTCTCCTAAATCTCTTAAACGTTTCTTTTAATTGATGCTAAATCAGTATTGCATTTATTTGTTTTAATGCATGTTTTCATTTCATTCCACATCAGTTTGAGTCAACCCTTGCAGTACAGAAACTCCCCATTGAAGACTACTTATTCTGTTTCTTAAAAACAAAATACATGAAGGATTTTCTGTTGAATCCTGAGGACTTCGGTAGCCATTAAAGATTTAAATCGCTGTAATATCAAAGACTTGTCGTTGTTGAAATGCAGTAATCAGGCTGTAATGAACCTGAAGCAGTTAACTCCATCTGTGTTAATGTCCTTGCAGTCTAATTACACAAGCTGTAAGCGGCCTTTTTTCCTTTCCCTTCCATTTGGCACCTGTGATCTTTCAGGCTTGGAATGGACAGACTTTCCCGTGATTAATGGGACTGATTGGCAATAGAAAGGACTGACAAACGATTGGAGGGTTTCATTCCTCTAAAAATCCAAGTCATTATTGGAGAGCAGTGAATCTCTGCAATCTAATAATGCTCTCAGTGTTCTTTTCAAGCTTTTAAACTAATTCGTGATTGATCACTAATTATCGGTGACGGAGCCTCTCGAGACAGCACTTTCCAGCTTTGAACGTTTGTTCCTATCTTAAAACAGTTTGAAAGGAGCTATAACTTCCAAATGGTTGACTCTGCTCCCTGGTGGAGAGTCAATAGGCCGCTGTGAGACATTTGAGTGAACATTGACGTTCTTTGCCAATATGCAATATTGCCTCTCGACAGAATAAAACACCTGGAACGTAGAAATGTCTGCTCTGGTTTTGATGGGACCGTAGTCGGCAATCAGTAGTGTTACTGCTCTTATTGAACTTCTTATTGGGTATTTGTATAGTGCTCCCCACACGCACTTTAGCAGCCAGACATTGGTTGACAAATCCACATTCTTTAATTGCGTGACCATTGATTTCAGTTCCAGTCAAAAAGAGAGAAAAAAGGAAAGAGCCCTCTTAAAGACAAGACATATATTAGTCTAATGCCGATGGCAAGACTCTTATTTGTGCAGCATAAGGAACACACACACATACAGGGACTCAGTCTCTGGCTGTTTCTTTATCAACAGAAGTCTCTGCAGAATAACATTTCCTTTTCAGTGTTGTTGATCTTTGTTTGTTTACTTTAAATTTAAAGATGGAACAGCTGTTTTGTAGGTTTTTGTGTTATAGTTGACCAGATGAAATTATATATATATATATATATATATATATATGAAATATGCAGTCTGAACATGGACATGCCAGGTAAGTCCTCCAATTTTTCTGCTTTTTTAGGTTCAGGTTATAAGGATGGTATTTTTAACGTATAATATATGTTATATAGTTACTAGGAGTATGTGCAGTATTTTCAGTCAAGAACAGTGCATGAAATTACTTGTCACCACTGTCATTTCTAGTAAAAACTATTTAATTTTAAAGAGAAGGAAAATGTATTCTTTGAAATGAGTGTTCACACACATAATTTTTATTTGTTAATATTGATATTAAACACAAAATTGTTAAAGATGACAGAGGGAACCAAAAGAACTTCAAAATGTGAAACTGAAATGTCAGTGAATCTAAATTAAATAAAGTCTTCAAGAACTTCCATTTGTTTCCAATAGGAGGCATTAGAGCTTATGGTTAGAACTGGACATCTTGTAAAACCTTCTGAGATTTTTAACACATTTTAATTTTAGTGTTTAAGCTAATTTAATTCAAATGCAGTTGTTTGGGATGCACACAGAGGGTTGTGGGCGTGTTTGGAGTGTAGGTGGTTTTAGTGTTTTAATATAGTCAACTTAACGTAAAGTACAGAACTAAATATATTTCAATGCAGCAATAATAATAATAATAATAATAATAATAATAATAATAATAATAATAATAATAATAATACAATGTATTAAGTGGGATTAGATGCAGTTTTTAATGAAATAATATAACATTGCCATGTACAGGTAAATACTGCCATCTGCTGTCATCGTTGTTTTAAACGAGCAGCAGAATGTCAGTTTGTTTCATTGTATGCGCAAAATATTATTGGTTTGCTTTGAAATCTGACTTGTACCTCTCTGCACAAAATATTCCTCCAGTTCCTTCTCATCTGACTTCACACTTAAGCATTGAAGCTGTTTTGTTCTTGTCATGGTCTTATTTGCTTGATATGATAAAGTATTGTAGAGCACACATTTTTAGATGTTTTTTATTTTTACTAGGTATAATATTATAAAAACATGAAATGCAGATAATCACATGCTATTCAGCATCAGTGGGACAAGTGAAACTTTCCCTCACATTTCACAGTTTCACAGTAGATGATTGTTTGTTTTTTCACTACGTATTGGCTATTGGGGTCAGTATAGTGCCTTTGCCGGTCAATGCTGTTTTGTTGTGTTTAGGCGTGACCTAAGAAAAGCAGTAAATGTACTGCTTTTGTTCCTGATGTAGTTTTTATGTACGGACAACGTAAGCTGTTTGTCTGGCTGAAGTGGCCATTAAAGCTGACAAATAGGGCCAGGCTAAGAGCCACTGTCTGAACCCATGCTAGGGTCTCTTAAAGCTTAATTGGCATTATTTTGGCTTTGAAGGGTCACAGGCTTAAATCTTTTATTGTAGTCATCGTAATGACAATCCTCCTCCCCCACTTCTGCACCTCTGTGTGCTGTTTTGTTCTTGCTCAGTCAGACAACCACCTTCACCTCAGCGCGAGTGCTCTTTTTACCTCCTTTTTTTCCCATAACCTTTGACCTTATTGACTGATCCCCAATCATATGGAGCAGTACTCCCCTGTTTAATTCTCCCCTTTGTAGTCACCCTGACACCCGCCAAACTAATCAAGCGATTCGTTTACACAAAACATGGGCATTTGACGTAAACAACTGACGTTTTTAACATTAAATTAATTGGTCTGTATTATTTTAATTAACCTTAACTAGTGTTGACTGCATGAATGTTAATTACTTGAATCCTTAAAAGAATATCTTGAAAGTGTTCTGTTTTGAGAATTTTCCATAGCAGGTGATGAGAAAAAAGGGAATGGACACAAAATTAATTTTTGAGGTAACAAAATATGAATAGAAGTTTTTATGCATGTAAGAAAACTGAAGGGATATGATAGAAATGAAGGAGATGATAGAAAATGGACAATTTTCCAGTTATCAGTCTAGCTTAAAGATTATTGCTTTTGTTATTTGCTTCACTTGTACTGTAAGTTGCTTTGGATAAACGCGTCTGCTAAATGTAAAGTTCTTGACTGCAAAATGCCACTATTGACCTATCAGAACCGATAATTCCAAAAAGACTTGTTATATAAAGTTAAGATAAGTGATGACGTGTGAAATAATTTTAACAGTAAGTGAATACAAGGGAAGGTTAGAAGTTTGACATTTGTTTGGTACCTACAAGGACACGGTAAGATGGACAGGCATGATAGTGAAAGAAATACAAAGACCGGTGTGGCAATAAGGGAGAGGCAGAAAAAAGATGTGAGTCGGGGGGAGAGAAAGTGAGAATGTTTGAAAGGGAAAAGAGCTGGAGGGAGGGTGAGAGAATCTCTCAAAGGACTAATGTCCTCATTGTACAACCTGGTTTGAATACAGACAGATTCTCTGAGAAATTAGGGCAGCAGAGAAAACCGCCAGACCGTGGTGGAAACACCCAGCATGGATAAACTCACACTTACAGATACCACAAACATTTCTGTAATCTGCAGTTTAATACATGCTGGTCAAAAAGATCTTCTGTTAAGATGTATCAGCTAAAAACATTGACAAGTAGTAACTGTTAAAGTTTCGCTATTAAATTAGCATAGATCAGCTTTTTCAATCTGTATTGTAATCTGTATTTTTATTTCTTAAAAAGTGAAAAGCTTGTGATGTAGAAATCAATAGAAGCTCATTCTAGTTTAATCACATTTTCTAGAATAAGTTTATTTGCTCTTCAGTCTTATCAGCACAGCGTGTTTGTGAGAGAACACGAGCGGTGATTTCACGGGTCGTGCATGTTTTTGTCTGTGAGAGATAAAACGGTTTGTGATAAGTTAGTATGTGTGACTGTTGCAGGGGTTTGTTATGCTAAACTCTCCAAGCAAAAAGTCTCATCCGGTTGATTGGTGAAATGACAAATATGGCAGCATGTTGACTCAGACGGGGTGCTTATCAGAGTTATCCAGACTGCAGCACATAGATAGTCAAGTGAAAACAGACATGCACACACACAGAAAAAAAATCACAGTTCATACCTTTCACTTTCGGGTGATTATACATAAATTTGACATTTTATATTGTATACTGTGGGTGCAGTGCTATAATTTAACCTGAGATGGAAAACATTTGTACCATAATGGTTGGTACAATATTGGTTATACTATTTATACGAAATGTGTATTTACACAATTACACATAGATTTAAGTGTTAATTTTATTTGTTTTGTCTAATTTCGCTTCAGTAGATGATGTTAGGTCATTAATTAAGGGAGGTGTGTCATTAGCTGTCTTACATGTGCTAAGGGAGAACCTGAGGAAAAGTAACATGAGTAAGAATTTCACACAGGTGTTTTTGTCTTTTGAGAGAGAGAGAGAGAGAGAGAGAGAGAGAGAGAGAAAAAGAGAGAGAGAAAAAGAGAGAGAGACAATCATTTTAGGTTGCCCTCTAGGGCAGATAAAGGGTCAGGAGGTCAGTTAGGTGCCTTGATCCCCGGCACAACAGCAGGGATTTCAGTGGGAACTGGGGTCCTTCTCATTTCTGGTACAGACCTTTTGCCATTTAGCCACCTGCCCCCTATAAAAAAGCAAGTCTCAAACCTCAGTGTTTGCCTCAGGCAGCTGGACGTGTTATTGATCCAGTAGAGGGGGGCTCTGTCCTTTCCTTCTGATGGAGGCTGGACTTTAGTCTGATATGCATTCCTGGGTTCTGTTCAGCTTAGAGGCAAAAGGGAGGGTGCATGTAGAGGAGGGACGCATGGGCTGGAAATCACTTGTCATGTGCATATAAAAGTGTGCCTTTCATTTCAGAGCATGCTCACTGAGACACGCTCGGCTCTCGCGAAATCCAGCCCCCAAATTTGAACAGAAGGGAGGGGAAATTACAGAAGTGACTCTTGTGTTGCACGTCTGTGTGTTTGTGTTTTACTCTCACTCTGCATGGCTCTCTTTCAGCACCCTCGACTGGACGGATGAAGATGTGAACTGGATTACGCTGAAAATGATGGACAGCTTTGACAGGAAGCAAAACAAGTTGAGTAAATGTTGTTTTTTTCTTAGTTTTAGAGTTTTGAGGAAATTGTGAAAGAAGATTAAAGAAATGCATGTTAAGTGTCGTTTAGTATTTTTAGGATCGTAAGTGAAAAGACTTGTCAGGTAAACTTTGAGAATGAAGTAGGGCTGGTCAGGAGACATGTTTATGCACTGTTTACATGCTGATAAGGGGAATTAGAGGCTTGAAATTGTGTAATTATATGAGATGACATGTAGACGTAATCTGAAAAGTTGTTAGTTGACACAGGGCTTAGAGTTTCACCTGAATGCTCAGATTCAGACACAGCTGGCATGAGAGAATATCTGTCTGAGATGTGAAGGAAGGGAAGAAATTGGTTTCCTTGACTTGCAGCCACGTGGGTATTATGAAAAAGAGGCCGATTTCTAAAATCCTGTGCTGTTCACGTGGTTGTTTTTACTAATTCATTCTGCAAATTCTAGATTTTCTACAGTCATGTGACATTTACATTTTTCTGGTGCAAATAGTGACTTTTATAGAGACATCTTTTTAAGCTTAATCTTAGTTTGTGTATTGTATATAAAGTGTGGCATCCTTTAAGGGAAAACCACCAGTATGTGATATTTTAAATGATCAGTATAGTATTATCACAGTCCTGACCAGGAAGATGATGTCATTGTCAAGGTCACTGGCTCAGATAATTTCTTTTTTTAGCTTGCAGTCTAGAAGTGTAAGTTATGGAGTTATGGAACTTTAAAAACATTAGACATCTTAATATAACCACAACATTGTGATTTTTAACTCCCTTATTTAGTAGTTGTACTATTAGCATTATTAACAATGCTGTATTGGTAGAATATCTGTATGTATTTTAACATGCTATTGTTTGATCATTTATTACTGTAAAGAAACATCAAGTTATTCTTTTTTTTGTTCATGTCTAGAGTGGAAACAATATCCCAGAAATGATCCTTTCATCCAGCTGTTGACAGCTGTGCTGATGGACAGCTCTCTTCTCCAGCAGATGTAAAGATAAGCTGTTTTCCGACAAGACAAACCTTTGCTTATTTTGTCACAAAGACTCACCATACATGCCGTGTCTCACTTCCATATCTGATACTGGGATTTTACAGCTGGAAAGCTCTGCTTGACAACAAACAACGGTATGAAATTCCCTTAACAAATCTAAAAATACTTTGTTTTTATTGCAACTTTTGGCCTTTTTTGGCGTTTTGGCCTTTAGTGTGTTTGGCAAAAATGATTGATTCTGAGAAAGTTTACTATCACTTGAAAATTATACACACTTACAGGTTTTCTCATATAAAAATGTATGAATATATCTGGACACTTTTTGTCAGTGGTAGGTTATTAGGTTTACATAAAAGCATAGTTTTTAGCCTGGTTTTTTAACATGATACAGAGGAATAGAAGTATGCCACTGCTTATGAAGTGCATTTGCAATAATCTATTTATCTTAACGATTTGGTTTCATTTTATTCTGAAGCATTTTGGCTAATACAGCATAGCAAACTACCAGCTGCAGACTACCTCAACCTGTTGTTATGAAGTCTTAGCTCATTCAGCACTGGGCCAAAATACATGGAATGTGTCAGACCTTTGTTTGGTCTGGCAGACTCACGTCATTGCTCACGCAACATTATCGTACTGACATCAGTCATGTGTTTTCAGCACGGGGGGAGAGAGTTCAGTTGTTAACGCTAAAAGCATGCAACATAGGGCCATTGAGCCTCGAAGGAAAGCAGTAATTTTCCTATTTTCAAGAATGTCCTGAGCATTACATCGAGGTGTTTCCTTTCCCACAATAGCAGGACGCTGTGGTTACCCTTGGAAGCAATATTATTCTTGCACTTTTTGTTTTCTCAGCTTTTTTACCTGTCCCTGTGATGGATTTGAAGGCTGACTGTGAAACGAGATCAGGTGATAAAAACATTAGCATATGCTGTAGTGGAAACTTGTATTGTTCACATGTGCGCTTTTGGAAGGTTTATATACAACTAATAGCAGCGGTGATGCTGTAGATATTTGTGTCTGGATGTTGTTAAAGATTTTAGATAATTAGATTTTTGGTAGCAAGACAGTTAAACTCTTTTCAAAATGGATTAGCTTTTGTAGTTTTCGAGCAGTTTACAATTTTTGTGTTGTCTTGCATGTTTTGTACTTTTATTAGTTAGTCTACATGTATCTGTTAAAGTTCAAAGCTCATCTTGCTTTTCTACTTGTCTTAGTATCTGTAGAAACTCCAATCTGTTCTTCCATCTATTTGTACATTTAAATCTCTTGAATGATTGTGCGTCATCGAATACCCCAAGTTTGTTTACCCATCAGTCGTGGCAGTAAAATCGGTCATGGATTCTGTTTGGCTTTTGCCTAGCAGAGTTTGCCATTAGTCAGGTTAATAGCTCCTGTGCTTCTCTCCTCCTCACCGTGGGGTGTTTGATATGGGTGACTCTCTCAGGTTGCCTCTTTACAGGGCTCAGCAGAACCAGATTTATGAGAATGATAAAAGATGTGCAGGGCAATAATGATGCAGGCAGCTGCTGTGAGCTGTCTCTCGATGCTCCTCTAAAAAAGTCTGAGGCGCACAAAAAAACGGTAGATATAAATTATATCCTGAGGAAGACATTATAAAATATATATGATCTCCATACATGTGTGTTACATATCTAGACTTTGGAAAGATCTAATGCCTGCATATTGTTTGTTAGTTTTTGGTCGTGTATGTAAGTAGTCCAAGCTCGTAAAAGCCTGTCATTCAGCTTCTGATAACAGCAGTCATTTGTCATTGTAAAACAAAAGCGAACACAAAGCTGATAGTTGTGGGGAAAATGAGGGGAAGCAGCCGGCAGCGTCATTAATGCCCAGACAGAAGTGGAGATTGATGCCGCTTTCTATTGTGTAATGGTCCAGCAGACCACCATGATAAAAACACATCATATATCTTCAACTATCTGCTTGGTATAACATTTTTATGCGCTTGCTGTCTTGCATTTATTGGAGTTATGTCCTACACCTCTAAAACTATTCCTCTGGCGGTCGTCTGATATGATTTCAATGGCTAATACATTGTCGATATTTAGAGAGCAGGGTCTAAATAGCTGATTAAATGCTGAATATAATCATTAGTCATATTACATTTTAATGATGGCAAATGATACATACACAATATTGCTGAAATTGATTGGGCAGTGATTTTACGCAGTATTCATTTAAAATAATTTTTTATTGTAGATAAATTATTATCCATTAAACAGGCTGTTGATTTTTAGAGTTGTTTGTAGGTTTAGGCTTAAACAAACTATTAAACAGCCTCTCCTTTTAGGAATAGGTGGGGGTTAGGCGTAGGATTAAGATTAGACTTGTGCATTGGGCCAGGGGTTATGGACTTAAACAACCTTCCTATCCAACAACTAAACAAAGAAAGAAACTAGCACTTTTGTTAAATGGCCATTCAGCCACCAACTAATCAGCCTGCCCGATATGTACTATATGTATAAATAGGTTATCACTACTTTTGGATGCTTTAATAACAAGGATATTTTTCTTCTAAATGTCCTTGACTCAATTCACATAACCCTGCAAAGTAAATATACTGAAGGGCATTTAACACACACTTTCAATGCAAAACATGCGTTCTGTCAGTCGTTTATCATTCGAGTGTCACAAAGGTTTCACAGCAATTTGTTCCATGTGTAATTTCTCCTGTTCTGCTCTGCTGACAGCAGTGTTTCTCTGGCCACAGCTGGTGAAAAGAGAAGCCCTTTGTTGTCATGCTGAGAGAGACGGATCGGGTCAGCGCAACTGTTGTCATTTCTTTCCCCCGGTCCTATCTCCCGGCAACACCGGTCAGATCAACCCTGAAGAATGGGGTCAATCTTGGGTCTACCAGCAGATTAGCCACTGAGCTCAAGCAATAAGTGATCGTCTGTAAGCACGAAACCCTGGCCAAGTAGCGGTTATAACCTCCTTTTAAAACCCTTTCAGAGTCCTTCAAAATACAGATAGTTCCTAAGTTCAGATGAGATCTTGTTTTACATGCAGTTTTCAGCTGTTGAACAGCGTGCACGCTGGGGTCAAGTTCAAGAATCTCTCACGTGTGTTTTAATGGAGAAACATTTGAAAGACATTTCTTGCACCTGAATTGATCTGCGTTCCACATTTAAATGTGATTTGACCTCCTAAAAGGCAGCAAGTCCTTAAAAATATAGAAGAATTTTTTCTTTAAAAAACAGTTTTTTGTAAAAATAATAACTTAGTAGTGGGCACACGTTGCCTTTTTTCCATCACTCCCTTATGTCTTCCTGTCCCTCCTTCTATTCTATCATTTTGCCTGAGGATTCATATGCTAATAGGGTTCAGGAGATGAGGTGGTTCTCACGTTCAACTTGAAACTCGGCCTTTTGTGCACCTAAAGCACAAGCTGCAGAACAGAAGCTAGAGGTGAAATTAAAATCTGCTGAATGCCCCAGCGGGACAGGGAGGGGAGTGAAGGGGAGGGCAGGGGCGGGCCAGCAGCTGCTGATATTGGATAAATGTGAGATGCCCACTGTAGCGGTCCGTGTCCTCCTAGGGGACCAGCTAAACGAGCCGTGCCTGTGTGTTTCTTTAATCATACTGCAGGCCTGTTCCTGGTCTTCTGATCAGTGTGTGGATGATTATTTTGATTATTTCTATGGTATTGCTTAGCTATTCAGGAACTCTGAAGTTGCTTTTAAACTCTATATAATGCAAGTCAGACATTTGGCTTGTACGCTTTTAGTTGAGAGCACACAACCCCTTTTGCCCTCAGAGACTTGCTTGAAAGAGGGAGCATTTAATGGTGCTCAGACCTGTTTGTAGTCACTGAGCAAAGAGGACATTTTTTCAGGGGTTACTCTCATGGTGTGCAATCACTATGGCAACCACAAATCTTTCTTGCTTGGCGATGTGGAGCACGCACAAAATTGGACTTCCCAATGATTAATATCACCTTTTTTCTGATGGACCTGACTTATAAAAACACAAGACCATGTTTAAAATAACAGCAATTATGGGCAATTTGGTGGAAATGTGTGATAATTGTACACCTATAAGTTTGTTTTTCCTGTCACCCATGGGTGAAATAGACAAAATACGTGTAGCAGTCTCCGGCCAATTAAAGCAGTTCTGTTATGGATATAAGGAACAGTTTTACGTTATTATAATTTAGCATGACCCACTTCCTTTTTTTGACATTTGGCTTTGACTCCTGTGTATCAGTGTTGTTTTTCTTTCTCCGCTGGGATAATTGTCTTGGCTTGGTTTTGTCTGTACAACCTGGTTCGTGTTTGGGTAAAGGCGGTAAAAACCAGAGGAGAAAAGAAATGCTCTCCAGACACTGACGCAGAATACAAGATTAAATGTTGTTTATGCTTGTTCATCATCACCTTCCAGATCCTGGAATGATGTTGTGTGCTCACATATCAACTTACAGCCTCTCTGGTGTCATAAATTATGGAACGTTATTTGGGTTCGATGATTGAATTATGGCATGGTTAAGTTTTTTTAATGTATATTTTTTTATTACTTATATTTACAGTTTCTTCAAAACATATTTCAAAATGTACATAACTAACTTCTGGCATACATTAAAAAGACTGTAATGA
The DNA here is from genome assembly GCA_019155185.1 of Beaufortia kweichowensis. Classification (NCBI taxonomy): domain Eukaryota; kingdom Metazoa; phylum Chordata; class Actinopteri; order Cypriniformes; family Gastromyzontidae; genus Beaufortia; species Beaufortia kweichowensis. Next base: position 7,925,397 of record CM032811.1, read on the forward strand.
GGTGAATGACTAATGGATCTGGTTTCAGATTTACTTGACATATTCACATAATGCTGTTTACATAACATGACTTCTTGCATTCAAAAACAGGTAGACATCTTGAGGCATTTTCGGTTTCTTTCAGACTATTTTTAACTTGGCATTCCACTTTAACAGCACAAATGCTTGTGTCAGAATGCCTAAAAACAGTGCAAGTCATGATGTAATGGCCAAAGACATCTGTCTAAAAATGTACTGTATGTAGCTGTGATGCTTTAAAAGCGATGAATTTATAAATGCATGAATATACCATGCAAACTGTCTAACAGCTAAAGTACATTTAGAGCAATGCCACTAAAATATATACATTTATGTATTTACAAATCTTTGACCAGATGTTGTTGGACAGTTAGTCAACACCTCTACAGTTTAGTACACTGCAATAGGACAGCGTAACTTAATGATACCCTTCACTTTTGGCCATGACGGACAACAGCTGTTTCGCATTTATTATGCAAAGATGTTATTTTAAAATCACTCGTAAGGCCCAATTTTCTCACTGTCCTCAATGACAACCCCTTCCATAGCTAGTCGAGCGCCACAACAGACCAGTTTCACTGTATTCTCAAGAGAAATATGGAAACAGTTACATAACTGTATGCTTTTGCTCTGGGGAGTAAGGACACATGTCATCCGCAGGGCCGGAGCCAAGCTCTGCTCCCGCCGCAGAGAGAGGAGTCAGAGAGTGCATTGCTCTATTGGCCCTAATAGATTTTAGGCAGGATGACGAGGGCCGACAGAGGCAGATTTATTTATTCTTTTTTCCCCTAAAGCTGGCCGTTCTCCAATCATCACAGATCTTGTTTGTTTTGTCATGGGGCGTGATGGCTGAATGTGTCTCGGAGGGAGTTGAAGAATGACTGCAGCTCTCCCTGTGGTCGGGCCCCCACAGCTGTTCTGAACACCACACCTCAACTCAAGCCAGCTAAACTCGGCTCAACGCGCCCCGTGGCTCTGCAGCAACACCCTGTTTATGTTGTGCATAAAACATACACGAGCAGCTGAGCTCAGCAACTGGAAAGTATTTGATGTATATTTTGTTGCTTTTAATAGCTCATGACAGTAATGGGTTACATAATCAGATTACAGAGAAAAGTAACGTTTTGAGTTATTACTGGTCGCTTTTTCAGCGTAACTTTTGTATATATTTAATTTATTTGCTGAAAAATGCAGTTGAAAACATCTTTCTTGCCTGTAACATTTTCAGTCCCGTAGGCCCATGCAGTGCACGTAACAATAGATCACTCCCTTTATTGTCAACAAACCTGTCTGACATATATACAGGGGTATCACCATTGCATGTCAGATAAACAAACATTTGACCTATATACCAAGTATAGTTCTCTGTCCTAAACAGAGAAGCCTAACCAACTGTAAGAAAAAGTAACTAGAAAAACTAATTGTCGCATTACTTTTTATTTAACATGACTCATTTTAACTATTTTAAAAGTAATGTTTCCCAAAACTTCAACTTCTCGATGCTGACTATATCCCACCACTAAATTTTTTTCCCACTGCTGTATTTTCAGTCTTCCTGTATATTTTCTCCACTTGCAAATCAGCTCATTGGGAATACATAAGGACAGTGTAAGATAGCGAAAGAATCGCTGGGTGCAGAGACAGAGTAGGACACAGAGAGAACTATTCGTCTTTTCAGATTATTTTATTTCGCAGGGCAAAAATATCTGCCGCTCATACTATTGTTGGTGTGACAGGTAATTATTTTGTCCTAGTGCGCTCTCTCTCTCTCTCTCTCTCTCTCTCTCTGCCTTTCCGCCAAATGACTTTCTGCTCAGGCGCCCCAGATAAGTAAGAGAAATGTGGGCCAGTGTTGTTAGCCGCTGGGCCTTTAGCAGCATCCCTCTCCTATCTCTCCTCCTTCTTTATGTGCCAGGATATGGCTGCTGTCTGGGGCAGAGAGTATCTTTACCTGGTGTTTTATGACATGAGTGGGACGGTCGACAGTTAAGCGGCTGGGGAGGAGCGCCGTGACTTTTGATGGCTCTTGCCTGTGGAGACGGTGCTTGTAAATCACCAGGACCAGTATTTATAAAAGACATCTACTGCTGTCTGCTCCCCGTCTAACAGCATCAGACATCTGGATGGGTTGCATTAGAAGACAGACAGGTCTGTAAATTGGTCACCTTTGATTTTTTTCATTGCAATGTGATTTAAATAGGAATATGATTGGCAGGATCAGCTTGTACTGTTTTTAGTTGCGGAGGAAATAAAACAGCAGGTTGGTTAGTCCTGTGCTGAAAGTCTCAGATCAGGCCAAGCTTTGTTTGAGTGGCTCCCCGCTGCCGATCTGTCTCCTGTGAGATGAGCACCAAAAGCTGTATCAACAGGGCTGTATTTACTAAAGACAGACTGCACCCTCACATCTGACAACCTCACCTTATTTTCCAGATCCGATTTCCTTAAGCACCAGGAGCTCGGCTTTATGGTGTGTAAGTGGGGACAGGTGCATATTGCAGATGTGCTTTGACCACCAAGGACATGAGATGAGTTGTTTTAACCTTTGTTGGCTGCTCAGACCATCCCAATCTAACTGCAGACCGCTTGTGTCTCTTTCCTCTTTTCTTTCTTGCTCGCCTGCTACAAAGCTGTTCTTGTCTTTTATCACAGAGCTTATGTGGGGCAGGTCTGTCACACAGAGATTAGTGCAGGAAACCAGGTGTGGGATGAGTCCTGACTGGTGTTGAGATACTAGACAGTCGGCTCAGATTTAACACGGTATAGACCCCGCTGCAAAGGATTATGGGCACACTGCACTGAAGAAAGAGCGCTTTGTCTTGATTGATCTTGAGTCGCAGTGTAAGTTCAGAATGGAGAAGATTATTTGAGATTGACAAATCGATTAAAGCAAGTTGTCATTAAAATGGACAACCGCATGTTGCATTAAAAGTCGAACGTTAGATCAGTATGCAGCAACATGCAGTATGACACACAATATTTCACAACTTTAGGCGTGGTCATCATTTTGAAGTGGTGTCTATTTCAGGAGCTTGATGGGGGAATAACTTCAGGCTTTCCGTTGAACACATCTCATCCGCTGCCACGAACGCAGAATTGAATAGATGTTCTGTTATATGAGCTATACTGTAATGTAAGTACTTCAGAGACTTCTTCCATTCGTTTACCTTACAGCATAAATCACCCACTTGAGATGTATTTCCATTCCTAAGAAACACACTGCCAAGATGTTTTGCATTGATGAAAAATGATAGCTTTTTTAAAATGAGTTCTTTTGAGTACACCAAAAAGGAAAATTAGAGAGCCAGTACAAAGAGGAAGAAAAGTGCATTGTATTTACTGGAAAACTAGTAAGAAAAACTAAAGTCTCCTGATTCTGAGATTGTTTTCTTTTAAGAAATACTCAACTAATTTAATATGTATAACCTGTGCTCAGAATTATCGGCAATCCAAAGAGATTTTTAAAACATTTGAAATGACAGATCAAATATTTCTTATCAAATTATTATATTAAAATCAGTTTGTCCTAATTTTAAAAGAGATATCTCTAAAAGAAAGTTATAAACTTGACCAACTTGAGACAGTAAAATTTGCAGAAGGTTCAATGGAAAGGCAGTTCAATCGATCTCACAGCAGTGATGTGTGTAACAGTGTGTTTCTGTTGGCTTGTGTACATGTACGTCATTGTGTTCATGTGCAGCGTAGATGTGGTGTTTGACTGATGGCTGCGGTGAGCAGAAGCACAGGGCCATGATCGTTAGCGTAATGGACATTTCCTCACAACATTTTAGACAATTAAATAATGGCAAAAGTCTGAGAGATTAGTGTATTCTGCCAATGTATATAATTTAAGTGTCATAAAAATGTGTTTAAGCACACAAAAGGCAAAACAGAGAAATGTTTTTTTTTTAAATTGGCCAAAATATCATCACTGTCAGACTTTTGTGTGTGATGGGGTTGAATAACAATAGAGCTAAATACAGGTGTTTTAACATACAGATATCTCTGTCTGTACTTTGACAGTTGCCATTTTTCATGAACGAAATGAAGTCATTTCTGCACACAGTATTTTGATGTCACGTGGAAGCTGGCAGGTTTTTGATTTACAGTCTTTGTAAGTGAGGCGGAAACGGCAATGTTAAAGCTGTGTTTTTAAAGGAGATGAGTCATATTTTATGAAATCAAAAGCTGGCATTTATATACAGTACATATCTATAAACAAGTATTTAGCGTTTGATATTCCTGTCAGTTTGAATAAGCCTGAATGCTTTGGGATTTTTACAGTCTGGAACTGCAACAAACAGACCACATATGCTTTTTCCAGTATTTGAAGATTTCTGCAAATGTTTTACAGGAATTGTTGATAGTTTCACGTCCAGATTTGCATGGGTGTAATGAAATGACCGTGTGGGTGATCTAATGGGTTTTTGGCAGTCGTCAGGGGTGTGGATGACCAGTGTTTTGAATGATTTTGAATAAATGATGTTACATGTTGTGAAAGAGCGAGGCAGTGTGTTTGTGTAAGTTCAGCACTTGCTTGTATAATGCTGGTGTCTGTATCTGTCGTGAATCAGGGATACGTCTCAATCTGCTGTGAGACAACTGCAGAGCAGGATGAATAATACATTTAGTACAAGTGAAAGCCTTAGAAGTATCAAGCAGCATCATCCCGCTGGGTATGTGCTCCAGACAGTTCATTTCATGCTGTTTCTCATTCTCTCCTATTCCTTTGAATGTTTTTCTTTCCCTTTCTCATGATTATTTCTTTCTCTTTACATTTAGCGTTTTGTCAACATACAGTAACATTAAATTGAACAACATTGTTATTTGCAATATTATAGACTGTAAGAAATAGTGCTTTTTTTGTTAAAGAAATTGTAAGAAATTGAGATTTTTTTTCTGAACACAAAGTGAGAAATGTGCCTGCTTGCCTGTGTTGTTTAGCCACTAGTGTTGGATGAGTTAAATTGCTAACATATTATAATAAGGTTATATTTGTTAACATTAGAAAATGCATTAATTAACATAATCTAACAATAAGCAATATTTTTCAGCATTTATTAAACTTTGTTATGTCAATACAGTTGTTCATGATGGTTCATTGTGCATTAACTAATGTTAACACTTTATGATTTTAAAAATGTAAAGAGATGAATAAATGCTGTAGATGTATTTTGTCAAGCCACGTTAGTGCACAATGAACCATCATGAACAACTGTACAAACTAATGTTAACAATTACAACCTTATAGAAAATTGTTACTGGTAAATGTAATATTTAATAGTAATTCTTGCCATAGCAACAACCTCTATTTAAAAAATATTTTTAATGATGTAATTTAAACCTAATTTATACATTACTTTCAATTTCTGAAATTATTAATTATTCAGTTTTCTAGCCAAAATCAATGTCGTACTTTGAATATAATCATTCTGTACTTCATCACAGAAGTAATAACCTTTTTACAAGTCTTTTTTTTCCCGCCTCTCCGCCTGGTAGTGCATTTTGCATTTTGTCGTCATTGCTATCAGTTATTTATGTTCATCCCTGGATAATTTTGTGCAGTACATTTAATGTAGCCATTAGAAACAGGCAGCTCTCTATCTCCTGCCAGAGTTAAAGGGGCACAGGACCACGCACAGACTGAATGGGTGAGTCACCTGACTCAGACAGGCTAATAATTACCCGGGGGGCTGTTCGAAAGAGAAGTGTGTCTCCTCTGTCACACTTTTATTCCACCTGTTTGGTTGTCTTCTGAACTGCTCAGATAAATTGGTGTGAGAACTTGTTCAATTTGCTTCTTAAAATGGCAGTTAATGAGGCATTGTGTTGTTCGTTTGCTTTGTGAATCCCAAGTTCATGTCTTACACCTGTATTGTATACTGTTTACACACTCACACACACACACATGGTCGAGAAAACATTTGCATGTTTGCCTGTGCTAACGCAGGAATTCACAGCAATTCTCACTTTCTTACACACACATCGTAATTTCTTTCCTTTAGTATTTTTTCTATTCTCTCCTTGCCAGAAGTATTATCAGGTCGGGTGGGGGGTGTAAAAATCCCAGTGCTACGACTGTGTATATCAGCAGGAGGATATCTAAAGCAGTGCAGATATAACACCAAAACACTCACAGTCGACTTTCTACGATTCACTCCCTTCTAATGGCACTGCAAGTCTGGACTGGACCAGAGCGCTTCGAGAGAGACACATGCTGTCCGAAGCAAGAAACCAGCTCGAGGCGAGGCAGATAAAAGTGCCCCGCTGAATTCTCGCCACCCGCTTTCGTCTTCGAACTTTCTGGTGGATTAATATAAAAGAGGGGGAAAATAATCTCGGCATGAATGAACCCCAAAAAAAGATTGAGAGGGAGCGAGAAAGTGCGAGACGGGACAAAAGGTGAGCGCAGTTCGCAGATCTAACCCCTTTCATTCATCCGCTTGTACTTCATCATCCCTCGCTAGTTCACGCTTTCTTTCTTTCGCCCTCTCCTTTTTTGCACTTGCCTTTGTGCTTGTTCTCCCTGTCTGTCTGTCTGGCCGGCTGAATGCGGGTGTCATGGAGAGAGAGCAAAGGTCTCTGCGCTGAGTGGGCGGGATAGCCATGAAGCCATTGTCAAAGCCACGGTCTAGCTATTGTGTTCATGTCCAACCCATCGCCCCCAAAACCGGGCCTCCCTCTTTCTCTCCGAGCCCCCGGTTCTGCTAACGCATGGAGGTATGGCAGCTGTTTGCTGCTCGGCTGCGCTCCGTCCTGCGAGCCGGGGTGCCGTCCAGTGCCGAGCCGGCTGAGGAAGCTGCATCACGCTGATTCATCTCTGGAGCTCTTCACCTTCTGCTTTTTCATCTCATACATCTTCATCCTGTCTGTGGACTGCAGCTCTGTCTGATCTCTGTCTCTGACCAATTCATTCTGTTCATTCTGATCTATGCTTTAGGGGATTAATGCTGTGTTTCATCACACCGCATTTTTCTCTCACCTCTGTTCATAAGTTCTGTGTTGTCTGTCAGCTACTGAACACCAGCTACATATGAATCTGAGAAAAAACATTCATGGTGCATATTTCACCTGTAATGTATATAGGTTGCAGAGGGTTGGGACAAGTATTTTCTTTTAGAAGAATTGTGTATATGAGATCATAATGTGTTTATAGACAACCTAGAGTTTTAAAAGTTTTATGTTCGAGCTCCTCAGTTATCAAATGAATGCCAAAAAATAACAGAAAAATGCATTGGCTATAGGAAGGAAGTTAGTGGACAGAGTTTAAACTAAATGGCAATCCAATTTGTAAAGGATTCAGATACGATAAGTCTTGTAATGTTAATAATTATTTTAAAGAAGATATAGCTTTGTTTTAGATCAAATATGTTCCTTGTTGCTTCAAAGTCAACATTAAATGACAATTTACCCTATTTATCTTTTAAATACACATTTCTGGTCTTTTTTTCCCACAACTATTCAACTGTGCTGATTTCACCAAGCCCACTTAATTTCCTGCCCTTCCAGAGATAACATTTTACTATCTAATATCAATATATTTTCCAAAAAGGTATATAATATAATTTATTGTTTTTACTTTTTCAGAAATCTATAAAATTACTAAGTAAATTGTGTTGCAAATGCTGTTCCATGTTGACTTTAACACTTTGATTAGCAACAGACTGGACCTTCAATAAAGATAAGATAGATGTAAAAAAGAACAAAAATATTTTTTTATTATGAAATGTGTTCATTTGAGTTGCAGGAAGGAGTTCAGAGAGCTATAGATGGAGTTTGTAAAGATGTTTCTTTTTGTAAAAGGGCTGGTCTTTAGTTTCATTGAGGTGAAAGACAGTTATTAGTGCTTTTTCACTTTTGAGTTTAGATGTTCAAATAGCTAAATTAAATTTTCATTTTGTTTAAAAACATTTATTCTAGTGTCTCGTGAATTGATTATCAGGTTAGATTGAGTGAAGGACAGGAGTTTTCACTCCAATTTTATGTGGTCACCATGCAGTTTTTATCCTTGTCCAGTAGAGGGAGGAAATTGAACATCTTTACACAAATAATGAAACTCCCCAATTCCACTCCCGGCTTTCAAGCTGTATAGTAAAATTAGTGGTTCTGGTCTAGATTTCTTAACATTGTTACATGTGGTATGATCACACAAGAAGATGAAGAGAAATTCACGGGGGTTATGGTGTTTTGCAACAGGCTGCTTAGGTTTCTCTTTATGCTTCTATCTGAATTCAGACTAAACGCTTTTCATCTTGTTCTGCAAATCACATCCAGACAGACATATTGTCTTCCTGAGAATATGATTTTTTGTTCATGAAATATAGATGAAATATATCTTATTTATTTACTTTATCTGTACTGTAAAAACTATTTGCTACATTTGTTGGTTACATAAATTAGGAACTTTAAACTGCAGTGAATAAAATCATTACATTTTAGATTGTATCTGATTGTGTGGAGCATCTTTTAAATGCTGTATTTACATTTGTGATGTTTGTAATCTTTCGTTGGGCAGGAATAAGGTTTGTTAGCTGTCTGTCTTCCTTTTAAACCACACAAAAATATTTTTTATTTTATCTTGTTAACCTTGAATGATAATGCTGTTGCAATGGAGATACAAATCAAATGCCACATTGAGCCTTTGCTTTAAGCGTGACAAATATACTGCAACAATTTAACATAAATTTATAAACATACATTTTATACATAAATAATTTCTTTTGTATTTTTTTAGGGATTCTTTAACTTTGAACGATTTTTAAACAAACATACTTTTGTAATAGAGATAAGAAAAGTCTCATGATAGCTTTACATTTTCTCATCCAAATAACAAACAATCAAACGAAAGTAAAAAGCACATGTCCGTGTTGTACGCACCACTTTTCTTAGCTGCCAACAAACGTATCGAGCTACCGTGAATTACCACTGACTCCTTTGTTGGAAGATAAGATTACGGAAAACTAGGTTGTGATATACTGTACATGCTGTCTTGGCTGGCCTAGCAGATGAGTGCCTATAGTGATTTAATAAGAGATGGGGTCCAGGCCAGTCGGAGCGGGGCAGACAGCAGGTAGAGAGTATACAGTGCGGCTGGGAGTTGATTTGTTTCCCTTCCTGTAAGCCCCTCTTGCTCCCCCTTTGCCATCCCCCTTCTCTCCGAGCAGTGTAAACACACAGCTCCAGAGGAATGTTGGACTCTCTGACCTCACAGCAAATGCTCTTCTGCAGTTCATTCGGTTCAGCCTGGCCGCGCTGTGCTCCGAGAGAGCGCGCACGCATGCACACGCGCGCCCGGGCCTCTCGCTGCCAGATTTCCTCCTGCCTTCGCTTACATTGTGCTCTCGCTTTCTTTCCTTCTTGCACATGAGCTGCAGCGCTGCCTCTTTACATGCACCCACTGCGCAACTGTGCACATTCAGCCGTTTGTGCCCACCACGTACGCATTCGTGTCTAGCCCTGCTGTTCTGCCTACAGGCGCTGTTTGAATGAATTCCAATCACCCTTCCCCCTCCGTCGGCGATGAGCCGCACGCTGCATGCGCGTCTCGTCCGCGCAGCGCCATTGGGCGCAGGACGGGCAGAAAGTTCTAAGCGGCTTTCTGGACAGAGACCCGCGGATAGGAGCGGATTGGCTAAAGATAGATCAAAGCAGACAGCATCTGTCAGTGTGTGTAAAGGCAGTGTAAAATGAATGTTTGACCTCCGCTATCCTGCTTTGGACAGGGCCCAGTGGTTTTTTAGGAGTGTGTCTAAGCCCTGATGAGATGTGTCAAGCTTCGGTCATAACCACCCAGACACTTTTCTCCTCCTTTAGTTCTACTTTTTAAGCAGTTAGCCAATCAGAAAATGTCTGGGATGAATTCACTCGCCATGTACTGCAAGGGGCGTAAAATGCATAACTTGTATGTTATTGACATTCTTCATGCTTCTCCAGATGGCATGTTTTTTAGGGTTTATATTGGGTTTGGGTTTTGCTTTTAATGTTTCTCAGTTTTCCAAGTTAATCTCTTGTTGTCCATGTTTAATAGTATACAGTTTTTGGTATACATGGAGGTACCAACATAATGCTGCGAAGAAAGAAAACAAGTGAGTGACAAAGTCAAAATGTTTGACGCTACGGCTGGTTAGGTAATTTTAAGAAACTTTAATTATAGTGGAAGATGTACCTTTGATTTCTTGTCACTTTTGTTGTGTTACTGTTAAAATAAGGTGTTACAGTCCTAACTGAGCCTGTGTCAGCTCAGTCCACATTACTGCTGAGATCGGAGACTACTGCAGTGCATGTGATCAATCTGCGTTTGCTGCAGTGTTACCCGCTGCATGAGAACGGCCGGCCTGGGGCGGGGTCCCAGGACCCTTAATTAAACCACAAGCAGCCACAAAACGGGGTGGGGGGGTTGATATAACAGCGAGGAATTTTACCTGAACAAAGATGCCGGTTGTGTTGGCTCCCCACCAGGGGCTTGATCTACCCAAGCTGTAATTTTCACAGAAAGAAACCCTGTTCGGACCCTGCACGTTCTTATCATTTGACTGCATCGGCACATCATCCCTTTTAATAACCTACGCTGTGGCCCGATCCACCTTTTATTTAAACACTGATGGAGGAAATTAACAAGAAAACCGTTTATTTGTCCGTACCCCTTATGATAGCATGTTATTAAAATAGGCATAATTACAGTTTGTGTCTTTAGGACTGAGACTATGAGACGTATTTTTATTAAGAAATGTAGTGTAATCAAATAGCAGAGGGTTTTTTTATTAATCATACCTGTAGTTAAATAATGTCGTGAGGCTTTATGCTGTGAGTTGATATAGAGGTCACCTACCGTATCTATTCACCTCCTGTGACCTTCATCTAAACATGAAACAATGTCTGTATATCATTTTGTCCTCACTATTTAAACTTGCAACGAACTTGTCACGTGTCACAAACCTTAAATTGCTAAAGATGATGTTTAAATTGTCAAAGCACATTCATTAGTATAAGCCTTCCTCTAATGCAGTATTTGGACTGAAGTCACAGTTTGATGGCAAAGTGCAACAAATAGCAACTTTTTGAGAAAGACTGATGAAGTGGCGAAGATAAACAGATGGCAGCAAATATCGACTGCTAAATTATTCATCGGGGCTTCAGCGTTTGGGTAGCGATAGAGTTCACAGTGCTGATTAAAGCGATGGAGAGAGAGAGAGAGAAAGACGTGAATATAATAGCCTAGCATTGAATTTTCAGAAGCCGTTATTCACGTTTATCCTAAATGTTGACGCTGTTGTTGTTGAAATATTGTCTTTAGATGTTTCCCAGATGTCGGCATGTGCTGTGTTGGTCCTGGATGCTGTCAAACATTGCTCTCTGATTGTGATTTGTGACGGCGTTGAATAAAGGCCTGTCGAGGGGAGGATAACGTAGCATTAGAGCTGCTTACATCTACATGCTCATTACATGCGAGCGCTTTGCACGGCCGGTGATTTAACCACATCGACGGGTGATGCATTCGCAGCCGAACGTCACTGGCACACATTTACACAGATTTTACACACACACAGACGTACCGTCTCACACTTTCTTTCACACACACAGCACACACACCTTTCTCTCCTCTCAGTTTAAGACTTGGGGGAAATAGAGCAGAGAGGAAACTACGTGCCTTCACCAAGCAAGGGCTGTCTGGTGTCATGGCAACTGGTGCGGATTACCCCACCCTCCTCCATCAGCCTGGAGAGGGAGGGGGAGGATGCAGAGAGAGGCGGGGAGGGGGGTGAAGACAGGCTGATACTAGGTGATTTGGAGATGTAAGGAGGAATTAAATACATAAACATTGAAGGCAGGTGGATGTCAATACCCAAGAGACACATAGTGACACTAAATTCTGTCCCTGGCTGTGTGGAGAGAGATGATGAATTATTCTTTTCTAGGGGTGACGGTAGATTCAGGTAGATAGTTGGGCAGGGGAATATAGCTAAAACATTTTAAAATGTAGCTTTTTAAATATTATTTAAATATGATATAAAATAATCTATTCAATACAATATAATGTATTTATATTTAGGAATTTGATGAAATTGTGCTTTTTATTTGTGAACCATAATTTTACAATTTACAAGTAATTGTTTCCTAGATGTTTAATGCAAGAAATGAAATTGCACAATACTTTAAATAAAAATAAAAAAATTTTCAAAATGAACGAAAATAAAAATATATATTTTATTTACTATATAGCAGCATATTTATGACAAAACTTGCAAAATAATTTTAATTTTAACAAAAACATTTTTATGTATAAAAAGGCACAGTGCATGTGAAAGGTAGTAAAAAAATTGTTTTACTCTACGTCTAAATTTAACACTATTTTTGCATCTTTTTGTGCAAGTTTAAAAGAAGATAAAACATCTCTGTCCTAAATATTTCATACTCACATTGTGAAACAACAAAGAACAAATCTAATGACAGTCTCTTCAGGAAACGTAATGGCTAAATAAAAAACGCATGAAAATTTCGCTATTTACCACATTGCTTATTTCTGTACAGCCTGCATGCATGATTTCATTGCTAATATATTGTGAATAAGCAATATAGTTCACAGCTCTAGCAGACAGTCAGACAGAAAGAGTGTCAGGAAAAGAGTTCAGGCCAAAGGGAGTTGAAAACATTCAGAAAGCCACGGAGCGTAGAGAATGATTGGAGAGAAAGAAAGGAAACAGCCTGCAGAGAAAGACGGAGAGAAAGAGAGAGAAAGAGGGAGGGAGGCAAATGGGACTGCGGGTCATTTAAGGACACTCTCAAAAAAAAATCTCATTTTCACACTGCCATCCCTCATGGGCTGCTGATGACTGCAGAGTGAGACAGGGCGAGCAAGAGCAAGGACTGCAGCAGGGACGGATGACGCCCAGTCACAAAGGACCGCAGAATACCAGAGCGCTCCATCCATTTAAATGCCACACGATGTACACGGTTAATACTGTAAGCTACTTAAAACTCCAAGATGGGAGTGAGGATGTTCTGTAAATGTGCAAGTTTAAAGTTGTGCACGGATGAGACTATTTTTTAATTTCTAATTTCACAGACGTACTGTGTGATTTTAACTCTTTTCAAATCAAACTCCTTTGTGTTTTTCTTGAACAACCAAGGTCACAATTATGGAGCAATTTACTTACTCTTTTACGGCTTTTATCTCTGAGAAATCTAACCCAGACTAGATGGTGCTATCTGTGACTGTCGTTTATTTTTGCATTTTTAATTACATTTCTGATTTATTATGGTCAGAAAACATACTGAAATCACTTTAAAGCATCTTGCTGCATTGACTGGTGCAGCTTCATTGTGGCACTATCGTTCTGGGTATATTACCAGATATTGATTAATGTACTGCTGCCATCTTGTAAAAATGACATCAACAAGCAGATAAGAATGAAAACTGCTCAGATGTGTACTCAATGGGTTTTTCGTTGCAGAGCAGATTAATTTCTGTAACATTCACATGCAGAAACAGCAGTCTCACCTCAGTAATTACTACAGAGATTATATCCCGTCCAAATCAGTATATGTAATTACAGCCATTCTATGTTAATAGTTGTAAATTATATGTTGTTCATAGCTGTAATGCTAAATAGTGCTTAAGCCAGATTTATTAATGTTTTTTTTGCTTTGTTTTCAAGAAGAAGAATTTTAGGCCTTAAGTGAATGTGAAGCAATCTGCCAAGTGATTTTGTTTGTATGTGGGTGTGAATAAACATTGGTGGTGAATTTTCAAACAGAAAAAGTGTTAAAATAAAGTGTTAAATTAGAATAAATTACCCGAAATTAACCGAAATCAAAGTATGAATAATCAAAAGCTAGTAAAATTGGCAGTGCGTGTCTTTGTTTGTCAAATAAATAGCATATGCACGTATTTACAAATGATGAAGTATATTGGTAAATGGCACCCGCTCCATGTTTTATATTAAACAATACTTAGGAAACAGTACTTACAGAAAACTTGTTTAATTACAAGTGTGTCATTTTCTTTTCATCTGTTAATTTCCTCTCGCTGCAGTCATTAATTGTTTTTTTATGCACATTAAAAAGTACGACACATATTTATAAGCTCATGACGATCAGTTTTGGCATTGCTTGTTCTTCCTTATTTCTCACGGCGCGCAGTCAAACGGGGTCGAACCGAGAGCAACTCGCTGTGACATGCCAAGCTAATGCCCTTAACACACTGTCTGAAAAGGTTGCTTTCATGCCTGCTGAGCACAGGTAGGCTGGGAGACACAGGAGCCTGCCTAGATGCTTGTTGTTTAATAGGCATCCAGGAGCCACACTAATAGCTTTCTGCTTACTTTGCCATCACTTGAAATCGCAGGGTCATAATTAAGGCTTTTAGCCGAGAAAGCCGTCAGAATTAAAAGATATTGAAGTACAATAAAAGAAAATTGTGAGCTAATGTGTTCAGAAATAGTGTGTGTCAGGGAAAATGTTTTTTGATTTTTGTTATTTGACCACATGCCCAGAATTGGCCGCTTGTCTGAACAAATGCAAGGAAAAAGTTGATGGTAGATGAAAAATGCATCTTTGAAGGAGTCCAGCCTAGGCCAGGAATGGGTGGAATGTGTTTTCACTGGCAAAGGGGAATAACAGTACAGATAATGATAACAGTAATAGTATGTGTGCTGCTAGTGGGCACTACAATTTGCTGTAGGCCTGTTTAGGAGCAGCTGGTACACTGGAAAGTGTTCATCACAGCTCTGGTACAAGAACCCTCTCAAGACTGCAATTACCTCCAGTGTGAGAGCAACAGCACAAATATACTTTCATGTGCATGTGCAAAAAGGGGAAAGTAGACATTGATACACAGATGCAAAATAACTTTTATTTTAAGACAAGCATGGTGACAAAACTGTGTTTTACATCTAAAGTAATATCTTGTTTTGGTTTGCTTGCAGGTAGAAATTGAAGTTTACTCTCCATTGGAGCTTCTACAAGTCGACACTGAATTGTACTGTAAGTACATTGATGCTTTTTTGTTCATTCATTTCAGATATGGTTAGACATCAGTTATATATGCTGTTGCATTAGTAGCTGAATGTGTAAATAGTTGAAGAACATGTGTTGCATTCAGCTGTTTTTATTCTCTTCTAATCAGCCTTGAAATACAGCAGCTGCCCCAAAAAACACTGGTGGACAGTGTCTTGATTCATTAAAGATAGTAAATCTGTGTGAGATGTTTGTAACTCCTATATTTTATATATTTTTAATAAATCAAACTGTAATAATCACTAGCACAAAGTGCAGGTTAGATGGGTAAGTCTGTTATGCAGTACATTTCAATGCAGTACATCCTCTATATATGGATAACAGTAAACTAAAGAACATAATTTATTGGATGATTAGAAATGTGGACAATTTATTAGAAAATATTCTTTTCTCATTTTACATTTTTTAAATAAAACGTTGTATTGGCAAACATGTCTTTGTTTTTTAATCATTTTCCTAAGTCCTTAATTTTATTTTCTATCCTGCGTCTTTTCTCATATACTGTATCTAAAGTCATCTAACTACCAAAAGCCACCAATTCCTAACATCATGCTGGAATTACATTATTTGTACGTTAATTGTTTTTTAAATTTATTTTTACTGTTTAAGTGAACAAAATATATTCCAAAAAGCCTGGCATAATACCATAATATTTCCATGAATTACAACAAGGGATCCTTTATTATCTCAAATTTACAGAGCTAAAAAGGTACTGCATAACAGGAATGACCCGGATGTAGCATTTAAAATGATGCAAATAAAAGCAATGCTATGAGGAGTACAGGTCATTCAGAATGTTCCTTCAAAGTTTTTCAAGTTTTCAGAAGGGTGTGACTATTAGACTAAATTAGATTTAAATAGAGCATCTCCTTTCACTAAGGTCCAATAAACACTGTTTAATTACTCAAAATGTCAAACTTAAAGAGAACTAACTCCAGACATTATGTCACTTGTCTGCTCTCGTCTGCGCCGTGCCCAGTGCACTCATTCAGAAAACAGCAGCACGTGGGCTGACCTTGAGTCGGGAGCTCTTTTTGATGAGCGAGGGAAGAGGAAACGGAGAGAGACTTAGTTTAATTGCGGCAGGGTCGAGAGGTCAATGCAGAGAGCCGAGACACTCGCTAACACAGACAGAGTCTCCTCTCCGGCTGTCAAGGTGTGCCGAGTGTTTGATGAAAAACAGAGAGCTACAGAAAGCTACTTCTTCAAATATTGCAGACCATTTATGTGTTAATCACACACTTTTGCACTAATCTCTTCCATCTGTAAATCATCTACAGCTTCTTAACAATTTCAAAGTCATGTTAAAGATGTCTGCTTTTGTGAACCTATTAAATCAACACAGAATATATGAACCAACTGAAAGTCAAGCGAACAATTCCATCTCCTCTGGGGTTGCTGGTTAGCATCATTTTCTGAAAGTATGATGTGTTCTTCAATTCAGATTTTAGGAGAATGTGTAGCCTAGGATTTGGGCTTTGGACTGCGGTTGGTGCTTGAACAACAATCTTAAATCTATCATTTCCCTCAGATTTTTGGACAAGTTTTAATGGTCAGGGTTATGTGGGTTAGGACTTGTTGTTCATAAAAGATGTTATCCCAGAATCACATCATACTTTCAAAGGCACAGAGAAGACATTGTTCGCTTGACTTTTTAATTTATGTTTTACTCCCTTTGGATTTACTACCAAAAATGAATGTGCTCAGAGCGGCACTTGCATCTGTCTGCTGTTGAGTTGCAAAGGATTGCACAACAAAAGCAATTTCCGTAGAGACAAGCGACAATTAAAAGTGTGATGTTTTATAAAAGGCAAATTATATGGAATCAATAGAAGTTCCTTTAGGCAAACTTAAACCTGACTGATGTCCACACTAAAAACACTTGAGGCTTTACAGAGTGACAGATGGAGACGTATGCATCTCACTTGTCTGCTTGTTTCCCCTTTACCTGAAGATTGATTAGTTGTATTTGTTATGCCTCACCTGCCATTAGTCAAGGCAAGTCAGCCAGAGTCCCTACAGAGAATGAGGTGTGCTGAATTATACGAGCTACACCAATAAGAAATACCTAATCTGTAGCTGAACAGAGGGAGGGAATGAGAAAAGCACACAAAGACAAGACCCAAGTTAAGTTTAATGGTTTTTGTCAGCGTGACATCATCTGCATTCAGACTCTGTTGCGCCGTGAATCTGTACGAGGTGATTTTTGAAACTTGCAGCATCATTACGAGAGCCTTTAATGAATCCCTGAAGCCAAAGCTGATAAAGCGATACGCCAAAACGAGCTCCTAAATAGTGTCTGAAAGGTAATTATGAGAAGCATTCCTACACATGATGAATTTCACAGCTGAGCCTTAAGATCGCACAAATAACCTCGGACCAACTATTCGACCGTTCACCTAGATGAATGATTAGCACAGATATACTCCAGCAACCCTTAGGACTGACTTTAATTCCTGCAGAAGAGCGGTGGAGCCTGCGGTGTGCCATGTTGGCACGCATTAGCACGCCGGGCGAGCCGTCAGCCCGTTTCCCTGCAGTCTGGCTTCTCTGGGCGTGAAGTTCTGCAGTATCTGTACATTAATGACTGCTGCTGAGAGACCACCAGCTCTTCATTTTAAGCAGCCTGACCTTCACTGTCCTCTGCATTCAGACCGTGAAGGAAGGCGGGAGGGAGAGGCGACTGGGAAGGCAGGAAGTAGTGGAAAATGGAAAAAGGAGAGGAAGCTAAATGAGGGAGAGAGGAAGGAAGGTGAGAATGGAGGACAGAGAGAGAAGTGAATGATAGAAAGAGGTGAAAATAAGAAGAAACAGAGAAAATAACGCCCCACTTGACCCCGGTGGACCGGCGCTATGATTGTCAGACAGTCCTTCATTTCGTCTGCTAATAAACAAGATTATTATAGTCTGGGAATGGATGCCCGGGGGCAGTGAGTCCATGTTACTCTAATAGAAAGTATGAAGTGATCTTACCGACATGAGCACGTGTGTATTTGTGTTAGTCTCTGTAGGAGTTTTTGTGGCTGTACGTGTGGTCCGTGTTTGATTTGGTTGGGTTTTTTGTGTATTTTAGTCATTGATAGGGGAACTGACAAGTATTCAACAAATAAACAGGCTAAATAACTATAATTTCTATTTCATTATACTGGCATTGTCATCGCTAAAACTGAAGACAGACAAAAAAGTACTTAAAATACTGATTTAATAGATGGAAATTGCGTTGGTGATTTGATGGACATAATGTATTGTTCAGTTAAAGCAGTGCTTTGAAAGCTGTAGCAGTGCTTTGAAAGGCAGTTAGTTTTAACATGCTTGCATTACTGTGTTACTGAGGTTAACTATTTAACTACCAGTGAAGGTAACTATTTAGCTACTAACTAGTGAGGTTGATATTTAAGTAGTGAAAATAGTCTTTCAACTCATTCTCTTTGAAGCACTATTAAAGCAAAATAATGAACCATTGTAGAGTCATTTTCACAGAAAAAACATGCAAAAATGCTATAGTAAAAACCTGTTAGTCAGCTAACTGTAAACATTTTAACAGATTTTTACAAAACATTTTGTTAGCAATTTACAATAAGTATTTGTTGATGCATTAGGTTGATGCTTTAGCCAACATGAACTTACAATGAAAAATACTCCTACAGCATTTATTAATCTTGGTTCATGTTCATTTTGGCTTTTACTAATACGTTTTTAAAATCAAATGTTGTTACTGTTAACATTTTAATGCACAATAAATAATTGTATTGGCATTAGCTAAGATTACTAAATGTTGATTGTTTGTTGTTACATTATGTTAGCTATTGCATTTACGTATAAATACAATGTTATTGTTAAGTGTTTTGTAAAATAAAAATATGAATTTAATTTAATTTTTTACAGTGTAGTTGGTCATCCTGACCCCATCCACGTGTGTGGCTGTGTGATTATGTGTAGAAAGGTTTAGTACATTTGGCAGGGGCACTTTGGGAATCTGCTAAAGTAAAAATAGAAAGAGCAGTTTGCTTTTCAATGCCTCTTTAAACAGAAGTTGTACTGTCTTTCCTTTCTGTGTTTGTTGGGACATGTGTGGTATACATGTTCGTCTAAAGCATAACAAGAGCATTGTGGGATCGGCAAACTATTTTGTATGCTTGCGGTTTGGGAGGCACAACAGTCCCATGAACGCTGATGGAATGTGGCCTGCTTCCACTTCTATGCATTTGGATCTGCTTCAGCAGCAAGGCTTGTAATCGGACTCATTCGCTCTAAGTAAAGCCATCTACGTTCATGAGGATGTAATAAGTGCAGTATGGAGGGGTGGCATCATTCCTTAGGTGTTCACTGGTTTATTTCTTTTTTATGCAAAAAAAGTATAGCCACATAAGTGGTACACATCTTTTTTTCTCAGTTTCCTCTGGTTTCATCTCATCCTCTTAGCTCTAAAGAATTCTCTCAACCAGCTTTTGATCTTATCTGTTCAATTAGTCCTTGGCCTCCCTCCTGAGACCTGAGACTGAAGCAACATAAGCCGTATATCTGCTAGACCCTCTTAGGATGTGACCCGCGCTTCTTTTAAGAAGAGAGTTTTTAAACGTGTGCGTGTGTTTGTTTTGTCTTAAACACATCCTCGTAGGTCAGCGATCCGTGCAGAAGTGGCTGAAATGTGAGCCGGACTCCGCGTACGAGTCTGCGTGAAACATAATTCACCTGCCGCGTTTCGCCGTTGGAACTCGCCCCCGCAGATGTCATGACGTGCCAAGGTAAAACTCCAAAAATGATAAGACCGAACAATGTGAAATGTTAGAAGAGGTGTGACGGGCGCGGGCTCTGAGGCGACTTGCAGCAGTCTTGAACAGTCCGGAGAGGCACAGAGGTGGCATTGCTACAACAATGGCTTTCTTTGTCAGCTGACCTGATGTCTTTTCCCATATGAAGTTGATCATTGTTCCCACAGAACGAACAGCTCTGTTTGCTCTCTCACATGTCTGGACTCACCTTCTATTACTTTCTCCTATACCTCTTTTTTTTTCCTAACCAGCCATCCCTGTTCCCTGTCTTTCTCCAGGCCTCCCGACAACCGCTCAACACGACTACAGAGAGGCGATCATGCTCGTCGCGTTGCCGTGTTTGTCTGTTTGTTGTGTTCGCTTCGAGTGCCATATGCCCAATCGTGAGAAGGAGAGCCACACATTGCCTGCTGTTCCCTAGTCTTGGCATGTTTAGTACAAACAACAACAAACACAACTTATGTGCTCATCTCATCCATCTCGTTTTTTCTTTTAGTTTCCTGCAAAGCGTCTTTTAACACCTGACAGACAATGAATGTGAGGTCATTCACAGGGTGGTGCGTTATTGGGTCTCAGATTCCTGTCGACACGCATCATCAGGTATGCAACGTTTTTTTGCGAATCGTTGTATCTGTTTCATCGTTGTTAGGAGATTTCTTGGGCGTGTGGAGACGGAAAAGCATACGGTTGGGTTTCAGTCTGCCTTCTAAACCTGGCCATATGCCCTCTCGTGCCTATTACTTTCCCCTCCCTACCATCTAAGCGTTGAACAGATAATACTTATCCATATGGCAGAATATTACTTACAGTGGAATCTGAAGCACAGGCAGAATATCATTTTTGCTATTAGCTCACTCAGCTCTTGCTTTAATCTGTTTTTTCTTAACTCAAAGGTATTTCGTGCTCTTTATTAAGACATCACGTTGTGAGGATTTCACAGAAGCGTATTTTTACCAGCCCGTCTCTTAGCACGTTTTTAGATGGGCTCGTCTCGTTTGTGCCTTTGGTAAGTGGCATACTTCTGGAAGAAACGCTTACAATGACTGCATCTCTCTTTTAAGCCGTGCTTAAGAAAGTTGTCACACACCTTCCTCGCGCCTCAAAGAGACAACAGATATAAATAGATGGCACCATTGCTAGTTAATGCCTGTCGCCCCAGACGTACATTTGCATATCTTTTATATGTATGTGTGTGTATTAGTGTTTGTGTACGCATGTGTTGTCATTTTTTTTTGCCTATTCCATCATTGGCTTCCCTTTCTTTTCCCCTTTCTCGTGTGCATTGTGTTCTGTGTTTTGGACCGTCTTAGGGGGTTAGTGTGCTTTTAGGAGGGGCAGGCAGGGCAGAGATCACTATTGAAAGGCAACAGCAGACAGTTGGGTAATTAAAGGTTTGGAAAGGCAAGTCTTTTCTGCCTGTATTTTCTTTCAGGCCTTTTGGAGAGGGTACCAGCCTGTCTGCTCTGTCAAGGGGACGGTATTGAGTCCAGGGCTGTAGGGCAGCCATCTGGCCCAAGACTACTCTTTTGGTCCTGTGAGAATGCTTCGACTTTTAATCTCTCTCTCCTGCTCTCTAACCAAAGCAAACTGGGCACGGTGACGTGCTGTCAATGGCAAAAGAGCAAACAAAGACTCATGGCTTTGACGATGCAGTAATATGGATTTTTAACACTTATGTCAGTGTAAACCACTGTGAAATACCATTGTATAATATTTAGGTGTCGCTAGGGTGACCAAATGACCATGATGAAACAACAGGAGAGGTTGGAGACGTGGCACAGCGCTGGTGTGGGCAGTTGCATGTGTACCGTAATGTTAGCATGCAGTATATGCAGGTAGATAGAGTTTGTATGAATAGGATTTAAGTTATGTTGTAATTTACAACAGTTTGTAAAAAAACATAAAAGAGGTTAAAGAAACTTTTTTGAAAATGGCTTTGAACACATTGAACATGTGCAATTCAGTGCAAGTGTTGCTGAGCTTCAGATTTAAACTAATGTTCTGTTTTTAAGATGACTGGCAATGGAAATGGTTTGTCATATTTCTAAAAAGAGTAGGTTTGTTTTATGACCAATTAGATTTTAAATTACATTGTCAATAATGGTGGCCAATAAAATATCAGCATGTATTTCTATAGGGGAAAAATTCCATCCATTATTTTTGCAATTCATTTCATGAACACCGGATGCTTTTAACTTGTGTCTCAATACTCAACATGTTTAGTTCTTTATGTAGTGCTTACTGTTCTATTAATGGGTCAAAAAACTGCATGTTAAAGCTAAACATCATGCAGCTGTTGGTTTCTCATATGATATGATTCATAGTAATGTAAGTTTGAAATGTTTTATAGCTAGCTTTTAAAGAAAAGCATCCCTAATAACCTCAATTTGGACACTGGACAAGCTCATAAAACTGAGGCTGTTCTGATCCGGAAGTCTTATCGCTACATGTAGCCACTAAATTAGTCTGAAGAATTCTCTTATCCAATTGGGCTGCAAATAAGATAGACACCATCAAATCTTACAAATGTTAGAAAAATGTTTTTCTTGTGCTAGGCCAGGCTCTGAAGTGTTATTTACTGTTGAAAAAACCTCTTAACCTCGTGCTTAGAGCTTTTTATTGGGAAAGATGAGAAACTCATGCTGTTGCTTAGATACTAACAGCGCTTTCACACTGGTACTTTTTCTGTGCACCCGGGTTCATTTGACGTCAGAATTTGGTTCGTTCGGATGATGTGAATGCTGTTTTCTGAACTTTGAACTTTTTTTAATTGTATTGACAGCAAATCTGACTAAGGAAATAGAGTGATACAATATGTTTGTATATTGTACACATTTAAAACCTTTTGAGAGCTATGCTGATGATAATACTAGGTTCTGTGTGTGTAGATTTGCACATGAAGAAGTAGTCAAAAACATTTATTCACAGCATTCATAGCATTTTTCAATTCCAATTATTTGACATTTTTACTATATGAAAAGAAGACAAGGCCATCTTTTTTTAAAAATGTTTTGCAAAATGCATGCACAGTTACCAATTAAAATTTTTCTGTCTAGGCAATAACTCAAATAAGTGACAAGTGGATACTGTTTATTGTAAAGTCAACTGTATCTACTGACGTGAGTGCTACTACAAAATGGTCCCTAAAAACAGCTTTCAAGGATGAAAAAGAAACTCAAAACTGTGAGTAGTAAAGGCATAACTGATTATGAAGAAATAAAGAACGCTACTAAAGCAGATGCAAGGTGCAGAGAAGATCTTTATTTTCAGAAAACTACATTCCCATTTTTCCTCAAAAATACCATTTATGTTTATTGTCAGTGGATTTTCATGGTTTGTCCATCCAAATTACTACTGTAAGTACAATGTTGTTGTTGTGGTCTAGCCTGGTCACAATAGTTTATATTTTGAAAAAGAATGATGTTGTTGAATTTCCTGGTCTAATATTTGATTATACATATACAAGTCTGAGGGGCGTTATATGGATGTTTGTTATTAAAAGGCATCAGTGTCCACAGTAAATAGTGATTGTGCTTGTTTTGACAGAGGGCAAGTCAGAACATTGAGTTGAAGGCTTGCACGGTTTGTAACTGCTCTGCATCTTGTGTCACACAGATGTACGGCTCTGTTTCATGGCTTTAGCAGGAGTTAGCAAACCATTGACACATGCTGTAAACGCATGAGGAATTTGTGCCAAACTGTTTTATATCCACTCCCTCATTTTGGTCAGGTTTATTAAGTGTTAGTGAATACAAAGCATGTTTGAAAGGCATTATCAGCAAATACTATGCACACTAGTGCAAACCGAGCAGGCCATGAATAAACAAACACGTGAAAGCGAGTTAATTTGAATTATGCAGGCAGTCTACCTCGCCAGCCTTCACCATGCAATGCGTTGAAACTCACTCTTTTTATTCCATACATACCAGAGCTTTACAGCGAATGACGTCTGAAGACGAGACTGACAGTTTTGTGACAATCCTCTATACATGCTGTCAATAACGTTTACAAGTCGTGATATGAGTTAATGATAGTTGAGTACTGGCATACAAAGAGCAACTGAGTGATTGTATGTGGATGTCTGCATCTCTGTGTGTTCTCTGTTGTTCTGCTAGAGAATGAAAAACAGCTCGTGACTGAACGACAGTCAATCTCATGAGGATTTGCTGACATATCAGATTTAATATTGAATTGAATTCACATTTTTTTTTGTATAGCGCTTTTTATGATAAAAATTATTTTAAAGCAGCTTTACAGACAGAAAATATGACTATTTGAGGCTTGAAATCCACAGTGTCACCACCCAAATCATATTGAAGTTTGCAGGATTAGATTCGCACATGTTTGTGCATGTTAAATTAGGTGTTTATTGTTGTAGTTTTCCATGATTTTGGTCGCAGGTCTGCAGATAACTAGTAAAATATGAATGTTAAATTATCAAGTGTTTTCTACTTTATTGGACTATGGGTTTTTGTCTCTGTTACTCTTTTTTTGTTGCTAGGGATAGTTTTATTTTTAACAAATTATAATATTAAGTAGTTTTGAAGTAAATGGTAATATATTTCTACGTTTAATCCGCCTTTTAGCTTGTGGTCATCTCTCAAACCTCATTTAGCTAGGCTATTTTGAAAGGCTGTTTCTGGGCAAACATCCCTTAAATGCCCTAAAATTAACCATAATGGAAGATGGTTGCTGCAGCTTGTTGTAATTAACTTGTCCTGATAATGTCTGGTAACATTGAACCCATGCCAGTGAGCAGACCCCTCTCCTCTGATGGTGTCCGCTAAAGCTCCCCGCTGTTGCGGTAACACTAATCGCTCGCACGGACTGGTTCTCTTTTTACTTCATCAATTCGAAGCGATTATTATGTTTCTCTATTTGTGAGTGTGAGAGGGAACAGGTTCACAATGGCTCCACCAGAGCTGCTCTGTATGTGTGTGACTATGTATGTGTGTATGTGAATGCGGGTTGTGGAGGTACAAAGGCTCCTTACCTCAGAACATTGGCATTCCCTGAGCGAATAAGCAGGATACAGAAAGAGAGAGAGAGAGGCGCACAGTGGGGGTATTCATGGGCCCTGTCCCCACGGGAAGGAACCAAGGTCGAGTATTAGCCCCTATTAAAAAACAAAGCCAGCCCTGCAGGGGCCTGGCACTCAGTGCATACAGAGAGAGAGAAAGGCAGGGATATGTTTTGAAGAAGGAGAATGAGCAGGAGTCTCTTACTAGCAAAGTTTCCTTGATACATCTTAGGTATTGAATACTTGTTGGACAGCAAAAGATATGAAATAAGTAGTCAAAATAGGATAGATAACATACTTTAGCTGTTCAAGAAACTATAAATATCCAGTACTAGACACACATACAAGCAGGTTTCTCAAATGTTCTCCCATTGGTTGAACAAACAGCTAATCCCACCCTACTGTTAATCCCATTGGTTGAGCCGATGTTGCAATGTCGGGCCAATCAAACCAAAGAGCCCAATTACCTGATCCATAAATGCCATGTCACTAACAGAGCCACTGAAAAATTACAAAACGCACAATGCTGGCTCACAAAACGTTGAAAGCACCACTTAATTGACGTTTACACTTCTTGTGTAGTCAACCAATGAATAGCTTACTTAAATTTACTGTATTTCTGCTCCACTAGGAAAGTTTTACCATTAAAAATGACAACTTTAAGCAAATTTAAGGGCTACATGTGTTGTATGTATCTTGGATTCTGCTGGATAATAAATATGGTTTCACCAAAAGGTGATTATTTAGACAAATGGTGGCATGAGTTATTAGATAAAACATCATAAAGGATCTGTTTAGCTGAATCCTGAAATATTTTACAACTCCCTCCAGCTCTTCAAAAATGTTCCCATCAACTAGAAATGGAAAACATGTGTTTATATGTAAGCACAGCCAACGTCTTCCCTCCCGTGTAGCAGTTCTCCATGGCAACAGTAATTACAGTACCATGCATGACTGTAACCATTACATGAAAGAGTACCATTTTCATAAATTCATAAACTTTGATGTACTTTCAAAATATGGGTTACATTAAGGACATAAACTTCTGAACTACATCTTAAGACCGAATTCATGTTTCACACATTGATATTTTATGATATTTCATATCTCTCATATTCTGTTTAATACTTTTGTGTAAAATGATGTATATCTTCAGTACTTCTGGTGTCTCAATTTCTATGCCAGTCTCTAAATCTTTCCCTTCCATCTAGGTGGTGATTTACAGAATAACTGCTGGATGAAGATAAAGGATGAAAGATGATGTCTTGGCAGTTTCACAGCAAGTGCAGTCACAAAGCTGCTGGATTTCAGAGCAAAACACTCGTGAGTAAGTCACGCCTCCCTCATAGTATCGTTGTGCTCTTGGTTGTGTTTGATGTATTTTGATAATACTCGCTGTAATGAGCAATGCATGAGGATCATGGCCAGAAACTGAAATAATAGTTATTGGCGTCTTAGCTGCTGTCAGCACGGCTGAAGTTATATGCTTAAGTCTGCCAGTTAATACAGTGATTTGTATTTGAGCTGTAAAACTTAACTACAGATCAGGATGGGGTAACGGTGTAGTCATTAGGACTTTGTGGCTTTCAGCTGTGGGCCGGTCACACCTGCGCTCTCCGCTCGGGTGGGTATCCACTCCTTTCACATCTGGCCTGTGATCCAGCCCTCTTTCTCCTCACCTCAGATTCCTGGCATACCTCTCCCAGCATCCGCTGGCCTGTCTTGCTTCAGGATCCAGTGACATAAATCACTGTGTCCTCAGAAAACCCATGTACATTTAGAATTAGACTGAGAGGCCCTCACGCTGGCAAGAACCTGAACTCTCTCTGCCAAACTTGCTGCAGGCGAATCGCTCTCAGACTGTTTGTATGTATGAGTCTTTCCCCCGAATCGAATTCCATTCATATCCCCCAAAATAACTCTGCCTAATTGCCACGCTGGGCACAGATGAGAGGATTTATCACAGAGATTGATTTTATGTGCACTGAAGCCGTCGATTAAAAGAACCAATAGACTGATATTGTTGTAGCTCAGATTAGTGGGACAATTAGAGGCCTTGATGGGACACTCCATCGTCTTGTCTCTGCATGCTCATATTGTTTTTTGTTATAGGCATTGCAGTGTCTTGATCTTGATTATGGTTGGAAATTTGTAATTGTGGTACGTTCTCTGGGGCACCAAATGAAATATGAATTATGAAATTATAACAAATTGTGAGATGCACAGATGGGCAAATGAATGCATAAATGCACAGATGAGAAACTTAGTTTGGCTCATGTACAGTAGTGGCCAAAAGTGCTTTCTCATTTTTGTACAATATTTGCTTTTAATTATTTTAATTAAAAGCAAATAATTGTATTAATAAAAATTTATATAATAAAAAATTTATTAATAGAGACGCAAAGTCAGTTGTCCAACGTTGGACATTTGGCCACTAATGTATTTAGAAACCCAATGGTTGTTTCATAGTGTTTAAACAGGGTCCAAAAGCCAAAACATTTTGACATACCAGCCATCCATATTAAGAAAATATACTGGGAGTAAATTTTGGGTAGTACATTTTTGCATTCTTTATTTTAAATCTTCAACTTTAACAAATACAAAGGTCCATTGTGATTCAATTTCTGATATATTTGTTTGTTGGTGGTTTAATGGGAGAATGTCCACATATGTGTTGTCACACGGTGAAAAAAGGAGCCACCCAAGATGGTATATTTTTTACTGAGGAAAAACACCAGATTCTTTCCTTTAGTGGATGATCTTTGAATCGTGTTCCATCAGAGAGTATGAAATTTTCATGTTTATAGTTGTCTGATTTGTTAATTATGTTGCACTTTTGTTGTAAGTTATCGGCTTATTGGCAAGTAACTCAGTTTTCATTACTTGCCAAAGCCAATTTTAACTCACGCTGGCTCCTGGCAAGTGATCATTTTTGTACCCTGCGTCTATCAGAGATGCACAAATGCAACATCATAAGAAACAATAAAAGAGCCTATAGTTGATAGTATTTATTCAGAAGTGCTCTTTTAACAGTAAAGTCTGGTGTACCTGATCCATACTTGCTCATTTTATTCTTCCGTACCAGATGGTCACTTGTGGTGTAGAGAGATCTTCTCCAGCATGCTCCACATGTTCCAGATGTGAAATGTCTTTGTGCTCAGTGTCGACCTCAGAACATGTGAAGTTCATTATGTAAACTAGTTGTCCATGTGTTATTTTTTACTCGCATTTTCCTCACTATTGTGATTTATTTCTTAAGGCTACTCCATTTCTGATGACGCTGTGGTACATCTTGCAAGCGGTTGTACTTTATATCCCGAAAAGAAACTTTTTGGCAGGGCTTCAGAGAAATATGAATGTCCGCTGTTGATTAGCGAGGCCATGTCAGTTTAACAAAAATGATGCCTAGGGCTTGGAAGACTTGAAGATTGACACATCAGTGACAGATTGAACAACTTCTTATGTAAATTTTTGTTAATACTTCACAATTTTTGTTGTTTATAGAACATGACATGTCGAAGGGCTAGTAAGTGTTTAACTGTGGCCAGATGTTTCCTTTAGTCATTATTAGATAAACAAAGACGTACAGCCAAGAAAATCACTAGTTTGAAATGTATCTCTGAATTTGTCGCTTTGTATTTTTTTATCTCAGCACGCCATTTAATGCAGTATATTTTGCACATCATAAGGCACGTCTTACGTTTCATAAATCTAATTATGTCAAGTTATGTTTAGCCATCGTGATTTAAAATTACTCTTCATTTCTGTATATTTCATTATGTCACAATGAAGAAGTGTTTCCGGTCCTCTCTGTTTAGTGCAAGTGAAAGCATTAGTAAGAGCGAGTTTGTGTGTGTTCTGTCTTTTTCTTTTGCTGCAGACAGACCGGGGATGTCAGGTGCATGATGGGAAGTGGGTTCGCAGGGGACAGCAGTGTGGCGTAGCGCCAGAATCAATTGGCGGTGTAATGAGATGGCTTGGTGCCAGGTTTCCATGGAACTCACTTTTCCTGTCCTTCACTGGAGGATTTGTAAATTAAAGGGAGAGAAAAGGAGAGAGACAAACAGAAAGAAAAGGAGGGAGTGGGTGGCAGAGGAGTAGCAAAGGGCACACCAAAGGAGGGGGCATGGAGCTAGTCAGAGAAAGGTACTGCGATTTAGAAAAAAGACACGGAGGGGCGGGGAGGGGTGAGAGACCGAGCTTTGGAATGTCGTAGCTATGGTGTAGTTCAGCGAAGATGACGGGGGTTCATACTGTGTTCTGTTGTCTTTCCTACACGCCGCTTTTAGCTCCAACTTTCCTTTTTGATGGTGAACTTCAAGCTAAGGAGGTAGAGATAGAACAGTGTAGGGATGAAAAGGAAATCGGTCTGTTCCTAAATGCAGGCATGGCACTTGTGATGCGTAATTTTCATCTTCGCCCCCTTGAGCCAAGAATCTGTCTGATAGCGTGTAATGAAATCAGTGCAGTGATATGTCTATCTTTCTCATGCGCTTTAATCCAACAGCGAGAGACTGCGGTGATTATGCAAGAAGTGTCTAATTAGCATTATAAAACAGCATTTATTTCCAGCATAATTCACTTTGCGACTCTATTACAAGTAGCCTCACACGAGAAGCAACTTTGCTTATCGTTATTATGGCTTTTGTTGCATTCCCGGGCGTACATTATTAAATAGGTTTAGAAATGAAAGGTTTTTTTCTGCATCAAACATGCAGTCATGCAGTTATTTAAGGATGGCAGCTTCTTTCATTTAGAATCATAATTCTAGAGAGTTTTTCACTCCCCAGATTCTCAGTTTAGACATTTTGAATTTACCACTGGCTCTCCCACAGAACCACAATACTTTTGAAATGAGATTTAATAAGTTACATCATGGTTTGTCTGTTTACTCAGACTCGTGTAATCCTTTTCTACTGTGATGACAAATTTACAACATTCATAATTTATGGCATTTAAGCTCTGCTAGTAATTTATCTTAAATTAAACAAATTCGCAGAAGCTGGCACAATCCTTTTCCATGGTTTTAATGCCAGGGATTCTAAAGTTCAGCGATGACTATGATGAGAGAAGGTGTTGTTGGATTTAGTGGGTGTGGTCTGATTATTCAGGGGTGTGGTTTGAATGTTCGGGTCTGCGGCTGTAATGCCAGCTGGGCCCTTGTTGGATAAGCTTCTTGTAGTATATTGACCGGGCGGTCTTGCCTGCTTGTGAGGTGGGTCAGTTAGGGACACACAAGGCTTTGACCGTCTGACTCAGTTTGAGAACCACAGAGAAGCAGCTGAGTCACAGTCTCAAAGGATGTTTCGACCAATCGCTTTTTGGCTGAAGGGTGGAGGGCTGGGGTAATGGTGGCGGTGATGGAACAGAGTAGACAGTGTTGCTGAGGATCATAGATGGATGGGAACAAAGAGACTCTTCATATCCTCTGAGCCCCATATGCATCTTCAATCAATCTGGTTGTACGAGAATACTATCCTCTTATATTTCCAATACTTTCTTAAGATGTGGAGCACAGATAATATAAAGCAAAGAGGGAGGCGCTTTACTGCAAATCAGAGCCAAATGACACTAATTGGTTCAGCAGGGCTGTTCTCCTCTGACTGGAGACCGCATTGTAATGAAAACAAAACGCCACTTTGGAGCATTTTCTTTCCCACGAGATTAACAGTAATTAACCAGTATCACCGCTGGGCAGCAGGTGATGCCTCGGCTGGGGACAATAAGCTGAACGGTCACGCTAAATTTTTGGATGTAATTGAAAGAGAGTATATTTCGTGTTTAACCTATGTCAACAGTGACGCTTTGATTGATGCGCTAAATATTGATGAATTTATTTAAAATGTTATCTGTTAATCTGATATAGAAGTAGTGGATTTATTGTTATACTGTTGAAAGCCATTTTGAACAACGAAAGACTATTAAGTCACATTAGATAACCAAGAATAATGAGTTTACACATTTGGCAGACAGTTTAGTCCAAAGCAATTTACAATGCATTCAGGTCATACATTTCATCAGTATGTCAGTACTGTGGGGTCAAACCCACAAGTTAAAAAAAATGACCCTTGTTGTGGTTTAAGTATTGATAATTGTAGTATTGTTAATTGTTTTAAATAGTCTCTTAAAACAGCGGACAATCTTTCAATTTAGCCATTGTGATTCCTACAGTAACTGGCCACAACACAATATCAAAATATAAAAAATAAACAAGCAGATAGTGTTAGAAATGCAGTTGTTTTTTTAGATTTATTATGCCTTTCAATCTGGTGCAGTTTCTGGTTGGTCAGGGGTGAGACCGGGAACCTGATGGCCCGTTTGTCTGTGGTTTTGGTTAATGCATGGGATTGGTGGAGCGGTGCTGCAGTTGTGCGTGAGTTGAATATCACAGAGAGAGAGAGAGAGAGAGAGAGAGAGAGAGAGAGAGAGAGAGAGAGAGAGAGAGGCATTGAATTTGGAAAGGGGTGAGACACGGTGCCATCTTAACCAAATCTGAAGGCATCTGTTTTTCACTGGCACACTGCACACGGGAGAACCCATTACAATGTACACGACTCGCCCTCCCTCTCCCGCCAGGCTTGAAGCAGAGCGAAGAAAGAGTCGCCAAGGTATTGCTTACAGTCAATGCTCCGGGGAAACGGCACGGCATGTTTACAAGGCTTCTCCTCATCCCCTGGGAAACGACACATTCTTGCCGGGCACTTGGTCTGCTGAGTTGAATCTACAGGTTAAAGTATAAAAGCTTAAGAATGATAGGCCGGTTTTTCCACACTGTGACATGAAGCGTTAGATTTGGCCTTCTCCTAACATCACCGCTGATAACATACTTTATTGCTGGATACTTTTCTTTAGCTTGGTGGTGTTTTTACTCACTTGCGTATATTAAAGTTCATCGCTCTGATTTATGTATGTCTCCATTGCTACGCGCTATATTTGCAGACTGCTGATCCTCCGCAGAAGAACCTCTATTCTTAGCCAGCGCATATTGATGTTTTGTGCCGCCGGCTACGGCGTGCTCACCGTCTAGATATTTCCTGTCACGTGAGCTGTATGTCAAGTAAAAACAAGCTCACATCCGTCTAAATTATGACATCATGCTAGAAAGTCTTTTTTTATTTGGAGGATTCCCTTAAGCATAGGGTGTGCAGGAGTCACCAGGATTTGCCGAAACGGCAAGACGAAACAATGTTGCCCCAGCAAACAATGGCACGGAGCCAAGCAGACTCTTTCAGAAGCTGAACTCAACTGCAGATTAGTATTTATTTTTGGTGCAGAGAAGTCTTCCAAGAAGTATGTGTGTGTTTTTGGGAGGTGTATTTGGATGTGTGTGAGGGTTTGGGGGGTGGTTCGGTTGGGCGGTCGGACGGTCGGTCGGTCTGTAAGAGGGGAGTATTAGGGCTGTTGAGGAGTTGTACCTGAGCTACTCCTCTACGGCTGGGGGAGAGAGGCGAGCGGAGGGGGCGAGGTTAAGGGTTGAGGAGACTGGTGCACAACTCCATTTTCCTTTTGCCGAATTTCCAGTCTTTTCTTTCTTTTCTGTTTCGCTTTATTCAGTGGAGTG
Source organism: Beaufortia kweichowensis (assembly GCA_019155185.1). Taxonomy (NCBI): domain Eukaryota; kingdom Metazoa; phylum Chordata; class Actinopteri; order Cypriniformes; family Gastromyzontidae; genus Beaufortia; species Beaufortia kweichowensis. Next base: position 7,957,780 of record CM032811.1, read on the forward strand.
AGTTAGTGGAAGAGAGAGAGAGGACTGTAGAGAGAGAGAGTGAGAGAGTGAAAGAGAAAATCAAGCCAATTTTTTTTAAGACTCGATCTTGGCTTTCTTACAAACAGATGTTGCCTGTCATTTGGTCGTTAAGCAGGCACCCAGATCGTAGAATACAGAGGTTTTACTGGCTTTAGGACTAGCTTATGGTTTCATCACGAGGGAAATCGATTTCTCATAATCATGGGGATGTCTTTTTTCCCAACACGTATGTTTTTCCCCGTCTCTTTATCTCATCCATTGCTCTTTTTAGTTGCATGTTTGTGTTTCGTGGGCCACAGTGGACTCTCCATACCGCCTGCCAGTGCTGTTAGCTCGGTGAGTACAAAAGAGACCTTTTGGAAACGGTAAACAGACGATCGGTAAGTCGTTATTAACCTGCTTCAAATGCTCGAGAGCATTTGTTTACCACGTTTATTTGTTTATTTTCCGCATTGTATTAATAAGTTGTTTTAATATTTGCCGTCGTTCTTATTTTGGCGGTCAGCGCTGTATTTGTGCGGCTGGTGAGGCCCTGGGTGTGTACTGTGGATGTTGACTGTGTTGATATATCAAGCTGATTGAGTTCAATGTCCTGCAATCCTTCTCCTCACCCCTCGCTGAAATCGAAGCTAATCTCTGCCATTCCTGGCGGTTAAGAAGCACAGGGTCATTCTCACTTTGCTTAATTCAGCTGATTTTGAGGAGAATATCTTGCCATAGCGTCACTAACATAGTTAAAGGATCTTGGCACTGATTTCAAAGTCAGGGTTTACATTAATATTCAAGCGGTGGGAAACGGATATAGGAAGAGGAACTGTCAGAAGCTCATCACCAGGGGTGCAGTTCCTGTCCAAATCGACCATCGAATAATTTCACACTGAGCCACATTTTAATAATGGTACTGGGTTTGGCTTCATGGGCCAGACTAACTTCACACATCTTTATTATGTTCAAGAGGAGACTTAAAGATTTAGATGTACAAATCCGCTCATTGCTGAGGTGTCTGCATTAGGACATTAGCTTTATTTCATTTTGTATATAATCAGGATTTTGAAATTAAACATTTTGGTAGCTAAGATATTAGGGAAAATTGCAAAGGCAAATACTGCAGCTTGTCAATTCTAGAAAGTTGTCAGATAATTTCTGTAAACACTGTTGTATGGTTGTAAAATGAAGTCAAGAGGAGTAATGCAGATGTTTGGCTTATAGATGTAATGCTCATTGATTTGGCACTGCTCACTGTTGTTCTCTGTGGATTGAGCTCTCAATGAAATCCTCTACACGACCATGAAACCCAAGAAATCACGTTTGGTAGAATTAGAAGAGGCCAATGAGCTAGCAGAGAAATCACAGCATGTTTTGATAAATGCATTCACACTATAATAATCCTTAAATTTTAGTGTTTGATTTAAAAAAAACATTTTCTTTCATCTGAGGCTGCTAAAACTGAGAGCTTCCTGAAGGTTTTTCATTTAAAACTAAATGTTTGACCATTGTTTTAGTGTATTAATGTTGTAATGGTCACCTTTTAATAAGCTGCTTTACAACTTTACTGGTAAAAAGCTTTTCATTATTAAATGTTAAATGCCACTGACGATATGGGTTTCTTAATGTTATCTACACCAACAGCAACAATAATACACCATGTTCATTATTTTATTATTAATATTATTCTTGCTTTTAATATTATGATTATTGGTGTTGTTAACAGATTATTTCTTTAATCATATGGCTAATAATAAATTAAACATAACCTGAAGAAGTGAACTATTTTGCTTATACTAAAATACTAATATATAATAAATTAAATTAATATTTTACACAAATAATAATTTATTTTAATTGTTTGTAAAATAATTACAATATTATTATTAAGATGGATTTGGTGGATTTCAGCAGGTGTTTAGATGATGTTATTGCTGAACTCAATCCTGAACAGACACTCTCTCTCTTTCTCTCTTTTTCTTTTTTTATTCCTTTCTTCTTTCTTTCTTTTTCTCTTTGTCCCACTGTACCTCATCTATAAGGGATTGCAATGAAACGGTTTGATCAGATACTTCAGTTAAGGTTTGGACATTCGCCATATCAGACACTCTTTGCTTTAGCCATTGTTCAGTAAATCTGATTTCTTTTGTGTTTGTTCTGTGTGTCAGAGTGTAAGATGATGGTTAAATTGCATGTCTTACTTAGAAACGGACAAGCAGTTTGATAAAACCTCTGTTTTAAATGTAAACTGATATGTGTTCAATCTGTTCTTCCATCTTGTTTCTAAAAAACTTTATTAGCAGTCCAAGTGCATCCCAGAGTATCAGCTATAACATCAGAGACGGTGGCTGTTATCCAGGTGTTAAACCTACAGGTTTAACTGCAGTCTACTTGTGAAAACACTTTTTGACAAGCTCTTGTAATTAGCTGAGCTTGTGAGATGTGTTACAGCTCAGGATTTGTTTTGACACTTTTTGCTGTTCTTTTTGTCTGGCTTTCCACCTTTGTCTCTATATTTGGCTGTTTGCTATGTCTTTGATGTCCTAATATTTGTGCCTCCATCTTAAATAGAAAGTATTTAAATAGATTAGTTGAAGCTTTGTTTTTTTTTAAGATGAAGTATATGTTCAGAAAGAACATTGTAATATAATTTTATAATTTCTTGTTCTCTCTTTTAATTGTGTTTCTTTAAATATTCAAAGATTAACAAAATAAAAACAACATGGTAGCATTATTCTCTTTAAATATATGTTTATATATAAGTATTTGTTGATATACTTTTTTGTCATTTTCATATTTTTTCTTTGTTTACAAAGCTGTCCATTAGACTTTTAACTTTGGCTTGTAGATTCATAACCCACAGAAAAGCAGCGAAGACACACCAGGCGTCATTTACAAGAATTTAGTCCAAATATCTCGCTTGAATGATCTCACTGGTGAATGATCTCAGTCTTGGGGACATTTTCTTTCATATCCAATCAAAACAAAAAGATGAAGCGCTCATCAGTTTTCATGATTGTTTGTTAGCTGAACCGGAAAATGGAAAATGTGTTTTGTGCCTCATTGTGTGAGCAGAAGTTTCTGTTTACATATGCCATAGTCTCCATTTTGTTAAACCAAGGCAATATGCAACACGTTTCCTAAACGCAACTTTTGTGTTTTAAATTGATTCCCAGATTTAGACTTATTTGGTTGACTTTTATAAAGGAACGACAGAAGCCGAAGGACGACTTTTGAACTTGTTTTTCTTCAGGAAGAGACTTGCCTGCTGACACAAACCCGTAGATCCGAACTTGTGATGACTGTCCACACAAGCTTGTATCTATAGGTATCTGTCTGTGTGGCCTTTGCACCTCTTATTCAAATTCTTCTTTTTAAGCATTCCTCACTCAGTAAACTTTATTTAAATCATTTCACAAGCTAAAAGGATCCAAGAAAAAATGTTGCTTTATCAAAATGATACATGACTTATGACATAGTTGATTGGTAAAGTTCATTTTTGGCATTTTACAGTATGATCTAAGAAAGAGAGCATGTTTTCTTCTCACATCCAGTGAAGATCCACAGTATTTTGTCCTCAGGGTCTCTGCGGTGACCCCAGGCTGAGGTAGTAGGTTGTATAGTTTGCAGTAACATCACAGGAGATAACTGTACAACCTCCTAGCTTTCCCTGAGTTTCACATACACCTGCCTCCACGCTTCACTTAACTCTGATGCGTTTCTGTTGCTGTTTTACACCCGTCTAGTCTTTCTCACAAAGGGCAGTATAAACAGATTTTTTATCCATGTAAAATAATGAGCCGAAACACTCTTCTGTAGAATGAATATCAGTAATGTGAAAGTACTTAGCCAAAGTAGACAAGGACATGCTTCATTAAACGCTCAAGGTAGAGTAAGTTATGAGTCCTAGTCAAACATATATATATATATATATATAATAGGTGATATTCACTCATATTCACATATTTTTGTTTTCAAACCATATAGTCTTAAGTGAAGTGTTATTTCTTGTACTACAGAATAGAATTGCTTCAGCATTGTATTTCTGACATTGTAGTAAGCAAAAATTTTTTTACTTTGCATTCCTTATCTGAGTCAGTGTGTCTTATTGTGAATTATTTATCTGTGCAAGATATTTTAAATAACAAAATTTAATTTAGAATTTTTTTAGCAAACTTGCATCCAAATTTAATACATTCTGATATAGACACTTTTTTTACAATTCCTGATGGCTAAAAATATGTCACGTTACTGCAGTCAAAAAAGGTCACAAATAAGACTTTAATTCTGTATCTGAAGTTGGCAGGTTGATATTTGATTTGTATAAAACTAATTAAATTAGATGTTTCTACATGAAGCAAGTATGTGATCCAGCACTTTTACTTTACTCATGCTACTTGTGTGGTCTTTTAAATTGTTACACATTAGTAGACTAGAGATTATTATATATGTGTCTGTTATACATTCTTGAATTACAAAAAAGGCTCATCAGTTGTCTTTATTGTATGATATATTTGTCTGTAATTTGGTGCATTTTGGCTCTCTGTGTGTTCTCTATTAGCTACAGCTTCAGGCACTAATGACATGATCAAGTCTACTTCAGAAAAAATCTGTCTTTATTTTACTGCTAATTAATCTTGGAAACCAGATAAATCTTGAGGGTTTTCAAGACTGTTACTTATTAAGTGCCCAATTATTCAGACTCACTTTGCATGTTTTTTTCCTTTTTCACACTTTTCATATTTGATATTTGTAATACAGGCATTTAAATATACTGTATAAACTGGTTACTGCAGAAGATTATTTATTCCCATTATTCGGGAACTACATAACAGCATAGTGACAAAAGCATGAATACATCAGCTATTCAGACAGATGAATATAAGTGGACATAGACTAAACCATTGATTTTTTTACTGTCAATTTTGTTAAATTCAAATAAACACAGAGAAACATTTATTGTTTCATATCTTGTATGGAAACTTCTAAATAGTATTTTTCACTGTGATAATTTAAAGCAATGTATAAATGAATTCAGCAAATGATGATTAGAGTTTTGTTTCAAAGAGAAAACATGGTTTTCATGAGTAAAATCTTCTGGATGCAGAACAGACAAAATGACTCAAGTTTACAGTAAGGACTTTAGATAAAGTTGTGGGGTGTGTTGCAATCTCTGGAGATTAGTGAAAATAAACTAATGTACGTCACCTCTGATCCCTAAACAATAGAGGCAGAAATAGATTTTGCTGTTTTCAATAATGCCTAATATACTTGTGGACCTGTCACCATTTTACACTACAAAAAGGCAACACTATAAAAACTCAGCTAAAGTAATCTTTTTGTGATTTACTGTTTTCTATATGAAATCCGACATAATGTAAAGACTATTCTGTGAAAATATCATCTTGATATCTTTAATATTGACTGAGTAATGACATGTCAAAGATTGAGATCATGAAATTATTAAGTATAGATGAAATCAAACTTTGATGCTTGTTATCTCATAATTTAAAACTTTAGCCTGGTTTTCACAGACAGGGTCACATTTAATTAATTTGAAACAAATTCCCTTAATTTATTGTATTATGTTATTAGTTACTGTATATCTAGATTAAAATACTTTATTTATACAGAGACCTTCCAAATTTGTAGCACAAGTCCTAAAAAAGTCATTATTCACAGAAAATTCTAATTTTCACTAAAAGCTGCAAATCAAAAATGGCACACGATAGACTTCAATAACATTAAATGTTTTTAGTACTCAGATATCTCATAACTGAATGTCATTTGCTAAAAGTATTCAATCTGTAGAACATAACATTTGCTCTGTAATCACATCCCAGGTTCCAGTATATCTCATTTAATGCAGTTATGGTCCTCATGGGTTTACACATATTGAAATGATGAAGTGTGTAATTGTATAATTTTGTTTGCAGCAGCAGACAGAACCAAACCGCACACCGAACTGCGTGGCTAGGAATTATACATTAACATTGTTTTTGCGCTGCTGTAATGAGACCCCCTATAAACTGAACGCTGAAACATACATATGCTCAGTTCACAAAGCGTGAGTGAGATTGAGTGAGACGTTATCTCCTCTATAGAGCCCACAGGCTGGAGATTTCATGTGAACCCTCCCTTTCAGTCTCTGCTGGAGTTCTGGAGCAGAAGGCTGCCCCCCAATGGTGCTGCTTTTCACTGCCAAACACACACACACACACACACACAATGAAACAGACGGCTGTACATTTCTTAGCATCTGATTTTGAGACCCCTGAGGGTTTAAATACTGTATAATCGAAAAATGTCCTCTTTGATGTTGTTTTAAGTTTCTGCCTTTTCATCCTTGCTTTGTTGTAATCTTTGCGGCGACAACTGCGATTACGCGTTTTGCGTGTGCATCTGCCTCTATTCGGCCACGAGGGTCTGTGCGCTGCGTACGTAATGTCAGCCTTAAAGCACAAATCCAAAGCAGATCAGAGAGAAAACTGGAACTTGTCGCTCAGTGCAACTCTTTCAGCTAATCACAGTTAAAGAAACATTTTTAGACTTCTGAGGCATTTCGCTTATTCCCTCATCCACAACAAAAGCTCTTGAAATGCTTTACAGTTGATCTTTTGCCGATGTTCTTAAATTTTGTTTATAAATTTTTTTACTGAAACACCTTGTGCTTAATATTATCTGTTTTTTGCAACTATGTAAGATACTTAAGTGTGCGCTGTAATGGAAATAAGTGCTTATAGTATAAACTAAAAAATACCTCAAGAGGTCTAAATAATGGAGCTTCACCTTGATCACCTTGAATATGTAAGTCACTTTGCTTTATAAAACATAAGGAGTATGTAATTATGATTTTCATAGTATTATATATAAGTATCATACATATTACAGGTATTGTAAGTATATCAAGGGTGTATTTGCGTCCTGAAGAAGTGGCTCTTACCTTGCTCAAAGTCCACACTAGAACTTCAAGCACAATGTTTGTTATGGAAAGCACGAAGCACTATAATTACACGGCTTTACTAATGGCCTTATATTTTACCTCTCAGGAGACAAGTCTTCTAAACATAGCTGAAATCATAATCTTACAGTAAGCACTTAGCAGTCACTACAGCAGGAATGACTGGACTCTGTGTTTGAAATGCCTTGCGATTTTGCACGGGTGGCCTCGTAAACAGTTTGCCACAAGAAAAAATGCCATATCCTCTTATAAAATGAAACAATACAAGTGTCTGGCTGTTTCAAAGGCCCACACGCTGAACAAGTGCTGATCTCATTCTGTATCATATTAACCACTGGGATATTTTTACAGGAAGACTATATTAAAAAATGGTGACAGATTTAAAGCGTGCTGAGTCTAAGCTGAGATTAGATCATGAATATTAAGGTTTTTATTTCCTGCAGGGAGTGGCTGTGTTGTTGTCCCCTGACAGCTGTCAATCATCCTGCTCATGCACCTCTTGCAAAAAGCATCTGTTCCGCATGTGTCCGCATCTGCATGCACGCATCTTTATTTTCTAGGTCTTTAGCATGTGCGTGTGATCATGTGCATGTATGTGAGCGTCGGTTACAGGCTCTCGGCGGCAGCCGGCACTGTCAAAGGCGGTCTAATATTAGCACCTCACTGATGGCTGGCTGTATCTGGACGAAAGAGGGTGATAAATGAGGATAGCAGTGGCAGAGGGGAGGAGGGGCGACGAGGGGGAAATTTAAAAGGGATAGCATCTTCGTTTTACTAACACTCGATCTGCGTGCGATGGCATTCAAAGAGCAGAGATTAGGCACAGAGCGACGCTTCCCAGGCAAATGGAATGAGATCAAGAAGCGAGCGAAGGGAAGAGAGGAAGAGGGCAGTGTGGTGCTGGTTTGCTTTCCTTCCTCCACCGTCGCTGATTCGATCCCATGCGCTGTTGTCCGTCGACAGCCTCCCTACCTGCTCGACTCGTCCCTCCCCCATCAGCTCTGGCTGCTCTTCCCCCCTCTCTCTGTCCAAGCCTGGGGGAGCCAGTGGAGATTAAATGTAGCCGCTATAAGCCAAGCACATCATGTAGCTGTGTTTCCAGGGCCTCTTTCTCTCTCACTTTCATTCTCTTTGTAAAGGATAGTGTTTATAATGCAGAGCATGTGATGTAAAACTTGTACAACTATTGTGTGATGGGAATATGTTTATGAAGCCAAAAAAGATTACTGTACGAGCAATTGACTGAAAATGACAGGAAAATGTGGGAAACAACTTTCTTCTTCTTTCTTTCTTTCTCCCTCTGACATCCCCCCCGCTCGATACGGCAAAGAAACGGGCCTCTGGTTTTAAATGATCACAGCTGTGTGAGCAAATTAATGGATGATATTTCTCTATTTTTCCCCCCTTTTTCCTCCCGCTCGAACTTTATAAAGAGAGCGAGAGGGACCAGGGGTGTCAGCCTTCTACGTTTCCCCCTCCTCTTTTCAATTTTGCATGCATCTCAGTCTGCTGAACTCGGAGAGAGAGAGTGTGTGTGTGTGCGGAGAGAGAGAGAGGGAGAAAGTGAGAGCAGGAGAGAGCCAGCGAGGGAGGGAGAAATGAAATGTAAGACAGATACGAAGGGGTGTGGAGAGAGAGCGAGAGCGGAGAGGCTGTAACGCGGCACATTGATGCATTTGCTGCGTCTGAGCTGTGCTCATGCCGCGGGACGCTGTAGTGCTGCGGCGCCACACTGCCTGTTTTCCATCATCCGATCGAGCTGGACCTGGAATAAGGATATACACGTGAATGGACCTGCTGTTGGTAAAAGGCGCTGGACGAGTTAGGTGAATGAGTGAGAGTCTCTGTGTAATGTGTGTAATGTGTGTGAGTGAGTGAGTTCGCCCCCTCCGCTCCTGAGATCCAGCAGACTGGCATGATTTACTGCTGGTGTGGCCCTGGCTGCTCGGACCGTCTCTCGTCCTCGTTGGCATCACACACATTCTTCGTCTTGTCTGTCCTGCATGCTTTTCCACTATGGGATCTGATCTTCCTGCTCATGGACATGTGCTTTAGTATCGCCATCCATCCCTCTTCTGTCCACCTCTCCTCCTTTCATTCTTCTCACCCATCGCTCGGTTTCGTTTCCGCACTATTCTCAGCCTTCCCAATTGTTTTGTCAGTAACAAAAGTTGAAATCTGAGATTTCTCTTTTCTGTCCGTCTCTCTCTCTCTCCCTCACTTTCTTTGTCAAGCAGGCTGCGAGAGAGCCGTGATCGGCTACATCATCATCATCATCATCCTCAGTGGAGCCAGGGTGAGTTTAAAGCCATTTTCTCCTTCTCCCCACCCACAGCTGTAGCATCTGTTAGTGTCTTCATTACCTTTGTCTGAAACGGCTCGCGTTGGGTTCAGTTGGCATCGTCTTGCCAGCTAGCATTTTTAAAGAAGAATGTCATCCCAGCTGGATAAATTCACGTTTTTGTTGTTTGTGCATGTGGCTCTGGTGGTTTCGGTCATTTTTGTGGCTAAGAGTGACCAGTAATGTGCATCTGTGAGACCGCTAGCAGTCGCAGCGGCCGAGATGGAGAGCTTTACGATTAACGCTGAATGAATGTGAAGAGAGCTTAGCGGTGAAGAGTTTACCTGGAGCCAGGGGCATTTTTACAGAGTGCCATATTGTTCGATGTTAGAGACGGAGAGAATGGCAGTGGGGGGTGGGGGGTGCTGGTGAAAGAGAGCGAGGAGAGAGAGAGAGAGAGAGAGAGAGAGAGGTTGTGGGGGAGGGAGAGATGGGTCAATGTTGTGTCTAGCTGAAGGTTGCACTTGTTGTGTCACAGACAGACACACAAACAAATGTCTAGGGATTTGGGGGGGAAGCGCAAACACCACGAGTAACACATTGTTTTTGTACGTCCAACATGCATTTTATTAATGTAGTGGTGGGACCACATCTGAGAGACCACCCTGTGCTTGAAATTGGCGGTCGGTCTGCGAATGTGCCTCTCACAATCCCTGAGACCCTAACTTGTGACGTTCTCCTGTTATGTGCACGGGTTAGGTTCTCGGGAGCTGAGAGGGGCGCTCTGTCATCAGCCCGTCGGTGTCGGAAACAAAGACATTTTAGTGTTCTGATCTACAGTGATACAGCACGACTGACAGAGAGCCGCGTGTATAAAGAGACAGTGTGCATGGGGGGGTTGAAAAAATGCCGGCATATTGGTCATGTGATGCGTTAGTGGGAAGAATCAGCTGAGAATTCATTGTTGGAGGGATGAAGAGATTTGATTCCTTTACACTTTTTGCATAGGAATGTTTCTGATGTTGGATTCGATCTGAAGTGTGCATATCTTACAGTAGCTCACAAAGCTTTGTAGAAATATTAATATCATTTCATTCGCAGTGTCACATCTTGCCTTTGCCTTTTCATATGAGAGCAGCACAAAGTACTGTGGAGAGCGTCATGCTAAAGGCTCGGTACACTTGTGTTTGACCTCAGAGAGTCCTCGACTACTGAACTTTGTATTTCATGGTGCTGAGTCATATGTGTGTGTATCTGTGTGTTTAGCATGTAGCATGCCTGTGTAAATCGTTGTGCATAAGTGCCAGTGGGCCTTAACGTTTTTTAAGGTTTTCAACACAAAACCAAACATTTTCAAATTTGATTAGACTTTTTCCTCATGCACCGTTTACAAACAGTTAAACAATTTGAGTTTGGTGAAAAGTGGTGCATTACAGCGGGGTTGCTCAAGAGTTTCAGATGCTCTTTTGTGGTTCGTTTCATGTCCCCAGTGTGTCGCTGGACAGTGTGACACGTCTGGCTGCTGTTTAAAATGTCATTGCGACAACAATTCAATAAAGGAATGACACGAGGCGAGTCCGGTGGTAGGACGAGAGTATTTACCGCTGGCTTAGCACAAACACCTTTACTGTTTAAGACCTTTGTTTTGGCATTTGGAAAGGTAATGCAAAGCTTTGCTTAGCTGCGGTTCGTAAACGGTGCAGTGCATCATACGAGTAATGCGTGGTGCCATCACGCCCACATCACTGTCTGTTTTTCGCTACCCACCATTACACCCACAACCCAGCCTACAGTATGTCTCGCTGTACCCACTTTTGCGATTTAAGAACGCTTTTGACAGTCACATAGCGGATCGAATCGGACAACACTTCCGATTTTTTTGTCAATTCTAGAGAAAATCTGTAGCGTAGAATCAGTCCCGGTGCATGTCCAGGTAGCCACGATCTCTATGAGGATTTATCTGCATAGATTGGTTGATAGATTTTAGATAGAAATCAGTGAGTCATCGCCCCTAACATATTTATGAATCTTACCGAATAACAACGCTAGCCTAGCATAGTGGCCAGTTCCCTGTATGTGCACGTGTAAGTATGGCATAATAATGGCTTTGCCCCTGTGTCTGCAATGCTGTGCACTGGCGTCTAGGCTGCAGATCTATTGTTCACTCTTGTCTCTCTGCGCTCACGTTGCACTCCACTGGCACTGGGAGAGCTTCTGAGCCTGGCCCACTTTTAAGGTGGACCGACGAACGAGAAGAAAGCGTGCGAACGCGCTTAAGGCGGATCACGAGAGGTTTGCCGGCTTCAAACAAAGGCTGCCGCAGTGAGGAAGGTAGTGCAGGTGGAGTGTTACAAAGCGCTGTGGCGGGTGACGCCCATGGCTAAGCAGCACAGAGCCATCCGACATGCTTTTTCCCCAGGAGTTTATAGACGTCACTGTGAAAAATGACATTATTCCATCTTTCTCTGGAATGCCTAAGTAAAATGCAACAGTTAGGCATTAGATAGTTTGCATTGACCATTGGTGGTTATGGAAGTGGTTTATTAGTGAGGGATGAGGTGGGATGGGGATTTTGGCCAAACTTGATACACATTCCAAAGCAGGTGTCCTAAAAGACACGATGGTGAGCGGGCTGATGGTGTTTGCCCTAACCCTAACACTTTTATTGTTGAGAGTTTGCTCCCTCATATGTCAAGAAGCTTTATTGAGTTGTCAGTTGTGGCTCATTTAAATGTTTCTTTTAAAATTGCCAAAGAAATAAAAAACGCTCGCGTATAGAGTATATCAACAAATAATGGACCCCAGATAATTTGGCCTTTTTTAATGAATTTTTTATTGAAACGTCTGATTGCAGACTGCAGTGTCTGATCAAATCAATTACCTGTTGAGAAAGCATGTATGAAATTACTGCAATCTGTTTCTCAAATTCAAGAAACATAAGACATTTGATCTTTTCTAGGTAAAACAGATTTTAAAAGATGTCACTTTTATGTATGTTGGTAACCACATTCTACTGTGAACATTATCACAGTCTTCATTTATTTGTAAAGAAACGATCGCAATAGTGTCTGCAGAGCAGCTCATGCCCACAGGTGATGTTACTCATACTCGATAGACATGTAAATAAACAAAGAATTATAATCAAATTTATCCATATACTGTCCCTAAAACATAATGATTGTTAACACAATGATGTTAAAGAATGTCTGCTAACTGTGCAGTCAGATTGAAACTGACTTTGGAGGACTGGAGGAATGTGTTGGTTCATCCTCTATTGTTTTAACAATTTCGCTGGAGTAAGTTGGCAGAATCACAAGCAAATGAATGAGAATATGTAGTCAGTAAAGGGTGATACATCTTACAATATGTGAACGTGTGTTTCTGTCATATCTTCACCTACATGCAACATTCCCCTTTGGGTGGGAGGAGCTTGTATGTTTCATTCGGTTAAAGTAGACAAAAGCATGTACACCCAAACCCATATGGCAAACGTCTCACTTGCCATCATTCAATTGTATTATTTATACATCAGCATTAGCCATCAAGAGTTAGCCGTCTGCACGGCCATCTGCGCAGACGGGAGGCAGGTGGGAACTCAGTACAGGTTAAAGCAGCTTAGGGATTACCAGCGCAGGCATAGGAAGATTAGTCAGCTCACAGGCCTAAACTAATTAAACCAGCGGGGAAATGTCATCTGTGTATATCAACAGGCCTTTCTCCTCCAGCTCGATCCCGCCCAGCTCAGGAATGCACGGATAGGTCAGTCCTCTCATCCTCTGTTCTGAACTATCCGTGAAGCTCACCGTGCAGAACAGAACAGTATTCCTTTCACTGTACTCAGGTCAGTCGGTTCATGTGAAGACTGTTGGAAATCCCCTTGGTTACTGTGGGAATGTGCTGCTGGGTCGACCCTGTTCTGGCTCATCTGACAAGCTCTTATTGAACTCAAAAGCTGCGGCTAATGATGTGAGATTACCTGCGTTACATTTCATTTGCTTTTAGATAACTTGTTATTTGTATAAAAGATGAAACTGTAGCAGTTCATTTCTACACATAATAATCAATCTCATTACGTTTGTTCATCGTAACTCTCTGTAATCGTGCTTGGTGACTGATTAATTTGTCATTAATAAACATTGTGTCTTTTGGCTGTGGCCCCGGTCCCTCGAGAGCCAGGAATTGTGTGGCTGTGGTGACTGTTGTCAGTGCGATTTACATGACAGTGCTTGACGTTTCTTTCTCAGCGATTTGCCAGGGGCAGCTAGTGGCCAGGTCTCATGGTGGCAGCTTTGTCTCTCACTGTGTCATCATCAACTGTCTCTGTGTGTGTGTGTGTTTCCATCAAATCAAGCACAAAGGAACACACAAATCATGTTTCTCACACCACCAGAGGCACCTTGAAGGAAAAATGGCCCCAGTGCCGTAAATGGGAAGTCTCATTGGTAACGGGTATTAAAGATTGCCAGAGCTGCACCCTGAAGCTTAACAATTATATGGCACATGTCATACAAAGCTTTCATTGGCATTAAAGTCACGCATATTACAAATCTGTTCAACTGTCAAACGTATTAGTACTTTGGTGCACTGCTGTCATGCCCACACACTGTGATGTTTGGCAAAGGATGAGACCATCCTGAGACGTTCAGGACATAGTTCTCTGTGTCATAAATCTAGGTTTACATAATCCTATAGAGGTATGTTTGGCTGTTTGGCTACTATGATCAGAATATTGATAACAGATGTTCAGATGACTTATCACATCATTGTTTAAGTATAGTAATCATTTATTGTTATGTGAGCTTATTATAAGATATTATTTGTATGATGGTATTTTTTGTACTTGAGACATTAAAGAAAAATATAGAACTTCTTTATTCATTGATGTTATGGTTTGATAAATAGTATTGTAATATTTTAATATATTTAAGTATTTTAATATTTAAAAAAATAAATAAAAAATAAATAGATTTTTTAAAAGTTTTTGTCCTATTGTCCCAAATTAATTTCTGTCAGTTTTCTCTGTACCTGAGATCACTGCCAACACATCACTGCTTGTTAATTCAAAGTTGTTTAATTAAATTGGCATATTTTTTTTTTTTTCGAATCCTACACATTTCAGTACTGACAGCAGTAACTATGTCATGTTAAGAAAGAAACACAGAGAGATTTAGTTGATACTATGAATGCAGACTGTGTTTGTGTGACTATTGACTGACCTACACATTGCAGTTTGGGTGTGAGCCATCGGCCTTAGATCCTTCCTGTCCTCTGCTTATTAAACCTGCCAGTCACGTATCCTGCATTAAATGGATAAGGCATCTTCTCAATTCCTTCATATTCAGGACATCACACAGTAATGCATCAACCAAAAATACACACACAAAATCATACATAAGCTGTTTCTTTGTGTCATGCTGCATATAGTGAACAGGGATTGAAAGGGATTTCCATAAAATGTAAGATTCAGCATAATATTTGAGTCTAGACTTTACGTTTGCCTTTTGAAGATTTCCCTCTTGAATTTCAAAAGTAAAATCAGTTCAAATCAAATTTATTAGAGACATTAAAATGTGATTTTACTTTTCTCAAAAGTAAAAATTCATCTATCATTTGTTCCCCGTCATGTTATTCCAACTCTGTATGACTTTTTTTCTTTTGCAGAACACAAAAGATGATATTTGAAAGAATGTCGGTAACTGAACAACATTGACTTCTATTGTATGGACACAAAACCATTGAGACGCTTCTCAAAATATCTTCTTGTGTGCTCTACAGAAGAAAGAGTTATAGACAAGTTTTGAATGACATGAGGTGATAAATAATGACAAAATTGAATCTTTGGGTGAACTATCCCTTTAAGATGGTTTTGAATTGTGTTTTCATCGTCCCCATGTTAAATCCCAACTCCAGTGTCATCTGTTTGTTCAGCTATTCTCACAGTACATATGGCTCCACAGCAGCAGCATTTTTCTTCAGATCAAGTCATGAATGTTAAGTTTCTCTGCAGTGTGTGTGTGTGTTTTAAATGAGGATTGAACGGCAGGTCGCTGTGGAGATGTGTTTGAGGTGAATCGGTGAGATGTCTCAGGGACTAAGCCTGCTCTTAGTCTAGCGTCTCTGTGAGGAAAGCCTCGGCAGATTATCCTCGAGCTGACAGCAACCAAAATAGAATGAGCCAGATTTTCTCTTTTCTGTGTGTGTGCACGATGCCTTTTTCTCTGTCTCGTTCTGTGTCTCTATCCCACTCAGTTTTTCTCCTGCTGTCGTTTTTGCTTTATTCTTATTTGAACATTCTCCAAGTCATATCCTCATACGCCTTTTGGCCTACTTATTATATTATCAAGCTTCAGTGTCTGTTGTTAAGTGCATGTGTAAATGTCTGCGTTATGCGTGTGTGTTCTTGTGAATGTTTGTATGCGAGCAAGTGACCGCACCCCATTGATTTGTGGAGAGATGGGCTACAGATTCTGCATTTACTATTGGCTCAGTATTTCTTCATGGGGCTCAGCACAAATTTTTTGTGCTTGCTAATGTATTTAAGACTGTCCAGCAAATTCTACAGATAATGTAACTGTCTTTATATTGGCTTCACCACCGCCTGTCTTATTTATAGCTCTATTGACGATCGCAAATTGTTGAAAAGCAAAAAAAATCCCAAAGCTGTATTACAGTAAATGGTTTGTTTGAAAGCAGTTGTTTTTTTAGACCACCATCAGCGAAAGCATTTGTCAGTTTAAGACCTGGAGTGATAATAAGCCCTTTGTCTGTTTGTGTCTGTAATTTACAGTCCTTTTGTTTTGAATATAATGCACTTTTGTTTTATCACAACGTGTGAAACCTTTTAAGTTGTGAGAGAATACTTATGTAAATCTACAGAACACGTTTCAGCAGCTCTGAAAGCTTGATGTCAGACGAGGCCTGATTTCAGAGAACTTACTTTAGCTCTTTGAGATCTAAAAAAACATTTTCACATTGCTGTAGCATATACCTGTTACATTTTCAGCCACTAAGGAGGGTTTCTTTATAAACCTGCTGACCCTGCACAGGCACGACATGCCCGTCAGGCTGTAATAAGCCCCCCATGGGGGCTACATGTGGGGGTCCGACGCTCACCTTCCAGTTTCTGGATCTGATATTGGTGTCAAATCTCCTGACTTTGTCTTTATATTATTAAAACTGATAAACGGAAATTAAAATGAATATAAAATATACTTCTGGTTTTTGTGACGTCTTGGTTTACTCGGCTCACACAGATGAGTGAGGACAAAACAGAGGATGGTTTTCTGTGCAGGCTTTAGTAATAATAATACTAAATGAGTATATTAATATTAAATAATAATACTAAATGAGTATACTAATATTAAATAATAATACTAAATGAGTATACTAATATTAAATAATAATACTAAATGAATCATAAACATTGTCTCCTTTCAGGGTGTTCAAAGAATCTTTAAAATAAATTGTTATAATAAAATAAAATGTTTAAGTATTAAAAGAATTTAAGAATATTTTAGATAGTAAGCATCATTTAAAGATTTGATATTTACCTATTAATAGTAACTTAAAAACTCTAAATAAATTGTCTATATTAAATTAAATATTTAAATTAAATGATTTTGGAATAATTTACTTGATATGTTCTTATATGTATTTGAATTTAATTTTAATTTTTAATTTAAAAACAACAACATACAAACGGATTGATTTCTGATTAGCATTTATTCCTCGAGCAAGCAAGCAACAATAAATATTTATTTTAGCAGTGACAGATAAGGGACTGTTTTCCATTTGTTCTTATTAAACTTAGTTTTTTATTTATGCCTTTATTTGTTTGTCTGTTTGTGATCGTAGGGTAATTCAAGGGCATTTTAAAGGGATAATAAACCAGTAATGTTGTCAGACACATTCATTTAGTCTTAATATCCTCTGCTTTTATTCTTGTTACTAATCAGCACTGTTGCTGCTTTGATCCCCAGAAACTGTTTTGTTTTTTTGACCCTTATATTTGTAGCAATCCACAGTACATCATATCTACTGCTAATTATTTATGGCTTTTATTAGCCACTTTAACAAAAAGCATATTTGAAGTATATTGCTATAGAAACAAAAACCATCATGTGTTATTTTTTATGTTAGCTATGATAGCATATATTTTGTTTAGAAGAACAGATCTCTCTCTTTCAGACCTGAGGAAAACAGCGGTCCGTCTCTATAAACAGATACAAAGCATGTCCCACAGTAAGTTTTGGTACAATTTTAACCGCTTCTTTTCTCCTTTTCTCTCCTGCAGTATATAACAAATCATCAAAGCCGGGATTAAAAATTTCGTGAAGGAGCAGCTTTGACTTCTGGAAGACTTAAGCGTATTAGCTTTAAAACCAAGATGGGAGTTTTAAGTGATGTATAGCAGACTTCAAAGATGTTTTAATCTGTCAGTAGGCATATGATCTTGCACAGACTATTTATAAGGACACAGTGTTTTCCTGACTTTATATCCTAATCAATAGCTTCTCCAGCTTATCCAAGCCTGATCTTGTGTTTTGTTAACCATTTATTAAACAGCTGTAAGTCCTTTTGGATTTTTTTACGAGTTTCCTTTATGGTCTTTAGTAGAACAGCATGTACTGATTATTAAGTGTTTAAATCCTTTGTGGTATATTTTTAATAAACTATTTATGGTTTAAAGGTTGTAACTGCACTCCTGAGACCTATCCATGCTGATGTACATCTGGACAATTGAGTCCTGAAAATGTAACCAACAATGTATAAACTTCATTGTATTAAATAATAAAACATTAAACTAAGTGGTATTTATTTTTACAGGGAACAGTTGCATGCTTTTTTTCCTGCTGTACAGGTGTGCCTGTGGTAACTTCAGAGGACATAATATCATATATAGAGTAAAGTGAGCGTGTCACCAGTAGGTTAAAAGTAATTGCAAAAAATGTCTCAGTAAAGGGACTGGCAGAAAAACTTATATCTAATCCATTACTGTCATACTTTTTGATGCCACTGTAAGTTCATGTAGTGCAAGATTTCTGCTCGTGGTAGCATACACTTTGTTTGACAAGTTATAAAGATATGGACATTTCACACAAAGTCCTAAGGTAAGGTCATTAATTTTTTGAGCTACATAAAACCATAACAGTAAATACAGAATAAAGAGACATGACACATGACACACTGTTACATTAGATAAACTTAATGAATGTTTAAACTTACAAATTTCTAACATTATATATATATATATATATATATATATATATATATATATATATATATATATATAAACTTATATATAATGTTATTTCTAATCTATTATATATATATATATATATATATATATATATATATATGTGTGTGTGTGTGTTTGTGTATATTTAAGCAATTCTTCATACCATACAGATAAACAGAACTTTACTTATTAACAAATGTGAATTATTTTTAATGGATAAAGTGAATAAAAATACTTTTCTTCCTAAAAAATTTCTCCACAGTAAAAAAATCTTCCACAGGGTGCACAATCCTCCACAAAATATTTTTAAATCAACGGCAGGATGTACTGTGAACAAGAAAAGCTTCTGATTAATTCAGATTCATTCATTTATTTATTTTTATCACATAGCCTATGTGCTTCCAAAGCAAAAGCCAGTGTTTGTTACTTTAGGTAATTCAGCAATATTACTGAAGCTTTTAAAAAAGAACATCTTTGTGTTTCTTTTACCTATTTTTCCAACTTTCCAACTTTTTTCCAATCTTTATTATGTATCATTGTCTGTGGTTTGGCAAACAAGATTTAAATATTATTTTTAACCACGTAGTTACAAATGAATTCCCTTCAATTGCTTTTAAATGTATTTTTTGGTAATGTAAAAATCTTGCCATGTAATGTAAAGCAGTTTTTCAATGGTAAGCAGTTTATTCTATGAGTTTTTTGTGCTCTTAAAATTACTACAGAAATATAGTGTTAAAGCACATGCTGATTCTGTTGCATTTGTTTAAGCTGAAGGTGTCATGCTTGCATGATTTTGTGGAGCAGAATGTTGCCGTGTTTGTCTAAGAAACTGAGAAACTGACGTCACTCTCCCTCATTTAAAGTGAAATGTGGCAGTGTGATTTCATGGATCAAGAAAGAATCTGAATGTGTTTTCTGTGCTTGGCTATAAATAGCAGATAACGGCTCTTTCCAAATCCAGAAATAGGTTTTCGGGAATTGGATTCCAAGCCAGCACTTTCCATTTAAACAAGCAAATATACAAGACATACATCAGCATGTCAAATTAAGAGTGCCACCTTAAAACTCTTCCGTGTGTAAACCCTTTACTTTTACAAGACAGTTTTCTTCAATTACAGTAAAACTTTCTGGCATTAGGAGACATTTTCAGACTTTTAAAAATGTAAAAAGTAAAACGTTCTTCTTACCATTTAATTTATGATTTCATTGATTTGATTAGTTGCATGCTATGAAAGAATAAAATACTAGTGAAATGTATTAAATTTTAGTGATCTGCAGTGCATATTTCACTACATATTCACTAAACATATTTAGACATTATATATATATAAATATACAATTAATATTGTATATTTTATTACATTAAATTAGATATTATTTCTGTTATCATTTTAAACATTAGTTAGTAAATATATATTAATTAATTCTACATGATAATTGCCTTTGGATCTTTTGATTTTTATCAACACTGAATTATTTAAATGATTTCCTTAAACATAATTGTGTCATTAGAGATTTTCTTACAATTCTTAAAAGACAAATGAAGGTCCTTAAATTGAAATTCAAAGTCCTGCTACTGCTCGTTTAATCTTTAATAAAAATATTATGATGCATAAGGACCAACAGATCATTTGTGTTGTGTTGTGACTTTTTAATTAAAATAAATACTTGGATTTTGTGTTCAATTTACTTCAATCCGAGTTTATATCAGATACTCTTTTTTCTGTTATAGGATTTTTGTTTTACTTACTACTATAGTAAATAGTAACTATACAAACAGCTATTTTCTTTTTTCTTTGATAGATGCTGTCATCCCCTGGAAATGTACAAGGGCATAACAGACCTGCCAGAATGCTGAAGTCTACTGTATATCAACACACACGTACACATACAAGAGTGCTGTGTGTAATACTGGCTGTGTGACTTTGATCTGTGTATTTGCCTTGTACTTTGTCAAAAGCAGTCTTAGAGGCAGAGATGTGTGTGTTAAAGTATGAGCTCCATTGAAGTCTTACAAAATGTGAAACTTTCTTCCTCTTTTCTTACAATACTCATATCCTCTCAAACATTTTAAGAGTTTTTATTATGTGGGCAGAAATCTTTTTCAGAGTTTTTTTTTCTGTTTATTAATACAGAAGGCAGGTTCCCACACACAGAACAATGTGTTGGTCAAGCGAGGCGACATTGTCAGACTGGTGTGGTCCAAATAAAACGACATCATGCTGGAAGGCAGCAGCTGTGGCAAAAACCAAATGCAGCCAGACGCTTTGCTGATTCACTGTACATTCAGTCAGTGACCTAACAGACAGCATTTTGTTTATGAAGGTAATTAAATTTGGTGTAGACAAGCTTCCAAGGCACCAGAACATCACCAAATATTTGGAAAAAGATATTTATATTTAAGATTCAAATATTTTTTTTAGATTAACAATTAAAAACTCTATAGACTGTGCAATATACATTAAATATATATAAAAATAATAATAAAAATATATATTTTAAATATATATTTAATATTTAATTATTAAATAATAAATACATATATTTAAAACTACAAATTGTTCCCAAGCTAATTTTTTAGATAATGTCCTGATACAAAAAGTGTCATAAAGAAAAATCGCTTTATAAAATTATTTATTATTTAAAAAAATAATAATTTCCACCATTTGCCAAACTGCACTGGATTATGGGATATCACAGGCAAATGATACATCTGTGCAACATTATCACAGACATCTCAACAGACAGCACTTTCAGGTGTTGAACACAGGCATTGTGAGAAGCAACATGATCTAAGAGAATAATTGCACCTGGTCATGTGATGTGGTTCACATCTCTGACGAAACACTAGCACATGTGCAATTCTCTACGAGTGTGTGCTTGCTATTCACTCTCTTCAATTAATTGACATTGTTCTCCCTGTTCCAAACCCCTGCGAGCTGAGATTATGAATGAAGCAGAACACGGCTCGTAACGCGGCAGACGTGTTGATGGAAAGACTAGCGCAGAGTCAGAGGAAATTGCAGATGGTATCGGTCAAGTTCAAATGCACTTTCACCCCCTTCCCTCCCGTTCCCTTCCTGCTATTCTTCTCGTCGCACAAACGGCCGTCAGCTAGGTATGCGCTCTTTCATTGTGTTCAACAGGGGGTCCCTCACTTCAAACTGGACCATCTAAAAGAGGGCTGCAAAGTCCTATGGAGTCCCCTGAGCCGTGAGCGGAGCAGACAGGCGTGACTGGGTCGGCGGACATCAAAGGGCTCTCCATCCTGCTCGCACTGTGCCCCAGCGCCCTCTCCACCCGTCCTGCCACGCAAGCCTGAACGAGCTTCATTAGGACACCGCATGTCTGCTTATTGATAACCAGACCCAGAAGAAAATGGAGGAGTTTTCTATGCAGACTTTAAAGGGAAAATGTGTAAACGTCAACGTTTCAACCCGTCCTTGCCATTAGAAAA
This sequence comes from Beaufortia kweichowensis, assembly GCA_019155185.1. Lineage (NCBI taxonomy): Eukaryota > Metazoa > Chordata > Actinopteri > Cypriniformes > Gastromyzontidae > Beaufortia > Beaufortia kweichowensis. Next base: position 7,979,723 of record CM032811.1, read on the forward strand.
GGAAAGTAAAGACAAAAGCTATAAAGCCTCGTTGGGCTGCTTGACAGAGACGTGGAAGGTCCCAGGGTTCATTGGGGATGCCATCAGGTGAATAGGCTTTGAAACGTCCCCATGGATGAGAGCGTAGTGGGTGGTGCTCCCCTGAGAGACGGCGGAGCGGAGAGCCCCCACTCATTCGGTCCTCTCCGGGTTTGCACACAGCTTCTCAAGTGGCCCATGAAAGCCCATTACCTCCTTGTGTAAGGGCTTAATTGATGCTGAAATGCAGAGAGACAATGGTGCGCAGAAACCTGAGTGAATGTAAGTATGAGTACAGCACTTCCCCATAGCATTAAGGGTGGCATAAATGACAATAAACTGCTTTGTAACTCTGCGATATGGCCCTATATATCTGCTGCGAGCCGAGTCCGCCTCATTAGAGAGGCCCTTACACAAAGACGGCAATCGGTCAGGAGGCACACGGGTGACTGCCACCGCTTGCATCATTAGCCATCCCACCGGTGCCATGTGATACAGCCCAGCGTCTACACCAGCAGCCATATCATAAAAGAGACGAAATCAGCCACCGAAGAGCTCCAACAAAAAAAATGGCTCTTTGCAGAAGCTCTGAAGTGGAACGTTATTGGTTTATTCACTGTGCAGGTGCCAAGAATACACTGCATAGAAGAGGACGCAATAAAAGGAATCTCCTGAAGATTGCCAATAGATGTTTTTTCTCATTTAAATGAATTCTGCTTGTTTGGTAAAGTGTGTCACTTTTCAGTACTAAACTGATTTTTTCTATCCCATCTTAATAAGCACAGACAAATATTAGTAGGGCATTGGTAGGGTTGTGATCAGAGGTTTGGGGCGGGAATATCCGTTTGTTTGGAAACAATAATTTCTGCAATTCTGGTGACGCTGGTAGCACAGAAATAACACAATTACGGTTTTAAAGGTACAAAAAAACATAAACAAAATCTAAAAGCTGGTATCACTGCATTACCCAGCTCCCCTTGTGTTACAGCCCGTTACCATGGAGATAAGCACAAGTGCTTCAGCTGCTTCTGAACCCAGATACCTCAGAAACAAAAATCATACTGCACTTCAAAGCAGCAAGCACTTTTTCTAAATTATTGAAATGTGTCACTTTGTCAATTTATTTTATACTCATTTCATATTGTTATTTTTAATAGAATTTCTTGATCCCCATTTTTCTTGCATTTAGTGATTGGTAGGAACTGTACTGAGGATCAATGCGCTCAATACTGTCTTAAATCCGTTATCAGGTACAGAATCAGCAGTGCTTATGCTTATCTACATAATTCACTAATCTTCTCCTTATGTGTCTTATTCCATATTCTCAAAGTGCTCCATAATCTGTACCCCCTCAAACCTCTGCTTTTTCCTTCCTCGTTTTGCCCTGAACTTCCTTCTCACCAGTTCACACACCAGGACTCTGCAGCCTGTCTATTTTATCACTTCATCGTTGCTATATGGCTTTTTAATGCACTTTTATCTCAAACATTACATTATAATGATGTTACTTTATCACTCACTTCACTTAAACCGCCTGCAGACCATAACTCAATACTCCTTAAAGATTAAAATAGTAGATTTAAAGGCATAGATCACCCCAAAATTATTTAAAAGTAATACAATATAATACAAAAATTAAAACTTTATTCACCCTAATTTTATAAATCAATATGACTATTTTTATTCTGTTGTACACAACAGAAATTTTAGAAAAGGTTGACAGAGGCTGTAAGGCACAACCATGTGATATCATCTCTTTAACACAAATTGTTTCGTTTTTTAAATAATTTCTCTAATTTTAAGTACTGTATATCGTATTAGTAGCTACCAACACAAGAAACTAAACAAAGACATACATTTATTAAGTTATTTTTTAACCCATGTTTGGGTCAAAAAGGACAAACCCAACCATCAAGTTATAAATTAACCTTTGCTGATCTGCTTTAGCCCAGAATGCTGGGTTGTTTTAACCCATAGTTGGGTCAAATATAGACATTTTCTAAATTAATTTTACTTAACAACTGGGTTTGTCCCTTTTTGATGCAACTATACATTAATAAAATAACCCAGTATTTTTTAGAGTGTAAATATAAACCCATATGTAAGCTTACATATGTAGAAAAACAAGAGGTTAGTTTGTATTTAAAAATCTATGCTCCAGTCTAAAACTATCATATTTTAACTAATATTGTAATCTAACTTATTTTTGAACTAAATATGTCAAAATGAATATGATTTCTCTGATCAACAATACAGTTGTACACTGAAGCAAAGCCCTATGCCATGAGAAAGAAGACTTCCTCATCTTGTATGTGTGACTTTACTGTGTGCAGTGAGGCAGTAAAATCTGAAGGCAATTACCATGGAGAGCGCACACTCCTGAACTAGCCAGCCTATACAAGCACGCTGTGTCCTCTAATGAGGTGTGACCAGTCTCATGAGTTACCATGGAAACTCCCATCAAGCCACTGCAATGTTATCAAACCTTCTATATGATAACTCCCTCCTCGTCTGTATATAGTAATGATGTTTAATTGCCTGAAGGAAAATTTATTGGCTTGCTCGCTGTGAAGCAAAATGATACGATGCACAAAATCCTGTACTTGGATTTCAGTTATTAGTAGGAGAGACTGTAAAATGTTGAAAAATGGTCAAATTAATAAACAACAACAAACAATACGTGTTATTATTGAATACACAATACAAAAAGATAATTGTAACTGGTAATTTGTATGGCGCCATATGGGAGATGTCAGTCAGTTATGAAACTAATTACTGCTTTTATATTGCTTTATAATGTGCTAAGATCCTAATTATGCAAAAAAATGTTAAAAAGATCAAATATTATGTTAATTAAATATTTTTGTAAACTATTTTTTCAGCGTCTTACTGTCTCTATCACCCTTTTAAGTGTAATAAAATGTAATTTAAATGTCTCTCTGCTCTTTTATGTTTTAATAGTTTTGTGCATTTTACATTTTATCAATTTAAAAATTAAATACTTGTCAAATTGAAGTAAAAATCATATAAACAATATTTTGTAGTTTTTCCATTCTTGACCAAGACCTTAATGTACTGAACTGGAAATGGCACTTTTTAACTGAACTGCATGAATGAGGTAGGAAAGTGAAACTATGTGGGAGGTATGTGTCACTTAGATTCATTCAAACAAGCGTCACATTCAGTTAACCGTACTGAAGATGCCCACTGGTCTTTGAGTGAATAAAAATGGAAGAACTCTGGTTGACAGGCTGACTTCTACACAGACTATAGGTTGGAACACAGAGTTCTGTAGGCACCATCTGATGCCCGACAGTGTCTGGTCACCACACAGTGGTTTTGTCCACTAGTGGCACATTCCTTCCTCTTGGTCAATCTTATGTTTATTTCCAAGGAGCAGTCTTTTTCCCAGGTCCCTCTTGGCCTCCGAGCGAAGGGTTTTGGCAGAGATCCACGTCGCACAAAAGGCCTGAGCATTCCAGCTGTCTGTGTCTAATCCCCAGTGTCAGTTCGTGTTAATGTTGCGGCGTGAAATCTGAAGGCGCAAAGCGGCGTGGAATATTAAAAAACCATCGTCAGAATTCCTCTGATAAGTCAACTAGTCTGCTGGTGGCATCAGAGAGGATCGTGTGCTGCCATCATGGAGGTTTTAAGGCCTCCACCTGAATGGACGTGACAGCTGCAGCGGACTGAGGTAGTGACGGAGAGGATGTTGATGAACACTTGAATCCTCAGAGAATTGCTTTGGAGTGAAAAGGAAAGAGAAGAAAGTGACTGACACAAGACTAAAGCAGCATTTCCGTTTTTTTCTCCGTGCCCCCTCAGCCTGGAAAAACAGACAATGGGCGAATGACACGGCTGTGTGGACAGCCGATTATCTCACATCCCTTGGCCTCATCCCTCCCACCTCCTCCATGTCTGAATCTTCACAAACCACTGATATCTTCAAGTGTAATTCTCCATATGCACAATTCCTATCCTATCTCTATTTGTTTCTGCCTGTATTGTTATAACCGCTCCAAGGTTGTTGGACTAACTATCATAATACTGTAGGAACAGATCACCCAAAACTAAAAAAACCTCTCATAACATGCCAAATGTGTACCGTATGACTTTCTTTCTTCAGGTGAACACAGCGGAATAATTTATATTAAAATTAAAACGTTATCTTCTTGTCTTATACAGACTTTAAAATGTTAAATCCTAAAAAAAACATTCATCCATCATAAAAGTCATAAATGACTCCACTGGGTTAATAAATGTCATCTAAAGTGAAGCGATACAGTAACTTAATTGGTTCTTGTGTGTTTTGTGACAAAATATATTATGAGTAGACACAAGACATTAGAGAACAAATGAGATTTGAACTTAGCGACATATCGGCATATTTGAATTAAGAGTTATTTGGATTACCTTAATGATGGATGGATGTTCTTTTTGAAGCTTCAACATCTTAAATCCTATAAAAGAATATAACATGACAGTAATTTAGTATAGACTAATGTGTTCAGTGTAAGCAAAGACAGTCATATACAGCTGAGATGACATGACGGTGAGTAAATGATGAAAATATTTATCAGCTATCGAGACTTGATCATCTGACTTTATCTAACTCTCAATCAAACAGTTCAGGAGGGATGTCCTCTTCTCACAGCAGATTGATCACTGGAGAGCAGCGTACTTGACATTTTGCCTGGCTGTGGTTTGATAGGGAAACTGTGATAAAAGCAGCTACAATGGGTGGTCAGTTAGACACGGGCAGGTGGGGAGGAGCTGGACCTCTCGCAGGAGAGACCGGTAGATATGGAACCCGCTGTTTTCTGATGATCTGTCAGTTTGAGAAGGACAGGCTGTTTGTCTGTGTGGATCTCATTATCACATCAGTGTCATCTTTCTCTGTTTTTATCCAGCAGGCAGATCACACCCCTGTGTCAGGATGAAACCTGCCACAAAGCTGCTTTAAAAAAAACTCTTTATAAATATAGAGCGACTTTCATGTACATTAATGGTGAGAAAGTGGGGCAAGATGTGTTGTGTTGGTGAATTGTGTATAATTTTGGCACACAATGATAAATTTAGACGGATGAATACTAATACTGTAGTTGCATTTCATGACATCAACTGAAATTTTAAGATCTCTTTGAGACGTTAAAGTGACTTTTCAAAAAAGTTGAATGATTTGTAAATACAGTAGCCTACGTATGATTGATGTATAATTTAAAATTCAAATATACACTTGTTTCAACTCATTTTTGGGTCAAATATATTTTCTAGGTTAATTTAACCCAATGGTTGAGTTTTTTTTTTTTTAACAAAAAACCCACTTATATTACACTTTTACAGAATCATTGAGAAAAACAATTTCAAAAAATGCAATTAATTTTTCTGGCATATAGAACTTTACTTTTACATGTTTTTACCATAAAGCAATTTTCTCACACGCTGCACATCCTTATATTTAAGATTGCTCATGTTTACAGCTAAGACATGTTATCAGCAAGTGTTATAAAGCAAAAAAAAAGAAAGAATTACAAGCAAAAACATTACTGGTCACAATACTATGGGGTGTTTGGATGTTGGCGCCAAACTTAAGAAACTTCCTGACACACAATCTATCTTACGTTAGTAGGTTGACATGGTGTTTTCCCACATTGAACTTGTTAGATCTTAACTTTGGACAAGATTGGTGGTTTCTGTAATATGGATCATGATACCCAGCAGGTTGCGTTTTTCCCTGCAGGTTCCTTAAGAATCTTTGCCAGCAAGTCAACCAAATGCATTGCTGGCGAAAAAAAAACATGACAATGCTTGTCTACTCACAACTGTGAACCAGCACCAGATCTATCCAGCATAAACCAATGTGGATCAGCATGGAAACAGATGCTGATCTAATCTATTCTTTTCAGCAGGGTTGTACTGTACGTTTCCAACACAATCTCTTTAGATGTTCTTGTTGCATGATAATCTCTTTGTGTTCTAACCCTCTTATAAAAGAAACTGTAAAATAAACAGGAAACCCATTTTTCTTTTGAATGTTGCAGGTTTAGAATAGGTTTCAGAAATTGAATTTTGCAAATACAAGCTTACTGTTCTTCTTAAAACAAGCATCAAAGTTTTAAGGTGCATTCACAGAAGGTAACGCACACGAGCAGATGTCTACTAGAGCGAGACGTCCCAGCAGACTTTCGGAAGGGTAGGGGGGTCTGCTGGTCGGCTTCGCGAGCGAGATGGTGCACAGCTTTATCATGTTTCTCTCCGGCTCCAGGTCTTTGTTTGGGACGTTAAGAGCCAGAGTCTAGAATGCCAAACTATGTTCTTAACAGTCAGCTATCTGTCGCTCTCATCTGTGGCCTAGATGCGAGCACCATTGCTACCTGTTCAAAAACAAGGAAAAAGGAAAGGGGGAAGAGACAGAGCACAAGGACAAAGCTGGGAGCGGAGCAGCAGAACACAGTGTCTGTTGTGTATGAGTGCAGGCTTGGCACAAACAGTGACTTTTCTGTAAAACTATCCCACTCCTCCCAGGCCTCTGACTGGGCTCTCAATACTGCCTTTGTCCTTTCACATCACCAGTGACATTGAGAAGCCAAATCTAGCAACACCTGGCCCCTCGCAGCCTCACGAGCACATGAAGTTTAACGCAAAAAAACGACCTACACTCCTGCATGAGACGTATGGGGATTAATTGTGACCCTGTCTGTAAAATCCAGGCAAAAATCGTGAGATCAGAAGCATCAAAGTGTCACAGCCATAAAAATGATTAAAAGTAATGTGTTTATTGCTGCAAATGATAGATGATATGATGGATTGAGATACAGTGCACTCTATTAAAACAACACAAGATGTGTCTAGTTAAGGACAACACATTTTGCATTACTTCCAACTCAACTTGTGTTGTCCCCTTTTATTTACTTAACACAAAATCAAGACAAAATGACACATAATGTGTTGAACAGCATAACACAACATTTTTTTAATAAATAACACATCCTTTTTGAGAGTGCATTACAATTTTCCATTATTATTTAAAACCAGTGATTTTAAAAATGAATTTTACGATTTTATTGACACTACGGTTTTCCACAAAAAATACTTGCTACCTAAACATTGATTTTAATCTTTGACATGGCTATACTCAAATTAATATTAAAGATATTAAGGTTATATTTTTACAGAATGTTCTTTACATAATCTAGGATGATTTTATGTAGAAAACAGTAAATCAAAAAAACTACTTTTGCTGGGTTCATAAAGACTGGGTCACATTTTGTTAACCAGCTGTAAGATTTGACATTCTTGTGTTTTACTTCTCAGAAAAACATTAGCTAATCTCATTTTCCTTTAGCTATCTTTGCTCAACTTAAAAGCAGGACATACTGCATAATTTATGAGTACTCTTTTTAAAGCTATTAAAAGGTATGATTCCCGGATTTCTAGGGAGTTCCAACCCAAATCAAATATTTGTCACAGTCATAAGGTTGGTCGCTGGGACACTTCCAAATAAAAGTATGCTTGTACGTGGAAGGGTTTGTGTCCTTCATGCAGCGGCTATGAATTATTTTGTAGAAACATCAGAAGAGCAAGGACAAACTAAACTCAATTACATTTTATCGTAGTGGCGCTTTTCACAAAAATATTTTGTAAAGCCGTCTTTACTGAGTGCCAGGAATGGGTGCGATATCAAGGCCAAGCACATGTATTATAGCCCAAGGTTGCAAATGTAAAAAATATGAAAAAAATAAAAATCACTCTTTTTGTCCAAAGTGGATCACAGGGGTACAGATATCTTTATTTCAGTTACAAATTATACTGCTGCAAAAATAACTGAGGAATTATTGCAATGCAATGTGGTGTGATGCCAGATGTTTAACATTTCTGAATCTGTCGCATCACTCGCTGCATGTACCATTTTAAGAATTCCTGCATTCTAACCCTAACCCTAGTATACAAAGTCAAGTGAAATATTGGAACACAGCTTAAATATATGTCATGGAATCAAATGTCCTGGAATCAAAATCTTTATGTTCGGTGCACAAAACTTTGGACAGCCAATCCTTTATAAAAAAAACCTCAAATAATGTTCATGTAAAATCAAACCAACGATGGAAATCATAAAGCAACGATGGAAATGCAATCACTCGAAAAGATTGTTTTTCTTTTCCTCATCAGTGCAGAAAGGCTGCAGGAGGAAAGGAGAGCGTTAACCGTCAGTTTTTGCTCTGCAATACGATATGTTCAACAAGGCAGGGAGGAAAGATGAAAGGAAACAGAAGTGCTGTTGGAGTCTGTCTACAGGAAGAGTCTGATTAGAGGTGAGCCTGCAGCCGGCACATTGGCCGAGGAGACAGCCAATCACAAAGGCAGCCGGGGAGGGTAAAACCGGTTTGCCTGTGGCCAGTCGTCTAGCTCCATGTCTTTTTACTCTTGTTAAAAACAATGCGTATAGTATTAACCGGATGCTTAATTACAATATGAATTTACATTGTGTAATTAAAGTCATGTGTAACATGTACTGTAACATTTCAGATCACGTACACTGACTACATGAATTATTAATGAATTTAATGGCTCACTGGTGTTTCTTGTAATGTGTATGCTCATGAATATTATCAAAGCAAACACATGTCTGGGAAAGTAACATGTACTGTATTGAACTTGTTACAACAGTTCAAATACAACAAGGGTAGAGTCCCTTGTGTCTGTGAGGGCTTGTAGATTATTTTTCCTGTGATAGGAATTTTAGTTAGTGGGTACAACAAACATCTCGCACATAGTTCAAAAATCATGATCATTTAAACTGTAGTAGCATGATTTCAATTCTCAGAAGAGGATAAGAAGTTTTAATGCCAATTGTTTTAACCAATCAGAATGTGTTTTGAGGTATATGATTTTTTATTATTCTATAAAATGTTTTAGACAAAATATTTCATAGGTCGCTTTGGATAACTGGATAATCTGCTAAATGAAAATATGTAAATGTAGATTGTCCGCTTGGAAGAAAAACATGTCACCTGCAAAATCTTTTTTTGGTCTCAGATGATATTTTTGTCAATACTAGCTTGGAGTTACATAATCCCTCTTTGATTTATTGTGCAAAATGTTGTCCTGTGCCTCACAGGCTCTGCCAAGAGGCCATCGAGCAGCGTTCCCTTCCAGCTTTGCCCTGTCAAAGTGGGAGCTTTACTCAGGACCACAGTATACCTATTCATGTGGCAACCGAAAGTCTAGCCAGCAGACCGTGACGGTCTGTATCACAATGTCGGAGTAAGCACACATGTCAGCTATCAGTCTCCTCTCTCTCAGGCTCAGAGTTGGCAGCGCTGAGCGAAAGGGTCAATTTGCTGCATCAATGCCATCGGAAGCTGGCGCACACTCATATGGCACAGATTCCAGACCCCCTCTCCCCCCAAACACTGAGCGGCACTGATTTCATCCGTACCCCCCCACGCACACCCCAAACCACCCCCACCCCGACGTGGCCTGCTCACTGCTTCACTAAGTCTCTGGAATTAGGGATCAGGGGAGGAGATTTGGTGTTTTCCTAAAACTCGGAAGTTGGCGGTAGAAGCTGATAAGAGGAGTGCCGGAGATATGAGTGAGAACGCCAAAGATCAACGAGCCACGGATACAGGTGTTGTTACTATAGATACACGCTCCTGTTACAGATGATAGTCAAGGATGCCGACGGAAGTGGTTGGTTATGTAAACACTAACTGTGATTTTAATCGGCAGTTCGTGCAGAACTTCATGACCCCCTATGGAACACAATATTTATCAATCATGCCACACACTGTCCCCATTGTCACAGTTCTTTCTTTCCCTCCTTACCATTCCCCAGCTCATAGCAAAACCTTTGTATCGCAGCGTAAGTGGAATCTGAAAATAAGCTGAAGTGCAACGGAAATGCAACGCAGACCGCAGAACAATAGCAGACTACGTGGCTCAAAACAAACGTGGCTTTTATGAAGTGAGGGTGTCGTTTGCTAAAGTGGGGTGGGGCGGTGGAGCTCAGGCAGGGAGGAAATGACAATATCCACACTGTCCCTGGCAGTGGCAGCGGTGTCGATCCAGGCGCCGTCATGACTGAGCACCAACACACATACAGAGCCGAAGAACACAGACTCTGAGGAAACGTCTATCTTCACATGCACTGAGAGCCCTGCTGGCACAGCACGGGGAAATAATTATGTTTCCTATGTGTTGCTCGTAATGATGCGTTGAAAGGTGAAGGAAGTCATTGATCACTTACTTATAGCTAGTCCTGTAGCTCAGCTGTAAAGTGCTGAATATGAGGTCATGGAAGTGATAAAATGCATATAATAAATGTTGCTTTGGACAAAAGCATCTCTCCAAGTTTAAGTATATATTTTTCAAGCCATAAAAAGTAAGGACAACTAAGTTGAAAGTTGAAAAGTGTAAATATAATAAAATAAAATGGCTCAACCAATGGCATGAGTTTGATGCATGTTTGAAAAAAGAAAGAATAAGAAGAAATAAAAGAATAAATTCAGAATTACCATTCGATGTTACAAGTGACATAAAAGATCTATTAACTGCGGCTTGCACTGACTTCCTAAAATAGCTGTTATATGTCAAAGACAAGTTAAAATGCATAGCAATGTGTCACAACATCCAGTATACCATAAGTGTTGATTTTTATGGGCTATAAGAAGCTGAAAGTGGCTGAGGGTATTTTTGGCACCGAGTTCCATCCACACACAGCATGTTAAAAAGGTGCTAACTATACATCCATCTGCCAGAAGTCCTCAGCAAATATTTACAATTAATAAAAAACCTGCAACCAGACCGAAAAACATAAGATGCCTAATACACGGGAAAAGCTTACTAAAGATTAATTCAAGTGTAAACAGCAAAGACGTCTCTTTCGCTGTTTGTTTGAGATGACCCACCAACAGAAAAGAGAATGCCGAGAACAAGCTCTAGGCCTGGCATTGTTTGTCTTTCTCACGCTGAGCTCGCAATGCTTTGAATGTCTTGACTCATTTGGCTGAGGCCAAAGACAAATAATGTTCACTGCATCTGTACTTGTAAAAAATGTCAATGTTATTTCTGGATGTAGCAGGTAGGACATTTCTAAGATAGGTGTTCTGGCATATAGACACCCGCAAACATCAGCTACCGTTGCTTGTTTACCTGCAGATCCGAGACTGTCTGTACTTCCTGTCTGAACAGGATGTTGGGACAATGCCACAGCGTCTTCAAAGTTGCACAACTCTCTCCGCCTGGATCTGAATCAGCAACTGGGGTGGAGGTGGTAAGCCTGCTCAACTGTGCCCAGTGTTTGTGGAGATTTGGCCGGTGCTGATGGAGACTTGGTGACATCTCTCCTAAGCTAAACATAGCAACCTGAGCGCAGCCACGTGTAACAGGAGACAGTGCAGTACTGTGTACATTTCAAAGCTTCACCATGTTTGAGAGGCCCAAATGAGGGGAATTCTGAACTCGTACCTTGAGTAAAGGGTTTATCGAAAGCAAACTGATCGAAACTGTCTTTGGGCAGAGCGGGTGAGGAGATGACCACGTACACTTAGCAGTTGGGAAAAATGAACTGTTAAGACACAGCTGGTTTCCATGTTGCCGAGCTTTGTTCTGGCAAGCATTCACCAATCAAGAAGGAAAATGAAAATCAAAAGGGGGGGTGGAACCTTCATTGTCTGGATCTGTTAAGATCTTTTTTATTTGTGATGTAATATTTGTCAGTTAGCACTACTAAAGAGTCCTGTTGCTAGGAGAGGAACAGCACCATTCCCCTTCATTGGCCAAAAGGACCTGCACGACTGTCCAATAAAAACTGGACTTGGACAGCACTAGCTTTCCAGACACAATTACAGTGTATTTATATAATATACAGTATAAATATATTTCATATATTTACATAAAACAAGCCTTTGGAGGTTAAAACCTTTGAATGTTCTCTAAAGGAAGGGTCAATATTCTGAATATATATGTCTGTCTGTGAAAACCAGATTAATGTCTCAAAATCAACTTATGAGGCAACAAGCAAATTTGGTTTCACCTATAAATCATTACTCATTACTCATGTCATTACTGTTATATGTTATATTTTCACAAAATGTTCTTTACATTATGTAGGATGGTTTTTTGTAGAAAAACAGGTGGTCACAAAATAAATGACTTCAGCTGGATTTTTACAGACAGGGTCACAAATATTGGTCACATTTAACTCAGCTTTGGAGAGCTGGAAAATTTTCAAATAATCTCCCCAATATCAAATTTACGTAAGATATGTATGCTTTTCTCCTTGTAAAACCAGGTTATTTCAAAGCAAATCTATATAAAGAGAGGTTTTTCCATTTCTAACTCTTAAACCTGATGCCAAATCCTTTCAGACTTGCACTTAATGCCCCACAGTTTATGTTGTGACAGCAGAGCTCCCAATCACAAGAATTTATATGAAAGGGTCAAGGAAGTTATATCACTCTAGAGCAGAGAACAAACTGCCTTCAGCATTAGCCACAGAGGAAAGTCATGACCCATGAGAAAAAGGGCCAAATCCCTGTCATATTAAAATTTAGGGATGTTAAGGAAAAATACTTTTTTCTTATCTAGTTAAAAAAAAGGTTCTCCCATTAATTGTTCCTCATGCTTAACTTACCTAACTAGTTAATTGATGTCTTGTGTCAAACCTGCCCTTGACCTTTTTCTGCCACCTGCCAGATGACCTTTCAACTCCAGGAGTGTGAGATTCAGCAGACTCTTGCAAGACTGACCCTGCTGGACTCGATGCTGACCACACAAATACAGGACACATACAGGCAACGTTAGAAAATCTAAACAGGTGCATCATTTCCACAATAAGAATGAAATCTGATTGTTCTTTATTCTTTTTTTTATGTGTAATAATATGTAAATAAATTTGTGTAATTGTTGCTGTCAAAAACAACAAGACACTATATTAAAATAATATAGGTTATATGCCTTTATTTTAATTGTGATATGATTTGTTTTCAGATCAAAAATGCTTAAAACTTATATATGAATAAATTGACAAAAATTGTTTAAACAACCTTCAACAAAAATGTGTAAATTCTGTATTTACTTTCATGTTATTTAATTTATTTATTTCATTAAAAAGCAGCCCCGGCATTCTACTGTAGATACATCATTTTATCTTCCATAAATAGAAAGTCAGATGAGTAAATGACAGAATTGTATATACTTTTATATAAAAATCCCCTTTAAGCCTAAAAAAACAATCTGCAATCTATAAACTATTTTCCCTGTCATTGGTGTCAGAAATCCAAAACTTTGAATTAATGAAATATGAATAATAAACCGCGCAGAACAAGGAAAGAAAAACATGTCCAGAGATTAAATGCTCCAGTAAGTCACAGGGTTCGTCTGTGCACAAAAATGGGGTATTTCATGCTGGTGCACCCACTACTGGTGTTCCCATTTTTAGTCATATTTCTACCCTGTGGTGTAAAAAAACCCAAAATACAATTATGACAATGAAAACTATACAAAATAGCAAAACAAAATGCTACAATTTCAGACATGGACCTTTCTGTCTGACCTTTTCTCTAAAGACACAGATCCATTTACCACATTGACCTCATGTAATTGCTTGTCCCAGTGCAGCTTCAGCATTGTAAAACTTAACAGCCCTTATCTGCACACGCTGGACAGCTAGCATCAATTACCTGACCATTACAAACAACAAATGGGCCATTACGTTGTGGTAACATACATGTAACATTGTTAGGAAATTAAGAACCACCCTATAAACATTTTATCCAGTTTGTTATAGTTTTTAAACAAATGTTAAGAGACCAGAGAGAAAATATGAATTAAACACGTTAGATTATTAGACGGCAAACCACAAATAAATATAAACAATTCTGCAACAAAAAACTCATCTGTGCTGTTGGTTGTAATATAATAAATAATATGTTTTTGTAATACAATATTAAAATATAATAAATAATACTTTTTTGTAGGTGTTATTATTACAACTACTTTGTTTTATGTCAAATTTTTCTGATTTTATCTAATACGTAAGTAAGCAGTAATAATTAATCTGTCACGTGACGAACTCGTTTACGTCCGTGTTTATGAAGGTCCTTTTTCATTTTCTACTACGAGCAGGTGGACCAAACTTCTCAGAAATGTTTAAACAATTGTATTACATCGAATAATACAGATTTTCCACTCAAAGCATCGACAAATACTTCTCACTGTTGTGAAAGCTGTTACCTCATGTCTTCATTTGCTTATACTGGTTTCGTTCCCGCCAACCTAAAGAAACACGAGCACGCGCTCGTCGCGCTGTAATGTGAGTGAAGGAAAAGACGTGAGAGACCTCTGCTGGTGAAGAGAGAGAGAGAGAGAGAGAGAGAGAGAGAGAGAGAGAGAGAGAGAGAGAGAGAGAGAGAGAGAGAGAGAGAGAGAGAGAGAGCTGTCTATGCGTTTTAACATTGTCTTGATTTGAGTAAACTAGTGTGCGTCAAGTGCAATGACGTCTCGCATTTTTTACACCTGGCACAGTCTTGCGCACTTCCTGTCACGTGAGTATTCAGACAGGCCCACATATAACACCTAAAAAATAACAATAAGTGTACAAGTTACAAAACTTATATTTATGTATTTGGCAGACGCTTTTATATATATAGGCTGATTCTTGATATAACAACCTGTATAATTAAGATGCTAAATAAATTCTAAGATGACAAAGTAACATGTCACATGTGTTTTAAATATTATACATTTATAAAATTTATTAAAATATCTTTTTGTTTAAAGGTTGCTTAAAAGTCTATAATCTTTAAAACATCCCACTCAATCAAATTTAAAGACCTGACCTAATAATATATAATAAACAATAAATGTTTTCTTCACAAAAGTGTGACAGAATAGACCCATTTATCTCTCAAGCGTTCAGCTGTGAAACCGCTTCACAGAGCATAAACAGCATCTCTCCATCTGTGCTGGAGGAGTGTGATTGTGAAGATAAATAAAATAGGACAAGTTCAAATAAACAGAAACAGGAACATGCTGCACATAAAGACATCCATCTTTAATAAACATGTCTAATTGCGGTTCAAATAAAGCCCACGCATCAATAAACACATGACAAAAAGCCTAGGCCTGAAGGCAGAGAAATAAAGCAAACTTTGTTTTAGGTTTTCTTAATTTCAGAAAGGCTTTCATTTCAAGTCAAGTGTAATCAAGCACATAAATGACTTAATTTGTGTCAGATTTAGTGGGACAGGTATGTAGATGGATTGTTTTTGGCTGGTGTAGTGTAGTGGTTGTAGGATCAAACCCACACTGCGCAAACACATTTCTATTTGCCATTAACACCACATGTGCATTTGTGAAGAAAACCAAATCTGAGACATTAAAAAATGTTTTGAAATCTCATCAATGGTGGTGCATCAATGGGTTTAACATTTTTAAAGAAGAAATGTCAGCACTAAATTCTGCAGATACCTTGTAGCGTCACTACCATGGTTAAGTTTGTAAGTTTAAACTTGCTAAACGCATAGTTATATTTCGACATAATATGCATTTACATAAAAATACAATGCCTTAAGATTCTCTGAAAATCACAGAATTAATTTTGTGTTTGCTTAGATATATGATATAGTGATGAGTTTGAGATGACTGGGGATATTCCTTATGAATCATTCATTACATTCACTTACACTTTAATGTCCACTTATAGATTTAAACCTTAAAGTGCAGAAATTGCTTTGGCTTTATTAAGTGTTAAACAGCACTAAATGAATAGTCTGGAACGCTGTGTCAAGTATTGATTATGAGAAATCAATCCTACCACAAAGTGAAAGTATCAAGGCAGACTCAACATTTTTTCACATTTATTTCACCATAAGTGGTTCATAAAACATCTCACACTGTACCACTTAAAAGATTCTGATCTTTAAAACCCTCAGTAGGCAGGCAAAGATTTAAACACAGCAGTGTCACAAGTCACTGCTATGTAAAAATTTTACATCTTATTGACCAAAAACAAACAGGGCATGACAAACATTGCCACAAATGGTCATGAGTGAAGAATACACATAAGAAACAAATAAAAACAATGGCTCAGGACTCACACAAGTGCTGCACTTCAATTGTTAAAAACATTATACAGTGGTAATTCACAATATGTCAATACACACATTTTCTATCATGTTAATCCATCTTTTACAATGACAATTTTTGGTGAGCGTGTGCTTGTGTGACCGCACTGACATACCGCTACATACTGTACTAATCAGTGTGTAATAAGGCAATGTGGTAGTAAATGAAATTATTTCACTGAAAACCACCCTATTAATTTAGTAGTTTGTTTAACACCAATAAACTCCAATCAAAAATTAAACATGACCATAAGCAGTTGAATGTAAACTAGCCATAACTCATTTAAAACCCTTATATATGGGGGAGACCATAACAATTTTAATTTTCCTGTTCACTTCAATTCAAGTAAAAAAAAATAATGTGAACAAAAAATACATTCATAAACAAATGTTATAAGCAAACACCCGCAATCCAGTTCAAAACGTAAATTTAAATAGTACCTTTTCACAATGGTGAGGGAAGGCAAGATGTCTGATTTTCTATAAGCTTGGCACAAGAAAGACCAGAATGAGGCCTAATGTTCAGACAAGAGCTGCACAGCCTTTTGCAGTATGAACCTACAGTACAGCACAACAGTCTGAGAAATAAACACACCGCCCTGCCTGTGGCAGTGTGACTGATAACGCTGGTACAATCTACTTTAACCCAGTTCCCTGAGAACACTAAAGGACTAAAACCAATGGCTGCACACAGGACATGAAACAATATGATTTGTTAGATAAACTGTGTGAGATAAAGGCATACAGAAGATATGGACTGAGCATGTGACTCAAATGTGGGCAACACTCATATTACTGTTAATGAGATGAGAATTCTTATTTTCTTCCAAAAATAATTGATAAAACAATCAAGAGAGATTCAAATTTCACATTTTCAAAAAGCAGAGGGAATGGAAAGTATTGCTGACAAGTCATACATGGATACAAAGTGTAAACAAGGTACCATGGACATATGCAGGCCTACTGACATAAAGTGAAAGTGAAAATTAAATCCTGTGCAATTTATTGTCAACAGCCTACGAACCTCCTTCCCTTTTCAACAGCATTCACTAGTCCTTTTTCATCTGTACACATATGAGGTTTTTTTTTGTTGACATTTTCCTGTTGTGTTTTTTGTGTTGTTTTGCACTGTTGTACCGTACCCATAGCTAGGTGCTTATTTTGGCTTTAAGCAAATGTAATGCTCGTGTGAGAGTTTACAATAAAGGGTCTTTTCCCTGTCTGGTGAGTCGGCTGATCCGATGACAAACTTCTTCACAGTTTGCTTCAGTTTAATGCCTACAAAGTCTAATACCCACATATATTATATATATAAAAAAATAAGTTATTGCGAATCCGAAAAAAGTGCATCTTATATATTCAAAAATAACTCTTTCGCTCCATGCTTTCTTTTCTTCCTTGGGGTCCTGAAACCCAAATCCAGCGTTTCTAAGTGACGGGGGTTCGAGAGGAAGGGGCGTAAGAAAACGTGATGAGGAGGTGAAGGAGGAAAGTGAAGTAGAGTTGTCCAGCTATGCAATTACCATGGGAACATCATCTGAAAAACCACTGATCATGGGAGCATCTTCATCATCATCACCTTCATAAGAAACAAATAACATTAGTAGTAATATTTCTTTTATTAATTTAATCTTTAACACCATATCAGCAACAAAGGCTATATTAACCTGATCCTATAGGAATTTGTATGTATTTTAGAAGTATATAATATAAATAAAAACATTATATTCATAACAAAATAAAAACACTAGATAACAGCTACAAAACAAATAATATTTAGGTCTATAGTATGCTAATTAAAAGTGAACTAAAGAAAGTTGAAATGAACTGAACTAAATGTGAAAACTAAACTACACTAACCAGAAGTGAACCGAAGTACACCAAACTGAATTGAACCGAACCAAACTGAGCTAAAATGAAGTAAAATTAACTTAACTTTAACTCACTAAAATTAAGTTAAACTTAACTAGATCAACAGACTTCAAACCGAATTACACTGAACTAAACTAAATGAACCTTAACATATCACTGAATTAAAACTCAACTAAAGTGAAGCAAGCTAAACTGAATTGCTGAGAGTTAAACTAAATTAAATTAAATAGGAACCAAACTAAATCATTGAAAGGCTGAATGTAATTATACTTAATGAAATGCAAATCAGAGAACTTCAGATACAAGGTCATCCCGGTCTTACCCAGCTCATCTCCTGAGGAGAAAATGGCCGAGCCCAGGCGAGAGTTATAGTGGCTGTTAGCGAAGGCCGTGAAGCTGTGCTGTAGCCGTCGATGTCTGATGTAAAGGATCACCAGGCCTCCACACACACCCACCAGCAGCAGGAACAACACTGGAACCACCACGGCTGCCATGTCTCCTGATTTACCCGACTGAGCTGCAGCATCATTCGGCCCTAAGTTTTACGAAAATAAATAGGCAATAAACCATGTGTAACAACTATATGCATAGAATCTGATGTTTTATTTCCCTAAACTCTTTCTACCTTTCCCCAGTTCGTCATACAACAGCACGGCCGCCTCTCCGCACAGCTGGTTATTGAGCAGACAGCGCGCCCGCACAGAGAACGTGTAGTTATGTCCCACCAGCAGGCTGCTGATCCTGAAGAATGTCTCCGTGGTGTTGCCCAGACATGTGCTGGAGTTGGTCACGCTGTCATGCATGCACACCTCATAGCCCTGAGGGGTATACGGGGATTGTTAATGCTGAGGTGTGCTTTTACTGCTATTGTAATGTCAATGCGTGTTGATAGAGTATTTTGAGTAGTGTTGGTATCTAACCCTGCTCTCATTGAAGGTCCGGTCCTTCACAGCTAGACTCTTCCAGAAGAGAAACACGTGGTCTTGTTCTTCTATGATCTTGAGGGCATCAGGTGCAGGTAGAGGAACTGTATGGATAATAATAGGTTTAGACGCACATTAAAGTATTAAATGAAATAGTCACAAGGTGTGAAATGTTTTAGTGATTTTGTGTCCATACAATGGAAGTCGAAAGGGACCAATGTTGTTTGGTTACCAACATTCTTTAAAATATCTTTGTTTGTGTCCGGCAGAAGACTTCTTACTAATAAATAACTAATAAGATTACACTAATACGTTTTCCTGAGTGTACTAAAGAAATGCAGAGATGGTAGTACCAGTGTTGAGCGTGTAGCTGGCCTCTTTGCTCATGTTAAGCAGTCTGATGGTGATGCTGTAGCGTCCTCCAGGCTCCAGACCCTTCAGCATGTACTCCACAGTGTTATTCTGAGTGTTCACCTTGTAGTCCCTTTCTGTCTTACGAACCATGTCTCTTACGTGCACTGCATACACCTGATGAACACACACACAGATGTTTTGTTCAAACGCTGATGAGCAGATTGCAACTATCTGTCAAATGCATAAAACTGTTTTATAATAAAGATCTCATACCAGAGGACTGCTGGGAGAATCATACGGCGGCTGCCACTTCAGAGTGGCTTGCGTCTTGTCCACTCGCACTTTGTGCAGGTTTCGAGGTGGCAGTCGCTCGTTGGGGATCATCTTAACCACTGCGTACTCAGATGGAGGACCCAGGTATGGAGATATCACCCTCACCTGCAGACCATATACACCATTCACAATGTAGGTGTGCCGTTATCATTTGTTTCGATCTGTTTAAAAGTGAGAAAGGTGGGGACTAACCAGGAAGAGGTATTGCTCATCACTGTCTACAATGACGGTCAGGTTGTTGGAGGTGGTGTTCTGCCGGCGAGGTCTACGGTACAGTTCCAGGAAGGATGTGGCATAAAACACGCCATATGTCTATGAAAACATACACATTAATGCTTACACACAAGAGAGTGGGGTAAGTTGTCACAATATTTACTTTTATACACACACGCAGACTAAATTAATAATCTTACTTCAGCCGGAGGTCCGGTCCAGCTGCAGTCCACAGCGGTCTGGT
Organism: Beaufortia kweichowensis; assembly: GCA_019155185.1. Classification (NCBI taxonomy): domain Eukaryota; kingdom Metazoa; phylum Chordata; class Actinopteri; order Cypriniformes; family Gastromyzontidae; genus Beaufortia; species Beaufortia kweichowensis. The sequence goes on from CM032811.1 coordinate 7,999,810, forward strand.
TGAGCGAACGAGCTTTCAATGAGGGTCTGGCAGGTGATGTGCCCTTGGTTTGCCGGCGAGAGAAAGCCGTGGGACTGTCTCCATGTTCTGTGTGAGACCAGACGGACACCTCATACATCGTCCCTGCTGTCAGGTTATTGACTGAAACGGGGCAAAAAAACAAAAATCACATGCATCTGTATTATCTCCATCTTTTAGAATTGCTGATGAAATGTTAGATCCATTTTTACCTTGCAGTGTTCCCAAAACTGTGTAATTCTTGCTCTCCTTTACGTGTTCATCAAATACCCATGAAATGACGACAACATAGTGTCTCACCTATGAGAGAAAATAAAACATTACGCTTGGAGAAGGACAAATATCCAACCCACATTTAGACACAAAGTGATGCCTCGCCTTATAGTCAGAAGTGACGGACAAGGTGATGGAGTTCTCTGTATAGCTGGTGATGGAGACTGTAGGTGGAGATAAAGCTGAAAGAGAAGTTGTTAAAACAATTCATTACAACCGTCCTATAAGATTAAAAAAACTTGAGTGTAAATGTCCAGCAGGGGGAGCAAGGGCTCTTCTGGTGAATCTTTTAATATAAACATCACTCCTTACCTTTTTGAGGAACAATGGATTTAATTTCTGTCCAGTTTCCTACTCCTCTGCTTGTGACAGCAGCCACCTGAAAAAAGAAATTAAAGTAAAAAGTAAATAACAGATTGTGTGAAAGAAGTATTGAATGTATTCAAAAAATGAACAATAGGGGAGCCAACATTATTTCAAGTAAAAAAAAAAAAATTAAATGACAATCATGGTGTGTGTTTTTCATTGTCTCACCCTGAATCTGTAAAGTGAACTGGACTTCAGGTCCTTCACTTCTGCACTACTGCTGGTGCTACGCTGGGAAAACCACTCAGGACTGTACTCCTCACTGTACTCCACCTGAACAATACACACAAAGAAGCCCGTCACATACATGTATGTCCAAATGAATGCTGTGAGGAACTGAGTTTTGGATCTCAGAAGATTCACACTCACAATATATTCTCGGATAAGTCCATGTGTTTTATCTGGACGGTCCCACGTACAGAGGACTGTCCCGTCTTCTGTGTCGTCACAGCTCAGCTGCAGGGACTGAGGAGGGTCCGGCACTGCCACACAAACACACCCATCAAGATGTAATTTTCTTTGAGAACACTAAAATACCTAGTTGGTACTACTACCTAGTGTGACGAGCACATGCATTTATTTTTTATATTTTAAAAAAAATTAATTATAATTTAATTAAATATAAATGAATTAAAAATATAAATATATATACCAATAAGGGTGTTGCTAATGTAAACTTACATCCTTCTGGTGTTCGTAGCATGAGCACTTCATTGGTCTTGTACTGCTTGCTGAGGCATTGAGTCTGAACCTTCACCTGGTATGTGGTGTCTGGCATCAACACTGTCAGGGTGGCGCTGCCCTTATTGCTGTTTGTGTCCATCATAGTCCACTGCTGGACACCCATCATCCTGGACAACACATACAGCCTGTGTCACTCACACACGCTGACCCAGAAACCTTTCACTGTTGCAGTGTTTTACAAAGCTGTCTCTGTATGTAATATACCTGTAGTATATGATGAAAGAGCAGGAGGATGTGGGCATGTTTTTGGGTCTTGACCATGTGAGTGTCACAGCACCTGAGAAATTAGAGCTCCACTGCAGATTCTGAATCTTGTATGTCAGCAAATCCCCTGAAAGACAGAGAAACAGTTTGATTTAGTGTGAACACTCCGACTTTACACACAGTCTAAAAGCGCAAACAAATCTGGGGTTCAAAATCTAATGCCTACCTGAAATAAAACAAGGTTTAACATTTTGAAAGCAAAGAACATTATGACATAAATTGAACAATGAATTGTCACTCCCTAACCACAAAAAGAAACTCCATATATTATATATATATTAATGATAATAGATCAAATATATGATGTTCCTAATTATTACTGTAATTAAATTACAAAAACACATTATTATATAATTATAATTAATTATTATAATTAACGAAATTATTATAACATCAAATTATTATTATTATTATATAATATTCTATATTATAATTAATAAACTACTTTAAATAAAATATATTTTACTGTAATTACATAGCCAAAAAAGAGTCAAAATTAAAAATAAAATCAAAATTATTTAATCAATTTATTTACTACATAATTCTACATACTATATACCATGCTATACTACATTATATATAATATTATATGAATTTTTATAAACAAAATATATATTACTGTATTTACATTACAAAAACATAATTATGGTCCCCAACCTTTGATACTTGCTGCTGTCGCATTTGTATATCATAGTCAGTAAAGGATTGTGTGTTTCTCACCAGTGCAGTTCTTCTCATCGCTGTGGTCAGAACAGTCCATGAAGCCATCGCACCTATCGGAGTTAAGGATACAGGCCTCACCGTCAGCACAGAGGGTCGCGTTCACACACACCAATGACCCATGAGTGGCTGCAAAGGAGAGCAATCAAACATTTGTGTTAACTTAACCTTTAGCGAGACATTTTCTGCTTCTTTTGAGAGAAGTGTGGGTCTGTCAAAATAAAAACACACTCACGACAGTTGGCCTCATCAGAGCCGTCCAGGCAGTGTTGGTGTCCGTCACAGCGCTTCCAGTAAGCGATACAGGATTGTGGTTTGAGGCAGAGGAACTGATCTTTGGCGCAGCGGCCTGATGGGGGCGGAGCTTGAGTTGCCGCTGGTGTAACGAAGACCTTGGCTGAGAGACAGAGAGTAACACATGAGAGATGTGTCAGTAAAAATGACAGAAGTGTCATATTATTTTTCAGTTTACACATTTTCTGCAGGCACATATTTTAAATTCATAATAAACCTTGATGTATTTATTAAAATGCAAGTCAAACGAGCACTTCTGGAGCTAATAAAGTCCAGCTTCAGGTAAAAAACAAAAAATCATGTATATGAAAGTCAATAAAGACTGTCAGAATGTCAAATAAAGTGTTTTATTAAGCTTGACACCCTCGATATTGGCTATGAAAGGATAGAAAAAGTACCTGTGGGACATCCCACTTCATCACTGCCATCAGGACAATCAGCGTAGCCGTCACACACCCAGTTATTCACAATACATGCACCAGATCCACAGCGGAACCGGTTGGGAGCGCAGGTAGCTGGACCCGGGGCAGGTGTGTGAGGATGTCCAGAGTCTGTAAACAACATCTTGTAGTTAATTCACTGAGCATCTTTTGTGCAAATACTATTTGATCCAAAGCTAATAAGCAAAACATAGTTCTGTATTTGTGCACCTGTGCATTCAGCTTCATCAGACCAGTCGCCACAGTCATTTTCCCCGTCACACTTCCACCAGGCGGGCACACAGCGGCCATTTTTACACCCGAACTGGAAATAACGTGAACAGCCTGGCTCTTCGGTCGGAGATGCTGAAACAGGAAGTTAGGTGTTTGTTAAATGATTAGCAGAAATTAAAGTAAAAAGGTATAGATGCTGCATATGAAATGTTGCATATTCCTCAGCTCACCACAGTTGGCTTCATCCGAGTAATCGCCGCAGTCATCCATGCCATCACATTTCCATTCCAATGTCACACACATACCATTGGCACACTGGAAGCTGTAGCTGTCACACGTCTTCTCAAACTCAGGAGTAGTTGCTGTGGAAAAATAAATAAAAAGGCCTTTGTGTGATAATCAGCTTTGGCTACCTGTGTAGATGACACACACTGTATTTCAGTCACACGGATCTATTAACAAAGCATCTCACAGCAGCCCGCGTACACTGGGTCCTCATCCGATCCATCTGTGCAGTGCCGCGTGCCGTCACACACCAGAGACTGAAACAGACACTGCGCTCGATTCTTGCAAACAAACTCCATATAGCGTGTGCAGAGAGGATCTGCAAGAACAGGCACTTATTATTCCCTTTGGCTCTTCTGTATTATTAGTTAAAACACAAAATTAACAACACTTGATTAAAGTAAAGAGGAGCATACCGCAGCGCTGCTCATCTGAGCCTCCAGGACAGTCCTCCACACCGTTGCAGTGAGCACTAGCAGGCAGGCAGGTGCCATTCGAACAGAGGAAGCCGTTGCATTTTTCACCCCCTGTAGCATAGAAACATGTCATTTATTTACACTTACGTCATTCCAAATCTTCTCTTCAATTTAATTTTCTGTATTTTGATAACATTTTGTTCTATCATACAATATTAAAGGTATATAAATGAAGACACAATTTTAATTTTGTAAATTATTTATTTAACCTAATAACTGTTGCTGCACATATTAAGCATACACATGAAAACACACATCTGAACTATAATATTTTAAATGTTAGATTTTTTTATTATATTAAATTAATATAAAAATTATTTTTAATTTCAGGTATTTGTAAAAATAAACATTTTTATTTTTTTTTGGTATGTTTATTGTTAAGAAAATTTGTCAAATATTTATCCTTCACTTTTCCATCAATATACAGTTTGTCATGGTTGAATAAGAATTCAACTACGAAATACTAAAGTTAATAGTAAAATAAGTGTTCCACCTGTGGAACAGTGACAGTTAACAGGTGTTAATACATTCTGCATGTAATTTTAAGTCACTAGGGTAATGTTTAGTGACTGACCACAGTGAGTAGGATCTTCATCTGAGCCATCCTGGCAGTCATCATCCCCATCACACACCCAGCGGTGAGGGATGCAGTGACCCGTGTGACACTGAAAACTGCTGCTCTCACATGTGTGGTGGCCCACTATGAAAAACAAGAGCATTTATATGTATTATACTTTAGTGCACATTCCTGTAGCTCATTTGGTGGAACATGGACCCAACATCACCAAGTTTGATGCCCAGGAAACACAAGGACTGATAAAGATGTATATCCAACTGAACTGCAAGTCACTTTGGACAGAAGCGTCTGCCAAATGCATAACTATACAAAGTATATTTAGTTCCTCTCACCAGTGCAGTTGGCCTCATCTGACCAATCCCTGCAGTCATTGTCTCCATCACAGCGCCAGGCGTCCCGAATGCACACACCTCTCGCACATGTGAACTCTCCCGGGCCACACCGATGAGACTCTGTAAATAAACCAGATTCATTATCAGTACCCCACACTGTTCTTTATAACTAAATCATCAAAAAATATGTCCACTATGAATGGACAGTCTTATATCACAGTGCAGGTCGCTTTATATCCCAGCAATATAACCTAAATTTGATGTTTTTTGCTGAAAACTATTTTTGGAAAACCCAAGAAAGTTACTGCACAAACACACATACCACAGTGTTCCTCATCGCTGTTATCGCCACAGTCATCCTCATGGTCACATTTGAAGGCCAGAGGGATGCAGGAGCCGGAGGCCACACAACGAAACTGTACCGCAGAGTCACAGGAAGTAGTTGCTGCAGAAAGAGAACAACAGACAAAACATATATTTTAGAAGTCTGATAAGAGTCAGAGGGGGTGGGTCAGGGGGTGTGGCTTGTGACATCACTCACGGCACTCCTGCTCGTCGCTCATGTCGCCACAGTCATTATCGCTGTCACATTTCCAGATGCTACTGATGCACTTTCCATTGGAGCAGCGGTACTGATTCGGCAGGCAGGTGTGTTCTGATGAAGAACAGACAGCAAAAAGTCACTAAAAAGTTATGTAAAAGCTTTAGAAAAACACTCCACTGGGTTTTTTGCAGGGTTGTTTGTTTGAGCTTGTTATAAAGGTTGATTTTTTACAAATATCATAAAAAGTTCACATATTAAGAAATTAATAATACAGTATTTTTCAAAAAGGTTTAAAATAATCACTGTGAATACACCAGTTTTATAAGTTGGTATATTAAAGTTTTTCATTAAACATACAGAGAACTTTTTAGCTTGCAACTAACACTGAGATTAATCCAGACCTATTTTAACGCAGGTATAATTGTGAAGCTGGTATCCGCTGGGACACTGGCACTGAAGCTCTCCTGAGGGCAGCGTGGTGCTGGAAACTCCATCTGGACACACGCAATGGCGCTTGTTACCAGGCTGGGGAAGACACAGCAGACTGCACGGCTGCTCGGCACAAGCATTTTGACCTGCAGGAGATAGGGATATTGTTAAAAAATAGCTTTACATATTAAGTAAGTTGCAATGGACGATTTTATGGCCCTTTTTGGAAGGACTAACCTCTGTTTTTTCCCTTGTAGAAGATCTTGAGATCCATCACTCCCGTCAGTCTGCCCACTAACAGCTCACTGTCAGGTGAGCCTGATTTAGGTGCCTTGAAGATGCCCATTCTAGACCAGTCATCCCAGTACAGATCATTCTACACAAAGACCAGTATGACACTCAAAAAAAATGTTGACAAATTAAAGAACTGCAATAGTCCCAGACACCTACCTTAAAAACAGCAATTGCGTAAGGATGAGGCAGACCCTCCATCAGCACAGTGCGGTGGGCTCCATTAAAGTCGGCTCTTTCGATGCGATCTCCGTACGCCTCTGTCCAGTACAGCCATGATTCATCCGCAGTGATGCCGTTGGGCCAGCGAACTCCCTCGGATACGACGCAGGAGATGTTAGAACCGTCCATCCCGCTGCGGTAGACGCCTGCCGCGTGATCGCCCCAGTCCGTCCAAAACATCAAGCTGAGAGAGACAGTATGTACAGCTTAGCAAATCTAAGGATGAACTAATCACTGGATTTGCAAACGGTTCTAGGCGAGCAAAACGAGGATTATGGGAAAACTGTACCTCTGTTCAGGCAGGAGTGCTAGGCCGCGTGGATGCTCCAGCACTGAAGAGTTGATAAGAGTGTGTCTCAGGTCTCCATCAGAGTTAGACACCTGGAAGACAGACATTGTAAAAATCACTAGAAATATTATCTTTATTTATAATTCAGCAGTTGTTTTTTCTTTTGATTACCTCGATTTTCTGTGCATCAGCATCCACCCAGTACAACAGCCTGCTGATGGGGTCAAACGACAGCGCCTCCACGTTCTGTAGGTCCTTTCTGATAATCACTTCCTGTCCTGAGCTTCCATTCAAACATAGTCTCTAACAAACAGACAAAATACAGTATATGGTTTTAAATAAATAAATATTTTTGATCTCGGTTTTTTCTTTTCTTTTCTTTTTTATCACACTTTATTATGTTTTAAATAATTATGTGTTTATATATTATTTATATAAAATGTTATTATTTATAAAATGTATAAAACCTATGAATATCTTTAGTCTATAAAGTAGCAATAATAAATGATCAAGGCACAATTCAAGAATGACCATTTAAATGCAATTATCATATTAGGAATACAAAAATACACCAAAGAAGAAAAGTTTAAATCTCTTTCTATTAAAAATAAACAAACAAACATAAAACTGTTCAGAGTTCAACGCCTAAAACCACATAAGCCATATAACATGAAAGATTCACCTGTATGGTGTCCAGTGAAATATCAGCCCAGTATAAACAGTTCTTCTCATAATCAAAGTCCAGGGCTACGGCCTCATGAAGACCTGAGAGGGGCAACGGCTGGTCTGTTCCTGTGGCCAGATCATAGCGATGGATGGAGTTCCTCACCGCATACAGGATAAACTCATTACTCTCTGTTGGATAAAAGTAAAAGAGGATGGAAACACTGTATAAGACTTAGCAGGATTTTGTTAACAATAAAGATTTTTACAACCAACTGGATCGTTTTAACCAATAGGCTGAAACTGTTAAGAGTGACATCACTTCCTTTTACTAAGATCTGAATGGGAGAGAGGGCATCTCAGTCCACTAACAATTATCATCATCTCCGAATCTCCAACATCACAATCATAATTATGTGAGCTTCACACCTCAAAGGTTTTACTTTTTTTCATAAGTCTGACCATGGCATGAACTGTGGCTGCATGCTGCATCTAAATTAAATCATGTGGTTTAACACCTTTAAAGGACCTTTAAGAGAAAAATTGTGTAATCTGAGGAGGAGGTTTTTACCTCCCACAGGACACGGCAGCATTTCTCCATCCAGCCGAGCTTCAACATCTCCCCCGCTGCAGCTGTCTCCAGACACCTTCCTGTACCTAAACCATCAGATCACACAAAACACAACTTAACAGTGCGTAAAATCATTCACTACAAATCACCTCAGCATTTTTTCTTCTTGAGGAACTTTGTTGTTCGAAAAGTTGACACTAGGTGATGCTGTAATTACACGCATCGGTAAATGATCTTGCTTTCATACATTTACTTCATACTCCAACACAGACAGCAAATGAGTTTATTTAAACTTGCACTGGTATCAAAGAAACATCCTAAAGTGATATGAGAGACATGAAGGTAGCACCAGTATGTTAAGAACGATGAAATATACAGTTTTTCAGACGTTATTAGTGTTGTATCAATACACTCAGCTCATGATTTGATGCAATACATAATGACACTGTATTTTGTATTGTGATATATCAAGCCACAACATACTGTTATGCAAAAAAACTTTATTGACCGGTCAGAATCGAGCAAGGCAGAGAATTGTTTATTATAGTAGTTAACATCACTTTCCCAATTACCCACTAATATTTCTCTATAATTGGAATTAACCTCATTTCCTCCCGCTCACATCTTATCTGACTGAGCACGACATCTAAACTTATCCAGCTAAATTCAGTTCTGCAGTCTGTGTTCTAAATAAATCCTCTCGACTGCAGATAATGAGAGGAGAGAGATGCGCAGTGACAACTAATAGCACTCTGGTGCTGCTGATGCTGACAACTCATGATCTGTATCCAAGAGGAAACCACGCCATTATGTACTACATCTTCTGTTTCACAGGGTTAAATCACAGGGGGTGATTAATTTTGCCTTACTAACACTGCACAACAAAATGTAAGTCTGTGATTCAGTGATTCAGCCAATGAGAAGCTTCAGTGACCGAGATAAGAGAGATTGTGTCTACAGTAATTGTTGCCTAGGTACTTCACCAGCTCTAAGAAGGCCACTGTTAAAAAATGTCATATGACATCTCAGCTTTGTTTGCCTGAGGACAAAGAGAAAATGAACAGAAATGTTTGACCTAAAAAGGTTCTGAACGGAAAGAGTTGCAGCAAAACTCTGGCGTGAACTAGCAAGAGACCTATGTGTTTTGAAAACAACAATTTTACTGTCCTGGGATCAAATTTGAACCCAACTGAGAATTTACTCTGAAGGGCATTGTTAGGCTTGAGTACGTTATTGCTTTCATAAAACGATAACCACACAATACAAATGATAAAGCCTGAAAATAAGTAAAATCACTAAAAGTCTTGGGTGAAGCGCTCATAGCTGTGCTTTATCATGAATAAGACACAGCTACTGACCTATCAGAAGCAAGGACTAGAACAAACCATTTTATAAATAATTTGATATGTAGAAATATAGAAAACATGATGCATATAATGGATTGAATAACTGGGTTCTCACCCTTTGCTGCGTCTATACGTGGTGCCCACAGGACAGGGTACAGGTGGGGTGTACGGGTTACCAGAAAACTCTGGATCAGGTATGCACACCTCCAGAGACAGATCCTCACTCAGCTTGAACCCATAGTCACTGAGAAACAAAACGATTAACCAATCACCTACTGACAAAATAAACTGAGAATTTAATTGTTTTAGTCTCATCAGCTGAAGATAATATTAATACAAGAAGAATGAGAAGAATACCACTCATAGTCCTGTCGAGTGCAGGAACAGTTGGACAAAGTCACCGGTCTGTCAAAGTCCTCTCCGTTAAAGCAGGTGGCGTGAGGTGAACGACGCTTGTACACCACTTCTCTGCCGAGCAGACAGTCATTTCCCCTCTCATCAGACGGAGACCAGAGTTTATAGTCGCCCTCAGAGCAGGGCACACCTGAGCATAGACATCACATGATGAAGTAGATCAGAAAAAGATATCTGAAGGAGGTCTGATGTACAGTATATCATAAGATGGATGTTGCTCACTTAAAAAACAAATTGTCCACTTTTAAGCACTTTAAGTGTACAAATGTCTCACCTAGCACATCGCTGGCATTGACCTGCATGATTAGCCAGCTGTGTTTCTGGTCAGCGTAAGAGCCAAAGATAGTGAAGATGGTGCTCTTCTCACCCGGTTCTGTCAGCAGCTGGTATACATACACCTCCTGCTCGGAGAACTGAAACTCTTTCCAGGTTTCACCCTCGTTGGTACTGAACCTGAGAAAGCAAAGGCAAAACTATCAGTAACGTCCTAAAGCTGGATAACACTCAGAGAGCATGTACTGAACGCACACTGATCTTACTTGAGAGTTTTGGTGGAGCCGCCCTGTGCTATAGCCAATAGGATCCCTCCATGATCTCCCCACGTGTAAAAATGAGGACCAGCCAAAGCCTGATGAAAAATGTGTCAGTAAATAATGTAATATATAAATTCTGGAAATCTTTTTTTAAGCAATGTAAGTGCGGGTCCTCACCTCTTTCCACCTGACCCCTGCGCTGCTCGACACATACACATTGGGCTTGTTGGCCAGATTCTTTCCCACAGATCCTGTGCAGAGGAAAGTGTTGACAGAGATAAGAGAATCAGAGAAGATGGTCAATAATCACACTGCATATCACGTTTCAGATATGAATCTCACACGCTTGGTATTAACATCCATCTCAGGTGACAAGTGGACACAAAACACGGGTGCACGCAGGGTCTTAAATGTTTTGTAATCTGACCACTAAAACCACCAAAAAACCAATGCATGCGAAAACATCACACGCCTCAGACAACACTGTAGGACCACCTCATCATCTCAAGATTTAGTAAAGAAAACAATATTTTTTATTTATGTATGACATGTTTCACTGAATATCAACAATAGGCAGCAACAAATTACAGCAACAAAATAACAGAAAATCAGCTTGAATAAGCAAAAGACAGGCATAAAAGTGTTGCTGTATGTCACCTTGGCCTCACAAATCTGTCATGAGATCAAAAAATTGTTTGTCACCCTCTCATGCTTTTCGCAACTCTTTTCGCTTACTTTTCATAGGAGAATACATCTTACTGCTGCATCACTGCAGGTGGTTTTCTCATTAATTAATAAGAGTGGTAATGATCTCCATTCGCATTCATCTCTCTAAAAGAGATATGGACAGCGAGAAAGCACTTAACACATTTTTTCAATGAGAACAATGTCGGGGTGGTGTGGTGGCTCTCGGCAGGGTAAGTCGATGAGTGTGAGGGTGTGTTTGTATGTGATAATTAGCCAGTGGGTGAAGTACAAATAATTAGCACATCTGCGACACAGCGATAGCAGCCGAAGGGGCCAGACGTTTTCACAAGCCTCCTGTGCTTCTCTGCCTAAGTTGTATGTGCATTATCTAATAATCATTTAATTAAAGATCTGGGTGCAGCTGGCAGAGAGAGAGAGAGAGAGAGAGAGAGAGAGAGAGAGAGAGAGAGAGAGAGAGAGAGAGAGAGAGAGAGAGAGAGAGAGAGAGAGAGAGAGAGAGAGAGAGAGAGAGAGAGAGAGAGAGAGAGAGAGAGAGAGAGAGAGAGAGAGAGAGAGAGAGAGAGGAAAAGCCTTTCAGACAGTGTAAAGAGAGCAAAATCAATGTTTTCCACATTAAAGGCATTAAATCATGAAATCGGTCCCATGAAAAACATGCACTTGCTCACTGTCCTTTGAGCAGAAGTATAAAAGCAATACCACCATTTAAGTATTTGTTAAATATTGTAAAATAAAATTATGTTTTATATATGTATTCAGAGACCCCCTGCCAAACCTTTACAGATTTCTGTTAAATAATAGTTTATAACAGGTCATACAAAATAATAATTCAGTCAGAAAAGAACATTCTTTACCAATTCTTTATTTGTGCACCACAGAATAAAGAAAGGATTAAGATTAAGATAAGTAAAAGATTAAATACTGACAGATTTTTAACTAATCCTTTAATAAGAGTGGAGCAACAAGAACAGGAAGAGCTATAATGCAAGTCTGCTTGTATTTCCTCTGACACACACACACACACACACACCAGGGAGAGAGAGAGAGAGAAAGAGAGAGTGAGTGAGTGTTTAACCACAGATCACACAGCTGGTGATATAACCCACCTGTTGCCATGATGAGGCCAGGTGCAGACTCTTTAGACAGAATGGGAATCCTACGCAGCTGAATATTCAGAAGCTGACTCCACCGCTGGGCCAAGTGCAGGGAACAGCCACTGTCCAGCTGTGTGTGTGAGAGAGAGAGAGTGAGAGTGAGAGAGAGAGAGAGTGTGTGAGAGAGAGAGGTGTGTGAGAGAGAGAGAGAGAGAGAGAATGTGTGAGAGAGAGAGAGAGTGTGTGTGAGAGAGAGAGAGAGTGTGTGAGAGAGAGAGAGAGAGAGAGAGAGAGTGTGAGAGAGAGAGAGAGAGAGTGTGTGAGAGAGAGAGAGAGAGAGAGAGAGAGAGAGAGAGAGAGAGAGAGAGAGAGAGTGTGAGAGAGAGAGAGAGAGAGAGAGAGAGAGAGAGAGAGAGAGAGAGAGAGAGAGAGTGTGTGTGAGAGAGAGAGAGAGAGAGAGAGAGAGTGTGTGAGAGAGAGAGAGAGAGAGAGAGAGAGAGAGAGAGAGAGAGAGAGAGAGAGAGAGAGAGAGAGAGAGAGAGAGAGAGAGAGAGAGAGAGAGAGAGAGAGAGAGAGAGATAAGAGACTGCAGAGATGCTGTTTATCTTATAAAACATCTCACCTCAAAAAGCTCATAAAAACAATACTTCCTACCACAATTGCAACAACACTACTCCAACAACACCTCAAACATGCTCGTAAACACAAAACCGCAGAAAAACAAATATACATTGAGTGTGTCATGTGCAAAAACAAGCAGAACATTGAGATCCAACAAATCAGTACTCGTGAAAACCTCATTGCATAATGTTACAATGAAAAAAGGGCCAGAAACATGGTGAAACGGGGCCTAATTTTAGCTTTGTGTTTTGTTACACAACCCTGACGTCTTGGCCACTTAAATGATTTGTACTGGCTTGACTGTTGAGTAACACACATATCTATTACCTTGCAGTCTACAGTTCCGCCCAGACTGTCTGCTGCAGGCGGCTGCAGAAGCTCCCAGGTTCCTCCTTTATCAAACGTGATGACCGATCGCATGTTGTCCTCAGAGACTGTGCCGTTGATCAAAGTGGCCACAAAGACCCCCCTCAGGCCCTCCACACGGTGGAGGTCCGCAAACGGCTCATTGGCGAAGTACCTTGAAACACAAAAACACTTTTTCATTTGCTTCCACATGGCATTCATATCTGGCAAGAGAGGTGCTCTTTGAAAATGGCAATGGCATGAGGAGCCAAGCACATCTCATCTGCATTCCGCACTGCAGTAATTGCGTCTTTGCTCCCGGGCGGCCGTGCTGAGCTCAGTGGTTTGGCTACGGGTGAGATCCCGCTTTGCCGCAGAGTAAAACAATAGTGTGTCCTTGGAAAGGAGCGTAGGAATGATGGATTGCTTTCTACTGACGGCCTGAGCGGGGGTACTGGTGGGTAAAGACATAGCTCCCAGATTATAGACAGGAGACCTCCTTAACTTACTTGTGAGTTAAACCGTGGGTGAGCAAAATAGATTTCATTGCTAAACCGAGATGTGTTCACGTAAAGGTGATGAGGCCAGGAGCTCAACGAAGTATATCCGGGATCATCATGTACTTGGCTAAATCATGTTATTGGTTACAGTCTCGTGATGTTAGGTTACCTGATAAGAGTGTTGCTCCCAGAGCCTTCAGGGCTGTAGTACAGCACATTCTCCAGGGACAGAGAGAAGGCCAGACCCTGCGTGTCAGAGATGTACAGGTGTGTGACGTTGTTGTTGTGGTTCACGCAGACAAACACCTGGTCCTCTGAAGCATCTGCTATGTAGTACTCCTGCATAGAGAGACAAATCAGGTAAGGCAAATTATGCTTTCAAATTAATGAAAGTTAAGTGACGGCACTCACAGTGATAGGGTGGCGGGTGTTAAACTGAGCCGCTCTCATTGGCTGACGGTTGTAGGAAACCCACAGCTGGACTGACTGAGGTTCCCGACTCCCAAGCAACGTCTGTAAAACAAAACAATCCATTACAATTTACTACATTCTTTTCATTTCCTTTTAGAACAGCATGTCTCATTTGGAATTCCAAAACGGTTTAGTTTTAAGAGAGGATGAAGGTGACACTGTTTCTGTCACCACCGTCTCAGCAGTCTATATGTATCTGTCAAGCAGCGTCCGAAATGAACAATGCATCACGAAGGGACGACTGCTCTGACTCTTTCTTCTTGTTTTATCTTTTTCACTTTCTCCTTTTCAGAACACAAAGCTTTAATCAATCTCGATTCAGGTCAATCCATCAGTCCTTCCCTTGGACGACAGGTTGTCGTGTTTAATCATGTCGTGGGAGAGTATCAGTGATGTGCTTTAGGTTCACAAAGCCTCATGAAACATCATTAGCAGTAAAAAAAAACATCTGCACTGAGCGTTTGCTTTAAAAACTAGTGAGCTGAAAGGGTGTTTCTTTTGGGGGATGTCTCGTTTTGGCCAAATTTTAAGGTAGAATTGGCAATCCCATAACGCACTGCAGGGAGCTCGCTGTAAATATACATACAGAATGGAAAACAAAGCAGAAGAAATAATTAATTACACAAGGTTATAGTCAAAAACAGACAATTTACTTCACTTATGATCAATTTCATTTAAGATGCTGTCAGTAGGCAGCACACTAGATACAAGAACAGAACCTTCACCTCACAGAAATAAACAAAGATTAAACACAACCAAACAAAACATATGTGACACTGAGGAGAACAAAGACACCATTAGAGGTGATAAACGCAGCACCCGCGTATAAAGCAAACACAGCTTCATCTTTCTGTCCACACTTAATCGCCTTTATCGCATTTTCCTAGATTATGTTTCAGTGCCCAAAAGCCTTGCAAGATGCGAGTGGTAATATGTACAAATATAAATAAACACAGATGTGTAAACAGGGATTTACTGGCTCAGTGCAAGTACAGGAAGAAAGCCTGATAGATAAGAGTGTTCTAATATAGGCACGATCTTCCCGATTAACAAGTTTAACTACTTCCTTGTTTAAACGATACAAAGGCTCTGTGTTTTCTCACATCATTGCTGCCTGGTTTTCAGTCACTCTATTGATTTATCTCGCTGTTAACGGCTGTCTCCAGGAACAGACTGCAGTGCCGTGAAAGCAGCCAAAACACAATCTGGCTTTAGAGAGCAAAGAGGAAGGAGATATCTTGAAACAGACGCTGTTGCCGGGAGAGCTTAAGAGAGCATAGAGTGTTGTAACAACAATCACATACAAAACAAATGACAAGATACAAAGCCAAGGGAATGATGGGGTAGATGAGCTGCTTTTTGAATATGCAAATGAAGCACTGCTTGGGCAGAATTCGTTTTCTGAATGATTTTTACTATTGATGTATATTTTATAACTAAATTCAGTTACAACTGTCATATGATGTGATTTTATGTTGATTTGGACAGATGTTTCAGAAGGGTGAATGTATCATTAAACCTATCCGCTTGTTAAGTAATGACAGAAGAACTATCATTTCTGGATCAAGCCTCGTTTTTAAGTGAGTAAAAGATGAATTTCTTTCTGGCCATCTGGGAAACTTAAGAATAGTTGATTTTCACATTAAAAAAAGTACATAAAGTAACCTACAATTTTAAACAGAGATGATGATATAGAGACAAAACTTATAAATCGCAGCTTTAAAAAAATAAATTAATTAAGGGAAGGATTATACCTGATGTTGCTACTGTACCCTATTGATTTCAATTTATTTATTACTATTTTTTTGCCAGAAAAGATGCCTTGACCCACCATTATTTCACTCCAAAAGTTGGCAAAATGACAAAATCTAAAATGCATAAGGCAGCACAATGCAACGTAACTTTATTTATGGCATTTGATTAAAACAACTAAAAAGCTTCAAATACATTCCCGTTCAGACAGGACTAGATTTTAAAAACATTAGGTAAACAGCTCTATTATGTCTGAATGAAGCTAACATGTCTACAGATGCAATCATAACGCCTGAAAGCCAGCATTATGGATTTCAGTAAAATCATAACTGCCACCTGTCTGAAACACCAGCGCCACAGGTGAATGCACAAGATTTTAGTTTGATCGAGGTGCTCAGAGGTCGGAAATTTTCCATTTGCACCCGACACCTACAGCAACACATCAATTTAGCAAGTATCATTAAGCATTTATAGCCAGTTACCCACAAACAGCCTCTTTGGGCAAGCGCTCTTCTGTAATTCTGCTTCCATCGCATCCGAGTGTCCCTGACAACAAACTTGACAGGAAAATTGCCTTTCTATTTCTTCTATTCTTACACGCCAACATGAATGGAATCGTTTGTGGCGCGAGGCTAATGAATATTTGGCTGTGGAGTCGCTTTGCTGTCTTTGTGGAGGAAGCATTTATCTGGGACACAACAGCCGTACTGTGCTGGCTGGCAGCTTCTTCTCTTTGGCTTAGATTGGATGAGAGAGAAGGCTTTCAAGCACAAGTGAGAATGAGTAGATGTAGCGTGTTGAAAAAACACAGCGTGAGATGTTCATGCACCGTTCTGCATGGTGGTTTGAGTGGGAGACTTCTGTACAACCCGGCGATAGAAACTAAAAATAACTGTTCTGGTCCAAAATCTAGCCACATGCCTTGTGGCAGCAACTCCATGTGCCACACAAACAGCTCTCCACACCAATTATTTAATAGTTGGGACTAATTTAATGCTGACTAATGTGTCATAATTGACCTTTAAAGTCACACACTCTTTCTACTAAATATCATCCAATTAAAAGTCACATTACACCCGAAACCAGGTTATCACTGATCCGTTTTTCAGGGCTATGGGGAGGTGAGAATGTGTTAGAAAAAAGCTTAATTATTACTATGGATCTCTATGAAATTATGGATAAATCCCTCAGAAGAGAAGACCTTGGTTTTCAGAGCTTTAATTAGTCTAAGAAGCTTCTTGCTGCCAAAGGCTCTTGTGATATTCATTATGGTAATCCTATTAGCCGAGACGAAGATAGAGGGACTCAGCTGAATGACAGCGAGAGAGAAGCACGTCAAATGAAAGAGAAGAAGATGAAAGACAGAGAAAAGGGAGGCACGTGTGTTTTGTGAAATCAGCGTTGGCTTTGTTTCAAAACCTTACTAAGCTAGTGTGGCACTGACTGAAATGAACTCTCAGTCCACACAGACAACAACACCGTAACCAATACAAATATCATTGTTTACACTAAGAGCACAATAAATTTGACTCACACTTCTTAAGAAAGATTTGAATAAATTTTGACGATAGCTGTTGGAAAGCCTAAATGCTCTTTTGTAATAAGCATAGTACACTAAACAACTACAACAAATACTTGGCAACACAATTTAAAAAATTTAAAAATTGTACTAAAGTAGTACAGCTACACTACACCTAATCAGTAATGAATGAATAATATTTACAACTTAAAAATCACACACCTTATTATCACTTTCTTTGACATAATTTCTTCACTGAGCCTATTCACTAACCTCTGGCATTTATGTTTGCTTAGTAAGTAAGACAGAAAAACAAACCCCGAGTCAGACCAGGCCACAGACAGCCATCAACAAGCAAAGCTTCTTAACAAGTCTGTCACTTTCTTTCACCTCAATCATGAGATATTTACAACCGACCCAGCCAAAACTCCAGTGGGTTATTTGCAGTAGCCTGTTTACGAAGGTTTATTTTGTGACAGCCCTATGTTTGCCATTCCTATTCGTCATCCTCATTTTGTTTACTTTGTTATGTATTTGCACTCTTATGTATTTGCTTATTGGAAATGTGACTCGTTATAAAACTAAAACTATAAAATAATATATGGAAGGCCTCTGAAACCATTGCATTAAAATTTCTTAAAGAGACACAACCAAAAATCAACTTATTTACTCATGTTCTATCCAAACAACTGTTTTAGAAGTCAACCTGAGTTACAATTCACTTTCATTATACTGAAAAAACCCCTTTTCATTTTTCTCCTTATGTTCTATAAAAGAATGTTATATGGGTTTGGATGACCCAAACAAGTACAAAACTGAATTTTAATTTCAAGGTGAACTCTTTTAACACATCACCTTTTAGTGAACAAGAACAATGGTAGCAATTACAAAACCATTTCCCTGCATTACAGCAGCATTTGCTGGCATCGGTACAGCGGCGTGTCGAACACAAGACCATATGGCAGCACTGGGCAGCCGCAGAACGCATATCAGCCGTGTACGAGTACATAGACGCACCCGAGGGAAACTGAGTCACAACTTCATTAGCAGAACATAGATCAGACCTGTCAAGCAGACAGGTCCGCTGCGGCGGTGCCATCAATGCAGTGCGCACACATGCAGCTCTCACACACAGTCTCTGCTTTTTTGGATTTCTTACATTTCTTTATACTTTAATTGTTGACCTGGGCCAGCTTTAGTGCTTTACACAACCTGGCAGTGCAATGTGAGACCTGACGCTTTATCCAGTTCTGGGCAGTGAAGCGTTGGCTGTGGGATGCGGTTGTTTGAGATGCCAGTCTACATGGGGTGGAAATGATTCAGCGCTGGATATACTCAAGAGTGAACACTGGAGTGAAATCTAACACTAGCTGCGGTCGCCACAGACACTTGGTCTAGACTGACATTGTTTTTAGCAACCAAGAACTATGCAAAACATTACACAACAAAAACATATTCATTTAAAACGAACACCTTATGCTGCATTGTGCTCCAATCTTGAATGTAATGCAAAAATTATAAATTGATGTTTCTTCCTGTAGATTGACTGATTGCCTGCAGTGTTTCCCAATACAAGCAGAATTAATTTATCCAGATCTTCAACTACTAATTACCCTCAGATACAGTACCAGTCAAAAGTTTTGACAGAATTGACAAAATAATAAATGGGTCAACATTGATTTCTTTAACTAGAAAACTAAAATTGCACAAATTGTTTGTTAGGACCAAAAAATGAATAAAAAGCAGTCAATAGGAGTCCAGCATAGATAGAAATTCCTTCAGTGTTGTTTAAAAAGCTTCCCAGGTTGAGACCTCATAAAGCTGGATGATAAAATGTCAAGAGTGTGATTTTACAAATTCTAAACAAAGCATGACTACTTTTGAAGAAGCTAAAATATAACATAGTCTTTATTTATTTTGACACAACATAATTCCCACAGTTACAACAGTATTATTTCATGCTTTTGATGAGTTTACTACTATCCTAAAACGCGGAAAAAACAACAGTGAGGTCAGAAGAACAACACATCAAGAATCCTCCCCATCCGATTCTCAGGCTTTAAATTAGACTGTTATCACTGCCTGTTGATCTTGAGTGGGATCGTTCCTTCAGTTGCTGCTGAAGAGTGTTTACACACACCCACAAGAGAGGCATTCAGCTGGGGTTGGCACCAAACTGATGCTCGGCACTTCCTGTTTTTTCAAGCCGAGTACTGCTTGTTTCTTTTCTTTTGCAAGATAAAAGAAGCCTAAAGCTATTAAATCTTTACTAAAACTGTCTTCCGGCAAGTTCTTACCCTGGTGGTGGTGGCAAACATGTACTTGTCCCGTAGTTGGAAGCTGTCCACCTTCTCCAGGATTACACGACGGCTCTCCTCGGTCTGGAAGAAATCCGTGCTGCTCAGGATGCTGGAGTCTCCCTGGGGCTCGTGCCGCTGGACGAACACAGTGGTGGGGTTGTCGTAGGGCTCTACACCCCTGTGGAAATGCAAAGAAAAAGTTAAAAAAGTGGTCTTGCTTTCCTTTTTGCACTAGTTCACTTTTTAATTCCTAATTTACCGACACAACATTTTTTTTAGAAAAGTTACAGATTTGATGAGCATATAAATCAGAGTTAACATTTTTCTGAATTTAGGAACATTTGGTACAGCCCCCTTTTGTTTTAATAACAGCATGTAGTCCAGCTGGCATGGACTCCACAACTTTGTGCAAAACCTGATGATCCATGTTATCTCAGCATGATTTGAGAACGTTCCAAAAAGAACATGTTGTGTGCTGGTGAAGCAAAGAAATCAGACCTTTTGTACAGTGGTTAAACAAGCTCAATTTCCAAATCTTAATGAAATCAATCTTCTTCTTCTTCTTCTTCTTCTTATTATTATTATTATTATTATTGTTGTTATGTTTATTATTGTCATTATTATTGCTAATAATATTTGTTGTCTCCAATGGCTTGTTTTTTTTTCTCTCTTAATACTAGTTATATCTGTTATTAATCTGTTAGATACTATTTTGTATGCTGCCTCTCCCATCCCTAGATACAATGACACATGCACACACGGGCATACGTGTACACTCACAGGATCACAGACACATGAATATATACACATGAGTTATTAGAATGGACTTGTAATGTTGGCTATCAGTATATATGTTTGTTTGTCCAATTGATTCTATATTTGGCACAATGTAAATATTGTCACATTCTTTTTTTTTTGTTATGTGTGTTTTATGTTTGGTCTAAGGGACTCCCTATTGCGTACATGTAAACATTGTCACATTCTTGTATAAAAAAAAAACAAGCTCAATGTCACCTACTTGCTTATTTGATTTGTGACACGAAATGAGCATGAATCTTAAATGTATCATTTATTCACTCTTATGTCATTCCAAACCTGTATGACTTTATTTTATCTGAAGAACACTTAAGAAGATATTTTGAAGAATGCTGGTAACCATCAACATTGGCCCCATTGATTTGGACACAAAACCACTGAGACGCTTCTCAAAATATCTTCTTTTGTGTTCTACAGAAGAAAGAGTGATATATAGGTTTAGAATGACATGAGGGTAAATAAATAATGACAATATACTTATTTCTGAACTATACCTTTAAGGTTCCCCTTTTAAAGTTTAAATAAGTTTAAAGAATGATTACCAGATTTGTACATTCTCATACACACTCACAAGCATTCCAGACACATCACTACACAAACATACACATAAAGCGATATCTGAAGCCACTTCCTCCAGACCTAAACTAACACTGAACCTGTATCCAATGTAATGTAACAGACACATTATACAGGGTGCGAGATCAAGACTACAGGAGGAGGAATGGGCTTTCTGCTGTTCTCCAGGCTAAAGTCCACACAGGGTTGATTGTTAAGACTGGCTCTTAAAGCTTGAAGCTAATGGATAAAGAGATTATCCAGCAGGGGAACAAACACACAGACCTCGGCTGCTTGCCGTCTAATTCATGACTGGCAGTTTAGCACGTCCAGCAGAAAGGAATGAAAGCAGAGGCTTACCGCACATTCAACTAGTCTTACAGCTCCGCCTTTGGTTTGTCTAGGTTAAACCTCAAAACCTTTCAAGTTTTAAGTAGATACAGTCAGCCAACGTTACAATTCACATACAACAGCCATGTTTCCAAAGTTGGAATATCCCATAAAACATTTATGAAGAAAGCACAGTTTCTGCAAAGTGAGTCAGAGAACATGATCGTAACTTATGCACCCCAGTTCCAGAAAAACACATCGTTAAGTCACAAAACTTTATGTATATTCGGTAAATGTGTTTCCATCATAGTTTATGAGCATATTGTCATATCAGATAATTTATAAGACTTTATAGCACTGCAATTAAATTTTTATGAACATTTTCAGAATTTATGCGCTTTTTGGCGTTTTTTGTTCATGTGATATCCCAAAAAAGACTGTCTGACTTGCTTCCTCTACGTTTTAATTTAAATGCAAATGCATGTGTATTGCAATCACATCAAAGTCAAGCTCAAAATTAAAAAGAAATAGATGACTGCTTGGAAATTACTGGTTCCTCTGACAAAGGTAATGGAATAGTTCACCCAAAATTGAAAATTCTGGAATGTTATTTCCAAAATGTAAAAAATTTTTCCATCAAAAACAAAAGATGAAACACAAATCTCACTGGTATACCATTACCTCATCAAACCATTATGTAAACCAAATGTAAAGTAATTTGGTCCAGTTTAATTGTACTTTTTTTATCCTTGGAGTCTGATAGAATGATTGCACTGTGTAGAAATAAATAACACAGGCTTTTAAACCTTTCACATTCCACAGGAGAAAGTCATATGGGTTTGGAACAACACAAGTAATCCATGACAGAATTTTTATTAGCTCCTTTATGCCATACACAATAAAGACAAACCAGAAGTTCTAGAAACTTAATTAGTAGAGTATGGTACTAACAATGCCAAAGTCAAAGGCTCGATTCCCAGACCGTGGGAAAATTAACCATGGTATTATTAGAGTAAAAGTGTAGTAACAAAGTTTTTAGAAGAATGTTTACCATCTGTATCACCATTCAAGGTCCCAATTTCATCTATTAAGCAATAACATACCTTGAAAAGTCACGACTGGCCAATCAGAATCAAGCATTCCAGGGCGTTGTGTCATAACCATGGGAACATATCAGGGAGGAACATATCAACTGCACACTGTTAGCCGCTTTGCATAAAATCATCCGCCAAAAGCATCAAAGTGATGTAAATGCAAGAAGGGTTATCGCTGCACAGTCAGTCGAGTCATTTGGGTCAGTTTGCTGAGCTTGTGACTTTATCTCCACATGCACTGACTGTCACACAAGCACATGAAGTGGGCCAATGCTGGACAGACACAATCAATTATTAATACAAGTACAGTCTGGACTCATCAGAGAAACGTCTCCAACTGACTGTTTTACCAATCAAGCAGCTTTCCTGGACTGCAGCCCACGTGTTTGAGATTTATATCTGCGAATCCACCACAACGTGCATTGAGGTTCGCCTATTTCTGCTGCAATAAAGAATGCGCAAAACAAATTTGTTCTGGCATGAAGACATTATTGATGCAAAAAAGCAAAAAAAAAGTATCTATGACGAGCTGTAGTCATAAAATTGTAATTAGCCTCAGTCTTTAGGCTGGATTGCATCCTGGAACAAAATGTTTATGAACCTGGAGAGGAATAAGCTCTGCTCTGTTATTTCTAGTTGCTGCTTGCTTTCGATGCCAGTAACTTATTGTGCAAACTTCAAGCACTGGCATAAACCCAAAGCAGGAGTTTCATATTCCTACATAAACTCTCACATTGTTAAAAGCAGCAAAAAGCTATCACACCCTCTCCACATCACACACACCGACGCACAAATCCTGCGTGGAGAGCAAACAATGGATTTACAAGCCATTCCTTGAGTCTCTGTGGCATCAGACAGATTCGAACAAAATTCATGACACGATCTATCAACACCGAATAGGGAAGTGTACAAATAGTTGTGTATTCCCTTTGTAACTAACAAGTCAACCAGTAAAATATTACTCTTTCTCCAAATAGTCTTGCATCCTTGGCTGCTGCAGGTATCAATTCAATGTTTTGTTGACTTTGTCACACTGCGTTTCTTAAATGCATTGAAACTCAATACATTGTGTGTCACTGTTTACTCTGTGATGTTGGCAGGGATTTTCAGGCACGTCCAAGTGCGCAATATTTAGGTTCTTATAGTGGAGAAAAATGCAAATAGTTGAAAAGCTTGATCACTTATCAGTCTGGTATCAGTACCCGGGCGCACACAAAGGGCCCTGTTGTTTTTTCAAGAATGTGAATTGATAAAGAAAGTGATCTCTATGAAACTCGACCTGCATCTGCTCTCTCCAAGGGCTTGATCTTACACAACTGAACTTACCAGAAGTAGGACTTCACATGTTCCTGAATCAACACCCACGTCTCACCAAAGTCATCTGATTTCCATAGCTGCCAAAGAGAACGAAAGAAAAACAACTGAAAAAGGAATGAATGTTTCGGGAGGTTTATGCCGTTTCATTTAAAACATTTAATGATTTAACATTTGTCATGAATCAGCATTTCTTATAAAAAATTATGGCTGATTACTTATTATCAAAACATGCTGTGTAGTGCAAAACTCAAAATGGCCAAAAGCTTTAAGTGACAGGACCATTCAAACTTACACAAAGTGGACACAGAATATACAAAAAGCTTATATATACAAGTTAAGAAAAACATGACTGAAGCACAAAAATAAACACTAAGCCCAAACTTTTTTCATTTGTATGACTATTGTTTACCTTATGTAAACTCAATCTCTAAAATATCTGAAATGTGTGCTACTGAAAAGTGACAAAAATAAATTAAAAGTGTTGTTTGAGCCATGCAATCTGGATAGTAAAAATTGGCGAATAAACAATGCAATTGACCTCAAAATCCTCAATACAGTGAAATACAGAACAAATTTTGTTTTTTCAATGACATGGTTGACATTTTCTAGAATTGCCTACCTGTTTATTGGGATGTGAACTGTCATAACCGAGCACCAGATTGGGTTTTTTACTGTGCAGCAGAAGGTCTGTGGGCTTGAACGGGATGGAGAAACCCTGAACGCTTTTACAGAAGTCAAAGGTGTTCCACATGTAACTGTTTGTGGTGTCAGTAAACAGGTACTGGAAGGGAAAAATGTGGAAATTAGGACAAATACCTAGCAATTTTACCAAGAAAACAATATGGCTGACAGCTCTCACAAATTCTGTATAACAGACACATATTGCAGGCATGTGGCTCTTCAAGAACATTGTATGAAATATCAAAGGGTTTAAATATATTCAAAATATATTTTAAGAAAAATAATTTATGACGCTTCTTTTCTCTTTGATCTTAGTTAAGAGCCTTCGCCATAAACTTTGTCCTCTTGCTGGCCTGGTTATGGAAGCAGGGCACCTCCTTCTCCATATCCAGAGACAATGAGAACTGGGACTGATACAGAAATAATTGACTTAAAAAGAAACTCAATGCTAAACAGAGAAATGAAACAAAGAGAAAAGGAGAACGAAAGTAAGAGAGAAGTATTAACTCCCACACGATCTACAAGCGTCAACAGATCATGTGTGACTTTATTTTGTGCCTTCAGGTTGTTATCAGGGCATTGCTTAAGAGTTCTGACTGGTTGTAAGGGTGTTATTATATGGTTGGTAGGCCAATGCCGGGTGATTGCTATGTGTTTCAACATCAAAAGAGCATGATACTCTGATAATCTGGACCACTCTTTAAAGCGAGGCTGATCACTTAGAAAAGTAACAGCACCTCTTCTCAACAAGCTAAATCATTTGAGAAATCAAAAACTCACAAGACAAACAATGTTATTTTTTGAGTGATTTTTCAAATGCATTAGTAAAAAATCTAAAAAAAGAAAAAAGAAAAAGATGAATCAATAAACAAACAGGCCCAGCATATTCTTAGCTCCTCAAGGATCAATGTTAAGTGCCTATCATAGTCTTTACACAGCTATCTGCATGTAACTTCATTACTGTATGGCAAACGCATTAAAATACTCCATAACAAACTGAACCAGCAGCCTGCCAATATCTCGGGTAATTATCCCATCTGTGACAGAGATCTTCTCCGCATACGGATCCACAGTGTGCTTAAATCCGATCACTCGAACTGTAATTACGAAGAGGTTGTACGCTTTTTCAAATGACAGTGGTAATGCTTTAGCGTCAATCCTTCAGAAGCAGGCAGCACCTGCAGTGCCAGCCACATCATCGACTCCAAATGAACGGTCACCGTCTGCTGCCGTCAGCCGCACTGCAGTCCCACAGCGATGCAGTCACATCTGCAGCTGCACGCTTCAACTCCCATGAGTCTTTGCACCCTGTAGCATGTCACACCAGCCCGATGCAGTGGGTGCCAAGGGCAACAACCAGGGACTAAGACTGAGGAGGCAGCTAGTAGTTATTTTTTTATCGTCTGTGGGTGCATGGAGGTGAATGGAGTCACAGCTGCAAATGGCTTTCAAAGACAAGATAACACAGATTTCTCGCCTATACAGCAGAGTTAATTTCTTTTTCATACGTACACGTTTATTGTCAGCAGGGCTGTGGTAGAACTGGGAGATGACCTGTTTCTTGCCCTCCTTGTCCGCAGATAGTTGAAATTTATCTGATATGTGGGTGAAGGTGGCTCCGTAGTCATAGGACACATATACCTATTTAACAAAAAAAACTAAGTGTCAAATTTTGAATTGGTTACACAACAATTATAATTCCAAAACCATCTTGTCGTCTGCCATATTTTCAACAAGCACATTGCTTATATGTTTAAGACTTCCACCTAATGAAAATACTAATAGGTTTTTGGAACAGAGCCACTTTGATTTTCTTGGTCTCACATTTCTGGAAGAACAGCTATAGAAACGTCAGGCACTTCACAGGTGTGCTGATAACAGTAAAGTATGACCACAACATTTTCATTCCTTCATCGTGTATTAGATAATGTTTAACATAAACGTCCAACACTGCAATGACTGCCACACAGACGGAAAAAGTACAGAAGGGCACAATGTGCTCTTTTCAAGGTGAATGGAGAGTTAGATCAAGTGGGATTTGAGATGATATAATAAAAGCGCAGGGCACTTGAGAACCGAGGGAGCCCTTCAATCTATATGACTCAGATAGCACCAAAATAAAAAAACAAAGCTGGCTGGCTGAGATATTCTCAGAATTGGTGTCTTCAACAAAGCTGAAAAGTTTAGGATAAAAAAAGAAAAAGATATATTCAGTGTTAAAACTTTTCACCATTTTTTTTTTAAATTGCTTACAGTGTGTCTGCATGATTCTGATGACATAAAGCACATAAAGATAATTCCCAACAAGATCTATAACTATGAAAATAGTTTTAGACCTATATTAGGTATAACCTATAATAGATTTAGACCTATTTATTTATTTCCATGAACTTTCTTGTTATTTGTGCTTACTGTAAAATGATTCTGGATGACTAAATATTTGTTTTTAGAAAAAGAAGGTAATGTCCATTAAGTTTTATCATTTCCATGAAAGCCCTGGACCGTGATTATATGTCCCAGATTAAATCTAGTAAAAACAGAGTTTAAAAACTGGTTAATAATATTTATACTTACAGAGCTTGGCTTGGGGTCAGTGGCACCAACGCTGTCTCTCGCTAATGCCACTATAACATCACTCTTCTCCCCGGCCCAATGGACGACCATCTGATTATGAGAATCGTTCAGGTTGGCCTGTAAATGAACAACACACTATTACAAAGACAATCTCCAAATAAGGATGTACACAAAACATATCAATCATTGATGGAGTATCACTGTTTAAGAAGAGCCTCAGAGTTGAAGTTTGTCAGTTTCTGCTCCCACTGGGTCATCCTCAAATTGCATCGCCAATGTATTAACTAAAGTGAATTTGTTTTTGACGTCGCCTAAAGCGTGCGGTGTAGACTCTTGTAAACCAGGTGTGTACATATTTAAAGCAGACAGCTTTACAACCACACACACATTGAGAAGAAGCGAGCTGAACTAGATCACAGTTACAGGAAAACTGAAAAACTTGAAGCTGTGGTGTCCCCCATCTGATCTGCAGAACAAAGAAATGCGTGTCATCTTTTTATGTCCTTCCCCCATCTCTCTCGCTCTCTCTCTCCACTAAGAACAGTCGTCTTATCTTTAATTCAAACGTCTGCAAAAAACCACCGGATCCAAAAAATGAGATCCGCTTTAATATCTCCTGTCAGACATCTTTGAGAACCAGCAAAACATTGTCTCTGTAATGTAACAACCACCTCAAGCACCACGTAATTTTTCTTTCTGTCTAAGGAAGACTGCTGTAACTCATTAGCAAACAATGGGTTTACTTATTCAACATTAGCCTGTTGAAGCACTCACTGTTTGAAAGGTAAATAACAAATGATGGACTTAATGCAAACACTTAACGTGCTTTGTCAGTTCGCTAGGAAAACGTTTCCATATGTTACTACTTCAAGAGCAGTATTCATGGGTTTGGTGACAGACTGAAGTGTTGATACTGCTTTGGGTAACTTTCTTGTTGTTATGGGGAAATGAACAGTGACTCTTGAACTACGTCAACATGGGTGTACTACAGTCATGTGCTAATTTGGCATGACAAAGCGTACAGTAAACATCTCCTTTTAGGCCTGCTTGGCAAACAAGAAACTACTACAACACAAGGCAATTAATAAAACGTACCGCTGTGGTTTTAATATAGCACTAAAACACTAGGTTTGTATTGCCTCCTATGAACAAAATGTAATAATGTAAAAAGCATTATTCATTATTTTTCTAATAGTGTATTATATTTCATTTAGCTGAAAAGAAATAGTTCACACAAATATGAAATTTTAATGCCATCCCAGCTGAAAATGACTCTAGTGGGTTAATATACGTCTCTTAATATATATATACTCTTAATATGCGTTAATATATAAGTGAAACTATACATTTTGTGAGAGAAAACAATTAATATTTTAAGGTTCAAAGTTATCGACCAATGAGATTCAACGTTACTGACATGCGTACATGAATTTAGCATTCTGATCTCAAATTTTACATGGACATGCAATGTTAATATGACACATTTAATTAAAAAAATAATTTGTGTGGGTTCAACTGAAGAAGAAAGTCATATATATCTGGGATGGCATGACGTGAGTAAATTATGAGAGAAACTACTTCTACTCTATATAATAATAAGAATGTGTTTTAAAGATAAACGTGCATAGAAGTATAGTCCATAAAGCTGAAACGTTTCTCACCACATAATGTTTTCTTAGCACCATAATGACTTAAAGATCATGTGGTAAATCCCAATGATAACAATACACAGCCTAGTTGAATGGAGACGGCCAACTAAGATCCTCTATAATATAAAGTACATTTTGACCAATAAATTTTTTTGTCCCAGGCCCTATAAATGACAGCAGCAGCACTGATTGCAGTAAAACATTAACATTAATTAGTAAAATTCTTTGATCCACTAGCTGTATAACATAGAGAAACAATGTCAAGTGTAATAAGCTGTACTTCAAATGCTTCTTGTTGACTGTTGGTTTTTAACCAACCTCTGATTAGCCTCTTGAAAAAGATCAACCTCCCACATCATCTCATCAGGACGTGTAGAAGAGCTTTCCCACCAGCTTGCCAACAAACACACAGCAAATGGTTGCAATCTGATCCATCTAACCCTGCCAAACGCTTAGGTCTGTTTATTCAAAGCGAGTTATAGGCTCGCCTGCAACCTCTTGCTATTCTGCAAATGGACTTTCTGCTAATTTAACAGAGCCCTCGCTTATACCGACACAGCACTGGCCCGAAAGCATGGACAACTAGAGCATGCAAATAAATCCTTCTTGCTCGTCTTCTTGAAGAAGCAATAAGAAGTGAGAGGCAGCGAAAATGAAATCACTTAAAAATGTTCGGTGTCTTATGTATAATTCAGCAGGGAGACAGACTCAGAGGAGAGGCAGAGTGAGAGAGCATGAGCGCATGATCACCTTCGCCCATCGCTGCAAGCCTTTCACTGCTTGAGACAATGACATCATCTCTGCAGCACTAATGTTTGGGCCAACAGAGCTATTTTCCTGCAACCTACCAGTTCACTTCTGGCAGCCGACCATACATGTTTCACCATGAATAAAATATGGGTGAACCACACATTTAATATTACCGTGGTCGTAACCAAAGGAAAACCAAAGAGTCATTATCTTGTTAAAGCCCTAATGTACAGTTGAAGCCCCGTTTCATTACTGCAATATGGATAAGTACCATATGGGACCGTTATATGGTTGTGTTGGTCTACCATGTGTAACACAGATGAAAATGCTAGAACCACCTATGTATGAATAATGGTGTATAAATGTTTTTCAGGAAACAGTGTCTTGATAGTATTATATAAAATTATATGACTTGTCTGTGTTGGATTGGTTTCAACTTAAACTCAAGGAGAACTTAATGCGAGAGGACAGCTTTAGAAAAAACGAAACTAAGCATGCAGGCTGTTTAGACAAGTTCCAGAAATACTACTGGGAATTTTTTCAACTTCCACACCTCCGCATATCTTCCGCCTGATTCAATCCATCCCCAGGGTTTTAACATTTTAATTTACAACTCTACAATACCCATTCTGACCAGAGAGAATGAAACTAAAATCTTTAGCGGTTTGGAGCAAATTTTATACTTGTGTAGAAAGAAATACAGACGTGATTTTTTTTTATTGAGGGCTTATCTATAATTCTTCCTTTGAGTATTAGCTGTTCTCAATAAACACAAACATTCAACTTTAAGGTCAAGAGTAAATACGTAATCCATTTAAAAATTTAGTAATTACTAAATGAGATTAAATATGACTTCACATGACTCACATTAAGACTCATTAAGTTAGCGCAGACTTATTCTGCTGAAGGTGATGTAATGTCAAGCTCATTTGAAGTCAAGAGTAATACTCTCTGGTAATCACTTTGTAGCAGATATTTGGAAAAAATACCTTTACTACAATAGACCCGTATTTGTCTGTCAACTGCATACACAGCTTAACATTTCAGAAAACAAGAGTTCAAGATCTAGTGTTGATTTGAACATATAACAATCTTCTATGACACATTTATTGTTTAATCCCAGAAGCTGCTGGTTGATATTGTGAAATATTTACAAAGCAATTGTTACAGAAAATCAAAACTCTAAAAGCAGTAAAACAATTTTCTTAATTTCTAGAAGTAACGTACAGTGAAAGAATGTATTCCAGTAAAAAGCCTCGTCGGTATGAGGAAAACCAAAGCATATTTGCTTTCGAGAACTGCTTTTGGGCCCTGCTGTTGAACTGCATATTTATGCTAATGACTCTGTGACAACTATCCAAACTTGGCAAGCATTTGTTTATCACAACAACCATGTGAAACAACAAAGGTCCTAACAGCTGCGTAAATTTTGCGTACATAGGTCACATGACAATGACAGACAAATAGAGCAAATGGATATCTATTTCTTCTTACCTAACACTGTTTCTCTGTTTGTGCCAAAAATAACACATAAAGCAAAAGGTTTAAAAGAGGGAAGGAATGGAGGCCCTGAAAGGAGATCTTAATTGGATGATCTGAGGGGGTAATTCTCCTCATAGCAACTGAAATGGACTCCATCCAAGAGACTAATAACAGTTCATAGAGGATTTCCTGTACACGCTACAGGGTGAAGGGGGGACAAAGTTACTAAACTTTGCGGCAGCTCAATGTTACAATTTCACGCAATAGAGAGGAGATATACAATGGCATTACATTCCCTTCAATTTAACATTGCAGGTCCATAGTACAATTCATAAACTATTTCTATATTAAAATACTTTCTATCCAACCAAACTCCCAAAAGTATATCGACTGCAGCACTATAAACAATTCAGTTTAAGCAAACATTGATTAATGGAAGATGGGGATCAAGACAACAACATCCAGCTTTTATTGCATTTAGCCTCACATTAATAAACTACTGAAGGCCTATATTAACCCGTGGTTTTACCCTAAGATTTCAAAGCCACAGGTAGGTCACATACTCATACTTTCATCATAACATGATTACACTCGATGATAAACAAATATTTAATCTCATGACAAAATCAAGCCACTCCACCCAAAACCATGTACTTATTTTACTAACCACAGTTCATTATCTGTGGACCGAGCGAGTGAGCGGTTTTTTGTGGTTTCACACTTTCACTGTTGGATGCCTGATTTGAAGCAAAAATCTTAAGGTGACTTTAAGGAGGGATGTTTCCAAGCAAGATTGTGCAACCAGTCTATCTGTTTTGTCAATGCTTGCATACCAAAGCTGTTTCCTGTAAACAGACATTATGTCATGCATTTGGGAATACACATGGAAAGAGTCCATGATGCCCAACAGAAAAATCTATAGTTACTTAAACAAATCATTATTATCCAAACATTGTTATTCTTAATTTGTATTCTTGCAGGTGAATCCATCACATAGCATATCTGTTTTATAGAGGCTGTTAGACATATATGACTAATGAATGACTAATGAGGATGTACACAAGTTATGAAAGAAAAATAAAACTTTAATAACACATCCCCAGTATAGGTTTATTAACAAATAACAAATGACGTGTAAGAAAGGAAACAATATTTTTCTCTGTAGAAGATTAACAACAAAAATTTGCTTTGCAAAGAGTGAAGCTGTTATTTTTAATTGGATGACTATGCAAAGACCTGACCATTCAATATTCACTTCACACAGAAGTCGATTTCATATTAATAAGTCTAAAAACGAAAACTCGTATCGAATAGGTAATACTTGAATGATTTTATTAGTGAATAGGCGTGGGAGAGACCTTACTGTGACAAACAGGTAATTTACACCTTCATCCAGAGGTGAACAGCACACAAACTACAGAGAGATTTGAGGGATACTGAGAGCAATATCAATCCACCCTCATGCAAATAACGAATAATAAACGTAAACCTCTCTTACCCTTCCATAAACGTTCGGCACGGGTGATCCAGCAGCATTCCGCCGAGCGCGATGTTGATGCGCGGCTGAAGCGTCCCTGACTTCTCTCTCCAGACGCACGACGCGACTCTCTGCATGTTCCAGGTGTGCACCCACCAAAGAGAAGCCCCTGTCCTGTGGTAGCATGTATTTCTGGTCATTGTGAAGACTAAGCGTGGAAGAGATCGAGCCAGGAATGAGTAATAAAAACAGATAGATGGAACAGCGACTGAGCGCCAGCATCTTGCGTGTCTGCCCTGACGCCATATTTGTGTATGTTTGACTGTGAAGTGTGAAAGAGCGCCTCTAGCGGTCAACCGCACTGACACTCATTACCATGGATATGGCACATGATGTTTTGCAGGGCTACATGATGAACGTAAGCGGCACGTTAATAGAGAAAAAGAAACCGTATGCCCTCTTTATTTTCTCACTCTTTGTGTGTGTTCTTAATATAAAAAGGTATACCTGTAGGCAAGCTGAACAACTGATTTGTATGCACCTGCAATTGGCAGCCCTCAGAAAAACTAGTTTTACTTCAACCATAGTGTAAGTATATAATTTATAGTAAAACCATAGTAACCACAAATTTACCATGGTCTCAATAATCATATTTTAACCATGATATTTGTAGTTAAACCATGTTAATATGGCAATCAATCCATCAAACACATGTATTATGATTGTTACAATTATACAAAAACTGGTTTATTTTACATTTAGGCCATTTAAATATCAAATTAGAAATTATGTGTGGTATTGGCTTATAATAAAACAAATCATGATTATGTCAACATATTTGTCTTTTTTCACATTTCGACCATCATCTTACATTTAAGTTATGAATCTCCGAAAATGTTCAGACAGGAACCCCATCAAGACGTATTTTTTTAGGATCTTTTCACGACAACATATTTTCAAAGATTACGTCATTGGTACAGAGCTGGTCAATACCTCCATCTACTGATCAGAATTTGTAAACGCATTTGATTAATTTGTTATCCAAAGTTGTGTTTTACTTTTGATCACATAACATTTAATTGTATAATTATACTAGTACTAGTCAAAAGTTTAGACACAATTGATAAAATATTTCTCATGATCTTTTAACCTGAACGTGTATATTTTAATATTTAACATATGTAATATATGTCATATTTTTGTAAACAAAAATAGTTGTACATAATAATTTCTTTAATTAGATTACATTTAAAAAATGTTTTTTATGGATTATAGATTACTTATAACCCATTTTATATAGAAATAATCTATATAGCTCCAGCATATAGAAATCCCTCAGTGAATAAGTGTTTTAAACTTTTGACTGGTACTGTAAATACATATAAATTTTATTTACATATAAATAAAAAATATATATAAATAAAAATATGTAGTATATATTTAATATAATATTAGGAAGTTTTCACGCGCACGCTGCGTGATGCGTTTTCTGCGAGTGCGCGATTATTGACAGGTTTAAAATAACGGTCGGTTAAGTGAGATAAAGTGTGTCGAGACTGCAGACCGAGTGACCGAGTGAAGTTATTCATACTGATTTTCTGGTATTTACCTTATTTTACCTTCACAGTAATTGATATTTTGTCATTTTATTTTATGATTTGATGATGACAAAATGCTAAATCCCAATACCAAAAATGACATCGGGCATTTAAGATGGCCAATCCCAAGACTAGATCAAATAAATGTATCAAATGGTTTATTTCAGTACAGATAAACATATGCATAAACAATCAAAATGTCAATCAAGTAGTTCGTATATCCACTTACCATTTTTATCTGTTATCAGTTTTTATCTTCTATTAACAGTTGTAAATGAAAAGCTGCGATGCTTTGCCTTTAAATACATTATTATTGAGTAATGTAAAATGTGCCAAAGATAATGGGGCAGGACTGAGACTGTAGTGAAATCAGTTATTAACTACCACCTGTCCTCTAAATAACTGCTAGAATTAAAATAAAAATGTTATTTTAAAGATAACAACGCCAAAGTACACCACTGTCTTTTTCAGTCACAAGACAGGAAGTATAGGAAGTATCCATCATGGCTGTCAGAGGAGCAGAATTTAAGAGGTCCCAATCAAAAATCCATGAGGCAAGGATTTCATCACCTTGATTTTATATGAGCCATTACAGAAGCTAGTAAAGATGACATTTTTACAGCCTGGACTACAGACATTTTTTTTTATTGTTTTACCACTAATACACTTGTAGGTTGAAAATGCACCAACATTTCCTGAGATATCTCCAGCAAAAAAGACCAAAAAGCATTCCAGATCATCAGCTGTGGATATATCTTATGGTTTTGAAACAGCATTGGAAGGTAAGTCCTGTTTTTCCTCATACAATCAATTCCAGTACATATAGTAGCTTTATTTATTTAGCATGTGATTCTTTCGTAATGTAATATGTTATAGTGGGAATTTTAGTTTCCTTTTGTTTTAAAAACAGCAGTTGACTTTTACTATCAAACATGTGGTTATTTTATCTTACAAGGTCTTGTATTGATTCTTCTGTTATTTGACTTGCTACATTTTAGAAGCAAACAGAGAGGTCAGTGTCCTTTTTTCAGACTACTCAGAGATCTTGAGGTAATTTTGGATGGATTTGTGTATCTTCAGTGGTGGATCTGTAATGTTTGCACTCAAATGTTAACTTCAAATATTATTTTCAAAGGGAACGAGCTGCCGTGGATGCTTTACAGCTGGGAGAACTCGAAGATATTCTTATTGAAGCTAGAAGCCTGGAATCTCATCTTAAAGAAAAGAAAGAACACCTGAGACAATGTTTGGCTTTGATCTCTGACAAACTGCAGGGGTAGTTTTTGAGTTCTTTCTAATAGTTTCATGTGTTAAGTGATTGTAAAATGCATTTCTATATGTTCTACAAACAAGAAATTAAATATACAATGCTGTTAAAATTGTATGTTTACATGTTCATATTATATTTGCTATAACAAAATTAGAAAATACTTTACTTTTAAAGTATAGCTGTTGTGTTTTGAGGTGACTGGAGTGATATATATAAATAATAAATAAATGGCAATACAAACAAGCATTTATTATTTACATTTACTCATTTAAGCACAATAGAATAATACAGGATGTAAACTATACAAGAAAGCAATACAAGTAGTGCTATAATACAAGTATCATAATGCAGGTAATTAAGAGTCATACATTGTCATAGTGTTAGAATATACTTCAAAGTTACATACAGTGTGACCTATCTGTAATGCTATATCAGAACCACAGCGTATATCTTATATCTTAAATTTTCTCAGTTTCTGCTTATTTGAAAGGTCCCATGAAAACCATACGGTATGTTGATGGGTACTTCAGCACGGCCCAGTTCTTTAAACGTTCTTGCATCCAGCACCAAAAGGAACGTGCTCTTGTCCTAAAGGGACAAGTACTGCCATTACACCAGCCCTATATATATATATATATATATATATTATGTTTTGAAAAGTATTTTTTAATGTGGCAGCTATACCTGATTAGGTGTGATGACCACAGACAAAATGACTCCATCATCTTCCTCTACAGCACCAGGTGATGGGACAAAAACTGGTTCTGACGGAAACAGGCCGGCATGTTTCCATACCTGTGTGACCATCATGGGTTGAAATATTAATAGTACATGCTTATACATTAAGAATTCTGATTACTAATCTCACACCAACTAACCTTCATTTGTTTGTTTTGAAGGTCCATCTTAATGACTGAATCTCCAACCAGGTGTCTGAAGCCACACCCATAGAAGTAGCGGTATGGCTTGGTATTGTACTTTAAATAGTTGATTTGTGGGAATTCTAGACCTCCATGTTCAGCGAGATCCTCACCATGAAGATCTTCATGTGTACAGAACACCTGTGCAAATTGCAATGGAGTGTAGATAAATGTGTAGATAATGTGTAGATAAATTAGTGTACTTAATCATGTAAACTAACCTTGTTGTTGTCTATCTTAATAGCTGTTGCGGAGCTGTTTAAGCGTGTGTTCAGATTTCGCCCACAGGGTCTGTTATTGTCCACATTCAAGGGTAGGACAAAACGTTTAGGGAACACTCTGCACATGGTGTTGTATACCTAGAGAAAATACCAGGTAATTATACAAAATGTAATACATTTTTAAAAGATGACTTAGTCTTTTAGTATTTAGTATTTTACCTCATCCAGAGCACTTCCAGACTTTTTTAGGTTCTGAATCAAGTAGTTGTTAATTGCCTGCCCATCCTCAGAACAGCACATGTCCATAATAACAAAACCGTTTTCTTCAAAACAGTTTATCTGATGGAAGGTTGACAATGGCTTTGCATAATATTTGACAGAGCTAAGCTGTAACAAAATAAATAAAATGAGTTATTTAATTATGATCGAGGGAGCCAAAGTTCATTTTGAAGTGTATTCTGTAAAACAGCATGCTTTTCTTACATTTTAAAAAATGTGTATATAAGATGTGAAGTAGTGTTTTACTTAGCAGGTTTTACCTTTCCAGTGTGCTTATTAATGACATGGAAAACTGTATTCCATTTTGGGTCCCAATATATACCATCACTAATCGCCTTTCCACGCAGTTTGCCTGTCACAATCTTTAAGAGATCCATTTTGATTGGCTGCTCGATGAACACCACGTAATTCTCTGACATGGCTGCAATAACAACGTACAAAGGGCTTTAAAGTGTGAAAGATAATTTAGTTAAGTTACATTTTGTAATTGTGTTTTATTTGTTGTGAATGCTAATATTTGCTACACTGCTCACCAAAGCTGTGATAGTAGGATGGTTTGGATTTATCCTCAGAGGGGATAGAGCAAACAACTTTGGCCCCTTCCAACAAATCCCCTGGATTCACCTTTTCTGAGGGCACTCTTATGATGTTGTAGACAGCACCTGTGATTAGACCTTTACAAAGTTAATTTTCTTACAATAATACTTTTCTTTGTATTTTACTATTATGCTTTCTATTAAAAAAAATTTTGTAGGAACGTTAGATCTCTGTGTAATTTAATAAGTCTGACTATCTTAGTGATACAAACCTTTGGGAGTGTAGGAGTTCCCCATGTTGTACGTTGTCCCGTCAGGATCCACATGGGGGTGAGCTGTGGCTCCATTAACTGCAATAAATTTACTCCAGTCCACCTATAAAAAAAGATTTTCCAAAATTCAATTGGTTTGGCACTACACAAAAATATGTCATTTTAATAATCAGTACTATATAATTAGCACGCACCTTTTCTTTTGTTTCTAGTGTCTTTGGATCTATTTTGTGCATAAAGTTTGTCTCAGTGCTGACATAGTAGTCTCCTTTATACTGGACAAAGCTTACATTTGCATTGTCAGTTGAATCTATGTGTGAAAAGAATGACAGATTGACATTTTCTGGACATAGTCTGGTTAATTGAGAAGTGATAATCACACTTACTTGGCAACTCAAAGCGAGAGAGGAAGCGCTGGAAGAAGTTTTTGCACGGGTCCGGCATTGCAATCGTACCAAATTCAGACACCACAATGCGGTTCTGCTCAGTGTTTTCCTTGTAGCAATCGCTGTTCAGGAATCGGCTCATGTATGTCACCCTTCCATCCTCAATATGAAACTGATGCATAAGTGCCATGCCATCAAACCAGTGGTTAAAACTGAAGAGCAAACACAAGAGCTCATTCACTTTCCTATTATAATTCTGTTGGTAAATATCTATCTACAACGGTACTCACCTGCTTCTTCCAATTTCAAACTTTCCAGGTCCATTTCTGAGAAAATTGCCTTTGATCCAGGATGGGATATTGCCTGTGATTTTGGTTGTAATGGGCTCTGGCATTTCGTCCGCAGAAAGCACCAGCTTCTCAATGCATGGCAGACCATGTACATCTGTGAAAGTAGTCTGATCTTTTTTCTCTGACATGCTCTTCCTCCAACCTGTGGTAAAAGATTTAATCATTTCTACTAATTAGACTAAATTTAATGACAACACAACAGTTCTGTGTAACGTGTACATTAAAAATCTATGACTAGAATTGTGTTTTAACTTACCTGGACTGCTACTGTTCAGGCGGTTAATTGTGGATATTTGCGGTGACTTGTTGAACTGAGTGAGATGTTTCTCAGAGGTTGTCTTATCTGCCTCTGATGTCTTATAAAGAGCTCTCTTTGGGTCACATGGTGCTTATGCAATTTCACCTCACAGACCCCACACTAACTTGTTTGTGTTTTGTCCAGATATGTTCATGTGTTGACCTAGATAAAACTGTTTTGTTATTAAAATCTAAACCAGTTGAAATAATTCTATAATTCTTATTTAATATTTAAGTGATGATTGGAAGATAAACCTACAGTTGCCGCAGACATTAAACACTGGTCACTGCACAGTTAAATTACAAAATATATATATACTATACATATATTTATATATATATATATATATATATATATATATATATATATATATATATATATATATATATATATATATATATATATGCGTATAAAATTAAAGTTGGTTAATGCCATTTAATGTCATCATGAACAGCAGTTGATTCTATGAAATCATTCTTAGTGGGTTAGGGGAATTTCCCAAGTCAAATGATGTAAGTTTCCTTACTGACAAAGAGGGAAAATACAAGAGTAATGACTCTGAAATCATTCTGTTATAAGGGTAAACAAATGTAAAAATAGAAATTAAAACTACATGGAGTATTAATGAAAAATGATTTTTAATGTTCCATGTTTTATACATTTAAAATATGTTTGTAATATGCAACATTTTAGTGACGTTTTTAAAGAATTATGCATATATTGTTTGGTTCAGATTGGTTATGCAGTTCCATATGCTAACAATACTACATTAATGGATATTTACGATGAGCCATTATCTATATTTGATATAAAATATGTAAACTAGTTACAACTGAAAAAAACATTAGCTGAAAGTTGTATAATAAATTGTAATTTCAACATTTACTTTATTTTACATTTTTAAAAGTAGTAGCAAAAGTAGTAAAAGTAGTAAGTCAAGATTAGGAGACAATTGTATTTGCATTAACTAACAGTAACTAAGATTAATAAATCTTAGTTATTGTTAGTTACATTAGCTCAGTGGTTAGAGTGCCAAGCAATGGCAAGGTCATAGGTTTGATCCCAGGGATTGCACATACTCAGAAGAAAAAATAATAGTGTAATGCAATGTCGTTTGGATAAAAGCATCTGCCAAATACAAAAATGTAAATTCTAAAAAAATCTACAGGTATTTTGTTCATGTTAGCTAATGCATTATTTACCTTGCTGAAATACTGCTGAAATAAATAAACAGCATGAAAGTATGAAAGAATATTAATCCACTGAACAAGAACACCATGTCCTCAATTTTCTGCATGGGAATTTCCAGTGATGGTAACAAATTATAAGTATTAATCATTTTCCCAGTGGGACATTAGGGGATACACACACTCTTTGAAGATCCTGTTCATAACAGTGTTGGGTGGTAGTGTTAAATATCCCGACCCTGAGGGCAGACATGTCCATTAAAGAGTGTAAAACATATCAGTGTTGACTGTTTTTACATGTACATTATACAGCATGAATCAGCAATAAGTAAGTCAGGTAGTTGATCCCATGATCCACATAGAAATAAGCTATTTTTCTTCAACAAAAATGACCAAATCTATGACATTATTAGATTAATTATTTTGGTGAAGTATAGAATATTTAAGGGTAAAACTGTCAATACTGCTTTGAAACAAGAAACATTACTAATAAGATAAATATATTTTGTATTACGTGTTTCAAGTCTGTTAAAGAAGGCCTATATAGCAGATACTATATTAAATTTGCCAGTAATTTAGACTTCTAGAACACAGCTATGCATAAAAACACTAATAAAATCCTTGTGATTACACAGAACAACATTTAAAGGGTTGTGTCCCCAGGTTGTCTGGCAGTTATGAGTTCATCAGGGACAGAACTGTTTTGTGTAATGTCTTTAGTATTTAACATCTGACGTTCAGTCTGACAATCAGCAATAATCTTCCAGCATTAAAGGATTCCTGATACGGTTTCTTTATCATTGATTTATCGGTGACTCTTTTCACAACGCTTATAAGTGACCACTTAAAGAATTTATTTGTTTGCACTTGCTTTGTTTGCATTTATTTGTTTGCTACTATGTGTATGTGAAAGTTTAATTGTGTCCCAAACTGAACCAGACCAGACACTTTATTGCAGTACTATCTAACTCCATCTAGTGGTAATTATATATTAATATTAATATTTTAATAAGTATATTAAAATGACAGTTTTAATCAGCAATACAAAACACTATCAAGGTGTAACTAATAACTTTGGTGTCTAACAATGGTGCTAATGTCCACAGGTTGTAAAATACAGCTGTTCTTCAAACAAAGTAGCTTGGATTGTTGTTTATAGTTTGAAACATTTAAAACTCCATACATGACAAATCTGGATATTTCTTATTTTGATATATGGTGCCAAGGAGACCACACTATTTATAGGCTTCATTCTTAAGAAGTTTCTTAAGCTCCACAGTTTACTGCAAAACATAGATTGGCATTACATCTATTGATACACGTTTATTACACATACCCCAAAACGACTTACACAGACTTAATAGTGTCTGAACACCGTGCCTGATAGTGCCTGAAATCGTGTCAAAAAACCCCACTCAGATCCAAAACCATTCAAAACTTTTAATCATTTATAGACTTATTTAAGACTCTATGGCCCACATAAGCTGAGTTATACTGTGATTAGTGTTACAAGCTTGACTTCAAAGCAATTAAAATAAACTTAAACACTTAAAATTAGACTGGTGAGAATAAATAATTATTTAATTCAAGTAGAAATGCAATCATGCAAAATTATTGTTACATGAAGCTGAAATACTGTGTGGAATACTTCTCCAGATGTTACGACCAGTCATAGAAGGCTTATATATGAAGGTGAAAACCTGTGACATACACACTTAAGGTCTATAGGGTGTGAAGCACAGTACAAAATAACGTGCTCATGATCTAATTATTGCCCGGTTATATAAGCAGTCACTTAAGGATATGAACTGGAGTTAATTCTGTATGTTCCATGCTGACACTGGCACATAAACAGTGCTGAAGCTGCTCATACATATACTTGCACACAAAAGGATATTATACAAATGATATGGCCACAAATTTATTTCTTATTATATCCTTGTAAAAATCTTTAGTTTGAAAGAAGTGACAATCTCTTTTAACCCCATCGATTTGTTCAGCTAAATGCATTTGCACCACTAATAATACATGCAAATATTTTCATATTAAGCAAAAGCAGAACGTAAAAATACTTGTGAATCGACATTGTGTGTAGTCAAAAATTATAGATTTATGGAATTTACATATACGGTCACAAATGTATTCAATTGAATACAAGTCCAGTTATTTACTCCACAAGAGCGCCACAGCTTTACAAATCCCAACATCATGGTAGTTAAAGTAGCAAAGACCGGCGAACGTGACGGTCGACAGAACAAAGAGGCCGGCCTTAGCCATCTTGACTTTCAAATCTCCATGAACGTAGTCTGTCACAACTTGACCAATACCCCTAGAAAACAAACAGCAATCGTTACACTGTATCTGAAAATATTCAAGATCGTTAAAAAAGGTTGTTATCATCATCATGATTAGATTAGTCATGGGTGGTTAAAGATGGTAATGATTAACTGATCACCATCTTATTATGTTATGTCTTATGTTATATGTACACAAAAACAATTATTGAGCATGAACCTGAAAAAATCTGTGTTTAATGCTGTATAATGTTGCCTTAGAATATTGAATCACAATGCTAAGCTTATAATAAGGATTTATAATTTAAGCTGTCGGGTACAATTTCATGGAAAATAAAAGTGTCCCTATCATCAGGGAAAAGTCTCTACTCTGATAACATCTGGGGATGTTGTTAAAACCAAGAAACAGAGTCAATGCTAAAACAATCTGATATCAGCAGGGCTTTTGAGAGGTGATTAAAGACTAATGCATAGATGGCTCAGTACAATCAGTAAAACATGTGATTTATTTTAAAACATTAACCTTTTTATTTGGCTAGAACAAAAGCAGCAATTAAACTACTTGTTCAGATGACATTTTAGCTACATGGGTTGTGTTGACGTATAGATGCATTATGTGAACTGAACTGATGAATAGATTTGCTAAAATTAGCAATAAAGCCCTGAATACTTCGGGAGATTAAATCCTTAAATGAAATGTATTGCTGCCACACATGACTTGGCTTTAAAGACCAAAGCAGATCGTTTAATTTAGTGTGAGAATCAGTTTTGAGAAACAGTATAATGTAAGTCTGTACTTGCAATGTTTCAGGGACAGCTCGTATGGAATGAATAGCACTACTAACACATAAAAAGACTGACTATAGCCACATTGGATCATTTTCAAACAGGAAATTAAAATCTACTGTCAAGCAGCAGTAATAAACACAAATTCTCCTACCAGTGACCATGTAGAGTGAGTGCGGCTGCTAAAG
Source organism: Beaufortia kweichowensis (assembly GCA_019155185.1). Lineage (NCBI taxonomy): Eukaryota > Metazoa > Chordata > Actinopteri > Cypriniformes > Gastromyzontidae > Beaufortia > Beaufortia kweichowensis. Next base: position 8,042,731 of record CM032811.1, read on the forward strand.
AGTAGTCAACAGCCGGGCCCGGGTAAAAGTACGCAACAGGCATCATGCCCAACAGAACGACACTCAGGACACGCTCTCCTGTCCAGTGCAGGGAAGCAGCTTTGGACCCTGAACCAGCTATAAAGAAACCAACAGTCAAAAATAAACAATACGTTCTATACTACAGCTGTCACCCACACTCCATATACATTTATATATGCATTTGCCTTACACTTTTATTTAAATCGACTTGTAGTGCAGTACAAGGTATACATTTTATCAGCATGCGTGTTCCCTGGGATCGAATCCACAACCTAAGCTGCGAACAAAATTCTCTACCAGTGAGCTACATGAACACATTTAACAGCACCTTTCATCCATGGCATGCAAGTGTTACTTCACTTCAAACATACCACTTCACCACAGTATGAGGAACTGCATACACATAATGTTTCTGTCTGTAGTCTGAGCAAAGTCTTCAGCAGTCAAGCAGGCTAATAAAACAGAAATCTAATCTATTGTAGACCTTTAGACCAGGAGTAAGGCTGTACATGGGCAAAGGTATGGAGGAGCAAAAACACTTACAATGTACAAAAAGAAAATATATACAATATAAAACACCAACCATATTTAGAGGATGTTGCATGTATCTTTGCTGAGATGAAGTATGAACAGTCATGATCCTTCTTCTGTGCAGCCAAAGGTCTGACGAACAATGATGAGCGAAATAACAGAGCTGGGGAAATTGATAAATACATCTAATATAAAGCTCATTCATTCATTCTGTAATCTCATTACAGACAAGTACATAAAATCAGCTATTTCACCTTTCACACAACACTTTGATGTTTAGTCTTTGTAAATAATACGATAATAAGCACCGTAGACTAGTATGCTGGTAATTGTAAGAAAGAAACGAAACATTAAACTGAAAGAAAATGTTATGTGAGTTTAAAGTGAGGTTAGCATGTTAGCTGTAAAGTACGCTAGCTAAGACACATCACATCATAACGTCACATCATAATATTTTCTTTTATGTAATACGACTAAATAGCTGCATAACAGGTAACGGGTCAGAAAAGCAAGGTCTTTAAAAAATTATACACTTACGACTGACACCTCTGTGGCAAACAGAAGTTATCCTGACAAGAGCCGCCATGATTCTGACAAGCAACCCAAGGTCACCGGAATTACCCGGATGTACTATAGTGAGGCCAGTGACGTTGTCAAATAAACTCTAATTTAAGAGTTTTAAGCTAATTTAAGAAATAGACCGTCTTAATCATTTTTATGAACACACTAATTATCTATTTTTGTTTGTGTTGTATTACTTAAAATTACATACAAGATAACATAAGCTTCTTGACATGACATAAGCAGCACACCACTGTACTTAAAGAGGCAATTAAATATATATTTCTCTTGTAAGACGACAATGACATTTTTAGCAAAATTTTATTCAGAAACTATTTAAACATTTATAATTTAATTATCATATAATAAAAGTTACAACACTGTACCAACAGATTATTAGAAGCATTGGAGAAACATAATATTAAAATCACAAAAAAATAAATCTTATATCAAAGTATTTTTTAGTAGTTACAGGTACACTTCTGAATGATAAATGAAAGCACAAATTCAAATAGTTTAGAAACAGCAAACATTTTAGTTTTGTCAGTTTTTAGTTATTTTCATGGTACACAAAATGTCTTTGAATTCAAGATTTTATCAGGCCAGTACATCACTGTTCTGTAAAAAGGCTATTAAAACCAAAATATATCTTAAAAGAAGACAATTAAACATTTTACAACTTTTCATTAATTTAAAACCTACTTAAACACATATGCACTTAACTCAAATTGAGGTAAATGTAAAATGACAATAGCCTAAGCTAACCTAAACTAAGCTAGCCTAACCAAAATCTTTATTAATAATTGAAGAAAAAAAACATAATATTAACATGGCATGTACTAAAACTATTTCATTGCACTTTAGGGCAACATGATTTATGTTTTTTGCAATGATTTGTTAAAATTTGAAGTGTTAAAATGTTAAAAAAAATATTTGAAATAAAAAGCAAATCTTCATACTTGGTTTGGTGCATTACTGCATAATGATATATATTGAAAATCAGTGATCATATTTTTTTTAATTCAAGGTAAATTCAAGGTAATTTTACTGTGTTTTCTACTTTGCATCGTTATTTATATCTCTTGCAGCTCGCAAAGCAGATTTCATAGCAGTCTCAATCCAGCCATGAGGTCTACCCGTGTGCTCTCCTGCAAAGTAAATCCTCCCTTCAGGCTGGGCTAGAAAAGGTTCATAGTCTCTCATCTGAAATGGAGTAAAGATGGCAAAAGCACCATGACTGTAAGGATCCAACCCCCACTTTTTCACGACGCCCCCTGTGTAGAAATGGCGAATGTGTTCTCCGTGGATCTTTACCAGGTCATTTAACACCAGGTCTTTGAGTTTATCATCTGGTAAAGTCTGGAGGAGCGAAGCATCATCAGAGGAGGTGTAAGAAGCTAATACTGCTCCACCTGATATTCCAGGGAAGCTATGGCTGGGGTAGTAGATGAACCGTGATGGCAGATCTGTGATGCTTTTTCCACCCCTGATGCCATCATCTTCCCAGAACTTTTTGCTGAAACTTAGCACTACTTTTGTTGAGGTGGAATAGTGCAATGATCTCAATGCTTCCATCTTCTCTGACGTCAGAGGGGGCTTAAAGTCCATTAAGAGTGTTGCTTTGGCTGTGGTTGTCATTAAGACATAATCAGCAGTAATGTTGGTCAGAGACGAGGGGTTACGCCAGTCTTGGTATGAAACTGTCACACTGTTCTCCATTTGGCTAATGGCCTGGACTGTTGAGTTCAGAAGGATTGTGGCATTTAGCACAGTGTAGAATGCATTGGGGAGTGAATCAAAGCCACCTTTAAACTCATAATACCTGAAAAAAGAGTAAAGTTTGGTGCTGTTTGTACATTCAGCTGTGATAGAGGAAATAGTTTGAGGTAACCGTAATAGCTTACATGTTATTGTCATTTATGTCAATATAAATGTAGAGCATTTCAGTGAAGGCTGTGTAGAAGAAGCTGTTTTCATTAAGAATATCTCCAATCATATGTAAAGCTCCTCCACTCAAATTCCCCACATTCACCAAATATTCCTAGAGAAAATTTAAAGAGATTACATCATTTATTGTTGTTATTATCATTAAATATGAAAATGTTAAAGATGTTATACCTTAACAGAGTATGAATCATATTTATACAGTGTTTTCTTACAGCCCATTTTCTGCAGATCATCTCTAAACTAAGAAAAAAAGAGGTATGTATGATTAAAAGCAAAATAAGCAAAAATATGTAATAATCATAAAATTCATTTAAGAAAAACATGTAAGAATAGATAAATATGTTAATGGAGAATATGTAAAAATATGTAAATGGAGAACTGGAAGAAATATTTATGTAAAAGTTTCTTTCTAAACTCACCTTGTTCAATGTCATCTTAAACAGTTGACTGGCATTTCTCCCCTTCTCCCAGTCACTGACATGGTAATTCAGAACATCTGGGTTCTGTTGTACAGTGTAGGTTTTATAACGTAAGCCATTTATAAAATAGTAAGTGTTATTGTCATCCTGTACAAATGTTCCAAGCTTCAAGCCCAGCTTTCTTGCAAATGTCAAAAGAATTCTTAAAGGAAAAGAAAACAAGTTAGCTTCTCTGTTCCAGGCGAACAACAAATTGCACTTTAATATAGATCCTGTAGCTCCCTCCTGACTTTAACATACTTATGGAAACTTGGGATCCTCATGGCACCAAGCTCTGCATACCAGCCCTCTTTTATCTCCCTGTGTGTTGCAATTCTTCCACCAATTCGATGACTTGCCTCAATAATTGTCACCTATTACAGCAATGTAAAAATATTAGCAAACTGTTTGTCAGTTTCTTTCATTTCAGCTTACAGAAGTTTTAAATAGTGTTGAGTAAGTTACAAAAATCCATGTCCTGAACCACAATACAGATCATATACAGATTAGAAATTTTTGAAAATCTATATCATCAGTCTTAACTGGAAGTGGTTATGGATAGTGGTTGAAATGCACGAGATCAATGACTCATAAATCTGTGTAGAGCTTTGCAATGTGCAGAGCTGTGCAGTGCTTTTGCAGATGCCCATATGCATGAGAACTGCACTTGAAAAAAAATGAAACAGCTCTTTTGATTTCTGAAACCTTGTGTCCTGCATCCTCCAGAAACTTTGCAGCAGTAAGTCCAGCAGCACCTCCTCCAACAATAATGACATGTTTAGGAGATTTAGTTGGAGGCAGACCTTCTTCTGTTATCTTCAGAAGCTCATCATAATCACCGTCTTGTAGACATTTGATAATGGGATCATCTGAATTTCCACCAACATTGTATGTAAGAAACAGGACCAGTGTCATCACGGCAGGCACTATAGAAAGCGACAAACATAATGTAAAAACAGTAAAAGAATATAAAGAGGGAACTCATTGCCCATTAGGCTAAATTATTCAAATACAATTTGCATTAGGCAAATTAATCGTACAATAACTGGAAAAAAAACAGCAGCAAAAGATGCGCAAGTTGTGTTTTCCAATAAAAGGATTTTACTTTCGGTTTACTTTCTCTTTTTATGAATGGGGAAAGATTTAAAGATTAAGATCTTAGTGTCTCCAGTTGATTCAGACAAACTTTAGACAACTCTATGAACATGTCACTACAAGACTTACAGTATTTACACATGGTGAAGTTTTTAAATATTTTGAATTGACTGCGCCAAAAGCCGGAGCGTCTGCTGCCAGTTCTTTTGCGCACAGAGAAAACTGAAACCTAAGAGAGAAAGAACACTTTAGTGCAAAGTGAACAAAGACTGTGATTTAAGCAACTAAATAAATACATACGAATGATGTTCTTTTTTTATTAAAATCACATTTCATCGTTATAAATAAACTAAAATAAACATGGTTATGGTTTACAATCTTTTCAAATATTATTCATTAATAATACTCAAAAGAGGTGTCTTAAAAGAATTGATGCTTGCTCACCTTCATGATAAAAAAAGTTGCCCAAAATGTTACATATAAGGTAGTCAAGAGCTGTCTAAAAACGACGTTTAAGTGACTGGAGTGACGGAGCAGACTTTTAACGTGCTGTTTTACCTATACATATGTCTTAAGTCTTTCTCAGGGAATCATGTGTGGGCTTCTCTGCAAGAAATATTTTCCCACAGACTCAAGATTCAACCACACTGAACAAATTAGATTAGTGAGCTTTACTATTCATTAACATACCTATTTTCCGCCAGAATCAATCATTTCTAATCACTCGGTTATGACTATCAGTGGAAAAGAATATTTAGAAAATTGCATATTTTCTCCTATTAGAAACATAATTGGAAGCATATATTAGCTATAGGCAAACAAGAGATTTCATCACTTACCAGAGCACTTGATGCATTGACTCATTGTGCTCTGAGTATTTCTTTTATAGTTTATTGAAACCGAAAGGAGTGATTCATTACAGCCACAAACTTTCCAAGGTTGCCACTCACATCACTGTATTTAATTGTGACGGAGTCTACGCTATTGGCCACAACATCTTTTTTCTGTTTTCTTTGTAAAACCAAAAGGGTCATAGTCTGCATAATTTTAATCGCACCTTCCTCAAAGATACAGGACTTCAGCAGAAACGTGATTGAATCTTAAGTGTAGCGTTAAGTGTACAAAAAATGTAGCGTTTATTTTTTATCTTTAACGTTAGATCTTTACTTCTTTTCTTTGTTATGAATAAAAACGAATGCTTTAAACATTTGTTCTATTGTTTTAATTGAAAACAGAACAACAAACAATAGTACTATTAAAAACAAATAAGATGGATAACATATAGCTGAAGATTAAGGTTAAAAGTTATTCAGATTTCCTCCTTATATTTTAAAATGAGTGCAGTTTGTGATTTATTATTATTTTTTAAATAAGACATAACAACAAGAATAATACATGCTAACATAGAACTTTTATTAACAAAACATAGATAACATGTACCTGCCTTGTTACATAAATTTAAATGTCTTTGGATTTTGCCCGTAATTCAAAACGAATGACTTTAGTTTACGACTTTTATTAAAACAGCTTAGCGGTAGTTCAAGACTTTTATTTTGAAATATGTGGTCACTGTAGGAAGTTGTTACAATATACGTTCTTTTGATGCCACGTTCACGTCGTTCGCGACTTTTAACTTGATTGAATAATTAAAACAACAGGTTATGATTTATCTTTTCTTTTTCTTTATAGGACTGCGCTTGTAATGTAAACGTTTATTTGAACGAAATAGTTGTGTAAGGTAGTGGGTGAATGTCAGAGGGAAATATAGGGACTGTCACACTTGGATTTATACGGCAAATCTTTGTGTTTTTGAACAGTTATTAAATACACCATTAACATCTAGATTCTCGGTTTGCTTGTTGGATGTACAAAAAATGTGAAAAGTAAAATATGTAGACGTCCTTTTCTTGACTGTGGCTCTAAAGTCAAGTTAACATGTATAGTTAACTACACTGCAAAGTTAACTAAACTAACTCAGAAATGTGCTGTGTTGCGTTTTGTTTGAAGGTTTGACAACATGTCGAGGGTGCCTATGGGTAAAGTATTGCTTCGAAATGTTATCAGACATACCGATGCCCATAACAAGGCATGTTACATTTTACAAATTACAGTTATTGACTTTTCATATTTCATATTCATATAGGGTTTGTTTACTCAATAAATTGTCTAACTGCAGATTCAAGAAGAGTCAGAGATGTGGAAACTGAGGGATCTTGAACGACAAACCTCATCGACTCATCTCACAAAGAACAGGTGACAACTACAGCTGGTGCTGTAAAACCCCTGTCTGTTACTTCTTGATATCTTTTTTTTTTATGTTGAAGCAAACTTCTCATTTAGGGGTCAAATGCACTGTGACCGCTATTTGGATGAATCAGAGGGGTCCATGCGGGGCAGGCTTGGGGACAGGATGTCTGAGACAGATGAGAAGGAGGCCAGATACTGGACAAAACAACTGTACGAGTTTGAAGCCAATGATCCTGACAGGTATTTTTACTGACATTTATTGGGTTGTGAGCTTGGAGTATTCCAGTCATTCTGCTCTTTTGGTTCCTGTGAGGTCTAAACCATGTTCTGCACTCTCAGGTGGGGCCATAGTGGTTTTAAGGAGCTTTATCCAGAAGAATTTCAGTCTGATGGGTAAGATGTTATTGTTTTTTACCAATTTCTAATGAATAAACAGCCTATTTTTTATACATTGTTTATATTGTACTCAATTTGTTTTTTGAAATCGATTTTAAATTTTGCCTCTCATAGCTATGCGTGTGTTTTCCATAATTCTAAAAGTGTATTTTTGCTTGTTTAGTAATTTATGTATTTATTCATCCCAGAGAAAAAAATTGCAGTGATAGTAAACACAGAAGGAAAAAACACAAGATCTCATTAAAAGCTGACATAGAGAAAAATTCCAAGAAATCATCCAAGAAGAAAAAAAAGAAGAAAGAGAAGAAACAGAGGAGGACTGTGGACTCTGACTCTGAATCCAGCAGCGATGAAGAAGACAACAAGAGAAGGAAGCAGAGGAGGAAGGCAGGAAAAAACAAACATAGGAAAAAGGAGCACAAAAACAAAGAGAGAACTGAGAACAAAAGCTCAGAGGACAGCCATTCAGAAACAAAGCTGAAAACCCGCAGGAAAAGAGACGCTTTTAAAATGGACGCTTTTACTGAGCCTGAAAGGAAAAAACGGAAGAACTGGAGAGTGGGAAAAGATGAGAGATCAGAGGAGAGCTCTGATGGATGAACTGCTTTACTGACACGAGTGACTGTAGACACGTTTTTAATTGCTGAACTGTCATCAGATGATTTATATTGGGGAGACTCTGATCATCTCTGGAGTCAGATCTATATACCTCACCGTGTTTGCACCCAGAACTGTTTGTTGGATTTTTACGAGGTTATATTTTGTAAATCGTTTTAGAGATCTTTGTACATATTTTATTATTTGTAAAACTGAACATTTCTTATCTTCATATGACTTTAAATGACTCAGGTACTTTTCTGCCATGTTATGTTACATTCTTTAATTTGATCATGCATTCAAACTCATAGTTATACAAATACAAACTATTTTTGCTATTTTGTTGTTTTTTGCCATTCTGCATTTGCGTGTGAGTACTGATATATGGCTTAGTGTAACCAAATGTTGTCATCATTCACCCACCCTTAATGCCATATTAAACCTTGTTGGCTTGCTATTATCCATGGAAGTTAAGCAGAATTTTCCATGCAATGAAAATGAATTGAGACCCGGCACTGACAGTCCAAAAAGAACTAAATATCTCGGTTGACATGGTGGTTACTATTCACTCTAATTGTAAGAAAAACATCTTAAGCATTATGTTAAACAACCTAAAAATTAGAGAGTGATGAAAGACCTTTCTTTTTTGGGTACCCTGTTTCTTTCTTTTAATTAGTTGATAATTTGTATTATATGGCAATTGTCCAGGAGGTGTCACTGTTGCACTGTGAGACGACAATTTCAAATAGCCAGACTGTTCTGATAAGATCTATAAATGGCTTGTTTTGTGCTTGTAAACACCTATAGTAAATATTATCTTCTCTTACTGGAATTTATAGACAATGTTTACGCTCCCTGTTATTTTGATGTTTATTTCTTTTCATTGTTTGCTTTGCACTATTTACTTCCAAAGGGTCAAGGATTTAATGCATATACATTTTCTTTATTTTATCTCATTAATGTTGACTTCGAAAAGAAGCGGCTACAGTCACATAATAACTTTTAAGTTTCATATTTGGATTTGTTCACTATTTTTGCTTGCTTACACACATTACGGGTGTAATGAATGAGCTGTGATGTGGCTGTGTGATGAGCTGTAAACACGAAGCACTCGGCGTAAAGAACATTGTGTCGCTTTGGTAATGAATATTGGCCTGGCACAGGGACTCCAAACAACTCTGACAAATGATCAAACACTGCCAAGCTTCATAATCAAATCACATTAAATGTGACCAGTTTTCATCAGCTGTGATTGTACTGTTCTGTGTCTTCAGTGAAACAGCCATTAGCACACAGCCCGGCAGGAACAGACCGTTCAGATCTTAGGAAAATGAACTGTGGTTTTATTATAGAAGAAGTGAAATAACCATGTTTTTAGCAAATGAATTAACATTTGTGTTGCCACAGTTTAGCTACAAATATCATGGTTATTATAGTAAGACCATGGTAAATCTGTGGCTGCTATAGGTTTAATAAAACCCAAAAACATGGTAAATTTACGTAAGGACTGGTTTTGTTAAGGGAAACTTTGTAGCTTTTGCAACTGTGTGAACTTGCTGCTTGCTCAATAAAAATCTGTACAACTTTATAATGACTGACTTTTGCCCTGAGAAAGAACTTCCATCTATTGTGTTTTCTGTTTTCAAGTCGGTTACACGTGAATGGGGACATAATGCAAAAACGTAGTGAAAGTTTTGTCTTATTATTGAAAGTTTTGTCTTCTGATGCCATATGATAGCTTTGTGTGAGTAAAGTAGAAGTTCAAATTAACAAAAAGAAATTAAATCCATCTTAAGCTTCTTTAATCTTTAATGAATCTGTACATGTGACTCACAAAATTGATATGAATGATTTACAAATTAAAAATGAACAATTTCAAGTTTAAAGTTTATTGTCAGAGGGATTTTTAAAAAACTTGTAATACCCAGAGGGAAAGATTACCAGCAAATAATGTATTCAATTTCAGCCTGTTTCTCACGCAAAGCTGTTGCATGGCTTCAAAAGACTTTGAATATAGCTGACGAGTCATGTGGACCACCCTGGGCATGTTCCTCCTTGAAGTAAGCGATGTCGGATCTGCCTTAGTCATACAGGTCAATCCAATAATCCTTCTTTATTGAGTTCTGCTTCAGATTTGCGTCATACTTTGACTGTGTGGAGAGGGGTTATCATATACGTTACAGGGTTAGAAGAGATGCAGAAATTTCAGGCTGCTATTGAGTAGTAAGTTATTCAGAAATGATCTACACTTTTTGAGGCACACTTGAGTCAAATATAAACTATTTATTTTATGATCTATTGGTCGATATGAATACTAAGAGTACAGTGTTAAATGCCCATGGGTAGAGAATAAAGCTAAGTGCATACTTTAAGCTCTTCCTGTACAATATATTTGAATCTATAGCTGTGTGTTTGATGTTTTTTGGAGACCGTTGATAAACATCATTCATCAGACCTAGAATAAAGATCATATCCTGACGAAAACACAGCAGGCCTAATGGAGGAAGTGTGATACATCCTTAAAGCTGCTACTGAATATATGGCGTTTCCCTTCAGGAAATTTCATTATAAATTAGTTACTGTATCTTTTATGTGGTTAGTCTTTTATTTTGCTTTAATAATATTCTCACGCCAACATTTAAGGTCTCCAGGCATTTAGGATGTTTACATTTCTTCATTTAGCAGAGTCAATTTACAAATAAGAGAAGACACATGCTATTGGTCATTGGAGATAATAATATTAGTAGTGCTGTAAGACTAAATTACAGTAGTAAATCAGGATAATGCACGACTAGAACATCACATAAATAGATTTTATTCAATATTAGGGAAAAGGCATGATGGCAACAATTTACAGATGGACAGAATAGAGCGTTTAAAGAACGTAATTATTGTTATGGTGTTTTAGAATAGATATATATTGATAAACAAATTTCAGGGTGACGCTTGCTAGACCCCATAGCACATGCCCTCCAAGGTTAATGGACTGCTTTAACAGAATATGGGCTATTTCTCAGAATGCTCTCAAAATCAGCATCCAGACTGACCCACTCATACATTTCACTTGAATCAAGTCAATCTGCTGCTGTTGCTATGGCAACCTGACATCAGAGATTTGGATTCTTTCACCACCATCAGAGGCCACGACATTATTAGTGTGGATATGTGCATTGCACAATTGCACTTCTGAAGTGCACATCTTTATTCCATGTGGATAAATGCATTTTGATTGTAAGACACATAATGATGAACTTCTTGGTGCTATAATTTATATGCATTAGGTACTAACTAGATTATTTTAGTTATTTGAACTTTTTAAATTTGGCTGTACAGGTAACTCATAAAAACGTATTGATAAATTGAAATAATATAAAAACATATGTTGATTTTTGTTACAAAAGTTTAAATGAATTGTCAAGCTAATTTTATAGTACTTTAAACATTTAAGACAGCAAAAGATTTTACAGGGTGACTGGATAGTTTATAGGATTGGTTTTACTAATTTACTGGGTAGTAAATACGTTTTTGAATGAAAGTCCACTATAAAAACAGAAATAGGCTTGAGCATTGCAGCCTTGCTTTCATAACAGCACTTGCCTGAACTTTGCCTCAGAGATCACGCTCTGTTACGCTTATTTCAAAACGTAAAAGCTGTTCAGACACCAGCCCTTGTGTGTGTGTGTTCAATTCAAAGTAATCCAGGACAGAGTCTGTCTAAAACAACACCCATCTGCAGCACTCTGTCATCTCTGTAGGCGCTCATACAGCTCATGCTATGACGACAATACGTGTGTCTGTCATTCTTAGTAGGAAAAGCGGATGTATGATCTAAGAGGAAAACAGCTGTCAGCTGAGTTTTTAAGAGGCTATGATTTGAGGAGTCAACCCCCTGTCCTGCTTCACTTTCTCTATCACACCTCCGCCTGCACACCCTTATGGACCGTTGGTTTGACGTCAGAGAGTGTCAGCTCATCTCATGCTCTGCCTCTGCTGTTAAATGGCTGTGGTAATTGATTCAAAAGAGCAGAACGAAGCTCTGGCTAATTGGACTGTAGAAGCAGATGCTCTCTGGCAGGTCTCTCCTCGCATCTTAACCCTGTTTACGTCAAACAAACAGAGAGATGTGCTTTGCGTGAGGAGGTGGATGGCATGTGCATCATCCGACAGGCGACTCAAAAGTACTTAGACTCTGCCCCAGTCTGTCTGCTTGCTCTTTAGTGTGCTATTTTTTTTTAAATGACTCACCAACATCATCATCCTAATTATGCACCAGTAATATACACTATGATCTGTAGGACTAACTGTGACAGCCATGTGCTGTTTGATTGGTCACCACAGCATCATTTAGTCTAAATCATATCCTATCCCCACCCACATCTCAAGCTATGAGTCATTAGTTCTGAGTTGGTGGTCTGTGGTTCAAAAGTTGATTGAGGTGGTTGAGGTAGGCCTCTGTAGTTAAATGTATTACCATTATCCAATTTACTTCTGACACAATACCCATAAGTTAACAATGTTTACAGCAGATTGTCAAAACTAATCGAAAGCATGGTGCATTCATGGTTTTAAAAATCTTGTTTCAAGTCTTATTTTGCAGTTTGCCAGGATATGTGTGTGGTAATTTTAAATACATTAAAAGAAATCATAGCTGTGAAAATTAAACTGTAAAATTGCAATAAATTACATATCAGGGTTCTTCAATGTATTTTTGGAGGAGTACATTGGAGGACGAGACAGCAAAGTGGACTGATTTGAAGAACAAATGTTCTTTCTAGGTAATGACTATAATTTTAAGTAACAGTGCAAGTACAACATCTAGTCAGTCATTATGAAGTAATTTATGCGAAAACAACATAACCAGAAAAATGATGTCCTCAAAAATTAGAGGCTGAAAATTGAAAATACATACAAAGATTAAAATCCGCCCTGTCTTTTGCCACATATGTGTTAATTGTATAAATATATAATTGTATAAATTGTATAAATTATTAAATAATCTATCTATCTTGATCATGAGAATTAAAGGAAAATAATACTGAAGGGTGTGCTGAATCTCTCCAAGTGGTGCGGCACATAAAAAGCTCAGCCTGATGTTATATAAACAACAAAGGTCAAAGGTGGTCCGCACACAGCTGTATACCTAGAGGGTCACGGACCTTTGAGGAGGAATCAAGTTCTAACATTAATAAGCTTAAGGGAGGCATCTGAAGTGGCTGTGACACAGGGCTGGATCAGAGAGAGTCTGACGTGAGAGAGAAATGTTTGGCGTCATCCAGCTACTTGATTAATAACAGCTGGCATTACCCCAATGCAAGATCTTTAGGGTCATATAATGAGCAAAACAGATTGATGATTGCTCATTATTTGGATAGTACATTTATTAAGCATTACTTTGGTGGACTGGCATAATAAATAGGTGTAAAAATGTTTTTTTTGTGAACAAATGCTTTGACATGTGTATATTATAACATGTACATACATTATATGTATAAAATCATAACATATTTTTAAAAGTAAAAAGCAAAGAGTCTAAGCAAAGAGTAAATGCTTTTTATTTTTTAATTAACCTGTTAACTGTAACCATTCCACATGTTATGTTACTATTCACATATTTCATAGTTGAATTCTAATCTAATCATGACTTTATATTGATGGAAAGGTCTAAGACTCAAGAATAAATATTTAACACATTTGATTACTTTTTGTAATTTGAATTCTGACTTTTTCTAATCTTTTGTTTAAAGCTGAAATGCACACATACAAATAAACAGAAAACGTTTCAATTTACAAACACATATATACATTTTATTACATACACTATACATTTTTGTTTTATTACACTTTTAAGTAATACAAACATTTTAAAGTGACATTCTCAAAATAATGCAACTGTTACCAACACAAGTGAACGGAATTGCACGAAACGTTTATAGTAATCAAAGACAAACAAACCAAATAAACTGACAATCAATCAAGTCTAAGGAGTGTATCATAAATCTGTCAAGTTCTCATATAAACTTGCCTGGGCGGTCGCTGCAGGACTTTTAATTTGCCGGGTGTTTTCCCATCAACCAGCGCGCGTACAGCGGAAACAGGGCGCAGCACCCGAGCAGCTTCTCTACTGTGATCATCATTCAGGTGTAAAATGGCAGGAGCAGAAGGAGACGATTCCCTTTATCCCATCGCTGTTCTCATCGACGAACTGAGAAATGAAGATGTTCAGGTAAACATCAGTCTGAGAGAACTCGTGCTTCATTCAATGAAAATACACGAGCAAACGATTCACTGAAGCTATGCTGATTCGCTTAGCAGCTAACCGAGATTTGAAATGAAAGAAATTGCTTTTGGCCTGTAGCTGTTTCCCGATCTAAATGCATCAAGTGTAAATTGATGCTTATAATACGTAGGCCAAATCTGGATTATATGGCATCCGTCTGAACAAATCTTAAAACCAGGGCTCGTTTGAAACCCCGATGTGCTGCCTTTCTAGACAACATTTTGGAGATCAAAAGCGCACGAGCGTGCGCCTCAGCCTGATTATATTTAGACATGTAGATGGTCAATTTGAACAGCAAAGGAAAGTAACAAAATATTTATATTTGTGCAATTTCATGCTATTGTCAACCAAATGTTTTTACCATACAGACAGCTTGGATGTCAACATTTGTTTTTAAATACCTATGTGGGGTTTCTCACAAAGTTTTAAAACATTTTCATATGTTTAAAACATGATTCAGGTAAAGTGCCGTTTCAAAATTGTCACATCCATAACAATCCATATGCCTCATATATGGGCACATGAAAATGAAAATAAAATGGCTATTTTATGTTCTTTGAAGAGTCTTTCCTTCTCTTTTTGTTTGATATTATTGCTTCTGGTTTGTGCACTTTAATTCACAGAAATCTTACAAAGTATGTTACCTCTCAGAAATCTGTGTTCTTTCCGTCACATCCATAATGCTTGTATATTTCCTTTTTTAATAAATAACCCATAGACTGATATTTTTCCATCAGCGTGGGTTTAGTAAAATATAATAAATGTATTCTGTGAGAATTTAGTTTAATTTTTGTTACATCTGTAACGCCTTTTGTATTTCCTCAGTTGCGTTTGAACAGTATTAAGAAGCTGTCCACCATTGCTCTGGCTCTTGGTGTGGAGAGAACACGAACTGAACTACTGCCGTTCCTCACTGGTAAGACATCAATACATCTTCATTTGATCTCAAATAAATCTGAATCAGATTTAGAATCCGATACAGTAAATCCACCAGTTTGGGGGTGTGTTTAGGTTTGTTTGTTTTGATTTAAACTTAAGGACAAACAGACTGCTTTAAAATGGGTAACTATTTCTATATTTCATTGGGTTAAATTAGATTTTGTATAAAGTAAAATTTTACTGTGAGTCATCCAGATTAAAACTCCATTAACATATATTGATCTTATTTACTGACTGTTACATTGTGTATGAATATACAGACAGCCCAGCAAGGTAAGTTTAAATACTGTGTAAAGTGTAGGATGAAATTAATAATATTTCTATGAACTACTCTTTTAGTATAAAATAGTCAAGTGTCTCTTAAAATGTAATCTTTTAATGGGTTGTAAAAGTGTCTACCTCTGTGGGCTCTTTACAATATGAAGTAGATGGAGAGATACATTCTACATCCATATTATGCTGCTTTTTCTCAAACGTTAGTTGTTTTTGAAGATATTGACATAACATTTGGTTTTAAAAGCACTGCAGTGTATTCATAATTAAATAATATCTCTTTAATGTAGATACCATTTACGATGAGGATGAAGTTCTTCTTGCCTTGGCCGAGCAGCTCGGGAGCTTCACCGTGTTGGTTGGAGGCCCAGAGTTTGTGCACTGTCTGTTGGTGAGTAGAGATGGAAAATTAGACGGCTGTTGAAAATGAATGTTAACTGTGGCTGGTCTGGCGTCAGAATGAACCTTTCTGTCACTTTTCCATCAGCCTCCTTTGGAGAGTTTGGCGACTGTGGAGGAAACGGTTGTGCGGGACAAGGCTGTGGAGTCTCTGAGGAAGATCTCTCAGGAACATTCCCCTGTAGACCTGGAGGTGCACTTTGTGCCACTGGTGAAGCGTCTGGCCAGCGGCGATTGGTTCACCTCCCGTACATCTGCCTGCGGTCTGTTTAGTGTCTGCTACCCACGTGTATCCAGTACTGTTAAAGCGGAAATCCGCCAGTAAGTTCAGCTTTGAGAATCTTTTAAACTTTAGTGTTACATTTTTAAGCCTTTAACATGTGGATAGTATCATAATAATATACTGGTTTTCTCTGTAGACACTTCCGCACTCTTTGCTCAGACGACACCCCCATGGTGCGCCGTGCTGCTGCCTCTAAGCTGGGCGAGTTTGCGAAGGTTCTGGAGCTGGACTATGTTAAGAGTGACATCATTCCTCTCTTTACAGCACTGGCATCTGATGAGCAGGTAGACCCTTTCGTGTATCCCCAGGTATTACTATGCATCAGTGCTGTTTCTTGGTAGCTATAGACCTATTTACCTTGCTCTGCAGGACTCCGTGCGTCTGCTGGCAGTAGAAGCCGGCGTTAGCATTGCCACCCTGCTCCCACAAGAGGATCTGGAGACACTGGTGATGCCGACTCTCCGTCAGGCCGCGGAAGACAAATCCTGGAGGGTGCGCTACATGGTGGCTGACAAGTTCTCAGAAGTGGGTACTTGGAAACAAACATTTGGCTGGCTTCCATGTTGTCTCGGCAGGAGTTAATTTTGGTTGGTTTTCTGTCTTAATGAAGTTGCAAAAGGCTGTTGGCCCAGAGATCACCAAGAACGATCTGGTGCCGGCGTTCCAGAACTTGCTGAAAGATTGCGAGGCAGAGGTCCGGGCTGCTTCTGCCAACAAGGTGAAAGGTGAGGTTTGCTTTTGTTTTTGTGAAGAAAATGAACTCTGGGAAGCCGGCAGTCTCACAACAACAACATTGTTCTTTGGTCTGTTTATCTCTGCAGTTTTCTGCGAGAATTTGCCTGAAGACAGCAGGGAGACCATCATCATGACTCACATTCTGCCATGCGTCAAGGTACACACGTTTTAATCTCACCCACTTGTTTATAAACTGGCATGTGTCTGAACGGTTATGCTCCAGGGTGGGAGCCAGATTCTCAGAAGGGGGTAGTTCGAAAACTCAGGCTTGTTTTTTGATAATATGATATCATATTTGGGCAGGTGTCCAGGTTATCACTGCTGTTCTTGCTGGAAATCTGGTTGTTTTGTTATTTTCCCCAAGCAATTGGTATAAAGTTTTTGTTATAAACCCCAAGCAATTGGTATCGTTTTTGTTGTCACGAAATAATTGTTGCTTGTGTTTCATGCATAAGCAGTGATGTTCATCATTGCAAATGATAGTAGAACACAATAGGCTATTTTTACATACAGAAGTTAAAGATTTTGACCTGATTTTATTGCCTGTTGATTCTCTCTGGAGGTCATGGGCAGCAGGGGTCACTGTTGTTAAATTTGTTACACCTGTTTATCGCGTCGCTGTCTACTCTTATATTTAATCATTGCATCAGGCTGAAATAAAGTGTTTATAATAGTTTTCCATCTTGTTTGAAGCTTATGACTAAATTAGTCATGGTACTAAAGACCTGTGTAGAAATCTCCTTTGATCATTTTAGCTAGACAAACTTTCTTAAGACAGCTGTATTGGAAAAATTCAGCTTGAGTTTACCTTCACATTAGCAATGGAAAATCTGATTCATTTAAATTGCTTGAAATTGTTTGTTTGAAAGGAAAAATTGACTCGTTTAAATCATCACTTCACAAAGTAATTTTTCAGACAACTGTGTGTGTTTAAGCATCAAAATACATCAATTCAAATAGAAAAGAATTTTACAATAGTAACAATGATTATACTAACTGGTGTTTAGTAATTATGGTATCACTATGAATATGTCAGTAGATTTTCAGATTGTATACATTTCATTAAATCACTACATGCAATAGTTGTGAACAGTTGATCTGCAAACCACATGTGGACACTTCACACATGCTAGAATAAAATTAACCTTATATAAAAACATATATTTTTGTATATAAGGGGTTTGTATATACATATAATATACAAATCCCACTTCAACCAGACAACTTGCAACAAGCTCATTTTTACATACCAGACAACAAGGACACATAGTTAAAGATGCTTTGGTGTGTCTGTTTGAGCTTTACAAGGTGTTCTTTGCTCTTGTGTGGCCTGAGAGTCTCATGACCTGATGTTTGATATCTGTTAATAAGCTTATGTAAGCAGATCATGCCTCCTAGATACAAACAGTTTTCTGCTTACTTTGTCAGCAGATGCGATCGGCAATTAGCCTTTACATATACAAGCTTTTGGTTGAAATGCGAGATCATCAAGGTTTAAGGACCCTCTAAGATGTTTTACGAGCAAATAAATGTTCAGGTTTCAAGGCTGAAATGGATGGCTGCTATTCAGTTTTTATTTCAGTAATCACCTTGGCTCTGATTAGAGCTACTTATAGAAGAATAGCTTGATTTCAAAGTACTCAGTCCTACTTCTCTTCTCATAACAGGAGCTGGTGTCTGACACTAACCAGCATGTGAAATCAGCCCTGGCTTCTGTCATCATGGGTCTGTCCACCATCTTGGGCAAGGACAACACTGTTGAACATCTGCTGCCACTTTTCCTGGCCCAGCTGAAGGACGAGGTAACCTATCTGGCCATCGGCCAGTCTCTCATCTGTCTCGCTCTTTCCCTCCCCTGTGGTCAAAGCTTCTTTTGGTAGTTTATATGTAGGTTTGTGTTTTTGTTACAGGTTTTGATGGGTCACCTTGTACCAGGTGTAATTGTTAACATTAGGTGTTTGTGAGAAGAAACGATGAATATTTAAGCTTTTTTACTGATCTGCATGCTAAGTTCAAATATAACAGGACATCATTAACTTAATTTCATTGGTTCTCTCCTGTTTTGTGGAAAAACTACTCACTTTTTTAGTCACATTTTGTACACTAATGTACCTTAATGTTTTCTGATTGTACCCTCTTTATGACTTTTTTGTAAGACCTAATCGTTTTTAGATGATAGTAGTAAACTCTTAGGCTGTTTTGAAATGAATTTGAACTTTGCCCTCAGCTTTCAGCAAGGCCATGTGCCAAACGCAGAACCAAGCGTCTGCCTCCTGTGTTTGTGTTTCCTTCTGTTTTATTGGTCTCCTCTTGAATGTCAAACACATGATTTGAGAACGGTAGGAGTTCTGTGAATTCTGTACTGAAGTGTGTTTCCATTGGCTGCTTATCTCCTGTTTGACTTACAAACTTGTTGTTTGGATTTTAGTCAGTCATCACCAAAGTGCACTTGCTCAAGCAAGTCGTCAAATATTTGGCAACGTGTGTGCGTGCGCTGTAACAGTGCAAATTTTATTTAATAAAATAAAAAGTGTTAGAGGTTTTTACTCCCATACTGTATGAATATAAAATCACAATCGACTTTAGTTACTGTATGATATCTGTTTCTGAAGTTGTAGTATATCTCTTTAGGTGTACATTTTGAGTTTTGCAATACTGTGCTGTTTTTTTTTATTTTTTAAATCTGTGCATGTTAAATTCTATTTAAAAGTTTTCATCAATATTTTAATCAAGTCTTCTCCACAGACTTTCCTTTTGGCACCAAGTCCATTTTTCAAACACTTTTCAGATTGTTGGATAAAAGTCCTATTCTGAATTTTTCTTCTTTAAATAACCACTTACACACAGAAATGTTGCAACTATAAAATTGATGGTTTAAAGCCCTAATGTGAGAATTTTTGCCGTTGTCCAACAGTGTCCTGAGGTGAGGCTGAACATCATCTCCAATCTGGACTGTGTGAATGAGGTGATCGGCATCCGTCAGCTCTCTCAGTCTCTGCTGCCGGCTATAGTGGAACTGGCTGAAGATGCCAAGTGGAGGGTTCGACTGGCCATCATTGAGTACATGCCCCTGCTGGCTGGCCAACTGGTGAGTGTGTACTTCACTTTTACATCTGGATTAGGGCTGGACATGTGCCATTTTCAAAGCAGAACAGTTACATCTCCACAAGGACAAAGTGCATATTATAAAACTACTTGACTTTTGAATGTAACCCAAACCCTAACTTTGTTGGCAGGGTGTGGAGTTTTTCGATGAGAAGTTGAATTCCCTGTGCATGGCGTGGCTCATTGATCACGGTACGTCTTCTGACTCATTTTTCCATATATAGGGATTCTGTTGAGTATCGGAGGAAAAATAAAATATCCTTCACGTAAAGACAGCAATTAACCAAAGCTTTTAAACAGTGTTCGTTCTATCAGATGAACAGTTTACATTAAAGAGAGCACCGCCAAAGCTGTTCAGCAGTCACCACCTCCTGTTCCTCTCCTACTTCTTCCCCATAAGGAGAAAGAGAAACGGAGAGACGTGCGTCTCGGCACTTCCTGTCCTGCTCTCTCTGCCAATTACAAGAGTCTGATAAGATTCTCTCGCTCTCTTTCTTTCTCTTTTTCAAACTCTTGTGCGTCTCAGTTTCGCTATAGTATCAGTGTTGGCTTCGCTTAATATGTAGGTCACTCCAGTGTTTCTCTAGTCACATTCACTAGGGATGTGCAAAACCGCATATTGTTCAAAATCGACTATGACGTTGGCTTGTGTTATGCACAGTAATAAGATTATTGCTCACAGCAAGTCTGACAGAAATGGTTTGTTGTTGGTTTAGATGGCTGGTTTTTAAAGGGATGTATTTAGAGATGCACTTTCTCTGAGAGGGTTTCGTTATGCTTGACAGTACTTAAATGTAAACTGTTTGTATGATAAAGCACAGCACGCTGTCAGCTCACAAAAACCATCCTTGGGAGGTTGTATCGCTCAATTTATTCTCTCTAAAGCACCACTGCAAAAAAGCTATATGTAACTTTTGCTTTTATATCACTATCTTTGTTTATAACAAGTTACTTTATGTACATACATTGAAATGTTCCTTTTACGCCATCATTTCTCAGCAGGTCATTGTCATCTAAACATATTTTCAGTCTCTGTTCCAGAATAGATCAGGCTTTTGAACCGCTTGCTAACATTGCTTTGATTTGCATGTCAATAGTAATGAATGTCTCAGATTGGTCGGGCCTCTTAGTAAAGCTTCAATTTAATGGTTGTCAGAACGGTTCTGAACACGAGCTGAGTAGATCCAGCTGTTGAAGTGTTTTGCATGCTGGTTTTCAGCGTGCAGCACAACACAGACGCACAATTAAACTCTGACACAGTTGCAGACAAAGGGCCAGATGGGTTACATCATTGGAATGTTCTTGTATATCCTGCGCTGCTCTTACATAAGACCTCAGAGCCGGAGAGGCGCTGTAGAATTGTGAATTCATCTTTCTGACAAATACATGCAGATGGCACATCTGCAAAACATACAGTGTGTCAAAATGAATTGTGTGTTTGTGGGTTTTTTCTGATCTTCATTTAAAGCTTGACCTACATAATGTAGGTGCTCAATACAATTCTGTCTGATGTGTTTTATTATTTTTTCTGATTGGACTGTGGGGCAGAATTGTCAGCCGTGAATGGATTGAGTCATCATCAAACTGATTTAAAAGGGTCTGATGTTTGAATGCACAATTTCACACAGTGTTTGTGGATAGCTGCTCTTCCTGGAATGGAAGTGAAATGGCTTTGATTGTGATCTCTATTCCAGTTTTTGTGAGTTCAGGTGGATTGTAATCTGTAGTGGTTGCGCACGACACCATAACAATGTTGATTAACGGCACATAATCCTGCCAGCATGTTCAACAGCGCTTACTTCCAGCGATCTGTTTGATCAAGCGATTCAGGGAAAGCTGAAACCAGGCAAAATAAATATTAGAGAACAAGTATGTAATTCCCGGTCAATCACTCTCAAGGAAAAACACAAACGGAGCAAAATAGTGAAGCTCTATTGGAGATGATGTGTAGTGTAATGGTCTATAATTTTCACTAACAATTTTCAACTATAATTTTTGTAGTGTTTTTTGTTGTTGTAAAAAATAAACATTAATTGATAAAAAATAAACATTTTTGATTAAGAAAAAATTTAGTTGAAGAATGTCTCTACATTACCCTGATTCACAATATTAAGCTTATAATGATTTTTTTTAAGTTGAGCTGTCCGTTTGAATTTCCCTGAAAATGTAAGTTTACCTAGACACACACAAAGTTTAGTACATAAAGTAACCTACAGTTTTGTTTTTTAAACAGGGATGGCAATACAGAGGCAAAAATTACAGCTTCTCTTTTGTCTTAAAATCTTCTACAACTTGATTGTATTTCTACCGCTATTGATTTGAAATGGTTGCATTAACCTACATGCTGCTGTTATGTAAGGAGGATGTGCTAACAGAAGCATCATGGTCTTGTTTGCAGTGTACGCCATCCGAGAAGCTGCGACCTGTAACCTCATGAGGCTGGTGGAGAAGTTTGGAGCAGAATGGGCTCAGAACACCATTGTGCCCAAAGTGCTCGGCATGGCCAGTGATCCCAACTACCTGCACAGGATGACCACTCTCTTCTGCATCAATGTAAGTGTGAAATCCTCTCCTAATAGAAGTGTTTTTCAAGGAGTAAGTCATTCACTTTGTGTTTTTGTATGTCAGGCTCTGTCAGAAGCATGCGGCCAGGAGATCACCACCAAGCACATGTTGCCTGTAGTCCTCAAGATGTCCAACGACACAGTGGCTAACGTGCGCTTCAACGTGGCCAAGTGCCTGCAGAAAATCGGACCAGTTCTGGAGAGCAGGTGTGTTTGAAATACCAACTTTGGTAGAGGTGTTTGGTATAATCACGAAGGCCAACAGTAACAATGACGTATCCCACAGTGCTTTGCAAGCCGAGGTCAAACCAGTACTGGAGAAACTTGCCACAGACCAAGATATGGATGTGAAGTATTTTGCTCTGGAGGCTTTAAGTGGTACGTATCAGAAGTCATATTTACATTTGACATAAGTCATTTTATTCATCAACACTGTGATGTGTTTCTTTTACAGTTCTTGCCTTGGCCTGATTGGCTGCTTCTCCACGTGAAAAACCGACAACACAAGACTTGTTGCGTTTTATTTATTGTTCATTTTGATTGGTTAAGTATCATCAATGTATTCTTGTGTTACTCTCAAAGATACTGAACTGATCAAAGGATGGACTTATCTGTTCGTACCTCTCGTTCCACATGCTTGTACAGTTTATGCATTGCTCCGTAGTAGACTCCCACCGATCATCCCTGTGAACCATTCCTCCGCAGTCGTATCGCGATCGGTACGTGACCACTTCTGCATGCCATTGCTTTTCTTAGACCGGAGCTCATCCTGCAAGCAACAGATGGTGCGAAATGCCTGTTTATTTGCTTTAGTAAATTTGCAAGTGCACATTGTTTACATGTGCGCCCTCCCCCGGGGAAATCTCCCCCATGCGCTGCGTGTACGCGGGGAGAGAACCGCTCTGAGCACACGGTGGTTCCGTTGAAATCTCTCTTTAAATTTGACGAAGTGTGATTTCATTAAACGTTTAATTGAATCAGTTGTGCTCTGATGTCGAGTACATGAAGTACATCTTTCATTCACACTATTTTGCCTGCATTTGAGTCTCCTCAAGTAACTTTTGTGCCAATAATGTGTAGTTGTTATTTTTCTCGTTTTGGACGGCGTGTTTAATGCTGTATCCGGCAGGCATGGAGGAACGTTATCTCTTCAACTGAATTCCACTGTATTCATTACTACAATCTACATTCACTTACTGTTTTCTGAGGAAACCCTTTGTTCACGCTCAGTATCATGAGAACTTTTTTAGCTTTTCTTTCTGACATTCGTGTACTTTTGGGACTAAAATAAAGTCTTTTGAACGGTGTGTCTCGCTTTGTCATCTTTTATAGCGTTATCAATGACTAACCGTTGCATAATTCTGACTCGTTTGTCATCCTATATGAATGTTAAAGATTCATGTGGAATCAGGTCTTTGGTCTCCTGATGAACTGTTTTCTACAGTTACCCGGCGGAGGATCTTATCGACAGCGTTGGATTGCGTCGTTTCGTCACTGCGTTTGGCAGGAGCTGGAGGTGATGCGCTGTGGCAGCATCAATTCAAAGGACATAATAAAACTTGGCTGGATTTAAGAACAAATATGACTGATCTACTTACGTAGACTTAATAATTTATTGGAAACTGTAACAAACAAAACTGTATTTGTGAGCCATGTATTTATAGATCATTCCGACGTAAACTCGCTGGTTTGCATGCGTATTAATTATCCGTCTTATTAAACAAGCCTTTAGGGAGCTGTCTCAAACTGTAAAGGTGATGTGGACATCTGTCTTAAAAATAGTAAGAATGACCTAACCAAACCCCTAGTTTTATTCACAAAAGCTGAAAGGAAATAAATTGGATTAGTCGAGATCCAAATGGACAAATAAAGCATAAAAGTGTCATGAATGTTTATATATTACAAGTCTTTTCATATGAATTGTAACATTTTTTTGTTAAGGCCTTGTTCTCATCAATGGTAAATCTCTGTGTAGATGGAAAGGGTCATTGCAACCAATTGTTATCAGATGTTCCCGTGTTTGTATTTTACAGTATTATGTAATGACAGCTGTGCTGCTGATGGTAAATAAAGAACTTTGTTTTGCTAATAGACATGTCAAGCTGAAATGCAGAGTGATGAGGTGATCTGGTCACAAGATGCTGTAATGTGCTCCGTGTCCAGTCATGATGTCATTTGAACCGCTTTGATGCGGTTTATAAATCACACATTTACAAATGCTCACTTTACACGCAGTGTTTCCTCAGGTTCAGCCGTTTTTACACTTGCTGTTATATCATCTGTCAATACCTTAGTCTCACCTTTCACTGCAATGCTGGTGACATTCAGTTCTCAGCACCAGCTCTGAAACATTGTGACGTCAAGCACTGGGTGATTTTCTTAAAGGAACAGTGCACATAAAATGAACATTGTTTTGAAATTGACAGAAAAAAAGCACAGAATTTGTTTGTTTCTTTGTTAAGTGATCAATTTGATGATGATGTAATCTTTGTGCAATCTTTCTCTGGTCAAGGTTTAGGTCCTGGTTACAATTTCATGCTAAATTGGACTTAAGGAGAAGAAAAACAAACAAAGCAACTCACTGACACAGAGAGTGGCAGATGATGTCATTTGCTGAAGTTCAGAATGAGACTGTTATTGCAGTTTAGTTTCAATATGTGTTATTTTTGAAATGAAGAGGAAGTTTTTGGTTTTGGAAGTTACAGTATGTTCTCATAGTACAGAAGTCTTTTTTTTTTTTAAATAAGGAACTCATTTTTTCAGTATGAAAAATACCAACATAAAGAATTCTCATATAGCCACACAGAAAAAACAACAGCATATGAATACTTTCGAAAATAATTGCTTTACCAAAACATTTAACGTGTTGTAACATACATGTAAAACTCACAGCACATGTACAAAAACGTTGCCCTCCTCCACCCAAAATGATCCGAGTTTCAGCATTTAGTGGCTCTTGATTCTAAGAACAAAGTGGAAAAAACAACTGTTTCTCCGCTTGTGTAATTTGTGAGCATTCCTGTGCAGTGAGCTGTCTGGCAACCAGGATCTTGCCTCATGTGTGCCGAGACTGAACGAGAGAGAGAGAGAGAAAGAGAGCGACCACATGCAATTGTGAATGAGGGTCATGTGAAAATCAAAGCACAAGAGGAACTTCACTCTAGAGCAAACTGTGAACGCTCCGCTGAACTCTGCCCCACACGTTAATTGAGACCTAATAGGGAATTGAAAGTTTGAAAAGCAACATAATTAAACCTCAAACACCACCTCCCTTTCACTTACACACAAAAACAGCATTCATCTATTTCATTGACTGATAGACTATAAAATTCCTTTTGTGTTTATGAATGTAAACACGAGCTATTTAAAACCTGCTTGGGTAACTATGGAAAACAATGCTTTGTTGTGAAACTACAATTCCCGCCAGTAAAAACACACAGACACAATAATTTTTTCAATAAACATTTTATTTTACCAGCACGTTAGCTTATGTGTGGTCAACAACCATGAAGGTAAATGTAGAATTGGATTTCTAAGGAATGGTGTTCGCCAGCAGAAGGTGTGATTATGGTATGGCAACACATTCGCTAATCTGTTCTTTCAGAACTATTCATTGGAAATATTGCTATTAATACTTTTCAACGGCATATACTGATCGACCAAAAATAAAATAAAAAGCACTGTTATGAAGCTGACAGAGAAGCTCCGAACTCCACATGGTGGGGTTACACAGGAACACTTCTGAGGGAACTTTGGTTTCGTACCTGGTCTACGTATGTCCTGTAAAAATATCATGAGACAGTATGATCAATCTGAAAGGATTTTAACTTAAAAAGAAAAAGGCACACCGAACACTATCACATTAAATACAATGTTGGATTTTGAAAGCTCTTTCTAATCTCTACTTTACACAAAGCACGTAGAACAATCGAGTTTCGCTCTCTTGGCATCCTTCTTTAAGAGAGCGCTGGCTTATGGGCAGTACGCTATTGAAAAGAGATGAGGTTTGTGTCTCTTAGTTGACGAAACTAGCAGAGCAGGTTAACCTCACCCATCTGCTGTAGCTACATTTTTATTTGCTTCCTTCACAAAGTGCTCCAGTATATTATCTGCCTTTATAACTTCACCAAACCTTATTATGAAAAGTCTGTGCAGAGTAAGATTTGATATTTGGGTTTAGTCACATATTGAAATTTTCAAGTTGAACAGATTTACTGCTGTGAAAAAAATCTCCATTTTGTAAAGGTAATGCAATTGAGGTTGCAATCCAGTGTCTAAATTTCAGTTTTGTGTCGAAGGAATTACTAATGAAATAACAAAAATCAGATGCTGTAAATCATATAAATGCATACCTACACTAACAACGCCTATGGAGGTGATGAGGTCACCTGATATACAAACCACTCCCCATTAATCATCACTGCGATGAGTCGTGACTCATCCCTCCATATGCACCAAAAGCTTGTGTGTCAATGCTGAGAAACTGTAATATATTAGTGAGCAAAATAACACTGTTGTGGTTTGAGCAAAACAGATTGTTATTTTAGGGCCTTTCTGATGAGCATGATGGGAAATCCAGTGAAAAATCACAGTAAGAGTTGGTGATTTTTTTGGGTGGTGCAGTTCCTATTTATGGCTTCATTTTTCAGTTTCAGATAAATCACTATATTGCTTCAATATTGCCATACGTTTCAACTAACAAACATTGCACTATAAGCAATCGTAAGTCAGACGCTTTGAGTTTTGTTCAGAATCGGTACAAAACTGAATTGTGCTCTTTAGCAGGCTTCGTATTGCAGATCTAGGCTGTCTTTGTGCTACATACGGTGCGTAGCGAGCAGCTCCTATCCTGCGGTCAGCTCGAAGGCGATGGGCTCCAGCGAGTAGAGAAGGTGAGACCTTCCACACACGGAGGTCCCGGACACGGCGCTGGCACCAATGCCACGCCATCCGGCCCTCTATCGCAAGAGAGAGCAGCAGGTGGGACCGCTGGGGAACGAGGAGGGAGGTAGGGAGGAGTTTCATAAACGAAAAAAGATTACAGCTCATGTTCGCCACAACCTGATCCATCCCCTCAATCCCTCTCTAGTGAGTCACATCAAGGTAATACTGGTTGTTTTGACTGTCTTGGTTTAGTTCACCAGCACAAAACCATGCTGGGAGTCCACAGTCTCCATCATTTCGCTGTCCGAAAAGGGGTCGGCCAACGGGAGTCCTTCGTACCCGGCTGCAGCCCCCTCTGTAGACCCCGGTGGAGGTGGCTGTCCGGGATCGAGAGGATAATCGTATTGCTCCTGGTAGTGTGTTTCTCCTGATGGAGGGTCACACGTTGGGTAGGTGTAGTTCAGGGCTTCCTGTTGTTGGCCCTGGAGCTGAGCGGAGAAGCCCTGCGGAAGTGTCGTTGGCTGCATCTGTGAGTAATGGGCAAGGTAAGGATCGTACGCCAGGGCTTCGGGGTTCAGAGCGCCGAGGGGCTGTGTGTGCACATACGGAGGGGACGCTTGGGGACCTTGTTGTTGATGTGCTGGTGCTATTGAAGACTGGGGCTGAGGAGATGCTCCAGAGTCCTGGTGACCCATAGTCGCGTAAGGGTCCTCAACAATGTGCATCTGATTGAAGTAGGCCTGCATCTGCGATTGCTTCTGAAGATAAAGGCGTTTCTGTTGCAGCCTGCGGATCAGACAGATGGGATATGACAGACGGATCTCTGGTTTGACACTATTTAAAAGATCGAAGGAGATCTGTCAAACCTGTGTTCCTGCAGCTGCTGCTCCAGACTGCGAGGGGTTTCTTTGCAGAACATCTGGCAACTACTGGGGTTGTTGGGCATCAGAGTAGCTTTCTGTAGAGAGACACAGAAGCTCCATAAACATCTTTGGGAAATTCACCTCAACCGTATAAATGTAAAAAACATTTGGAAATATGTCTGTTTACCTGTATTCTGTGAGGGAGATACTGCGGCTCCAGGCTCTGTCTCCTTGACAACAGAGCAGGATGGGTTCCACCTGAGCACAGTGCCATGTCATGCTGGTGACCCCTTTCCTCCTGAACACACACACATACAGAATGATGTCAGCGCCTCGCTAGGTGACCACATCAGCGGCTGTGCTCTCATATGCATGAATTCATTACTCGGTTATAAAAAGGCTCAATAGCCGCCCACTGACCCAGAGGGATTCTGGGAAAAACATGCCAGTCTGCTTCAGTAGTTAATCTGCACAATGTCTCTAATGGAAGATCATTTTCACAGCTTTTTATTTGTACAACATTAGATGGAACCTCAACTAGATGGACTGAAAAATATTTTGTATACATAATTGTACTGGGTTTAAATAGGAAAGAATAATCTTAAATAAATGTATAATAAATATAAATTAAATAAAAAATACATTTTAAATGAACAAAGACCTTTTCTTTTTCGCATGAGAAATACAGCAAAGTAATCTAATCATGTGTCTCCACAAAAAAGAGATTTTTAAAAATGTGTTCAGATTTGTCCGGATACTGATCTGCATTAAAAATGTCATAAACTCTGTCTTTCTACATCAAAACCTCAGTTATGTGATCAACATTTATGTTACAGCACTACCCTCTTATTGTAATCTTACTGTACAATTGTCCAATTTGTGTCACTTTCTATCTCCTACAAATATTTAAGAGAAATATTTGAGACAACTGAGATCTAGGTAGGTAGGTATTCTGATCCTCTGAAAAAGACATTTCTAAGCATAAATCTTCCTTCTGGTGCAACTAGACACTGGCGCCTGTTCTGTGCAATATCCTCACGGGTTATTCCCAGGAGTATTTATTCATCGATTCATACTAAATCTCTTTGGTGAGCCCGCTTTGGAGCAACGGGCACCAGTCACCAGCCTGTTATTCAACAATGGCCGCATTCACAGGGCTTCCCGGATGGACCGTAAACAACTGACAATTGGCTGCTTCTTCTGTAGTCATTACATAAGCGAGGCTGTCTGTGTGTCAGTAGAGAGGTTAGAAGAGTACGAGAGTTCAAGTAAGGCCATTCTGACACTTCTCAACGGAACAATGCGTTTAATGAGGGTACAGATTTCTTGGAATCATCTGGGCTAATGACTGTCGCAGAGGCATCCGTTTGAATTGTGGGTAACTCCGGACAAAAGTGGACAATTCACATGATGTAATGTTATTACACGACTAAAAATACGACATATTTTGATACATAATTCACATTTGTGACATTTCTGATGTTTGACAAGTTTTCCAATTTTCCAAAATGTAGAAAAAATATTAATAATGAACGAGTACTGGCCAGTATTGTGTACAGAATAGATACACTACACACATTAAAGAATATTAAAATAATAGTTACATGACACTATCTACAATGCTTTAATATGGAGGTCAAAGTATCACATGATGCTTGGAACATTCAAGTCACGTGAAAGGTCTTTACTCTTTAGTCCACCTCATAACTATTATATTTCATTTACTGGTAATATCACCAGTATCTACCTTATTGCTAAACAGATCTCAGATCATCTCAAACGGCTAGTTTCCAGTAGCACCTCATCATGTAAAACTGACCTGTAGTGCAGGGTCCAGTAAGTCATGTGGATGGGCCTGAGGGTTCAACAATCCCAGGGAAGGGCTTTCTCCAGAACCCATCTGCTCATACACCTTATTCAGCTCCAGGATCCCTTTAGTCCGTGCCAGGTTTTGCAAGTGCTGCCTGAAGGCCACCAGACCTATAGAGAGAGACATAAGCTTATGAATGATATCTTTATTATTCAACGGACACAGTTCTGTCTGATTATCCATGTGTGGTTGGGAATTTTCACAGAGGAGTGTCAGGAGTGTCTGAACCCAAGTCACCTCAGACGGCTCAAGTACAGTTTAACCATGTGACCTTAACATGGCGAATCAATCGATTGGAGCAAAACGCACGTCTGACCAGTGCTGCAAAGCATTAATAATCACTCAAATGGATGTTTAAATGGTGCTGCTGTGCTGGAGAGGGTAGATGGGTTGAAAAGGGGATCCTCAGGTTATTTTAGGGTGTGATTAAGGGTAATTATTCAGGCCACAGGACGAGTGAAGAGAGGCTCTAAAGGACTGTGTTGGGCTAATCTTCAAAGCACTCTCTGATTCACTCTGTGAATCATCTGACAGTGGGGTGGTACATTTAGAGCAAAACAGGAGACAAAGAGAGAAAGAGACTGTGTGAAAATAATAAGTGCTAGAGAAACAGAATGCACACAAACACACAGAGTATATTAACTCTGTTCCAAAGGTTAGTGAGCTGCCTCGCTGTCTTCTAATGTAATGCCCATAAAAATAATTTCATTAAATCATAAAAATACAGTTCACACACAAATATTGTGTATTCCATTCAACTTGAGCATATTTTAGAATATTTTAATAAAATTAATAAATATATTTATATTTTATTTATATTTTTAATGTTTATTTTAGTCTATTATTTTATATTTTATTATTTTATTATTTAACCTGATAACTGTCACTGCACATATTGAGCATAAACATTGAGCATCTTACCTACAATTATTTATATTTTAGATATTTACATTTTTGTTTAAAATTTAAACTTTTTACGTTTATGTATGTATATGTGTCATAATTAGATTAGAATTCAACTATGAAATATTAAAGTGAATAGTGAAATAAGTGTTCCACTAGTGGAACAGTGACAGATAACAGGTATCAGGTATTAAATTTAAACATTTATCATTTCTTAAAATGTTTCCTTCTAAGATATTTTGTTTTGGGCAAATATCACAATAGCACTTTCATTATTTCCCCAAATAAGCTACAGAAACCATTTCAAATATCCTTTGCAGACAAGACAATCCCACGATGCACTGCACTAAGCTCACTGAATAAACAAATACAAGATCCTAGCAACAGAGCAACCAAGTCTGAAATCAGTTTCAGTCTGTGAATCAGATCAGAGATTTAGGTGGCTTTGTAAAGACATGTCCTCCGCAGACAGTAACGTACAGCAGATGAAGTCAGACTGCTGCTCACCTTGTGTAAGTGAAGTATCTGACGCCCTGCGGCCCTCACGAAAGCTGATGGGAGATCGGTTGTGTGTCTCTCTCCTCTGGGCACCCAGCGCCTGCATGGTGGGGTTAGCGGGTCGAGCACTGATGAAGGGCGGAGTCATGCTGGTGACGGGCGTGTTGGATAGGACCACCTCATTGAGAGAGGGCGTGTCCTCCAGCAGACTGAGGTCACTGTGCATGGAGCCCATGTCATACTCTGAATCCACGCTACCCAGAGACGGGTTCTGACCCATGCCGAAGAGTTTACCTGGGTTGAGAAAGAGAGAAATAACCTTTATAAATAACATCATAGTCAAACTACATTAACCATTGATAGCTTTGTGGTCATGTTTTTTCAATTTCACAAATAAAACTAACCTGCACTGGTCAGGACTGCTGGCTGGTTGGTGACCTCTGACAGCGTGTGTCTGCGCTGACCGAAGCGTGTCGTCTGATAGGCATTGAAGATGTGAGCATGGTCATCATCCGTGTCCAACTCCTCCGTCTCGATACCCTCGTCTATAGACGTCTCCATCATGTTGCTGGGGGATGAAACGCTGGATTTTCTAACGGCTACGGGGGGCAGGGGGTCCAGCATACAGCCGTTAACCTATAAACGATGTATAAATAAAACATTTTAGATTAAACTTTTTCATTGATGGAGAAGTACTGTAGATATCAGAAAGTAAATGATTGTGCAAATATGTGGAATTGGAAAGAGATATGAATGCAAGCTTGTATCTAAAATATGACATGTCTAGAAAAATACAAGCTTTTTCTTTAGTAAATACAAGCCATTCAGCCATTTTATTTATTCCTAATACAATTATTTACTTAATAATACAAGTTTATTCTGCAATAACATCCAGCTGGCTGTACATTATGACTTACATAACCAATATAATACCTATTAGCTACATAATTCCTAAACTGTTGGTATACACATATGTCTTAAATGTTTTGGAGAGGCAATCTTATTTCTTTTGGATAACCTTCAACCCGCTCTGGGGCAGAAAAAACATTTCACCCACATGCCTGTAAGCACTGAATTTCCACAGAACAAGCTCTAATCGTCTATCTGCCCTCATGAGTCAATCCTGAAGCACATTTCCATCCAGTCAGCAGCGCTCGCTAACTCCAACATGCTGTTCACAGACAGTCCGGGCATCATCGACACATCCTCCGATGATTCCACGACTGAGTACATGTAAACACAAGACTCTCTAATCTCTCTCTTTCTGCCTCTTTTTATTACCTCTCAGACGAATGAGCAAAGCGGAGGGGGTGGAAGTCTGGAATGTGGGGACAGGAAGTGTGTTTTGGCTGAGAGAGCAGTCAAACCTCTCGTAGACAGAGAACGCTGCCATCAAACACATACACACACAAACACGCGCTCAACCGACACGGATCATCTGGACGAGCGTTTGGAGAAACTACAGTCACGGAGCGGTCTGAGTCAGAGCCGCAGTTGTGCCGTTCCTGAGTCGGGTTTCCTGTGGCACGCTGGGCCAGGAATGCTGTTATCCCGACACACGGTGAAGATCAGCCACAGTCCCTCTGCTCTCAGCCAATCACAGTGCCCGACTGTTTAGCGTTCACGCGCAAGCAGTGTGATCATGTGGCCTCCGAGCAAATTATGTAATCCCGTGTCATACGCTTGAGATCAAACATTAGATCTGATGTTCTCTTACTGGACAGAGTGGCACAATCTTAACAAAGAGAGGTGAAGGCCTAAATTATGATGTTACGAATGAAAGGTTTCAAAGGAATCTAACAGTAATATAGAGAGAGAGAAACGACGGAGCGAACGTACAGCTGTCACGTCCACTGTGTCAAAACCAGAGACGGCTCGCTTATGTAAGCCGAGCAGCTGTGAACGGCCTCGAGGGAAAACACACTCACCTCACCGTCAGAAAGAGACAGTTTGAAGTAAGGAAACTAAACACCTTTAAAGTAAACAACCTCTTCCCCAGTGACTTGAAAAGCACTAAAACGATTTTAAAAAGACGGCGACATCAGACAGTCTTTCAAATTCATCCTGCTATGAGTGTCGGAAAGCGAGACGGAGTAACCGGGACTGTTTTATGAGCGAGGGATACGGAGTGACAGAGCTGGCCGGCTCTTGTGCTGTTATTCCTGTGCTGTGTGCCAAGCTGGCAGCGGATCTGGCCGTCTGTCAGGAACGACACTGAACAAAAGGCTCCTCGGGGAGCGGGCGTGATGAGGGGCTTGAGCAAACAGTCAGGCCCACTGCTTGACCTTGGATAGACTGAAGTTGCTTAACAGCAATGTAGGAAAGAAGTGCAGAATGGGGGGTCAGAAGTCAAAATCGATGGCTTGCAATAACAGATCTGCAGCAAGTCCTTAAGAAATTGTGATAGTTCACCCCAAAATCATTTATTTACCCTCATGTCATTCCAAACCCGTATGACTTTCTTTCTTGATGTAGATGTGGAATGCTGGTAACCAAACAACACTGACCCCCATTGACAAAAAAAAAAACACTGAGACATCTCACAAAATGTCTTCATTTGTGTTCCACAGAAGAAAGAGTCATATACAGGTTTTCATGTCATTTCAATTTCAAGTGACTTACTTTAGGGGTTCCGACCTCCTCCTCCATTAAGCCGTGCTCAGCGGCACAGGAGGATTGTGGGAATGTGAAGGAGTCCGCAGAGGCCTGAGTCACGGCCGGGGATCGCAGCAGACGTACATTCTGAGGCAGGAGGCTCACCTGAGGAGCAGCGCTGCTCGCCTGCAGCACGGAGGAAGAGATGCAGAAGGTGTTAAACATCTACTTATAGTGCTGCTAATATTGTCATTTTCAGAGGCAAACTAAAAAAAGGTTACCTTGACGACGGTCTGCTCTGCAATAGTACTGGGTCTTCTCTGTCGGGCGTCGAGTCTGGGTTCCACAGGGAAACTGCAGCGGTGTGCCTTTAACCTCTCAACCAGCAGGTAGTAGATAGCAGCAAAATGATTGTAACTCTTATTCTGAAGAGACTGCAGAAAGAAATAGGACTTTTTTTGAAGCTTTACTTTTGTGTCATTTTGTTTTTACCCTACACACAACCTATAATAATACTCAAGGTTTCTTAATACAAAAACAGCCATTTAACTTGTTTAATAATTCATTTATTTCTTCTTCTTTTCCTGGAGTCTTAGAAATAAAACAGGTTTTGCTACTGTATCTTTAAGACTTAAATACACATAAATGACCTGGTATGATTGGGTAATCTTATGAGATGAGTAACCACAATGCTAAATACTGAACAGTCATTGATATGTAAATACGGACATTCACATGGTAGCGTTCTCATGACTGTGACGTCAAGACACTGATGATTTCTGGATGACCTGTTTTTACAGCTTACTTCCCATAAATGCTCTGAGTGCACTAGGTAGGGAGCTTTGGGTCTTAAACATCAGTATATTTCTGCATAGTAGTTTTATTTAAAAAGTGAAATACAATGATCTAAAATGTCCATGTACTTTTGTTGTTCACAATTAGACTTTAAGTTACATGAATGAATAAGGAAAACTGTATATTCTATGTATTTTAGTTTCACTTTTCCTTTATTTTATATGTTCCTGCTGCGCAACAAATGAGTTAAAAATTACATAATAACTTGAAAATGTCAACTTCCCATAAGTACCATGTGTAAACTACCCACAACCATCTTCAGTAATAATTTGTAGATGTGACCTCACCTCTATAGTCTTGTGTTGGTCGATGCCCAGGCTGTGCATTAACCTGAGCACTTGTTCACTGTATTCTCCCACCCCGGCCTCTCCCTCCACCGTCTGCTGATATAACATCGGCCTCTGCACGGGCACATCCATAACCATCCACTTGTGGTCCTTTATTTGTCCTATGGACAGACGCTTGGAAGGGTCCAACACCAACATCCTCCTGATTAGATGCTCACAGTCTACATATAAAAAAACAAATGAATAAACATGACACATCCTGTATCTCAGACCCAGATTAATTCTGTTTTTAAAGGCACAGTTTACCCAAAACTAACAATTGTTTTATAATCATGTCATGCCAAACCTGTATGCCTTTATTTCTTTTGCAGAACACAAAACTTACTAGCCAAACCACATAGCACTCTTTGGTTTCGTTTCATACAATGGAAGTCAATGGGTGCCCACTGACATCCATTGTATGGGTAGGAAACCAAAGAGACATTTCTTAAAATATCTTCTTTTGTGGTTCTCAGAAAAAAAGAGTCATATACAGGTTATGAACAACATGATCGTGAATAACTAATGATGGATCTTTTTTTATTTTTGGGTGAACTGTCCCTTTAAGATGCATTTCAGGTGATTGAATCAAAAGCCCACAGTGCCAAATAAAGTCATAAATGCAGTCCAAAACATTTACAAAACATCCATTTACATGTATTAATTTGGTAGATCCAAAGCACTTCAGCATGCATTCCCATCAAACCCATCATTTAGTGTTGCTAGCACCATCCACTACTGTTTCAGCTACAGAAAAGCACTGTTAAACATATCTTGAATATCCTTTGGATAAATGTAAATGTTTTTACTCGTCTTGGCAGTGAGAACAACAGCTCTGTACAATCTCAAGCTGTAAAGGTCACTGTGTGTTTTCTTCACTGTAAACACTGTTACAACAGAGACGTACAGTTTGGCCTGCTGCACAGAAGTGGTGACAACATGTACCGTCCACTGTTTGGGACGAGATCTGTAAGCAGCCCAACAAATACTCCCCTGTCGCATAGAGAGAACACCAGGGACTGAACCAAGACAAACTCAAAACACATTATCTCATCTAAGAATGCACAAGGTCTTTTGTCTGCCGCCTGTGCCCTTGACAAACGGCAGCGTGTGACTCAGCCGGGTTGAATGAAACTGACGTCACAACGGGGTCGTGTGTGAGAGAGCTCGGAGCTGGTCGTGACGCATCAGTGGGATACATCAACCACAAGTACAATATTGATTTCATAGGAAAAACCTTATATCTCGAGACTGGGGGTAACTTTACGAACCTCAATCTTTGGTCGGAATGTATTTTTCTCAATAAATCAGTTTCAGTTGAGGAATATTGTTAGTATTTTGCTTCTTACTATTCGGCTTGTGGGAGATCACATTTACCACTCTATTGGCCTTTATACCAGGAGCATTATTACTTTCGTCTGTTTTTGCCACTCTGTTACTCATTTATTCCTGTGTTTTGAACTATGTAACATGACCCAACTGCTCTACTGTGTGCAATTCTGCTGCTGAATCTGGTTTCATCATGGGATTCATTGATCCCTGCTGTTCAAAGCAACACCATTTCACTCATTTAATCATGGCTGACAGTGATGTTTTGGTGTCGTTTCCTTTTCTATGAACATGTCTGCGTATATTTTAGCGGAAAGTGTAACTTTTGCCTAAAGAACATCTCAGTAACACTATGGCCTTTTTAGCTATAACTCAACGTTACTGCAAATACCTACTGTAAACCTAAAATTGAATTTTTATTAGTTTTTTTTATCTCAGTTTGTGACATTGTTTCAATTTCAATTTGCTCCCAGTTCAATCTCACTGATGTCTATTTTTAGTATAAATAAATGTCTCACCAATGATTTTTTTTCTTATGGGACATTAGGAAGCATTAACATAGATATCCAGATAAGTTTTCTCACAACTCTGTAAGTATCTGTAAGCTATATACATAGCTTTATAATGTAAAAAATGATACTTTCACTTGTATATTTCACCACAAAAAATAAAAAACAGAGGAAATACTGTAACATAAAGTTTGTTTTTTATGTGTCTGGAACATTGAGTGTCAGTGTGTTTACTCTGAATGTTCCTGAATGTTTCATCATGTCTTGAGACCTCATTATAACAGCCAGGATAATTCTGGAAACGCATTTCTCCTCCACATTTCCCTCTTCAGAGAAATCCTCCAACCCTTCCTGAACACCACACAAGCCTCTTGTAATCTTCCACATTGGTGCGTGTGCTGCATTGACTGCGCGGCGTGTAGCGTGTATCCTGTGGTGCGTGCTGTGAGTCTTGGCCGACCGTTCGCTGAGGTGGGGTTCATACTCCGCAGGGGTGAAATCCAGCGTGATTACAGCATGCGAAAAGGAAATGTAAAGGAAAAACATATGCTGTCCTTTTCATTCGGAGAACGGCGCTCAGCTTCACTCGGGGATCTGCGAGGGTTTGAGTTACATGCTAACATTCCCAACATGACTTAATTGTTTAAATGTATTGAACAAACCAACTGACCCCTACCAGCGACCCCTCCTTTTCCAATCCTGGCAGCAGGTTAACATGTGCTAACTTTTCCTCGGGTTACTTGATCCGTGATTAATCACGGCGTCGAATGAACGAATGTGACATTCAGTCTCTTACGTCAAGAGCCCTGCGGCCCTTCCTCTCAGATCCTGACATGAAATGACTTTCTGCCGGCAGGATAGTTTAACCTGACTTTGCCCCGTCTCACCTCAGCTTCTTTTCCTCCCGTCTCCCTCGAACACAATCCTGCCGTTCATGACCTACACAGTGAGTGTGAAGTACATGTTCACAAGTTGATAACTAGTTGATTGATGGGTGACCATCAATTGACAGTCGTGACGGATTCCTACCTCCCACCTCAAGGTCTTTGAGCGGCAAGAGCCGTTCAGCTTTATACAGTCCAGACACACGCAAACTGCAGCCAGGCGCTTAGGGAATGTTTTAATTGACCCGTCTTGAGTTTCGTGCAAAAACAGCGACTGCCGCCAGAAACATCTCTTGGTGGCTCTGTGGGCAGAGAGAACATCTCACCTTCAGTCATGAAGTAAGGGATACGGAAACGGCCCTCCAGAACGCGCTGCCGCAGAATGGGAAGAGAGGGGCCGTCGAAGGGCAGGGCGCCGCACACCAGCACGTACAGGACCACCCCCATGCTCTGCAGAAACACACACACACAGCGTCAGGTCAACCTCGTGATCATCTCATACAGTCACGCTGTGCAAACGTACAGGTGCATGCACTTAACGGCAAATACAGAGCGAGAGAGAGCTCTCACATGATCTGATCTCTATCTCCCTCACTGAGACCACGGGGTGTTTGGTTTACGCTTTGACGTCAGCAGAGCTCTCAAAGGTTGAATAGGTGGTAACACAAACAGCCGTCAGCTGACTAATCATTTACTGTCAGACACACAACCTGTGCAGACAGAATGTGGAGAACATTATTACCCAGATGTCCAGCTGGGGTCCCTCATACTGTTGGCCTTCGAACACCTCTGGCGCTGCGTATGGAGGACTCCCGCACCACGTGGCCAGAGGCTTTCCCGGCTGGAAGAAGTTTCCAAAGCCGAAATCTGCAAGGGAGAGAAAGACAAGCTGTTTTGAGATAAGAATGACAGGTTTGGCTATGGTTCTGCTCGGAGGTATAGATCTAATTTCAGTTTGCGGGAACACAAACGGGAAGTTGTGCTACTCTGCCTGTGCTATAATTACATGCCCAGAATTTTGCATTTTTATGACTGATATACAATATTTATGGCTGGTCATTTGAAACGGGACATATATTTCTACCTGTTGTAATAGTTTCTGTGTGAAATCTGTTCAGTGTTGAAGCAGAGGTGTGATGTGTGCTACATATTACTCATGAGTCAAGTCCACACCCTGCTAAAACATCCTTCTTCAATAACAAAGCATATTTCCTATTACATTTCCTAGAAGCTCACAGAATGATGCTTTTGTGGCCACTTCTCGCTAAGAGGTCACAAACAAAAAAATTATTCTCACATGAAATGTATGGATAGTCTGTAACAGTGTGACAGGATTGAGGGCATTTTAAGGTAAAGTGTGTAATAGCGTATAGAAATAACTAAACATTGCCAGAACACTCCCCGTCTTTCATTGGTCAGAAAAGCAGAAAGTCCCGCCCTAATCTCATGCCATTGGATCTTGTTTCCAAGTTTCCACGCATTCTTGCACACTCCACTTTTAAGAGAATAAAACAACTCCGTAACCCGAAAAACACTGTGACTGACAAGCTGTAACATTGTGTAAACGACGAGAAAAGATGTTACATAACGTCACTCAAAATGCCTCTG
Organism: Beaufortia kweichowensis; assembly: GCA_019155185.1. NCBI lineage: Eukaryota > Metazoa > Chordata > Actinopteri > Cypriniformes > Gastromyzontidae > Beaufortia > Beaufortia kweichowensis. The sequence goes on from CM032811.1 coordinate 8,082,283, forward strand.
TTACTTTGTGACAACCTATGCCACATGCCATCCACACTACAGCTGACATCAACCGGTAAAGGAACATATGGGATGGCTAAGATGAGCAGTATATGTAAGAGGATCAAACCTAGTAAACCCTGAAGATGGAAACCATCATCATCACCTCACTTTGGCTTTAATGGTTTAGAGAAGCTTTGCAAAGTGCTCAGAGATTAGATATAACAGTCACAGCTGCCAGAAGTCTGAGACAGTGGTGTGAGATGGCCAAATATGGCTTTCAGACAAAGAAAAAATATGATAGTCTTCGTGGATGATAGCTGAGCTAAAGGTTATTGACTGTGTTCTGTGAGGGAGGGACAAGACATGTGATATCTATATGGAAGATGCACTTGATCCACCTGATACAATTTATTAGGGATGCGTCATGATGATCTACTAGTCATCCAACAACCAGTTATTCGATTAGTGAGGTTGACCAGTTTATCTGGTTCCTCATTATTTAAGCAGAAGTGCTTTAAGAACAGTCCACACCAAAAACAATGCCAAGGGAGAACTATATGTTTATTTTAGTATAAACCTTATACATTTAAAAGGATTTTGTCTGTCAATGATTTATCATTCTTTATCAGCTTAAATAAAAACTGATCACAACGATATCGGTTCCATTATCATTATATTTGTGGTTTACACCACAGTTTTATCTTTTTATTTTTGCTTATCTTTATAGTTATAGCTATCTTTGTTGTCATTGGTGTAAACAGGCCTTAATAAGCTTGTTTGTTAGATATTTAATCGATATTTATTGTTAGTTTGCATGATGAAACTTTCTTTTTGCAAGTTGCAAATTGATGAAACGTTTCTCAAACGTTGTTTATCCATTTGTAGGTCATTTCAGAAAGAAGTGTCAGAATGAATAAATGAAAATGTAAATAAACGCTTCCACTGTTTTTGACTTGACTGCTTACATGTTTAAGCTTATTTATTAAAAATATGTCTACAGATTTTTAAATTACATTAAAATCTGTTTAAATGCAATAGATTTTATGTAAAAACCCCCTTAGAAATACAACAGAAGCAAATCTAAAACCTGTTTACTCCTACAGGGATTCTCTAAGACCAATTGATTTGTCATATAATCATTCAATTATAAACAAAAAATGCCCATCGCTACGATAAATATGTTTAGATTTGGTCATTTAAAATTAAATTGTTACTAGAAAGTCAAAACAGCTGCTTTAATTTAATTTCCAGTAATTATTAAGTTGAAAGTCTGGCTGGCAAGGACATTCAGAGACATTGCAAAACAAAGACGTGAAGCTCAAGAGACATAGAAAAAGCCATGGGGGGGTTACACTGTCACTTTGATGTAAAAAGTCTGTGTGATGAGTCCATGTCAGTTTAGCTGACCCATTTCATGAGCTGAATGCTGAGCAGGAGCCATTGACGTCAATGCTGCAGGCAGTCCAGCGGCTACATTGCAGGGGTGAGACTCAACATTCAATACAGGAATCACTCAATACAGGAGCTTAACTCCTGCTGCTCAGAACAGCGGCTGGTGCCATATTTACAGCCAGGCGAAGCTGCTCTGTGTTACCCTAAATAAAAGCCCTGATTGAGGGCAATAGCTGTGGCTCATTTCATTACACGACGGACATGTGCTGGAGGTCGGTTGTGTAAAACTCTCCAGGGATCCAATCATAACAATTCTGGTTTCCTAATCGCCAGCCACCCTCAGGAAGTCTCGCACTCCTACAGGTTTGCTCATTCGAGCGACATTATGGGAACAGATGAGAAGGCATTTTGCTTCATGCTGTGATCTCATTATTTTAATTAATCTGTAACTACAATAAAAAAGTCATTACGAAATTAAGAATATTGCTTTATTTTATCTATGTTACAGGATTTTCTTGCTTATAGATTAGAGCTACGGCGTTCATCAAAATGTCTTCTTTCAGTTGTGACACAGACACATAAACCCTTTGAAGTGAAACATGAAAGGATGATGACCTTTCTTTGAGGGACGGCAGCTCCGGCCAGTTTCCGGCGCATTAGCAAAAGAGCTACTGTAAACAAAAAAACCTGTGCGAAACGTCAAAATCTACTACCGTGACATCAAAGCTGAGGCAGAGAACAAGCTGAGGTGTCTGAAACTCACATTAAAGCCATTAAAACTGTGGTAACAACAAGTATTATTCTAAAAGCAAGAAGAAACTAAAAGTAGACCAAACTAAATGGCACTGTGCCACAGTCAGTTTATATGTCCAGTGGGTTTGTACTTGATTTGTGTTTCAGTTTGGCTTCTATACAGCTCATAACACAATAAAACAGGCTTGTGTGTCGACGGTTTCATGTGTGCCAAAGGTTGCAATCCTTTAAATCAGAACACTCAAGTACACAGTGTTTGGAGAATAAATCTGCTCATAATAATTTCAGGAAAAGACAATGTCTTTACCAGCAATCTTGATGTTCATGTGTCCATCTAGCAGCAGGTTCTCAGCCTTCAGGTCCCGGTGGACGATGTTGCGGTTGTGGCAGTACTCAACAGCAGATAAGATTTGCCAGAATTTTCGCCGAGCCTCCGGTTCGCTCAGCCGTCCGTGCTTGGCTAAATAATCTAAATAAAAAGTAAGATGTAGTCAGGCAAACATCACAAATAGACTAAATTTACATTTTGGAGGACACCAAAGTGATTAGCACGTGTGTTCCCCTAGGAATCAAAACGACAACCTTCGTATTTCTGTTGTTATTCTCCGTCTACATTTTACCTGGAATTAACCAACTTAAAATCCGCTGTCAGGTACTGGAGTCTAATATGACTTACAGAAATAGGTTACAATAAAAAGATGGACAAAAAAAGCAATAATTTAAAAACCACACGTTGTACCGGGAAAGACTCCGGCAGTGTGGTGTGGCCAGTGGCAGAGATTGATGAGCCACAATAAGGAGGCTCTGTGGTGTGCGAGTAGGGTAAACTTCCCCCCGGATGGTGTAATCATGTGGTCACCACACCCTAGAGTGCTGGGTCAGCCCCTGGCCCTCGGCCCCGGGCCAAACCTACAGTCCTCACACATTCCATACTCTCCCTGAGCTTCCACTGAGGTGAGCTGACAGACACTTCTCTCTCAGCCTTCCTGCATAAGTTGTTTTTGCAGTCTCGGAAAACACAAAAAACAAACAAATTCTCAAAAACAGATGATTGCAAAATTACAGTACCTTGTATAACCCTTCCTTACCTAGTCTTTCTTAACCTGATGTGAAAGGCGTGTTTGTGTATGGAGTTGGGGGTTGAGATGGGTTATTATAAAAAATGCCAGATTGTCTATAAATTGAAGAAAGTAGGTTAAGTCTGTTTACCGTTTACACTTGCCATGGTGACACTTATTTTGAAGAACGTGTCTTAATGCACCTTGAACTGCATATTAGCTGCTAATCTTATCGCTTGTGTATGTGCCACGTGTACAGATTAGCCTAGAATAAAATGTGCCAATAACAAACATTCGTATTTTCATATCTGTTCAACCACATAAGACACACAATTTAAATGATAACAAAAGTGTGTAATTTCTGCCCAACTAGCAGCACAAATGCTTGCTACAAAATTGATATAGACAATGTTGTTGTGTTGGGATGCTCAAACAAATGTTGCGACAGAGCCACTACTTTACAGTAATGTTTAAGTTTGCAAAATAATTAAAATTTATTTAAAAAATACATAATCAACATATGTTTCATATTCTTTCTTGGAAAAGAAAGCATCATTAACAACTTCTGAAAGTGAACAACCGTGTTTTACTGTTGCAGTATACAAATCTTACAATGTTATCGCAATATGCTGCAATATGCATATTTGCTATATTTCCATATAATATAATATATACATAATAATTTCGATACATTTTCCCCCCATCCAGATTGCTAGGAAAAATTTGTTGATACGATTAGATACCAAGTGCAAGATTCTGAAATTGTGCTCCGTTTTGACCAAACATTTTTAAGACTATGTTGCTAATCAAAAAACACACCTGAGAAGGGAATTTCTCGTATTCATCTCAATTGGCCAGTGAAAAAAGACCTACATACACTCTACACTACACAACACATTTAGCCGTATTTACCCCCGCTTTTGGCAAACATTGCACAGAACAATATCAGTCTGGTGCCAGCCTACCAGGTATCTTAGGGCTCTGTGAAATGCTCTCATTGTGCATATTCCACATGCATATGGTCCTCTGCTTAGCCAGTGTGAACAGGAAGAGCCAGCTGACCTAATAAAAGTCATTTCTACTTTAGAAGTAGTCTGATTGGAGTTTCTCTTAACTGACCCTTACAAAACAGTGATAGTCACATCAAGAAAGCAAAAGAGATGCAGCAAGACAAGAGAGACCTGCAATTCCTGCAGTTTTGTACTGTATTACGGTTTTAAGCATGATATATCTTTTTAGTTGATATAGTAGTTGCTTTTTATAAAACTGTTACCACACAATATGAATATAAACAAAGCCTAAATGTAAATTAATGCAACTTTCATGAAGTAAAACCACTAAAAGTCTTGCTTCTGCTGGGGAAAATAGTCCCTAAATGACTATGATATACGTTTATGTTGCTAAAGGTGCTGGACAGTGATACACAGAATCAATGGGTGAAGCGCTCATATCTGTGCTTTATCATGAATAAAACACAACCATGGACTGAAACTAACCATTTTACAAACACATGAATATTCATACAGTTCCATTACTAATATTAAAACCGTATTCTAATATCGACAGTCGGTGGGAAAAGCAAAGGGATTGAAAATCTAAGGGCAGACATGCGTGTCGAGACCGATCTGACTCGACTGACACGTCCTCCACCTCTCAAACAGAAGCTTTTCTCCAGCCCTGGATTTTCTAAAATATGCATGGCCTACATTCTCCCCTCCACTTTCAAAATTCAAATCAATGTCCCTTAGCTTTTCCTCTCTCTCTCTCTCCTGCTTTGCCTGTTTGCTCCGCAGCTCCTACTTATTCGAGGTTGACCCAGTTTTCAGGTTCCTCTAATGCTGCAGCTCGGATCGGCTCTGCGGTGCTGGTGGAGCAGACAGGCTCCGGTGGCGGGCTGCTGCGTCGCTAAACTCCACCACGGGGAACTGAACTCAGAACACTTCACAACACCAAACGTTGCTCTGTGTCTCTTTTTTCCCTTTCCCTGTAAGATTATCTGATAGAAGTGAATGCAAGACAGCCTAGGTTCAGTGGAGGCAAATCACAAAGCATTATGGGTAATCTGCATTGCACGCTGACTTGTTTTGTGTTTCACTTGATCTTAATGTGTCGAAAAGCTCCAGTTCAATTAAAAAAATATATCTTTTAGAATTTGGGATTAACTGGCAACTTTTGACCTTGATAGTGATGTAACATGCTGTATATAGGTTGTGTAATAATCTTGTGCAACCAGAAATTACACTTGCTGCCTTTCAGTATGTACTAGCAGGGTCATCTAGATAAAGACAGTCATGTAAGCACGTGTCATGCTATGCTGGCAGACTTTAGGTAACAGGCCCTATTTGCTTCACCCCTGGCAATCTAATTTCAGAGTGTCTCTAAAGGATATTTATCAGTTATCTTACCGTGTAGCATACCTGTGCGTGAACAAGACATTTGGTTTACAGTAGCCACGACATCCCTCTTTAAATCTCTTTCAAAACAAACTGTTGTCAAGTTGGATATCGGGGTCATTGTGTCTATACAAAGTACACCACAAACATTATGTTAATTGCTTGTTTATATTTGGTAATAAAACCCTTCCCATACCTTCTAATACGTATTCCTGTAGCTCAGCTGGTACAGCATTGCATTAGCAGTGCAAAAGTTATGGGTTTGATTCCCAGGGAACCCACATACTGATAAAAATGTATGCACTGATGCATAAATGTAAAAAAACTTCCAGCTAAGAAAAATATGCTTATAGGAAGTTTCACTAACATTCCCATTAATTTATAAAAACATAATTTCTGAAAGTTTTTAAACATTCCATTAACAATATGCCAACGTTTTTAGAGTGTTTTTTTTTTAAACTTTAAGAGAACTTTTAGAAAACGTTAGCAAAAGTTCCGAGTATGTTCTCTGTAGGCAGGGTTGGTGTCTGGGAAAGCAGAATTTGCATGATACATTCACAAAGACACATACAATCCTATTGTTACGCAACATATAATGGTTAAAACGACATTGTTTGTATATTCTATTCAGAACTTGAAAAGTTGACTTACACAAAGCACAAACACAAAAAATACACACAAAAACCTGACACCTCAGGGTAGGAACAGTTTCTTAGTAACAAACCACATGGCCGTGTACTGTGAAACAGACAGAGTATTATGTAAGAATAATGTCTGATGATTATGTGAGTTTTCACAGGTGCTGAACAGCAGCTGTTACGAGAAAGTCAAAGGGATCAGTGAATGGAGCATTTGAAGTCTACATTTACACTACATTCACAATTTAAGATCAAAAAACTTGTGATTTTTACAGCATGACTCCTAGGGTTTGGCCTGAATAATCTTTGTTTTCAGAGCTGCAATCTTCCAGACAGTACAGAACTCCAAAGCAATGGAAAGACAGACAGCTGAGCTGCCGGAATATGATCATCACTGACACATTTCTTGCTTGTGACTATGATGGTTATTCACACAGACTGTGTTGTCTCGCCTGAGCTAATTTCAGCCTGACCTTTGTCACTATCATCTGAAACCAAGATGGTTTGACTTAATACATACTTGCTCTGTCTCACTGAAATTTGGAATCAGGATAAATGTACAGTAAAATAGATATATCAGGGCATATATAAAGCTATATCATACTGATCTGTTTTTATGTAATCTTAAATCAACAAAAACGAAAGTAAGAACAGGAACAACAAAACTATTGAGTAATTATACCCACACAAATGTGTTTAAAGGAATCACACCGATTATGAAAATTGTAAAAAAATAAAAAAAAGGGGGTTTCTCTGAAAACTATGAAATACAGGACAATTATTTGCAAACCAGTTTGAATACAACTCAAAATGTTTTTGGTTTTTAAGTACAGTATTCCAAATATTTCTGTTTTGGCAAACTTGAAACAGAAGTGTGTCATGTCTGCACACTTCTATCATACATGCCAACATGTTAATAGCTTGTTTAGCAAAAAAATCCTTGAATTTAATTAATTAAATTCCACAAACTTTGCAAAAAACCTTACAAATCTTTTTCTGAAGAGTGCATTGAATCAAACCTGTATGTATCTGACTGAATAATGTATGATGATCAAACTGTGAGACTGAACGCAGGAGATTTAGACCACGTAAACTGCAATCAGCCTTGCTCTCGCTGGATCCACAAGAGAGAGCAACTTATTGCTATTTTATTGTTATTATTCTATCGGTCTTGATCATTTCAAAAAGCCAGTAATTCAGCCAGTATTTCATGCAAGATCCCCTGACGCCAGCTCTGTTTCATGCATAGTTGTCTCTATTTCAAAGTATATCAACACATGGATAACTACACACCTCAGCATGTTCCAAAATTTAATACAAATTAACAAATCGATTTTCATTAATTGGCTGTTAATGTACTATGATAAAAAACACTTACCAAAAATTTCCCCATTCTTGGCATACTCTGTCACTAGGTACAGCATGTTCTTGGTCTCCATGACCTGTGTGATGAAGAAGGATGAAGAATATTATAGATTAAACCCTTTATAGACTTTTTCTAAAAGTAGGATGAGTCTGTGATCAAATCATTGCTACGTTTAGCAGCCAACAACTGAAGTATCCCATTCAGTTGATAGTATAATGAAACACACATGAATCAGAGCGGGTTGCTGGTTTAATCGCAGGCTGAATTCGCAGTGCCGTGTCAGAGCCAACATTGTGTGGGAGGACTCCAGAATTAGCCAAAGAAAACAAAAAGATGAATAGACCTACATGTAGTGAGAAGATGCAGCATATTATCATTCAGATTCATTCACTGATTCCTACATAAACACTACTGCGGGCCATTTATATCTAGAAAGACAATTAGTTTGGGGTTTGGAGTAACCAAATTTTTGTATGAATCAGCCTTATCTGGGCTTAGCTTCTTGTAGAGAATATGTTTTTGCCATTTAAAGACACTACAGGGTTGACTAATAAAATCAACAAACAGGCCAGATTATGAATCACATTTTAAACTCCATTAGGTTTTCTTTCCAGAAACGGTTCTGAACACAATGACCGCAAAGCACTTCTCATTCCAATTAGCTGCCAAATATGCAAATATCTGAAAATAACTCAAAGGATCTCATGTGAATAGTCGATGCTACACAAGCTGGCTGTCTCTTTATATGACAAACCGTTGGTGGTGTGTCACATTAAGCTGAAGGATGGGTCACGCTGTTGCTAAAGATAATTGTCGATAAAGTATTAACCAACAAAAACATGCTGCCTGGAGACCCACGTAAAGGATTCTGGGGGTGAACGACGACTACAAACTCAGATCACACTATGAGCAATTTTTTATCAGTATTACGGTAAATATTACAATATAGCTTTTCACTAAAAACATTGATGTAAACCAAAAGGCAATGTGTAACAAATGCATTCAATTGCTCAGACCTACATAAGTCATTTGAAATATGACAATTTTAAACAAGCTTGAAATGTATTTGCCTTGAAATTAGCTTTGAAATGTTGCCTACATGAACAACAGCTATAACAAAAACAGAGTTTTATATGTGACTGATTTGGCCACACAAAACACATAACTTATATTGTGAGATGCACAGAAGACTTAAAACTGAATCCAAGACACTTATACTATGCTAACATGCCATGAAACAAACGTAAATATTGGACAAAACAATCAATATTTTCATCGGTAAATTTCTAGTATTTCATTCTTTTATAATTTACAAGGTTGGTGGCAATGCATTGTGGACTGACTTCTCTGTGAAGACAAATTTGGCCAAAGCAAGTTATCTTTCATTAACATTTAAATGTATCCATTTTACATTTTTATTTACAAAACGTAAAAAAAACATTTACATATAGTCATTTAGCAAACGGTTTTATCCACAGCAACATACAAATGGGAGAGCATTTAACATTTTGTCGATGAGCTAACAGTAAGTGCAGTCTACAGAAGGCAGCATAATATCACCCTTTCGCAACAAGATCACACATACAGTACAATTCCTTAAAATACTGCCTTCACAGACCGCTTAATCGGATTTACAACAGAGCAAATGTGTTTCAATACGAGAAGGCTGCAGAAAAAAATTCCTCAGTAACGCAGCAAATGTATGACGTGTGAATGGATGCAGAACACCACAGTAAATATCGGCCATTTGCCGCTGCGTTACGTGTATGCGAGCGTGAATGCGTGGAGCAGCTGCCTGGTGTTAGGGCTCTGAGCCGTGGCAGATGGGGCAGAGGGAAACCGGGGGTTAGAGATGAGACAACAGGGGCCTGCAGAGCGGCCCTCTGTTTATGGGGCCTGAAAGGAAATGACTAATTGACCCATGCCGTTTGAATGGAGTAACTGTTGGAAATAATGATACACTACGATTACACGGCAAGGCTTGGACTTCTGCCGCTGTGTTGTATAATGGTGAAGCGCTATTCACATTCCCAAAAACCAAAGTGACCTAAAGTCTTACATAATGCTGGAGTGAAGTCACACCGGGGGGGAGTTATCTCATCTTCAACTCCAGAGTGTGAATGATCTCCTGCTAAAAACAGGCCTACTTCCAGTTAAAAGTTAGCCTTTAAGTGTTTTTTTCTGGTTAAATATATGTTTGCTGTATCAAATCATTAAGCTCTGCATTTTGATAACACAAGAAATGCATTTTATTAGTTAAATTCAGCAAGTGCATTACCTGGTACAGTTTAATGATGTGCGGATGGTCCAGCATTTTCATGATCTGTACTTCCCGATAGATCTTCTCCAGGTTTACAGCATCCAGCTGAGTCTTGTCAATGATCTTTATAGCCACCTGTTAAATCAAAGAGACAAACCTTCATTGGCACCAAGCGGAACGCCTCAGGCTACTTTTCAATACACACTTTGTTTAATTAATTAGACTTCTTGCTTTTCGTCTATCCAGTCCTCACCAGACCCGGCGCAGATCAAAGGGGGATTACAGGTGAGCAAAAATAACAAGACACCTAAGCGTCTAGTTGACAGCTTAAGTATTGATTTAATTTGAATGATCTCATCATCGTTTCACAGGCTTTTCAGAGGAAGAACTGAAATGATTTACCATTTAATAAAAACTCAAACCACTTTTTGGATAATAAAATTGTAAACAAACATGAAAGACAAGCAAATATACAGTAGCAGAAAAACTACTGAGTAAAATACTTTGACCTTTACAAACACAGTGATAAAACACTTTTTGCGTACATTTTACGACACTGTGCTGCTTTAGCATGTTTCCTGTTGTTCAACCGAAGAAATTGTCATAAGATGACAAAACCAAAAAGCTGCATTTTTAGGTCAAACAAAAAAATACTACAAGCTTATAAGATTACACATACATATTATCGATGTATGAAAGAATACAGCCAATACTACGTAACAATAATCACCAAGACGTCAACCTGCCAAGACATCAACTGTGATTTTTACTGTACTGTAACACACATGTAAAGCTGACTCTATTTTCATATGTCGATATGGCTAGGTCAGTGGTGCTGCCCAAACCAACCGCAAAAAGCATGAATATTGCAGGCAATATCTAAGCAGTAGACAGACAAAGCAGAAGATACACGGCATAATGAGTGTGTATGCTGAAGAGAGCTCAGGGGATGTACAGGGAAATCACAAAACACAGGAGACTTCTGGGAAGTGCTGAGAACATCGGCACCGTGCTCCCTAAAGAAATAAAGCCGCCCCAAAGCAACCGTTGCGGAGATGCATCAACTCTGTACGACATAATCCTATTAACATCTTAATACTCTGACACATTGCTCAACTGCAACATTTTACATCTGCAGCCTTAAAAACCACAGGAGGCCACTGACCAAGTGTGAATTATGTCTTGCACGGTGACAGCATTCAAACGTCTTTACTGTTGTACAGGAACACGTTTAGAGTGACATATTGTCATGCATTTTATGCTCCTCTTTGCAAGGAATGCAAGACAACATTTAGTTTAGGCTTTGTGATGAGGCATGGTTATCCACTATCACAAAACCACTGTTGCTTATGCAACCGTTGCACGAATCAAGAGCATGACACACATGAAAAGGGCACTTGACTTTTTGCTATTGTCCAGAACATTTCTCTTTCTTTGATCATTAGTGTTTGACACAATTGAAGTTGACTCTGCATCCTTCCATATGCGTGCAATGGTGCATACAGGTTTCATCCACTAAACCATAATTGAAACAAACAGGTTGTTATGGCATAAGCGTAATAGTAACTCCCTATTATAAACACTATCAACACAAGTATAAACAAACTACAATGATACAGTCGGGTGACAACTGACTACACAACTTCCCTGACTTCCCAACAAGTGTTAAACGAAGTGGATCGCGGCTCCATTCTCAACTCACCTCTGTCTTGGTTATACGATGTCTCGCCAGTTTCACAACAGCGAAATTCCCCTTCCCAAGAGTCCGCTCGATATCGTAGAAGCCCACCCTGACCGGACCCCGGAGCACTGGCTTTTGGTGACAGTCAGCCATGACCATGCTTTTTGTGAAACACTAAGGTTTGCGAGAAGATAAAGACCTGCCACTTCAGCCTCGAGATAGCGAGGTCGGCAGAGGCTAAAATGTGTCTATCAAAAATAGACCAAGTAGAAATCCCGCTCTGGCGGCCAGTTTGCTTGCTGATGGTCCGCTCCAGTCTTACCAGGAGAAAGCGAGCGATCGGGAGCGCGGCGATGTGTCACGCCACCCTCCTCTGATACAATAGAGCTATAATATTTCAGCTCTGTTTGCTCGAGTACACGAGTTGACTTGCAGGAGGCATCATGTTCTCTGGTTGACGTGCATTGACGTCAGAGCCTATGGGGGTATTTGTACAGGGGGCGGGGCTTTCGAGCGGTTCCACACTCCGGTGCCAATTCGTTTCCTAGGCGACGAGACCCACCTCTTACGTCAACCGGCAGTATTGCTATTCTCAAAGAGAGTCGGTCTGTTTGCTCGACCGCCTGCAGTTGATAGCTGGCTGTGAAAACCTGCCGCCAGCAACTTTGATAAAGTCTTTCGTGTACTTCAGTCGAGGAATGAGCGCGAGCGGGACGTGCTCTGCGTACGAAAGGCTGTTATCGGCAGATGATGTGTCCGATAATTTACTGTTTGTTTTTATTATCGCATACTAATATGATTAGTATTCATTATATAATTATTACTATCATTTATTATCTTATGTTTTCAGTTTTTGGCCTCTGACATGCAGTTCATCTGTAGGTTTTCAACCCAGCCCTGCAAAACCCAAAGGAGGTGTGCTAAATATTTACCCAATTTCATCATTCTGTAAAGCTAATGTTTTAAAGCCCTTACGACAATTCATCATGGTTTAACTGTAGTAAACATATGTTTTTGGTTTTACTTGTAGTAACCACAATCACAGGAATAACCATAGTTGGTATTGTAATAACATTTTACTAATGTTGTATATACAAATTATACAAAGAACATGGTTACTATAGTGTAGTACTTTTACTATAATAAAATCTTAATTCATTTTTTAAGTGAACAGACATTAATAAAATAATAAAATGAATAAAAAAGCACGCATTCTGTATTAATGTATATGAATTATTTTATCAACTGTAGAATCATTGTACCATTTCAAATGCGTTCTATAACTTTTGATGAATGTGCGAATTTAAAAGGGGACACGTGCACGGATTATTTTTTATGCAATTACATTAGCTCATATTTTAATTTACATAACTTTAGAAAAAATATATTTATATTATACTGGAAATGACGCTTACATCTGTGACCCGCAAAAACCCTGTCTGACAAACAAGGTATACGTGGCCTGTCATATGGCGACATCTCCTGGCAACATGCTCAAGTCATTATCATCTTTAAAAAATACTTTCCTTTTGTTGCAATACTGCTCTCTGACAGCAGGAAATGATGAGCTTCCAAAGAACACTTCAGCTCAACACTCACAACTCAAAATCTTTGTAATAAATTGTGCCAGTACCCTGTGTCAGGAAACAAAATGTAAAACAACATTCAACAACACTGAGTTTGACTCATTGAAGCAGGAAACAAAACATTGAAACATTAGTTGTCATATATAAAAATCTTTAATTATTGTCAAATAAAATACAATAAAATATGATTAAAATGATTAAAAATGTATATTAAAAATAGCAATAGCTCATCAATCTGCAGCAGTTTTAGCAGTTTCCATTGCAGCTTCTTCAATGTTCAACAATAAGTCAAACAAACATGTTAATATTATTAACAGCATAAAAGATCCACCTACAACCAGAATTACTTACAGTTGCTTATAGTGATACCTAGAAGTGCAATACATATTTAATGTTGCAATAAACATTATTCTGTACTATCATTATGCTAAAACGATTCATTTTTAGTTTTTTCCTTAAAACACCCTAAGAAGCCCACTTATATCAGAATTTATTTATTTGGTCACTGTTTTGCTTCTGTCCAGCTCATGTAAATTTAGCAAGTATATAACCTTAACTTTGGGTTAAAAACAAGGGAGCAACAGTGGGTATCAGAGACAAAGGGATGTTGTTGTGATGAGCTGAAAGGTCATCGTACTGCTTTGTGAATTTACAAATGGAAGGTTACGTTCCAGGATGCCAGCTTCCAGAGAGGAAGTTCTCACACTGTGATGACACCTTTATGCTTCTTTGTACAGTCACACAGTTATGGGAATCACTGTACACCCCTGTGCTGATCCCTCACAGGATCTCAAATCCATCACAACAGGTCACATGGTGCACATCAAAGCAGGCATACAGGCTGGAAATTAGATAATAAAATGGAGGGAGATCCAGCCACCCTAGAGGGAGAGGACAGACTTCAAGTCATCATATACTGTACTGTAGTGTGTTTTAGTATCCATATATGTCATTGTCCACCCATCCGGCCTCTACTGCTGAGGAGCTTCGGCAGGTCTCATAAATATCATTAGTGACAAAACCACACTGCGTGGTGTTCCTCTGAACATTCTCGTAGTCTTCAAACTGACTGTTTGCGGATGTATTGAAAAACGGTCTATTAATTTCCGAGCTCATGTATTCCAGATGGGCTTCAGGCTGCTTAAATTTGTCAGGGCGATCATATTCGTTTTGACTTTTTGGAGGTACCGTGCGCACCCACTGTCCTGGAACGGCATATATGATATTCTGTTCTTTTCTCCTGCAAAGACACAGTTATTAGAGATATTATGTAGCAAAGATTGTGTGAGAGATGGAGACAATCAAACTAGATGTTAAAAATGTTTCCACAGCATTACCCACCTCCTGGTCATGAGTCGAAAACAGAAAACCCCCGATACCACCAATATCAACAACAGCAGTACAGGTAGAGTAGCGAGGAGGATGTAGTAAATATTAACTGTGCCATCTGAAAGTGAAACTAAGAAAAAAACAAAATAAGAGTTAAAATCCGTAAACGATGAATCAACAGTAGATTATAGATAACGCAAAAATGTGCTTTAGAAAAAGGATCATAGTGTATTTATATTGATATTTTTGTTCATCACGTATTGTAATTACCTGATGATTCAGAGAGTTCTGTGTTTATCTTGCCATTGTCCTTTGTAATGGGTGGGTGCTTTGGTATTAATGTCAGATCATCCACACCTAAAAACAAGCATCACCGTGAATGATGATGAAATACATTTTATTATGTTTGGCCTTAATGCTGATGATTCACTTAACATAGTCTAAACGCAGATCCATGTATTAACTACTGACAGTAAGTGAGTCATTTCTGCATCATTCGCATCACGAAATGCAACTTTTATTTTTACAAAGCTCCCTAATCATTTCAGTCAAAACAGATCTAATCAAAACAGTTTTTTGGTAGCATGTATTGTTGTCTGTGAACTGTATCAATTGTGAACCTGTCTCAATGTAAAGTATGAACGTAAAAACAAATATTTTACTCAACAACAAACACAGTTTGTAGCAAAATGATCTTGTTCATCTCACATGCAATGAGGCCGCTAACACAGAAGTCTTAAAAATAGGACAAGAGCAAAAAATAACTCATTTAATTCTACGGGTCAGAAAAGAGGTGAAAGTGGTCATATAAAAGAAAATTATAACTCGTTTGGGTGCCACCTACTAAATATAAGTGGAACTAAGGGAGAAAAAATAATTATGTATATATGTATATAATAGTATATGTCAGTGTATACTGATTCCATATTAATTCAGATTCCAGTATTAATTTCATATGACCACGCATTTCGATTAAAGGTTACGACAAATGCAAATGTCCCACACACTTGTGTGCCTTATAATATTTTTATAATATAAAATTTTTTATGTATTACCCTGTTCAACTGTAGATTTAGAATGCAATCATGATTTGTAATTTCATTTCATCACCTAGCAAAAAGTCCATATAACACAAATGGATTTGTTTACCTGTGTGTGCTGTCACATTAACCGCTGGAGTTGGGAAAAGATGCTTTTCTGAAAATATAAAGAACATAGCAACATTCAAAGTCAAAATCTAAAGTCCTTAATAATCTTCTCTTGTTTAAACTAAAAGATGCTTGTCTCATATTTGTTGCCTATTAAAAATCTTTAAGTAACATGAGTAAAGGCCTACCCTCTGAGTACTTGCAGATAAAGTTATTCTTGGAATTGCAATTATAGTCAGTCCACTTGAACAGGGTGCGCTTCCTCTGGCCAGCAGAGGTGGAGGGTTGGTAAAATAACGCCACACATTGATCATGGCCACACGAGGGCTCTGTCACCAGCCAGTTCCTGAAATCCAAAGCACACACAACTGCTTCACTGGAGAATCTCCATGCTATCTTAAGACAAAACAGCTGAGTCTGTCTTGCCCACAGGACTCTATTTTAATAACCTGGACATGCAAAATATTCTACATTTTTACAGTGCATTATGACTGCTAATCTCCTACCTGAATGTGGCCTGACTGTTATCCAGCCAGTAATACTGAGATGGACAATCTGCAACAGTGTCTTTGTATTTTTGGCTTCTTCGTAGCCCTATCCAGAAGTCTCCATCAGAGGCCGTGAGCTCTTGAATAAACCTCTCTACCAGACGCTGCTCATTTTCAGTCTCAATGCTGAGCAGCTCTCCATCATCATCCCTGCATTTCTGTCTGGCTGACTCATAGCTCGCTCTGAGTCTGCTGTCCTGGAAACTTGCGATTTTATAACAAGGCTTCTCGGTCCCTCTCCGGCATATCCTCTGATCTGCAAACCACAAAACCACACAAGCAGCTCAGAAGTGTATTACAATGTTACTGTCGAGCACAAAACATTATGGAAACTTTGTAGGAACGGTTTAAGAAAAGTTGGCTTAGGCTATTTTTTGATCAAGAACAGAAATGAACTAGCTGAAAAGAGAATAGAAAGGTTTCCATTACGAACCATCAGCTGTTTACCATTAAAGCCATTACAAAAATCCTTTATTTTATTTCATTGAGATTTAATGTTGTTCTATTGGTTCCCATTCACCAGAACATCCCTCATTATCAGTAGTGGCCATTTTAGTTACTATTAAGTTCCCAATATAAAGATTTAATCAACTTTAATTTCTGTGATGGTTTCTGAGAAGAGGAAACCAGGAGAACTTCCACAAAGTAAAATGTCAGGCGGAAAATCAACTCAAAGTCATGTGCGACAGCCATCAGCCATCACATCCACCCTGACTAAAAACAGCGTGCTGTGACCCACATTAAAACCCTTGAAAGGGAAAAAAACAAGGCGAAGACAAGAAAACGCATTCACGACTGCGAATAAAAAGAAAAACTTAACGGGGCTGCAGTCACACGTTTTGTTTCGATCCGACATAACAAAATACAATACGATACAGTTTACTGATTTTTTAATGTTGTGCAAAACAATAAAAGCTTACAAAGGTTTTATCATAAAGTAACTGTAGTCTCCCGATTGTAAATGTATGCGCTCAGCAGTCATAGTTTCACGATTATTTTATTATTTAAAAGCACACAAGAGCTATAACAACTTATCGTGTCAATTCACCGTGCATGGACGGACATTTTCCACGATACACCCGCAGACACTCACCACCAAACGCTTTCGATGCGCAGCTGGGATGGAAACAAACTGCCAAAACAGTTCCGATCAGTTTCACGAACTCCATCTCTACATAGTTTCAAAGGGCGTGCGATGGCCACACGACGCGTTCAGACCCTTTCAAAATCCTGCCAAGACGTCCCGCTGTCAGACGACACAAACGCAGGCAGTAGTTTCAGAGACCCAAGAAAGTCGAGAAGTCGACTGAATGCTCCTGCTAGCAGACAGCCGTAGCCTCTTGCTGTTGCCTTGCTGCGATTTTTTTCACCCACTTATCCAGTGATTTTCACCCACTTATTTTTATACAGTTTATTCGTTTATTTAATTGCATGCATTGTTTATTTCATTTAATAAACAATAAAAAAACAACTATTATTATATATTTTATGTTATATATATTTATATATTTTTTAAATATAATAATTATTATAATAAATATCGTAATAAAAATGCTGGGTTGTTTTTAAACCATCACTGCGTAAAATATGTTTTTTAATCAAAGCAAAAAAAAAAACAGTGTAAGCAAAACGGAGGTAAACTAAACAAGAAAAGTACGAGTATAAGAGTTTTTACCCTATTTTGTATAATAATTTATATTAATATTCATTTGTTTTAACATTTGGGTTACATCCAAAGGTGTCTCCTCACTGAAATTTACAGTTTTGATTTTCATATTTTCAAATGTGGTGCAGAATATAGTAACTGCATATCATCTTTAAACTTTTCAAATAGCATCTATCTATATGATTCATGTAGTTTTACAATCCATAGAATGCATTAGGAGACATTTAATGTTTGTTTGGGCCCCTTAGCTCGGATTCTCTTTATGAGGATAACTGGTGTGTGTAAACCGAATGAGCTCAGTTACTGCTGTTGACCCTGTTAGCTCACAGTCAGACACACACTATCCTCTGGAATAGGAAGCCAGTCAGGAAAGGAAGCACACTTTTTTAACAGGCAGTTTCCTTTTCATTTCAGTGGTTTGTTTTTCATCGCTTTTCATTTCCAGACATTTCCCCCTTGAGCTGACAAAGAAAATAAATTCATTACACAGGGTTTAAGCTACGAAATCGAAGCTTTAAAACCTTTTTTCTGGTGCCTGTTGCTGTCATAACATGGCCCAATTACTACATGGGTTGGACTCTGGTTAAGATAGAAGAAGCAAACCTCCTACTGTGTTACTGTGTAATCATATATGCCATGAAATCTTTGTGGGAACAGCTCCTGCAGACGCTTCTGGAGAAATAAGGATCAGGCGAGTGCTGTGGCATGTGTAGTTTGTTTGTGCTGATCTCTGGCAGGATGCCCAGGGGTGTTGCTCTGTGCTGAATGGACAGAATCTGTTGTGTCTTTTTATTAGTGACACAAGTCAATTTTTCTGAGAACTTCTAAACTGACTTCAATTGAAATCTCTTTGTGATGCATTAATCATCTTATCCTAAGAGATTATTAAAATATTTAGTGTATAAAAAACAACTTAAACTCCAAGACTTTTAATTACTTTAGTAATCGTAATAAAATAGTTGCATGCTTAATTATATTGCATTGTTTAGAATTTGATATATTTGGTGGCAGACATGAGCCACAGCATTTTTAAGCAACATTTAAGTAACAATGAAAACCAAGTATTTTAGTGTTTTAATAGGGTTGTGCTAAGGTCAATTGTATGATAAATTATAAAAGAATAACATATTTTTGTAACATTATTGGCTCAATAGCTCAATTGGCCTATTATTTTGGCACTGTAATAAAAAATATGTTGTATTTTTTGGCATATTGCTGGATTTGATTATTTCGGTTACATACTGTAAATAGCATTAAAAAACATCTTAGTATTTATGTTTATCTAAAGATTCTGTTTTGTGAGTGTTCAATATGTTAATTTATGAGAATTCATATAACCTGTCCAGAGTAACATGCAACTTTGTTCAAGTTGTTGGTATGTTAAGCTTGTGTGGCTTCTGCAGCATGCATATTTATTGCACATGCATATAGAATGGAAATTAAACTTTATCTTATTGAGTGAATTTTCTATAAACTGAATGCAGGAAAGCAGACTGGCTCTCGCTGATGTCTTTGAAAAGTATTCCTTTTGCAACTACTTTCAATGACCTCAATTTTCTTCGATACACATTGTGCAGTTATTTTAAAGCTTTTATTCTGATAGGAAAAGCTTTGTCTAAAGTAATGTAATGTCAGTAATCAAGCCAAATGGATAGTGTCATGGTTTATAATATTTAAGTTTGAGAAAAACCCCATGATTCAACTAGCCATAGTTTTTTGCTTTTATTTCTAGTAAAACCATAGTAACCACAAATTGACTATGGCCTCACCACAATAACCTTAGTTCAACCATGTTTATGTATATTTATATTATGTCATTTCATTACCATTAGGTAAGATTTGTGAACTTACCAGAAGATGGCAGTGTTGTACTGCAAATTATGTCGTTCAAAAGATTCTCAGGCATGTCTCCTACTTTTTTTACAGGTGTTCTTAACAGTTGTTTCCAGTCTTTCTTTCAATGTTATACAATAACATGTTAATCTTATGTGTGACCCTAAACTAACAGATTAATAAAACCTGATAATATAATTATAGATTAAGGATCCACATTTACTTTTTATCTCACACAGTTTTCATCCAGCAGAGAAGTGTTAGAAAAACATAGGTGTACATTTTCAGACCAAGGGGCATTTTGGGACAAACAGATCTGCTTGTGTTATTCAAAGTTCTTTGTCAGATAATACTATCAGTCAGTCAAAACCTAGCCTTTAGCAGGGGTGTCTTAAGTTAACTGCTTTCACAACACAATAGATGATGCCAGGCAAACAAAGGTTATTTTTTGTCATTCTGTGTTTCATTCCTTGTGGCATATTATCACATTTCTTGTATTAGTAATGTTCTATTCCCAGGAGATTATGCAACATTTTATAGTTTTAATGACTTAAGCACAACAGACATTGATAGACAATGGACAAATGGATAAACAGCTTTTATTTCCAATAATTATCCTCGTTTATAGATCAAGAATTTATAACATTTTATGTGTTCATTAATTGAGAAAAATGCTTTTTTATAATTATAGAAATCTAATAATAGGAATCTATAAATACCTTCTATCTACATGATGCTCAAAGGACCAGACTGGTCATAATAATTATTGTTTTATTTTGTTTTATGTTGTTTTAATTATTGTTTCCAAGATACGCGTCAAAAATACTATCACAGTATTGTCATTGTTGACCTGTCATAGTAATTTCTGCACGTAGTAAACAGAGGATTCACCAAGTAGGAGGGATGAGACACTCCCAGTCCTATTCAATCACTCCTGGGGTCTAATGTTATATAAGAAGCATCCAACTACCTGTCTCGTATTCTGTCCATTCCCACTCCAGGACTTAAACAGGTATGAATGTCTTAATGAACATCTACTGTTTTGAATTGTAATGAAAAATTCTGAAAAACAGCTTTAATTTTCGTAGTGATAAATTAACTTCTTCATCTATTGACATTTATTCAATAGTAATTTGGTTTCACATGTAAAGTGTTTGCATGGCTAAATATTGATTCTGATCTTATATACTCATGACACTTTCTCTGATCTACAGCATGATGCTATGTCTCTACCTCTTTGCACTGACTGTTGTCCTGCAGTCAGTTCACTCCTATAACTGTTCAGCGGAGTATAACAGAGTTCCAGGTGAGTATCTGACCCTCCAGCCTCTTATCGTCTGTTAATCTCTGAGCACTAATATCAGCCTTTTCACATAGATAATGGTGACCTAACGGTAACCTGTGGCACCAGTATGATTTTACTGGAGGTAAACCTGTGCACCGCTGAGTGGGCAGGCTTTGATCCCAATGGACTGGCTCTTAATGGGGAACGCAATAGCGCCCAGTGCAAGGGCACCATTGACACCAGTGTGGACCCGCCTGTCATTCGCTACAAGCTGCCTGTCAATCACAGTCAGGAGAATCCATGTAGACAATCTCTGCAGGTGTAAAATATTTCTTTGTTTTCTTTAAAAATGTAAAAGTTTAACTAAAATTGTTTATTTTAGAGACACTATTGTCATTTTTTAAAATACTTTACATAACAAAAATATATTAATATATTATGCAATTTTGCTTCTCAAGTACTTTTTTTAGTTTTAAAAGCAAGACAAGACAAAAACACCACATTGAATGTGTCCCTTGTATGTTATTAGATTGTAGATGAGGTGCCCAGCCCCTCCGGTCCGTTCAGCATGTTCTCCAGCATTCAGTCCGTCATCATCACGGGTTTCATTGATACGCCCACCTCTGGAGAAGGCGTTATTAGTTACTCTACCGACCTCTACTACCACTTTTCCTGCCGGTACCCGCTGGAATATCTCATTAACAACACTCAGATTGCAGCGTGAGTATCAGGAGATCAATCTGTCAATCTGCATACCTGCCCTGCTGCAGTATGAAGAAGAAACCTGATTTCACTCATATTCCTCATGCAGGTCATCAGTTTCAGTGGCCACAAGTGACAACAATGGAACTTTCATTGACACTCTCAGTATGAGTGTCTATAATGTGAGTTTTTTTGGGGTATATTTTGTTTAAAATGCAAAATGCATATTCATATAAATAGTATGTCTATTTCATTACCAGAGCACAGGT
This sequence comes from Beaufortia kweichowensis, assembly GCA_019155185.1. Classification (NCBI taxonomy): domain Eukaryota; kingdom Metazoa; phylum Chordata; class Actinopteri; order Cypriniformes; family Gastromyzontidae; genus Beaufortia; species Beaufortia kweichowensis. The sequence continues at coordinate 8,104,172 of CM032811.1, forward strand.
TTCACCTACCCTTTAGTGATTCCACCAGCAGGGGTTGAACTGCGCACTAATGTCTATGTTGAAGTTAAAGCTACCAATCTGACCGGAAAGTAAGAGTCATTTATTAGCATAACATGTTTTATTATGGAATTAAATACTATTTACATCTGCATTTCTATATTTAGTTTTTATCTTCTGCTGGACCACTGCTTTGCAACCCCTTCACCTTATAATAAAACCAACACCAGACGGCATAATTTTTTCACCGGGTGAGTTTTTCAACTATAGTGTATCACCATGTACACAAATTCCAAACCCTATAATTGTGTTGATGATTTTGTGCATGACTGTGTGTTGTGTCATCTCAGTTGTGGTATAGAAAACCGCACAGCTGTACTTTATAATGGCCGTTCCAAGTATTCCAGATTTTCCTTTGAAGCGTTTCGCTTTGTGGAACACCGTGATCAAGAAAAGTCCACTATATATTTGCACTGTATACTCCGACTTTGTGAGCCAAATAAGTGCAGAGAGCTACTTGATGTATGTACGATTCTTGATGTATGATTACCACTAATGATAAGCCAGTTACCTCAATGTCTAAATCTAAATGTAAATCGTACTTTTGTGCAGTCTTGCAGCTTTAATAGAACCCGAAGGCGAAGAGCACTAGAGCCTTATGGGTCACAAGCAAAGGATTCAGCCACAGTGTCTGTGGGTCCTCTGTACACTAAAGCTCTGAGTGAGTCTGCAGATACACACATCAAGCCAGCACAAGATCTTGCCATAGTTAAAGGAATAGTTCACCCAAAAATGAAAGGTTTATTATCTTGTAAACTTCATGCTGTTCTAGCTGGAACACAAGAGGTGAAGGATCCTATATATCCTATATAATATCTTCATCTTCAATATTAATATTGATCGCTCATGTAATACATGAGAACCAATGTCTTTTACCAGTAATGATGTCACAGACCACATAGAGTTTCCAAAGATGATAATTAAAATCAATGTTAATTTTGTTTTTGAGTGTGGCGATAAAAATTAACTGCGTTTGTTAAATGGTTTTATGATGAAAAGAAAATCACACTGAGCTGGAATGGCATGAGATAAGTAAATTATGACATTTCTATTTATGAGTGCCTAAACTGTTTTTAGGCACACATTATTTTATCTTTAAGATGCATATTTAAATGTCTAAGGAGAGAAATTTTGAGATAGTATGTCTAACTAATATGTATCTTTTTGATCTAGTTGAGAATGCTCTTCCCTCTCCATCTTCCTATGGTACAAATTTTCACATTTTTTTAATTCAATAAAAATATTGAATATGATAGTATGGAAGTATTTAATATTAACTTAACATTGAAGATAGCATGTGGAGTAAGATCACAGTCTGTTTTCTCTTGTGAATCAGGAGGCAGTGAGCCATTGAACAGGAACAATGTAAACATGGCTGGAGTCGTGGTGGGGGTCATGTTTGCCACCGGTGGAGCTGTGGCGCTGGTTATGGCTGGATGGTTTATGTTGAAGAAGTTTTACTGGGCTGGTGGTTTGCCTCAGGCTTTCCACTAACAGATCTATCAACTCACCATCTGTTCTGTGTTGAATGAAGTTTAATATGATATAACTGACAAGACGTCTGATCACATCACAGCATCTGCACAAACCAGCATAGGGCCACTTTACACAATGCCATTTAATCCATTTAGACAGCATTCAGTAGTCCAGTAGATTTTGCAGCCATGTTCTTTGTAGAAAGCTATAATGCGTTTATGTAAATGAAGAAATACATTTATGTTTAAACATTTGTTTTTTAGAAACTAACTGTGGATGATCACAACTGTAAAAAACAATAATCATATATTGTAGTATTTTCATAATTATTAAATCATATTGTAGTATTTTAAGATCTTTTTCATGCCCTGATTTTCTCATTTTCATAATGTTATCATGCACATTGCTTGTATATTAGCCAATGACTTGCTGCTTTTTGTAATGTAATCTGATGTCATAAAAATGTCATGTTTATATGTAATGAATTTAATGGTTTAATAAATTGAATGATTACATGATTTTTTTATTAGTATGGTATAGGCAATGATTAACAGACAACTATGTACAAATAAATCTTTATTAAACAGGTCTATATTCTCTCTATATATATTTATACATGAAAAACATATAACACAAAACATAAACAGGCAGTAAATTCAATTAAAATTCTCTATTTTCTCTTTCACTTCAAAAGGTAATTGATTCATTCTAATGTCATTTCCATACTTTCACATTAAGTTATCCTTGAAAACTGTACAAACAATTATAGTGCTCTACATAAGTTACAGTTTACAGTGTACATGCAAACATTTTATAAGATGTTATTTACAGTACATTACAGTCGTATTTTTGAATGGAATGGAGCGTCTTTTTTCAGTTTAGGGTGTGTACGATGTCCTGTAATAGGGCAGAAAGTCTAGTTGAGAAATCCTCCTGTATGGATTCCATGTTTGTCTGATGTAAAGCAGATGACTCATCATTATTCAGATTTTCTTGTAGACTGATTATCTGTTGGTCTAAATTAGAAATGAACTGTTGATTCCTAACAGATGAATTATGACAAAACTGATCCACTTTTGAAGCCATTACATCTCTTGGCGGTTGTGCCGAGGCAAGATGGCCAGCCAAAGCTATCTTCAGCGCTGCCACCTTGCCTTGTATCTCCAAACTAAAGGTACACACTTCCTGTCCGAGCCTGGCGGTCACTTCCTCCCAGAGTTCCTTTCCACTGCTGTCACCTTCCTCCTCTACAGCTTCAAAGGCTTTTGTTTTAAAGGTCTCAAAAGCTGCTTTTCTTTTCTGATGGCTTTCATCCAGTGCTAGGGTGATCTTCTCCACAAGATCCTGGTAGAGCATAGCTTCATCTGGGTTTAAGTCCTGGAGATTCAGATTTAGTTGATCACAGAGTTCCTGAGTGTTTGACTGAAGAGCAGTCTGGAGCTGCTTAGTAAAGGGAGCAAGAAACTCTCTGATGTTGGCCAAGGTGTGTTTCGGGTGGCTGGGGTAAGGAGAAAGCCTCTTCCTCAGCTCAGCGAGCTCCTGCTTTAGACGGGCTCGTAATCTTTCAGACTCCATGCTCAGCTTATGTCTGAGTTCAGCAGCCATGGGGTTGGAGGAGTCCTGGGAGTAAAGGTCACTGCTTACCACATGGTTCTTCCACATTCCACTACTGAAAAACAAGCATATCAGCGTTTATACAGTTTGTCATTTCTCTCATGTCTATGTCTCTGTTCTCAAATCAAATCACATGTATAGAGAATGATGTGAACTCACTTTGTATCTTTGGCAAAATTCTTCTTGTCAGTGGCTTGATTGTCCTTCTGTAAACTCAATGATGCTTCTCGACTGCTTTCTTGATTAACTGGAAATGCTAAAATACAAAAAGGTTGCATTAGATTAACAAAATTTCATGATATTTGTCACTAACTTTAAAAAAAATTAACAAAAAAATGCAAATGCAACCAACCTGTTGTAGTAGTGTAGGTGAAAGCCAATATTACAATCTGAAGATACATCATTTTTAATGATGGTTATTCTAAAAGAGACAACAAACAGACACTTAGAAAAGGAAAATTATATTGTTAAAACGTCTGAATTAAATATGTTAAAAGAGGAAAACATTATCCATTCATCATCTAATAAAATAAGGGGAACATCGAAGCTTACCTGCTGTCAAGAAAATGGGAGAATATCTTCTCAAGCAGTCCCATTTAAAGCAGTCCCTTATCAGCGGTTGTCCCGGTCTTCTGTGTCAACACACACCACGTGGAGGGTCAGTCTGATAAGCTGACGGAACCTGAAAGTATTTTGTCAATTGGCTTGTGTTCCAACAACACTGATTCAGAGTATCCTTTGTGATGTCATATCAAGGCCAATACTGACGCAATTTCAAGTCAGAGGAGGTCAATGCTACTTGTATATGTTTACTACAAATTAAAGTCATTGAATGGTTTAGTTACCATGATGAGCAAGGCTGGTAATATAACATGTCACACCCATTCCAAGAATAACATATCACTGTCATAACACTCATTAACATTGAGATACAGGCTTTATACACTCTGTCCTGGGAGTTATGTTAAGTGTGAAGTCCATTTTGTAAACTCCAACAATTTGGCTCAGTTGTATCAATTGAATTCTTACCTACTTGGCTTTCCGACAATGACTCGGAAAGTTGTATCAGTTGTATCATAGAGATTGAACCCCACATTGCTGCAATATCTTTTGCCCTGCAGACAAAGATGCTGTTTATTTGTACTTCACTAAATGTGTCCTAGCTAGTGATAAACAAAGCCAATAGCTGTTAACTTTGATTAAGATTTGATTATTTCAGCTAAATAACAGTAAATAACAGAGGGTGAAGAAAACCTTGACATAAAACGCTCAAAACACCATATACATAAATAGCATATAGCAGATGAATGCATTATCAGAGCCAGAATTGTATAGTTTACATCAACATTACAAGTTTCACAAGTCAATTATATTCTTTAACTATGAGTTTCCCTCATGTCCTTGGCCTTACTACCAGCAAACACTGCTAAACAAACACAGAATTGTGATGGTCTTGCATGACAACTCCATATTTGGAAACCAGTTATAAGGTTTATATAAAATAACAAATTGTGCAACATGTTGTTTTGAGGACATTAACAAATAACTATAATGGTAACATCTTCATGTAATTAATGTAATGGTTTTACTATTTCTCTGTAACAGTGCTCTGCAGACAGTTGAGCATCTTGTGTTCAACATCATCAAGGGCTAAAAGTGTGTGAAATGTGATAATTTTATTGCATAATGAAAAAAGTGACTTTTAGGGCATAGTCCACACACTAGGCACACTAGTAATTCAGTGTTGAAGATTATTGATTTTTGAGAGCATTACAAAAATGCTTCAGTAATCATAAATAGAACATATAATCTTTTTTTTATTGGAAAATTTTAAGGCAAATTTGCAAGTTGACAACAATTAATTTCTTTGCAATGTTCGAAGAGTATAACAAGTTATGTAAGTATTTTGTGTTCTCATTTGTTTATAGAGTGATATTGAGTTTGGTATGTAGAGATTCAACTTTAACCCAGATACTGCAACAGGTTTTTATGCTGTTCAAGGGCTTCTTGTCTACTAGGTGCATAGGCATGAATCCAAGGGAACCGATATAAAAACAAGGCTTGTTGTTTTAGCGTCCCATGTTTGTTTGAATACAGAGTGTCTAAAATGTTCCCTTCTCCTGCCAAAGCATTCTAGGAGATCCACACTATAGCACCAAAATTTAATAACTTTCCACAGACTTTTACTTAAAAAAATGCAATATACATCTGAAACAAAGATGTGCTGAATGATGTCTAAACCACAGCTAAAATCATTAATCAGTTTCATGGTTTCACTGTGATCCACAACAGCCTGTAATCTGAACTGTCGGCATCAGGTTGCATCTCTACCTATTGGCATGTGCGATACCTCATCTCTAGAACGGTCATGAATCATTCAGCATGGCAGTGAAAGGGCTTCCTGTATGCCTTGTAGCAGTCTCTGAGCCCTGCAGACTAAAATGACGTGCATCTTAAGTGTTAGTCTCCGCTGGCCTACCCTATTTTATTGGTTCTACACCCTAAGACTGGAAACTGTTATTGCTTTGGACACAGCAAAGGGACTTCCAGAAAGATCTTCCTGCAAACCAGGTAACTTTTGAGACACAAAGATTTTAAAAATGCATAAAAATGAAATAGCAAGACTAGCCTTTTAAAGGTCTATCTGGATTTGTGCATTGTAAAAGGTTTTTACTGCCCAGAAGGAGGTGAGGGTCCAGTTCCATGTCCCAAAGGAACATTTGGGCCAAGTTTTCGGGCCACAACAGTAAATAGCTGTATCAGCTGTCCATCGCATCATTATGGACCTAGAGAAGGTTTGAGCAATTGTGTTCCCTGTGGGCCTTGGTCACACCAACCTCTGTCTGGACAGGACAGCTGTATATGTCTGCAAGAGGGACAGGTCTTTCAGGTGAAGTTTTAAATTTGTATTGTCGTCGTACGTTTTTTATATCCCATGTCTGTAGCTAAATCTGCAGACCTCTGCTTAAACAGACGGTCATGTTTCAGTATAGTGAGAGTCTGGTTACCAGATCTGCCCTGCTCTCCCTGACTGCTGAATGATCTTTTCATTAGTGAGGGAAATGAGTCTACACCAGGATTTATTGTCTCTTGGCACTAACATCTTTTCTGAACGTAGGCCAGTGATGGGCAGTGTCCCTGCACTTTGGGATATCAGCCTACAAAGAAAGGGGAGGCTTGTGCATTGAAAGTCTATGAGATCTGCAAAGATGGAAGGGCACGCAACCAGCATGGTGACTGTCTAGACCACAAGCAATGGAAGCTGTATTGTTCTGAACAGGTGAGTGTCCTATGTTACAAACAGAGTTAAATCTGGTAGCCATTCTAGTACAAATATCTAACAAATATAAAATACTTACCTTGTGTGTGACCAGTGATATGTTTCTCGTTCTATATGCAAATGATGATGCAAAAACCAGCTCGCAAATACAGCCCTGCCCTCCCCAATATGGCGGCGTCATTGACCCACGATTCAGACCCCTAATGCGGCATTAGGCGCACGCTTTTTTGCGACGTCGCATCCACCCGCGATGTTAACAGCCTGTGAGCCTGACAGATATCAGATACATTTTTGTTTACAACAGAAACATCCCATCAGCTGTTGGCTCATAAGACATCTAACCCTGAAGTCGATTTTAATCCTATACACAGGATGACTAATAAGGGCAGAATACGAAATAACTTTCTAGCACTGTGAAACATTGTAAACTTAGAAAAACACTTCTTAGTACTATTGTTGCCTTTTTTTGATGTGTCGCTTCATTGTCTCCTAATATTTGTAAGTCCCCTTGGGAAAAGCGTCAGCTTATGTCTAAATGTAAGTGTAAATGTAAAATTACGATTGTTTGTTTGCAGGAAGTGCGCGTACTCTGTGCGCATGCGTGAATGTCTACACACAGCGCACGCGTGAGAACGCAGTGTGCATGTTAGAAGGCTTATCGTTATTGTGAGTTAAGTTTTGTCTTTATGTATTTTAAAATCTAACATTATGAGAAAGTATCTCCAAGTTTCGATTCTTAGTGTTGTTAGGAAAAAACTTTAACACTGAATTATTATATTTAATTCACAGTTTTTTTGGTTAACAAAAGTATTCTAAAACCGTTTGCATTTCTAGGTGACCATTGTTACGTTTTCCTTGTAATGTATTAACTGTGACAACAATAGACACTGTCATTTTTACAAACACATCTTGTGTGGGTTTATGACTGTTTGCACAGTGATGATGTTCATTCACAACGTCAGTGCCTTTCAAAAATTTATGAATGGTGCGTGACAAAACTCACTGTTTTTGCTCATATAGGAAGCCCAATGGGTGTTTTTCTTTGCCTTGACCAATAAATCAATGAACTTCTAAGTAAAATCCCCTCTTTCCATGAACTCTTATCACCTGTTCAGCAGGGTTTACCACCAAACATGGTGTCTGACCTCGACCCATCGATTGGTCACGGGCCAATGACGCAGAGGACCTCATGTTATATGTTGTATATCCCCAGGTATGTACATCTCCTGAGCTGTATGAAGGCTACGATGGCTTCTTGGGCCTGTGTGTGTGCAAGGGGTTGTCCGGGCCCAATCCGGATAGGGTTGACTGTGTGGGCTGGTGCTGGGACATACACAGTCCAGTTCTGCAGGTGGTTTGCACCGGAAGCCTTTACCTGCTTTACACAGAATCACATCAACAGGTCAGACCTAAAGCCTGTTTATCTCACACTTTGATGTTGGTAAAGGGATAATTCACCTTAAAAGAAATTTTTTATGATTTACTTATCCTCATGTCAAGTGTCATGTCAGTAGCATCTAAATGTGATAGTATTAGTGAGTGTACAGATAAACATCCACAATTGATCTAGTTGTTTAACTTATCCATCAAACAGCTAGCGTAATCCATAGGACAGTTAACTAATATAAATGAAAGGAAACACAGTATGGCTAGACAGCTTTGTACACAATGTGCACAGGATATCAAAAATGTAATACAGCCCTATTGAGACACAAGTCGGAGCTTAGCACAAACAGTGGTAGGATATCACTCTGACCTACATGTCTCTACTTGTGTACCCTTGTGTTTTCTTTGAAGGTGAGCATGTCAGGAAGCGTGCTGGAGACCGTTCTTAAACACTGGGACTCCCATGGGAACTTGGAGTGCAACACGCAAGTCAACTTCTCCAGGCCTGTGTACACAGTGCAAACAGGGGGTAAGTGGTCACAGAAGGGAAAGATGAGAAGTTTTAGTGACTGCATTAAATCAACAGCCTGCCCTCTGTTTGCCGTTGTGCAGAGGCGGGCTTCTTCGGTCTGCTCAGCGCCGTCCCTGTGGAGGTCCGAAAGTTGATTCTGGCTTACAGCCAAGACACCGACAGCCCTTTTGAGCTCCCAGATGCACACAATGTTGCTGAAGAGGACAGAGGTAATGCATCAATCTGTCAAATATCCTCACGGCGGTGTAAAAGGCTTTGGTCACAATGCACAGCAATCTGATTTGGTTTACAAATCTGATTTTTAAAGCTGGTTGTTCCAACTGCAATTTTGATGATTTGATTTTGTTTGCCACAGGTTGCATTACATTTATATAAAGGTGCAGAATAAAAGTATATTAGAGAAATAAGTATGTAACAGCTTTAAAGCTACAGAGACATTGTACGCCTCTTGCATTTACTGTACTGTGTGTAAAACCACAGACTTGTTCACTGATTCAATATTCACTAAATAAATTGCTTATATAGTGAATATAGTTTTTAATGGGGAAAAATTAATATTCAGACACAACTCCAGGCAATATTAACCATTTCGTTATAGGTGAAGTATGTCCTAAATGATTAAAAAAGAAACTTAAAATCCTTTGTGGCTTGATTTTAATTAGATTTTAACCAGATTTCAGTCTACATATAAATATGGTTTGTAAAAATGGGATATCTTGTTTCTTTCTGTTTATAATATAAAATCAGATACACAAACAAAACAGATTTTTTCTGTTTGTTTGTTAGTGTAAGATTTTAATAAGATGAATTGTGCTAGGAAACATTAGAGACAAAGAGCAAGAATGGGACTCTCACTGGTCCAGATCATCAGCATTCAGTTCATCTGACAAGCAGTCAGGAGGAATCTTAAACCCAACGGCATGTCTGCATCCAGGAGACATTCTTCTCTTCACTGTGACCCAACAACACTATCCTCAATATGATGTGTAAGTGTGTGCTGTCATGTGATTCATTTAATGTCTATTTATCTGCACAATACCCAACTCTCATTAGAAATCCTCTATATTTCCACAGAGACAGCTTATACAACACTAATGCTGCCTTTGACTGGGGACCCTTGAGAATACTGGCACAAGACCAGAAACTGGCAAAATCTGCCCATTCTTTATTCTCCATAAGTCTCAGTGAGCCTGGGGTTTATGTCTTTAAACTCAGCAGTCACCAGCATAGACACATGGTATTGATATCTTTAGAATCTCTAATTGCAAGATCCATTAATGTTCATTTAATTTAAAATCATTAATGGTGCCTGCTAGGGCAATTTATTTCTGGTGGATGATTAAATAAAAACACATACACTATTAAAGGTGAGACCCAAAAAGCCATATCTATTAACCAGAAAATCATAGAGACTCATAGCAACACCTTGACAACCACCCACATTACTTTAACATTGGGATGCAGACTTACAATATCATGCACCATTCATCATTTTGCTTAAAAAACAAAACAAAGCATCTAGTTAATTTCTCTGTTGTTTTTTATTGGTTTTATTGTTAACTATTGAATATTCTTGTTTGGCTACAGTATATGAGAGTAGTACCTGCTGGAGGTGATTGCTATGACTCCGGGCCCTTCTTCCCATCTGACCCACATCATTTGACTCGCATGGGCATCGCTCAGAGGCGCCAACTGCTGCTTCGTCCGGATTGGCTGATGATTGGTGGACTTTTAGTAGGAGCTGTGCTAATCTTGTGCCTGTGTGTCACTATATTGGTAAGTAATACCAAAACCTGAAGTAAGATTATAGGGTGCACAACAGTTATTGTAATGACTGAACACTGTCTCTTCACAGATCCTATTCAGAAAATACGGCTGGCCTGAAAAAAGGCCAGCTCAGGCCAGCTACCGTGACCTGCAGCTCGGGTACAACATGGACGACTATTCGTCTAAGGGGTCCAGGGTGGTGGCTGTAAAAAAAATGCATCGAAACCTGCAGGTGGGCTTGACGGAGGGTTCTGTGGATAGAGGTAAGCATGCACTACAAAGGAAAATCTTTCATTTTTGTATTCACTCCTGCTTACACAAGATGACCTTTGACCCCAAGGAGCCAGGCTTCTTGACCATGATGCCTCACTTGCTACATTACAGTATATAAGGATCCACAGACTTCACTTAAACGATCTACACAAAACCCCCTTCACAATAAAGAGTACAACACTCAGGCTTCTTTAATTGCTTCATGTAGCATCGGTAAATTTTAACATCCTACAAAGTATCATCTGTTGCCAAGATCTGCTTTCAAGACGACCATAAATTCAGGCTAAATAAGTGACAGCTACAGTAACCTAAAACATTTATCTATCACATGGTGTGCCTTTTTAGGAAATCCCCGACATTTTGGCACAACTTTGTCAGATCTCTAGACCCTTGACATTTAATGCAGTGATTGTCGGATGAGTTATGGTCGATGACGTCTTTGACTTTCCTCTGGTATTGTATTAGCACCATGTATAGCTGGAAATCCCACATGCTTTGCTCTCATCGCCCACAGCAGTGGCTCTGGTGTCAAGTGAGTTCTGGGACTATGAAGAGCAGGTGGATCTCGAAGCTTTCAGTTCCAGCACCTTTTACGACATCCTGCTTAAGCACAGCGTGTCCGTCACGGCACGTCTCGGGCAGCTCAGAGGAGAGGTGAGCTTCCCCTCGTAAAGTACAAACACGTATTGAATTGTCATGTATTAAATAGTACGTATCATTGAGATGTTATTAACAGTCTCTCCTGTTGCATTCTTGAGTGTCATACTACTGTATGTAGAGTACAGTAGAACTGTTACTTCCCTAGGGCAATGTTCAGGATTAAGTTGTAAGAAGTTGTAAGAATAGCATTTCTTTGTCTGGCTGGAAACATGTTTTGCTACTGTCTGTAGGTAAAGCTGCTTTACCAGGGGGTGATGGGGAAGTTGAGAGAGCTCCACCCTGGCTGGAGGATGTTAGGGGGGAAAACCGAATGTCTGGAGAGACAGGTGGAGCAGGAGATCGTTCGGAGAAGAGCGTTGGGGAATCAGCTGGTTCAGCTGTTGGACAGCCAGCTTCAGATCCTGCGGGTGGAGATGAGAGCGCAGCAGGCCATGCAGAAGAACTTCAGAGCGAAACTGAGGGAGTGCTCAAGACTTTTGAGACTGCTCGCTGAGGCCCAGCCCTTAACCTGGGATAAACATATTAAGCAACAGTATGTTAGATATGATATAAGTTCAATTTGCAATATTTAAATATGCTATGATGTGTCATCATGGCAATAAACTATATTATGAAAACATTTTAACCAAAATCTAAAAATAATATTTTTTTGTATTGGTGTGTTTAAATCCAGATTATAATGTAAAATATTTGACCTCTGTTTGAATACAAATATGTCATAGTGACAGCAAATTCTTAATTTGTGTCAGGAGTTTGCAAAATCAAAAATCAAGTTTATGCTTTTATTACTTTCTATTCACTATCATGTAACAGTTGTTTCATTCAAACTGTACTCATATTCATAGTATTATTTTTACAGTGTTCAGGAGCGAGTGGCTGTGCTGGCGGATGAGATGTCTGAGATGATATCAGTAGAGAGCCAGAGGCAGGGATCCTGGGTGGTGCTTAAAGAAAGCACTGGAGCACAACTGTTATGTCCTGCCACCGGATCAATCCTCAGTAGAAAAGATATCATCGGTGAGACCGTTTAACAAATATGTAGATGTAATAAACAGCTTACACGTCTGACCTTATATTATTTTTAAGGTCTGAAAGTACATTATGATGTATACTTGGAATAAAGAAGGTGTAATTTGATGTTTACTAGTCTTTAAGTTCAGAGTGTGTTCATTATTGTGCAATCTTGCCACCTTGTGGAATCTTCATAGAAATTAGTGGCAGGATTTTAGCCACTAGGTGGAGCTATTTCACAACTTTGCACACACGTTTGACAGTCAAATCCTGATAAATAGCTTCTATAGCTCAACTTGGCACCTTTGTGGCATGACTGATTGATTCAAGTGTGAAGAAGCGCAGTATGATTTCTTTTTACTTCCTCAGCTCCTGATGGGTCTGTTAGGGCTTGTGATGCTGTTCATGTAGACCCTCTCACAGGCCTCATTCAGCCCAACTCCAATGCCCATATGTTACTGGCCAGTGGGCACAGCATGCCCGTGCCACCTGACTTCTTCCTGCACCCTCAGACCGGCAGGCTGCTGCCCGTGGCGGGAAACGTGGGCTTCGATCCTTCCACTTCCACCCTTGTCGTCACAGTCGACGCTTGTGTCGGTGAGTCATGACTGTTAAAGGTCTTACCAAAAACGTTAATGATATGTTAATTTTTCTGTTCAGGTGAGGTGGGAAAATGGGAATCGCCCCTTCTGCCTTTTATTCCATATCCTTCATCCCGTCAGGCTGAAACTCATGCCGCCTCAAAGCTACAGGGGCTTCGTTCGGGTCAGAGGCTGGAGCTTGGCGGATTAATGTGCGATTATGATTCTGGAGTGTTGGTTCCTATTCTAGCAGTCACCATCCACCCACAGACAGGGTTGGTTTATCCTTTGGGTGGTGTACACACGTGCCCTATCTCACGTTTGACCCGACCCATTCAGATTGGCTCTCCCATGCTGGAACCTCGTACTGGCAACCTGGTGCTTATAACGGGGGTCAGTCTTGATCCGCTTACAGGTTAGTAAAGTGAAAATGCTATTCACAGCGATTACACCCGAGTCTGTTTTCATCTTTTTTCCTTTTTTCATTCCTGGAAAAAATGGCTCAGCATTTTATGCAGTTTGACATAATAAGCAGTTTTCTGTTGCGTGATTAGATTTTTTTTGTGTGTTTCATTTTTGCAACTTATATTCATGCATTTGGCAACATTCATATTTGACATTTAACCACTTATGCATATATTTTCTTGAATGAAACCCATGACCAATGCTCTACCAGTAGTCTTTCAAAGTTAACCGATGACCTTCTTCATCCAGGTGCTGTAATTCCTATTGGTGGTCTTCTACTGGGCGAGTCCTTCATCGAGCCCTTGAGCGGAAGGATGGTGCGGGTTGGTGGAGGCAGCGTGAGGGGAGGGAAGGTGGTTCCTCATGCAGGGGGTTTTCAGGCTCTGTTGGACGGCCAGGTTCTGGGTGTTTGCTTACGACTGGCAGAACTCTTGCAGGGGTGCGGTGAGGAGTGGAACTCGAGAGCTGCAGATCCGCAAGGTGACTTGGAAAGACTATCAGCGGCAACATCTGAGCTGGAGCAGGCCTGGAAAAGCAGCCAGCGCTGTGCTCTGCAGCTGTTGAGCCGCCTGGAGGCCGTGCAGGAGTGGGCCAGGGGTGTGACTGAGGATGGAGGTAGTGTGGGTGAGTGTGAGCTTATTACTATAAGAAAGTATCTTTCAGTATGTTCCTCTCATCTGTGTTTTAATATGGGTTAATATAATGCAAGAATGCTAAAAGAGAAACGTTACCATGATGATCAGAGATCTTGCCACAATATTGTAGTTCCTGTGGAGTTATTGTGAAACAATGGTAATGTTGTTCAAAACCTGTAGATGAATCTTTCTTCAGTGGAACACAAAGGAAGATATTTTGAGAAATGTCTGGTTATATGTTATGTAATGGAAGTCAATGAGGGTCAATGTTGTTTGAATACCAAAACAAATCTTCTTTTGTGTTCTACAGAAGAAAGAAAGTCATACAGGTTTGGAAAATGAGTGTTTATTTAAATATATATGAAGCTTTTACAATTTTTTGTTTACAATGTTTGTTTTTTGAGACTGTTAAGTTGCCACAATTCAGAAAAAATACCAGTGATTAAAGAATAATGGTAAAACAAATGATGATATACATTTAAAATAGTTTGTTTTATATACAGTCATAGTAACTATGTGCAAGTACGATGTAAAATGTATTATTTGACTTTTTCTGTCTATCTTTTACTTGTTTGTACATCATATAAAACATTTGAGTCTCACTAGTTTGTTTTCTTGCACTTACTTAGGAGAGATCAAGCTGCCTGGCACTGAGATATCTCTGCCAGCTCTGCCAGGGTTGGAATACCCTGACCCCGGGGGCTCTGGTTTACATGTCCCGGTTCTGGGGGCACAGCTGGACTGGATGTCAGGCCGCATGCTTCCTCTGGCAGGAACCATGGAAGATGCAGATGGCAAAGGTAATTTGCAAAAGGTAACCAGGAATGTCCAAATCCTATTACAGTAATCTCTGTTTGTTAACCCGGAGTATATTGCGGCTCTCAGGGCTTGTTCCCATACGTTTCGGAGCCCAGACGGTTGACCCTGTGACGGGTGTGCTGGCTCCCGTTGTCGGGGCTAATCTGGACGTTTGGAAACGGACTGTGGCCCCTGTAACTGTTTCCCAGTATGTTGCATCAGGAGAAAATCCAGACAGTGTAATGGTAAGCGAAGCAAATCACAGCTGCATAAAAACTCACTTGGCTTGAGGGTGTTTATATAGTGTGATTGTGTGCCTCAGGTGGAAGCTCTCCAGAAGGAAAGCAGCGTTCGAGACGATTACTGGCATCAGCAGTCGCTTAGAGAAGAGGAGATGGTGGGGGATTTTGACAGAGCTGTTAAACGCTATCTCTCCTCGACCATACAAGAGTCTGAGTGTGTGAGTTGGCTCCACAGTGTTGACATCTCACCCTGTGGCCTATTTAACATGCGAGTCTTTTGACCAAGTGTCTGTTTTTATTTCTCTGGGTGTCAGTGTGACGGTTGAAGCGTTTTTACCACTATGCATCCTGAGTGAGTTTCTCTCTGTGTCTGTGTTCGAGAAACAGATGGACTGGATAGACACAGACAGGCAGCTAAGAGAGACCGCCACAGAGATCCAGGAAAGCACTCGGTGTGAGGCCCAGAGAAAAGCTCTCCAGATCTCAGATTTATCTCTTCTCCTACCAGACCATGTGTTACTCGCTCTCACAGGAGGTCAGACCCACACGAACCATTAAGCTTTAAAGATTTAGAAAAATAGCGCTTGTGATCCTCACGTATAAAGTATAGACAAGTACTGTTGACAACTTACTTCCAATCTATTTGTGTATGTGTGTGTTCAGGGGATGAGGAGGAGTGGGAACAGCAGTGTTTCTGGCACACCGAGCTGATGTCCGTGCTGAACCGAGTGAGCGTGTCTATGGAGAGATTGCAGAGGGACCAGGATCAGCTGTCAGCACAGGAAGTGCAGAATCCGGTCAGCTTTTCTTGAGTTTAGGAGAAATGCAGATAGAGACAAATAAGACATTGTTGACATACAGACAAAATATATAGCTGTGGATAATGTGGCTCAGTTCATTTGTTAGAAGGCTTTGCTGAGAGACGTTTGGGAAGGGTTTATGGGGAAATCTCTGACTTTTGATTACAGATTTCGGTATCTTGGCAAATCTGAGTAGTTTGAGATATTCAGAAAAGTATTTGCATGCATTTCACATGTTCTACTTTAATCTTTTCATTTACATTCATGCATTTCGAAGATGCTTTTATCCAAAACTTAGATTTCATTACATTCTTATCAGTATGTGTGTTTTCTGCTATCAAACCCATGACCTTTTGGTCGGACAAATATAGGACCTCACAAAATGTCTTCATTTGCTCTCCATTTAATTTCAATTTAATGGTCAAGATTAATAAAAAACCTATGGTGTAATGTAGTATTATCTTCACATATGAGATAATATTGTATGATAACAGTGCTTCAATACAGTTTAAAAGCATCTCAGATAGTGGCCATGTCTGATATCAAGACAAAGCGAAACCACTTTGAAAAATGTCAATTATGAGATGGTCAATATAAAATTAATGACTGTTATTATAACATTTTTTTCTAATTTAAGCTCTGTATCCATGCTTTTGACTGGTAGTTTGCATAAATTAAAATAAATTTACCATAAAAATGACAAATGCCCCCAGACAGAAACGCATAGAGCTGGAGACAATGTGCTCATAAAAACATTGTTAAACAGCTGGATGAGCAGATCAATACATTGACATCTGGATGCGTGTCTGTGTTCCACACGGTAATATTGATGTGTTTGCAATATTCTGGCTTTGCTTCCATTACTATTTTCCAGCTTGATGGAGTGTAGCCGTGGGTGGATAACATGTATGCGTCTTGTGATTATCGCAGGATGTGAAATTGAGAGCGTTGGAACTGTGGGAGCAATTACTGCAGAAACAAGCCGAGCTGGATGCCGTTCTTTCGTCTCTCCACTGCGCCCGGCAACTCTCCCAGCTCCGAGCCGACACAGCGCAGGTAACGTGCTGGAGGCGAGAAATACAATATACAACACAAGTTACACGACGGCGAGCAGCACCGCAGAACCTCAGGCGCTGGCCGATAATTATATAGAGATGCCCTTGGTTTACCTCAGAGGCGTTTGCTCTGTTTAGGAAAATAAATAAAGTTGTTTTCTGTCTCTTCCATCTAGTCCTTGGTGTCTGGCACATTTTGGTTTAGGGATTTTGGTACGCTGCAGTCCAAGCATGTCAAAAATCCTCTGAAGGTTATAGCCATGACTCAACAGAAAATCCTTCATCTGATGGAACGACTTATTCAGCTTCTGGAAGAAAATAAAACACTTTGTCAGTCGACCAGCAGCCAGCGGCAGCAGAGCTCTGGTACGATGCCCTCATCAATGCTTTTCACTGTTTAAATTTATGTTTCTGAAACTCTGTTCCTACTTGTAAACACAGCTTTGTCAACTAGTCAATGTTTAATGCATCTGCTAAATAAACAATGTAAATGTGAGTAAAATCTTTCTCAAACCTTTAAGGTAAGCAGGCATTCGACCGTGACACTGTTTCTAGAGAGTGGACTGAATCAGTGTCGATTGTTAAAGGTACATATAAATGCTTGGATATAAAACTGAGATTTTCAAGCTCCAGAATTTCACTGAAATGGTTTTTGTGCAGGCGTCTCGACTCGATCCTTTAAAGATCAAATAAAGTATCCGTCTGTGAGTGAACAGAATGCCAGAATGACCTCTCTTCCTCTGTCGGACCCTTCTTGTACGCAGAAAAGGCAGGAAAAAACTCCACCGAACCACAGCCAGGGTAAAGCTGCCTTCAGTCAGAGATGTTACTGGCATCCTCATTTCAGATCTTAACATCATGTTCTCGTGTTTTCTTCAGATGTTTTGGCTCTGCAGGAATCCGGGCTGTCTGTGCACATCAGTATCCCGAAACTCTCAGGTCAGATCTTTAAATGGAGCCAGTGTGTGTTGCATTTACTACTTCCTGTTAACCGTCAAGGCAAAGAATGTCAAACTTACCATTAAAAAAAAGTTTTTACCGTGCTGTTCTCTGTTTGTTTGACTTTCAGAGGTAGACTGGTCCAGACTGCTAGCGTTATCTCCTCTGTTCCAGCTGATGAAGGAAGTGGAGCAGCAGCTCAGGGACAGCGCCAGAGATAGAGGCCTGCTGAAGATCCAGCCCTCGGGTCAGGATCCAATTATCACCCCTGAAACGTGCAATCTGAACTCATCAAAACTGAAAAGTCATTAGTGTAGCAATAGATGACTTAAAGCCATGAGACCATCTCGTACGTGTCGGTGGGGGAATAAGTTGTATATGAGTACACCATTATTTTTAGCGACTACTCTAGGGTTAAGGGCAGCGCTGGGGCTTGATTGCACACAAAATGTAATTTATCAACAAATCATAGGTTGTCACAGGTTGATGTGCTGTATTTGATGTATTTGATTTATGTGTATGTTGGTGTGTGCTTGTACATTTGAATCAGGCACCGGACGGTCGTTCATGGACTTTTTGGATGCGCAGTGGAGGTGTGAGGGAGAGCTAAATAAAGTGAGCTCTGATACGCTCAAGCCACGAGAGCTTCTGCTTTACCAGCACGGACAGTTTCTTCTCCGGTGCTTGCACTTACATAAAATGGTCTGGATCTCTTTTTCTCACTTTCATACTTTTATTTTGACTTTTAATAGGTCATTATTGAGTGAATATTATAGTCTTGCCGCAGTGATTATGGGCATACAGCCTGAGGTGATTTGTTCATCACAGGTCCCAGAGATAAAACTACAACTGGCGTCCAGTCTTCCTTTTAATGATTACCACAACAATGCTTTCCGCAATTCCTTCTATTATCAGGTATTTATAGATTTTCATTTATAGAGTGAATTTCATTGATGGGGATTGTAAAAGACCCTATAAAATCAAAACTTTGTCCATACAAAAAGCTTTGGATATGCTCCTAAAACCCGACAAAATTAGTTTTCAGCACATAATACAACATGTATATTACTGCATGTCAAATGTACAGTACATGGAATGAATGCACATCTGCTCTTGGGCATATCTTGGGCATATACAAAATTTTTCTCTTTAGGTCTGAATGACCTTTTGTTAAGTTAGAGAGTTTCCGGGTCCAAGCCCCCGCACTATTTATTCATAGCACACATTTAAGCTTTTATAAACTCCAGGCTTACAGAATCTCTGGCAGC
This sequence comes from Beaufortia kweichowensis, assembly GCA_019155185.1. NCBI lineage: Eukaryota > Metazoa > Chordata > Actinopteri > Cypriniformes > Gastromyzontidae > Beaufortia > Beaufortia kweichowensis. The sequence continues at coordinate 8,123,011 of CM032811.1, forward strand.
AATATTTTAATAATTCATAAAAAATCAATAGCTGTCTGGCCATCTGGAATTTCATAATGGAGAAAATTGCCATGAGTGTATATTAGCATTATTTGTTGTTGGACTTTGACATCTGATCGAGCGTTTGGACCTAAAAGAGGCAGTGCATGACGTCATACTTAACAAGAAGAAACCAAATTTGCAAGTTGCGAGTCATAGCCTTTCCATATATAAGTATATGTACGTACTATATGATATAAACATATAAAGTACATATTCTAAAAAGGTATAACTAATTTATAGAACTTAGGAAAAAACTACACTTGTGATAGTTGGCACCACTTTTCCCATGATTTAATTGGCTTCACTGTTAGTAGGGTTGCTAAGGTTAAATGTTCCCATTTGTCAGTCACTGGGCGAGTGATAATTAATTCATGTTAAGCACATTCAGTGTTGTCCTGTTCATTTAACACCCCCTGTGTTTTCAGGAGGTAGAGAGGAGTCTTTTTGTTCGTACTCAGAGGTTGCAGACGGTGGGCGGCCTCTCTCTGCTGCTGATGCACTGCGCTGCACACATTTCCACAGGCCAGATGACCACTGACTCAACTCCTGCCTTCCAGAGAGTCTTCTACAAGGTGTGATATGCAAAAGCTGCACACCAGCACAGCTTGACCAAGCCTGGAAGAAATGTGCTTACAGAATATTTATATAAAGGAACACTTTACCCCAATATGATAATTTGCTTGATTTTCATAGAAACCAAAAAATGAATTTTTGAAAAAACATCTTTGTATTAAAAAACATGCAAGTGAGGTTCTTTTTACCTTTATTCACTATTCATTATTGACTCACAGATTAGACATTGTTATATGCTATGTGTCATGGTTTCAGGTTCTACAGGTTGGCCTAAGTGAGCTGTTCCATGCCAGACTGGGACAAGCTTTTAGAACAGAGGATGAAAGGACAGGACATAGTGTGAGCTCTAACACAGCTCTTGATAGTCTTCTGCTGGAAAGAGTACAGAAGCCCAGCCCAAGGATTTTCTCTGCGGATGTAAGTTTTATTTATTTTGACATTCGCCCCTCACTTGCTCAGAACTTGTTGCCAAGTAATTCAAGGGGATGTACCAGATGCTGCAAGATCAGATTGATGTGGCAGAAGTATTACTTGGGTTAGTGTGAGATTTTAGATACTTGGTGTTTTCTGGCCAGGAGGTTCTTGGACGTCTGCAGAAATACAGAGAGGCTTCGGTGTTCTGCCAAGTTGAGAGTCTCCTGAGGGAGTCTTCTAAGAGCCTGGAGATCAACCACCTAAGCACTGACCTGTCACTCAACGACGACGCTGAGAGCAAAGACGCTGCACCTCTGTGAGCTGATATATTAGTCCAACTTTGAACACCACTGCCTTTGTCAATGTTATGTGCTGTGAGACCGCTGCTGGCCTTATAGTCTTGGATGATAACGACCCTTGGACCCGGTTTATTGGATTATTACAGCTACAAAAAAAAAGACACATGCTGAGTGTGTATGGAGAAGCTTTTTATAGTAACTGTGCAGTCTAATAAAGTAATAATTTAAAATTCTCATGACAGAAATATGATGCTGAAATTTTACATTTAAAGCAACAGCAGGCAAATTGTAAAAGGCTACATCAACGCATCTCAAAATGCTGTTCACCAGATAACTATCAATACCCATATATGCCATAGTTTTTCTTACTGTTTTGTTTTATTGCACTGTGTTTATGTATTGTGGTGTTTTGGTGTTGTTTACATTTGATATTGCTGCTATTTTGTGCCTGAATTGTCCCCCGGGGACTAATATAGCATGTGTGTCTGGTGTAACAGCAAGACTTGGAAAGGAACAGTAAAACATTTTTATGTTTAATTATGTCTCTTTTTTAGATTGCTTCTCAGTTGTTTCTCATATTCATGAATGTACAAGGGCACCTTCAGCTGTTATGAACCCTAAAACAAACTACACGTCTTTTTACATTTCTGTCTCTTTGACATTTACATAGTCAACTAGTGGAGAAATTTGTACTCTGTTGGGGTAAGTAAGAGTTTTAATACATGCAAAATATGTATAGTTTGGTTACAGTTACACTGCACTTAATACAACTATTATCACATTAATTTCACATGTGCACTGCCTAAAATGTAATAAATCAACCTGTGAAACATATAAAAAACCATCATAGAAATTCTAATGGATTTCTTGGTTGTAATGGGAATTGTATTGGTTTTGATAGAAACTAAAATAGCTTTGGTAGACTACTATTGGTGAGATGTTATCTGGTGGATGGGAACTTATATAATATCACCATTTATCACATCTTGCTGGAATAAGGTCCAAAAGGTAAAATGATTTTAATGATATTTATAATGTAAACCATCAGAATATTGTTTTCAACAGGGTCATTTTTTTTACTTTCATCAGATAATTCAAATAACTTTCCTGTATATATAATAATACTCCATTGGATGGTGTTGACCTGCAGCAGGTGCATTACCAGCCTTCACGGAAAGGGGGCGCTCTTGACTGCTGACTGCTGTGCCATGGTAACGCAAACACAAGCGTAAACGAGACTTTCGGTTTTCGTTAAAAAACTTTGTGATGTCTGTAAGCATGACTTTACAGGACAGCGACGATTTCGATAAGTTTTTGAGAAGTGTTGACCAGACAAGTAAGTGCTTTTTCTTTCGCTTTGTTCTTATAGCCCGTTTACGTCACATGCGTAACGACGCGACGCTTGCATTAAACTGGAATATAATTAAAAGCGTCGCGTCAGCTTGCAGTTTAGTGTTACAAAGCTTCAGTAATTTATAACACAACATTTACAAGTACTTGCACTTTAAGATGAGAAAAATGTGGTGTCATTGTGTGGTTACAGATGAGCTGGTTAAAGAGTTTAACTCCAGCGATGTGTCATGCCAGAAGGAAGCTTTGGGAAAGGCTGATCAATTAATCGCTTCTCTGGAACAGGAGGAAGCATGTAAAACCAAAATCAATAAGACGGTTATAAACACAAATCCCTCATCTGAAAATGGGCCACAGGTACAGTATTCATCACCATCTCTGAACATACAGTATATAGGCAAAATGTACATAATATAGTATTGTACATTTTTTACACAGTACAGTAGCCTACCAGTTAAAAGTTTAAACACAATTGACAAAACTGTTCCTCGTGATCTTATAATCTTTTAATCTGAAGGTGTATATTTTAATGCTTGAAATTACTTTTGTAGACGAAATATAGTATTAATTTTTTAATTAGAAAACTAAAATTATATTGAAAAAACTTAAAAAGTCCAGCATAGATAGAAATTACATTAGTGCTGTTTGAAAAGCATCCCAGGTTTAAGGTTCTTAAATATATCATAGTATTCATTTATTTTTTATATTTTTAAGTTAATTCCCACTTACAATTGTGGTATTTCATGGATTTGATTTACTACTATTTTTAGAATGAGGAAAAAATCTGAACAACTCTTAAGTTAGTGTTTTTCCAAACTTTTGACTGTATTTATGTTAAATGAATCACAGGCCCATTCTTTTGAAGAAAACAATATATCCATACATTTTCATTCTTCGTTTGGGCTATAAAACTTATCTATGTCCATGTCATTTTTGTTTTTTTCAGAATATTAAGTGCAAATCGAGCCAAAATCCAGGTAGGATTTATGTAATTCTTTCTCATTCAATCTGTTTTGGTTTTTAGCTCTTGACAGTTCTCTTTCACATTGAATAATTTGGTGTCTAACATAAAATTTGGTTGTCTGCCATTGAATAAATAAATAATTCATAAATCAATCCAAACTTGCTTCCCTTCATTTACACCTCTGTTTTATTATAAATGTTGCAACGATTGTATATTTTATATCAGAGAACTTCATGAGAATATTAGAAAAAGATGCTGAGGAGAGACGACACAGACGGAAGATGAATGAGGACAAAGTTAATGGTGAGGACACGAGTGAAAATGCATTTCTGCTTTCCTGGTTGCATTCTCCCTTGCAACATCTAGATTTTGACTGTCCCCGTTTGACCGGCAGCGTTAAAGGAGAAGGGGAATAAAGCATTTGCACAAGGTGACTACGAAACAGCTGTCAGGTTTTATAGCGAGGGGTTGGACCAGCTGCGAGACATGCAGGCGCTCTACACAAACAGAGCTCAGGTGCTTTTCATGCTCACACTTCTGCATTTAAGTACAACCTCTGCGACTATAAAGAGCTGATTTGTACAAAAACTGATACACTTGTTTTTTTTTACACATACGTTCATTTATTATGTAGGCCTTTATCAAGCTGAAGAGATATAAGGAGGCCATAAGTGACTGCGAGTGGGCTCTGAGGGTGAGTACATCAGAGGGAAAAGGGTCAGAGAAATGCCCCCTCATTTTTCAGTGTCAACTGAGGTAGAAACATCCTGATCTTTACTTGTTTGGTGAGAACAGCAGGCTTGGTGAAGCACGTCCATTGAACTGCATTACAAAATTAGTTTGAATTTTCCCTGAGCTGTGCTAAATAGTATTAGTGTTTCCAGAAAACTTTAGAAATCCTTAAATAAGTATTTATTTTGTTATTTATTACTTGAGCAATTCTCTATAAATTTCATTTGGCTAATAAATATCTAAAAATTCTTTTGCAGTGCAATGACAGGTGTATTAAAGCATATGTGCACATGGGAAAATCCCACCTAGCGCTCAAAAACTTCAAAGAGGTTAGTACTCTTGTGTACAAGTGTATCTGTACTTGAATAACACGTACATTTCTCACCTTTTTGACCCTATTTCTCTTTATTGTGTTTGTTTTGATTAATTCTCAGTCCAGGATGTGCTATCAAAAGATTTTGGAGATAGAGCCGCAGCGCGAGACCATGGTTAAAGGTAAGATCTAAAAAGACTATCAAGATCTAAAGCAAGAACGGCAAGGTCATTGTCTATAAGATCCTTGCTTTATTACAACAAATGCTGTTAAGTTCATGTCAGCAACATAGCAGAGTTATAAAGCTTCTTCTGTCTGATGTGTTTCGATATGTGATTTGTTTTAATAAAGCATCTCTGCTCAGTAACAAAATCCCCTTAAGTGATTTCCTCATTTTTAATGGATTTTCATAGATGTAAAAGGTGTCAGATGCTTAAATCAGCAGGTTTCAAAATTGAATTTGAATGAATTGAAAAGTTGAATGAATTTGCAAGAAAGACATTTATAAAACGTTTACTATTTATTATAATAGCTTATTTGACCCAATTGGATTTGGAAGAGAAAGCGGCTCTCCAGGAACAGGTGGCTTGGAAAGAGCTTGAAGAAGGGACAGAGCAGGCCACAGCAGTTCCAGAGCTGCTGAAAAAGCTCAGCAGACCAAATGAGATCAATCTTTACTATTGTGGTGGATTGGAGCTGCTCTCGCAAACCATTAAAGACTGTAAGCTCACACAATCAATTCAGAACCCTTCTTGTTTTTCTTTGTTGGACAGGTGCCTTTGTTTGTCACTGAACCCTAAAGTGCTGCAATTTTCAGTACAGTAGACTCGTGCCACTGTGTCGAGCCTCAGATCTGTGTGAAATATGCCTTAGGTTTACTTAGTGTTGTTCCAGCGAGCTGAGTGATATTTCTTGCGCTAAGGATCGATACAGAGAGGAGAGGAGTGAGGAATTTTGTGCGGAGGGCTCATTGATCCTGCTCTGTGGTTCATTTGCAGTTCATGATGAGGAAACTAATCCTCATGATCAGCCACAGAGGACAGACACCGCTCGTATCGTGAGCGCAAGCTCAGAGGCTTTTAGACTCTATTAGTGAACGTTTGAATTACGTTTTCGTTTTTCTGCAAATCCAGCCTTAAGGCCGACTTTCCTGCAACATTCTCACAAGTATTTCCCTCTTTAAAGCTGGTTTAAGTGTTAAAAGTAATCGTACAGGTACAGTGTAACTACCCGCACAAATTTCTGTACAAATTGTGCTGCTTAATCTTGAAAGCTCTCCAAGAAGGAAAGCTTTTGTGCCAGTATTTTGTACAGGTGAGAGTACTGAATGGCTCTTTGTGAACTAATTTCTTGTGTTTCTAAAGAATAGGCTCTGCTTTTGTGTAGATAAGGGGAACACTTTTTAACATGGGCTTTTGTTTATTTTTTTCTCCCTCTTTTGCCCTTGAACGAAAAGATATTGTGTGTCTGAGTCTGGCAACAGTGGTTTTGTGATGATATATGGCTCTCAGTACACCTAGTAACACTGACATTATCTGGTGTCCCTCACAGGTACCGGGCAGACATTATTCAGATTAAACAATGGCTTCAGTGTCATTAACGGCAATAACATTGTAAGGAGGTAAGGTTGCTAAGGAAGTCAACATGACAGTTTGTGGTCAAAGTGTACTTTAAACATTTGGAAATGGCTTATGTAACATTGTGTAATGCCAGAATCATACAAGAAGCTTTGTGCATAGTGCGTGGCATATTCATTGTCATGAAGTGTGCATGCTTAATCCAAATACGATGGATTACATCCTCAAAATATATTTTAAACAGCAGTCTCTTCTGTTATCGGTTGTCTTGCTCCAACCAAACACGCTATTAAAATGAATCGACTCATCTGAATACATTTGAACAATAAATGTGTAATCTTGGCTTAGATGTGTGCTCATGGTTGTGCAGGATTTCTCTTTCCATCACTAGTAATTATTTGTAGTTGATAATGATTCACTTTTTGACACTGATGTAGTCTCTCGTCTTTAAACATGTACCTCTATATAAGCTCCAATGAATGACTCCTGTTTATTAACTCTCTGTGTTTAGTTGTCTATTACAGAATCCAAAAGAACCATATGCGGTGGACCTATGTTTGTCTGTCCTCAAACTGTGGAGGACAGTTTGTGATGGAAATGGTAAAATGAGATTTAGCTTATTCAAGGAGGAACAAAATCCAAAATAACTATCGCATTTGCATATTCCTTTCTTCTTTTAAAACGCTCAATTTACAGACACCACTTGATCCCGTCCTGCTTTTTCCCTCTTAAAGTAATGAGGATTTGTGAAATTGTCTGAATCAAAGTCGATACCAATTTATCCTTTTCCTGCCCACTAGCAGTGAAATTGTTATTGCCTTCCACATTAAAAGTCTCTTTAGCAAGTAGCTGGTGCCCTTCAGGTATATTCTCATTAACTGCACTAAACTAAATCTGCTTCATCTGCTTTGTCTTCATTTAACCATTTCCCTAATTGTGTACCTTCCAGAGCCAAACCAGCAGCTTCTAATGGAGTGTCCCAATGCAAGAGAAAACATTGTTAAGCTGTTAGCATCACTGGAACATGACATACAGTGGAGATGCCTGGAATTGCTCAGGATGTATTCAAAGACTCCGCACGGACAGAAATTGCTAATCAACAACCTGGATTTATATCAGTATGTGTTTCGGTGCCTTTTTAATTGTATTGTATTGCAATGCAATGCATGGGCAAATATGTCACATTAGTACTGTATGTAAAGATCTTTACAAATATGTAAAGATGTCACATCTGGTCAGATGAACTGAATTGGTCTGTTAAGATATTGATTATTTCCAAACAAGGGTAGTGATAAAAGTGCATACTCAAAATATAATTAATAAGAGATAAATCCATATATCATGAATTGCTCAGGCACTGTTTTGAAGATGACCATGTTTATATCGCTTAAAAATTAATCTGTAAAAATTCTCTGTTCTGTGAAAGAAATCTTTGTGAAATCAATTGTATTTATGGTATTGTATCAGTGGTATTTAAAAAATTAATATAGCAAAAGCTTGGTTTACTTGTACAATATTTACATTTCAAAAACATTTTAATATCAATATCGTCTCAATTTTCTGTGTTGTTTACAAGGCAAGCGGATGTGTGGTGTTTCTGATATCTGTGAAGGATCTCATTAGCTAGCATGTAGAAGGTCTCCTACTGTTAAAGCATGTTTTATTAAAGTTCTTTTAATGAAGCCTCATAATGAATGCATTTTGTCCCCATAGAACGGCAGAGTCCCTGATGGGCTGCATACACCGGAATACGAGCTCAGCCTCTGCATTGACTGTTCTGGAGAACTTGGCTGCAGAAAACAAGTACGCACACTCAATACGTTTGGCCTTAGAGTATCCCACCTCATCTCATTTGACGAATACTTGCGTGAGAAAAGAATCCTTTAACGAAATCCTGGGCACGACCCACCCAGGAGCCTGTTAGATCCCTATTCATCATAGTCGCACGTTTTAAATCGAGAGCACATTCAAATTCACTCAGCTCAACAGCTCGGGCCTCTTGAGAATGCAAAGTTAACACATTTAAGACAAAACAATCCATCACGTTCAACAATCCCTCCATTTATCTCGGCGAGAGAGATCAGCCTCTCGACGTTTGTAGTCGTGCGCCACCTTAAAGGCACAGAAAGAAGCTCACGCTGACCGCAAGATGGAATTGAAAATCAAGGCACTTATGCATAACCTAAAATGAGAATGTACAGTTTGATAGATAGTCGATGAAAAGTGTCCGGCATATTCAAACGGGTCTCTGGTTTTAGATAAGGATGGTTAGCCATATTGGTTGTCTTGTCAGCAATGTAAGCTGTGAAACCACAGCTCTGCGTGGATCACTGCTCACTGCATTATAAAACACTTTAGATCTTGCCCCTAAGGCCGATGTGCACTAAAGCAAGAGGGTTATCTGAGGATTTAAGAAAGAGAAAGGCTGTAGGGCTTTATTCTCTAGGAAGTTAATTATTCGTTAGTTATTTATATATATATTTTGTGTTTTTCAGATTTAAGATACTGTCAAGAGAAAACTTTGTAGCAGTTTTTGCCTTTCCCTTCGAGCATCTGCTGGTAATGTATTATGTGTCTCAAAGCGTCAGCAGCTTTTAAACCAAGTTTGTTTACGTTTTTGGCAAGTGCTGCTTTTTCCCACGCTTACTTGTTTAAGTTTTTCATTTTTAGTCAAACGTTGCGTCTGCCAACTACAAGACTCTATCATCCTTAATCTCCGTGATTGGAAGTTTGGCTCTGGATGATGTCATTGGTATAAAAATGGCCAATCGTGAAGAATTTTGGAGATGCTCTCTTAAAGCCATGGTAAGCTTGATTCAGACGATAGCCTCTTACGTCCACTTCTGAATATCTTGTCCTTGAACATTGCTGAATAATGCATGACATTTTGCTGTGTGATTTTTGAATCAGAAGGTTTGTTTCTAAGCTCCTTAGCTCTCTTGTTGCATGAGGTGTGAAACACCTATTTCCCACAGACAGTAAAACTGCAAGGACACAAATGTAATTTCCGGCGATGTCGAGATAAAGCCCTGTTTTTGTCGCAGGAGCGCAGCGTTGGCTGTGAATGTAGAAGTGTCCTCTATCCTCTCATGGGTTTGATGATGAACTTAGCCTCGCATCCTTCTCAAATTATCCAGGTAAAGCAGGAAGTTAAATACACTGTCCTTAGCCAACAAATCAGCTGTTTTTGTAGCCAAAAGGGAAGGGGAGATTAAAGTTGTGTGAAACACCAGTGGCATGTTTTTTTCCACACACAGGAACATGCTGTACTGATCAGCAGCAGGTGCTTGGAACTGTTGAATGATCCCAATGGAGGTATCATCACGGTAAGTTGAATTTATTTACCAGGACCAGACTGGTTTTAACGCAGCCCTTTAGGACTGGAGATCTAACAACTGAACTGTTGATTTCTGCTTATGGATTATTTAAACGTTCATCTTAAAGGATTTTGGAATGTAGCTTATTGGAGCATCTCTGCAATCACACTTCACACATACGACTTTTACAGGAGCAAAAATGAAAATTCAGTGTTTAAATATATGGATGTTTTTAGATAACATCCCAGAGAGAAGCACTTTGCATGCAAGGAAGCCTTTACATAATGATTACTGTAGCAGCCCAAGGCCCTAGCCCAGAGACTGTTTTTCAGACTATGTAAATCAGACTTCAGGTTGTTTGTTTTGGTTTTGCTGCCTTGGCGCTTCATATTGCTGCAGTTAGGCTGTTTCTCAGAGTACAATTACGGTGAAACAACTTTTCCTTTCGTTTCCCTTTATATTTATTTATATTTAAAAGTGATGTTTTAGCTTCTGTGTCATAATGGCTAAAAAATACATAGGACCAAAACCAATCCCCTTGTGAAACTTCTTTTTCTTTCTAAAGAAGGGTGATAGAGTATCAAACATGTTATCTTGTTTCCTCTGTGATTTCAGAGAGCGGCAGGTCTGCTGAGCGTCCTCCTCCCGACGTCTCGCGCCGCCACTCAGGAAGTGGTGCAGAATGGGATAGTGACGAGACTGCTGAAGATTCTGAAGGTAGAGTCTGCATGTAAGGGATAATGTACGATCAGCTGGTCTTGAGCGCAGAATAAATCTCAACAGAGCTATCAGGATTTGTATCGCCCTGTAGGGGCTTATTTTGCAGTAATGACCTGCTGACTGTACGTTATCTTGCTTATTACATGGCTGCAAACATGGCTAGAAAGTAATTGGACACAAAATATTGATTTGAGATGCAGTATTTTTGGTTTTTTATTATTATGTAAAAAGGAACAGTTCACCCAAAAACGTGTATCGTGACGAAATGTGCATTTGACAACTAGTCAACACACTAAGAAAATAGTGAGATTTGAAATTATTGACATGACAGCATATTTGATTTTAGTACTAAAATCTGCACTAATTGTTTTCATTGTTCTTACAAATCTGTGTATGTGAAGACAATTATTAATTGTTATTCAAATGGAGTCATCTGAATTACTTGAATGATGGATGTACTTTTTGGAGTGTTACTATTTTGGGTACTATATAAGATGGCATTTTAATATAAAATGTTTGGCATGAGTGGTGAGTACATTTTGAAATCATTTTCATTTTTACACCAACATTTATGCATTTGGGAAGCTTGGGCAGTAGACACGCCTCACAAAGTTTCAGAAACAGCTTATATATGCTGCTTATTTCAGCACGGTAAGTATGGGTGAAATGGAGTTTTAATTCAAGTTTGCTTGTGTCTGTTTTTCAGGTAGGAGGAGAGATGAGCTCTAGATATTCCATTAAAGCTCTGGCAGTCTGCACTGGCTCTATCCCACAGGCCTGTGAGGAGCTGCTTAAGCTTGACAAGAGTGAGTTCTGAGGGGACAGAGAATTGCAATGAATAAGATGTCTTAAGTTCTGTGGCCTTTGAGTCACTTTGTGTGTGCGTCTGTGCTACATGCATTGTTCATTCAGGGCTGCACACTTTGAGAAAACTTCTGGGTGGTATTGATGAGGTGGTGGTGGGGAACGCAGCTCTGTGTATGGGGCATTGCTTAGACGGAGTCGATGGAGCTGCCGGTGGCCTCCTAGGCACAGACTGCGTGTCGCTGCTGTTACGCCACGCTGCTGGGGATGCCACGAGAGCGGCCGTCCAGCAAAATGCGGCCATCACACTTGGGAGGCTGTGCAAAGCTGAGCCTAGGTATAATTGAGTCCGGTTTGCTTTCATCGCTTATATTATATTGACTACCTGATGTATTTATCCGCTGAAGTTGTTCTGTTGGGAACAAGGTGAAAAGATAATGCCTTTATTGTTATTCACCCAGACAAGATTACTTGTGTTAAGATACACTGTGAATGCACAATGAACTAAAATAGAGCAGTGTACATAAATATAATTTTGTTTATTATAAAAAAAGGCCTTTTGGATAGAAGTCTAAGATTCTGGTGATTGAACTGTTTTCGTATATAAGTGTAGTTCTGAATATGTAAAAAAGTCGGTTCAGTTACAAAATACAGTTTTTTTACCTTGAATTAACATTTGCATGGAATTGGCTTTCAGCTTTAAAAGCTGAAATATTGTTGTTGCCGATTATTTCACAGCTGTTAATGAGCATGTTTATGGATGCAAGTCTGTTTAAATATTTACAGATTCCACCTTTTAAACTTTATTGACCTTACCAACGATTTAGTTTTCACCTTTTTTAATTTATGAAAATGTCTTATTCATGTCCAAACCTTCAGCCCTTACTAAAGTAGAGCTCCACAATTTACCTAAGCATTCCTTGAGCATTTTATATTCTCCCAGTCAGCAAGCATCAAGGACTATCAGACAGTTTGACAAAGAGTCAAAATCGTATGACATTCATCTTTCATGAGCTTTCAAGTGCTCAGCGGTAATGCTCCTTTGAGCATAAGATTTCAGAGATCAGAATGCTGCCTAAAAAAAGACATTTTGGAAAGAAAATAGTGTATGTCAATAACATTGCCAAAGATATTACTCATGCCAGATGAAGCTCATTTATATGCAGAGCAAACCGCTGGGTGATGCTTTCATGCTTGTTTGCATTAGCTGTGGTCTTATTTTTTACTTCATTGTGTGACCGAAATGAGAGGGAACTCATTCTGTTGGTTTGATAAATCTTTGTTTTGATTTTTCAGGCACATGGTGAAACTCAGGGAGCTCCATGGTTTAGAAATCCTTCACTCCTGCGCGAGATTAATCACATGAGCCTCTACCCTCGCTCGCTTCTTCAGTCGATGACCTCATAACTCAGGCCATGCATACAAACGCACACACACACACAGACATGGAGAATGAATGCTGCCCTTCGGTTCACAGCTCAGATCTTAAGTGAGGTCACAAATTACCATCGTGCCTTAAGGCCAATCTTGATTCTGCAGCTGTTTCCTGTTTTCATTTTAATTGGAGAGAATTCACATTGACATGTGACTCTGTTATCTGCTGTTGTAGAGAACATGTTGCCCCAGGACGATATTCAAAACGTTTCAATTTCCTTTTATGCCAAATGACTCACTTGGGTAGTGTGCTGCCTTGATTACACCGCTCTCTGTTTGTGGATACATGGATTAACAGCAGCTTTCATGTGTTGAATGAAAATGATTAATAAAACTGCATGTGAAGATAATTATGTTTAAAGCCTGCTCATCTTTGCAGACTTGATAGCTATAGAAAGCGTTTGAACATGGAGAAAGTAATATTGTTACCATTCTAATGGGTTTGGCAGAAACGAGACAGCCAATGTGATCAGGGGTTTCAAACACCAAATGGGCACCAGTAGCGGTAAACATTTCTAAAGATGCTGTTTTTAGCTTTTTCTAGCTTAGGTAAATTTATGTACTGAATTAGACCACCAACATCCCACAAACCACATGCACTTTCTCCAAGACCCCGCCTACCAGTGTGATGTCAGCAACTCAAACATAAAACATAAAAGTCAGAGATTGGCTCAAAATGTGTTGGCTGATCCTTTAACTTTGTTTTTATGTCTGTTTACACAGTTAAGGGGCTGTAATAGAGACAGGCTTGAATTCTCAAGACACCTATTTTTAGTAATATTTGTCAGGCAGTAGGGAAAATTTATGCATGATATTTAAAAAGAAATTGCTAACAGTGCCTTTATTGTTCCACACTAAAAATGTTACTAACCCCTCAGAGACCTTACCAATGAATACAAGACATTATTAAATATCAGTAAATTACATTATTCTTATCTCACCTGAAGGTGAATTGACATAAACTTTACTGTGCTGAATTTCAACCTTATCTAAATCTGTTTAATAATGGAGGTCACATGAGCCTCTAAACGCATGAAAACTTATACCCAGTCAAACACGATGAGAGTGACGATGGATTCGACCGACACACAAATCTCTTTTTATTTTCCTCGGTTTGCTCGTGTTTGCGTGTCAGTAATCTAATCCACTTATAAATGGCTAGAGAAAGAGGTGAAGCTCACAGACTGCTGAGTTTTATTGTGGGACAGACGTCTGTGTGGTACATCTCACAAAAACTTTATGATGTTATATATCTTCCTTTAAAGTGCCCAAGGAAGAAGCTTAAGTATGGGCATCCGGTTTATTTTTTTCATTTTTGGACTGTCAGGTATGTGTACCTTTCACCTCAATAACATTTTCTCAACAGCATTCTTCTTTAGCTTAGACCAAACTAATGCCAATGCAACTACAGCACATGTACATTTGAGATTTATTTTCCACAACTTATATTACATATTTCTTATAAAGAGTAATGATATGAGGTAATAAAATTTGCATTCTTGATTTCTTTTCTTTTTTATTGCAGTTTTTCTTAACATACATTATTATGTATTCATGCTCATATAAGTACTTATTATTCATTATATATTGGGCAAATGTCACAATTCACTTGAATGTGCAATGTTTTGTAACTAACCTTACGTAAGCAATGTAATTTGTAATTTGACAACTGCACGTTAATTTTATTTAATGTGTTTAGTCGTAAAATTTTATTGGGTTTAGATCCACTTTACACTTTATCTAGATTTATGTGTACAGTATTTTACATACGCTTGCAGTAAAGTTGCAACTCTGTTTTTTCTTCAGTCAGAGCTAAAGAGGAGGACCTGCAAGGCTATCCGTCCATGCAAAACGACAGCACAACCTTTAAAACAACTACACCGAATGAAGAGCAGAACAGCTCAGCTCATGACGACGGAAAAGCTTCTACAGAACGTCCTGCTCATCTAACTACAGCTGTAATCAGTTCTCCAATGACAGATTTTTTAGATACGGCACATGAAAAGCTGCAGTCAAGAAGAGTAAATGTTATCACAGCTAATGACACAGATGCAATAACTCAAAATATTGCAAGCAGTGTTTTAATGCACAGCACAGATTCACTCATCTTGAGTAAAGACAGTACTGCAAACAAGCAGCTTCAATCCAAAGGAGATCTTTTATTGATCTCTAATGATAAAGGGGTTGTTCACCCCTCAGCTGAGACTGAATTTGAGTGGATGATGAATGACACCATGATGCCTTCTGCTCATCTGTCCAAAGGCAGGGAAAAGATCTTTGCTTTTTTTTACGCTTCACTGAAAAGCAAGAATCAAACAGTCTTGGACTCTATTACTTTTTCACCCGCGAATGGCATTCCCTTGGTATCCGCCTCTGATCCGGCAGTAATTGATAACCTCGGGGAGTCAAATGAGAGCGAGGAAAGTCAAGGCAAAAACAGGAATAAAAATTGGATTCTGGAGTTGTTTAGAACCGGACGTTCTCAGAAACCAACCATACCAATTCAAGCAGAGGAGGCGTCTCTGAATAAGACCCATCCGGCCATTATTCGTTTCACAGTCTCGCAAAATACTAAACTATTAACAGCAATGAATGCAACTGATTTTAAAAATAGTCAATATCCTAAAAAGGAATTTGAACAGGAACAGAATCATCTACATTCTCAAAATTCAGCGATCCTTGACATGCCATTACAGGTGAAATCAACCAGCCCAGTGGCAGTTGATCAAATGACAGAAAGCAGCAGAAATCCCAGCGCCGACGGACCAAAACTAAACGGTCCAGATGAGAAGCACACAGACACAATGTTTTTATTTTCCACTTCAAAGCTGACCCCTACAAAGGCGACCGACTCGACCGCGGTGAATTATTCTTCCAACACAGTAACAGCTGCTGGCGAAATGCACGTGACAAAACAATTGGCATCCTCGCAGTTGATATCTGACTCCTTTCTTAAAATTGTCTCAGCAAGTAATGCACTAGAAAGTAAATTGATTTTTCATAGCGAATCAAGTAAAATGCATCACATTAAACAAACCTCAACAACCAGCTTCCTTCATCGCCTGAATAAAAGTGATGTTCAATCTCACAATGAGATTCTCTCAGCTGCTCAAAACTCTTCATCTTCTGATTTACATTCATTTAAAAAGCCAGTGTCTATTCAAGCCAGAACATGTAATATGTCTAAGATCAAGATACGTAACCGAATAGATCATTCTTTAGTTTTGCTGAGCAAACTAATTACGGCTTCATTTACCTCTGCTGAGGAAGCAAGTACGACAAGTGATACAAGGAGTGGAATAAAGGACACTCATGCAAGTTCATTTACTGCTCTTCCAAACCTTTCACCACAAGAAGCAGATACTAGATTATCTAGAGAATCCCCTCTGAAAAAACCTCTGAATGCATTTCACGTCTTCAAAGTGAACAATTACAGTCTCATCAGGCAGTCTCCAACTCATTTCCCTTCGGAGACATTGAGGCTCTCTGCATCAAATCCTCCTGATGGCAGACCGGCGCGAGCTACTCGTGAACCCAGCGAGCGTACATCGACTCAGTCTTTATTTACATCTGCGAATGTGAAAAGATTTAGAAATAATCAAAACTACTCAGCAAACCGAAATGGAAAATCAAGTAACGTCTCATTTCTAATATCTGAGAGGCTAAATGTTACCACAGTTAGCACTACCACACCATATTTTACCTCGTTTTTTACTGTTCCACTTCCTCGAACTCCTAACAGCAATGTGTCCACAACATCTATCACATTTGCCAGGACACCAGAGACCTTGATTACACCTTTGTCTTTAAAACCGCAGGTGTCTGTTGTTGACAGATTGCTTTCCTCTCATGCTGTTTCACAAAAGAAGACCTCACTGATCTCGACATCTTTCAGTAAGACACAAAACATTGTGACAACCGATGGCACAGTTCTTTCTAAACTTTCAGGCATCTCTGCAAAAAGCAATAACAAAAACATATTTTTAGATCACTCGTCAACGACTGAAAACATCGGCTCGCCGTTAGGCGACAGACATCAAGGTCCTAAAAACCCAAAAGGGACTGAGATGCTTTTTTCCACCCGCTACACAGTTAGCAGTATCCCATCAGTCCGACATTACTCTGGAGAGACATCCCTCACAGCAACACAGCGGTTGCAATCTAAAGTTCAAATTGAATCATACTTAAAAAAGAGAGATGGCACAGTTAAACCAACAACTTTGCAACACAGTGATCACAGTTCAGTCGTAGGCATGAATCACACCTCGCTGAAGTCAATTTTGGACAAGGTTGTTTCTCTTTCTCAGACTTTAATGCCAATAAACAGCACATCTGTTCCCTCTGTTGTTTACTCGACTTCTGAGTTTAAACACCGTTTGGCCTTCTCGGCTTTGCCGGAAACCTTGGCATCTGCTAAACGGGGAATGACACAGTCAAGTATTTCACGGTTTAATGTTAAACCCATTACATCTGCGTTGTCAAGTGGAAAGGACAATCACAAAGACTCATCACATCAAGTGTTGGAAAATTCGACAGATGTTCAGGAACATCCTCAGAAAATGGCATCCAGACAAATATCTGGCATCACAGGTTCACTCAACAAGGACAAGATAAACACCACAACAGCTATCTTGAATATGTCAACTTCCTCACCCATTGAATCGTCTATTAGAACAATCTCTTCAGCATTCCTTCAAATGCCGTCTGTGTCTCACAAGAAGCATACGACGTTATCTAAAAATCAGACTGAAGTTTTTACTACAGTAAACCGGCTTTCACAAATGACACAACCTAACGTTCCTTCCTATGAAATGTCCAGTTCAGACACACCAGAAGATCAAAATCCCCTTGAGCTGACTGCAAAGTCTTACATTTACAGCGAGGATGTTGGTACACAAACGTTCCCAAAAGGTTCATTAAAGTCCAGTGGAGGACGTGTAGATGTGTCACATGGTGCCAATCCATATGCCCAGAATGAATCTGAGGAATCTACTGAGTTAATGCCAGTGATAAACAGAAGGAAAATGATTATCTCATCAGATTCTTTAATTGGGTAAGAAAATACAAATCTTACATCACTTTAATGTTTTAGTAACCTAAAGTTAAAAGAGATTTGTTTCTGTCAGATAAAAAGAGGAAGAGACATCTCAACAATGTCTAAAACTCTTTATAGTTTTACTCTCTGTAAACAAGTCGCTTTAATAGATAGCATTAATAACTTTGTGTGTCTTGATAAAGCTGTTGTTGTGGATGACAAGTTTACTTTACCTTACTGATCAAACTTCAGCTCCACAGGTACAGATGCGATCTAAGCAGATGTCGCTGTGATGATAAATGTTGTCACCTTGATTAATTTTCACTGCAAGCAATTGAATTTTGACCGTCTGATTGTCCTCTTCCAGCTCGGAACAAATCTCAGATGATATCTGCGGCACAGGCAACTACACAGCCGAGATGAGTCTGAAGTTGGAAAGAGATATCATGCCTGGAGATCTCATTCCTGCCTTCGGAAACCTGCGTGTCGTCATCAACCTGAAAACAAATAACAGCCACGTGGACTTGGAGATAAAATCCTGCTGCCTCTCACCCACCGTCAGACTTGATGAATTTAACACCACCTGCTGCATTTTTTCACAGTAATACAGTCCTCTTGGGTCATTTTGGGTAGCCTTAAATATCACTGTGTCCTTGAACCTGGCCACATTTCATGCCGAACTACCAAATATGCCACATGGTCTAAGCATGGATGGATTAGATGGATTCCATTTCTAGCATTTTTATGTGCAGATTTAATACATCAGCTGCAGTTTATGTGATCTCGCCTGTGCTTTAGCTGGTCACGTTATCACAAGGGAACAGAATTGTAATGAGTCAATACTCCCTCAAACTGTTTAACTTGAGAAAGATATAAATATCCTGTATGGAGCTGTAAGCTGTATTGGTAAAAGCAAGCAAACTGCTGATGCTTGTGAGAAGTGTTTGCTTTTTGCACAGCTTGGCTCTTTTCCCAATAACATACTGTCTAGTATCCAGAGAGTAAAGAAATAGTTCACACAAAAAATAAGAGTATATGGATTTCAAATAATATAACACACATCTTTGTGTTAGTTACTTAAAGGGAACTAAATTCTTTCATTATTTATTCACCTTCATGTCATTTCAAACTTCTATGACTTTCTTTCTTCTGCAGAAGACAAAAGAAGATATTTTGAAAAATGTTGGTGACCAAACAATATTGACCCCCATTGACTTCAAATGTATGAACACAAAACCACAAAAAAACTTCCTCAAAATATCTTCTTTTGTGTTCCACAGGGAAAAGTGTCAAATACAGGTTTGAACAACATCAGGGTGAATAAATGATGACACTATTTTTTTATTTTTTGCTGCATCCCTATATTTGTGCTTTTTTTGTAAAAAAAAATCTTTCAGTGTTATTGCAATGACCGCAGTCTATCTTCATAGCAAACACAAGCAGCCAACAAACCAGGACTTAATTTTCATGCTTTTTAGTGCAAGACATTTTGCCACTGTTTGCACCACCTGACAGGTTCATTATTTCAGTTATGTGCATGCTGTCCAAGTTCCTTTTCCTCACCGAGGTCTAATGCGTCGCTCTGATGTGAACTCCCTCAGGCTAGCCGTAGACCCTCATGGCTCCAGACTGCTTCCCAGCGTCCCGTCAAACAGGGCCACTTTCACCATCCGTCTCTTCCAGATGATCAATTACTCCAGCGCTTACCTGCACTGTGACCTGAGCGTGTGCTTGAGGAACCATTCCGAGTGTGAGAGGGTAAGACTTTCCAACCGTGTACGCCTCATAGATGAGAACTCTGGGATCATTTATCACTCTTGAAGAAGTCTCAATATTTCTCCTGAAACATTTTCTACTTTTCATTACTCTTCCTGTTTTGATGACAGTGTCTGCAGATTCTCAATAAATGATCTTGCCCGAGCCTGTTACTCTGTCAGCACCAGACAGAAAGTGAAGTAGGCATTACGGAGGCTGAAGGAATAACTCTCGAAGCCTGTAAACAAGTTAAAAGTATGCAGGGAGTAACTAATCGATGGCTTGATTTTAACATTATTGGTTATTCATCTCTCATTCCAGCAGTGTGTCGAGCGGCGAAATGCACGTCCTGTGGAAGAAGCGGGGGCTATGTTCAGCAACGTTGCAAATCGCATTTCTTTCGGCCCTGTTTTGAAAGGATCGGGTAATTCATCATACTTTGAAGCAGCAGGTAACTCATGAGCAAATGTCTGTGGTGTGGTCATAAAACAAACTAAAGGAAATACATTTCAGAAGATGTTTTTGACTGTCTGATTTACCTTGTTAATTTTGTGGTGCAGCTGACACGGAGGCAGCCGTTGTGATTATGAGCTCAGCGGCCGGCTGTTTACTGGCTTGTTTGGCTTTGTTGTTCGTCTGGATGGCGCTCAGACGTTGTCTGGAAAGGTCTGCCTGCTGCCGGTCCGAGGCCCTTTGTGAATGCCAACAGAGAAAGAGATCACAACAAACCAGCCATCCGCATAAAATCTACAATGAGCACTTAATCATTATCTGACGGCTCCTGAGTCGCTCATCATTGCGTTGAGTTGCCACACTGGAAAACTAATGAGATAATTAAGGTTGTTTAAAGTGAACCCAAGTGCTCTTGAATACACTTTTAGTCTGTGTCGTAGTGCCAAGTGTTACAATGGAGCAAATGGAGATGTCATGCTATGAAAAACCGAATCAATGTGAATATTTGCAGTAACATCATAATCAGTAATTTGTGTATTTTATTGTAATTTACCACATTGAAAATCTGCCTAATATGAAATGACAATACAGTAACAACAAATAGAAGACTGTGACCGTGTCTATAAATTTAAACTAAAGTCTCAAAATTAGGAGCATAAAAGTAGACCTAACCATAAAATTGATGAAATTGTGCTTTTATTGCTGTAAATGACAGATTGAGGTACAGTAGTCAGATTATTCATTTATAATTCTGAAGGTAATGATTTTTAAGACTGAAGTACGTTTTATTTTCCACAAAAATACTGGAAGTTGGCTTCCTAACTTTGACCAATATTCAGTCAATATTAAAGATATCAAGAATTTCACAGAGTATTCTTTACATTATATAGAATGGTTTTATAACAGTAATCACAAAACATTAGACAGAATCACATTTGCATATTATAAAATTATAGCAAAGTGTAGCACAATTATGTGTGCTAAATACATTAACATACAATTTAAACATTACAATTGATAATGTATAATAGTATAGAATAGAAATAATGAGTATTCAAATGGAAGGTTTATGTGTGTGTGAATGTATCATGGTTACATAGAAATACTTTAGCCACAAAAGCCTGACGAGTAAAAGATGGCCTGCAGAGTTTTACATTTGCATCTATTAACCTCACAGTGTTAACTTTGTTAACAAATAAATAAATGCTTCTCTCTAAAGACAATCACAACACACACAGTGGA
Source organism: Beaufortia kweichowensis (assembly GCA_019155185.1). Classification (NCBI taxonomy): domain Eukaryota; kingdom Metazoa; phylum Chordata; class Actinopteri; order Cypriniformes; family Gastromyzontidae; genus Beaufortia; species Beaufortia kweichowensis. The sequence goes on from CM032811.1 coordinate 8,144,035, forward strand.
CATTTGAATCAGGTTCTGCGCTACTGCACATTATAGATTTCTCTTTCAAACACTCCCTACTAGATAAGAAAGTACAGCAGCAATTAAGTAATAGCAAGGCTGTATTGCATTTAGATGCATGTGTACTGTATGTAAATCACAACACCAGAGCTGGGAAAACCCAGGGGTGAAGCAGATTTAGGTGGCAGATGGAAATTGTGTTGAAGATCAACTAATAAAAGCATTAATGGTTTCGAGTAATTGAAAGCGTAAACAACAGGAAATAAAGTGAATATGTCACGCTACTGAAAAGAAAGAACATTGAAGGAAACAAGTTTTAGCATCGCTGAGGAGGAAAATCTTTTAGAATATACAGTAGTAAAGAAAGTAAGATAGAAACAGCGCTTGTTACATAATTACTCCCTTACTGATTAAGAGAATTAGCTTATTGATCACTTCTCTTAAGTGCTAAAATGACTTTAACTACACACATTTTAATATTTTAATGGTTCCCATGCTGCATTGAAAAAAATGTGATCTTTATGATATGCCCAGACTGTAAATCTGACAAATCATATCAATATAAACCCAAGCAGAAAATCAGCACATCATAATTTACGATGAAACAGTGTCTGGCTCTTTGTGCAACAATTAGGGGTGAAGTGGCTCTTTGGCTGGCCACACAATGCGTGAATCACAGTCGCTGTGTGCCAACTCTCTCGCTTCTCGCTTCTCGCTTCTAAAGCGCCGTTTACTGCTTGACTGACTGATTATTGTTATTAGTTTATTTTTTGGACTAGGATTTTCAGCATGGGTTCATTTGAATCACGCTTTGCCTTTGAAAATCATCACAAATGTTATAAAACTATTTTAGATTATGTCAATTAAAAGTGAAGTTTCTGTGTTAACAGTGGCACCAAACATAATTGTAATCTGTCTGTATTTATAACAACATCAGCATGAGAGAAAATTTGATATTGAATAGCTGATGATGGGAGTGTTTGAAGTATGTGGTTTTTGCTTAAATCATTGTGGACATTTCCCTGTATTGCACTTAATAAATCTGAACTTGTACACGTGCATTATTAAATCATGCTTGATGTTATGCAACAAACATGAAGCTGGTATAACCAGTTGTCAGGTGTCTTGCTCTGATCTCTCGCCCTCACCTGTGTCACTCATTCCAAACTGGCCGTGCTACATTTCTCTACAGAATCTCCTGTTCTGACTCCTCCCACCAAACCAGTATTTTGTTTAGTTTGTAGTTCCTTGACCTGGTTTCTATGTGCCAAGGAGAAATGCGTCAGGAACGTTTCTTTGCTTGCTGAGAGTAGAAAACAAAATGACAACAAGTTCTAGTGGAATATGTTCTTCCAGGGAAGGCAGTCTGGAGAAATTTACTCATTTTCAAAAAGATGAATTTGAAAACAACTGGGAAAAACTTGTTGAGCGCAAGTTCAGTCAAGTCTACAAGGTGAAGCTCAAGCTGTGGCGGGAAACATGTGCCTTAAAGACCACGACCAGGGACTACAGGTAAATACACTGTGTGCTATAACATAATCTTTTTATTATCTGACTGTATACATATATGAATTTTACAATAAATATCTCTGTTGTTGTGTTTATTTTCATTTTAATCTCTCTATAGGAACATGATAAAGATGTCCAGATCTGGAAGAGTGAAATTCAATTATTTAATTTCCATTTATGGAGTAAGCATAGATCCACCTGCTTTAGTCATGGAATATATGAGCAAAGGGTCTCTGGATAACCTCATTGTAAGCCATTCATTAATGTGGCCCAAGAAGTTTCAAATGATCCATGAAGTCACCATGGGGATGAATTTTCTTCACAGCATGAAACCTCCCAACCTTCATTTGAACCTCAAACCAGCCAACATCCTTTTTGATGATCATCTGCATTTGAAGGTAATTCAAATACTATTTCAGTTCATTTCCATTACAAGGCGAATATACTAAAAGTAGAAAAAGGTTTTATGTTTTACCTTTAAAAAGATTTCAGATTTTGGCCTTATTAAGTGGGAGGAGTTTTCCAGTAAGATGGAATTCACTGAACTCCTGACAGCTCGAGGGAACACAAACTATATTCCTCCAGAGACCTTTGTTCATAATCAAGAACCTCCCGGAACCAAGTTTGATATATACAGGTGAAAGTTCATGACGTCACAGTGTGTGTGCACTGCAAATTCTTAGGAATTTTGTCTTGTTTTGCAGAATTTGTAAATTAGGATACACTTTCTTTAGAAGTAAATGGTATTAAGTCTTGCTTTAGCCTTGAAACAAGCAAAAATTAGCTTATTTTTATATATTTGTACTGGAAAACAAAACAAAAAACAAAGAAATAAGTTTTCGCAGTGTGTGTTTAACTTAAACTGTAGCAACTTAAAAAACTATAAAATAAACATCAAATTATTCTGACCTTGCAGCTTTTCGATAATCATGTGGGAAATTCTCACCCAACAGCGGGCATATCAAGGTATGTCTTGTTCCTAATTTTACACATGAGGAAGAACATCCTTTGAGCTCTGAAGTTAATTATTTGAAAATTGTTTCGTATGCCGATAACACTGCAAGCAATTTGTTCTGTTCTCTTTGTCACAGGGCTGAATATGACAGAAATATTAATCAGAGTGTCATCTGGCAAAAGGCCCAGCATAGAGAAGATCCCAGAAGACAAGCCACCTGAGTGCGAGAAGATGATTGGTATCATGCAGCAATGCTGGCACCAAGACTGCACCCAGCGACTTGCTTTCTCTGGTACCAAATCTCAATTTTGTTTCTGTGTAATGAAGAATGTAATCATGCTGTATTATGTACAGAAGTCTCTGCAGACGATTCCTCCTAGGCTTTGCTGTTCTTGCTTTGTAAGCTTATTTTGAAATTACAATTAGAGAATAACAACAAGTGTCGCATCTTTTATCAACCTCTCGGTTCTACTGTAATTGTACATCCATCAGGTCACCTTTAGTAAAAGATCTAATTAAATTATTTGATGTAGTGGCTGTATTCATGAACGCTCACAACGTGCATTCAAGCGCTTTATTAAACTTGGGCTAATTTTGTTGCAGTGTTGTATAATGAAGTGAATACAATTAGATCTGTAGATCAGATTAAAAAAATTTGTTGCGATTAGCATGGTTGTATTCCCTGCGCTGTGGTTTTATCTTGTACATTATGCAGTGCCCAATTAAGATGCTCCACCATAAAGGCTGAGAGGCTGTCCGTCATTTGCCTGCCAATTACAAATGTTTTTAATTCAAATGGACACGTGATGCATCATCTCCATTTCTCTGTAGACATTGTTTGTGTGACTGAAGTCCTCAGTGACATCCTTAAAATACCTGACACAGATTTACGGAAAGAGAGGAGGGACAGTCTTCCTGTGTTAAAGCCCAATGTAAGTGAATCTTGTAGTGGCCATAAAGTGACAGCAAAACGTTGTTATTGCACTGAAATTAACACATTTATTATGGTTTCTTTTCATTAGGGTTCAAAAAAAGGAGATGAATCTTCAGGCAAGTATTTTAAGTTCCTTGTTGAGTGTTTATTGATGTTTTTGCAAACTTTCTGTAATGTGGCTAGTTCACACTCCCCTGACAAGTGCCAACAAGCAGAAGAAAATATACTGTTGTCATTCACAATTGTTTACCATGAAACTTTTTTAATAATATTAATAATAATATTAACTCTTAATAATATTTGTAGCACAATATACTGTATATGCATGTACTGTAAGCATATATGAAATCACTTGACACATGCTCAAAAATAATTTTTGTTACAATACAATTGTTCACATTAAATTATGGTGCATTAACTAATCTGAAAATTTTAAAAATGTATTAGTAAATGCTAAAATTAACATAAAATAAGATTATTAAATGCTGTAGAAGAATTGTTTATTGTTAGTTGATGTTAACTTGGTAACTAAAGTTACTAACGTTATTTTAAAGTGGGTTTGTTGGGACACTGTGAATGTGACGGTAAACTTTAAAATGCTCGAAATGTTGCTTTAAAATTTAGTTTTTTCTTACTCTTTACAGGAGATTCTAAAAACATTTACTCTTTCCTTGTAAATAAAGACTTTGAGACATTTAGAAAAGTTCTAAATACAGAGCATGTGTCCATGCTCTTCAGAGACAACAATTCTCTCTTGCACCATGCTGTGGCGAGCGGGGACAGAGATAGTGTGCGGATGGTCCTGGATCTGGCGCGCAAGTGAACTCCCAAAGTATAAAAGGCTACACGCCTCTCATCATTGCAGTTCTGCACAAGTTTTATGATATCTGCAGCTTGCTGATTGACCACGGGGCTGACGTCAACCTCGCCGACTGTGACCAGTGGACCGCGCTGCATTTTGCCACCCAGGCTGGAGATGACAGAACCACTCGCCTTTTGTTAGAAAAAAAGGCAAGAGCTGATGCCAAAGAGAAGGACGGCTGGACGCCATTGCACTTAGCTGCTCAGAACGGCCACGAGAACATCGTGAGGATCTTGCTTCCACGTCTGGACGGTGTGGATGAGCAGGAGGGCCAGCTTGGGCGAACGGCACTTCACCTGGCTTGCGTGTATGGCTACATAAATATTGCCAAGCTTCTTCTCGTGAAGGGGGCTGACGTGAATAAAACGGATAACCAGCGGTCCACCTCTTTGCACTTGGCGGCAGACGGGGGCCACTTCAGGGTGGTGCATTTGTTGGTGAAAAGTGGTGCTGATTTAAAAACAGTTGATGGGGGAAGCTACAGTCCCCTTCATTTTGCTGCTCTGAAAGGTTACACGGTAATCTGCAGGCACCTGTTGAGTAAAGGAGCCGACCCTGATGTCAGAACCCATCAGAACTGGACGGCCATGCACCTGGCAGCCCTGAAGGGTCACCACGAGATCGTTCTTGTATTAGAGGAGCACCACGGCTCCATTAACGCCCAAGGGAAGGATGGCTGGACACCTCTGCATCTGGCCTGCCATCATGGTCAGGAACAGGTGGTCACAATGCTGCTAGCAGCTGGTGCCGACCCTAACCTGGCTGAGGATAACAAATGGACACCCCTTCACTTAGCTTGCAACAGTAGCTGCTTCTCTAGTGTGCTACAGCTGATATCCCATCAAGCCAGTGTGAACGCCCAGAATAACAGCCAGTCGACACCGTTGCATTTAGCCGTCCAGCACAACAACATCCCCATTATCAAAGCTCTGCTAATGAATAATGCACAGCGGTGGATGCTGGACTCCAAAGGATGTACTGCCTTAACCTTGGCCCAACGCTGCAACAACACAGAAGCAGCGCTGTTACTGGACAGCCAGTCCATGCGTTGAGCCGTGTTTGGTGACAGATAACTCCACCATTACAGGGAGCGCAGCATTGATTTCTGCTATTGATTTCCACCCTCTGCAAAGCCTGGTCTTATAAACACAGTCAGTGCTGTTCTTGATTTAAATTCAAAGAATTTATCGGCTTTGTCTGGGGTTAGTACAGACCTCAGGTGTGTTCGCAAAATGTAAGTGTCATGAATGAAACTAATTTAATCCTTTCCTTATACTAACTGTATGTGGTAAAATATCTGAATAGCAAAAATGTATCTACTGTAAAGTGTGTTGTGTGTGGTTTTCAGACCTAATCATGTATTTAGTTGCGTTTAATGTATTAATAAATGTACAGCATAAATTCCAGCATTGTCATGTCAAACAATGCATACTGTATACACACGTGGTAATGATGTCATTAATAAGAAATGAAAAGCATTCTTGGAATTCACATGGTGTTTTACCTTCAGTAACCAAGAAAACTAGTTTTACAACATGTTTATCACTGTTTACAGGCTTTCGCTTCTGATTAAAAAAGGAAAACACTTACTGTAACTGTTCTATGTCATTATACCCAAGCAAGACTTTGGGATTTTACTTTTTGAAAGTTGCATATTTTTAGGCTTTATTAATCGTATTTTGTTTTATAAAAGCAGTAAGGTACTCAAGGCTAATGCTTTATCGTGAATATGTCACAAAGTCAACCCTTCATTTGTGACGTATTCACGATAAAGCACAAGTAAGTTCTCTCGTTCTGTACCTTATTGTTTATTTATAATTGGTCTGTTCAAATTTCTTCTCCACCTACATACTGTGAGACAAGCAGAGTCTGAAACCATAAAACGTACCAATACTGTATATTAGCAGGGCCATTCAAGGACAAGAACTAACTGTTGTAGAAAGTCATCTATATTTCTTATCATCGCTGCACTGGTGCTATCCCAAACATCATTAAACAACTGAATGTGAGGTCAATCTACTGTAATCAAGACTGAAATGAAGTTTTGTATTTGACTTTCAGGTACATTAAACATGACACTTCAGTTTATGATAAAAAGTTTGAATTATATTTTTCTTACTCTTTAGTTCATAAATTTCGCTTATTTTGTATTTTGTAAAGTAGGTTTGGTTGGATCTTATTTTCAGAAATGAAAGTGTATTTTAATAGGTTTTCTAGTTGTAATAGAATTCTGAAAACATGCCCCCTGTTATCAGACCCACAGCCTTTCCACTGCAATGCACAGGACACTATCAATACTTCATTAAAATCTGCAAAATAACAAAAGCTGTGACAAGAACATCCACAGCATGACTTGTCTGTTGATGCAATCTTCATTATTATGCTGTAATTTTATAATTAAATTGACTTGTATTCTCTGTTTCTCTGGAGGTTTTCTGTTGCAGAGGACTGTAAAAATATCATGTAAGCCTGATAATGACCTTACATAAGAAACAGAGAAAAAAAAAAAAAAAGACAGTTTTGTTTCAATAAAAGTCTGCTAAAGATTGCTCTACTTTTGTGTATGTTTATACATATTCACAGAGTAAACCGAAGCTGTTTAAACACAGATGAAATGCAGATTTAAAGAGGGTTTCCTGCTGTGTGATTCACACTTGTCATTTATCATTGATTTAATTGAAGTAGATTTAGTGTTTATTTCTTAAGAAGAATTAGTAATAGGACCCTATTTATTATTCAGTTACATTTTTCATTTATATCTGGCCTCAAAAGCTTTCATAATAGCACGGTACAAAATATATCCCCAGGACTACCGTTAATGCTCCGAAGAGCATCATATACGCGGATTAGGTTTAAATCTCCACAGAAAATTTGATAAAAATGGATTTATACACACGACCGCACACCTCGAGAAATGTGGTGAATACAGTGGCATTACTGAGAGATGATTTCAGGGGTAAAGTATGACCAATGATTGCTCTGACTGAGTTTTAGTTTATTACTTTTGGTTCCTTCAGGCGAACACATTAATAGCTTTACTAATAAGTGCTTGTTTCATTTTTTGTGTCGTTTGAACACTGCTGTACTAGAGATTCTTAATTTAGTATCTCTCACTGTCAACACATTGTCTGTTGCCATAACAGACTATTAAAAAAGGTTTCATTCACATTATGATCACCACACTAAGTGCGTGTTAAATTAACAAGTGTATGTTAAAATGTTTTTAAAGAGTCTAGAGTCGTTTAGGGATCAGATTGTTTTCAGGGAAACAAAGACAGTAGTTTTTTCTTTTAACACCTCTGAATGTGTGAAATATGCTATGCTATGAGAAATATGCCATACTTTTACCTTTGACATAAATTGTTGTGAACACTTCTTGTGCCTGAGGGGGTAACTACACTAGCTAGCACTAACATCAACAAATTAACTTGTGCTAAAAGTTTGTTTTGTACTGTGGCCATCTCAAGAAATATATTTATTAGTTGGCTATTAGCAGCAAATAAATTATGGCAGCAACTTATTAAATTGTTAAAAAGGACCTGGCTTGTTTTTTATTATTATTTTATGCAACAGTTTGCTGCATTTCATATCAAATAAAAAAAACTCTCAGAGGCTTCTAAAGAATCTACACTGAACTCTTTTTACCTTTTCCTGGAAGCATAACCCGTAAATCACCTTTTCAGAAATGAATTGGTGACAAAAGGTGCTGATGCAAGCTTCAGTCCAATCTTTTGTGATAGTTTTAATGATAGTTAACTGATTATTCGTCATGTTGATTGAATCCAGTCCAGACCTTGTACGAGATTAATGCGAGCACTGCTGCATATAATTCAAGACCCTACAGACGTGCAAACAGATTAATTTCTTATTTTAACTGGATTTTTTTTTACTTTCATTCGTTTAACATTGACATTTGACAGAATGAGGTTATTGTAGTATGACATTTCAGGACCCAATGACTATGCTCCAAAATGAAAGTTTCATGAGTTTAACTCAAGCCAGTGCTACTCGCTGTATTCATTAGACTACATTATTAAATCACATTGTTTTATCTCAATTGTTTTTATATTCTCCCACTTTTTCCACCTGTTAGATCTTAACTCAGATTACTTCTTATCACCTCAAACTGAACCTTGACAAGACTATTCAGTCTCTCTTCATCTTGGCTGAAGGTCACATTGTCCCCTACTGATGTATAAAATAACAAAGTAGTTTCCCTACACAAAGAATTGGCCTTCACTTATCACACAGCACCTGTCTGGTCCTGTATTCTGCTTAAAAGAAAACCATAGAATTCTTTAGCTTTGTATCACTTACGTTTTCGTTCAGATATTATATTATTTGATTAGATTCATAACTCTGCACAGGTGTTCTTGTATACTAGTGTATGCAAAATGCAAGTGTTTCCTTGTTGCCTGAATTCCTTAAACTCTAGCAATTTTTTTATTCTGGTCTGTCCATCATCTGCTTATATCTGCCAGAATCACAATACTGTTTTTGACATTCATTGCATTTTTAAGGCTGCTAGTTTTCTGCCAAATGTCTTTTGGGCTTTTAGATTTGAAGCGATGTCGAATTTGTTTCACGAAATAAATACCCATTATCAATGGAGATGCGCTTTCCACAGATGATTTATCTAGAGTGAAAATTCTGTCTTCCTTATGTTGCTTGACTTTTATCATATGAAAACACAAAAAAGTTATTATTAAAATGTCAGCTTTTTCATTCAACAAGAATGTATGGTGATCACTGGCTGTGAGGCCCAGATTAAATTTTAATTGCTGTTTTAACAAAGAAATTATATGTTAGAAAAGAATTAGTACTATTAGTCTTTTTCTGATACTGTACCACTTGAGGATGACACGTTATGACTAAATGCTTAAAATGACTATACAGTAGACTTATCTGTAGAAATCAGTGAACTGAAAATCTTTATCACTCAACTCTGACCAATCAAACTGAGAACTTCCTTTTTATAAAGAACTGTATACAATAAGTTTTATAACCCTTGTTGGGCTCTTAACCTCAATTTGCCTTTTAATCAATTCTATCCAGTTTCATTTAAAGAAAAATTGCATCAGTGAGAAAATGTTTCCTAATAACGTGAAACTGATTGGTGTCTTACTGCTCAATGAAATATCTGTAACATTCTTTGGTTAAAATCCCTTAATGATCATGTAAAGCAACATCTTTTTTACCCTGTCAAAAAAACCTGTTTCCCCAGCGCTCTGATATATGAGCTACTGCTGGACAGCAAAGCGGCACAGTCCAAAACAGAAGAGTTAGAGGAAATTTATTAATGAATTTGAGCTCATATGAAGTATTAATAAAGTTTTGCATAATTTGTCAGTTTTTCACGTTTCTCATCAGAAATATCACCACTGATCTTAAAAATGTATGTGAGAGTAATTTCTTTATTTCTGTCAGAAGTACACAGCATTCATGTAAAAATCTAACTCATAGTCATAATGACACACGCACAAACAACGCGGGCGTTTACAGCGTTTCCCGCGTTGCATACATCAGACGCCCTCAGCTGCGTCAAGATGCGTGAAACGTACATCACACCGGACGCGCACGTTTCAAGTTCAGAGTGGACTTCCGATTCAAGATGAACAGGTTTAAACATTATTTTTTATTAGCCAATATGTGTTTTTAGAACATTAATCAGTTCCTCAATCAGTTCTTCAACTCCTAACAGAGTAAATGACGACACAAACAGCTCATAACAAACTAGCTGCGTGCTTTTCTGAGCGGGCGGACGCGACAGAAAACTAAGTAATGCAAAAAGTGAAACTACGTCCCCTTCAGACCAAAATGGCTTCGCAGTGAGCGGGAGTAAAGTGATAGGAAAGCCTCGTTCAATGCTATTTCCTCAAATAATTACATAATTGTGTAGACAAATTGCTTCTATTTGCTATTGCTGACAGCATTGCCCTGTTAAATGAATCGGCGGTGTGAGGTTTGGCTGTGCGGGGTGTGCAGTATGGTCCAGCGAGCTGCAGGAGCCGTCTTATTAACACATCAGCAAAACAAACACAGCACCTGCTGGTGGCTCAGCTGGTCCGGCTTAATTCTCTTATAGTTGGGCTCATAGGAGGAGGGGTAACCAATGCCAAGCAAGTGATTATAGTCTCTCTCTCTCTCTCTCTCTCTCTCTCTCTCCATTTTAGTTTAAAAAAGATACTGATGAAGTCCAAAACATCCGTATGCTTAGTGAATTAAATGATTACATGCAAATGCCACACTGGCTCCAGCTGTTTCAGAGCATCATAAACTGCACCTTTCCTATATCGTTATGTTCTGTCACATCTCCAGAATGAATAAATATTCAACCCTCCCGACCCTCCTTCAGGTTCGTTAAGTGCCCACGGCAATCACGAGCTGTTAAAACCTGCGCGTCTAATGATGCAACCTGTCGTTGCGTTCGTTCGTCAGTTGACTCGTAGGAAAAATAGCTTTGATTGCAACGTGTCAAAGGAGCAGTTTAGTTAATTGGAAAATGTCCAGATCCATGACAGCTGTTTCACGGAATGCAGTGCATCCCAGTCAGGAATATTTGATGCAATTTACCGAGCTGCTCTCAGTTGTTAGTGTTCATTCTAATGAGTGATTTACTCAGGTAACAGAGTTTGAATAGATGAAACAAAGTTTTAAATGAATATGTGGCTATTGCTTTTATCTTTCCGTCAAGTTTACTTTGCATTAGTGCATTCGTTTTATTGTTTCAAAAAGATTCAACATTTACAAACATTTGTATTTGTTTCACATCTGCCAGAATTTCTGATTGCAGTGCAGAGATGTGGTGAAAAGGGTTAGATTGTGGCAGATATCTTTTATTTACAAATGTGAAATGAATTGGTGGTCCCCCACACATCCCGAGCTGTGAAGGTCAAGTGCATTACCGATCTAATCTTAAGGCATGTCTCTCTGAGCGGCCCTGAAAATTCTGACAGTGATCTGTGCTTCACAATCAACACAGACAGATGATTTATAATGTGTACCTTCACAAAATGTTGTTTATTTAATTTCTGAAGCATCTATTATTGATGTTATAAGATGTGAATGTGAATTAGAGTTTTTAATGGAAGATTTTAGAAATTCATGTTTTATCAACTTTTAACTTAAAATAATAAAAATTTAATCTTTAACAATAAATGTATTTAAATCATAAAATAATGTAAATAGAAACTTTTGGACCCCATTCAGACAGAAGATTTATATATTGTTATTGTTTATAATATATTGTTTATTTCTGATGCATGTATTATTAATGTTATAAAATAAGAAAAAAAACATGTATTTTTTTTATACAATATTGCAGAATTTCAACTTTTCACTCAATTTATTATGCAGGTATTTTATTTTTAATGAAAGTAATAAAACAATGCAAATAGAAGCTTTTCACTAGTGTTTCACAGATGATGATAATGTGACTCAGTACTTTCACAAATTTGATAAAATAATATAAAACGTCAATTACAGCTTTTAATACAAGACTGCAGACTTTTTTTATCAACTTTTCACTTTTATTTTTTCACACAATTATTATGCAGGTAATTTCATTTTTTTATGAAAAATGTTGTTTAATAATAAAATAGTGCAAAAGGAAGTTTGGCATAAGAGTTCTTAAACTTTTGCACCTCAAGGTACATTATGTGTGTTGCAGTCTGTCATGTAACTGTAGTGTATTACTGTAGTGTTGTTTGTAGTGTGAATCTTTGTGTTGTAGTTTGCAGATAGATATTTCCAACGAACAGCAGTGGGTTGAATCACCAGCTGTGTCTTTCTGCAGATGGTTGCCATGGGGCTAATGTTATTGTGTTGTCCCTAGAACATGCATGCAGATCAAGATCTGTGCCACATCAATTATAGTAACCCCCAGGCCAAAGACTGACTTTGTTTCATGGTTCCAGTAAGCTTTTACTTGCATGAAGTTTACAGAACAACACAGATCTGGAAAGTAAACATGGCTACGCTTTGTTGTTACTTTGATAGGTCAATACAGCAACGGCCAGTGCACAATTACTTTATTCATAAGCTTACATCATTGTGCGACATACATCTCATGAGAACATAACATGCATTACAATGCAACGGCAGACCCATCACATTCAATGTGTGTCATATAAAGCATGAAAAGCTACATATTCATATAAACAGTAATAAATAGTAAAAATTAACCTCAAATGAAAAGTACACAGTCGTTTTACTGACGATGCTTTATCACACGCTTGGGTGACATTTTCCACAGTCAACTCCTCAGGGACGTAAGCAGGTTGTTGTTTCCCTCCTCTTTCACTCCCTCAAGTATTTTGTTTACTTCCTCAAGGCCAAAACAGTGAAACAAACTGGTCGGAAAGGTTGACAAACAATGGTCAAGGCTATTCTGTTTGCAAGTCTCAGCATCAGAAATAGTTTTTTTTTGTTTCTCAGTTGTTATTCGAAATGCATGTTGTTGCAAATGTAAAACATGTGCTTTTATATTGGTACAGAAATGACAGCAGATTACAGTTAGATTTTACTGAATGTATTATTTTGTAACGATTCTACCTGCAGTTAGTGAACATCTGACAAACACTTGGAACATAAAGGTGCAGACATTACTGGCAAGTTTTTCAACAGAAAAAATACAACTCCCATGCAATGCATGGTCTATCATTTACTACCAAAAGCCACCGTATGTGACTGCCATAATTTAAAATGTTTTTTCATATAAGCAAAGATAAGCGAAGACACTGCTTGAAGTTGTATTTTAAAGAAATGTCTGAGCAAATGTGACCCTGTCTGTGAAATCCAGACTAAAGCTTCATAATCGAAGTATGAGATCACAACCATTAAAGTAGTCAAAACCATACAAATGATGAAAATAGGTAATGTGTTTATCGCTGTAAATGATAGATTAAATGATCGAGTTCAAGATACAGTACTCACATTTTCATTGTTAATATGGTAAATACTGAAAATAATGATTTTATTGAAAATGATTTTATTGATTTTATAAAACAATAATTTCATTGACACACCTTATAATTTTGCACAAAAATACTGAAATATCATTACTCAGTCAATATTAAAAATATCAAGGTTATATTTTCACAGAATGTTCTTTACATCATGTAGGATGATTTAATGTAGAAAGCAGTAAAGCACAAAAAATGGCTTTAGCTGGGTTTTCACAGACTGGGTGCCGCATAGAGTTAATTTCCCACCGGGTTTTATGTGTTTTTATATATGTTTTCTTTCCTTTTATATAGGTTTTCTTTACTTTTGTGCAATATGATCTCAAAACAAAACTTTTAACAAACAAACAATTTATATACAGTCCTTTAGCCAAGGTACGATTCCAACGGAATGTAACAGACGTTGCCACTAGACCGCAATCCACCTGGGATTCATTACATACAGAGATTTACAGTCCGCCCACTGTTTATGAGGTATGGTGTCCTTCCCTTCTGCTCCTCTGGAGTGAGTTCCCGCTCAACAGTGAAGAATTTTAATAAAAGCTTTGCGAAACTCAATGTTGAACGTAGTGTATATGATTGGATTAACGGCGCTGTTCACGTAGCCCAACCACGTAAAGGCAGTGTAGAGTTCAGGAGGGACCTGACAGTATGTGTTCACAATGTGTGTGATGAAGAATGGCAGCCAGCAAATGATGAATACACCTGAAAATAATGCAGACAGAAGTGAGGTGAAGTGAACTTGCATCACTTGTCAAAACAAACAACAGTCTGAGGGGTCTGAATCTTTTTGACAGTACTTCAAGACAAACTGCACTTTGGGGTTGAAAACTTACTGAACATTAAAAACTAAAACATTTTCTCCTGGGGAGTTTTTAATATCAAATAATATTGTCTAGCTCTGGAAACATGTATATTTAAACAAAAAAGCAACAACTAAAGGTCTCTTTGCACATTATTTTTTGATTATATAGATGAATATATTATATATTATTTTAACGTATTGTAGAATAAAATACACACTTTAGCTTTAAGCTACCGCAAAAACATTATGTCTACGCTTACCAAGGACAATAGCTAACATCTGAGTAGCTTTCTTCTCCTTCTGCTGGGAAATTTTGCGTTTGTTAAAACTCTTCACTGATGTCTGCGTTTTGCCGCTGGGTGAGACCTGGATCTCAAACGCTTTGCCCACTTTTGCAATATTGCTAGTGTTTCCATTTCTTTCGGGTTTAACACCAGCTTCAGGCAATGTGGGTGATATGTCAGTCTCTCTTAGGTTTGTGTTAACCAGCCTGCTGTGTTCTTGATTCGAACCAGACTGATCCTGCTTCCTCTGTCTCTGTGGATTTAAGTTAGTGATTTCTTCCATTTGGATGTCGTCCGCTTTGTTTACCACCTCCTTTATGAAGATCTGCCAACAGAAATGTGTTTTAGGCTAAATGTAATTCTGAAGAGGACATTATCATGCCTCATGATGACAGTATACAGCACTTCTTTTTTTTAACTTGACAGTTCTCCTGTGTATGGTTTTTAGTCAATATAACTTCAAAGATAATGCTAATGCAACGAAGACAGAGTAACATATAACATTTTACGACACACTATAATTTCTAAACTCTCATTCGTAGTCATAGCTACGGGTGGATAAGGTGTTAGAAGCTTAAAATTTACCACATTTTTGTTGTTCACAGGAAAGTTTCCACTGGACTTGACAATCACAGTGCACAGTTTCACATCATCAGGGTGGGTGCATTTCTGAAAAACACAAGGGACAAAAAACAGATTGCTGTCTGTGACATATTTGGACCACAAGCGAATTAGACGTTCCATTGTTGACAATCCTGGTTCGATTTGAGCCACATCTTGCAGCAAGGTTGGTAACTCTATTCTGTTATGCTGATGTGTTTTGTAAATGTCAGGTAATGGTTACAGATATTATGTCACAGGAGGTTTGTAAATCCTTTGTACCATAAATGACCTGCTTCCACTCTGCAAAACCCAAAGAAACACTTTGCAAGATCGATTTAGATCTAAATCCACACAAGCTTAGAATTCTGAAAGTAACACACTTGATATACAGTATGAAACGATAGGAAAGTTTTGTACTTCGAAATGAAAGCTCTCCTGAAATAAACAAGATGTTGATCTAAAGCCTCTTTCTGCATCAGAATGCTGTGGAGGAGACAGCAGACTTGCTGATAGGAGATGTGATGTTTACTTTTGCTGTCAGAACATAGTATCAGAGCTCCCTAACCACAAATGGCTCTCTATAATGCACTGATGCCCTTGCAGAGGCTTGGGGTGGGTAGATAAGCTATCAGTTTCTTTGAATAATGGTATATTGAATTTATTCTGGAGCAGCATATGTGCTTTGGTGAAGCCTGCATGTGTCTGCACTGTTTAAAACATTGCAGCGACTAACAATGCATTATAATAACAAAGAGATATGAAGCAGCAGCCATTTCCTGCACGCCGCACATTGATTTATTGTATGACCGGGAAATCAATACGGGAAAAAAGAAAAGGTCACTTTAGATATACTATGATTGCAGATGCTGGACAGCTGATGTGTAGCTTCTGTTCTAGGAAACGGGTGCGAAATGAAGGGTGTGAGCAATGCAGATGTCAAAACACAGATGGGTTAGATCAAGAAAACTTGGCGGATCAGTGGCGGACTGGGACAGTAAATCAGGCCGGGAATTTGACTCCACCCCAGGACACTCTGTTGCTGCAGTCACCACCACCCAATTCAGCACTAGTGCTACTGTTGCTTCCTTCGTCACCTTCAAAATAAATAAATAAACATTGTAGATGAGGCTACATATTTGTAGGCTAGAAATGGAAAATCAAAATTTCTGGTCAAATTTGGCACAAAAAAATATTGTATTCCCAAATGTAAAACAGTGTGCTAGTCTATCATTAAGATGCTCTTTTAAAACTTCTATCATTATATATATTTGTAATAATTTTTTAGAATAGATTTGACCTATTGTAAATCGCTTTGGATGAAAGCGTCCGTCTGCCAAATGATTACGTAAATATAATGTAAATGTAATTCTGACCGACCTGCTCCCTTACTGGCAAACATGGCTGGGATTTTGCAGCAACTTTCTGCGTCTGTGGCCAGGGCTTTTCTCCTTTTCATACGTTCTCTCTCTGCTCCTCCTTTGCGTTTACGCTCCATTTTTTGCACGATTTTCTATGATAAAGCCTGCCTCTGGATATAGCCAATTAGGCAGTGCTTCGCTGATGTTGGGTCATGTGGTGGTTTCATTTTCACTCCGCGATCGCCTGATTCGTAGATTCATAAGTCCGTCAATTAATTCGCAGTTGCATACCAGCATATTGCACATCAGCCTGATCGACTGCACAGCGGCAGCCGGCAGGCCAGAATGACCATCAGGCCACCGGGAAATGTCCCGGTGCTCCCGATGGCCAGTCCGCCCCTGCTGGTAATACCTTAATGAAATATGTACTCATAGTGGACATAGCAGTTATGTGCAAGCATAATTTAGCAATAATGTTTTTAAGGTTGCAATCTGTAATTTTATTTGGTTACAAATAAACAATAATCTGTTTTGAGCAAGTACATAAACAATCAGTGTTCAAAACTGTCTTCTTACCTTCTGCAATGGTAAGATTGTAATAATTCTAATTTACAATTTTTGCTGTCTGGTATGATTTCATGGAAAATGCATGTTGTTGTCAAACCCACATAAAGAAAAATGTTGTGTTTCAAAACCGTTTTTTAAAAAGAAAATGCTAATTTACGATTTATCCTTCATTAGACTTACTTTTAGAATTCATTAATACAAATATAAAAATGCAGATGAATGCATAATGAACTCACATCAGAGCTTTGTCATTTTCTGTTATTTATCTCATAGCACCGGTACATCATGTAACATCTGTCTTCATGTACTACGTTAATTAAGTAATCCATTAAATTGACACCTAATACGTCAAAGTTATCTGAGGCAAAATATCAAGGATTTACGGTAAACATCAGCAGAATACATCAACAATCTCTGCTATATTTCATCAGTCTGTTCAGAACTACCCACCTGTTCATTACTGGTATTCTGTTATATATCAGATGGGAATAACTTTGCTATGGGACTGACAGTGCTGATGAATTACAACAGAATTTATCAGCACTGCAGTTTTTTAACAATCTCAATCCATTAAACTCAACTGTTGAGCCAGAAATGGTGAGCTGTAACAGTACCTTAATAGTGGAGCTCATGTCCATGTCTGTAACCGGGAAGGTGCGCTTGGTGTTCACCCGTTTCCGCCGCTTACGCAGTACAACGTAGATCTGTACGTACACTAGTAGAGTAATGATGAAGGGTACGTAGAAGGAAACTATGGAAGAGTACACTACAAAGGCAGGGTTGGCAATCACACACAGGGCATCATCATGGGTGACTGAAATATATAAACACAGTGACACCAACCTTAGTGCAATCTATTTACACAGTAAATAAAACGTACACATATTTGTCCCAATAACAACAAATAGCAAATATTGGCATGCTTGCGATACTATGTCAGAAGATACTTCAAGTAAATATTTTAAGACATAGAGATTCATTTGGGAACCACTGATGTGGGCTATATAAAGCAGTTTATTGACTACCGCTGTGATATTGTATCTAGAGACTAAGCCCAAAGGTCTCAGTGTGGCACAAGACATAAAACTTCTCAGCAGTCAAGCATCCTGCAATAGAAACTGTCTACATGTCCATGACCCCCTCCTCTCACCATGGGCATTCAGACAGAAAAATGTTGATGAAATTACTTAGCCTTATAGCCTTTAAAATGAATTGATATACCCACCTTAATTGTATCTGCCTTTAACATGTTTTCATCCAACATAATGACATTTATACCCAGTAAATTCTGCTTTTGTATGTGAAAGATCATTTCAAGGACATACAAGTTTATACAGCATATACCTTGTGCCTTTTATTCATATTATAATAAAAACATTTTAAAAATGTAAAATAATTTTTAAAATTTAAAATTTTCATATTTATTCTAAATCATATATATATATTACATAATCATATATATCATGCTTTATCATAAATTGGTGTGGTGTTATAAATATGCAGTCCAAAAATAATATTTATATTTACCAGTATTATTATTAAGTCCAAAGAGTAGTGGACATGATATAGCAAAAGACAGAATCCACACTACAGAGATCATAACCGTGACCCTTCTTTTGGAGCTGTAGCGTGTGTTGTATAACATTGGCATGGCCACGGCTGTATACCTATGAGAGATAACAAACAGAATGGATTTATTGTTATCTTACAGCTCTCTGTATCACCTGTTTCATATTCCCTCATACTGCACATGACTTGTGATGTATCACACTGCATACTGGTTTCTCATCACACATCCCATATCACAGTATCTTCCAGTAACTGTTGTGAGACTAACAGGTCAAGGGCTTAAGGCGTGGCTGGTTGACATGGTCCATTAGTCCCGGCTGGAAGATGTTCTAACTACACAATCTGGTAACAAAAATTACTCCTAGAACAGCCACTTCAAAGTGCCAGTGTAGCTTGATATTAATACGAATTTTTCAAGAAGCCTTTTAACAATATTTTATTATTTAAATATTTTGATATTTATGTAGACATATATTTTAAAAACTTCACAAATTAGATCATCATTAATTACTACAGCATTTATGATTGGCTGTAGTTCTGTCATTCTGAATCCTGTCATTATTTATTCACCCTCATGAATTTCAAAACAAATCTATATGATTTTGAAAAATGTCTGATGGTTTTGTGTCTATACAGTGAAGGTCAATGGGGGCCAATGTTGTTGTGTTTTGCAGAAAAAAGAAAGTCACACTTCTTTAGAATGACATGATAAGGGCAAATAAATGATGAATGAGTTTTCATTTTGGGGTGAAGTATCCCTTAAATATACCTTCTTAACACAGACATCAACAATCTGAATAGTATAAGCAGCAACTCGCATGACTTTTCAACAAGCTCTCCAGCAGAACCGTGTTACTTCAGGTGTGCAGCTATTACTCCCTCCTTTGTGCCAAACAACCGAATAACATCTTGGTCAGCATTACATGTTCTTGTAATTGCAGTGCAGAAACACATACCTGTCAATACTGATGGCACACAGATTGAGTATGCTCGCTGTACACATCATCACGTCCAGGGTGACAAAGATGTCACAATGGATTGTGCTGAACCGCCATTCTCCCACCACCTGGGAGTACAGACATAGATAACTAAAAGCTCTTCCAATTATACACTATGCACCTGAATACATTGCATACTAGGATTCATTTTTACTCTGGGAAGCAATCCACAATATTCATATTTATAGATTATAAAAGTCCATGGCTTTTCTCACTTGGACTGGATTCGCAGCAGTTTCAGTCACTCGGTAATAATGTTTTAACCAATAAACTATTGGCAATCGCTCTGGTTTATGTGATAAAACTGGCAGAGAAGCAATATAGCATAGGTCAGCCGCGTCCACAGTTTGCAGCTTCAGAGTTGGCTGGCAGAGTTCTCAGAGGTACCTCTGATTAATGTGTGTCCTCAGGCAAGCTGAGGGCCTGAGATACCTCTTGATGGGCTACGGTCTCTGCCTCTGGAGTTTGCATCACTGTCATTGATTAAAGAATTATTTGACACCTCTAATGAAAGTAGCTGGGACTTGCCGGAATCGGTTCATCACCATATCCCCTAACTCAGATGAAATGAGTGTCTCTACCACCAATCACGTACAGAGAGGGTCACACAACAAGCATGGAGTGTGAGGAGAAATATAAACCTTGTCAAATTGCTTTGCATAATAAGCAGTTAATCTAAAGCACTTTATTTGATTGACAATGACTTCTCATTACAGCACAATTAAGTTAAATTCATGACTCATGTTTTAACGTACCCTCAAGATTTCTAAAAGTTGTTTACGAAAAGCAGGCGTCTCCTGGAGTGACAGCTAATATACGCTCATAATAATGATACTGAGGACGTTCATATTGTGCTGCGCAGGCAGCAATTTCTTCTAATTTAGCTAATAAATAGACTCGTTCTCGGTGCAATAAAATGACAAATTTTATTTTTAACCATCTCGCAGCAGTTCTCTGTATCGCCCCAGCAGCTCTGTTCAAGTGTAAAAAATAATTTAATCTAAATAAATGATGACTTAAACTATTGACTGAGACTGCAGTTGCTCTGTGCTGACCTTTAGGGAAAACAACACGGAAATCGCAAATCTAATTTAATATGGGGTGATATAATAATGGAAAATACTTTAAATTGGATGTGCTCTGTTGTTTACGGCTCAGCCTAAATTCAATTATTAACCTGGTTGCATTAGTGTCAACAGAACCAGAGATCTGAAGGTACATTTCAGCCAATGGATTTTGCTTGCAATTTGATAGCTTTGGAAATACATATGGGTCAATGACATACAAGGACGGCTTCTGTTATACAAATCATGGGTAAAAATAACCATATCTGGAGCTATGATATTGCTAGAATTAGATGGCTACTCCAAATTGATTGGCTACTGTAGAATGATGTTTAAGACAGTGGTTGCTAAAGCCCTTTATAGTTTAGTTTGAGCACTGATTGTTACCAAAATCAAACTCCATAAAATCTAATTTAATAATCCATCCTTGCATTATTAGATTGGACAAGCTCTTTTTTATAAGTAAAACCTTTTCAAGCATTGCAAATGTATCTTCATAGGAAGATTTTGATCTTGAACGTACCTCGAGGTAAACCACCCATGGCATTACAAGTGTTGCCACGAGCAGATCAGCCACGGCCAGGCTGACGATCAGGTAGTTGGTGGTGGTCTGCAGGGCTTTCTCCCTGGAGACGGCCATGCACACCAGTACGTTGCCAAAGACGATGACGAAAATGAGAAGCGTGAGAAGCATGGCGTAATAATTATACTGGTGCCTCCCCCCTTGTCCCGTGGCATTGAAATACTGCGATACATTCTCAAAGAAGCTCTCATTGTAGGCATACTGCGTGAAGAGGTCCATCAGATGAAGAAGCAGGGACCCTAAAACCCAAACAAAAGTTTTTAAATATTTTCTGTACATGGGGATGTTTTATCACGTACACCTTTTTTGAAATCTATTCTATTGGATCTTCTATTGGAACACCTGAGTATAGAAATGCTGTGTAAAGTCTGTTGGTTATTTGTGGAAGATCGTTCACACGGCTGTCCTGAAAAGCCTGTGTTTGAACTCTAGATGTGACTTGACTAACTAGGACAGAAGTCTCCTCCCTACTGTTCTCCCTTGTACAACGTCCAAGAAAACAGACAGAAACATAAGCAACATCAGCTAAATAACATGTAGATGCGTTTCACAAAATATCACAACAAAAGAGCTCATAGTTCATACTGTCTCTGCAAATTAGAAGAAGGAAACTGCACGGTGAGCAGTTGTTATTCATTGCATATATCAACGTGTAAGATTTAGCAAATTTTGCAACATTCGACTGAGCTCGGCACAAGCTTTATTATAGGCATAATGAGCAAATGGATGTGCATTGGATGACAAATGGAGCCATTGTGGGCATCTAAATGATATCAGATTCGGAACAGAGATCAACTTGTCTAAGTTATTGTATATGTCAAGAAAATGTTTAATTATTTCTTATGGATTTAAAATGGAAGAAACAGTTACAGTTCGTCTAAACTGATAGTGTGGAAACCAGTGAAAGTGACAAGAATGCTTGAACCTTGCCGCACCCCAGACGTAACATCAATCTGGTCTCAGCAGTGTCTCAGTTGACAATAGTACCATGTAGATAAAAAAAAACATGTTACAAAGCAGAACTGCAAAAGCAATATGTCAACACTTAAAGCTTTCAATATGACTGTAAAAATGAAATTTGCTGAACACATATCCACCAACATTATAAATGTAACCAGCTCTTGTCTAAATGCACATCTACTGAACCTTTATTGTTTTTTTACACATTATTTCCTCTCTTTAGCCTCTCAGTGTCAGGTGTGATCATAAAAGCTGTCTCAAGAGTTTAAAGTACCTGCAGGGGATGAAACATCACAGCTGAACTACATAAGCATTTTCAGTCAGACAGGCTTATCAAACACTCATTTCGTCTGTGATTCTGTTTGTTTGGTTTATAATTGGATTTTAAAGGGCCATTTAGGATGTGTGTTTATCTTCCAGCATAAAATCACAAAGTAATCAAAGGTCTTACATCATGCGCACTCGTCCCTACAAAACAATTATTGTTTATTCAAGCTGAACGATGTTTTTTGTTTAAAAATTAAACCAAACTTAAAGAGAAAATTAATTATGGATTGCAGTCGTTGTTTTATAGTTAATTTTAAAGGGTTAATGTGTTTTATACAAAGTTTTATTATTGATTTAATTATTGAAGCAGTTCAGTGACGGACAATCGCAATATCTACAATAAGGCATGGGTTCAAACCCTATTTCCATTAGCGCTCTCTCTCTCTCTCTCTCTCTCTCTCTCTCTCTCTCTCGAACACACACACCTAAAGGAAAAGCTTGGTTAACGCAACATCTGGAATACTGAAAAGCAGCAGTAGTAACGCTAACAGTCGTTTGCAACCAGTGATTTTCCTCAGGCATTGGTGAAAAGTTTGTCTAGTAGTGTCCATTTACTGTTACTCTCTTTCTAATGATCAAAGAGCAATGACTGCAGTTCACAAACAAGTAAAATTGCCGTACTTTACCTTCAAACCGCAACTTTCATCCAAAGAGCGGAAGTATCCTGTTTCTTATATGTTAAATCCACTCTTCTCCATCGGACACACATGTCCATCAATGCAAGTGTAACTGTATTCCTCTTCTCTCTGATTTACGTCTCCGGTGGATGCAACCACTGTAAACGAACAAACAGACCTACTTCCACAAAGACATTTCATTTTTCTTCATTACAATTAGGCGAACATATACATTTGTTTTCCTGCTTTTGTGAAAGTGTTAAACTACAGTTTACAGAGACACGCATATCCAGTTCGGTCCAAAGCGGAGTGTGCGCCATGCGCGTGTGAGCGCAGCATCTGAGCGCGCGCTTTACGCACGCTGTAACCTTCAGCAGCATCAACTGAGGGAGCGTCTCACACTCTCCAACACAGATTGAGAAGGTGGGAAAACGAGGCGGGGCTGTTACATAAACACTAGTGAAAATAAAATACAGGTTTTTAGCACAATCTCATTTAATTTGAGAAACTCAATTCAACAACAAACTGTAACTCTATATTTACTGTACAGTATATATCAATGGAATCTACAATGGGGGCAGGGGCTAGTTGTCACACTTTTTTCAGAGGTTTGTCAATAAATGAAGTGAGGAGTATTTTATACACACAATATACAAAATAACTTCTTACAACTGCAGGCTTAATTTCAAAATACTTGTAAATGTTACCTTCTGACTCAAAACTGACAGTTTTTTGATCTACAGTATCTTTATATTTCTTACTTGCTTTATGTCCATTATGATTTATATAATATATTTTATATTCATCTCTTTAAATTGCTACTATCTGTCATCCAGGACTCTATGAATAGGACTCTAAATTACCCGCTCTGATTTGTACTCACAGCTGTTAGGTGATACATTTTCGAAAACTAGATTACATGACACATTACTGCCAGATATGAGCAAACATCACTGGTACCCTCAGTAGATTAGTTTTACGTCTTGTCTTGGGGACAAGGATTGAATTAGATGCCCTCAAATGTTCTTTAAGGCTCTGTGGCATAAAAACAGAGCACCCACCTCCCTCCAGGTGTGAGAGAGAAACAAAACACTGATTCGAGGACTGAGTGCCTGAGCTTTATACATGGTGGTGTGTGTGGTTCCAGTGTGTCATGTGGACACATTAATGCACACTTAACCAACTGGGGAAAAATGACGTTTTTACTACATATACTACATATGAGGAGTTCAGATGCAAAATCCTAGTAGTATACATTACTCAAATAATTTAGCTTCAAAATCTGAAATTTGTAGGCAAAACCCATTGAACACCTGATAAAGAAATGCTCATTTAAGAGAAAAGAAGACTGATGAATTTAGAGGGTTTTGCATCTGAACTCTTCATATATATAAGGCTACTGTATAGCCTAAATGTAAAACAGAAAAGTATAGTCATACTCTGCTAAAATATTGGCAATAAAGTTAGTCAGCTGGAATTTCAGTTTAAAGCAGATGATGTGTGGAAGTTACGACTCGGGGCTGAATAAAATATGAATGTGTGATTTCTACCACAGCATTTTGGCAGATTTTTTAGGCATTTAAAGTTAAAAACCTGAGGGTTGCACATACTCCCTTTTTTTGTACTGTATATACTGTAAGCATGCCTCTAATGTATTACTGGTGTGACATAGAAGGATAAGATGTAAGGTACGATATGGACAAAGGAAAAAACTCTGTTTCCCTAAAAACAGGCAGCAACAAATTCCCTTTGGTTTTTATTATTTCTTAAATACATTGACTTTAGGCACAGTTAGAAACACCACACTATAGTAACCACACACTATAGAGTAAGCTACCGTGAACTATTTAGAAGTGGCTTACAGCTTTCCAATTGAAAAGTTCTGTGCGCAAATAGCCTGGTGCAAAATGTAAGCGTCAGCATACATCTGAAAATCTAACTCAAAAGTGACTTTTGGCCTCTTGGCTGGTGACATGCAAATTTCTTTAGAGTGATTCAGGTGAAGGTGATTTGGAAGTCTGCAAAAGCATTGAAATAAATAGAGAAGAATCTTACTTTGATTGGCTTGCTTGGAACGATATGCATAAATTCATGTAAATATAAGGAAGTTCTCCATGAGACCAGAGCTTTGTCAGAGGTTTGTGCGTAAATTAGGTGAGAAGTATTTTGTTAAAGATAGAAAAGTGACTTGCTACAGCTGGGAATTTATTTAAAGAAACTAACATCAATCTTATCTATGAAAAACACTATGAGATTTAATGAGATGTATGTTTTTAGGTGGCTTAATGTATTTAAAGAAGGTGTGCAGAGTGCACCTCGTAAGCATTTAACACTGAATTCAAAAGTCATTTTTAAAGGTCAGCTTGTTTAAAAACTTTACAATGGATTTTTTGTAGCGTCACAAATAGGAAATGCCATCCCACAACGATGATAAATCACCGTGCACAACACAGATCTGCAAAACTTTCAGAGACTAATGTCCTTAAAGTAGTGAGGGACGGCCTTACATTAGCTATAACGACTTACCCTGACGCCTCGGGAGAATACAGTACAGCTCGATCATGGGAACGTTTCCTACACTTTAGGAGCTACATAATAACAATGAAATTTCTCTATTTAAATGACTGACCCTGGGCTCCAGCAAATCATGGGAGAGAGAGAGAGAGAGAGCCACAGGGCTACTATTATAACACAAGTCAGACTGAGTGGCCTCTATTAACACCTGCTGATGAGCATGCTTATACAGAATGCAAAACAAACTTCAATGGCAACCAGTCCGAAAATGCGATTTTAAACTTTCTATCGAATTTGATGCGCTATTGACAGCCGGCAAGTGCTATGAAAAGACTTTAATATGCAGCCTTGTTGATGCTGCAGGTTCAGGAAAAGTGGGTTGAAAAGCTGTGGGAAGAAAGTCTGGCTGCGTGAGGCTGTAGTTCTCAGAAGAACAGATGGTGGAGGAAGAATAAAGTCTTTTTCTGACTCGGTGAATGTGAAGGGTGACAATGGCACATCCATAACTCGAGAGCAGTCTGTCTGGCAAGATGTGATGAGCTTTTGGCCGAACACGCCAGGACATCTATGAGAAAGAAGCACGACTGCTTTCTATCGCCTGCCTTTGACCAAAGTCTCCTTCTCTCCATCTGCGAATGAAATTTAAAGCATTATGTTGTCTAATCGATTCTGTACCTAACTATTTACCCTGTGGGAAAAAAATCACAAATAATTTCTCAATCGTCTCTTTTAGGTGCCAACACGGTTTAAATGGAGAGCATATTGAAACTTGCCTTTTCTCCACATAACCCCAGTTACCTCACATTAGTTTCTAAGGTCTCCCACAGCCAAGATTTAATTACAACATCAGTTTATCAACAAAATGACAAAAACAATACTTTTAAGACGATACACTTAAAAATCACACCATATTTATTCTGTTAGGCTGGAATAATTGATCATCAGCCATCACTCAAGGTTGACATCTGTCAATTCTCAGTATTTAGCTAAACAGGAGGATTATTATCTTATTACAGGAAATGATTCATCATAATAAACGCATTAACCTCTGTGACTAAAACCAAGATTTAAGGCTCAATGGTCCATCCTTAAGATCCTAGAATTTTAATGAATGATGCTATATGTTAACTCATAGCGTCCAGTTAATGAGTTCATTAATATGTATTCAGTTTAAATATGATTAGATTATGTCCTCACTGTCTATTTTTTAAGAAAGAAGCTATTATAAAGCAGATATGTGATAAAAGCACAGCAGGCGGATATAATGTAAATCTTGTTCCACCCATGAATCATTCTGCAAACAGAACAGAATTAAAGCAGTACTGATAGATGAGATTACAGTCAAGGACAAAATTTGATTTCTTTTTAAACCGTTGTATTTTTAAAGCAAATACCTAAAGATGATTTAACACTTCATCAATAAATATCGACCAATCATTAATCAGGCCATTCTTTATAATTTTCTCTCATCTCCACTACACAGCATTATTTTGCTATGGTTAAGTTTTGATAACAGTACATCTGCCAGGCACCCCAGATCTCCCACATCACATTTAGGTCTTTGACCCAGAACGTGGTGATCTGGCTCTGGCCGTGCATCTGCCTCTTTAAGCTTGTTAAGCTGCGCTGTGCTGTCAAGGCTGTGAGTCTGCTGCTGTTAAATGATAAGAACTAGATAAAACAGCACAGAGGAAACACTCCTGAACCTTCTCCTTCTTCCTTTCTCTGATATGCAGGAGTGAATCTGAGACAGCAAGTCATTAAAAATTGAGATGTACTGATAGACAGTACAAGCATGTACAGTAAGCTTGCATTTTTTCATTACTGTATATACAATTGGCTGAGCAGCGATCCAAGAGTGCTGATAGTTAGTTTAACGGCACTGGGATGTTTTCAGATTGAAACATTTTTAAATCTTTTTTTAATATTAGGTATATTAACAATATTATTTTCTCATTCATTTTGTTTGTTACATTTATTTTGGAATTTTGTTTATAGTTATGAAAATTTGTCAAATATTCATTCTCGAGTCTTAGACCTTTCAATTAATATATAGTTTGTTATGATTAGAATAGAACTATGAAATATTGAAATAGTGAATGGTGAAATAATTCACCTGTGGAACTGTGACAGTTAACAGGTTAATCATTGGTCATCTCATTATTAATTAGGCATATTTCTGTCTGATTTTTTTCCAAAGTAAATAATTTTCAAACTCAAATTGACTGGCAGTATCCAGATGAGCCTGTGCTATTAGATTTTGATATTCTGCAACTAGCCAATCAGAATCAGTGCATAATGTGAACCCTAACCCTAACCCTAAGTGAGTAAAATAGAAACAGAAAAGCCATGCAAGTTATTTCTCCAGCTTTGACAGTTTATAACCCCCATTTCCCCCAGAATGTGAAATCTATCTGCTTCTAAAATGTCATTAAAACATTTACAATTGGCTGGCTCACAATTCCCCTCCGCCAGTCGACCGTGGGTGACTGACAGGTGTTGTCATCAATTTGTGTAGCGAATCCGACTGACCGCTCTGTTGAGTAAGATTTCTCATACATTCACTTATTTCCTCTTTCTCTGCTTCCCGCAGAGCATTTAATAGTTTGTGTGTCAGCAGAACTGCTGATGTAGCTCCTCAGCTTTTGACTGAACAGGACAAAACTTTCATTCTATGTAAAAAAGTACATCACTCAAATGAGGTTAAATCTAAAACCAAAAACTAACATTTTACATTTACATTTGCAAACATAGCTATCTGAGTTTAGTTTTAATGCATTGCAGTGCATTCAGTGTATACTTTATATGGGATTCAAGCCCATGACCTTTCCGCCACTAACACAATGTAATGACTTCATCACTCCAGCAGCTTTCCACATGCTAGTGTCTAAATCTAGCAGGTGTATTACACGATGAGAGCAGATCAGTGGGGTACTGGCAGATGGGAGTGAGAGGACATAAACTGGGAACATCATGACCTTCAGTGAGCTGGGCGTGCTCAACACTTTCCGTCCCTGTGTAATTGGGAGGCAGATGAAAGCACTCTGTGCTGTGATTCATCAACTGTGTTCATCAACTGCTGTTTGAGTTGAATCACCGTTTTCATAGTTCAATGAACCCAGTAATTATTGAATTGTGAAATGAACTGTTGTGGAGAGCCGGGGAGGAAGCTGTAACTCTAGCCGTGTCAGAGGAAGGGCGGGCAGTTAACATTGTGGGGTTCAAGATGGATTCGAATATTTCTGTCATTTCTCTCTCACCTATGTAAATGAAAAGATTAATGTGAGACGATATATAACTTTAATTTGACTCTGTCCATTTTATGCACGAATTTAGTGCCATCAATTCTACCAAAAATATATTAACCCCCTGACGATAAATTTTGCACTAAGGTTTTGCACTTATTATGAGACCCATTTAATCTGGAAGTACCACCTCGCCAAAACACACTTGCTGAGAACAGGCTTCACAAAATATGTAAGGAGTGTGCACAAAGAGTTAGACAGTTATGCTGATGTGCCATCGCAGCACTTATTGTGCAAAATGCTGAAAAACAACAAGATGCAACCCAACAAATGAAAAAATAGTACAGATGGGATGAAAGAACACTTTTTTGTGTAAACAGCTCCTATAGAGTATGTCTACTTCTGACAAACGTGATTGCAAAATAGATTGCTGTGGGGTACAGGACTGTGACATAAAATACAAGATATTTTTAATGATGAATAAATAAGTAATGATCTTCATTTGGGGACTTTTCTTAGCAAATGCTGACATGCCAAACTGTAGCTGTCTGTAAGTCTTAAACACATTTTTTTTGTTAGGTAGCAACTCGCAGGTTAGGAACACCAAATTTATTACTAAATTTATTAGGCTAAGATATTCAGTGTGAGGATTTTTATAGCGTTTTGGTCTCATTAGAGGAATCTAAGGTGACTGGATGGCTGAATGTTTAATAGAGTTAAAGGTCATATCCTTGTACAGGATCTTATCTCATAATATCTTACTGAAGCAATTACAGTTGAGTTCTGTAACAGGGATAACCTTTACCTCAGAGATCGCTCGCTTCGTGCATCCTTGTAAAATATTAAAATCCAACACAAATTCGATACCTCGCTAAACATATGCAGTAACAGTGATGATCAATGCAGTCAAATAAAATCATGCTATCATATTTTTAACAACAGTTTTTGTGGAAAGTGATTGCAGCGTTTAAGGATTTATTGTCCATTTGAAATAGTTTATCTACTGATTCTGTCTGTCTGTTTAGAGCTGTATACCGCATGATGCACAGTTGGGTTTGTGCTGAACAGGGTATTAAAGCAAGCAAACCATCTCTGCTGGTACACTTTATGAGCCAAGGGTTAAACACAACCATCTAGCATTCCCCATCACCCATATAAGATGGCATTAAACCAATGCGGATGGGGTTTGAAATAGGAATAATTTCCTCCTTGGCAAAATCTAATCCTACTGCAATAGTTCTGCACCACAGAGTATTTGATGCAAAAGTTTGCCTGCCAAGTATTTAAATTCCCTATATAACTGTTTTAAAATCCATTTTCAATTTAGTCAAAGTTAGTGTCTCAACATCAACCTTTTCAGAGGGAAACTGTTGATGTGTGTAGCGAGTTTCAGAATAACTTGGCACTTTTGTATAATGATGTTTCATTCTCTCTCTGTAAAGCATTCACTTTCCGGACAAAGAGTAAAAGCCTGACATTTTAGTGGAAAGAATTAAAATATTTATTCACATATTTTTCTATTAGGTTTCCTTTAGTTATTTAATTTAATAAAGCTATGCATTGTGACTCTGGGTACATGTGCTGCCAAATCACTGTCTGGGAGCAAAACTATGTGGGTAGAAATGATAAATCTAAATTGTCAAGACATCTTATTGTGACAAATGATGTTTACTGTTTCATCAGAGCAATCATCATAAAAGCGCTCAGCAGGTGATTTACAAAAGCAAACATTGTTCTCAGTTTGATCAAAAAAACAGAATCATGCCATGGCAGAGAAAATAAACATGGTTGAACATGTTATGAATTCATGTTGGGAACCCTAAGGGTTGGTGACACCAAGTACCGAAGATAAATCACAAATCAACACCTACCGTATAATGCTACATTTACTTCTACAGAACAGAAATAAATGGATTTAATGCAGTCTAATTTAACACTGTTGGTGTGAAGTTTCAGCGATAAATGTCAGGGCGAATGAATAAATCTGACCAATGAAATATCTGGAGATATTACCGTCATATAGATGCAGGTTCTGAACCTGTTGCATTGTAAGCATACGAAGTGCTCAAAATGGGAGGTACATATTACTCTCAAAACTGAAGCTTGGTATCTGTTATTCATAAGATAAAAACCTCTGCAAGCAGCAGACAGCTCAGTCTCAGCCCTGTCTACTGCCATTTTTTATGCTGTGAAGACGAGGGCTAGACAGGACTAATAGGATGGGAGAGAAAGGGGAGAGTTTCTCCTGTTTATACATAAAATATATGTTATATATAAAAATAAGTTTAAGAATGTGAAGAAGATATTTCTACAAAAAGAGTTGTTTTATGTTTTTAGTATTTTTACACTATTTTTCATGTGATTTGGATGACAACTATAATATATGACAGCACAGCACTTCAAAGCAGTGTTGCTTGACAGATGTGATCATTATTTGCTCTGTCTTATAGCAGATGAAATACCATTTATTTAGCCCGGTCAACCAGATAAAAGGAAATTTATTTTTTAAGATTAAATGAGATAAAATTCCCACATATTTTACAAGGTGGCTAATTTGTATGCTTTTGTACAGTGTGTATCATACCAAAACATACAATTATTATAAACAATTAAGCAATGACAAAATCCCACCATAAATCTGCCACCTCGTAAAATACATACAGTACGAATTCCTACGAGATGTGTTGGTATAGTTTGCTATGTGCATACATAACTTAAAAATGATATAAACTTCTATATATAGACCTACTTCTTTCACTGTATAGACTAACTGTACAAAGCTGTTCTTCTTGCACATCAACAATTGCTAAACTCGTACAGAAGGTTGTGTGAGTGTGATTGCTACACTACTACATGAAGAATTATAAAACATTCATCAAAGCAAAAACCTCTCCAACTTTTACTCCAGACACTTCCTTAAGAGGAGGAAGCCGTAATAACTGCAAGTTTCACAATATTGTATGCCTTTTAATTGCTCACTTCAGGTTGGGCGGACTGGTTTCAGCTACTAAATCATACAAACCTGTCAGTTATTTCAGGAAAACAGACCACAGATTGACCAGTACATCTGATGAATGATCAACAAGACGTTTATTCTATCTGCAATTACTAAAATGAAAACTGTGAATTATGGGCTATATACGTTTCTCTCAAGCATGGCTTGTTATTTTTTAGCACGGCACTTAATGAAACTCTGATAAATTATGAAGATACCCTAGCTGTCTCTGTTTGCTGTGTAGTTTAGTGAGGATGAGGATTATTTTAAGATGTTATCAAGTGTCATATGTCTAAATGTTACTGTTAATGTGTGTAACTGATGTGACTAGATAAAAACTGCCCAATTATAAAAACCTTCAAACAGGTTTTAAAAACCAATACCCTCTCCCATGTTCAAGCACACGCTTTAGAAAGTCAGACAACAGCTTATAGTTTGCTTGCTTGTGGCTAAAAACATTAAGGATAGGTTTTTAAGTAAAGGTTTTGAACATTTAAAAAATTTACTTGTACACAAATGGTATTTTAGCCGTAGTCATTGCATTCTGTTTTATTACATTTTTCCAATCACGTTTTTACTAATGAACAATACTGACTAGGAAAAAAAGGATATTTTAGTACTGAAATATTACATTATATACAACTTTATAAGACTACACAAACACAATGGTTAATAAATAAATAAATGCTGGGCAGAAATGAGACGCTCTAGTGCATCCAACCTTGCTGAACTTCAATTTGCGGTATAAAGCATGAAAGCGCTGATAACGTTTCAGTTTTTACGTTTCATCTTAACAAGAAATCTAGTGTTTCAGTGTTTCAGTACAGCGGTGTGATTTAGCACTACACTGATGCCAGGTGTTCATTACACTAACAATAGTCCATACGTCACTGTTTGCCGTAGTCCCCGCTGCTCAGCCGACACTCATTACCCATGCTGCCAGCTTCGGTAATGCTTTTTTTGTTTAAGGCAATGCTGGCCTGGATTTTAAATACAGATGAAACAAATTAGCGACAGGCAGAGTTTCATGTGTTGATGCATGTGTTGAAACGGTTACGGATCCAGAAGCGCAACCTATGTCGATTTACAAGCCGATGATTTCACCATTACCTCGATTTATCACAAAATCCTTCAAGCGTCCATGCAGAAACAGTACAGCATAATAGATTGCTCACAACATTGTGGTTTTCCCCACTGTGAGATGTTAGTATTCAGATGCTGTTCACAACCAAGGTGAAAGCAGGTGAAAGTGCTGAAAAAAACCCCTGCCTCTGTGCCAGGTTTAAACATGCAGCTCGTGATGCTCCTCCCCCTTGTGGTGGCATTTTGACAGTATTTTGACACAATAATGTGACACAATAATGCTTGGAAATAATTATTATGTACAAGCAGAGGACAGCGAGAGAGACCGTCGCTAACTTTCTGTGAAATTGATAAAGTGCGGAACAGAAAAATAAAGTAGCTGCGTCTCATCCTGGTGGATGGTCTCAGTGAAAAGCATCTGACAGATTCTGAACCTAACAATGCAACCCAATGCTCACTAATGTAGATTTAAATTAGATTATATCAGTGTAAAAGTTTTGTATGCCAGAAACTTTGCCAGACCAGAGATTATAGTGGGTATTTACTGCAGAAAATTTTTGATTTGTTGTTAAACCAACATGATACTACAATTACAGTACTGTTTGTGCCGCTTGGATGATATTATTGCTAATGCTTACTGGACACATTTGGTGTTAATGAAGGCATACAGTTAGACAATAAACACTGGTTTTCTTTATATTGCGTGAGAAGCCAAAGCATGTTTTAGATGGATATCTTATATTACATTTTATGGCTTGTAATGGCAAGACTTCTGGGGGTGGGTGACTGCATTACTGTAATCTCATGTACAAAACAAGGCCCAAGGGCAGTCATCATGACGTTGAGCTTCAATTACGCAGAAGTCTGGAACTTATTGCTTTACTGTTGAAAACCTGACAATGACCACAGGCAGTACCTAATTCATTTTTGATTAAAGCTAGGGCAGAAATATTTTAGTTCTACTGGTTGAAAGTCTTGTCACATTCTGATCAATTGGTAGGTGGTCTTAATATGAATTAATGGAAAATAATGGAAGTCAGAACCATAAAGTGTGTGTCCAATCATTCGATCCAAATGCTTTTATGCTATCAAAGGTTGGTTGATATTGCTTGCCGCAACAAAATGGTCTACTTTAGCTTTAAAGCTATAAATTGATATGAAAAAAATAGAATTTTGTATTGGGATTTCCACAGCTAATTACTGTACTTATATTTTATATATGTGATATTTTTCCGTTGTATTTCTATGTTTGGGTAATATTTCTTGTGTATTTCCATTATAGTGTGGATACCGTTGGACCTCTGTGAACACTGTGTCTAAAGATCTTTGACATTATACGGGTGAGTAAATGAAAGAATATTTATGTTGGGGTAAACTGTCACTTTAAGGGCATTGGCTAATGGAAAGAGTGGAAATAAATTGAGCAGGATGATCTGACATGGTCTAATGCATTAGACACCATTCTCAAGAGTCTTTTGGTTGTATCCAGCAGTAGTTTGTATGCACAGGTCCCTAAGAACTCCTCCATTTCATGCCTCAAATACCAATGATTGTCCTATTATATGGAATTGCTTCATGCTGGAAAAAAAATGAAGCCGAATCCTCCAGCAATACTGAGCGAGTCGAATCATATCTAAGTGAAATCAGTGGGCTGTGAAGATTTTTCTCCCTGCAGTGCATCAGATCGTCTATGGACAACCTGATTTTTTTAGTAATGATAAATTTTCTTAAGTTTTAAAGAACTTATTTTAACAACTTTCTTTGAACAATCTTAAAGTATAGTAGGGAATACCAGCTGCCTGTGCCAACCTGACAGAGATGCCCATGATGATCATCTGCATCACCTCAGTGTACTTTGATTAAATGTGATGAGGATAAATTGTTACTAACTTCTAGTAGAATGTGGGACATTTAACTGATTTTAAAGAACAATTATAATAGAATTTCCGTTTAATTGAGCCCAATGACTTTGCATGAATGTTCAAGAGGAAATCTCTGAACTTCACAAAATTACAAAGAAACATTTATAATTTAAAGAGAAGCAGTCAGACGCAAAACTCCTGTACAAACACTTATCATATGATATCAAAGACTCTCAGAGGATGTTGACACAAGCAGCCTGAGGTAAGAGAGGTCTGGTGAACCTGAAAATGAATGCAAATTAATTTGTTTGATGTTGTCTCTCAGGACCACTTTACAAATGTCAAACACGAGGCCACAGCATATGACAGATGACAGAAAGCACATCTCTGCACGTGTGTGTGTGTGTGTGTGTGTGTGTAGTGTGTAGCAGGAGTTAGTAGCACGCCAAACAAAAACCCATATCACACATCGAATAAATATGTAGTTGAATGCTGCGAGCAAGTAATAAATACTAAGAAATGAGTTCTACCCATATAAAATAATATATTTATTTTTCACAGTATATAAGACAATCCTGTAATGTCTTACCGAAATGTTTCGTGGTCGTAATGAAAATAAAAGCACTGCCCTCCTGTGGTGAAACAACTCAATATCGTTTCCTTTGGGACAGTTTCTTAAAGGAAGGTTCACACAAAAATAATCATTCCTGGCCAAACATCAATTATTCACACTCATATCATTCCAAACCTGTATGACTTTTTCCAGAAAAGATCTTTTTTTTTCTTAGGTGTTTTGTGTGTTTTGTGTGTTTCTTAGGTGTTCAGTTCCTCAGTATTTTTGGTGGTCATACTAAGCGGAACATGCTGATAGTTATTGTGATGAACTACATCTACTGCTAGAACATTGTTCATTTAAAAATGATTTATCATTTCTTTTAAAACATCTGTGTTTGTCTCCAGAAAACTGGAATATTACACTGAATATTTGTGTGTAATGAAAATAAAAGAGATAATCAACTGATTAATTTGATTCAGATTATAATATGATGTATATTTTTTTATAAATATCACGTGTCAACGTAATCCTTTTACTTTATAAACTGTAGTTGCATATTGTAAACTGCAGAGGGCGACATAAACTAACTGTTCACAACGTGGCCTGTTTATTAACAGAAACATTATGACTATGATTAAATAACTAAATAAAATGGATTAAAAGAATAAGACGTATTTGTGGGAGATTGTGCAGTTCTGTGTATTTTTGTGTAGTTATTACATTTATTAATTTATCATACAATGAAAAAAACAGTAGTGTAAGTCAACAGAATGCAGTAGTATTTATAAAACTGTTAGCAGGTTTTTTTATTCAATTGAAAATAATGTGAGTCTGACCAAAATGTTACCCAAGGTTGGAAAATAAACGTCCCCAAACAATGAACAGTCAGACTTGATTGGAATGCATTGCCTTGGTTTAATAGTACATGACAAGCTTTCACAAAAGATGAGTAGTTCCATTTTAACAAGGCAGAGCAAGCGGAGTGGCCTGTATAACAATTCAAAAGGCAAAGCCTGCACCACTGGCCTACTAATGGAACAAATATATTTAAAAACAAATAAGAACTTTTTATTTTTTACTTTGTTTTATGTGTATCCAGATGTTCACAGGTAATTAGAAATAGGTCCATTTAAAAATAATAAATTGTATGCAGTATGAAAGACGCTGCTGTCAGAAAACTGAGCAAAATTACTGAGCATTGATAAATAATTACACACTGCAATGAGGCTGCTGTTAAAAAGCATCCAACCCAATAATGTACTAATTATGGCATTAATTCTAGCAATATTTGTGAAAATCAGCTAATTGAAAATGCAAATGTCAGCAATGGCCGACTGTAAACGCAGATCACATCATTTGCCTCCAATCACACAAAAAGCAGATGCTGCTATACACAGTATGACCTCATTAAAGTTGTTTGCTTACCACAGTTTTACATATGAGTTATTAAGTGGCAAAGCTAAGTGACATAAAAGCCTTTAAGAAAAATAAATAATAATAATAATAATAAACACTATAATGTGATTCCTTTTATATAAAACACAACAATAAAAAATAAGTCTAAAAAGAATGCAGACTTATTTCTTCTATTTCTATCAAAAGACTAAGAACAGCATATACAAAAGAGAGAAAGGCCTAATTTGGGCAACTATGATTGACAATTAATTAAGAAAAGTGCGTATCTAGGCAGTTTGACATCTCTTCACCTCTTGTTTGCTGTGTTCATGTCTCTGCTATAAGGCAAAAGTTAAGAACAGACACATACATTACATGTCCCCATCAGTCTGAGATTAGATGTGTTATAGCTGACATCCACTGAGACAGCAGGAGATAATGAACCAGCTGAGAGTTGATTTCACACAGCACATGATCAAGACAAGAGGGAGATGATTTGGCAGGTTTCCTGCTTTTCTCTGGGAGTCTGTGAAAAAGATCAGCTCTTGTTCTCAGTTTTAGTCAGCCGCTTCAAGAATCATCAGTACCTGAAAGAAAATAGCCATTTCCACAGTTTGATAGCTTGCATGTTTATACTATAAAATCCTACAAGTGTGTAAACTATATTTCATGATGATGATGAATGATGAAGTTTATATAATAATTTTCATTTTCACAAGATCTTAAAACATTAAAATGACTTTTATCTAATTATCTGGAGAGGTTAGCAGTTTAATTGGTAGACAGACACAGGACAATGAACAGAGGAGCATGTGGTTAAGAAGATGGAAATGGACATTTGGTTAATGTGATGATAAGAGAGGATGTGGACGAGGAACGAAATGATCAGAGAAGATGATGGAGGGGTTCTAGCTACTTACAATGTTGATGATGTTTCTGTAAATTAAAAAATACCGTACATGTGTAAGACTTTTATTCCGTTACAGCGGGGCCTGGGTTTTCTTTATTTTCAGAAGGAATGGCTAAGTAGTCTGTCCTGTAGACATGGGTACAAAAGAAAAAAGGCAAGAACTAAAAGTTGTGGATGCATTGCTGGACCAATTACTTTATAACCAAAGAGGCAGTAAGTTTAAAACATCTGCCATCTTTAGAATAAAGGACACAAAAATAAATAAAACAAATTCTGCTATTATTTACTCAGCCCCATGTCAATTCCAAACCATGGAGCTTTGAAGAACCAAGTCTAAAATCACAAATTTTGACATTTTTGTGTGAACTGTTCCTTTAATATTCAATGACACTCGGTGACTCAATGACTTGATTTTTAATGGTTT
Source organism: Beaufortia kweichowensis (assembly GCA_019155185.1). NCBI lineage: Eukaryota > Metazoa > Chordata > Actinopteri > Cypriniformes > Gastromyzontidae > Beaufortia > Beaufortia kweichowensis. The sequence goes on from CM032811.1 coordinate 8,181,977, forward strand.
TTCTTTTGCAGGCAATTGAAGGCATGGCAAGGGTGTACAGAACAGCAATAAATATCACATTTTCATATGACTGACAAACAAATCAACAACAAATGACTGCCAACCTTAAGCTTTGAACAAAAAGGGTTAATGTGGCTTGTCTTTCCAGCAAATGACAAATCCACGAGCATCAGTATGGAATCTGATTACAGCAGGTTAGCCTGGAGGGTCACCACTTTATTTCCCATCTGAACTACATGTCTGATCTAATTGGTTCACACTAATGCACCCTTTAAAGCACTTACAGTGCATTACCATATTTGTGTGTATGTGTGTATTAGTGTGGACGCCTTGCGTTTGTGCATTGTGTGTGTCACAGTAGTCTATCATGCAGCCCTACAGCTCAATAAAGTCTAGAATACAGCTTTCAATTCATCACCAATGATTTAACTTGCAAGTTAGTCGATAATGATTGAATGTCAAGTCAAGCGAGCGTCATTTGTGAGCAGAAGCATGTTTTATCCACCTGTCAAATAGGCTGAAATACGCCTACATTTCCATTAAACAGGAAGTCAATTGAATTATCAGGCCAGACTCTAAAGCGCTGAGCTTATTATACTTCAGGTGAAAGCTGAACAGTAACTGATGAAAAAACGTGATGACGTAGGACCTTTAAACAATATAATGAACAAACTGTGCTTCCATTTCTCTGCCTCAAGTTTATGTTCAATTAAAAATGGTTTCATATCACATGCAGGTTGAATACTCACGCGTTATCCTGCACCTGCTCATCAGACTTGGAGATCTTCCTGTAGCAGTAGATCATCTCCACCAGCAACCAGAAGGTAAGGAACACCAGGAGCACATACATCATGATCTGTGAATACAGGGCTGTAGTGTCTGTACTCGCTGTAAGAAGGAATACATGCGTTCAGACGGGGTTTCGTCAAGTTGGAGAAAGCCTGGTGTACTGTACCAGATCATGCCACATTAAAAATGTCTGTGCTGAGAATGAGGACAAAGGTACAGATAGCTACACTGCTGTAGTACACTATGATGAGTACACTAATCCAAATTCAAAGCTACTTCAGGAATTAGAATTAGATTTGTTGGTAAAATAGAAAATACAGTTGCTGTGAAGTAAAACTAAAATTAATATTAATCTCTGAGATAAGCACGAATCGAGGTGGTAATTTTTTTGCAGTTCTTAAGACAATCCATTTCAAAATAAACATTCACATGCAAAAACAAAATCACCTATTAAACAAACCATGCTCAGATATTTCACGTCAACTTTCCCATGGAGATCAATGGGATTGGTGTATATGACATGTTTAAAAGTCAGTGCAGATTGATCAGTGGTTCCCAGCTTTACCCTTCAGACCAGAAGACTGGTATACAGCCATGATTTGTAACACCTAAACACCTAAAGAAAAGGCTCATCTACTGTAAGATCTGTTCAAAATTTAACCACAGTCACTTTTGTCCTCTGAAAAAAGAGGAGAACCACTGTATTTGTCAATAGCAGTGCAGTGCATGTATTTCTGAAAAAATTCTGAAAAGAAAACTAGAAGTTTTCAACGAAAATAGCATTATTAAAAATAATGTCAGTATGCCTCATGCACTAATGTCCACAGATCTTTAATGGCATGAAATGTATAAGCAGAGTTGTACTGTATGTTTGTGGTTATGGAAGGCCGGTTGCAGGTCTAAACATCCTCTGAACCCACCACTTAAATACAACATAGTCTATTTCTATCTGTGAATCAAAAACCTTACAGCAGACACGCAGATAGAGATAATGCATTGCGATTGCATGATTATAGACAAATATACAACAGTATATTCGGTTTGAGGAAGTGCTCTGCGTTCTCTGCAATCTCAGGCATCCAAAGGAGAGCATACAAACCAGAATCTTTACCCCTTACAAGATATAGAGAGGTAAGCGGTTGGTTAGATTAAACAAATCTCCTGAAAACAACTTACTGCCTTCCAATAAGTGTGCTTAAATAACAACAGAACAGAACATAACACAGCATTACATTTAAATATTAGCAGAACAACACACAAACAATACATAGATATTTCAGGGCACAGTTTTTTTTAAAGGGACAGCAGCAGATTTTTGAAGATGGACTACACATGGTACAACCATCTAAATATACAGTAAAAGCTAAATGAGATATTGTAATTATGTACAGTAAGTATGCTCACTTACCTTTCTCTTTTACCCTTAGATTGATGGTAATGCTTTTTGTGCCAGTAGGAGTAAATGAATCATATTTATAGAGGCGTAACACATTGCATTCATATGTGCCAGTGTCATTTAAAGAGACATTTAGGATGCCAATAGAAATGTCCTGCAGGTCTTTACTGCCATTCCACACCACACGACCCTTCCAGTGCGCCTCTACATCTTTAGGCCCCCGTGGCTCCTCATCATACTGAAAAATCTTTTTTCAGAGTTTGTGTGTCAGTAATTCTTTTCAGGTATCATTAAAACAATACAAACAAACTTGTGTGTATACAAAGAAGAATGTCAAAAGTGAACTCACAAGAACTCTTCTTTTATCTGGGCCAGTGTAGTACCAATCCACTGTGGTCCTGGCATTGATCTCCTCTCGTTTCATGCAGTAGATGCAGGTTAACTTTATAAAACCCCCTTTGACGGCCTCTGTATCAGAATCCGCATCCACACACACAGGCCTGCCCTCCTGCACTGTACACAACCCGGAGAGTATCACTACACTCACTATCACACACCTTTACTGCACTGTACTACAGTTCAACTACACTGAAGCCTTTGTGTTTAAAAGCCACAAAGTCTAAGTTACATGAGATCATAGTTTGGAGTAAAGAGTTAACACTTTTCCAAAAATCTAGCTGCACACATTTTATGGAGGTCAATTAAATCTGAGGCAGAGATTCGTCAAGGGAGCACCAGAGAGAAAGACAGAGATCCATTACAAGCTCCAGTTCCAGAAAAAGCAATCTACATTTCTCTTTATAGACAAAATTACACATTTTACTACACTGACTGCTGTTGATTTCACCCCACTGAAGAGTGGCTGGGTTCACAATGACGAAAACAGTGTTCTGGAGCATTCACTCTACTGTGCGCATAACCTCTCCCCTATTGTTGAAATGGAGGCCATCTTACATAACTTACAGCCTCAAGCACAAGCTGTCAACAATGATCCTTTTCTTTTTGAAGGGTCAATGGAAACACCAGATACATGACAACACAAGCATCACTTATGTATATTGATGACTCAAAAAAGAATATGAATTTAAGTAGGAGAGCAAATTGGAAAGTAATCAAGTTTGAAAACATAATATTCCAGTGACAGTCAAAAATCTAGAAAATAATCTATATTTTAGAGGACACAAAGTTATGTTTATTATTAGGATTATTAGAACACATTTTTGAATATTATTGGGAATTAATATGAAAAAAGAGTTGTTTCTTACATTACTGTTTTCTCTGAAATGTATTATTTTCTTCTTTATTTATTTATTTTACGTTTTAAATGGAAAAGTTTCAGATAGCAGAGTTGAAAATATAATTTACATTTAAAGTATATACTTACCAGCAAATACGTACAGCAATAACAAATGCAGCACAATCCTCACTTGAGTTGACATGCTGGGAGTTTTAGTAACAGGGCGGCGTCTCAGATTGAGTCTTCCTGTTTGCAAAAAATAAAAGAAAGATCAATAATTACTGTAAACCAGACAATAGCTTGCATTAAATGTGTTATAAGTCTGAATATATCAGGAATATATCATGTAAATACAGCATGTTTCTCTGACGCGATGGGATCAGATGAGTAAATCAGCACCACGGACAGCGCCCAGATATCCGCTTCAGTGCCCATTACATATAATAATATTCCTTATTATAAATCAAGTAAAGAGATTCATAGCGATTACATATCCTGAGTTAATAACAAACTGTACGTGATTGTAAACACAAACCATCCTAAAGCAATTTCGCTCGTGTTTACTTGACTTCAGAAAAGGTTTCCATGCTTTTTAAAACAAAGAAAAGTTCTTACCTATATAGAAACATCCAGTCTGTGAACTATCAGCGTCGTTACTTAAACTAAAGCCGCCGCTTTATCTTCACGCGATATTCATGACTTCAAGATTAAAACAAAAGACCTGTGGATTCGTTTAAACAATGCGCGCAGAATAAAGAAATCCAACTCCTCCAAATCGAGCAGATATCAGTGACGGCAAAATATTGCGAAGTGTGTCTTTTGGCTTCTGTACGAGTAGTACCGATACTCCATCATCACACCTGCGCCCTGTAGCTGTAGACTATGAGCCGCCTGTCTTTGTTTTCTTACTAAGTAGCCACTTACTCGCGTTATGACACACGCCCTCAGTGCGCATGCGTCACTGACTTCACTATAAAGCTGGCTTTCACTCTCTTAGGTTCCGTAAAAGGGAATTTTACTTAGTAACAGTCTTATGCTAGGGATTTATAATATTTCCCATCTCAGCCCGAAATTAATGTCTGGAACGGCTTTTTTAATGTTGCTAAATCATTTAAATCATTTAGGTTAATACTAGTACTTTTAATGTTACTAAACCCAAACGTTATTTGCGAGTTTGAGGTGGGAAATATCCTAAATCCGAGTTGTCAGGAACGCAACAATTAAACAACAGCAAATCTGAAAATGGTTTATAATTTAAAAACATTATGACTATAAGGTGTGTTGATTCACTTACAATAAGTAAAATTGTTTTGGTCCTATTTGTTTTAAATATGTCAAATATACAACAGCAAATCTACATGAAGTGAAACTTAACACATTTCTTAACACATGTAATAAACCCACTATTTATTCGATTTTATTTAAGGCCCCAAATTTATGATGTGTGATTTGTTCATAGTTAGTGAAGGATTTTGAGTAACCCTCACGTCCAAGCAACTTAAAGTGACAGACAAGATAATAGTCAGAGCCCACACAGTTAACAGACATCACCGAGTTGTGCATTAGCATTTATCCTACAGTCATTAAATGCTGTATATCATCAGAAAATATAAAGCCTGAACACAAAAGCTCTGCAGTCCAGCTCTCATCCATCAGTTGAGTACAAAAACAGCACATAATGATATGCATCTGCATGCTTCAGTTGTCTCTGCTGAAGAACAGTGTTCAAACCCACACACTGCTCCTGCTTAACCTGCGTGTGGTCGAGAAAGTGGCTTCAATGCAATTACTGCAGTTATTACATGAATCACACTGAATTTAACCTTCTGTAGTTTGTAGGGAACTGCATTTTTTGGCTCAAATATGAAATTTCTTATATAGTTTTTATACAATTGCTTAGCCCTAAACAGCATTGTACATTTTCATCCATTTTGCTTTTCTAAACGGATAAAATGATTTTTTCTTTGCTGTACTGTTAGGCAAGATCATATATTTGGACAAGATCTTCACTTGACCTGTAACACAAATGGAATATTTGTCTCTAATCTTACAATGAGAATGTGCACGATTTAATCTAGCAAAAATTGTAATGTATGGATGCGGTGAAGCTTAAGTTAAGGATTACAGATTCCATTACTGGGATTATGCCTTCACATCTGAGACTGTATTATTATTCTGACCTCATCAGGAAAGAAGTGTGTGTCTCACAGACCTAGAATTTATTTTACACAACATGCAGAACAATAGTTTTTACTAGCGTTTCATTCCAGAGGTTTTTCAATCTATTCCAGCATTTGGTTGTGAACTTTGCTCAGCGTGGTGCATCTGCAACTAATAAGAAACGCAGGAGCGCTCTGCTTAGCTATGAGATGTTGCCAGCAGGCTCGATCTCAGCACAGACTAAAAATGGCAGGCCTGGTGGTTGCTATACCCACTATGTAGGGAAACCATGGCAACAGCAATGCAAAATGACAGCATGGAGAGCAGCTCTGTGTTATGCCTACATTCAAGAGTGGTCTGATTATTAGCTTTAGGTCATCATAAATATTAATCATGTAGTTTTATTCATATTGTTTTTTGTTTACAAAAACATATACGCTTGATATTGTGTACTGATGTACATTTTAATTCCACAGAGATCTTGTACCGAGAGTGTTTCCGAAAATGTAGATTGTAAAGTCAAATACAGTACTATGCCATATGTTGAGTATGATGATCTTTAGGGATTTCCCTAAGGAGCTTGCATACTGTAAATAACCCATAACTATCATGTGCTTATGAGTTATTTTAAGGGTTTTATGAGTATTAAGGTTGATGAGTTCAAATAAAGGTTGCCTTAAAGCAAAAAGCATTTATTTTTTTAACCTCAGTGGAAAAAGATCATCTCAGGACACGCAGTCATGACCTGCATAACTCTCAGCTCTCGAGTGATTCACAATGTTGTTTCATGCAGACAAGAGCCGCCTGAGATTCTCTGAATGGGAGACTTGTCTAGGTCAACACGGAAATAATGAGAGGAAATAATGTTGGTCTGCATAAATAAGCAAAAAGCAGTCTCTTATGTTTGTATGCCTGTGTTGACAACAATAGCAAATGCATCTAGCATCGATACAAGTTGTTCTCATACAATACATAATTTTGCTTAAAATGTCTGCTTGGCACTATACAAAGAAAAACATCCGTCCTATAGCAAATAAAAATGTAAACCCTTTCTAATGAAAATTCCATAAATCCTTATATGATCACTGGCTCTTTGTTTACTGATTTAAACCAGAGACAGGAGAAACGTAAAATGAGGGCAGATTTCAAGAGATTTAGAGGGATTTCAAGATTACTGCATGATTATTTGTGACTGGGAGACATTAGTAATTTTAGGTAGAATATGGCAGCTTTTATTCTGTGTTATAACTACTGCCAATCAAACTCAAACTCAATTCAGGCCAATGTTGTCTGATGGTATTCAGTAGTTATTCAGTATAAACCTGTTTGACCTGAAGTTACTGCATTTTACATGTAAATTTAACATATTATTTACAGTACATTTAACAATATGAATAATAAATAACACTTACAGGAAGACGTGCCAAATTTAATGGATAAATTACAGATCTTCTTTCTAGCCCTAAAGCAGATCCTCAGCACAGCGGTTCTAGAAATAAAACACAATATGTGACACAGTAGCCTGAATACGTTGTGAGTTCATTACACAAGTGAACTCCTCTCAGGTATTGCAGCTGTCCATGTGTAATGAAGAGAGCCAGGACAGAAATAGACATGATCACAGTAACCTCCCCCAGAAATACAGCATGACAACCTGCTCATAAATGTGCATATCAATCAAAAACAAGAGCAAATACAACTAGATTTTCATTTCTTTAAGAAAAAGGGCAGAGGCAGAAAAAGAATAATGTTGAGGTTTAAGATAGATTGACATCACACAATACACAAATCAGATAAGTAGAACAAAAAAGATGAATTACAAATCAATTAGCAAACATTTTACTAAAATTGTTATTTCAGTCAATAGATGTTTGAATTAAAGTGTTAAAGCTAAAGTGTAAAGCTAACAAATACTGCATAGCAGCATGCAATCCAAACATCTACAAAACAATGTCTGAATAGAATTTTAGTATAGTGCCGCCTTGCAAAAACTATATCCAGTTCAGCGTCAGTACTTACTGGCTGACAGGTATGTTAAGTGGATAGACTAACCCTGGATAGGGGCACGAACACAAGGTTTGTTTAATCTAAGCGATTGAGGCAGACGGCGCGCAGCCAATGGAACTTTTCTGTGTATCTGTTGTAGTACTGATAGAGAGTGATGATAGCCACAGCTCCTCCCCGATCTGTTCCCCCTAGAGAAATAGAGTTTTGCATGAAGTGCTTTGAGCATTTAACTGTGTACGTTACTGACTGAGAAATCACAGAAGTGTAAAGCATGCCGGATCTACTCAAGCTCACAAATGCAAGTTCATTTGGTTACATGGATATTTTGACATTTTATTTAGGGATGAAAATCATGTTTGATACAACATTGTATCTAAAAACTTGGTTAGCACATTTGTGAGGCCAAAAATAGCATTTGATATTACACAGCAAATTGCATTATTGCTTAAGCAGTCATTCCCTTTTCCTCATCATTGTCCATATGTTTCTTGTTGCTGGGCTTTCCTGTGACAGATGGCTGCTTTACTGCCTCGCCGCTGTCTGGTTTGTGTTTGCTGGGTGACTGGCTATTCTCCTGAACTTTTAGTTTGCTGTGAGCTGCGCTGTCTTCATTAAAACTCATTCTCTGACTAGACTTGAGCTTGGAAAGTCTTTCTTTCATCTCCTTTAGTCTCTGCTCCACTGTACACTTCTGAAACTCCACCATCCTGTGTTGGTCCTGCAAACGTGGAGAGAACAAGCATCTGTGTCTGGTTGCCACAGGTCAAAACCACTCTTTGGATTTTTGAGTCAGGGTCATTGGTACCTGAAGCGGTTTGTCCGTCTGGTTCTTCTCTGGTGAGCTGTGGAGCTTTGAGAAGAGCTCCTGGTAAACTTCCTCAAGTCCGTTTATTTCTCTCTCTTCGCACAGTACCTGAAGAACATATGGAAAAATTGTAGTTGCATGAAAGAGAGAAGATATTTCTATTGGTAGGATGCAAAATGTATTTTGCTGATATGGTACAAAACTCACTGGGACGTCAGTTTTGAGACTGGTTTTCCCCTGTCCTGCAACAATAAATTACCATGTACAATACAGCTTTTGTATAAAGCATTTGTAAGAATGCAGGTAGCGTATTATCTCTCACCTTCTCCATATCTGTCTGTTAAAGTTGGTTTTAATTCCAACAGAAGTTGCTCCAGCTTAAAGTATTTATACACTTTAAGTCTAAAATAAGTTGTAAAGATAAGTTCATTGGTACATTTTTACCAAGGAACAGTTTACCAAAAACTAAAATCATCATCAGCATTAAGTCTTGAAATATAGCTCACTAAACATATGGTGTACTTTTATTGTGTTTAATTCATGTTTGATTAAACGATTCCTATAACATTTTTGTTATTAAATTTGATACTAACCTCTCGGCCAGCAGGTGCTCTGTGAAATGAGTTTCAGCAGGTACTTTAACACTGAAAAAATCCTCCACTAATGTTCCAAAAGCCTGCGTGTTCTCCTCATCCATCTAACACATGAAGAAAAACTTGTTATAACTCTAGACTTCGTATGAATGTTAGATTTCAAAACATGCCTCACCTGCTGTTTCTCAGTGAATGTGTGATGAAAAAGCTGCATGCTTAATGCTGATATGGCCAAGTGGAAGGTTTTCATGAAGTCATGAGGTTTTGAGCCTGAAAAAGTGTAACTAAGCTTTAGAGATAAAAGAATACTTACTTAAGCTTTTTAGCCTCATTATTACATTATAAAAAATATAGAAGAATAGTGGGATCATCTTACCTGAGGTTATATAGGCCATAGTGTGCAAGATAACAGAGATGAACTGGCCAGCGTTATTAAGCATATTCTCAGTAATGTACAGAATCTGATTGGCTGTGTCGTAATAGAAGTCTTTATTGCAGTAGGCCAGCAGGTTATCACAGTGAGAGACTGGCACAGTCTTAGCCAACAGCAGCATGACGGGGGGAAACGCACAATCTCTGTGCAGCAGACGCACAACATGGCAGCCAAACAGGAAGACTGCGTAATGCTGTGGGGAAAGGTTGTCAAGGGCAACAGGAATCAGGTGCGTCAGTTCACTCTCCACTGGGCTGATGATTACTGGAGGACAAGAAAGCAGATGCTGATCATTACAGCTTTAAAAGAGAAAACCTCACTTCTGAAAATATGCTCAATTACTACATTCGTCACAATATCTTTCCAACTACAGAAAAAGTGCAAGATAATAAAAAATCTTACTCATTTTCTTATTTTTCTATTATTTTTTATTTTGTTTTAATCATAAATTTTTTTCTAATCAAATTTGCCAATGGGGTTAAAATTAAATACACATTCATATCTGAAAAAAAACTTCAAAACTACTATACAACATACTAAAATGTAAGACTTCATACATAATATTAAAAAATAATGAATGAAAAAAGATGTTCAAAGTTCACCAAAGTCTTAGATTTAAAATAACATGCATTTCTACCTGAAAGATTATAATAAATCTAGATGCACACTGATGTACTAACCTTTCTCTGTACTGGATGTGTAAACAAGTATCTGGAGTGACTCCTTTATCTCCTGGAGTGTTTTGGATAGAGGTGTCAGACACACAAACTTGGCCAGTTCCTCTTCACTCACGCAGGGGACGGTTCTCTGCTGATGACCTGTGGTATGACAGCATGAATCTGGTGAATCTGCCTCTGTGTCTGTCCCCAGCTTGAGGTCTGTCATGTCTGCAGGGGAAAACTGTTTAATGACAAAGAAACATCATGTTGAGATTATTAATATATAATGACATATGAGGTATGAGTGGTACTGACATTATCATTTTGTGCCATACACAAAATATAACATTCATAACATGGGGCTCTAATAACCAGAGGGTGCGATAATAAAAACTGATTTTTCATTTTTGAAAGTCCTTAAATGACTAACTTCAGTGTATCCGTTGTGACATTCTCTGTGGCTGTTTGTAGCTGTGTGGATATTTCCATTCATCCTGGACATCACTGTCTCTAAAGACTTCAGCACATCTCCCATCAGTCCCATCCACGGCTCTGCTGAAATCACACGGATTAAATCACAAACATACTAAAACATGTACATTATGAAAATACATCTTACCATGAGCAGTTTCTTTTCTGACCAGCATTTCATTGTCAAGTATGTTTTTCAGCTGCTTCATCTTTGAGGGTTCCATATTTTCCAGTGTGTCCTGCAAACAAACCGTGCTGATAAGAACAATGATATCATATGATAGTTCTGATCTTTATTTTTATTTTCTGACCCTCAGAGCATCAATATGCTGGCACATGTTCCTGTAGAAGTCCTGCGTGTCTTTGCGATGCTTCGCCAGCTGGGACGCCAGGTGTAAGTTTTGATCTTCTAACTTGTCATACAGCGTTTTCACATTGAACTCCTCAAGCTCCATCAGACTATTTCTGAAACCTTTCACCAAAAGTCGATTTGATAACTACATGACAAAATTCACCAGAAAAGCGTCTGTATATTTATCATCTGTCTGACAGTTTTGTCGATTGAAGATTGTCAGTTACCTCCTTTGCACACAGCAGGTTCCTCTGATTCAGCTCCCTCTCCCATCCCTCTGAGACCAAGAGGCTCAGAGCCGTCCACACTAAAAAACAATATTAAATCCACAGTGCTCCAAGAACAGCTTCTTTACCAAACAGTTAACAGTAAATTTGACTGTTATTAGCATTTGACTTACCAGTCTGTATTATAAACATACTCAATGGGAACACTGGGTTCACCCAAGCTGCGCCACTTGGGTTTCGGTCTCCCCTGAGCTATGACGTTTCCTCGATTAGGCCTCAAGATGAGAGCCGACGTTGTCAGCACCACAATCAGCAACACCAGCAGAGATAAAACCCCTTTGGGAAAATACAAAATAAGGTTACTGTATCTTTTTTGTATTACTGAAAATCACTTCAAATATTTGGCTTACCAGTTATGACCCCCCAGTCTGGAAGCAGGTTCAAGCTGTGTTGTTTTACGACGCCGTGTCGCACTAGCTGCGCAGGGGTCGCGGGCTGGAACGCAGCTGGGGACGAGCTGCACTCAGAACCCTGCTCACTCACCACCACTATCAGACTCCAGTCAAACACAGCGTTATCCACAAACACATACTTGCCCGGTTCCATGAACACATGTGCAAATCTGATGAGATGAAAGGTAGCAGCTATAGATCTTTGCTGGAAGCTACATGGGGTTTAAACTGTCTATATTCATACCTGCTGGAATTTAATTGTGTGTGTTTGACGAGATGCTCCAGACGTCTGAAGGCGCCAAAATCCCAATCAGGGTTACTGCTGAACAGATGATCCTTCTGGTATACTGGGAAGTGGCTGAGGTGGCGGTCTACATTAACATATGACATATTGTATTATAAGAATTGAACAACCCTGCTGAACAAACCAGTTTAGACCAGTTCTGGTTTCGTGCTCTTGTCACCACCAACTTGATTGGTAAAGTTGGTAGAACAACTTGTGTTTTATGGTGATGATCAAGGACATCTTGCTTGTTAGGCTAGTTGGAAAGCTGCTGAAAACAATGGAAACCATCACAGAAATTGGATTGAGTCGTTATTATGGGAATTGAATTGGTTTTAATGGAAACTACAATGGTCTCTGTGGATCTCTACTGGTAATTTGGTTGGATGTCAGCTGCCTGATGTGAACCAATAAAACAACACTGAATCCTACTAGAATAAGGCCCAGTACACACTACACGAAGGAATTTTGTAATGGTTTTAATGGAAAACAGCTGATGGTTCCTAATGGTGTTTGTAGTGGAAACCATTAGAATTTCTATTGTTTTTTCAGCCGGGAGTAAGAAATCTGGTGAGGACACAGAGGAATTTTTTATAGCAGTCAAATTCTAATGTTGTTTTTGACGGTAACATACCAGTGTGGTTGATAGTAAGCTGAAAGATGAGCATGTCATTCGAGGATAGACAGGCTATGGGATTTGGAATGCGTGGAAGATGCCCAGAAATCTCATTCTGGTCGATATGTCTTTTCCTCCTAAAGTCAGTCTCCAGAATTTTAACTGGCTCTAGATGGAAATATTGTTTATGTCAGACAATAACAATAAATATTTGATATGTACTAGCAGATTCTGAGATGTGGGTTTACAGCTGTACTTGCTTGGACGAAATGATTGAGTCTGGAAGTCAGACACACAGTATAAAGAGGGCAAAACTGCAACAGCTATACCTGTCAGTAATGAGTCAATGAGAAGAGGGTCTTTCAAAATCCAACCAAACACTCCATCAGGAGCAAACTGAACAAAGTGGATCCTGCCAATGTTCTTGATGTGGATGTCAGGTCCTAGTACGTCTGCCATATTCTGTTTAAAGAAGGAAACAACTGTTGATGAGTTCATAGAGGTCAGGTCATCAGGTCACAAATTTATAGACCATTTCGCAAGATGTAAACAGCACTGGTCCAGAAGCACTTCCTGTCTCAGTTTTTTAACACTACACAAATGTCAGAACAAAATACAATCAACTGACTTGTTTAACAAACATCTTTAAGATTTAATTTAATTTACATATGTGAAATACAAAAAACTGAAACAGGAAGTGCTTCTGGACCAGTGTTGTTTACATGAAATGGTCTATAGAGGTCCAAGCTGTGAAACTTTGTCTGTGAATTTGCTAAATGTAATAATCTTAATTAAATGTAGTGTAAACCTTTACTTTTCAGAGAAAAAGTAATTTATTTAATGTAATTGACTATTTAATCCATTACACCAAACATTTATTGAATTGCAGCTATATTCTAAGAAGGTTCGGTAACCGAATGGTAAATTGATGCTTTATTTGAAGGCCAGCTAATGTATTATACAAATTGTCTTTCTAACACACACACAAAGATCAATCCACACAGCTGATGAAATCAAGAGGGTCTGACCCAGAGCTCACCCTTCTCCAGCTCCTGCTTTCATCTGAGGCTTTGATTCTCAGCAGCAGCTGTCCATCCGTGAGCAGTCTGGCAGACAGCACAGGCAGCGCGGACAGACACGAGGAGTTACACAGCTCCTCTACAGACACATACCTCTCACAGTGACAGCTGTAGAAAACAAACTTCATCTTTTATAAACATACAACAGAAGCTGACATTATACTTTGGACTTTTTTCATGACAACAATCATATGCATAAACTTACATGCCCATGCCAACATCCAGACTCCCACCCTCAGGTCCGCACGTCACATTACACGAGTAGGTAGACGGTACAACACACTCCAGCGAAGATGCCAATCTCACCTGCCCCGCCCAACAGCGCTTCTTCACCTATATGGCGTACAGTCTTATCACACAGTTACTGTATATTATAAAGAAATAGAGCTCAGTCTCTGACTGCATAAGTGCATAAACCTCACCTCAGGCTGACAGTGAAACTCACTGTCCGCAGTGGAGCTTTTAAAGTCCAATTCATTATAGAAAACAAAACCTGTTTTACATAAGCACGACCCATCCGAGTGCTGAAACGCACGGTTCTTGCCAATGCAGGTGCAAGTGGACGCACCTATGAAACGAGAATATGATTTAAGCTGAACGGATGTTGTTTTAAATGTTGACATCCATTGATTTGTTATAATGTGGTGTGACCTGCAGCTGAGGTGGATGAGCTCCCGCAGGGGAAACAGGCTCTCTGAGCGGGCAGGTGATTGAAGGTGCCTGGTGGACATTTGTGACACTCCTCCAGTGATTCAGCACCAGTGCAGTTCCCATGTGATCCAGGTGGGCATGGAATAGGATCTGATGTGCCTTGCGGACAGACGTACCCCACTGGACAGGGTTGACTACTGTAATGGTGCGAGCCTAGCACACATAGCAATATACAGTTAAAACCAGACGTGCTTAACCTGTTAACTGTCACCGTTTCACAGATATTTCATTATTCACTTTTTATATTTCATACTTAAATTCTATTCTAATCATGACAAACTATTTATTGATGGAAAGGTCTAAGACTCAAGAATGAATATTTTACCAATTTTAACAATAAACAAAAACAAAAAAATAAAAAACTTATTTTAAAATACCTAAAATTAAAAACATGAAAAGATTTTTACTCACATACGCACTTATATTTGCATGCCGGTTTCTATCTGCATCAACCTAATACTTTAACTATACATACAGTCACTACAATGCACAGACATGAGCTGACCTGATGGGCAGTGATATCCTGGAGGGCACAGGAGACAGTAGAGATGAGAGGACAGACTGGGCCGGTAGGTCCCGGCCGCACACATCACACAGCTGCTCTCCTGAGACGTCCTCAACCCACTGGTGTTCAACGGCATCCAGCCATCATCACAGGACAGCATTGCAGAGCTGTTGGATGGGCAGTAATATGGAAAACTACACCTGCCAACATAAATATTTGGTTATTTGTTACATTTGTAACGTTATATACACTAGTTTAGATTGTTAAGGACATGTTGGACCTACACTTGCTGTGGCGAGTTGTAGGTGTGAGACTTTTCAGGACAGTAGTAACCTGCAGGGCACGGCGTGGGCACACCTGTCTGAGCTCGGCAATATGAGCCAGCTCGGCAGGAGATCTCCATCACTGAACCTGTACAATGAATCATAATATCACTTCATTTACAGGTAGATTTTTTGAATAACAGACTCCTGGGTCTAGTGTAACCATGTAACCGTATCATACCCACCTGTGGGGCATTCGTAAGACGCTCGACAAGGGATGCCTGCTGTATTAGCCTGACCTGTGGTTCGAGGGTTTGGGCAGTAGGTACCAGGAGGACAAAGTTCACATTGGCTGGGGGAAGCCGCCCCTGGCTGTGCACTAAAAGTGCCTGCGGGGCAGAGTACTGGGAAACCTGTCCCGCTACACCAATGACCCGGAGGGCAGAGGAAGCTTGAGAAGTCAGTGAGTCCTGGAAAGATACAAAAAGTTAAAATGAAAACAATTATGTTAACCCTTGATCAGAAGGATCATATGTGGTTATAGACCTGTGGTGTTACAGAAAGTCCCAGGTGGACAGATGAGACAGTCTCCTTTGCTTCCTGCCCCAGCTGTGGGTCTATAGGTGAACAGAGGACATTCTCTAGGCCCCGGTCTCCCCCTCAGACTCATAATCAGCTATGCCATCACAGTAATAGCCTGATGGACACATGTGTGGGACTGGATCACCTGTATGAAGACAGAGAGAAAGTTTTTTGTTTTAATTCATTTGCGATGGATATGGACATTACTCATGATATTACTCATTCACAAATTCCAAGCATAGTTTGATAGCAATCACAACATATTGACAGAGTAAAGAACATCCAGACTTACCCTCTTTGCACCAGTGTGCTGGAGGACAGGTCAGACAGTCATGTGCGGCACTTGCTCCAGGAGTTTGTCTTATAGTGTTAGCAGGGCAAGCGAGAGGCTCTTCTGTACCCTCAGGACAATAAAATCCTGCCCAAACAAACAAGAGTAAACACCACACAATCTACAGTGTAAGTCTGATAACAGCAAACATTTATTAATCTATCATATAACAGAAGGGTTATTATTGAACCTAATAGACATACCAGCAGGACAGGGTCCAGCACATGAGACCCCCCACTCACAGTGCTCTCTGTTGGGGTAAACGGATCCCTGCGGGGTGAACTCTGAACTGCCAGAGATGCACACAAATCCAGCAGCACATGGACCCTGAACCTGACCAGCCCTGCACAAGATATAAAGTATAAACTTGCATCAAATCTCATAGTTCTCATGTTTTAAAATAGTTTTCTTGAATGTTTCTTATTTGTATAGTATACACTGATTTATATGACTGCCTGACCGTACCTGCAGAACCTTCCTGGTGGGCAGGGTAAGCACTCTCTCTCCTCCTGCAGACCCTCTGCCTCAGGAAGGGTGTATGTGCCATTGGGACATGGCTGTGGTACCATAGTGGCTGCAAATAAACCATGATCATAATGCATATTAGTAAAAACAATAAATTAATGGCAACAGGCAGTAATATTATTATCTTATCAGTATTAATATTGGATATTTAATTGTTAAAGGTCAAATAGTAATATCTTTGCTGCAAACTATTATTATGTCTTTAAGATCACCAACTTTGAAGAGCATCTTGTGTACATGTAATGATAGCAAAACTTTGTACATTCATGCATAAAAAATACAGTGCTTTGTACTGTATGTCACCTTTACTAATGTTACTTTAAAAAGCAGATCTCAACCAATTATTTTACATTCTGGCAAATACAATAACACTAGACTGAGATGACTAAATCCAGGTTGTAACATTAAGCTGTTAACTGTCACCGTTCCAGGTCATTTCACTATTCACTTTAATATTTATTCATTGATGCAAAGGTCTAAGAATCAGAAACAAATATTTTAATTTTTTAATAACAATAAACAAACAAAAAAATGAATAAAAATGATAATGTGATTTTTAAAAAACACCGAAATTAAAAAATGTAAAAAGTATCTAAAATAGTTCAGCATTTTAATGTGTATGCCTAATATGTGCAATGACACTTATCAGGTCAACAACAAAAGTAACATTAGTTTTAGTTTGTTTTTAACAGTTTTAATTGGTTTCTTGTCATTGGCCAGAATATTCTCTAGTGATGAAGCATAACTACAACCAGTATACCTGCAGGGCAGTAGGAGTGCGGTGGGCAAGGCCGTGGGTCTCCGATAATTGCCTCCTCACAGTAATAGCCTGGACGGCAAGGGATGCAGTTGTCCGAGCCTGGATTAGGCTGGTATTGTCCTGTGGGGCAGGGCAAGGCCAGAGGAGAGCCCAAGGGACAATAATGACCCTGAGAAAGAATAACCCTGTCAATCTCGCCCAGTGGTTTCAGACTAAAAAGGTATAGAGGGGTGTGAAGAAGGCAGAACTGACCTTGGGGCAGAGAAAGGCGTGGGGGGTGGTGGAGGAGAAGTCCACAGGGCAGTAGAAGCCTGCGGCGCACGGCCCTGTAGGAGAATCAAGGCCCTCGCTGGCACAATAGTGCCCTGCTGGACAGGGAAGGCAGCTTTCTATGGAGTAACCTCCTGTGTTGGACAGTGAATGGGTCAGTAAAGGATTTCATTATCAACGCTTTTCAACATTTTTAGATTTTTATAGATGAATTTAAATGTGTCTGTCTGCACATACCAGTGAGATTACGGATGCTGCCCGCTGGGCAGGGCAGAGGCATCAGGGTACCAGTAGGGCAAAAGTGACCGTGTGGGCAAGGTCCATTTCTGAGGTAGCTGGTCATATTTAAAGGTGCAGGATACGCAGACCCACCTTGGCAGAAATAACCCTGCTGGCATTGGCCTACCAGATTACAGCCATAAGTCAATATGACAGAGTTATAAACCATGTGCTGTATAATAAAGTCTTATAAAATAACACTGAAACCCTTGGGAAGTCAAGTTTTTAATAGCGATAAATGATAGCACACCTTGCGGTTGTGATAAACCAGGTGAACCGCAGTAGAGGCCGGTAGGACATGGCACACAGGCAGCATCAGACTGAGCCCTGGTGACCTGACCAAGTGTGCCAACTGGGCACGGCACAGCTGTAGCAGTGCCAGTAGGGCAAAAATGACCTGATGGAACATAAAATTATCATAATGGACTGGTACATCAAGTACATATGATGATCTATCATAATAATCTTAGCACAGGCCTGAACTCACCCAAAGGACATGGCAAAGGCTCCTGTGTGCCAGGGGAAGGACAAATTGTACCAGCTGGGCATGAGAGACAGTGAGCGGCTCCAGGAGCACTGCTGTATGTGCCAGGCTCGCATGGCATTTCGAGTGGAGCTCCAATGGGGCAGCTGTGTCCGCTGGGGCAGATATAACCTTGTAGTCCATCTACTGGTCGAGCACTATGACTGCCATTGATACACACATATCTGTATGGAGATATGGAGCTGTTTAGCCTTTTAGTCTTTGGGTTCAGTTTGTATGTAATATTTTCCTTTGAGAGATTATTATTGGGTCTAGAATAGTGTTTTTTAAGATAAAGAAAAAATGATGTACAAAACCAAATTATGAAATGCTTTAAAAACATAAATCTTTAAAGTACACTGGTTTCAAATGCAACGAGTCATTGTAAAAGTCTAGTTATCGTCTTCTGACATTTCTCTTCTCATCTGCACTTACATAACATTTCTGTAACAGACAATATCAATAATAGTTCCTTATGTAATGGACCATTAATCACTAACATCTGAAATCTCACAAATGTATCCGCTAAGATCCATTAGCAGCACATGAATGCAGCTGGCTGGATGAAGTGGGTGTAGATGTAGAGTGTGGCTATATTATACATCTATAGATGTATAGATGATGGTGTGTGACTGTAAAAATGCACAGTTGTTCATACCCAGCATCACAGAGAGATGCTTGTGAAGGATGGATCATTGCAGGCTCCTCACAGAAGAATCCAGGAGGACACGGCTGACACTGCTCTGCCACACTCAAGCCTGGAGAGATGGAGAAGGTTCCAGCAGGGCATGGGAGAGGTGAGCCGATACCAGTCGGGCAATAGTGACCAACGGGGCACATGCTGTTGCCTGCAGATTTAATCTGCAAATCATAAATCAACCTCTAGTGAACATACAGTATGTGTCAATGAACAGATAAAGATACAAAAAGTACCTAATTTTGTAAAATAAAATAAAAATAATAATATGAATTGTAAAGAAATACATATCACTAGCTTTTATGAATGTAAACTAAACATTTTGTAAATCAGAAGAACACTTTTTTGAAAATGTGTCCCTAAAAATAAAATGTCTACCTCGTTTCCAGTGCCATTGGGACTGGTGGAACCTGAGAGACAGTGGTATCCATCCTGGCAACTCCCTGTGGGCTCTGAGAGACCATGGCGAGCACAGAACTTGCCTAGATCAACGTCATACAAATCAGATTAGCATTAATAATTTAAATCTTTTCCTCAGATTTGTGTGGTATTTAATCTTTGATGATAGTAACAGGCACAGTGATCAGTCTAACCTGAAGGACACAGTAGACATTCATCTACACTGGCTGTCCCAGACTGAGGCTGCACTGTTCCTGGAGGGCAGGGGAACTGAGTGCTCTGTGATGTTCCTGAAGGGCAGAAATGCCCTGGTGGACAAGGAATAGGGTCTGCCACTCCTTCTCCTGCATTGTAATGAAACAATATATATCACAATACAGTTATAAGAACAAAGTCATTTGTCAATTGTGCCCCAACAGAGCAAAAAGTTATAAAACACATTTTATAGAGCTGAATTATAGCAGGCTGCTTTTTCTTGTAGCTGACAAAAACAGCCACTCACCCTCACAGTAGAAGCCCACTGGACACGGCTCACAGTTTTCTCCGTGGCTGTTGCCCATGACTGAGCTGAAAGTGCCTGAAGTGCAGGCCAGGGGCTTTGGGGTGCCTGTGGGGCAATAAAAGCCGGCAGGACAGAAGCTTTGCTCCGGTCTGCTCGAACCCCAATCACAGTAATAGCCTGCAGAACATTCACCTATACAGTATATCAGAATTAGACAATCTTAGATGGCAAGTCATAGATATACCATACCCATAACACTGGCATTTAACAGTACTTCAACATTATTTTTACTATTACTCTGATGTTATGTAAAAGGAAATTTGAATGAGTTAAACCGCTCCTCCACACAGCACCTGCTTTTATTCCCAGAAGACAGTATGCCCCTGGTGGACACAAAGTGCCAGTGCTGTTGTCAGTGGGGTTGGGAACTGTGGCCTGCACAAAACAGAGAAATCCAGAGGCGCAGGGCCCAGAAGGCTCCGAGAGTCCATCTGAACTGCAGAAATAGCCCATGGGACACACTAGGCACTGCTCTGAAAAATGATAGAAAGTAGCATGGTACAAAATTAGCTTTTGGCATTTTTCCATAGCTTTACCAATGCCATTGTCATGGGTTTGATTCTTGGGGAATACTCATAATTCTTGGATGCACTTTGAGTCAGCCAAATGCATTCAGTAAATGTAATGCAAATACAGTTTGAGAATAAATCACCTGCTGACACGAGGCCTACAGAATCACTGTATGTTCCTTTGGGACATGGAACTGGGTTTCCAGGCTGAGTCTCATTGGGACAGTAATATCCTTTAGGGCAGATGAGAGGTGTGCTAACCCCAGTAGAGCCCTTTGTGAGGTTGATGCAGTGAAACCCAGCAGGACAGGGTTTACATTCACTTTGCCCTCTCTGATCCTGAAACTGCCCTGTGAATAAACACCAAAAAGTTAATCCTCCCATGAGAAGTGCTCTGCCAAAGAAGTGCAGAAATTGAGCTTAGTGACTTACTCTCAATATATTTAACGCTAATAAATGCTGGAGAATGGAGAATTACCTTGTAGGTACATAGCACATACAGTATCTCCAAAATAGATCATTACCTCCAGGACAAGGCATGCAGTCTTCTACACCCTTTCCCTCAGTATCAGAGCGCTGGCTGCCCACTGCACAAGGGGTTGGCACAGCGCTGCCAATCTCACAATAGTGACCTGGAGGGCAAACGTCACCAAACACGGCCGACACAGGAGCTGCAGTTGGAGATCCCTCAGTGCAATAAAACCCTGTAAAACATGTAATATTAAACATGAAACAAACAAGATGTTTACAAAATGTCTGGCACACAGTCTATGAAAGGTTTCTAACCTGGCAGACACGGTCCACTTACTGCTGTCAGAGCTGGCTCTGAGCAATAAAACCCTGGTGTGCAGTTTTGGCACTGACTTAGTTCTGACAGTTGAAGCTGATTGCTGTAAAATTAATTATAGAACATTATAGAATAAGCTAAATTTGTGCTGAACAGCTCTTGTTTCTATTGTGATTTTATGTCTCACCTAAATGTGCCCTTGGGACAAGGTATAGGAGCAAAACTTCCAGCAGGACAGTAAAATCCAGATGGGCAAGGCATTCCAGTCTCATTGTCATTTGGTGATGCAACCGAGGCCCCTCCAAAACACAAGAACCCTGCGCTGCAACGGCCAGTTGGGGAAACATTACCTGGACAGATAAATACATATCAGCTTCAGAAATAAAATCCCAGGCAAGACTACCATGCTCTCTGACTCTCTGGGGGCAATAATCATATGTCATACCTGACCCCAAACAATAGGCCCCAGGATCACATAGAGAGCATTCAGAAGACTTAGCCAAATCAGAATAGTTGCCATAACTCCCTGGAGGACATGGCTGTTGACTGGCTGCTCCAGTTGGACAATAAAATCCAGGCTGACATGGGATTGGGTGGATCATACCTAATGAAAGAAAATATTCATAAGCAAAGATGTTTTTAAATAAAATATTTATTTAAACATTACACTTACCGCTCTTAGGGCAGAAGAAGCGGGCAGGGCACAACTCACATCTGTGCTGACCCAGACCAGGCTGGACGCTACCTGGTAAACACGGTCTCTTCATTACGCTTCCCTGAAAGCAACAATGACGTGAGCCAATGGTGTATGAATGTCACACTGCCTGTGAAATTGTGAATTTGTGTGAAATTGACAATAAAAATAACTCAAATAAGGAATTGAGACATTAAAATTTAAACTATTAATTACAATACATTGTTTTAAAATTAATTAAAAAATATATGTAATATTTCATGTAGGTAAAAATGTATATTTTAAGTAATGTTCGATGCAAATGTAAAGATTTAATTGGTTTATAAACTAACTTACATCTGTCTAATCATTTTGCTGATTATAAATTCATCTCTTACTAAATACAGCGACACTCATTGATTAATTGTGTCTGTTCATGCTAACGTCTATAGGGGGCGCTGTCGCCATTTTCATCACGATGTCGGCGAGGAAATCGCTTTTTGTTCAATTATCCCATTCTCATATATGTATTGTGAAGTAAGTTTGTGCCATAATTGTTTATATTAGCAAAATATCAGTTGTATGTATGTGTATTGTGGTAAAGGGTGCAGCTGTGTCTTGCTTTGTCAAATTATTATCATTATATCAGAGTAAACAAGATGAGTTTAGTCGCACGATTTAGAGCATAATATATCTCTTGCTACAGTTTTATTTGCATACTTATACTTTTCTTATTTCGTAGTTTACAGTTTATGTCAAAGATAAGTACTTGTTTAATTGTGAAATGGTAATTAAGGTTATGAATATGAAGAAACTGGTCTTACAGAAATGCTAATGTTGCAAGCAAATGATGTAACTGATAAGGGCTTTTAAAAGAATGTGGTGCATTTAAAACACAAGTCTTCTTTCTGAAAGTATTTTGTATTGTAAATTAACTTCTTCCGTAAAGAAACATTGACATGTGCTTGACACGTATTGTATCTCTCTTTTAGGTTTGCATATCTTACCCTTTCACAGAAGTGACCTGCATCACACACATACTCTGGTGGTCTGGATGAGTTCTGTCCTCCAGGGCAGTAATATCCCTCTGAACACAAACCTGATGCCTCGGTTAAGCCTCTCTGCTCACAGAAATATCCATGTGGACATTGTTGGCAGTCCTGTACACTAGATCCCCCAGCAAAACCTGGTGAGTATCTTCCAGTTAAACTACATGAAAAAGCTTCTGGAAAAGCTCAAGCTCAAAATGACTAAATGATTGATAAGAAAACAACCACAGCACAAAAAGAGCTTTATGAGCATTATGATTATAAATGGCATTTGCGGAGGGCTACAATGGTATAAGGAAGTGCAGGTACAGTAGATATTTGAGTCTCGTTGAAGAGTTGTATAATTAGATCCAAAAATATTGTAAAATAATGGATCCAACAAGCTCAAGGAGTATCTTTTAAGTAGTGTATGTTTACTTACTTTTCATGGTCCCTCGTGGGCAGGGCAGGGGTAAGGGTGTACCTCGGGGACAGTAGTGTCCAGGAGGACACAGCATTGCCTTTGGATCTGAGGATCCTGTGGGGCAGTAAAATCCAGCAAAGCAAAAACCCACAGGGGTGTGCAGTCCAGTCTGATTACAGTAAGATCCAGCTTCACACGGCTGAGGAAGAGATGAACCCACAGGACAGTAAGATCCTGCAGACAAGATTCACTAAGCTTTAGAAAGGTTTAGGTTGATTATATAATCACAAATATTAGGACAGGTGCCAACTGCAGATGCATTTTATAATTCCCACAAAGAAGTACTAAAATTGGGCATTATTTACCTGTAGGACATGCGTCTCCTTTAAAGCCAGCACATGCATGTGTGATGTGCTGAGATGATGTCGCATAAAGCTCAGATTGAGCTTCTTCCAATGCAGGAATGAGATCCAGAGCATCTCCTTAAAAAGTGGTACACTGTTTGTTTTTTTTCGCTCACCAGTTATCTTATACAGTTTGCAATCGTTAATGAAATCATACCAGAAGTGTTAACCGAGCAGGTTAAGTTGCGCTTCTTAATGCAAAGGTCAAACTTCTGGAGGTGGGGCTCAGGTATGAGGTCACAAAAGCAGTACCGCTGAGAGGGTGTGGCCTGGGGCGCTGCAGTTTGCGCACCTCCAACACAGTAGTGGCCAGGAGCGCAAAACCCTGTTAAAGGCCAAAGATAAATGGCATGAAGAAAATGTGCATGTCAGCGTTAATGCATTTGATCTTTTCATCCGATATTTTTGACTATGTGGATTCACATTAAGATGGCTGTGTTTTGCTTTTATTGTTTGTGATCTGTCTAACCTGAGGGCTGAGAGGATCCTGGAGCAATGCAATATCTACTTGGAGGGCAAGGGGTGCAGTCATTAAAAGAGGTGCCACCCTTGTCTATAAGAATGAACCCAACCGGACAGGGTAATGGAGCGCTGCTCTTCTCAGGACAGTAATATCCTGTTGGGCAGATATCTCCATACGTCTGTGAGACTGGGGCAGGCTCGGTAGCTCCAGATGAACAGAAATGACCTTTTAGGATAAAAACAACAGGTTTGAAATAAAAACATGCGGCTAGAACAGACTAATGGAAATCTGTGTAATCTCTGTGCCATTGACCTGCAGAGCAGAATCCTGAAGGCCTGCTTAGTCCGCTGACGTTACAGTAAAACCCAGGAGGACATGGAGTGCAGTCCAGAGGAGAGCGCAACCCCTCAATTATACTTAAAGTGCCTGCTGGGCAGGGTAAGGGGGCGGAGCTACCCTCGAAACAGTAAAACCCTATAGGAAAAACATGTATATCAGAGCTACTGTACATACAAAACAAATAGTGCATCATGTTTTACTTATTCATACTGTGGATGTATTGAATATGACCTGGTTGTGTAATATAATGTTTACCTGGTGGGCATGGTTGACAGGAAGCTTGGAACAGCAAAGGCTGATAAGTGCCAGGTGGACAGATGGCGGGTTCGAAACTGCCATACGGACAAGCGTGACCAGACGGACACTGACGGTCTAAGCAGACAGACCGTAAAGGTAAAGAAATGGCAGTATATAAATAGGCAACGTCTAGACATCTCACGGCAACTGTGCTGAATAATTCAGACAGCAGTAGGGCGTCCCTGTTGAGATGCTGTAGCTAGTCAGAAAGATAAATGGCAGGAGGAAGTAGACATTGCTTCGGTCTATTTATGGCTACTCTGTAAATATAATACCCTAGTTTAACAATATGGATTTATGCCCTGGCAGTGTTGTATCTCACCAGGATGATGTCCTGTTTCAGAACCGGCCGGACAGAACCGGCCCTCAGGACAGAGGAGCGCTACAGAGATCTGGCCCCAATCCGGACAGTAGAATCCTGGGGTACACGGATGGCAGTCCGTTTCAGACATGGCACCACATCGGTTTAGGAAGGTACCTGTGATAGAGAGTAAATTTGATTGTATTCCAATGAGAAATAGTCATAAATTGTGCAGTAATTTGCTACATTTAGACCTTGTTTTAATGTTGTTGTTTTTTAATGTCACTTTGGTAAACCCAGTTGGAGGAGGTCGATATATATATATATGTGACCCAGTCTGTGAAAACCAGATTGAGATAATGAGCCTCAAACTTTGATTTCACCTATTAATTTCACTATGATTTCAGTCTTTGACATGACCTTACTTAGTCAATATTAAAGATATCAATGTTAAATTCTCAAACATAGAATGATGTTATGTAGAAAACAGAAAAATCACAAAAAATGGCTGCAGCTGGGTTTTCACAGACTGGGTTACATGTGTTTTAAATAGTGAAATATTATAAACTAATATCACTTTATGATAAAAAAAAGTTGGACATTTCAATATGAAATAATTAGTGGTTCAGACCTGGTGGGCAGGGCTCTGGTTGTGTACTGCCAGTAGGACAGTAGTGCCCTGCAGGACAGATATCCCCCACAAACTGAGTCTGAGGATTGACATCCTCCACTGAACGAGTCATCCCAGACACTTCACATTCTGCAACACATTATCTCATTACCCTTATGAGCCATTTACATGTGCCGTGACCTTCTAAATGATCAATCACTGAGGTGAGTGGAGTCAATTACCAGAGTTATTGTAGTACTGAGGTGTAGGGGAGTGTGACCCTTGAGTACAGTAGTATCCTGGACTACAGGGACCAGAAGGTGAACTCAGACCAGGTTCACCGCAGTACTGCCCTGGCGTACACAACTGGCACATCTGTACAGATGCTGCCCCTATTAAAACACCAATGATGCTAGTGTCACTCATCCGTGTTTTCATTAACTATCAGCTTTAATATAAAGGCTGGACAGCATAAAGTTATGAAAGCAGTAAGTCTTATCAGCTAAAGATTTTTTTATTTCATGTTAACCATGGTATGCAAATAAGCGGGCATGGCTAACTTTTAAAGAAACATGGAGAAATATAAACACAAATTATGAGTTGGAGGCAGAGCTTATAATTAAAAGAGGTGCAGGTTTTTGGTCACACTGCCCACCCCTGAAGAATATGATGTTACATATGCTACATTGGTTGGATAAGACCTTCTAATGAACCAAATGTGCCCGGAGGACATGGCTCCATATGCCTGGCACCCGCCGGGCAATAGAAGCCAGCTGTGCATCTGCTTCCCGTGGAATCTCCAACTGGCTCTGGGAGCGAGGCACCCTGGATACATACAAAACTGCAAAAAAACATTTTGCTAAAAAAAATTAGCTTAAAATAAGGACGGAAAAACAAGAGAGCTCAATCACTTACCCTGGAGAACAGTAACCTGTCGGGGCATCCAGGCCAGAGGAACTGCAGTATTTACCAGGGGGGCAGGGGACACACTGCTCCACACTGGACAGACCTAACTGACCATTAAAAGTGCCCACAGGGCAGGGGAAGCTCTTTCCTGACTCTGCGCCTGATGAAAATACATTAAGCATGGAGTGAAAAGCTTCTTCATGAGTTCCTCATCATGCTTTCAGAGCAGTTTTATCAGTACCTGCAGAGCAGTAATATCCTCTTGGACAAGGTACAGGTGTGGAGGTTCCACCTGTTGCTGTGACAGATCCAGCACAAAAATATCCAGCTGGACAGACAGAACATTCTGCCTATGGACATAAAGTACACCAACATTTCAGAGAGGTATTTACATTATATACAGTATATGTACTTGTACTTGGACACACTTACTCATTGTTGTATAGATTTTCTTACTACATTTTGGTATAGTACTCATATAACCCCATAAAATAACACAGTTGTAATTGTGGGAATTATGTTGTGACTAAAAGCATCCAAAATAAATGAACACTATGTTATATTCTAGCATTTTTAAAATTAGTTACTGTTTGTCTAGAATTTGTCAAATCATACTCTTTGCTTTTTATTCATTGTTTGCTCCAAATAATAAATAATTTAAAAAAGTTTTAAATAAAATTTTAAGAAATTAATATGTTGGCACAATTATAGTTTGTCTATAAACGTAATTTTAAACATTGAAATATATATAATATTTAAGATAGAATTTTTAAGATCATGAGAAACTTTTGTCCAAATTTTTGTCAATTGTGTCTAAACTTTTAACTAGTACTGTCAAACATTCCAATACATGATTGACATTCTGTGCTAAATATTTGTTCAATTTAGGTTCAAATTTGGTTAACAAGATCATCTTTTACTCTCAACTGACCTGCCCCTGTAAATTCTGATAAGTCCCAAGGGGACAAGGGATCGGCATAGGACTGCCAGGTGGACACATGTGCCCAGATGAGCAGATATAATGGGCAGACTGGGAGGAATTTTGACCCGGTGGGCAGTAGTAGCCCATCTGGCACACATGAGAAGGAGAGGAGAGCCCTCTGCTGGAACAAGCAAATCCTACAAGAGAGAAAATGTCCATAGGTTTGTAAAAATGTTTGCGAAGAAATCATCTAAAATGACATTGACCTAAGCAGTGACCTGCAGGGCAGGGCAGACAATCAGACTGCTTAGTGTTCATACTGCTGTTACTATAGTAGCCCAGCGGACAAGGTTCAGGAGATGAGGACCCTATTGGACAGTAATGTCCCTGTGGACATCTGCCACCTGTTCCTCCATCCACAGGTGTAGGGGACACAGCTTTTGAGAGACAAAAGTGTCCAGCTGCACATGGTCCCGAAACAGCACTCTGTCCAGGAGACTCACAGAAAAATCCTGTAAGGCAAAAAGTTTATGGGTTTTGACAAATGCTGAAATCACTAGGGACAGCAACTGAAATGGTGTGACTAAAATGCTGTAAGAAAATAGGGCAATGTCACCCTCTGAGAATAACAGATGCATGTATCTGCGAAAAGGCCTTATAGCACTTGTAGAAATTGTACCTGGCGGGCAGGGCAAACAGTCTTGATGGCTGGTCATCCTTGTATGGGGATTAAACGTCCCTGCTGGACAGGGGTGATGATTTTGTTGACGGGTGCCTGCGGGGCAATAATGGCCCGCTGGGCACTCAATGCCTTCAGTGAATGAGCCATTGGCAGGACAATAGAAACTGGACGAATAAAAATTAATTTTAGAATTTTCGTTAAAATATCTCTTGATATTAATGTCATGGGAATCTTCTCGAACTAAAACACCATTATTAGCGAATGAGACAGTTAACTTCAAGAGGAGCTAAATGTTAAATGTTCATGAATGATTACATAATGAGCTCATAAGAGCATGTATAAGTGCATCTACCCCTGAGGACACAAGCTGCAGCTGGCCTGCTTCTCTCCGCTGCTGATGGATCCTTCTGGACAGGCTTGAGGAGCGGCTGAGCCTCTAGAACAAAAATATCCTACGCGTGGAGCAGAAAACAGGATGAGGTGGGCCGGTTTGAGGGAAAGGTGGGGGTTTTTAATCTGCCCTGAATCGGACGATCTGTCAGTTACCTGTCGGACACGGTCCTCCTCTGTGATCTGTGATCGGGCTGTTGGGGAGTATGGCTTCCTGTCTGCAGTAAAAGCCTTCCCAGCATTCTCCACTGGGTGCAGTCAGCCCAGATCTGTCACAGTAATGACCGGCGGGGCATTGCAAACACTCCTCCTGTTAGAAAACAGTATCTGTGGGCTTAGCACATGCAACTGAATGATGATACTAGAGAAATAGAGAAATGTTTCTTACCACTTTGACCAGTTTAGTTTTGTTACTGTAAGTGCCTGTTGGACAGGGCTGGGGTTCAGATGTGCCTTGGGGACAAAAGTGACCTACAGGACAAGGTCCTCCTACCCCTTTGGAAAAAAATAACCATTTCAGATACTGTTAAATATGGTTAATTAATTCAAATAGAAAACAATGATGTTGTCTCATATCACCTGTAGACTGGTTGAGAGGTTGAGGTGACATGTTGCCATACGAGCAGTAATACCCTCCAGAACATTCACCTGAGACGGAGGTGGCGTTCTGAAAAGAGCAGTAGTGTCCTTCATCACATTCCCTACACTGAGAGACGGTGCTCAGGCCAGAATCAGGACTGTATGTCCCTGCTGGACATGGTCTCAAGTAATATCCCGTTCCCTCAGGACAATAGAAACCTTTGAGCAAACAGACAGCAGCTTAATCTGTGACAATAGGATTGCTGGTTTTGAATTGGGTGTGTGTGTATGTGATATAACTCCCACTGTGTGGTGCTGTTTCCAGTTTAATGGAGTTTCTTGTTATAGTATATATTTTAAAAATAGCTGAAAGTAGCATTGTGTCATAAGCATCATACTATGCTTACTGTTTCTGTAGTACTGTATATAGTGTGTACAGTATGCTCTGCACAGTACACTAATTTTCCAAATGCTATAAAAGGTATTTTCAGCCAGCAATAAGCCTCAAAGCACTCTCACTATACTATTTGCAGGTTGATTGCCACTTTCAGAATTTTCTGTTAGATCTGAATTAAACATGCACTTTGTAGTCAGTAGTATGTAGCATATACAGCAAAGTATCCAAAAAGAGGTATGCTAGTATTCCATTTTGATCACAGTCAATAAGAAACCAAAGGACCAACCAGCTGGGCACAGCAGTCGGGCCCCATCCACACAGTACCAGCCAGCCGTGCAGGGCCAGCACTGAGATGCCTGAGTGACAGTAATAAAAGTCCCTGGATCACACGGCACCGGGAGAGTGGCTCCAGCAGGACAGAAGTGACCCTCTGGGCAGATGTTGCCCGTGATCCCATCCATGGGAGTGGATGTGTCTGCTTTCTCAGCACAATAAAACCTTTTGGAAAATATCATACAATAGAGTGCTAGTTATCCATGCCATCTGTGTTGTGGTAAGAGAGTACATACTGTATAGTGTGGCTCATACCCATCAGAACAGAGTCCAGTGGGCACAGTAAGACCAGTAGAAGCACAATAAAATCCTCCAGGGCATGGCCGGCATTCCTCTGCACTTTTGAGTCTTGTGCTGTTAGACCACATGCCCACCGGACAGGGCACAGGGCTGGCAGTGCCTGCAGTAAGAAAGTAACACTGTGTGTCTATTTTCCACTCTAATATCTTCAATTGTACAAAATATTTCATAAGATAGTGCTGGTAAAACCTTTACAGCACCTTTAGGACAGTAGTGTCCAGCTGGACATTCAGCACCCAAAAGACCATCCACAGGGCTGGGTAAGATGGAGCCCTGTTTGCACCAGAAACCAGCCAGACAGAGTCCTACAAGATTATTTGAGCACAAGCAAATGGAGAATCCACAAGTCATCTACCGTCGTGATAATTTATCTGTTTCACCAGCATGTCGATCATACCTGCAGGTTCGTCTAGTCCCACAGCTGGACAGAAATGTCCTGCTGGACACAACAGACAGGCACTCTGGTTGTCCGCACTCTCACGGGGGTTATAGGTGCCAGCTGGGCATGGAAATCGTTTAGCATAGCCTGTTTCTTGAGGACAATAATGTCCCTTTGGACAAGGCTGCAGAGCAGACATATTTGCAGCCCCGAATGTCTCATCACAATAAAAACCTGGTTAAGAATATAATATAGGATACAGCGTTTAAAAAGCATTTCAGAAATAGACATTTGAAAACACAATGTGCTCTGGAAAAAGTACAGTCTTGCCTGATTTACAGATTGTACAGTTCGCCTGTTTCTGCTTGTCCTGATATGTCCCGGTAGGACAAAGAATTGGGACAGCACTTCCTGAGGGACAGTAATGACCGACCAGACACGGCAAAGCTAGGCCATCCGTCTGACCAGGGGGGCACCAGTAACCTACCCGAAAAGGTACAAGGATGAGGTGCAAATTGTCTTAACTGGAAAGATAAAGTGTTTGTTTTGTGGTTCACAAATATATAGCCTGACTCTGTGTAGTGGACTGTGTTATGTCTCACCCTGCTGACAGGGGGCTGTAGGAGCTTGAAGACCTGTGGTTTCACAGTAGTAACCTGCCCTGCAGGGCCAACACAGATCCTGGCCTACCAGACCTGCCATAGGGGAGAAAGTCCCTGCTGGACATGGCTCTGGAGCACTTGAGCCTTCAGCTGGCAAAAAAAAGGCATAATTTAACTAGACCGAGGGTGGTTCATATAAAAAACAGCTAGCAAACAGTAATTATTACCACAGTAGGTCCCTGGAGGGCAAATATTTCCTGTGACCCCATCTGTAGGTTTTGATGAAGTTGCTTCACTGCTGCAGAAATACCCAGGAGAACATGGTCCACTTGGGAGAGCTAGACCTAGTCATTTAGTTTCATAAATACATTTGGGTTTTAACAGCACACAGTGAAAAGACTTGTTTGCATTGCATGTGATAGTTACCGGTTGCATTGCAGAAGGCTCCTGGAGGGCAAGAAAGAGGCTCAGAGCTCCCAGATGGGCAGTAAAACCCCTCCTGGCATCTGCCCCCAGTGGAGGACGCAGGGCATAGGCAGTTAGCATTTGTGTAGTTGTCCAAATCAAAAGGTTGGGAGTTCCAGGCAGCAGATACACAGAACCATCCTGTATGGTGATTTTTAGCAATATATCACTTATATACTTACAAGGCCAAATATTTAAAGGCCAAAACTCTATCAGTCGATGCACTTACCAGCTTTACATTTTCCAGATACAGTGGTCAGTCTCTCTTTCTCACAGTAGTGGCCTGGAGGACAGGGCAGACAGCTGTCCAGGCTGTGGGTCATCGGCTCAGGGTTGTAATAACCTCGTGGGCAGGGGAACTGCGTGGCGTGCTTTGTGCCTACAAGCAAAGACCAATACTGTAGAAATCGGAGGACTGATTGAGAATATAGTTACAAATTCTGCCATCACTTATTCACCATCATGACATTTTAAACCCTTATGCTACAAATGTAAGAATTTTAAAGAATTTTTACACAGTTGTTCATAGTGGTCATATTTGTGAAGCTCCAAAACACAGTAAACATCATCCATATGACTTCTAAAATAGAAATTAGCATTCACCAGTAGTTTTGCTTTATGATGAAGCATAAATCGATTATGCAGATATGGCGCATATTTGATATGTCTGTTTTTGAAAAACAGCATATGGGTTTGGAATAGACTTGCAATAGACACATTTTTTTTACTAATTTGTATTTCATTCTGCCTTTTACCATCAGGACAGTAGAATCCAGGAGGACAAGGGAAGAGTGTGTATCTGCTTGTGCTCTCTGGGCAGTAATATCCAGCGTGGCACGGACTGCACTTATTCTGACCCGTTAGGTTAGTATAAGTTCCTGCAGGGCAGGGAACAGGCATGGCACTGCCAGTTGGGCAGAAGTGTGCTTGGGGACAAAGTCCACCTTCAGAATCAGAACCTGTACAAACCATAATACTATTTAATTAACACCGTGACCCAAGACATCGTAACCTTATACCTATACAGATTTACAGACATTACACAATGCTCAAACCTGTTGATGACGTTGAACCAGCAGGGCAGTAGAAACCTTCTTGGCAGGGTCCAGATGGTCTACTCAGGCCAGCCGAACCACAGAACTTCCCAGCAGGACACAAAGTGCAACCCGAGCTCGTAGTTACATAAAGACTATGTAGACACATATTGAACTTTGTAAATTATTACTGTATTTGTCCATGTGTCTTTATATATGCATTTCAAAAGCTTTTTCCACACCATCAAGTACCTGTTTGAAAATGTGCCGAGGGGGCAAGGTAAAGGAAGACCCGTGCCCTCAGGACAGTAATGCCCAACGGGACACGGCCCACCCACCCCCGTGCTAATATTCGCATCGGGATTCTGAAAGTTTATGCCTGCAAAAGTCAAGTGAGCATACATAAACCACATCTTGAACATTCTGTGATCTAAATAAACAGGATTATTCCACTACATATCAAAAAGCCAGATGTCAAAGCAGTTTGACATACCTGCTAAGCAAAAATACCCAGCCTGGCAGGGACCAGTGGGTTCAACTAGTCCCCAATCTTCACAATACATTCCTTAAAATGATAGGTGGGTATGATGAACATAATACTAGACCAATGCTATTAATACTGCCAAAGGTGTAAGTAAAGCAGGGGCACTGCTCTCACCAGCTGAGCACAGTAAACACTGCTCTACTTGGCTTTGTCCTGCTTTGGGGCTGTATGTTCCTGGAGGGCAGGGGAGAATATCCTCCACTGTGCCCCCCAGGCAGTAATGTCCCTTCGGACACAACTGGAGCCCCTCTCCCTCCAGACACAGCCATCCAAGGGGACAGTCACTGCATTCTGCAGCACCTGCATTCACAGCACAAACATTAACAACAACGCATGTTATTCAAAGACTGATCTCTCAACTTACTTTAGTAAAGTTTGAGTTGAATAAAGTGCATGTGAATTAGCTAAAGGTAAAGAACAGACAAAGCGTGAATTAATTCTTTTGCAATTTGTGGGATTATTACTTGAAAAAAATGCACAGATACTTAAAATTGACTACAAATATTGGAACTAAAATGTCACCTATTCTCTTCTGATATTTCGTTTGTTATGTACTAAGTTTCGAGAGACACTAATACTAATCTTGCATACTACATAGAATGAGTAGTATGAATTAGAATTGTTAATTTTATAATATAATGCAAAAATGCATTTTACAAAAGTCAACAGTAAAGAACTAAAAACTCAAGATAGAATTGAGAAACGCTGAAAATGGACAATTCCAACATTATGGATGTGATAATGGCAAAATATAAATTCTCATAGAATCATAAACCATCGGTTTATATTTTACTAAACCCCTGTTGAGAGAGTCCAGACATAAAAAAATCTATACACAAGCTATCTATTTAAAAAATATGCATACATTATGGATGTGAAAAAAGAACAAAAGGTAACATACTTTGTAGGATTTCTGTAAATTAAAATGCACAAACCAGAAGCAATAATACCCAACAAATGAAGAAGAGATGATTCTTTAAAGAACAAAAATAGTTTTATTTTATTTAAATTTTCATGTGTCCATTTATGAGGAATATGGATTGTTAGGAATGTGACAATTTTGTAAACAGGACAATGAAAAGTCATGCATTAAACATAAAAAATGCTTTAAAAACTTTAAGAGAGATGTCACATGGGTATTTAAACCGCCAAATATTAACATCTAAGCTATCAGTATGATGAAAACCTTTGGTAAAAAAATATTTTTTCATGGTAAGGTTGACATTTGCATAAAATTGCCCATATGTAGTTTGAGTAAAAGTAAATATTGTGTACCTGAGCTATTTGAATATTTTCCATCAGGGCAATGCAGAGGTGAGGTGCACCCCTGTGGACAGTAATAACCTGCCGGACATCTGTTTCCTGTTACCCCATCCTCAGGCATGGCAGTCTTGGCACCACCAGCACAATAAAACCCTGTATGTGACAGGTTAGTTAACTCCTTTCATAAAAAAAGCAGAATTCTGTGAAGAATACACATTATGCAAATTTGCACCTGGAGCACATATTCCAGTTGGCTGAATGAGGCCAGAGCTATTGCAGAAGAAGCCAGCAGGGCAAAGCCAACAGGACGACATGCTCTGAGCCCCCAGCGCATTACTCCACGTGCCAGGAGGGCAGGGGAACTCGTGTGGATGTCTAGTGCCTGATGGACAATAGTATCCAGCAGGACAAATATCACCATACCTTGAGCTAATCTGTAAAACAGATGAATCAATTATGGATTGTGGGGCTCAGACTGATTCACAGTGATCTGTATGTACTCTGTGGTTACCGGACTGGCTGTGTGGGATCCACCGGTGCAGTAAAAACCAGGTTCACATGATCCTTGAGGAGCAGTTAGTCCAGGAGAGTGGCAGTACCGACCAGCATCACACGGGCCACAATGTTCCAAATCTCCTGCTCCTGAACTTGCCGTGTATGTGCCCTTCATGTACAGTATTAAAAAAATCAGGAATTTCAGTGGTTATGTACTACACTGAAAATAAGGCTACTTAGGATATACTTACAGGAGGGCACGGGTGAGCAATTAAGGTGCCAGCCGGGCAGAAGTGTCCTGGTGGGCACAGGGGCTGATGGGACAGGCCTGTCTTATTGCACAGTCGCCCTGGTTGACACTCAATGCATGAATTATAGCCTCTTCCCTGATAGAAAAAAGTCAAACTTAATAAAACTGAATTAAACTATATGTTCCTTAACATAAATAATTAAAGGACATGACTTACTGGTTGGAAAGTACCCAGTGGGCAGGGTTCAGCCCTCACAGCTCCTTCTAAAGCGTAATGTCCCTCCTCAGCTTCATGCTGGACAGGGGTGGATGAACTTCCACTACAGTAATAGCCCGCAAAGCACGGGCCGGTTGGAAATGTGGAGTTAGTCCCTAAACAATAATAGCTTTAAAGAAACAAAACATTAGATCGCATTTTAATTAAAATGGACTTTTTTGTAAATTTTTTGCTCTTGTGATCCTACCCTGGAGGACAGATAACACACTGCTGTGCGTGTTGGAGACCCGTACTGTTACTGTATGTTCCTGGAGGACAGGGCTGTGGGTGAACTGACCCTGGTGGACAGAAACTGCCAGCAGGACACACGCCGCCTTTAGGACCTTCAGAAGGACTCTGTCAGAGCAGAATAAAGAACGCTTGAGAAACTTTAAAAGTCAACAATATAAGGATGTTGTTGTTATGATAATCTTACTGGACTTGTAGATCCTTGTGTACAGTAGAATCCTCCCAGACAGTTTCCTGTTGGCTCAGTTCTGCCCAGTCCTGTGCAGTATTTTCCTCCGCTACAAGGGGTGCAATGTGATGCTTCACTCAGGGCTGGTCGAGATCCAAACGTGCCTTCTGCACACGGCTCTGGTGCTGAGCTTCCCTCAATACAATAGAAACCCTGACAGAGATGAACAAACATATTAGCTGGAGTAGACTAAAAGTATGTCACAGCAACACTTTTGGTTATATTCACCTGTAGACAGACTGCAGGAGTGTGTGTGGCTGGAGTAGGACAGAAGTGTCCAGAAGGACACTTCACACAAGCTTCTCCACTATGGCCATACGAGTCATTCCTGAAGAAGCCTGACTGGCACGGGAATGAGTTTGGATGTCCAGTACCAGGAGGACAGAAGTATCCATCAGGACAATCTCCTGTCTGTGAGAGAAAAACTGGTATTTAAAGGAATAATTTATCCCAAAATAAATATTCTGTCATTATTATACTGTATATTGTGGTCATTTTTATGATGAAAGTGAATGAAGACCAGATTAAAGTCATGAAAATAGTGCTTTGATAAGTGTCTCCGTTATCAAAGTCATACACATTTGGAATGGCATCAGGAAGAATAAATGACATTTTTGGGTGAACTATCCCTTTAAATCTTAAATCTATTTCCTGATTTCTGAACTATGTGAAGGATGAGTAAATAATAAACAACATTTTTGGACTAACCAATACTAATTAATCTGTCCAATGTTCAACAAACCCCCAGAGGAGTAAACATGTTTACACAACAGAGAAGTCATACTGGTTCAATAATAGGCTCTTCCTGGGGATTCTCCGTGTAGCAGTATTTTCCCTCCGGACACTTAGTGCAGTCTGAAGGGTCACGTAGACCTGGCTGCTGACTGTAGGTTCCCTTGGGGCACGGTACCGGATTAGGATCCTGAGTAGTGTGTAAATAATAGAACAGGAAATAATTGCTACGTTTCGAACCATTGATCATCTGACATGTTGATCAACGACGGTCGTGATGTTTTTGACCCTTAAAATGATACTTACAACACTTCCACCTGGACAGTAGAAGCCTATCGGGCAGAATACTGCTGAGCGCTGGGGTTCTCGATCCAGACCCTGCGAGCAGAGAAAACCCGGAGGACAGACCATCACTCTTAGCATGGCCTCTGCGCTGGTGGTCTCATTGCTGCAATAGTGACCCGGCAGGCATGGCAGGCACTCCTTTGACCCCTCATCCTAAAGAAAAGAAAGACAAAGAGCCAAGAAGATTAGATGATATACAGTATAGATTACATTTAAATAAAATGGTGTATTTCTGTTCTGCAACATTCAAGAAGTAGCATCTGAAGGAATAATTACTAGTGCCTGCTAAGGCAAGCATCACTGTTATTATTGTTTATACTTATTTAGCCAGGCTGGTGTTAAAACACATCTTAAACACCTGCTTTGAAGGAGAGACATGAAACATATCTAGACTAGAAATCAGAATATTAAAGGACTTGGGGACATGTCTCTAAACAATGTATCAACGTCCCCTCAACCATATATACATACATAGATGCACATGTATAAATATTAAATGTTACTTGCTGTTGTGTACTGTAGAGACAAATATTATAATTGATAAACTAACATAATACAACAAAATAAAGGCATTACCTAAAACAATAAAAAAATAATTATAGCTTAAAAACCTTAAAGTAATATTGAGTTAATACATTGTAGAAGCCAAAATTTATGCTTTGACCATAACCACAACATTCTTAAATGTGATTCCTAATTTTAAATTATTTTAATTATTGATTTAAATTGTAAGTGACAAAATCAACTAATATGTTGACCTTTCCAAGATGGTGGACACATGTCTGAAACGGACAAATGTGGCACACATATATATATATATACAACCAGACAGAAACCACAATCACTTAGCAACACAAGTAAAAATCTCATCTAAAAAGTAAAAATTATCTTATACATTTAATCAATCATCTTAGTCAAAAGAGTCTCCCTTTGCAATTTTTAACAAATGAATAGTAAACAAAACAATGAGCAGTTCCACTTACAGAGTAACTTCCTGTCCCGCAGACTCTTGGACTGATAGTGGCTGAATGAGGACAGAAGTAGCCAGCAGGACAAACCAAGCAATCCTCTGGTCTTTTCCCTCCTTTCATGCGACGAAATGTTGCCCTGGACATACATCAAACATCAACATCAAAAACACTGAAGTATTGACCAAGCTTATCTTCATTCATTATTAGCTAATGGATCTGCTACTCACGGTGGACATGGGGATGGTTTAGATGTTCCTTCCTTACAGTAGTAGCCCTCTGGACAGACTTGACAATCCTCTTTTCCACCATTACCCATCTTTGTGCTGTAGGAGCCTAGAGGACATGGATGCTGTGAGCCATACAAGGTACCTGTAGAAATACACATATGAATCTCTTTAACAATCAGAAATATTAACATTTATATATTTGGCAGATGCTTTCATGTAAAACATTCAGGCTTTACATTTTATCCATACATGCTTTCCCTGCATTGCTAGCAATTGTCATTTCCATTAGAAATAAGCTGAGCTAAAGGCTACAAGCTACAAGCCAAATATATAAAGACAAATAAGTAACAATATAAAATGGAGAAAAGATAATAGTACTTACATATTAATATGCTTTATATTGTGGCTGTAGGATTGGAAGAACTGCCATGTAGTAGCTAATTCTGACTTTGATAGGGACATTGTTTGTTTGTTTACTTTAGAAAGTGCTTCCAAATAGGCAAAACAAACTGAAAACTATAGCTTCCTGTTTTTAAAGCATGTTTTGATTTGTTTATAATCTTGACAAACCGTATTAAATGTGCTTCCCCATTCAACTACAACAGATGGAGCTGTGCTTCTACTTGCTTAAACCTTTCTAAGAAAAAAGCTGCCAAGTGTCTCCAAGATGGCCGCCGGGTAACCTGACTTGTCTTAAGGGGCTTCAGTCAAACTGTGTAGTAAAGGTAAAATCAGCTTCTAGTAACAGCTTCTTTTTTTGAAGAACCTTTTGAAAAAGCTTTTGCCTGTTTTTCACAACATTAAATATACATAAAAATAATAAATAAATAATAATAAATTATGTTTGACCATCCCCAACCGTTGTCTTATTGATTTCCTAATTTATCAACTTATCACAATAATGCTCATCTTTTGTCTATGTTAAGATAGAATAAGTTTGATGTTTCTTGTTTTACACATCCACTTGTATTGGGCCCTGTAGTTATTTAGAAAATTTTGTCTATTTGAACTGCTGATACAAGGGTTTATATACAGTATAATATATGTGTTTTTCTATGTTTTCCTTGAACATTCAGGTTGAAAGTGTCAGTACCTTCGGGACAATAATGTCCAGAGTTGCATCTCCCAGAGGGGGCGCCCACTCCTGCTAAGCAGTACCAGCCTCGTGGGCACGGTCGGCATTCACTCTCAGACTCCAGCCCACTTTGATCGCTCCAGGTGCCAGCAGGACACTTGTGCTGAGTGGGGAACATAGTGCCCATGGGACAGTAATGGCCAGGAAAGCAGAGGAGTGCTGGTCTTTGAACACCCCCAGTACCTGTAAATGAGATTAAAGGTAAGCATTATAAAATTCTGTAGCTCGATTGGTCGAATGTAACGTCAAGGTCATGGGTTCAAATCACATAGAACACAAAATGAGAGGTACCTCGAAAGCAGGCGTAATGTGCAGGGCACTGCTGGCATTGGGAGAGGTCAGTGAGGTCAGAGCGGTTGCTAAGGGTACCAGGAGGACAGGCATTAGATGGGTCATTTGGTCGGGCAGAACCTGGCGGACATACAAACCTGAAAAAAAATATTGAAAACATAAACTAAAATTGAAAACCACAATATAGAGTAAATTCTGTAAAGTGTGTGAAAGGCACTAACCCTGGCATACAGTCCACATCAGGAAACTTCAGTGCTACTTGGGTACAAGCTTTGCCCGGGTAGCAAGGCCTGCAGTCTGTCAAAGCATCCTGACCCTCCAGAGGGTTAAATGTGCCGGGCTGACAGGGCATTGGGTCACTTGTTCCTTCTGGACAATAGAAGCCTGGTGGACACTTTAAACAGTCCTTTACACCTATAGTAATTCAGATCAAAACAGTTGAGATCTAACAGTAGATTTATATAGATGTGCTTTAATGGTTTTAAGAACACTAAAGAAATCTTACTCAGCGCTCCTTGATGTGGAGTGAAGGTTCCTTGTGGGCATAAGATCTCACTTAATGTGCCTGCTGGACAGTACCGCCCCCGAGCGCAAAGCAAACCAGGACCTGCAGAACCTGTCAGTACCAACCAAGACAAGTTTAAATGATGGAATAGAATTTAAAGGGATAGTTCACCCAAAATAAAAATTCAGCATTTATTTACCCTTATGCCATTCCAAACCTGTATGACTTCAAATTTCTCTGCAGAACACAAAACATGATATTTTGAAGAATGTTGGTAACCAAACAAAATTGGCCCCCATTGACTGCCATTGTATGGACACAAAACCACTGAGACATTTCTTAAAATATCTTCTTTTGTGTTTCACAGAAGAGAGAGTCATATAAAGGTTTTGAACAACATGAGGGTGAATAAATGATGGCAGAGTTTTGAGTTTGCGTGAACTATCCCTTTAAATATGGTATATTCTGTTGTGTAAAAACAACTGGGGTCACTTTTTCAGACAAAGCTAGACAAAAAGCTTCACAATGTTAGATTATTGTCTGCTTTCATTGTATACAAATTAAACATGAGGATGAGTGAATAATGACAGAATTAAAATGTATGGCTGAACTATTCCTTGTAGATGCATTTGTCTACAAACTGTAGATGATGAAAGAGTTTCAGCTTATAAAAACATCGTAAAGAGTTTTTCCATTTTCTCTTGGCTCCCAACCCACATCACACACTATCTTTATGCTTTACAATCAACAGCACGTTACAGGCAGGAAACAGCTGACAGCAGAAACGGCAACAGCAGTCGTTCATGTAGGTTTAGAAAAAAATCTGTTGTATTGCCACCTTTGTCTAACATTAAGTGATTAGATTTAACTACCTAACTTACAGATATTGTTGTGGCAACAACAAACATAAAAAATAAAATGTGTATGAGCATCCAGATGTGTGTTACAGGTTCATGTCCTCACCTGCAGGGCAGTAGCGACCCTCTGCA
Source organism: Beaufortia kweichowensis (assembly GCA_019155185.1). Lineage (NCBI taxonomy): Eukaryota > Metazoa > Chordata > Actinopteri > Cypriniformes > Gastromyzontidae > Beaufortia > Beaufortia kweichowensis. The sequence goes on from CM032811.1 coordinate 8,223,248, forward strand.
CATCTTTTACAAGCCGCCCTACTTGTCTGACCCAGTTGTCCTCCTGCGGTTCCAGCAGGGCAAGGTGACCCGTGTGGCACGCCCGTGCCCTCCTCACAGTAATACCCTTGTGGGCACAGAAACTGAGAACTCGGTCTGCGTGAGGTGCCCTCCAAACAGTAAAACCCTGGAATAAAACAAAATTTAATCTATGATGTATAATGAAGTCTGAACATAAATAGACCCGTGCAAAAGCATACCTGCAGGACAGATAGCGCAGTCCCTTTCTCTCTGTAGCCCCTCCTTTGGTCCATAGGTTCCCGCTGGACATTGTATTGCAATATTTGCAACACAATAATGTCCTACCAGTACAGACACAAAATATGTTACCCGGCTTTAAAAGTTTAATCATAGGATGTTGCTGTAACTCACCGACAGGACACACAACGCAGTCTGATCTCTCTCCATCTCTGTGTGTCCCGGGGGGACAGGAGATGAGCTGTCTTGACCTCTGACTCAGCTGAGACTGCCCCTTTGACCATGATGGAGTCGCTGTGCTTTTGCAGGCTGAACCATTGCATTTTTTACACTCACTTTGGCCTGAGATGTCTGAATAGTGGCCCACAGGACAACGTAAAGGTTCAGACATCTTTTTGTTGGGACAGTAGCTTCCTAAAGAGGAAAATGTATAATATTAGTGATATTAGCAACAGCAAATAAATTATAAATAATCAGATTTGTGGCTATAAGTGTGTATAAATGTGTAGGGGGGGTAGTTAGGAGCCTGTATTTTACCTGCAGGACACAGCTGACATCGGGCACTGCAGAGAGTGGAGTAATAGCCTTCTGCACAGTCAACACACATGGTCTGGTTTAAGTTTGGTTCCTCCCCTAAACCACACTTAAAATGTAAAAACAATCATTTAAATAGAAAATTAATGCTAGTGTATCATTTATCAATTTATTAAACAGCTCGAAATAAGATAATAATTTAACCTCAAATGTATGTTATTCAGGATCATTTTACTTACATGCGGACATACTTTTTATGTTTATTCAATACAATAAAAATACAAATTAAATCAAAAAATAAAATAAAATTTATATCAATACAAAAAATTGAATCTAAGAAATTATGACTGTAACCTATGAAATCATACAATGTAAAAAATGTTGCTTGTAAAATGTAAAAATGTTTAAATGTATCAGACTCATAATTTTCTAATGACTTTTTCAAGCTATCAGTTATTAATGTTGGTAACACTCTGTTTCTTAATTTTATTTAAACTTTAATTTAGTCAATTGAAAAATTTAGATGCAAGAAATCACTAGAACATGTACACAACAGTTTCAGTGGCTTTTTTCAAGGCCAATTTAATTTCGGACACTGTGCAACACAAAGAAACATACATTAGTTAATGCAAACCTTCATTTGAAAGCCATCAATGCAAACGAATCCAAAGGGGCAGGGCAAGCACTGGGTCAGTCCTTCTGGAGAATACTGTCCAGACTGACATGCTGTGAGGTTGCCTGATGCGCTGTCACAGGAGAAACCAGCTGGACAAAGCTTGCAACCCACACGATCTTCTGTGCTGACCAAACCTGGGGCACAGGGCTTTAAAAGATACAAACACTTAAATGATGCTTAAAATGAAAATCAAATCGCGGTTATGAAAAATTAACATATCTAATAATGTATTTATAGTCATAATGATGAATATGTTTAGTTACACACCTGGCAATCTTGATCGCTGCTTTTACCAGGATACGGGTTAAACATGCCGGTGGGACATTGTCTTGGTGCAGAAACATTGCCAGGGCAGCTGAAAAACAACAAACAAGAAAGTACAACAAAATATTTTAATCTTTTTTAAGGTTTAACATAGTTACAGAAATTATTTTACTGGAAGAGAAGTTTATTAAACTCACAATTGCCCTGCGGGACATTCAAGGCAGATGCCTGATGAAAAATAGGTTCCCTCTGAGCATGATATTTGTGTCTGATTACAGTGAATCAAATACTCTGAAACTTCAGGATTTATATCTGCACCTGCAATATCACATCATATACAAATTACACAATCAAAAAAATCTATTCCGTTATTGTGTATAGCATGTGTTATGAATTTCAGATTCTCCCAGTGCTTACCTGATACAAAGATATTCCATATTTGTATTAAGTTACTCAATGATTCAAAAATGAAAAAGAAAAGAAAATATCGGTGCATGTTGAGTATCTTTCAAGCTCCCTGTTTCATCTGTGCGGACGTCTGTCCTCGGTCGCTCTATAGCCCCTTTAAGTCAGTGAATAGGGACACCTTAATAATTGAAAGTGAAATTCAAACCATGTAACTCAACTCCCTCAGAAGCCATTAATACACTTAAACTGGGCAGAACTGTGAACTTCACTGTCTAGAATATCAGTCTGTTTTTTAAAACATGCACTGTACAGGATCTTGTTTGCTTTCCGATTTCTTAAGACCATAAATATTTTACCTCTACATGCATTTACATTTTGTTTTACAGTACATTGCCAAAGAAAATCATCTTACTGCTGGAATGTCTGCATTGATCTCTCAAGCCCATCAACAAAATGTTTAGGATTTTATTCTTATAATTATTGTAATTCATTATTGTATTTTCCCTTAACAATTCTTTTTTTATGTTTTATTCTTGGTACTTAATGACTTGGGCATTTGTGTGGGAAGATTCACCCACTCAGTGTTACAGAATCACATTTTTTATAGAAAACAAATAAATCATTTACATTAAAAAAGTAATACAAACATTTCAAATATACCAAGCCCACAGGAACATGTTTAAATAGATTATAGTGGAGTGGCTGTGGTTTATATGGTAATGTGAAAGCAGGATGTTTCCTGTTCCTTTACGTTTTAAGTGTAGCATCTGCAGCTGTGCATTCTGCACCAAACCCAAGTTTCCACTGCAACACATGAATGTGATGAAGTTCACTGCAGTAAAACAATCAGCTGCTGAATTAATCAAACTGTTGAAAGAGACACTGTGATTCATGAACATAGATGTTATCAATAGTCAGACTGTGAGAAATCACTAATGCAATCCCAATTTGTTTGGATCTGTGGTAAATGTTAATTAGATAAAAACAACAATAAGGGAATAACTTGAAATGTGTTACCACTTTCCCATTTGATTCAATTTAATTCATATATTAATTATTTTAATCTCTGATTAAGAAATTCCATATACTGTATAATGCACATATATTTTTATCACCGAAATGAGCAGTTTCATCCAAATCAGAAACTGCAAGAGGCACAATCTTGTTTTGCCATATATAATCATGTACCAGCAGTTAACCACATTTTCCGGAGACAGGTGCTTTATGCATCATGGGGAGGGGCTACTCATCGTTTTTTTACACATGCCAATGTCATTTACCATTTATATATGCAGACGTAAGAATATATCTAATGAATGAATGCCAAAACATGGTTCTGATTTTTGTCATGCTACTTTTAGCGTTCGGACACCAAGGTAATGTTATTGGGTAGTACACAGATTTTCCATTAATTTTTAGAAATGCTTAAACTGTATTTGTATGCACAGCACAGTACATATAAATGTGTTTTTGTTTGTGGTTTTTCACAGCTGCTGCAACAAATATGAGCACCGGGACCCAGCGTGAGATTAAGAATGCGAAACTCCAAGAGCCATTTACTTTAAATTGCACCTACAATTGTTCCAGTGGCTTTACTCGTGGTTCCTGGACATGGGAAGATATACCTGCTTGTAGCAAGTGTGAATGGAAGCATAATTATTCAAAATCAGGAGAGATGTGCAGTGCAAGCTTGTACACACCTCATCTAATTATGCAGCAAACTCTTTATAACTACTCTTGTGTGTCTGAGGAAAGCGATCGCCCAGGCCTTCCTCGTAAAACAGAACTTCTAGTAACATTACGAGTTTGGGGTAGGTGCTATTTGCTGTACTTTGATTATAAATAAACTTCTCTAATTTATGGGTGAGACTTTATCTGACTGTGCTGCAACTGTGTTTTCAACAGATGAACTGGATAATACAGTAACACCTCCTAAAGTACAAGGTAAGTTTGATGTTAAGGATCAGAGGTGTTTTTTGGCATGTTACTGCAGCACATTGAATCTGATTCCTGAATAAAAGTTATGATTTTTCTTATGATCTTACTGGTCTACTGTAGGTCCATCCCTGAGAGTGAAGATGTACAGAGGTCACATGGAGTCAGATGAGGTGTTAACCTCCTTATCCACTATAGAAGTGGTGGCAGGAACATCACTCAGACTTCATTGCGTTGCTCCTGTCAGCAAACACTGTGAGGGGCAGTGGGTCAGAGAAAACAGTTCAATCCCGTGGTCAGAAAATGACACAGTGATCCAGTGGAGTCACATCAAAGCAGAGGATGGTGGACGGTACAGGTGCCAGCCAAAAGGGACATGCACTGGTCATCCTATAACTGTAGAAATAGAGGTCATCACATCTGGTGAGTTGTTAGCAATTTCAAAATATATCAAAATAACCCACTTTCATGTTCTCATGCAAAACTGTCTATAAAGTTAGCGGTTTTGCTATACAGATGGATTCACCTGGGCCAAGATCTTTGCAGCTTTTGCAGTGTCTGCGATGTTTGTCCTGATGGCACATCTGATATATCTGGGCTACAGAAGAGGATGTAAGATGAGGGAAATGCCAAGCTTAACCAATGACAGGTAATGCTAACTTTATATGATCCTTAAATGAATAATTCTGAAGAAAATGTCTCTTTAATCTGTAATCTTTGGACTTTTATAGGGTCACATCCAGAAATGCTGTGGTGATGAGACCAATCGCTCAAGGTGTTTATTATTACTTTTATTCAAGACTCTTACATATTTAGGCACAGTTACTCATTCTTTACATTTTATACACATCATGTCATGTCAAGGCTGATTAGAGGTGACCATTCAATAGTTAACTGGTGTAAATAACGTTATATTTTTCATTTTTCCCCAGACACCCAGAGTGATCATGAAGTCCCTTATGCTGACATTGTCATCTCTGTGAGAGGATCCAGCAATCCAGATCTATCCGACACCTTTGACCACTCTTCAAAACTCCAAAGACCTGTAAGAAAAATATAAATACATTTAATTAGGAAATCTTTTGCAGGTTTATTTTTCAATTTCAAAGGATCTAAGATGTTACAGTGTGAATCTTTTTAAATCTGTTTGCAGAGATGGAAAGATGAGACGAGAGCAGGTCTACCTCACGCTTCATCTGACAGATTGCACATCCACTCTAAAGAGGTCACCAGGAAATTAAGCACAACATCAGAATATGCTGTAATTACCTACTCCTGCGAGGCTCTCAGTTAGTTACTTTAAATAATTATGTGACTCCTAAAAAGATAAATAATCAACCTAATTTCTGTCCTCTTTAATTAAAACTTATGTGTACTTGTGTAAAGTTGTGTAGCCTATGTGCCATGCTGGAATAGTTTGTCTTAAATAAATACTTTAAAAAAAGTTATTTAGCATTAGTTCTTACCTAATACAAATTTGTCTCATCCACCCTTACAAAAAATAACTATAGTTTAACTATAGGAAACTTTTTTGGAGTAAAATTATAGTAACTGCACATTTACAATGGTCTGACTACAATAATCATAATTTAAACGCGTTACATGTAGTCAGACTGTGGTAATACAAATGGTAATCAATGTGCTTAAAAAATAAAACAATGTCAGTTGCATTTTGAGCTAGACCCTTATTTCATACGTTAGTTTTATTATTATCATTTTCATTTGAGAAATGTATTGAGAATGCATGAAATGGGTGTAAATGTATATGTTTATAATATTGATAATGATTTCTTCATAAAAAGCTGTTTAAAAACGCAAATAAAAGTCTGACTGCGAAACGGTTTTTGACCCTCTTCGGCTTCCTTAGCTGCAAGCGTGTTTCGGTTGCGTAGCAACGTAGGACAACATTTATCTTGAAGATTGAAAGGTAAGAAACTTAACGCTAGTCTCTTTGTGAAATTATTAAAAATGTATTTTAAATACAACAGAGAAAGAACATACGTTTTCAATTTTAATAAGTTCAACGAAAATGCGCGTTATATAAGCGCTGGTTGATCTTGGTGACGTTTAGTACAACATACAGTATGCAGTACCAGCGGCGATGTTAATGGTCTTTGGGACATGAAACCTAATACGTTATTTCTTTGCAATTATCTGGAAAACCAGTTTTTAATTACTACAATTAAACAGTAGTCGTTAAGTTGTAAATTATCCTGCCAGCATAGTTAACTGCATGACTTTTTAATGAACGTGTCTCATTCTTTATTAAGCTTAAGATCTAAGGTGCTGTATAAGATGTCTGTTCCCTTCTCCAACACAAACCTGCGGATTCCCAGAGGCTTTGGCAATTTATTGGAGGGTCTTGCCAAAGAGGTGTTAAGAGACCAGCCAGAAGACATCCCTACCTTTGCTGCACGTTACTTTACAGAGCTTCTCAAAGCAAGAGAGGGTGATTTTCTTTTCCTCCAGTTTTTTAATAGGTGTTAATGACATAAAGTAAGAGCGAGTCACATAGTCATTACTTGCATATTTAGCCTTTGCCTAAAGCAGGCATCATCCAGTGGGAAAAGTCTGGTTAATGTGCTTAATGACGCCTTACATTGGGATTGTGTGCTATTTGCAAATAATAAATGTATGTGTCATTTGCTGCAGAAAGCGGTCTTGATCCAGCGGAGTGGGGTGCGAGGTTGGAAGATAGGTTCTACAATAATCATGCATTTAAGGTAACTGATGCCAAATAAGACAAAATCTGGGACTACACAAATGTTTGTTTTACAAATGCTACACAAATGTTTGCAGTACATTGCTTTCAAGATATATGTTTGATCAGTTTATGTTGTTTGTGATTGAATGCACAGCCTTAGTTTTGCAAACACACACCTCAGTACTCTTTTTGCGTACTGTATATTGCAGTAAATTCATCAAAGCAGTGCATTGCATTGTTGCAAAGCAGTGTTTTTTTCTTCTCATCACAGGAAAGAGCACCACAAGGAAGCTCCAGTTCACCTAAAGCCAATATAAGGTCTGTAAATGACAAAAGTGATTTTTCTCCCTCTAACTGTTTGTCAGATAAGTAGAACGGCATGCGGCTGCTTTACAAGACACAAGTGAAAGTGAGATGTACAGTAATCAGATTAGAATAATCAGATTAAATATTCCCTGTTCTTTTCATGTAATTTCCTTCATTCTGGTAGATTCTAGCCGTTCAGCAGTTTTAGGACATTAGAGCAAGATAAAAGTCATTGGACAGGCTCTCTATCTCTGAGACAGGAATTGAATCATTAAACATTGATTAATTGAAGTGTCTGAGCACAGATACAGATCTAGGTTGTACATTAGGACTAATTTATTTCTCCTGTTGTGCTCACAATGACTTACATTATCAATCATTGTTATATATAAACAGAATTTTTAAATGTCAATTTTCAGAAGCAAAACCAATGATTCTGAAACTTTTGGAAACAATGGAACTCAACACTCCACATCAAAAGAGCTCAGTGCAAAAAAATCTCCTGATAATTCAGAGGATGCTGAAGTTAAGACGAAATATGAGTTGGATAAGAAGCTTGATGAGGAGTCTGGTGAGGCGGAACATGGGCCTGCAGCGGAGATTTCCTGTGTGGAAACAGCAGATGTTGATACATGTGCTCAAGAAGTCACGGAAAATACAGATGTACTAAGAGACCACGAGGCAGCAAATGAAGCTGTAGATATCTGCAAATCTGAATTTGAGCCAACACCTTTGCCTTCCTTTGGTGGTCTTGCAAACGTGAATGTATGTGCTGAAGAAATAAACCCTCATTCAACTGCATATGAATCTACCGAGGACGACAGAGACTTGGAAAGCCCAAAACCATTGCTGCTAGATGGACAGCAGTCAGAATCACTGGATGTGCAGAATTCACAAGATAACGAAATAACAGAATCTTTCACTGAAATTCCATCACATATTGAGCAGGATATAGGTAAACAAGCAGATGAAATGTCTGATGATGAAAACACAGAGGAACCAGAATTCTATGGTCATATTGAAGAATCAGAACAAGGAGTGTCGGAAATTACTGATGCATTATTAAAAGAAACTGGCCCAAAAGAGAAGAGTATTGAGAAAGTTTCTTTAGAGGAATCTGCAAAAAATGACATAACTGAAAACAGTACCACTGAGCAAGAAACTGAAGATCATGTTGAGGAAAAAGATGAATTGAAGGATAATGAAGATCAGGAAACAAGTTATGAATACAGCAGCACCACTGATTTTGAACCTACTGCAGAAACAATTGGAATAAAAGAGACATACATTGATTACACTGATGAAACACATGACAGTAAGAGTGAAGTCATAGATGTGCTGGATGAAGTTGTTATGGACACAGGTGGGCGTGAAACTGAAAACAGCAATGGTGAAAAGAGTACTACTAAAATTATAGATGCTATGATGGAGGAAGACATTTTAGAAAGTCAGACTGATTCTGCAGTGCCAGATTTCCAACTGAATGACTATGAGGTTACAGAGGATGTGACGGGTAATGAGATTTTAAATACTGATGTAATGGACACCTCTGAAAGAGATCCAGTCACAGAGACCGTAAATGAAGCAAGTGATCTTGACAGTGACAGTTGTGATGCTGAAGAGATGAATCAGGATGATATGGACAAAGAAGAGAATGATCAAACTGAAAGTATGATATCTGATGATCTTTCAAACATGCACAATAAAGATATCATGAAAACTGATGATGGGAGCAATGATTCTGAACTAAAAGAAGATGTTTTGGCCTCTGAAATGGAGGAAGCTCATCATGAAACTAGAGAAGAAGAGGTCATTACTGATGAACATCCTACAGAGAATCGAGAACAGTGTGAACAGACTGGTGAAGATCAAGAGGATCAGTTTGAGGACCAAGGGGATAAGAACCAGGAATCAAGTCTTTACATGAAAAACCAGGAGAATCCTGAAAGCAATGAACTAAAGGTATGATGATTTTTCCATATCTTGTAAATGATTGAGTTTATAAATAAAATTGGGTTTTGTAGTGAAATTTTATTTTGTGATGGAAGACAAATCCTTACTCTGGATTCACACCCTTCCTTCTTTTGTCCCAAGTGAACAAGTAAAAATAAATTCTTCAAGGACATCTTATCAACAGCAACATTCTGTACCCCTCTGCTAGTCTCTGGAGAACAGTGATTGAAGATGCCCCTGAAATAGTTCAGCTTCTCTGTAGACAGTCAGCCTATCATGCAGGGTCATAAAGTACATGCATTTTGTATAATATCTCTACTGTAAACAGGCAAATATTAAGAGGAGAAATTCAAAGATAATTTTTCACCAAAAGGTCAGAAGAATATCCATATGCTTCTATGGAGGGGGTTTAAAGAAGGAAGATGTGGTGTTGTTTCCATGGAAACGGTTTGCCAACTATTTGTCTCCCCTCATCACAGATTAGAAATGATCTAGATTTATTCCATCCACAGTAGAGATGTAAATACAGTATTTATGAGAATCGACAGTATCAGTTAGCACCACCTGCTTAATTGATCTTCTGTCCGAAGCTTTTCAAGTTCTGCGGGGGTTAATTAAGACACATACTCAACTGCTTTCTCTCGATCTCTTTTTTTCAATGTAGGTCATCTAACCTGACCTATATCAACTCCTGTCCAATGACTTTATTCACTGTAGGAGGAGCAAAGGAATCATGCAGTTGCTATTTTGAGGAACAATATTCATGGCTATCATCAATCTCGGGCGCGACTGTAAAGTCACCTCATCTACTTCTTAGAGTGTTTTAACACTTCTGCGTTCTGCGAGTTCATTAGTTGCCAGCTTTGCACATAGTTCTTGCATTTTTCATTTTTAATCTCAGCATGGTAGGAGGTAAGACATGTTCTAGGGAAATAAAGAGAAATGGATTTACTGTGTTTATGTCTTACTACAGTCTATTGCCATGGGGTGGAGTTGGCAGTGACTGTGTGGGTCTGCCTGAGATGTGTTCAGCTGAATTCCAGCATCTTCTCAGTTCAAAATGACAGTCCTGGAAATATTTTGGACTGTGCATATAATAATTGTATTGAAAGTGATGTTTTGGAGCAGAAAAATGTAGCTTCATTTGCACCTCGGTAAATCACATCATGATATGCATATGGTTTCTGTCTTCTCTCTCATTTCACGCAAGCAGCTCTAAATAAAGTATGTGCTGGTAACAGGTGACAGGAAAGTGAGAATGATGGCGCTAAAATCGTCAGCATTGAGCAAAATATTTGCAAGGAGCACAGAGTCATGAGTGTCAGAGTGATGATGCGCGCGCTCTCTCTCTCTCCTCCCACCCTGAGACTCAGAATCAGAAGGATAGTTGGAGGAGAGGCGTATTCGTCCAAGACGCTTTGCCCTGTTAGATGCTTTACGTTGTTTTGCAAATTCAAGAAACGAGAACACGTTTATAAGCGTCTGTAACTGCGCGTCATGGATTGTCATATCGTGAGTACTGGATAATTCTTCTTTACAAATTCACACAATCAGCTTTTATACTTTTATATACGTTTATTAATTGAGGTTTATTAATTATTAACCGGGTCGGGTTGTTAATGCGCAGGCAATGCGCGGCGAAGGGAAGCGTCTTTTAACTTTTAAAGGTTTTCATTACTTGCTACAGAACGAGAAATATTTTATGAAATATAACTTATTATTAAACTTGATTAAAACTTTATTTAAATGTCGACGGTAAGCGGTATTTGTGGCTTTGCGGTTTTAAACGTGCGTTTATAATTAATAGTGTTCATAGTATCATACATAGATACTTGTATAATTTAGTCTTTGATTTGGAAATCTGACAAATATTAGAAGTATTAATATTTCTTTAATTTTTAAATATATTTTATCTGTATGTGTGTTCCCTGTGAACCTTTGTAGTGCTAAAAATGTGTAATTTAAATGGGCAAGTATGAATATTTCTATAATATAATGTGCATTTGACAGACGCTTTTATTCAGGTGTATACTGTACATTTTATCTGTATGTGTGTTCCCTGGGAATCAAACCTTTAACCTTTGTAGTGCTAAAGTAATGTTGAGCTACAGGAACACTGTACTGTATGTAGACATCAAGACTTGTGTCTTCCCATTTTATCAGAGGTGATTGGTGCATAAGCAGCAGTATTTACATTTACATTTTTAGGCATTTAGCTGACGCTTTTATCCAAAGCGACTTACAAATATTAGGAGACAATGAAGCGATACATCAAAAGCGGCAGCAATAGTACAAAGAAGTGCTTTAGTAAGTTTACAATGTTGTGTAGTGCTAGATAAATACCTGTAGAGGAAGGAAAAGGGTTTTTTTTTTTTTTTTTTTTTTTTTTTTATGCTGTTAGGTGTTCTTGGAAAAGGTGTGTTTTTAGTAGTTTTTTAAAGACGGTGAGGGATGTGGCAGACCGGATTGCATTAGGGAAATATACATTTACAAGGGAATTGTTGAACACCTCTGCCTGTGACCATAAAAATATGAGCCTGTTGGCAGAATGCTTGCTAAATTCAAAAGAGCTAATTCTCGATTCAAAAGTGGGTGGACATGCTCCTACCAGGGTTTTACAATAGACTGGTGCTCATCACACAAGATGTTTAAAGATTGCCAACCAGCCTCTGCTGGGCAATTTACATTGCTGAGTTGATTTTGGTAGGAGAACGCGTGAGGTTTCAAAGCTTATGAAAGATGGGAGAATAACGTCACTTCCACTACTTACAATGACTAAAGTTATTGTAGGTATAATGCACAGGCTTATTTTATACAAAGCAAATCATGAAAATGTTTTGTCTCTAATGAATAGTAATTTATTGCAAGGGGATTTAAGAAGGCAGGGCATACATCATGCTAAATCCACCATGGAAGTATATAGACAAACTGTTTTACAAAAGAGCAAAATCAATACACAGTATAGCCAGTGTCTGTTATAATGAAAATGTGAATTTATTGTTAATTCTGTCTGACAGGAGGAATGCAACCAACCACATGAGGAAGAAGACATCATGGACATCCCCTTGGATGACCCAGAAGCCAATAAGGCAGCCGCCAAGATCCAGGCTGGCTTCCGCGGTCATATGACCCGAAAGAAGATGAAACCTGATGAAAAAGCTGGTGAAGAGGTGAGCAGCACTGGAGAGGCCTTTAACGGCAGCGAAGGAAACACAGGTCAGTCATACTGAATCCAAGAACTAGATTCTGGTCCAACATGATGCAGATGTTGCCAACTCTTAAGATCCAACGCAGTCTGGCGATACATTAAAAATACCCAGATATATCTTAAAGAACTTGACTTAGAGATTTGTAAACAACACACTTGAACAGAACTTTAAAACTTTCAGAAAAGGTCAAAAATTTGTTATTTCTATGTTTTTTGTCTTGTTTTCGTAAGATCTACATTATAAAAATATACCGCCTTACTGTAGTATTGCACTTATCAATTACTTACGGTTTAAACACCTGTCAAATAATGAAGCAAAATGAAAATGATCCATCAGTGATGTTTAATGAGACATGCTCAGGGGTGCTTTTTAATTGTTCTAGTGCTTTGGCATAATTGTTTTCTTAATTAAGTCATTATTAATGAACACTTCTAGCGTTTTCCCTGATCATTTACAGATGGCACTTGCAACAGTTAAAATATTATTTATAGATTTTATACAGAGAGAATGGAGCAGTTAAGAGTCAAATTCATATTAAGCTTATCTCACAGTTTGTTGACATATAAATCTTTTAAATCTAATTTCTCAATATTAAATCCTCTCTCAGATTTATCCCTTTTGTCAATTTTTAATATATTCTGCACTGATCTGTTCTGCACAAAATTGTATTATTTCTTAGAGATGTTAGGTAAACAATCTCTCTTCTCCATAACTCAATATCTGCAAATTGTTCACAAACAGTGTATCCTCTTGAGATGTGGAACAATTTAACTTTAAAGCAACATGAATGAAAACACCTAACACCAATGTTCTTAAACCCAAGCACTGGTTAATATAAAGATTTTGGTAACCAAATGCAGATTTGGTTATTTAAAGTGTAAAGTGGGGCAAGCAATGAAAATGAGGGTGTCCTACCAACCTCTAGCCAGGCCCAAATATTTCTCCTTCAGCTGTGCCGCTTCACCCCACCTCTGTGCCGAATTTAGGCCTTTCTGGAGCAACATCAACCCAGTTCTCGGTTGCTAAGCATTTTATGTATGTAAGTGCTATTTTTATCTCCAGGTGCATCTGCATCACTGAAACAAGGCTAGAATAATGTGCCCCGTTTTATTTGGACCAAAATAAATATGTAAGACAACTAGGATCAACCCATATTCTGGTGATATAGATCAATGAGAAGAAGGTGCCAGAAACATCATCACACCTCCTGTAAAGCTGTTGTTGATTCATTTAGAGTCAGATACAGTTAAACTGACAGTCTTGTTTATTTTGAAAGCAGGGGGAACAGATGGAGTAGAGACAGATGCCACATCCGGACCAGAGCAGTGAACAGGACGATTTCTACTGAGGGACTTTTTGTGTCGAAAAAAGTAGTAAAATTAGACTGGATATCTCATCTGATGTGTGAACTCTTTCTTTCTGTTCTGCTTAGTATCCAGTCCGGGTGAATATCTGTTTCAGCATGCTTTTGCATCTCACAGACAGGCATCTGTATACTTTCTGAAAATGTTTTATTGAGATATTTGTTTGAATCAGAGAATGAATGCCATAGTTACAAACCCTTCTTCAGTCAGGCAGTCGGATAGACTAAATGCACATTGCTTGCTATGTTTCTTTGCTGTGGTGTATTTTTTGATTACATTGATTATAATAATGTAGCCACAGTCACTTTAAGATTCATTTGTTATCAGTCACAACATTATCAGTTGTTTATAACCGTGTTGGGTGATTTGTTTGGTTTGCTTCTTGTGATATGTCAGTGGATTGTTATCGGTCTGTTTAACAGATATAAAAAATCAGAGCTTCCAGAGCAGTACTGCATATGGCATGGCAAGACTGAATCTATTTATTTTTATTTCCACATTTTGCTTTTAATTTAATTTATTATTATTATTTATTATTATTATTTTAATTAGTGCTTTAGAAGTAGTATAGAGTACAATGATTGGGTTGCTTAAAGAGTGGTGGAGAAAATCACCTTGCATGTGGATATCAGCATCATTAAACTCTGTATTGGTTTAAAACTAAATAAAAGCTCAGAAATGGAAAATGGTTTCCTGCTGCTAGGGGCTAATCCTTAGTCTTTTGAAGTCCTAAGAGTCTGATTTCCTAAAGCTCTAGCAAATAAACAGTTACGTATATGCAGTGCAAACTGAAATATTAACCTACACATCAGTCTCATTAGACCTGCTGGAGCATTTCACTGGCAGCTCACAGCTGGACAGCTGTACTAATGAGCACAGGCCAGTCATTTATCAAGGTCACACTGCCACATGGCTATCACTATATTAACTATTGCCTAGAAAAACTGCATTCATTCCAATAATCGCATGTCATCATTTATTCATCTTCAGGTTATGTAAAACTTTCTTATATGACTTTATTCTTTTGAAAAATGTCTCAATGGTTTTGTGTCTTACAATGTAAGTGGGGACCAATGTTGTTTGGTTACCAAAATTCTTTAAAATATCTGCTGAGTGAGTACTTAACCATTACATAAATTTAATTCTACTGTGTCTCACAATTAAAGACATATGGCCCTTCATATGGACATTCATCACAACACTATGAACTTTATCATATTTTTCTTGCTAAACAAATCTGAAGTGAAGTGTTCATAAATTCACATAGTATTTTAAAGTGAGTGATTAAATTTCAGCCTGATTTCTGTCCACACCTTTATGAAGTTAATTTACTTAAATTCAATTTCTTCTTCCTGACTTTCAACACTTCTAAATTTGTACAGTCGGAAAAAGTACAGGATGTCCCCCACACAGTCAACAAAGACCTGACGCAATTGTCATTTTTCTGTGGCTTGTCTTGGTGAGAAATGAGCGTTGGAGCAGCAGTCGCCCACGTCTCCTCCTCCACACGCAGGGCTGGTTTTAGGAGGCTCCAGTGTAACCTCCTCAGAATGAATTCTGTCACAGGCTACAGGACTTACAGTCTCATAACAGCACTTTTACAGGTTGCCTATAGCAACACAAGGTGCCACAAGACGGCTCAGTTTCAGACTGCTGTTGTGTGTCCCGTGCTCCCTGCCCCCTACAGACACTGCTGATCTGACAGCTGTCATATTTACTCTAAAAACATTCAGCACAAATACAGGTACTGCATTTATAGAGCAGTACTAGATAAACTTTTATAGCTGCTCATTTTATGTACTCTATAGCTTATTATGATTTCACATACTGTAGGCCCTAGTAGCAATAAAGTGAAATAACCAGTAGGGGGAGCTTATAACAACTAGTCTTATAGTCTTTTTTCTACAAAATATTTAGCCAAACGTGCAAACTGCTCTTTTCATAAAACAACAGTTTAAAAGTAAGAAAACACTATAAAAAATATAAGAGTAGTATAAGAGTACTTTTACATGTTATCTGAAGCCATTACTTTTGTGAAATTGTGTGAAAAACAGACCAAAATATGTCAAGCAGCTTTTAAGATGCTTGGACATACAATATAGTACCTGAGATGTAAACAGTAACAGAACATTCCAACAACATACAACAAAAATAAAAATAACGATAAGCTTTGGCTGCTGCGCAGCAAATCTAACAATACAGTACCTCTGTGAACAGCTGTGCATTATCATAAACAAAACACCGTTCTTAACCAGCAAGGATCAAGGACTAGAATATTTATTTTATAATTCAAATCATTTTCTCATACAGTATTTCACAGGACATCAAGGCCAGGCACCACAGTCAGTATCAAGAGGATATTGTCCAGCACAGATGCGCCCTTTCATGCTTTCAATGCACTATTGACCTTGGATGTTCACACTGACTCTACTTGACAGAGATCTTCAGAAGATGAGAGAGCTGAGGAGGACTTTTATCCTCCAGAGGACAAAAGCTAATGCAAAGCTCTGTGTGAGTATGTTTGTGTCTCACAGCTTTGATCAGTCAGAGAAGAAAAGACTCTCGAAGATAACAGGCTGTATGTTGAGTAAAATTTACAGTTTTCAGTAAAAGATTTTTCTTTTACAGCCATTTTGCATGAATCATTTGGCCTTTTTGCCAGCTGGGAGACATACATTTCATATTTTCATATGGTACAGAGTCTGTTGGTTTGGATCATTCATTTGAACAGACATTTGATGGAACGTTTCCAGACATATTATTTATTTATTTTATCATTGGGGAAAGATGTTAAAATAATATCCAGTTAAAATGAAAAGTTAAAAAAGTAAAATCAAGACATAAGTGTACCCTACAGTAAGTACTTTTGGTGCCACTATCTGTACACTCAGGATGGACTGTCTCGCTCAAAACATTAACAACATACTTGTAGAAAACCCTTTTCACTAAAGACCGATGCCTTAGCAACATGTTAGGCCTCTTTTCATCTCCAATGGCCTGGTGGTGTTAAGATATATGAGCCTTTCAAATGACTGTGTTCTTAGGGTCCATGTGGGAGGGCTCGGTTAGGCGGAGGGAATATGTAGGGGCAGGTGGAGGAGAGAGTTGTTTTTCAGAAGAAGCTTGACTTTACTCCCTGAGCACTTGTACTTGAGAGATTGTATAGTAGCTTTACACAGGTTGTACATGCATTGCACAAAGAAGATGAAGTGATGAAATTTTTATAAAAATTGTTGTTTTCTTTGTTTTTGGATGACAGTGGGTGTAATATGTGACTTGAATATGGTGCATTTTGCTGTGATTGAAAGTGTTGTGAAAAACTGACAGCTCATATGTTCACATCTAGTCTTGGGTGTTGATAACAACAGCAATAGTAATTCAACATTACCATGACAGCTGTCTCTATTTTAACAATCACCTAACGACAAAACAATTACAGCAGCCAATAAAAATCCCATCATCCCTTTCTCCTAGACATCAGTGAGTTTACATAAACAGCAAATGGAGATTTTTAGATTGTTTATCAGATTTTCCTCCTGACAAACAGACACCAATAATCTCAAATGTACAGTTCAACTAAATTATCTAAACTATTATATCCACATAATATCTTTTGCCTTCATATTGTTAGTGTATGTAAACTAAATTTGTGTCATTTGATCTAAAACAAAGTTGACACTTAAATTAAACTTTTCTGAGAACTGAGAAATTTGTTTTGAAACATTTTTACACTATCTCTCTCCCAGCGACTGTACTAACAGGACAAACACACACATGCACAATGCACAATCACAAAAGGGGCCAGAAAATAGATAATCACTGAAGAGAATCATACACAGCACACACACACATAAGGGGTCACACACAGAGCTGTTGTTCAGGCTTGGATCCTAAAAGTGGGCTTCAGTGCAGGCAGTGTCCCGTCTGGCAGGACGCACTCTGCTTTCTCAGGGACGTGATTGGAGTGGACAAATCATGTTGATTGTGTGGGAGAGAAACTCAGCGCTGCTCCCAAGATGAAGGCAGTGCGGGAAGCATCATCCAAAGAGACAGCCGTTCCTTCACCGTTTCTTCTTCTGTGCTTTTTCATATATTCTCTGGCAGGTAAGACAACAAGAGCAAACTTTTCTACTGTGTGCGTTGAGAGGGAAGAGCATTGTGGGAAAAGTTTTTAGAGAGAAAGACAGAAAATATGTGCTGTTGTCAGAGTTTCACACTTTTGTGAGTGTCAGGATGACATGTATCACAAATGGAGCAATCAAAACAGTCGAGTAAATAATTTTCAGTGAATGCTTGCTGAAAATGTGAATAGAAAAGGTTTTGTTGCACAAATAACAACAAGGATAAAGTTTTCCATTAATGAAAAATCTGTCATTTTTTACTCACCCTCGTGTTTTTTCAAACCTGTATGACTTTCTGTCTTCCATGGTACACACAAGAAAAATATTTATGCTGTTTTTATTATACAATGACAATATCTGAGGACCAGGGGCTGTCAAGCTTAAAAAAGTGCCAAGAAAGAATATGGAAAATAGTCCATGTTATTAATTCTGTATATTATTCTGTATGTTTTTTAAATATAATGCTTTGTCTGATCTGTAATTTTCATTGTATGGCACTTTGGACGTAATTACTTTTGTGTTCCACAGAAGAAAGTCATACAGGTTTCAAAATAATTTTTTTAATATTTTTATGATTTTTTGTGAACAATTCGAAGTAGAATAATTATAATATTGTTTAGACTCTTCAGATGTGTGAATTAAACTTGCACAGACTGGGTGAGCGGGTTGTAAGAACACCCATTTCAGAACATTGGTCGTGTGAGTTACCATGAGCTTGATGAGATTATGGTTTCTTAATAAAAGGTATTGATACAGTATATACATTATATAGCAAGGAAAGAGGACAAATGTAAAGGCATAAAAAGATATATTTCTACCACTGTTGTGTACTGTGGTCAGCTTTGATAAGCAGAATCACTGGGCCCCACTGTCTACATCCCTCCATCCACAAAAGAGCATGTCTCTTACACAGCTGCGCCTGATTGGAGGAGAGCAGGTCTACAATCCAAGCATTGTTAACTGATCTTGGCAAGACCCCAGCACTGAGAATTGTTGCCACAGCGATTGAGCCATGCCACGCTGACTCGCACTGCCTTGGCAAATTGGGCAAATACATGTTGACTCACTCAGGGGCATCCAAGAGAAATGAGCAGAAACTTGTTTTAGAGAAGAAAACTCACTGTGGCCTACTAAGATGTTTTTGTGTTAAAAAATATATATAATACACTTACTTAGGTTTATGTATCAAGCAAGTACAAAACATGACAATACATTCGCTAATATATCTACAAGTATATATTTAAAATATTTATTTCATGAATACCAGACTTTTTGTGTTAAGCAAGTTGTTATTAAAGAAAAAGCACTTTACTTCAAGATACATTTAATATTATTAAATGTATCTTGAAGTAAATATAATATATATAATATAATATAAATATTCATTTATATATATATTTTTTTGTGTGTGTGTGTGTGCATAGTATACTTAATCAGTAAAGATGATCTAAATATTATTTTATTCCTTATTTTTAACAACCATTTTTGCAGAATTATTAATCACAAAAGATAAAAAACAAATAAAATACATTGTATAACATAATTGTGTTAATACAGTTTTGTGAATTGTTTGATAGTAATTCTGTTGCTCATATTATAATTAAGCATTTTTTTAACGTGTCTGTTTGTGTTTGTATGTAGTTGTTGGTGCAGTAAACATCAGCAGTCCGTCTCCTCTCGTGCGTGGCACACTCGGAGGCTCCGCCCTCCTCTCTGTCACCTACACCAGCAGCAGCTCTGATCAGCCTGTTATCAAGTGGCAGCTGAAGAGGGACAAACCCGTCACCGTGGTCCAGTCCATCAGCACAGAAATTATTGGAAATCTGAGGCCCGAGTATCGTGGCAGAATCCTGTTGTTTGAGAATGGATCTCTGCTCATGAATCAGCTGCAGCTGTCTGATGAAGGTGCCTACGAGGTGGAGATCTCCATCACTGATGATACCTTCACTGGAGAACGATATGTCAACCTCACTGTAGATGGTATGGAAGAACACACAGGACTTATCTAAAGTTTCTTCCCATTTAAATATAGTCTCTAACTCATGTCTGACTTTCACAGTTCCAGTGTCCAGACCTCATGTGCATATGGCGGCCTCGTCCGTGCTGGAGTTGACTGAATTCTTCATACTCAACTGTACTCATGACACTGGCACTAAACCCAACTATAGCTGGTTGAAAGGTGGGAAAACATTGACCAATGACTCGCGCCTGCTCCTGTCACGTGACCAGAAGGTCCTGACCATCTCCCGTGTTGTGATGTCAGATGATGACATCTACAGCTGCAGGGTGGAGAACCCTATCAGCAGTATGAAGAGCATGCCTGTCAAACTCACTGTCTACAGTAGGTGATGTGACTTTTGCTGTAGATCGATTAAACCATGACCCTTAAATGAAAATGTATAAGATTATACAATGTATAAGAATATCCAGGATAGGCCAGGATACTACACAGTTAACCACAGGTTACTTATTTATCTAAACTACTTTACAACTACTCACACATTGAACACAAAAAGAGGAAATGTTTGATGTCTAAACAAAGCTCTTTTCCATACAATATTAGCTTGTATAGATCAAAGGATTGTGTACAAAAAAGTATGCATGATTGTGAGTAAATAATGAAAGAATGTTCACTTGGGTAAATTATTCCTTGAATTGTTTCTTGCTGTGAGTGTTTATATAAATGACCGACAGGGGAGAGTGTTTATGAACATAGTTTTGCTCCAGTGGAGCTCAGCAGACTAATCCTCTCCTACATCTACTGTTCAATTCCCCAGTTGAGCTCAGCAGGATTCTGCATTCCCTCAGTATAGTCTACCCTTTAAAAAGCCCCAGGGTTGCCACATTCATTAATGTGCTTAGTATTCCTGGCAACCCATATGTCTGATCTTTCATTTAAGGTCTCCAGAACACTGTTGGTTTCTTTCTAGAGAGAGAATTTGAGAGATCTACTGCATCAACCTTTATTTCCCCCTTTTAAATTTTGCAGGACGGAGCTCGCTCTATATCATTCTCTCCACGGGAGGCATTTTCTTACTCATCACCTTGGTGACTGTGTGTGCCTGTTGGAAACCCTCCAAAAAGTACCAGCTTTATTGTCCTTAAACATTCTCGTTGATAGATCTAAAGCGAGCTGCTATAAATCTCACTGTTCTTGTAAAAAAGTCTCTGTGCTGCAAATGTGAGGAGGTTAAAGTTTCATAGATCAAATTAAAACAAAGACGAAAGCAAGCTAAAAGCCATGCATGTTATATTTCATATTGTTTATTGGTCACAGTAAGCATAATGTTGCTAACACAAATCTGTCTGCAGAAAAAGACAACAGCTTGCCAGAGAAAGCAGGCAAAATGTACCAGACCAGATCAATGGCAATAATGAGGGTAAGGTGCACTTGAAAAATTTTCCCTACCATACATTACATACTTTTATAGTGCCATCAGTAGCCTAAAACTGTCTTATTTTATATGAAGCGGATCACCTCATGACTTGGTGTCAGTGTAAGTCCAAGATGAACTGGCCAGCACATTATAAACAAAACATTTCCTGTGTACCTTTATGATTTTGTATTATTTTAATTCATCCTACAATACAGATGAATTATATACATTCCCTTTATATTTATAATTTTATTAACTCTTTAATCCTCTCTTTATAGTAGTAGATATTGTTCCTGCTAGAAATTACCACAATCGTCGAAACCCAGGAGGACTATATGTTCTCAAAGAAACAGTAAGAACATGTTTTTTATTACTATTATCGTTGATGTCTGTGTGAAAAACAAATGAATATTTTCTCTGTTTCAGGATTTCCATGAGGGAGCAGACGAGTCTTCTTGTAATTATATCAACCCTGTTGATTCCCTCAGTCCACCTTGTTATCCCAGCATGGTTTCCTCTACTGCACATTCTCCAGATGCTTATATGAATTCAGGAAGACGATATCCTCGCACACCTGTTCCCTCTCCACCGTCAACACCTCATCCAACTTTAACTCCTCCCCTTTCCGGTCCTCCACACCTGGGCAGCTTAACGCGCAAGCCCCACCCTCTAAGAGCAAGCCCCTCCCCTCCTCAGGCAGAAGAACTGCCCACAGAACAGGAGAACAATATGCTGCATCACCACCACAGTTTACCCCGATGAGTAAAAAGAAACATAGAGATTCTTGAATGTAGGATGTCAAAGATAATGTCAGAATATAAGTAGAAATGAGAGTATGTATGTGTTATGTGTTGCTTTCCAAGAGCCTTGTATAGGTGAATAAATTGGGTTATACTGTAAAGAACTAATATTCCATAGGATTTCAAGGCTGTGCTGGATGAAATAATAGTTTTTGCAATACTAATACAATATTATTTGATTTGAACATTCATGTTTTCTGGTCTTAATTTAGTCGAAATGTGTAAACAAATATAGAGTTTAATTGCACACATAATTTTTCATGTCACATTCTTTTAGGGGTTACTGTAAATTTGAGCAAAGTGTTATTGTTGTACTTCAGAATTAAAATGACTGTATTTTCTTTTTAATAAAACAATTGACTTTCAGTTTTTGACAGAAACATTAAATATCGATTTTGAACTTTTAATATTAAATAATTCTATATACTGGGTTTCAGACACATCGGATTTGGAATCTCAATCCGGAAATAATATCTGGAACGGAGCTTTAGCACCGTTACTAATACTCCTAATGTTCTTATTATTATTATGAAATCATTAGTAAAAATTAGTTTTTATTGTTACTTGATACCTTCACTGTTACTAAAACCAGTCATTCTTTATGTGCTTGAGGCGGAAAATATCCCTGCATAAGCTTTAAATGACATCTGAGAAGTTACACAATTTCACCACTAGAGGCTGCCATATCACAATCAATCAAGAAAACTTGTGTCACTCAAATGCGTCGTAGACCATAAAGTTACTCGTCGTTTTTCTTACTTTACTTACTCCTTAGTCTTTTACTACTCTATTAAGAAAGTAGAAATAGTTTTTATGAATAATTGTCTTCCCTGGTTCACCGATTATACAGTTTTTGAGCATTAGCTCCATATGACTCGAGTGTTTAAGAGGAAGTGAACCTCGTGCTTCCAATATGAGGCGAGTGTTGCATTATATTCATATGTAAAGAGCGTTTTGTTCATCGGTTATAAATGTAACAAGTAAATGTTGAATCTTAACATTGAGCTAAACGTGTGTTCAAATGTGCATGTGACATATTATGGTATGGTGTTTGTTGATGAGGCCTAGTAGCTTGTTTTCAGATTGTTTGATATGTTTGTCTCAGATGGAATTGTGGTACAAACACACACAATACCACACTTTACCAGTGTTTGCACCACAAGCTCCATTATTTGTGCATATTTGTCACCCTGCCTGTAAAAAACTAGCTAAAATAATTTTTGTGATTTACTGTTTATTTGCATAAAATCATCCTACATAATGTAAAGAACATTATGTAAAAATATTACCTTGATATCTTTAATATTAACTGAGTAATGACAAAATCATAGTGATATTTAAAGGTGAAATCTAACTTTGGTGCTTGTTATCTCATAATTTAATTTTGAGACTTCAGCCTGATTTTTACAGACAGGGTCACATATGAGAGAGAGAGAGAGACAGAGACAGAGAGAGAGAGAGAGAGAGAGAGACAGATTTCAAGCATGCACCTGTTCAGGTAAAAGGATGTTACATAAAGGTTTTGTGACGTCAGAATGATATTTCTTTAACCCAAACAAGGCACACAACTAAAATCTTATAATGATTTATGTTCTTCCACTCAAGGTTTAGCAGTTGTCCTTTTCTGACTACAGTACAAACAGTACTTCAGATGATCCGTGTTGAAAATAGTTATGTATAAGTGATTATGCAGAACGGTTGCAATCAATGTCTCATAGAAACATTATGGAGTAGATGCTCAAATCAGAGCTAAACCTCAAATCACTATGTCTGAGTCTAAACTGAGACCAATAAAACCCTGCTAATCCTGCACTCTTGTGTTATATATCTATATTGAGAGTAGAATATTCTGACATAATGTCTGCTTGCTTTGCATACAGCTCCTTCAGAAACATTAGTCAGCCTGACTTTGTAGGCAAAATGCATTACTTTGGTCATTTATCAGCAGTTCAGCATATTAAGTATGGATTTTAAAGTCTGTACATTTCTACAAAGGTTGTGTTTTCCTCAATTAGCAGGTCAAAGACAGTATAAGAGACAAAAAATGAATCTTTCAAGAAGACATTCAAGCTGCAAACAATGAAAAGGGTGAAACATTAAGGTTGCTGAGAAGATGAAAGGAGCTTAATGGAGGAGTTTTCCATATTCCTGCCCAGATCTGGCACAGAAAAACAGCTATAAACTAAACCGCCATAACGCCTCTTATTATCAGGATAATGTCTTTCCCTTAGATCTTTTATTATTAAAATATGACTGCACTTCTCTCTTTTGTCCCCTCATTAGAAGCGAGCGTGTGCGTTTCTGATTACCTGAGGTGTGATTTCCTTTATCAAGTAGTTGCGTAAGCTATTCCTGTTCAAATCTGTGTAAATTTATGCCCTATTGTGCAAATCCTGTTTTAATAAATGTGGTTACACAAGAACTTGAAAAAACTATTTTGGTCTCTTATCACGCACAATAACCCCGTTCAATCAGTTGTTATCAGAATTGTGCCCCAATCTCATCATTATAAGACTTATTGTTAATCTTTTTCCATGAGAGTAATCAGTTGCACATGAGACTGAGAATTAAGAAGTAGGAAGTTTTTCTAGACCCTGGGGGACGAGAGTATAAAACACGACTGAGAACAGGTTCGCTCTTGTTTCCACAGTTCACACTTTCATCCGTGTTTGCTGGGGTTGTTAATGATCTAACCACATATGCCAACAACTTTATTAGTACGTACTATTATGATACAGTGAGATCATGTGCAAACTAAAACTCGTGTATTCCAGAGCAGATGGATTATATTGGTTATGTTCTAGCTCCTCAGCTGACCAGAACATCTGTTGTCCTGTCTAAGTGGACACTGGAGATGTATGCCATGCTATGGTGATGAAAACAGTCTAACCACAATTATTTTGGTATTGTGGTCTGACACGGACATAGTAATTGTCACAATTTCATGCAAATTAGTCTAGAAGTGATTGTGTGGCATTAGATAATCAGTGTTTGCCATCAAAGATCACGGTTATCCATTAAGCAATTCATTTTTAGCTCACTTCACTCCAAGATCTCATCATAGTAAGTGTCACTTTTCTGATGTAAACACAAACATCAAGTCCAGTTTAAATAAGCAAGAGGGACAATCAAGTGACTACATTAAATAATTACGACATCAACATAGACATCAAGGGGGCTGGGCACATTTTCACCGTAGTAACGGTCTCCTTGGCAACGGTGGAGAGTCACAATTATATTCAGGGTCCTTAATACCCCCAGGTTTCCTCTGCTCATTTATCTAGTGGGCTGTGTAGAGCACCTGGGACTGCGAGGGACCGCGAGGAAAAACGGGAACTGCTGACACGGCACAGGCAAGACCGCTACTTTCTCCTCAAACATTCTATCTGCAATGCTCTGAATAGAAACACTTAAAAATAATTGCATAGAGATTAAGTTTCATGGTCTAAAATAAATGTAGCCTGCCACACGGCTGCATCTCAGACTGTCTTTTGAAGTAAAGTTTCTAGGAAAGTCTCAGGTGACACTGTGTGTCTGTTGTAATGATGTTTTAGCAGTTGTTTTAGCTCCGTATTTGACATTGAGAGGTATTGGAGTCATTGTGTCGTCTTAAACCAAACTACAGTATTATAAAAATGTGCACTGTAATTAAAGTTATCAGGATGTGATTATACATTTTGGTCAACCCTAACATACTCTTAATGTAATGAAACCATACTCTTAATCTTTGAGTAAATTTTTTTTTAATTACAGTTCAGATTAAGCAAAGTTTCACATTTTTGTTTATTTTTCAAAATGGGTTAGTATTGCCTTTATCCCTGGATTAAAGTGATATTAATTTAACAATGTCAAGTGCAAATGCCTGTAAGACTCATTTTTATGGCAATAGATAAAACTTACCATTTTGTGAAAGTTATTTTTTATGTGTTTTATGTCTAGAGAAGTTTGGTGTGGTGGATCATTCGAGTGTGTCGGCCGGATCTGCTCCTGGTTGTGGGGTTGATATAGGTGGAGGCAGGCTGACATAGATCATCGGTGTGGTGAGAGAGTGCTGTGAGTATGGGTTCTGCCTCCTCCTCCTACACTCCCAAAGTCATTTACCTGGATGTAGATGGGAAGGTACAGAAGGTAAGTGTTAAAATAAAATGATTATCTATTTAAACAAATTCATAGGTGGAGGTTATGAGATCATGTGTCCTGTGATCCTATAAACTTGAGATTCTGTGTTCATACTAGTTGTCAGGTTTTCCACATGCACAAAATGTTTGTTTGAATGTATTATTTTTGAATATTTCTCCAGATTTGTTGGATATTAGATGCTTCTAATACAATAATGTTTTGTCCATCTTCATATTTGAATATTCACATACATTAAATATTGATGTATTTTTTGTTATCATTTTATCACACTCACATGCCTAAGACGCGTGTGATCCACATAAATCAAAAATCAACCAAACAAAATAGTTTTTTTCCAAACAGCCGACATGCACATACTTTAAGCAAATGTTAAGTTTTAAAGTAAATCTTTCATGTCGAGTACAGGGGGATCAGGTTATAAATAAGCTGAAGATGGCGTGTTTCACAGCTGTTACTGACACTGAAGGCTGTTGTGACACTTACCGAATTTGTTCTACGTCTTCATTGTTTTCTCCTATTGTTATTTCCATAGAAATGACTGAAGACCACTAGTGATTGTGCTCAATAAAGGAGACCATACAGAATGCTCTTCATATGAAAATCTAATTTATATTCATACTCATACTCATTATCAGCACATTATCTATGTTCATGGCATTTGCTTTCATTGCCTTCATATTTTTAAGTGTGTGGCTTTTGATTTATATGGCTGAAGATGTGTTTTCAGTAGTACTCTAAAGCTCACACAACTTGCTGAGCTCAGTCAGAGAAGACAAGTGGACACTGAGAGTGACATATGTTTCCTATAGTACATGATGTGCCTGTCTACCACACCTGCCACCATATTACTCATTCAATGGATATACTCATCAATACCAACCATTAGTAATACCAACGATTTTAAACAATTGACTTTTAGATGGAAATGTTATTGTTTTAGTTGTTTTTCAATTGCAGACTTGTGGATATTATAGCAAATCTAATTAAAGGGACAGTTTGACAGTACCCGAAAATTAAAAAAATTTTTTTTATCATTTACTCACCTGCATGTCATTTCAAACCTGTATTGTTCTGCTCAACACAAAAGCTGTTCTGCATACAGGTATGGCAAAAAATACCATCATAATAATAAAGCTGACACAATCTTTTTTTTGTCCTCCGGTGTAGGTGCTTTTCAGTCGCCACTGCAGCCCATGTGACATCAAAGAACTGCTGTGTTCCTTCTCCAACATACCCAGGTCTGTATATCGCCATGATATCACAACTCTTTGTAGTGACAGACAATTAGTCCTAAAAGCACAATTTTTATTTGTTTACTGTAGAAACACAGCAATTATGATGGTTGACCCTGAAGGTGCTCTTGTGGCGATCAATCCAACGATGCCCACCAACACCCCCAAGTAAACAGCTGCACAGTCCTTGTTGTTTATATAAGTGATTATGTCATTTCTTTTCGATCTGTCAGTTATTGATTCCATTTTGTCCTTGTAGCTCCCTGTACAAAGTCATTCCTGTGTCCACCGGCCAGCTGGGGGGTATTTGCACATCCTTCACTATGTTTGCATCTTTTTGGTCTTAAGACCTCTATTCCCTCATATTTACAATTAGTCAAGAGTTGTTCTGTCTTGATTTATACCTTTGTTTTATTCTACAGAAAAGGAGGATATGTTTCAGAATGTGCTGTCGCAGGTAGCAGAGCAGTTTAGCAGGTAATACATGTGGACAGAAAAGTAATTACAAATCTCCATCATTGTAAGGGATCTCCATTGAAATCAGTTGAATGATCTTTATCCTTTACTCTGCAGAGCATTCAGGATTAATGAACTGAAAACTGAGGTGACCAATCGGCTGGCTATGCTGGAGAAGAGAGTAGAATGTATGTAATGCCAATACTGTTTTTACATTATGCTAAATCATGCCTGTATTGATATTTAAATAAGTGCTTTAATTAAAAGATGGATTCATGGATTGAAATGTTTGACTTTTCTAAGAGCCACAACCCTAAGTATTAAACTTTGGTGGATAACCATTTACTCTCCTTTGAATTAAAAATACACATATATGTAGTTTTATGTTAAATTTAGTGTTGACTATTGTTCTAGTGGAGGGGTTGAAGGTTGTAGAGATTGAAAAATGCAAAAACGACTTGAAGAGGCTGAGAGATGAGATGACGTCCAGAGCTGGAGGAAGGTAAATAAAAAATGTTTCCTATTGAAATGAACCGGAGTGTGACAATCTATCTGCTTATCTATCTTAAGTGTCCATCACGGCATATAGGCGCGGCATGCTTTCAGTAACACAAATGCATCTAAATGACTCCTTCACTTTCTTTTCAGAGTGAACTGTCCATGCAAGTACAATTTTTCCGACGATGGAAGGAAGTTAACCCCTAGACGTGATGTCCCGAGCTATCCAAAGGTGCTTTACACTTTTACAATGCGTTTTGATTGAATTTTTATCTGTGTTTTGCACATTCTTTATCTTATATCAATGTCTTGATGTCTTGATTTCTGCAGTACACACTTTCTCAGGAGACCATTGAAGCTCTGAAGAAACCAACTTTTGATGTTTGGCATTGGGAGCACAATGAAGTGAGTTTGCTTGGTGGAATAAATATTGTAGCTTATAAAAATGTAAGAAAACATTTTTTCTAATGACATTTTAAGACCTGAAATGAAATTCAGAACTTTGCATATGCATATTTTTTACATTGTACAGGGATTTGATTGCATATATTGTGACTTGTGTGTTTGTCAGATGCTGAGCTGCTTGGAGTACATGTACCATGACTTAGGCCTTGTGAAAGAGTTCAACATGAACCCAATCACTCTTAAGCGCTGGCTGGTGAGAGTACGATTATCTTAACAATTTAAGTGTGCAGTAAAGTAGTGGCTTCTTTTGAATTTACATTCATACAATTCTTACAGTGCTATACGTTTTACATGCATTCCTTGGTAATCGAACCCATGACCTCTGTTAGCCCCAGCTGAGCTAAAGTAAACCTCTATTCAACAAATAATACAAAATTCTGCTCATTCTGTTCAGCTGGGCATTCAAGAGAATTACCGCAGCAACCCCTTCCATAACTTTCGTCACTGTTTCTGCGTGAGTCAGATGATGTACGGCATGATCCACCTCTGCAACCTTCAGGTGAGAATCGTTACATACATAGCAATTAGTACAGCGATTACCCAGGGACTGTAAAAGTGGAACGTGGTGTGTGTGGCCCACAGGAAAAGCTCACCCTGACAGATCTGGGCATTTTAATGACAGCCGCAGTGTGTCACGACTTGGACCACCCCGGATACAACAACACGTAAGATCTCTGCTTCTGTATAATTATCTTCTCAAGTCAGATCTTATAAAACATACAGGTGTGCCCGAGGATTTACCTACTGTACGTTTGTGATGACAACTTTATGATCCCGGATTTAGCCACATATCATCAGCGTGATATATGACAAATGAATATAGCGTGTTCGCTGGCTGAACTTTAACAGGTATCAGATCAATGCCCGCACGGAGTTGGCCGTTCGCTACAATGACATCTCGCCCCTGGAGAACCATCACTGCGCTGTGGCCTTCCAGATACTATCATTGCCCGAGTGTAACATATTTGCCAACGTGGACCCAGAAGCCTTTAAACAGATCAGACAGGTAGGCTTAGTCTTCTGCAGCACACATAAACTCCAGTATAAACTGCAATTGATGTTTGATATACAATGCTTTTTCAGGCTATTATCACACTGATTTTAGCCACGGACATGGCCAGGCATGGCGAGATTCTGGACTCGTTTAAGCACAAAGTGGACAATTTTGATTTCACCAATGAGGAGCATGTGACTTGCGTATGTATCGTGAATCATCATCGCAGCACAGTGATAAGACTTTTGAGTGGTCTGTTTGGTGTAGATGGTATTTGGCAGGTAAAGATTTGCTGCCAAACTCTTTGTGTTTCCAGCTGAAGATGGTCCTCATCAAATGCTGTGACATCTCCAATGAGGTCAGGCCTACAGATGTGGCAGAGCCGTGGGTGGACTGTCTGCTGGAGGAATATTTCATGCAGGTCTGCTTACTTTGCTTCTATCTTCATGTTCTCGTGGCTTCTAAGTGCCCTGCAGTGATTGATTTTTTTTTTTTTTTAACATTTTTACATATTTGTTCAGAGTGATAGAGAGAAATCAGAGGGACTTCCTGTGGCTCCCTTTATGGACAGAGAAAAAGTGACCAAACCTACGGCCCAGATCGGCTTCATCAAGTTTGTCCTCATCCCCATGTTTGAAACAGTCATGAAGGTACATGTTGTTCCATCAGAATGTATCAGCCATTTTTTCATATAAGTAAATTGAGATGGCTGTTAATCTACCTCAAAAACGACATCCTAAAAGTACTTGCATACAACTTTATTTATGTAAGAAGTTGTTATTCACAACAGTATTATGTACAGTAATATCTGCATTGTGTGATAGAAACAAACAGATTTGGACCTCAGAGTGACTAGATTTTCTTTTTTGGGTGAACTGTCTCTTTAAATAATATCATGCTTGACATGTACAGCAGTATGTACAGTAGGTGTGAATGTTTGTTTGCTTGTTCCTTCAGCTCTTCCCTCAGATTGAGGAGATAATGGTACAGCCTCTCAGAGACTCACGCGACCACTATGAGGAGTTGAAGCAAATTGATGATGCCATGACCGAGGTAAACGCCCCCAGCATCTCATCACATTCATAGTCATAGCATATGCATTGCTTTTGGCTTATTCCATATATCTAATGAACCGAAAGACAAATAGGCAAATTCGTGAAATATCATTTTACTGGTTTATGTCAACAGTATCAGTAGATCAGATCTTAATTTGGGATGAAAGGTTGAATGTAGGTTGAATTGTTTTAATAAACTGCACAAATGATATGAAGCTGTGTACATAAACAACACTGATGTGTAATGTTTGCATGTAAATATGTTCAAAATGTACAGTTAACACATTAAACTCTGATCCTGTAAGTGTGGGTTCGTGGAACTTGTTAACATAAAGTCGTGTCTTTTGTTCTATGAGGCACAGAAGAAAAAAACAGAAAGCATGTCATTAGGAGGAAAGAAGAAATAAGCGCAGGTGTGAGCTGAATGAAACTGTGTAAGTACATTAATGCAGCATACAGTACATACATACTGTGCAATTCCTTCCTTTCTGCAATTCCTTCTTGTCTGCATACTGTCAGTAGTGTTTCAAGTTTTACCATTTGTCCGCTCAGAATCATGGAAAAGTCATTATATGATTGATGTGTTTTTATGTATAATTTCAGGGGTCTCATTTTTGGACCCGTCTGCGCTGTGTGAACAGCTCCAGCAGGAGGATCTGTGAGTTTGGATGCTGGTCTGTTGTTAAAGATGGCTGGTTTGCCCAGTGAACCCAAAGAGTCACCTGATCAACTCAGGAGTTGCTTCCTTCTGTTACGTGCTAACAGCCTACTCTCCCGCTCTTATTTCTTAGCAAGCCATTATTAAGCCTTTTTGGCTGATATGGGCATATATATATGATTGAAGATTGTGTTTGATGTTTTTGGTTCTTAATGGGTAAATGAGAAAACTTCATTTCTGTTGCATGTATGTAGTATGTAGTCTTTTAAAAGATTTGTGGTCCCAAAGCAATTACGATACCAAGACGACGTATGTCTTTTGAGAATTAACTAGTGCCTTTGAAATGTGTTTTTATAATTATCAGAGGTCAGCACAATATGATACTGTTCTTTTGTCAGCTTGTTCTCCTCTGAGGTTCTTACAGCTTTGTGGTGAGCACAATACCACTATGAACCATAATATCAGCTTTTATGGGTACATGAGAACTTTCTTAGCAGTGTTTTTACTCACAGACTTTCCAAACTAAATTCGATTTATTATTTGTCATGGTTACTGTGGAAAAATACAGTTCATTTTTTGCATAAATATCTAGATAGAATGGTAGTGTGCAGAATTAAAGGAATAGTTTACTCAAAATTAAAATTCAGTTCCTTTTATTGTTTCAAACATTTGTTTGTTTTTCAATGGAACTCAATAGGAGAATTTTGAAGAATCTTTACACACGTAATATGTGTGCATGTGATGTTTTTGGTTTTACAAGTTTTTGAAGTTTTTGTAGTTTACACTGACATGATAATGGTATCAATTATCATTGGCAAGAGACTTTAATTTAAAATACTTTAATGTAATATACTTTAATTTAAAAGACTGCTTTATTAAAGAATTTAAATGTATTCAAATAATGTATTTAAGAATCAAGAATTTAATTTAATTTCTGTGTTTATTTATTGGACTTTGACAGACATAGTCATTATGGACTGTCAGTGTGTGGATGAACTGCTTCCAAATATTTGTATCATTATGAGGATAAACAAATGACGACTCATCTCATTTGCAAGCAAGCTGTTCCTTTAATACATTTTTCTTTTGATAATACTCTCAAGGTAATTATATAACATGTTTAATGAATCATACCTGCTTACCACATTCAATTATTTCTTCCCTGTGGCTCCATGTTCTCATTCATTTTCTGTTGAGTACTTTGTATCTTATTTGCTCCGGTTTGTTTCCACTACTTCCTCAAAATAGGACAATAAAATGCGTGGGAGTTCTGCCTCCTGGCTGTTCTTGAGCAAGGCTGTTCTTTCCTTCTTTTCCTCTTTTATCAACTCGGTAATAAAACTTCTCGCAGCGGGAGGTCACATGTGTTAACTGTTATAACAAGGTTAGGCCTGTATGCATCATTTCATCCATATGTTTCTCTGTCATTTTTTGGCCTCTTCATCTGTAGATAAGCACATTTTGATTAATGGAGATCACGGCACACATTTCATTCGCTGAGGGCTAAGCAAGCGACTTGTTGAAACAGGATTGGTGTGCAAAGTCTCGGTGTCATCGCAAGCTATCAATTAAAGTGGATTTTGGGAGATAAATTTAAAGTGATTCATAAATAGACTTGTTTATGAGTTGCTTGCTATAGTTTGTGCCACTGGCTTGTGCAAGTATGTTTTTGTGTTGTCTCTATTAGCCTTAATTTTAGCCTTAAGTTATTCTCCCACTGGTATGTCTTGCTTTGTCTCCACTGACTGTGACGGATTGAGTTCACATTTTATCGAAGCCTGTTTCATCACCCATTTCAGAGAAACGAAAACATTCATTTATCTCGAAACATTGCTCTCATTCCAATGAATTCAGCCCCACCCTTTATTTTACATGCGTGCATGATACTTGTATGCTGATTGCATTTTAAATAGCCTTTGATTGGAAGAGGTTTGCTTCAATACATCCACCTTTAACATGTTTCAGGATGTCCCAGTATTGCTTTTTCTAAGGAAAGCCGTAAGGCCCCGACTGAGCCATTAGGAAGTGACTGGTGTCTGCCAACACCTTTAGGTTTGTGTAGACTGTTCCACAGAGTGTTCACAGGGTGGCAATATTTCACTAAAGACCTCTTTTATGCTTCCCACTCAGACCATTGAAAAAGGAGCAATTAGATGACAAAAGAAAAAGTCTCAAGAGTGGAAACTTAAAACTGCAGACACGTCACTCCCAGCTTTTAAAAGAACTGGTTTTTGGTCATAAATCAATCCTGCTGTGTGGCGTATTGTGTTTTGTGACAGTGTTTCCCCTACAGATAAAATGTCTTTTTGACACATAACTTTCCCCACCGTTTAAATCAATGTTCGGTATTGTATTTAGTATGTACATTTATTTGATATACTGTGGGGCCCTGAAGTTCTTTCTTTTAAGTAACACTTTACAATAAACTTATATTTGTTATCATCTTTTATTTAATAGGTTAATATGAACTAACAATGACCAACAGTTTCACAGCATTTAATCTTTGATCATTTTAATGTGAATACAATTGTTCATGTTAATTCATTGTGCATTAACTAATGTTGACAGTAACTTTTGATAGTAACAATACATTAGTAATTAACATGTTAAGGCATTAACTAATGTTATCAAATACAGCCTTATTGTAAAGTGTAACAGATTTTATCAACAAAATTATAAACATAAAAATATATAGTGAAAAGTTTAATCAAAAAGTCAACATAAAAATTAGACTTTACATTTTTTAGTGTTTGGTACTTTCAGATTTATGCTAAACTTGATCCATGTTACACCAGCATGATCTAGAAACGCCCCAAAGAGCATCTAATGTCTTTTAATGGAAACACAAAAAATTTCCTTTTGTACAAAAACAGTATTAACGTAGTTAATGTCATAAATTTAGTGACCTATAGGCAGAATTGTCTAAGAAAATATAAATTTCAGAAATATAAATTTCAAATCTTCGTTTGATTGATTTGATTGTCCCTCAGGCTTCCTGTATTTTGTCAAATAATTTCTATATTTGAGTATTAAAGATAATTCTGGAAAAGTGGTGGGTAATTTCAAGTTTTGATTTTGCAAGGCAAAATACACAAAAAGCCCAATTAATTTAAACAAGTCTCCTGGACACCAGCGCTCACTATCTGTGTGAGGAGTAGAAGTGTCTGGTAACTTGACCCGCCTAAAATTCTCTCTCTGCCTCTTATCATCATTTATCAGTTCAGTTTCTCAGTTAAAACCATGTTTGTGAGTGAAAGTGTGTTTGAGATAAGTTTCCTGTAAGGTTTTTCTAAAGCAGATTAAATCTGCTTTGTGTCACTGCGGTTGATACGGTATAAACAGTAACATCAAAATGAAAAGTGTACTGGTTTTTCTTTAAAGGAACGTGATGTTTTCTATTCCTCTGTTATTAGTTTCCAAATCCTTCTTGCCTAATTAGCAGCTTTTTCCACAGTGAATCCACTTTAATGTTTTATGTATGTCTGGTTAACGTGAAAACAGTTCTGTGTCTTGTTAAATGAATAAGGCTTTATTGAAATTCACATTTTATATTTACTCTGATATGAGAGGCAGAGAAGCTTAAATGACATTCCTCATCCTAAGACTATTAAACATCAAAGCTATAAACTCTTCCCTCAAACTGTATTTCCTCCCCAGATACTGTCTCTTTTCTAAACAGAGGTCTGTGTCTCCTCTGTGTTTTTCTTTTAAGAGGCCCTGAGCAAAGGGTCAATGTGTGGGCTGTCATGGGCCTCCGCTGTGGGGGGGGGGTCGTCTAGATTTCAGTTCTTCTAAGATAGAGGAGTCATTTTCCTTTAGAGGAAGAAAAAATAATGAGCAAAATGTTTTTCTTTCCTTTGTTGCCTGAACTGCCAACAATGTGGGCTCTCTGTTTAATTTGTTATCCATAAAGGATCTAGACCAAAAAAATGTCAATTTAAACACTTGGGTAATTCCACCATTCACTTTAATATTTCATAGTAATTATTTCACTATACTAATCATGACAAACTATATATGATGGAAAGTCTAAGACTCAAGAATAATATTTGACAGATTTTTGTAACAATAAACATAAACTAAAGAAACAATAGAATATGTAATTAAGATTTAAAAAATTCAAATCTGAATTTTAAAAACCTGTAGTGCATTTTATGTATATGCTCAATATGTGCTGCGACAGTTATCAGGTAAATAAAGTATCAGTAAATAATTTGTTGTTAAATAGAACATTGATGTTTTATATCCATGATTTTATTTTCTTTATATCTTTTAGACTTTGTAATTAATTTACTTCATGCGTTCCCCAGACGCTGAGCTCTCCCTCACAGGCAAGAATGTCTAGCTCTTCTCAGACAGTGTGAAGGCAAATAAGTCAGAGGGTCTGAGAATGCTCTTCCTGTGAGGGACGCGCTGTCTGCTTCAGGGGCATTCCTTAGATACAGTAAAACCACAATCTCAATCAGCTTTTTACAGGATACCTCACACTTTCCAGACGGGATCGTACAACGGAACACCTGTGGTGCTGTCGAGGTCGACCGTAGTTTAAACAGTTAAAGCCTTCGCGATAGACTACTACGAAGGCCAACTGTCTGTTTGTAAGTCAGACTGTATATCTGGGACATCTCAAAACATTTATCAACAAACCCACAGCTGAGTCCAGACAATGTGGCGATAAACATTTTGTTAAAAAAAAAACAAGCCGCAGAGCAGATGGGGCAGACAAATCTCCCAATCTCCCAAAAAGTCTGTCAGAGAATCTCCCACAAAGGCTGAGATCATTGTATACACAACATCGTACAGTACATCCCCTGCATTCAGAATTTATGTTTGAAAAATCCTATGAAGCAGGCAAACATGCCTCAACTCTGATGTTTATGAAGTTTATGTTTTGGCAATGTTGTCCTTGGAAAAACTGGCTTATCGGAGCGGTTCGTCTGTAACATTTGTTCACCCTCATGAAACTCATCTGAAGATGTTACAGTTTGAAGTGATTTCAGCAGACAATTCATCAGCATACTGAAAACAACTGGGTCAGGCAGATATTTTGACATTTAAAATCTCATTATCATCCTAAAAACAATTGCACATGATTGCAGAATTTCTCAAGACAGTGTTGGCTTTCTTCAGACTAGTTTTTTCCATACTTAGATAAAAACTAGTTTATTTTTCTTGTGCACGTCCCACAAGACTACAGCAATTCTTATTTACAAGCTTCTTAACAAGATTTTATAAGTCTGCTACCACAGACTAGCATTAAACAAGCATTAAAGAAAAGTTTTATAGCTCAAAATTCATTTAACACCAGGACAATGTCTAAAGTTGTCTGGGAGAGATCAGGACAGATGTGTTTACATCTCCCAGTTGTACATTTATCTCCATAAACATCTTGATTGTAGTTTGGCAGCAGGTCAACAGCTGTATGTTGGTTGTGTCTTAAGACATCAAATAGAAGACATGTCTTCTTCATACAACACTAACTGATATACAGATCCTATATTCTTCACTTCCTGATTATAAAAAAGAGAATCGCATGGTACACCCGGTAAATTAATAATATAGGTACGGAAAGCATGATTCACGTTGTTTGTGAATACCAGGTCAATTCCTTGTGATTTTTTTCCGAAGGAGTACTCACCAGGCGTACTGCCACCCACAGCTGTAATGCCATACTTTGTAACTTTTTCCATGAGATGAATGAACTGATGAATGAACTGCATCTTCTTGTGGCAGATAGCCTGGGGTCATGTGTTTCCACTCTTTAGTTAATCAACAGCACCTGATCATTTGTAGGCGATTTCTCTGTGGCCCGACAAGTCTGCGGCACCCAAACCGCACGGCTGCGAGAATTTTCCACAGGGATCGTGGTGAATTGCTGGGTGCAGACTTCACATGCAATCCTGCCACAGATGACTGTTGCCGCAAAGTCCGCAGGGAATTCTTATTTATAGTCAGAGTGTCAATAGATATAATCATTTACAGATCGACGCGATAGAGCTCCAGCCAGATGTGTGCATACAGGCCAAGCTCCAGTTCTGTAATTATGAAAAAACAAAGTCTCGCTCATGGTATTGTAAAGGCACCAGCCATTCCATTATAAGTGTCTCTGCCTTGTATTATAATGGGATAAATTATATACCCGCGACAGTGTTTAAATGTGGATTTTCTTTTCATCTTTCATTCAGGCCTGACATGAGAGCTACCTCTGAGGTTGCTAATGCTTTCCCAGGATAAGCCCAAACATGTTTGTTTGTTTTTGTAATCTAAAGACCCTTTCTTACCTTACCACACATTGGGAATTTCCACAAAGAAAGAATTCAGGAAAGACAGTTTCCACTAAGCAGCACAGGAGTTAAATAATCACAGTAGCCACTTGAATTCTCTCTCTTTAAACACACTTTTTACTGTAACTCGGGTTTCGCTGGAACAGTCCCATCTGGAAGCCACTGGTTTGTGTAAAGAAGGACTGGGGGAGGGGCTTACGACTCTTTGGGATGCCCAAACAGTCTAATAAATCCACAGCTATTTGTCTACCACGACTGTAAAGACTTCAGTCTTAGTCATTATTTATTCCCTCAATGAGCCCAGCTTGGAAGGCCAGGAGAAATCCTTGGGTTACAGTTTCATCTCTGTGTTCTGAAGGAATGCAAGGCCTAACACAGTTGTCACGGTTTGCTGAAATAGGGGACGTAACGTGCATGTGCTCAGCAGATGTTGTGCTCGTTTTGGAGATGAAAGTGAGGTGGCATTGAGCATTGTGTTGCCTCTCAGACCTCCCTGAGATGGATTCTCATACAATTCTTTTCACAGTAATACTCAATCTTTCGGTCTGGATCGAGTCCTGTTCTCCATTTGTGCCTGTACTCCGTCTTACACACACATGTAAGGGGATACCACTCAGTCCGCACTGGATCCACAGACCTGAGCGCTTTAGCTGCACAGACAGATATTTCCACC
Source organism: Beaufortia kweichowensis (assembly GCA_019155185.1). Classification (NCBI taxonomy): domain Eukaryota; kingdom Metazoa; phylum Chordata; class Actinopteri; order Cypriniformes; family Gastromyzontidae; genus Beaufortia; species Beaufortia kweichowensis. Next base: position 8,261,591 of record CM032811.1, read on the forward strand.
ATGTGGAAGCAGTTCCAGGCAAATGACTTTTTTATATAAATACAGCAAACACTGTCTCACATCTCCCAACTTTACGTTGTCCTGGAATAATGATTAAGCCGCAGAATTCAGATCAAATCCACACAGTTTCGGGAAAGAGGTTTGAGTCATGAGTCCAAACCATCCTATTTCCATTTCTCTGTCAAGGGGGTTCTTGATTCATGTTCACTCATTGATTTCACAAATAATTCAATAAAACATGACAGGTTTATCACCAGGAAACACCTTTTTTTATCTGAAACAGATTTGCTCTGTGCCTTTAAGAGGATAGGAGAGTAGTTTCATGTGGAGCGGTTATAATGATAGTATAAATCTTGTTTTTACACTCCAACTATGTCACACATAAAGACTAAAGGAATAGGTCACAAAATACCAATTCTGTCATGATTTGAACAAATATGCAGTAATATTGTTTTTTATTTTATTTGTTTTTTGTATTTTTTGTAATTTTTTAACATATTCACAAGTCATTCATAAGTCATTCTTATAGCAGTACTTATGTCTGTCAAGCTTCTTTTTGTATCTTCCTCTCCACTAAAGCTAACGTCAAAATCCACAAACAAAACAAATAATGACATTGTTTTTTTTGGATTAACTGTTCCATTAAGGACATCACATTTATCACACGTAGTAAATGCTTTTCACATTACAATCCCTGTCATTTGAAAGTAGTCTGATGAAAGTTCACACTGTAAACCTTCCTGAACTGACACAAAAATCATTGTCCCATAAATCCTTCCTGTAGGAGGCCATTTTGAACACATTCTTTAATCAAAAGAAATCTCCATTAGGGATTTTTATACACAAGCATAGATTTATCCCAAATCCCACACTCAAATATATAGAGTTCAATTCACATAAGAAAACGTTCTCAGGATGTCTTCTTAAGACATGCAAACATTCTTTTGTTGTCACATTGAAAGAAACGGAAATATAAAGTTGAATGCTTTATCTTCATATTGTTTGTGAAGTTATTATTTCATTCATCAAACACCACAGGGATAATGTATATGGCTATTCTGCTTTAATGGATACACCTGCAGACGTGTTTAGTGGCTCATTAGATAGACTGGATCCTCATTATGGGAGCAATGCCTTCACAAGCCCTTTATTCAATCGGCTGACACTTTTATTCAAAGCAAATTACAGTGTTTTCAAATACACTGTGTTCCTGGCAGCTGAACCCATGACCTTGCCATTGGTGGCACAATGTTCTACAAAATTTTAGTAACATAGAATTAGAATTACATAGATTAACATATTTTTATTATATACATGTGTGTGTGTGTGAGAGTGGTTAATCTTTGAAAAAGAAAAAAAGCACAAAATTGGTGACCAATAGTGGCATAGATGGCTATTACAATAGAACAAAAACAGGACTTTTCAGGACTCGTCACTGCTTGTTTCTGCTCATCGTATTTCTGTCATTGCCCTATGTAGAGAACAAACCACACACACACACACATATATACACTAAATGCCTGGCACGCAACGCCATCAGGATAGATGGGACGGTACGAAATGCCATGCATGACTGGTAGAACATTTTCAACAAGAAATAAGAGTATTCAATTATTTAAAAGCTATTTAAAAAAGACCCTTCAGGTATACATTACATGGTCGCAGCTTTAAACATCATAGACTGCAATTATTAAAACTACAGTTTTCTTAGGGTCATGTCAACATTTCAGATAAAACCTTACAATACATCAATGGATATTAATCAGCATTTGTTGATATCCACGATAATCACTTTACTGTGATTAATCACATAATCAAAGAAGTCACTAGTAGTAGATACGGCAATAGTTGAACAACAAAAAGTTCACACATCTTTAAATGGTTCTCTTCTCCATTATTTCATGCCTAGTGGAGCATGTATCCAATGAACTGCAGGTGTCAGACATCCATGGCTTTGCTTGACTACAATCCAATAACATTTGTGGTTTAAGTTGGTGCAGAATGGTTTGGAGCAAAGACCTGCTTTGAAGCAGACAGCACAGGGTGTGTGTGTACAGTATGCCTCTGATAGCGAAATTATTGAATGCCTCGTTAATGATTTACATAAGTATATACACTATTACTAACCTCACCACACAGCACCAAATGACACTTTGGACTACAAAACCTGGAAAGAACATAAATATGCATGGAGATTTTATTCTCTAATACATTAAACAATTGTACAAAACAAGAAAGAATCATTGTAAAAGTAATTGGTGGGTGATCTCTGAAACAAAAATGTCAGGATGTGAAGAATGTTACATACAAATGTATGGCAAATATGTATCATGGTTACTAAAAGTAAAACAAAGCAAACGCAAAGTTTAAAGTAACAGCTGGTCAAACGGAAGTGACTAAGATCCTCCCTTTTTGTCTCGTTTACCTCCTTCAGAGTCGTAAATGCTTCACTTTTAGCCTGCCGCATGTTTACCTGAACTTCCCTCTTCTCTCTCACCCGTATTGACTAGTGTCCTGACCCAGATGACAGTGTTTACTCAGGCCCATTGGCTTTCTGTTTGCTTTCTCCTCCAGTGAAGATCTCCAGTTCATGTGATACACAGCGATGTGCTTTCTGAGGAGGTCACAAACACTTGGGCCACCCAGAAAGAAACACATCACCTGGAAATAAGAGCTCTGAAATGTACCACAGCTGGAATATCTTCTCATCAAGAGGCAATTCACTGTGTAATAAGCCACTTTTGCACTGTAAACATTACCAAGTCTTTCTCAAAGCATGTGGAGCTCATTATTTTCCACACAGATCCTCAAAAGAAAATAAGGAATTTGATAAAAGATTATGCATTGCAGTGTCTCTGTTGTTTTAATATCCTATTGCAGGTTCTGGTTCATTAAACCTTTAATAATTTTATGTTAATAGCTTTGTTCTACCTCATATCATATCAACAACCCTTAATGATATTTTATTAACTTCAAAAGCATTTCTTTATGTCCATATTCCTCATAAATGAGAACATATGGTTCAATATTGGTATTAAATACATTCTGTGTGATTTGAAATGTCACTTCCAAACCACTGGAATTGCCCATATGATCTACAGTAATTTTCCTGCAACTCTTGATGTTAAAGATTAAATTAAGTACAGATCATCAGTTAAACAGCACGATACATACAGAAAAATACATATTTCTTTCATTTCAATACATAACACAAACAGGTAAATGGTAGAAATGTATATGAGTGTTGCGCTTTAACCAGACGGTTATTTGAGAGACGCTGCGCCTTTAAGAGTTTCCGAGCGCTGCCAGATAAACTTTGGGAGGCCGTCGGACTGCTGCACTTTGGATAACGAAGGAAGTGACGATTCTGCAATACTAGAAGGCAAAAAACTCCCGAGGAGGAAAAACAGAAAGTAAAATTGAAGTCAGTGAGTAATACGTAGTGTCCCGAGTGAGCACGAGCGTCAATGGCACGAGGACGAATGTGCGCGAGCTTACAAATCAAAGTTCCCTCAGAGAGAGGCGCGAGACGAGTGAAAACATCAGATTGATCCGTGCGTGACGCGGCTTTATTAAATGTTTACTTACGGAACCTGAGAAGTGTATAAACGTTTTTTAACAGACTTTATGAATTCATTCGTATATCCAGCCTCCAGAAAGTATGGATGAAGTGGAGCTGTGAGATAAACGCGGAGCGCAGCGAGTCTTAAGGAATGAGTCGAGCCGCATTAACGCTACTTTGTAACTGCCGGACTGTTATTCCAGTACATTCCGAGCTCGGACTTGGAGTTTGAGGATAATCTGGAATGTTGGCGAGGTGGATTTCATCGGGTTCAGTTCGGTTAACTGTGTTGGTTTGGGTGCTCGCGGCGTCGGTGAGTTTAAGCTCTGGTTCGGAGCTAAAGGTGAAGGTTCGTCTGGCCGACGGGCAGATTACAGACGAGGTTCTGGAGGCGGACGGTGAGAAGGACTCCATCACTGTGGAGTTTAAACAGGGAGATGGGACACTTATCACTTTCGTGGCCGATTTCAAGCAGGTAAGCTAAAGGCAGGATTGTTCGTGTTAAAATTACGTGAAATAGTTTTACACAACTTTTATGTGTACTGACATGCTTTGTATTGACTTCTTGTTTATTTCATGTTTTCTCATACTTTATTACTTTATTTACTGAATTATTTGGCATTAACTTAAAGGCAGATACTTGACAGGTAAATTGACAGGTAAACATTTTATCAGCATGTGTTAATCTGCAAACCCGGTTAAAATTGCTTTATTTTAACCTTGTCTACAATCATAGTTTTACTTTTATCATGTAACAGGCTGTGCTTTCTTCTCTCCAATGACAATTCCATGCAAATGTCAGATTTACTAAGTTTTTAACGAAGGCTTTCAACATACAGCTAAGATGTCAGTATTTAGTGATTTAAATACCCATGTCCCTCGCAGTTTTTAAAGCATTATTTTATGTTTAAAGCATGGTTTATCATTGTCAGGTGTGTGTGTTTTTTTCAGAATTGTCACAACCATAACATTGGGACCGTATGGACCACAACAGTCCATATTCCTCATAAATAGACATATGCCAACTAAAATAAAAGAACTATTTTATGTTAATTGAAGAGTCATCCCTTTTACATTTGTTTGGTTTGTGCATTTTAATTCACAGTAATCCTACAAAGTAACTCGTGCATAGACTGGTGTTTTTGTCTGGACTTATATCAATATATTCAATATATTGGTAATAAATACACTCTATTTTTAAGTTTTGATGTCATGTCTGTAACGCTAGAATTGCCCAAATGACTTAGTAATTAAGTCAGGTAATTAGTTTTCCGCAGTACTAATATAAAAAACTTTCTGTAAAGAGTCATTCTCACAAAGTTAACTTTTACAGATTGTCTAACTGGTAATCATGCCATGAGGATTAATGGTGTGACTCAGTCCTCTACTGTATATCCAGCACAGTTCTGGTCAGCGTAGAGATTTAGATCTCAGTTGGAAATACTTGAACTCTCCTTTCCTCTTTTTATCAGTTCTACAGGCAGGCCTGTCTCCATTCCTCTCACATGTGTTTCCCATCTAAGTTTCCCCCGTATCTCAGGGATTTATGGAAAGTTGAATTAACGATGACTTCCAGCTGCCTTCCGGGATTTACTGCATGCTGCACTGCTATGAAAGAAAGACAAATATTCTTTCATTCATATGGAGGAATGAAGTATCGTCACGCTTGCACCAGCCTAGCCTGGTGCTAAATGAACCAACTAGGTTGTTTATTTTCATGATTTCCAATGCTGCAATATATTTTTCATCGTAATTTGTCTTCCATTTATTTAAGAGAATGCTGCATGCAAATTCCTCGTATGAGACAATGTCAGAGACTTTTGTTTTTTGTAAGAAATGCAGACCTTAGCAGATTTAGAGATCAGACATGGATTATTGTTCGTTATTATTCGTGTTATACGCTATTATTCATCTCCAGACATGTCAGTGAAAAACAGTTAGTGAATGGCACAGTAGTAGACAGACTGAGGACAGAATTTTGTCCAGATGGATTAACCAGAAAATCATAAGAGAGTTTTTCTAGATTAGAGGAAATTTTAGACATACTTCTGGATTTGTTGGAAACGTTTGACTCATCTTTTAACAAGTGTTGTTTGGTCACAGCTGGGCTCTTGTCTAAATGGGAATCAGATAAGACTGTAATATCTTGCATATCTAAAACGAAAGGGAGATCATGCTGCCGTAGCCAAAATTATAGCCATTTTTTGTAGTGGAGAAAGACAGTGTTTACTGAAGTTTACAACATGTCTGAAAGGAAAGTTAAACTTTTCTCGGTCACAAGTCGGTATGTTTCACCTCTCAGTTTCTGTTTCTCAAAAAACAGTGGTGACTATTTAGGGAAAAGAAGATGACTATGTGATCATGTGCACACATAATTCATTCATCCTGGATGCAAGCTTTTTTCTTAAACCTTACCGTTGACTTTCTTCTTGTATTGTGTTTCTTAGCGTTCTGCCTCTGCCCATGGGCAGCATATGCAGCAAAGAAGATGAATTCATCTCAGCTCGCACCCGCTGCCAACTGAGGAGCAGAGCGGTCTTCTTTAATGCTCGTCTCCCTGTTGGGATATCTGTGACCTGCTTGGCAGTGGTCCAGCCCTCCTCTTTACTTTGAAATGTTATCACCCCGTTAGTTTGAGTTAGCTGGAAAATTTGCCAGAATGAATTCAACTGTTAGGGAAATTGTTTACAGTTGCTTGTGGCAGGAGGCCTTTTTTCTTTGACTTCGATTTGAGCCACTCATTATGACCTCTGTTTACCTTTCAAATTTGTGTCGTTTGTCACTTGTGGGAACTTGTCTGTCTTTTATGTCCTGCTTTCCAGTCAGTATGCGGTGTGTTTGAATGGCATCCAAGTGTGTGAACCTGCCCACTTTAACCCGGGCGGTCCAACCTGTTTGTGAAATGCCCCACTGAGTTACGTGGGATTGATGTGACCTTAACTCTATACACGCCTGATCAACCTCTCTTAGGAATCGGTGTGGCACAATAGACTTGTGCATGTCAATAAGAACGAAAGACCACACCTTATATGTACACACAGAGAGTGGTTTAATATACAGAGACAACTATTAGTAAGTCAATTGTTGACTCACCAGAAAAGTATAAACACCATGGCCCGTTAGCGCTTTCATTTTCATTTTTATGTTCCCTTATATAAAATTATTTATAAAATAAATATATAAAAAAATAAAAAATGATATATGTATTTGGTTGGCTCGAGGTAGGAAATATCTGACAGCCTCTTTGGCAATCAGTTGATGTCTTTATTGAACCCTGAATACAGCATGTGAAACTTTTAAATGCTGCTGTGAAGGAAATGTGCTCTCTTTCCCACAGAGAGCGTGACAGACACTGTTATGCAAAGTACTTTGAACTGTTTTTAAGTCAGTTGATCCAGGCGGTGCAGATTCCGCCAGTGACCATAATAAAACAAAATATGTCGAGTTTTGCAGCTTTTCTCACACTTTCAACCATAAAGTTTTCTTTTTTGATTTATGTTGATTTATTGACTTATTAAAACAATGAAAACAGCTTTTCTGTAGTTCAGCTGTAGGCCATGGGTTTGGTTTGCAAGAAATGCACAAATTTTCTAGAATGTGTAATTGTTGCACTGTTGCAATTTGGTAAGACCCTTGATTACACATCATAGATTGCATCAGAAAATCTCTGAGTATGACATTAGTTCATATTATCAGTTTAACTTATAGCAAACAGTGTTCATAATCATCATAGTTACTTTCTCTTTTGTTTACCAATATACACGATAAAGAACTTTTTTTACAATCAGAATGTTTACCCTAATTGCTTTTTGTTACATATATTTTGCTATCTATAATTCAGGATCTGCCTTTTCCAAAGCAGCATGTCTTAACAGCCACAAGAAAAGAAATAACCTCTGATCTGGTTGATTTATTGTTTCATGAATCAAGACATAGGTTACATCACTTCTCACTGGGTCCAACTTCCCAGAAAAAGACAGAATGCAGGGTTACTTTATTTTTTTGATGAGGCATATATTCATGGAAATAAATGTACTTCCTCCATTCTATTTAGTTAACAGGAAGAGTATCAATCCTCCCCGATGTGTAAGAGTCTTCTCACGCTCCAATCTCTCTCTCTGTCTTGCGCAATCTTGGCTTGATGAGCAGTGTTGAAACATTGACGTTACTTTATGGTTCAAAAGAATCGCATGAATAATCTGTTTCACATACTTGATTTATTTTTAAATGCACAATTTTAAGTGCTGAATCTACTTTTTTTGTTGCTGTGAAAGAAATGACCAGCCCGTTGCAGGTAGTACCAGATTTTAGAGTAATGATCTTGTGTAGTACAGGTCATCAGAGCTGTACATGTCCACAACCGGACAGCTGTAAGAGGGTAAAGTTGTCCCCGGAGTCCAACAGAGACTCTCAAGTTAGTCACAAGCCAAGTGGAAGTCATAGGTCACACACAGTTGGGCTGTGGAAGCAATGGTCTTTCATTACCAGTTAGGCCAAGTGGCTCTATTTTTGCTTGCTATTTATTTTTGGGGGTCATATTTAGAAGTAATCTTCTTTAAGAAGTTACCAAAACAGAATTACTTTTGGCATCAGGTTTATTTAGAGCAATACGGGTGTGAAAGATTTCACATTCCTCATGTGTTTAACTGCGGTGTTTCTCAAAGCCTTTGCTTTTCTGCCCCTCTTTTGTGTGAGGTTGCTGTTCATTAGAGCAAAAGGTTAAATGTCGGCATGCACCTGTGCCTTTTCACTGGCCTTTATAGAAAACCAATTAAAACATTTCCGCTGTCACAGAGGGAGCCGTAATCCAATTAAAGCGAAATGGTATACCGATTACACTAATTGTATAATAATATATACAATATACATTTTCATATGAGCTATTTTGAGGTATAAACATTTAGCATGGCTGATTCTTCTGCTCACGATCATGTTGCATGGCTTATTTGTTTGTATTTGTATGGAGTTTTTCCCTTCAGTTTCTTTTAACTGCTCTGGATGTTTGGTTATATTAATATTTTATAGATGTCTGATCTGTGAAGTCTTGCCAGTCTTTGTGACCCTGTGTTTATGTGAACCCTACAAACGCTGTTTCATCTAGTGACTTGGACTTTGGGAAAACATGCTTCACCATTGTCCTATTTGGAAAGCAGTGTAAAACAAGTGGATAGTAATAAACAAAAACCTTCAACTGATTTACCCATATGGTACTTGTCAGCGGTTAACCCACATTTTGACTATGGGAATAAATTGTTAAAGACCCAGTGGAATCAGAAATAGAATTTATTTTGTGGCTTGTATTCCATGTCAGTTGGGTTTAAAGACATATATATGTAGTACCACAGTAAATGTTTATAAAAATCACCTAATATAATCGCCTAATATTTTGTCTGCAGTGCTTTCTGTACTCGCTTCCTTTCTGTGTTCAAATTTCCAGCTGTTTTACAGCTGGTTGTTGTTGCTTTTCAAGGCAAGTAATTTATTGATAAAATGAAAGCAGAGTGATTAAAAGTTTGAATTAATGGAAACATGCAGTATATTGGAAACAGGCGTCTTCTAAATTCCACATAAGCCTTGTGGTGTAGACATTTTTTGCCTGTTATTTGCAAAACAATGCAGCACTTTTAAACATAAACATCTTTATATGGCACAACAAAGTGCTTTCACTGGCTTTTTTTAGATAATTATTCAATGCACAGTATTAAGTATGGCATTTTGTTGAGCTTGATCATCTCTAGAGACCAATTCATATTAAGAAGTTTTGTTTAACGTTTGAGACAAACAGACATGAAATGGGTGACTAAATCTGATTCAAAGTGCAGTTGTTTAGTTACAGATCTCTATCAGTTTTATTAGGGATACACTTATTAAGGATGCCCTTGATTATTTGTGGCAATCAAGTGTTTAGATTTGTTTATTTGAATTAAGTACAAAATTGCAATGTATTACGTGTGTAGAGCAGTCTCTGATGCTGTGTGCACTCACTGTAGGCTATGAATCAGTGATGACTGCACGGTCATTTGAGGCCAGATGTAGCCATAGCCAACAGGAAATGTTTGTGCAAAGTTCTTCACCTCACCGCATTCAGTATCAGCCTTTCAATCATCTCACCTGAACCGAGTGTGGAAGTGCAGCCAACAGTGGAGCTTTTATCTATAACTTTTTGTACTTGATAATAAATGTAAATGCAGTGCATGATGGGATTTTTTTAGGAATAAACAGTGTGAGGGCAGTGCCTGTGAGAGCTTTCTGATAGTGACACTGATTGTTGAAGCCAGTCCGACGTCAGCATGTTCCAAACAAACATGCCGTGATCCCGCTGTAGGAAGTCAGGCCTGGAACAGAAGCGAATGTTTGCTTTGCTTTCAGAGATGGCATATGTTTTTTTCTATACTGTCAAAATAAACTCTTTTGTGCCAGAATTTATGTTTCGTCTCTAATCTGTTCCTTTTCACTCTGTTTTGTTGGAGCTGCTCAAGGTGTGGAATTCTCTTAGGGTGAGTATGTACTGTAGTAACCCGTGTTTCTATTCTTTAAAGAATGAAGACTCGAGGTGAACAGAGGATCTACCTGACTGGATTATTTACTTGCTAACCTGGCTTAGACATGTTTCTACATGGAAGGGGTCAACAAGAGAATTGTAACTGGACCCCAGAGGCGCTCGGGATAGTAGAAAGCGAAAAAGATACACACTCCTGATAAGAAATAAGGGCATAATTGGCAAGCGTTGATGATAAGGGCTGGTTGTAAAGAGAAATCAATGATTGATCCACTGATATCAACTCAGGCTAGTTTAAAGGGATAGGGATAGTTTACCCAAACTTAAAAAATCTGTTGTCACTTATTCACTTTGATGGCAGTCAAAACCTGTATATGATTTTTTTCATTTGTAAAACACAAAAGAAGATATTTTAAGAAATGTCTCAGTGGTTTTGTGTCCATACAGTGGAAGTCAATAGGAGCCAGTGTTGTTTAGTTGCCAGCATTGTTCAAAATCTTCTTTTGTGTTCTGCAGAGAAAAGAAAGTCATACAGGTTTGGAATGGCATGAGGTTAAATAAACAATAAAAGATTTTTCATTTTTGGTGAACTTTCCCGTTAACTCTGGTGTGATTGCTGCATATCAACAGGTGCGAATGTCAGTTTGCAGAAGGGAAATGGTAGCCCAGCCTGTGTTTGCCTTGCTTTTGGGTTTCTCCCTGCTGTCAGCAAGGTTGTTGCAAAGAAGTGACGCCAGCACTTCCCTGTAATTAAAGTGAGTGCCTAGAGCAGTTCCCCCCACGACACCCCCTTTTCTCTCTGTTTCTTAAACCAAGCTGCCTGCTTGCCGACTGGGAGGTCCTTATTGTGCCGGATCTTAAAATAACAACTGCCTGCTCTCTCCCCCCCTCTTGTGTTTGCTGATTGTTCCGTCACCCGTGCGGTAATTCTGCCAGGTCAGCTTCCTCCACCGGTTTAATCACACACGCTTTTTCATCTATGTTATTAAAATCTGTTTAGAATACTGTAATACAACAACATGAATTGTCTGACAGAAGTATGACTTAAATGGTCTTGTATTATATTTTGTTTGGAATTGTGCAATAGGGGAAAAAAGTGAACCTAAGCACAGTTTACATTATAAAAGTGAACGCCCTACCGATACCCATATGTATGTAGATGTTTGATGAGCTATGGTTTTTCTATTTCTATTGAAAATTTGGGGTCATAGATGCATTGTGTGGGCCTTATTACTTTTTAAGTTGAGGAGTGTCTGTTGTATGAGCATTACATGATTGATTCCAGCAGGGAGGCTGTTATTTTACCCAGAAAGTTGGCAGAAAGGGTTGAGAATATTACCTCTAGTTATGGTATTTAATAAATTTTGAAATTAATGAGGTGCAGCACTGTAAAAATACAATATCCGTCTCTGAGGACTCAAGACTTAGCTGAAAGGTATTTTTCTTTATCATTTTTATAGGGCACATTTTCTCTATACATTGGATAGGAGCTATTATAGAGCCATTGTCATTCAATTGAAATATCAGAAGTGAGTGATTCTTGGCTGTCTATCTGCCATGGGCTCAGGGAGACTCCAGCTCCATGAGTTGGGGATTGACCAACCCTTGAAACCAGATGGAAGATTCGACAGAAAGAATGAGTTGGGAGCTCCAGAGCAAACAAAGACAGCTTGGGCTTGTTTGTTTTGATTGTCCAAGAAACCCTCCTACTGAGCAAGTGAAATCCTGAAAGCTTGCACCCTTCTGTCTGTTCTGTACTTCAGAGCTTACTGTGAAAAACAGAGAAGTAGGGAGTTTGGTACATGTGTTTGTGTCTTCTGTTGGCAGAGCCATGGGGATGCCAAAGCAAGAGATATTGATGAATGGCTAGACAGGTCTATGGCCTTTACATTGAAGTCTTTATAGGCATGGGGCCGCTGCCAGGTCCTTGGACCGGTTGCTAAGAGCTACCGAATGATGTGCTGAAATATACAGTGTCTTTCAGTTGTAGAATGCTATAAAATCTTCTAATTAAGATCAGTGGCTAATTTTAAATGCCAAAAGGCATGAGAAGAATAAAATGCATACTTGAAAGCCACACAAGAAGCCAACTATAAGACTTGATGTGGTGCAATATTGTTTTCATAGTTGATTACAATACTATTTAATGAAGTTGTGGCATAATTGATTTATGACCGCTTGTCTTTTCTCACAGGATGTGAAGATCTTTCGAGCGCTGATCCTGGGAGAGCTTGAGAGAGGGCAGAGTCAGTACCAGGCGCTCTGCTTCATTACACGCCTCAACCACAATGAGATCATCCCCAGCGAGTCCATGGCCAGACTCAGACAGGTCAGTTCATTGCACACATAACGGCTCAGAGACTTTTGGTAGGCTAGAGAGTGAGCGTCAGCTTGGGTGAAAAGTCAGTTAGGAAGCCGATGCAGGGTGTGAGGATCAGAAGTGACAAGAAGGGGCGTAGATCTGGGTGGAAGTTGAGATCACGGGTTAACCGGGTTTCTGGGTAAGGAGTGAAATGTTTCAAAAAGGACGATTTCTAAGGGAACAAGGCTGTTAAAAGCTTTTTATAAGCTCCTGGGAGGCAGGCCAAATTCTTGAATGTCTGAAAATGAATGAAAGGTGCTATAAAAACCTAATTAAAACTTAAACCTTTCTTCTTCTTGCTAACTTCGCAGAAAAATCCCCAAGCCATCCGCACGGCTGAAGAGAAGAGAAACACGGAGATGCTGAGCATGAACGTTGCGGTCAACTTGACACGGACATGGCAGCTGAGCGCCCACATCCACAACATATGCAGCGTCGCCCGGGAGGCAGTGTACACGCGTGAGGCTGACGTCAAACACTGGCTGGACAAAGGCAAGCGTGCTTACTCCATCCCTTAATTATACCCTACCCAACCCAGCGTACTTAAATATATATCGCTGATATAGTTCACTCCAGCTGTATACGACTTCCTTACTTCAGTTGAAAAAACGAATCATTTTATTTGAATAGTTATTATTATTAGTACTATATTCCAATCTGTTGACACATTCTATTGCATTTGTAATACCCAGCTAACCTACATAATGTAGCTTATAGTCTAATGATCTAGGCTAAATGATCGTTATGATTCTGTTGCAGGTATCGAGGGCTCCGTGTTCGAGCCTCAGGCAGTGGATGTGCCAGGCCTGCAGAGCTGTGGGACGGTGAAGGACCTGTGGCAGCCTTGTTCCTGCAGCTATAACCTCAGACTGGAGTGGTACCCCTGCCTGCTAAAATACTGCCGCAACAGGGACGTCTCTGGCAGGGGCAGTCCCTATAAATGTGGTATCAAAAGCTGCAGCAAAGGCTACCAGTTTACGTACTATGTGCCCCACAAACAGCTGTGCCTATGGGAGGAAGAAACCTAGAGGAATATGACTGGTCATTAAGACTATGCTTAGAAAACTATTCATGTGATCTTTACCACGGGTTTTGTTCACCTCCAAGCCTTCAGACTCGCGTGCCTTCTGTATAGAAATGTGTGACATTGACATTACTTCACAGCATTTTATTTCTTCAGACCAGTCTGCCAGGTCTTTGATTTTTGATGAACTTTTGGCCCGATGGTCGGCTTTGCATTTCAGTTGGTCAGTAGTATTTAAAGCCTTTCGTGTTTTTCCCAGCACTGTGGAATGAGTGTCTATACAAAAATGTGTGAAATGCAGCAAGTTTGGGATGAGTGACCTGTGAATTAGTCAGTATATAACAAGATGTAATCTTTAACTTAGCTTACGTCAGGTTGCCAATTTTCTTAATTTTTTTAGAAACTGGTATTATTTATTTTGCAGTGGGATATTATTGAAGATTCTTAAGCACCATGCACATGTTCAGAGAAAATGCCTTTATTTTTATTTCATTTTGTTTTATAATGTTTTCTTGTACGCTGACACAATGTTTTGAATGGGCTAGATTCATGTACTGTATTAAGTTCATGGTTGTCACACACATGCTTTGATTAATGGTGGTACAGATGGAAAACACTACTTGTTGATTCATGTTGCCTCAATCAAGTAAATTATATCACCTTAAGTCTTAATGATGACAATACTTTGGGATTCTTTAAGCAAGCGAGTATTTATATAGAGTGTTTATTTTCATTTGAACATCTTTCTACATAATCTGACATCATAACAGAAGGACCATCTGGATTAGCACTGTTTGCAGTATGTTGATGTGTACAAATTGTCAGATTTTGTGGACGAATAAGTAGCATTACACACAAATGGAAACAGTTGCCACTGTTTAAGTAACACAAGGAACCAAAGTAACAAAGTCAGTGCATTGTATGTTCTGACAAAACAAGAATGAAAAAAAAAAGAGCAATAGAAGATTATAGAGAGAGCAATTGAGGCAGCAGTCATCTACTAACAAAACTCCCGATTAAACATTTGATACTGTGCACCCAACACTGCCATCTTCTGGTTATGAAACATTACTGTCACTCAGTCTCATTATATCAGTTTAATCTCAGAACATCAACACAACAGAGCTGTGAAGCCTCAAAAAATATGACATTCAGTTTTGTATGATATTAATTGTCTTAAAATGTCAGAAATCACTCAATTAACAGGACCAAAAACACAAAGTGAGCCCTGTCAGGATTTACAGAAACTGTATTTTACCACAATACATTACATTTGCCCTTAACATATGACTTTCTTCTCTTACAATCTGAATGTTTGATCGGTTGTAGTTTGTGGTACTAAAATGTTTATACTGATCTATTTAAGTTTTGTTTTTGGAGAGTTTAAGTGTTATTTTTTAAAAGTGTTGTTTGAAATGACCCCATCCCTTACCTCTCCTAAAACCACCCCAACCAACAGCCATTGTCTGGAATATAAGTGCCTTGGTGATTCAGTGTTTACTGTTTCTTTTGAAAGATAAAGCTAGTATGAATAAAGTCTCAAAACTATTTTCCTATGAAAATGAATATGAGCATAATATGAAGAAATTTTGAATAAAAGCTTCTTTGGCAAAATGTACTAAGCCGTCTCATTTAACTGTGAAATTAATTTTAATGACTAATACTTACTTACTTCAACATGCTTTTGGTACAGTATTAGACACTTTAATATATCAGTTTGATTGTTAAATAAATACTTAATAAGCACTGAGTTTACATTCATATGTACCTGAAAACAATGATGTTGCATTACTTGAAACCATAAGCATAATATAATGCAAATATTGTTTGTTAACATAGTAAAAGTGTATTCCCCAATTGCTTACACACCATAAAGATGAAAATATATTTCAGTCACATGGTTAAAACCCAGCAGGGAAATTGTCATGGTAAATATAGTTCCTGCTAAAATTATTACACTAAAACTGGCTACTTTATTAGCCATCACTGTCATAAAAAAGACAAAAAACTCTGGATACACTATCTGGAACAGATACTATATCGGTTTATTATTAAAAAAAATGATAAAATGATATATAACTAGGCTGCTAAAAAAAACAATACAACGTATAATTGATTCCGATGCAAATACCATAACCATTTTGAGCTATTTGCCATCAAGACCCTTAAAAAAAATCCTTTATGTCATGCGTTTGGGCCTTATTCCTTGTTCAGTGTTGTAAAGTCTCTTTTGCGGTCCGCACCAGCAGAGGTCGCCCTCCCGTAAATGATGCATCTTCCTCTTTGTCGTCATCCTCGCTGTTGGCCAGCCGCTAAGAGACTGAAGGCTAAAATGTGGCTTTTGTTTGTGCAGTGATTTGCGTCCCATCTCCAAGACAATGCTGGAGATGAACTCGGAGATCCCTCAAGGCCTCGTGTCGGGTACAAGAGGTGCTGAGACTGGAGTCACGGAGGAAGAGCGCATCCATGATGACTAGATACTGCTCGGCTCGTCAGTGAGCATGTGATTGAAGTGAACATTTTTAAAAGGTAAACATATTGTTTTAGCAGAATATGTGTAATCATTGTTTATCACTGCACGATTAGCCTGCTGGTATTAATTTAATGAAGTGTGGCATTAACCTCAGCCAATCAACAGCTCAGAGGATTAGCGTAAAGTAAGTCTGTGTTCTGGCTTTTACTTTAGTATCTGTTTGAGACTTACGTTTTGTTGTCTCTTAAATTTTTAATGTGCAGTAACAGGTGTATTAAAAACACCTGTTTTACGAACAACGTCTGTTTGATAATACCTTGCGGCTGTCCAAATTGACATACCCATAATATTGACACTGCTAATATTGACAGATAGTTCATGTGCTTGTGGAGGTTATGGGCTGACAACATTGTTGGCATTTACAAAGAACTGTGGATAGGGTTGCCACAGTAACTTTTGGTCTAATTTTGACACACCCTCATGTAAGCCAGACTCTAGTATTTCTCAACCGTTAATGTGAAATCCATTACTTGAGGGGGTTTAGTGGTTATTGTACCGCCTGATCACAAGGAAATTTTACTTCTTGCATTGTGGTGTTTCACGTAAGTACTCCTTTAAATGCATGCGTTAGTGCTTTTGACATGGTAAAGTACTATGTTAACTTGACATCTGATTGTATGTTATAGGTTCACAGAATAAAGATGTCACCGTTGGTGTTGGCAGTCGGGTGTTGCTTGGCGGGGTGGATTGCTCTGTATGCTTTGCTGTGTTACACAAATGGCTCTTGTGGCTATGAATGGAATTGTCGACTAGTTACGTTATTTCATGGCATTCTTGCTGTCTGTATAACCGCTTACATCGGATACATAGATGGACCGTGGCCTTTCACCTACCCAGGCAAGATTTCCCAAATGTCAACGTTTGTTTAGTATGTTCTGGTTAGCATGGTAAAGTTTTTGTTAGACTTTTGTATGCTTTTTATTTGCAGGTACGAAGAACACACCTCTACAGATCACAGCAATGGTGGTAAGTCTGGGCTACTTCATCTTTGACATGGCCTGGTGCGTGTACTTCCGCACCGAGGGACTGGTGATGCTCGCCCACCACACCATGAGCATACTGGGTATTCTGCTAACTCTGTGGCTGGGAGAGTCTGGCATCGAGGGTTGCGCCGTGCTTTTCGGCAGCGAGATCACAAACCCTCTTCTCCAGACCCGCTGGTTCTTGAAACATTCTGGTCGGTATGACACTTTCCTTGGAGACCTTGTGGACGTCCTCTTTGTGCTGCTGTTCGTGTTTATGCGGATTTTTGTCGGCGGCACTATGTTGTTCTGTGAGCTGATCTCCCCGAGACCCAAGTTTATCATCAAATGTGGTGGCGTGGCCATGTACGCATTGTCCTGGGTATTCATGGCTGACATAGCCCGTTTTGCATATCGCAAATACCAAGTCAAGTCGCGACATTGGATAAATCGGCACAGGATGGCAGAGGTCAATGGGCAAGATGTGAAAAGAGACTGAAAGAATTTTTGGATATAACCAGCTGAGTTTGAATGTGACAGGCATACCAGCTAATAAAGCTCTGCAGCTATTGATGTTTACATATTTTTTAATAAAGTTATGAGCTAATAAAGTTCATTTATAGTTGTAATACACATGGGAAACATCTGTGCTGTACCAGAGCCCTTAAACATTTTCATGTTTTAAAATGTATTATTTGCTATTATGATTAACCCAAGAATTACAAAACTCTTACAATCAAATCTAATGACATGTATTTTTATTCATAGGGAATGAAGTGTTGTAACTTCCCAGTTTTTAAATATTTTGATATTTTTAGAAACATTAATTGTGAAATGAATTCTAATTCTTTGTTGTGCTCTTATGTCTTCTTCAACTTTTAGTATAAATGTGCAATTTTAATATTTGTTTATAGAACACTAATAAGCGTTCTTGTAAGATTAAAAAAGGTCAATGTTTGAAATATACCCATGTTTAATTTTGAATGATGACATTCAGATCCTGTTTGCATCAATTAATCATCTATCATGGTGAATTGACCACACCAGTTGATAAAACCAATAAACTTTGTAATTATCATTCCTATAAATCAATTTATTTTTGTTGTACTTGTGTGCTTCAGGGTTTAGTGTCAGTCATTGTCTTATAGTCCTATTGTGTAAGATTCCAGAGACTGTAAGTTGCTTTGGATAAAAGTGTCTGCCAAATGCGTAAATGTAAATGGCAACAGATTCAAATACATTTATATATATAATTTAAATCCAATATATTTACAGAGTGTAAAAGGTGCAATAAGCAACATAAAAGAGTTGCAATGTTTTAAACGTCCACGATGTGGCAAACTAACACAATAGTTAAACAACTTTGCATGGCTTGTTGTGTATTTTATTCAACCATTTTTACGAAAATGTTCAACTTAAACATATTCAGAGTTTTTATTAGTTAAAATGTTTTTTCGATCAACAAATGACTATGATGACTTGATTAATCCAACCAATGATATCCATGTCATTTTATTGCTTAATTCCCATACCGTGTTTCAGTTCTCACTGCGTTTGAGTGAATTTCTGCAGCTTTGTACATCCATCATTACACTAAACATCACCAAAACGTGACTACAAATTTAGAGAGCTCACTACCTAAACATTTTTGGACATCATAACCGCGTTTGAGTCAGCTCTGCTGCGTCACTGCACGCAATTTCTCTTGAATCGGAAATGCTGTTGTCTATGTAGGCATCGCAGTGGGTTTTGAGACACAGCCCTTATGGAGACGCGGCGGCAGTCAGGCGCATCTCAACTTTACCCAGTTTGATGGTCCGAAACCTACAACCTCCGGAATACTTTTACCTTAACTTTAATAGGAATTCTTTATTTTATCTCTCAAAAGCACGCGGGACGACCTTCGTGAACTTTACCGAGTGTTTTTATTGTTTATTTTGATGATGAAGTGATTTCGTCGCTGCTCCATGGAAACTCTCCTCAGGCGGACACGTGTATGAGTGCACACATATTTTCCCTTCCTGGATGACTGTGGGATTATTGTCGATGCTCACTGCTGTTTATTGTCGTTGGGAAAAATATCGCGTCTCATCTTTTAAGTGAACGGTATAGGCGGCCGTTAGCTTTAGCATAGCAAAGGCCTTGCCTGCAGTCTGGACTGCGGTACGACTGCCGCTGTGCTGGCCGTGGATATATACACACACACACACACGCCTTCGGCATTAGTGAAGTCAAAAGTGTTTTAATTTTCTCAGGAGTGTAACTGTTGTGGGAAACGTTTTGGATTCACCTGGGAGCTGTTGCTGGATGTTACGGTAAGTTTTCAGCTGCACAATAACGCGAAATAACCGAGTGAACATAGGAAAACATTGCGAGGTTTATTTCGGTAAAACTCTTTGCAAGCCTCCTAAACCATCTTACAAGTTTAACTCGCCAAGATAGTTATGTGTAGTATATGTGTTGTATACATCATTTACGTGTAGTTTTAGGTGATATAACAATGAAGTATATTTATTAGTGAGCAGCACAACTGCTGGGAACCAAATGTTCTTTGGGTTAGTTGAGGATACTAGTTGCACTGGCATCAGAGGATCGTCGAAAAAAAACTTTTGTGAAAAAAAAATTTGTGGTCTGTAGCTGGTGCTGGAAAATGTGATGCATGTGTGCTTTAGATCGTTGTTAGTGTAGTAAGTATTATTGCTCAAATATCACATTCTCTCATGTCGACTGATTGTTAATGTTAGTTGTATTAAATTGGTTAGAAGTGCAGGGCTGCATGGAAACGTAAGGTTTACTGACATCTTGTCTTTTGTGATTAGTAAACCTCCGGATCCACACGGCTGAAGACGGATGCAAGCTCAGAAACTGATGCTTCTCCTCATGACTATGAAAATGACTATCGGATATAGGACGAATAAAAGCTAAAAACGGAAGCCCAATGAGCGACACACGGTCCACACTCACTGACAGGTATGATGTATATCTCTACAGTGTTTTGTTTACAGGCTTTGTTTTTGGTATGATTTTACCTTATACTTGCAGATGCTGGTTAAAACCTGTCATCCTTCATATTTTACTAGATTTGGTTTTGTCTGTATTTGTATGTAAAGCATTTAATTTACGTTTGTGGTCAGCAATGTTGTTCTTTTACTTGTACATGTTGTTTTGTGGATTTTTAGTTGAAAATGTGTTTTTATTGACTCATCAATGTGATAATCACTCGCATAGCATGATGTTTTGCACTACAAAACTGCTTTACACCAAATATCTGTCATGTTTTAGTAGTAGTTCATTCTTGCTTGTGTTATTGTTTGTAGTCTGTAAATGTTGTTCATCTACTTTGCCATCTTGAATGCTCCATCAACCAATGACAGTCTGTATTATTGTGACACATGGTTGACTGCATCACTGAGCAAACATATTTCTTGATTGTCGATATTTACACTAGGACGCAAATTGAGTGAGAAGTCTTGTCTCACTTCATCATCCTGTCATTCGCTATTGACTGTATTCATACTTTTTTCTAGCAGGTGATTTGTGGAAACCAGGCTTTGGGAGAGTTCGATACATTTATCAATAGTGGGTATTTGTTCAACACTCGCATACCATCTGCTTTTAGAAAACAAGCCACGTCAGTCAATGTGTATTTTCTGAGTCCTGTTATGGTAGAATGGGTTATTCACGTAGCTCTTACACGTCCTTACCACTGACGTCATTAGGGAATGGCAGACTGGTTGTCTAGCGTGCAGTCTGGGTATTTTAGTGATGATAGATATGCTTTCATGATTGAAACGCGAGCATTCTTAGGTGTCTATGAGAGATAGGCCTGCTCACGTTGTCGTGTTTATTCCCTGAAGTCAATACAGTATCGGTACAATATTTAGATTTAGCATTGCCGTCTAGGTCTTTCAGCTTTCTGATAACTTCTGTTGATGTGGTTTTGATCTCATCTGATACGAATGCAGGTGATGTGTTGTATGTGCCCTTTGTCACACATTGTTCCTGAAGCAGAGTTGTTTTAATTCTGAGGTTACAGCAGTTCAAAGTCATTCATTGTTTGTCTAGACCTCATTCGCTCTCATCCATAAGTTGCAAGATGACACTGACCATGACAGGATATCCTAAAAGCAATCACACTTTAGAAATAGTCAAGTGGATCAAGTGTGAGCAGGTTGGTTAAGAGTTCTTCAAGCGAAATTGTTCTTAATGAAGCAACAGTTTGTCAGGATGTGCAGATCAGAATTGAGCTGAATTGAACTTTTTCTAGAATATTGGAGGTAGGTGCCCAGAAAGTTTTTGATGCTTTAGCACTCTTTAGCATTTGTAAAAGTATATTGCCTAATTTTGTGCGATTATTATTATAAATGTTATTTCTTTTAACATTTGTGTGTAGCAGAATGATCTTTCTGTTCCTCTTTTTCACACTTGGAGTGGTTCTCGGTTAAACGTGTTTCCTGTTCATTATGATAAGCAGAGAGCAGCCAACCAAGTCACAACTTGCTGCAAAGATGCAATGCATTGTTTGCCATAAAATCTTTTAACACTGATGTATTTTGTACGGTTCCATGTTTAGTCAGTTCTGATGTGAAATGTGTGGCAGTAAGCAGTATCACTGGCTGAATTTCTTAGTAAAAAATGTCTAGCACACTTTTTCCAGGACCATTGGATTTTTTGCATTGTGACGTAATTTTCATGCAGATAAGCATATTCATTCTCATGACTGTAATGCATGAAATAATATCATTGTTCAAAGTGAACTCAATTTGGTGCAACATGCATACGGCTTGTAATTGTTGCAGTAGGCTACTGAGAATAATAGAGAGGATCTTAATTGTCCTCTTTTTTTATATTAATATTAGACACATTAAATCTAACTGTGTTGTGGTTAAAGAAGCAGGCATACAGGGTGTGTTTATAGACCGCTGCGACTACGCAGATCTCACCCGAATGCCTGATTTTCAAACCATTATTTTCAAATTGAGAACCGGTCGGATCACTTTAGCTTTAGATCATAGTATCAACACGAGGTCTGTGCACTTCTAATACACACCCAATGTTTTCTACAATTCAAAGACACATTTTGAAGACTTGTTAAGCAGCGGATTTGTTGTGCATGAGTGGAGTTCTGATGTTTTTTGCATGCCAGTACCGTCCTAATACAAACTAGCAATGCAAAAGAACA
The DNA here is from genome assembly GCA_019155185.1 of Beaufortia kweichowensis. NCBI lineage: Eukaryota > Metazoa > Chordata > Actinopteri > Cypriniformes > Gastromyzontidae > Beaufortia > Beaufortia kweichowensis. Next base: position 8,283,715 of record CM032811.1, read on the forward strand.
CAAAGCTAAATGCTAGCCCCTGATATTCTTGTGTGCTTGTGATGGTGGCTGTAGTGGCCGACAGACGCTCTCACTGGAGTGTAAATGAAGAGTTGGGGTGGGCCGGCCTCACACCCTGCTGCCACTTTGGCATGCACACAACAGCCACTCCTTCTCCTCCACAGCACTCTTTCTGCACCAGAACTGTCTCGGTAAGAGTCATCAGCCCCTGCTGAGGCACAACAATGTCTGACACCCACGGCCTCCCCCCTGCCCTGCCCCCACCTCCCTCCAGACAAATGTGCCTTTCAGTGCACCGCTGGGCCACACCTACACTCACCTTTACCTTGGGTGAAGCAGCTGAAAATCCCTCAAACACGCCTAGTAACTGCAAGTTGACTAGAAGCATGTGAGCTCGGAGGAAAGTGAGTCATTTGTCTTATGAAAGTGTTTATTGTAATATTGGCTGGTGTGTTGAAGACCAAACAAGCTTTTTTTCTCATACTTATAACCCTCTGAGTTGTGCAGAGTGAACAGCTTGACTTGAATAGGGAAATTGTTTTTGGATAGATAGGCTGGAGAAAAACACATTTTTGTTCTCTAGTACTTCTCATCCAGTTCACTAAGACTTGATTAAATTGTCTAAGATACGATATCCACATTAAAGCCCCAGTGTGTATTTTTTAACTGCAGATAGAATAGAAAAAATAGTTTTCCAGGTTTCCAGATGGGTCTTGCATTGGTTGGACAAACAGGTAGTCACGCTTTAAACTTACACCATTAGCTGAGCACGAGGTAATATAATAGCAACAAGGTTTTACAGTTTTTTGGAATATCATCCTACCAAGAAAATACTGACGGCTGTGTCTACATATTACAATAGCAAAAAGGAGATATTGAAGAAAAATCAGCTTTCTCATATATATTTTATTTAAGCCTCCTGAAATCTCTGGCTTAAATCTTATGATGTCTGACTGAGCAAACAACTCTGGGAAGCTATTTTTTGTTACACTAAAATTGTAGTTGGGGTTAGTCAGTGCTGGGTAGATATGTTGGTTTCTCTGGCAGCACAGAAGATCTCACTTGACAGTCATGAATCCTCAACTGTGCTGTAAAATCAACTACACATCTATGACTGGAAGTAACTCAGAAATCCTGCAGAAGATAGCCACGAATGTACAAAACACAAAAGTACACCAGTCCCTCTGGGAGTAACTTGTAATGCCTTAGTCAACTGACAATAACTGCATTTCACACGGCCATTATAGTAATTATTTATACGTTTGGGCAAGTTCTCTCTATTATTCGCGTGTGATTTTTCAACACCTAATAACAGACAACACCCATGAAATTTGAGTGTTGTTTTTTTTTAACCTTAAAACCACTGTTTGTTGGTGGTTGTCATCGGTTAATAAGCGTATGCTTGCTGTATGATTACATAAATGCTGTTAACTTACAGCCCAGAATAGAGTGAACAGAGAGTGATTTCATGTGCTGTGAAGTGATAAAACCACAAAGCACAAATATCGTGAAAGAAAGTTCACACATTGCACAGTATTCAGGGTGTTTGCACCTAAATATTGGGCGGGTGTGTGAAAATGTGTGCGTGTAATGTTATTACAGTGCTGGTTATGTGGCAAGTGTTATGGCTGTAATGTATGAAAATGAGCTGAGATTATGAGGATTATTTGTGGATGTCTTTATGGTGATATTATATCCTTTTGAATCTTGAAGCGTGAGTCTTTGTCTATTTTGCACAGAGCTGGCTTATTTGTAGTGCCTATATTGGGGGGTCATATGTATTATAATTTGAACATTATCATAACTTCAGCTGCGATATTACAATTTGTAGCATTAACTTACATATGTATTATACAAGATAATCCTTACTTGCCCACACTTTTGATTATAATTATAATGTAGATGAGCATTGTAGCTAATTCAGAATTCAGTTTTGTGTTGTAATGCTTGCAGATGGGTAAATATTACATGCAATATTACACAATAATAGTCTGTTGTGGTAGCTTCAAATAACAGTGCAGGCTTCAAACTGTTGTGTTTAGGACACTGCCCAAGTCATCCCACATGTCATCCCACATGTCAGAATTAGAAGATTGAGTGTTTGCAGATTTTTGCAAAAATACAAACAACTTGTTTATTATGAAAATTGTTTAGAAGTTTAGTGTCATGAATCTCACTAACTTTGTCAAAAAATCGGGTCTAGGTCTACTGTCTGCACCCTGACTCCTGAACGTCATGTAATCGTCAACCAAACTAAGTGTATTTTTTGGTTGATTTTCTTTTTCTTTTTAGTGTACAGTATGTTTTGAAAAAATAAAGCTAGTGTTTTTATTCCCTAAACAGATAGAAATGGAGAGCTGTAGAGGAGTCAGTGTTTGGTTGCAGTGAGTCTTAGTAAAGCAAATGCAAGAATTTTGAGAGTTCTTTCACACAGGGTTTGTTTGCACATAAATTCGCCCTATACAGCAGTGCAGTGAGGGGGAAATGTGGCGCTGTAGCCAATTGCCCTTTGGCTGTTTGAGAGGAGAGGGGGAGGGACACTGACCGAGGGGCTGGATGGTTGATGCCCACCAACACTCGCCGATGCCAAACGGTTGACACCAGCGACAAAATATCACCAGTAGAACAATACAATTTGATTGATGCAAAAAAGAGAATATAATTCTCTATTCCTTATGCCATATTAAGGTGTAATATATTCTTTATTTCTTCATTTTGCTGTTCCTGCCATCCTGTGCTAAGAGAAGACCGGACTGCTGTGCTGTAATTTCTCTGGTGCATGAGAGAGAGAGAGAGAGAGAGAGAGAGATGGAACTGCAAAGGGCGATTGGATATGATTTATTTTCCTGGCCTCTTCCTCTTAATGCTGCATGGATGCTTAAATCTTATGTAGTTTCTGGGGCAGCCTGGCAAGGCAGGCGTTCTGGGCTGAGATTAATCCTGTACACTGCGTGCTCTGGTCCTGATAAAGAGATGGGATAGAAGATGGCATGACAGTTGGCTGCAGGATTAGCATGGCTCTGGTATACTGAAATAAAATGGATCAGGCGTTTTATGGGTCTATTAAAGAAAGTGGTCAGCGAACGGCCCGGCCGAGAACATTAAAGAGGGTTCAGGTTTAAATACAACTTAAGCTGTATCAGCAGCATCTGTGGCATGCTGCCGATTACCGCAGGAATTAATTCAGACTCTTCCTGCAGTTGTACAGTAATGCACTTATAGTAGAAAATCGTGGCCTATAGCATCACAAATACAAATATTGAGCTGTAGCTAAAATCTGCAGACTATGATTTTTGGGAGCTGTGGATTGGTACAAGCACTGACTGGCTTTAGCTCGTCCTCTTGATCTTGGTGGTGGCGAGTTGTGTTGTGTGCTCTATGGCTTACTCTTTTGTCCCACCTTCTCGTGCAATAACAGAGAATTGAAACAGACAATTTAGCGTGAAGAAATGCACATCCTCAAGCCCTGTCAGGACGGGTGACTGAGTTTATTGGAGCAGAAAAGAAAAATCTCCTCAGGCCATTGCCACTATCCCCTTCAAACTCCATTGTGATGTCATCTGGGGGAGGTGCTGGACATTTCAGAAGCCTAGCCGTACTACTGATGTTATAGTAAATGACACTTCCACACACACACAGCTCTTGTTTGATCATGTGATTACTCAGTCGTCACCGTTTAATGGGTTTTAACAGCTGATGTTTGGAGCAAATGTGGGCTCCTGTCAGTGCCAGTTGGTGCGCTTGGAGCCATAAAGACTCCAAACACAGCGACTCCTGCCTCTCCTGTCCGTCCGCAAAGTCTTATTTGCCTACATGCTTTCCAGCATTTGCTTATTTATTTTGCTTAGCGATGACCATAGATGAAGTCATTCTGTATAAAAATGCCTCAGACAGCCAGTGTTAAACAGAGTTAAATCATTTTCTCTGTGAAGAGACATGTACAGTGTTATGTTTCTGTACATAGTGTCTTTTGAGACTTCCGGTTCAGTCATTTCCACTGATTCAACTTAAGCAGCCTAAACTTGGGAGTTGATATTTGTTTCACATTTGTTGTATTAAGTTCCTCTTTATGAAATTAAAGGAGAAGTGAAAGAGTATAGTGTAAATGGACTAGGTCACTACGCATGCTTTATTTTTTGCATAGACTTTCTACAATTGTACGCTGCTGGTAATCAGAGGAATAAGATGGGTGTTGTACAGGTTAAGCTCTTGTCGGTAGCATGTGTGGCATGCTGTCTATTACCACAGGCAATATACTTTAGAAACAAACCTTGTTGCTGTCTAAACCTTCCTGATAATTTGGGAGTGCTGTTCCAGGTATATAAATTGTGTTGTACTGATTATGAATTATTTAACTCATATGAACGTTTCCTGGTTTATTTGAAAGACTTTATTACTTTTCATAAATACGTTTAGTATGTTGTTCTACCACACTATTTTAGCATCATATATTAACCCATATAAAATTTTGTGCAACACATTGTCCATAGATTTCTTTAGTAAGTTATGTTTTTCAAAGTTGAAAATTCTGTGGAAATTTGCAGGCTGACGCACATGTTGTTGATACAGCATAACGTGCGTTGTACCCAGAACATTCCTTTAAGGTTATTGTGCCCCATTGCTTGGCCTGTGCTGTAACGTTTTAACTTTTGCCATGTGCCCCTTCAGGTCACCCCTCTGTGCATGTGAGTACATCACACTGACGCACACAGACATGCACTGTAATTTAGAGCTGTGCAGGCGTGCTCGTGAGTGATGATGTCATGGACCGGAGCAACCGCAGTGGACATGTGTTCAAACAGTCACCCTGTCTCGTCTCTCTCTCTCTTTCTGGCTCTCTGTCTCTCTCTCGCTCTCACTCTCTCTCTCTCGCCTCTCTCTCGCTCTCTCTCTCTCTGTCTCTCTCTCTCTCTCTCTCTCTCGCTCTCTCTCTCTCTCTCTCTCTCGCTCGCTCTCTCTCTCGCTCTCTCTCTCTCTCGCCTCTCTCTCTCTCTCTCTCTCTCTGCCGTGTTTTTTCTGCCCAACACTTTCTGCTTCCTTGTCAGCTTGCCCACTCCAGCCTCAGCAAAACATCAACCACAGCAGAGCTCTTATACTTGCACGCTGCACACTCAGGAAGTGCAGAGCGCTTGCAGCGGGCTGTGTCTGATTACAGAAAAGCCTGGGTAATGAATGCCGTTTTGTGCCAGTTGAGTAATCGTAGTGCCATAGGTGCAGGTTAACTATTCACTATTCATCAGTATTACTGTTGCTCATGCTGCTGGTCCAGACATTAAAAGCTGTATGATATGATAAGTATGGTCTTACTTTTACAATAAAAAAGAAAAGAATTCTGTAGACTGACTATGAAGGATTTTAGCTGTATCTAAAAAACAGTATTTTACAGAGAGTTTGTGTAATTTCTTTACTTTTAAGTTATTGTAAGTTATTGTCATACTCTAGCAAACACCTTGTAATGCCCAGCTCCTATCTAGAAACCCTGGTGCCCACCCAGTTTTGCATTGTGAAAGCTTCTTTTTATTACTTCTGGCAGATTTCATTTTATTTTACACTAAAAGTTAATTTACAGTAAGGTGTTGCTCTGTGTTATGCTTGGAAATCTGTAAGGTAATTTTGCAAAAATGCACAAAAGGAAAGGAAAAACATAGCAGAAAGGTACTTCATGTCACACTGTCATGTTGTTTTCCACCAATATTCAGCTTTTCCTTCAAGTGCTTCCTGACAAACACGCCTTTCAGACTCGAGTAATTGGGTGTCCCTCATCCAGGCTCTTCTGGCTTCACGTGGAACGTTTTTCCATTATTACACAAAACCTCAATTGAGTTGCAACCCGCCCCCCCTCCGCCTCGCCAACCCCCTCTGCCTCTGCCATTCTTGCACTTCCTTTACCCTTCCAACTATCCGCCCCCTGCCTCCCTCTCCTCCTCTTTCTGAAGTGAAGATGGCCTCCTCTTGCATCTGACGTTATCCTCCAAGTGTTGATCTCCCACCGTGAAGCAGACCTTCCTGATGCCAGAGCCGAATGGAAAAACGTTTCTGTATTAAAACTTGCACACAAAGCATTACTGTAACAGATGTCGTCTCAGGCGCTGGCCGTATTATTACATGTACAATCAGTGCATATGATTCACTGGGGAGAGAATATCACATTTAAGAGGTACGATTATTAGCCACATCGGTTGTTTGGATTTACTTTTCCATTCCTCGTCTTTAGTGGGAGCGGAGCGTGGAATGTTTTACAGGCACTTTCATAAATGGCCCATTCAGTTCCCTTAAACTGCTCTCAAAAGGATCCTGTGTCACTGCTGAGAGCTCCGATACAAGCAGCAACACTGTCCCGAGCCCTTGGGCACGACATTTTTTTTACAGACTGAAAGAACCATACGATTGTTTTGAGGCTTTGTTTTTTGTAAGTGGTTTCTGTCTCTTCTGATTTGGCTTGTCCTTCAGGGTTGTTGGCTGGTTATTCATACTCAATTGTAATTTAATTTCACTTGACTTAATGCTGATTATTACGCTGTTCTCTAGAATCCTTGATTCTGATTGGTCAGTTGTGGCATTCTGCAGTTATGTAGTATAATGACCACTAAACTGTGTATTTGACGATTGTGCCTACACACATAATGACGTTATTTATACTCAAAACCTAACGTCTATTTAATTATTTAGCAAATATTCGTTTTTAAGTAAGGATAATGCACAGTCAGCAGGTCATTATCCTTTTTGGATTATAAAGGTCCTGATGATTTGCATCAGTTGTACATTGGCCTTACTTGAACCATATATCGACTTAAAGATGGAGGGTGATTTGTCTTAATTTTTCCTGTATATCTTTCCTTGTAAAACGTGTTATTTATTTAAAGCATAATATTTATTTACATACGTAAATGAAAACATGAAGTAAATGTGCATATCAGCTTTTTTGACTGCATTGAGGGTCGTATTGTTTCTATTGAGTTTTAATTGAAAAATTGATCGACAGCTTCTCTCTCATTAGATTTATCTAGTTTACAGCAGTGAAAAATTGCATTGCGTAATCTAGCAGGCTCATAATGGCTGGGTTAATCCCTGAGAGCTCTTTCCATTACTTGGCTCCAGTGTTAATTTCACAGTTTGCTGACCTCTGAAGCAATCTTAGAAAAGTTAGTTAAGCTTTAGCAAGATTATTTTCTGTGTTCTGAGCTGCAGTACAAATGTCTAACACTCCACTGTGAGGGTGTGGAATCAATACTCTTCGATAGTGTCCGACAGTGAACCGGACGTTTGGTTGACTTGCTGAATTAGTTCACAATCGACAAATTGTTGATGGACAAATGTTTTTAGCTGATCAAGATCCACTATCCATCCACTATCCATCCATCATTATTTTTAAAATGCTGAGGTGATTATTTTGTATCAGTATCACTTAGATTGGTGGACTGGAGCAGTTTAGCAAGAGGACTCTTCTAGAGCTATTTTTAGCATGTCATACAAACCATCAATGGAAAGACTTTATAATAAGATCTCAACATGGCACAATGTGTCAAAACATCAGTCATGTAAACAGTTACAACCATCAGCTATGTTGCATGAGACATTTTGTCATTAAGCTGGTTTCTATTTTTTTTCTCACCCACAATCTTATTCTAAAATCCTGCTCCATGTAGTTGTTGTTAAAATATTTGATGTTTTTCTGATTGGTCGGCATGTTTGTTGTTGCATAATTAGGATGAAATATAATGGTTAGTATACAGTTAGCAGGAACTCTTTTATGGATGCTTTTATGAATTTCCTGCAGCAGAAAAAAATGTATTGTAGCTGTCCTTTAGGGATATGGGAAATAACATACTTATTTCAGTAACCTGTAAGTCATTTGCATTACCATATGCAAATATTCAATTTAAAATTTCTGTACACCAATGACATGTTTGCCAAAAAACCTGATGACTGTATAAGGCAAAAGATCTGTTTAGGACATAGACTTGAATGTTGAGTACAGGTGTTGAAAATAGCAGCCGACCTTTAGTACAGTAGGCCCCAGTTAGACACAGTTGAGAGAGGCCTACAAAGACCTTCTTCTTCACTGTGTCCCATCATTGGCTGGCCCAGAGAACAGTCTCACACAGTCTGTGAGACCAGACCAGAGCTGTTAAACTCACCCCCACCTTACATTACTGCCGAGGAGACATTTAGACCTGTTGTCATACAGGTACATGCAGGTTTTTCTACTTGGTTGGGCATATTACTATGGTTTGCGATAGCATTGTGAGATTTGTTCTTTTGAAAATGTGGTTGTACAATACACAAGTTATAATGATACTTTCATTTCTAAGATCGAATGTGAAACATGCATGTTGTTTGGATTTTGAATGCACTAATATCGTGCAGCCATTTGCAAATTTGATTACAGCTTTGTTCAACCTTAAAGTGGATGCTAAAATTTGTGATTTGTGGTCATTTTAAATGTGTGTGATGGTAATGATGGTAATGACGCATATATTTGTGGCATTGTGTTAATTTGTCTCATTCTGTGTTTCCAGAACCAGTAGCATCCTCAGCAAAGATCACCCTCCCGACAAGAGGCCCAAAAGCGACAAGCTGCCTGGAACCCCTACGCACGAGTTTGACCCTACAGGTGAATAACCTCAAAAGCAACTTTCTCTTACATTTTTCTGTAATACTCACATTTTCTGTACTCACACAGAACAGTAGTGTTTGGCTGTACTAAAGGGTGTCCTGAACGTTTGTGTTTGTGTGGTGTGGACTGAAGCACACTGTTCTTCTCACACGGTCTCTTCAGACTCTAAAATGGAAACAGTTTTCTCCACACACAGCACAGATGGAGGGCTGCGCCCATCCACTAACTGCAGTGGAACGGCTTTAAACAGCGGCGTGATTCATACTTGCTGACCATAAACGATGCACATGTTCCTGGCCACGGTTTTGGCAGTTTAAAGACATTGTCAGTGCACTTTTCTTTGGAGTTTCGGCCCTGTTTTTCCTCTGAGGCTGATGTCGAGAGCCGAGGAGGAGAAGCAGCGTTGAGCGTGCTAGTGAATGTGATGTTTATGGTGGAAAACAATGTGTTAATCGTTACCGATTAAAATACGATTCACATTGTTTGGACAGAGCTGTTTTCATAATGAAAGACTGGCTTGCTGGTGGCTGGCTCTCTGGGAATGAGATGACAGAATTTCTTAAGGATATTCTGAGATATTCTGTTTTCGGAAGCCGTTGAGCACCACTGTTGGGGAATGACGCTATTCACACATTTTTTTCCAGTAATTTGAGAGTAGTTCAGATGTTTTTAAAATAGCATAGCATTTGCAATAACAAGCAATTCTGCCAACTGTTGCGTGACGTAATTATGCATTATTATTTATTATATTATATTTTGTTACATACTTGGTAAGATGCAGCAAACACGGTCTGAAAAAAAACTTTAGCAAAGTCGAATTCATTTTAGTCAGTCGAATATTTCTTATGGTTAAAAAATAGGGGTGGGAGAAAAAAATCGATGCATCGGGATTCTTTCTCTAACGATTCTGAATCGATTCTCAAAGATTCAGAATCGATTCTATGTCAGAACTTGTTCATCCTGAATATAACTTTCTTAAAATAAAAGCAAAAAATTAAACTTCAAGATGGGAATACTGTCAAAGAGTCTAACTATAAACAAAAAGCATAAAAATTAAAGCATAAAAATTATATGAAGAATCGTTTTGGAATCGGATCGTGAGTCCCAGAATCGGAATCGGATCGGATCGCGTAGTACCTAAAGATTCCCACCCCATTCAAAAATATAAATAAACCAGATTCAAACATGTAATCGTTTCATGTCTCTTTGTGACATATTAAATCATAAAATGTATAATTGAGCTTTTATAGATTTATGAAAATGTTACTGCTTCCTTAACGGCTACAGGGTTTGTTTGTTTTTGTTAGTGGCTTGTAGTTCTCGCACAACTACTATTTTTAAGATTAGCTTGAATGATCAGTAACTTATCGTTACAAAGACGTGTTTTCCCCAGCATTGGCAGACATCTATTTATATTGTTGGTTATGTACGTGAGGTGCAGAAATGTATATGAAGTTTGTTGCTGATCTCTTTCTCTGGTGTTGGGCTCACCTCCTCTGATGCACGACTAACTCATCTTAACATCAGTGTGCTGTGTACTGTCCTCTTAGTTTTTCTTTAAAAGTGTCTCAAGTGTGGCTGTTTCCCAAAACAACATCTTAAATTAAGTTCATAAAAATGTAGCTATAATATTGGTTTCCTTTAAACAATATCAGTAAAAAAAATTAAGTGATGTAGCCAGAATGGGTCAGTCTGGTTCACAGCCGTCTCTTTTATGATGAATTTATTGATTCTTTTAGATATCATTTTCATCTGTAGTCATACTTTATATACTTTACAATGGAAGAAAAGTCTGGATAGCTTGTGTAACCGTTTTTGAGTGTTATCTCTTTTGGTGAACTTTTCACCCCAGACAGTTTACTGGTTATATCTGCGTTTGTGCTGATATGCTGAGCATTGATTTTCGAGTTAACACCTGTGGATCCTTAAAAGAACGTTCTGGGTTCAGTGCAGGTTAAGATCAATGGACAACATTACCACAGAGGATAGTTACGACGTATCATTCAGTATGTAAAAACAGACTTTTTGCCAAAAGTCTCTGGGCAAAGACATTTAAACCAGTGTGTATTTTACTTAAACAATATGTGTGAAATATAAAATAAGTAATGTCCAATTTATCTAATCCTAATACATCTGCGATTATTTTGCAAACTGTAAGACCAGTCACAAGTATTGTCTGTGGTAATGGACAACAAAAGCTGATAAAGGTTAGCTTGATTTTCTTTTTTTTAACATGAGTAAAACAGCCACACTTTGTATTTATTTCATTGCTCATTTTTTCCATTTCATTCCTCTCATGTCCTACCTGTGATGTGTGTCTCGTGTTGTATCATAATGTTGTGTTGCTCAGACGTGCTGGTGCAGAAGAGTGGATTTGTAGTGGCTGACGGGAGACCCGAGTCCTGTGGTAAGACGTTCGATCTGTTGCTGTGTTTCTGGCTCTGTTCTTCCTCTTGCGCTGTATATTGAGCCATACTGATGCTTGTGTAGAGATATCTCTTTACCTCTGCCTCCAGCACAGTGAGGTTTAACTGTTGGGCCTATAATTGAAATCTGTTATTGTTTCTTTGCATACACATCTTTCTTCCATAGACTGCAAAAGGTGATATTAGGTAGAACCTTAAACACCTTTTGAGCTCCATTAAAGAAAGTCATATGTTACCCTGTCTGTAAAATCCAGACTAAAGACTTGGTATCTTATGAGATTTCAAGCATCAAAGTAGTCAAAGCCATAAAAAATGACAAAAATAATTAATTAACAAATTATTCAGTTTTTGAGATACAGGTCTCAAATGATTTTATTGACGGTATGATTTTTTATTTTGCACAAAAATACTTTTTCCTTCCTAAACATTAATTTTTATAGTTAACATTACCTTAGTCAATATTAAAAAAGATTCAAGATTATATATTGACAGAATGTTCTTTATGTGATGTAGGATGATTTTATGTAGAAAACAGTAAATCACAAAAATTACTTTCTGGGTTTTTACAGGCAGGGTTACATATATTGAAATGATAGTATTGTTTATTAAAAATTTTACTTTTTGATTGGATTTCTATTATTTTCTTTGGTAATCAGTAGCGTTTTGCAAATGCTTTACATGTGGCATAGGTTGTATCTAACTCTATCCAAATCTATTGACTGACATAAAGGTATATATGTCATAGAGAAAATTTCGAAGGCATCACTTATTTTTTTTGTTGTAAAACCCAGTGACTGATTGGTGCACATACTCATTTCTGTGTTCTGATACTCTGATGTGATTGGATGTGCTATGGGTTTTGGAAGCAGGCTCATCTCTCACCATATCAGCATCAGAGGACCATGATAACCCTCAGCTCTGATCACCTTCCTCATCTTACCATTACAATTTAATTGGTCTGTGAGATTGATGTTTTCATTTCATAACTTTACGACTGTACGGCTACCACTTATTCACACTTTTCTTTTGATTAGGTATGGGAGTCACTGCTACTGTAGTCTGCTTCGATGGGCTTTTCTGATATATAATACTTTAATAAAACATCGACCGTCCAGTGTAAACGTTTTATAGCTCCCTCATATTAATGACTCTCTTCCTCTCTCTGTCTCGTTTTCCATTCCTCCAGGGCTGGTTCAGAGATGCGTGATCATTCAGAAAGATGAGAACGGTTTTGGGCTGACCGTCAGCGGGGACAACCCTGTGTTTGTGCAGCTCGTCAAACAGGGTAAGAGGCCTGTCAGTCTCGCTTGTCTGTATCGTTGTCTCAGCATTTCTGGGTGTCTCCGCTCTCTGGACTGATGTGATTTGGCTGCAGGTCAGAAATGGAGCTGATGTGCTCTGACCAGAACAAATTAAAGGATTCGTAAAGCAATGCAGAGGAAGCAAGGCTGCGTAAACTTGAAATGGCATTTGAGTGCTTTGATAAACCGGAGCTAAAATAATCCAGTAGACTGCTGCTAAAGAGTCGTGTATAAAGACCAAAATATTATAGAGACTTGGGCCAGAAGGCAACACCCTAAAAAGTGTGTAGCAATACACTTAAAACCACTTGGCATATCTTTTTATTGATATAATGACTCCTCGTAAACACCAGATTTAACAAACATATTTTTTAAAGATTATTGGAACATCTAGCATGTTTTTTGTGTATGCATTTGCTTTAGTGTATATGTACACATCTCAGCTAAACTTTGCTGTACAGCCCATAAAGGATATGTTTTCAAGGTAAATGGTGCAGAAGTGCCCACAGGAATCTCTCTCTGGAAATCAGATTGTTCTTGTTTTAGGTTGTTTGGTTTACAGTCTCTCTTTCTATAGATGGAGCTGCGATGCGTGCAGGTGTTCAGACTGGGGACAGGATCATTAAGGTAAAAGATTTACACATGCGGATTTACTGTATGAAGTATTTTTTCTCACTTCCCATCCCTACTGTCTGTTCACAACTGCATATGTGCGTCTGTCTATTCTGCCACCTGCTGGTCACTGTACAAACCTGAATTTGTGAAAATGAGAGCTCATATGAAGTTTAAATTTAGTTATTTAGTTGTCTAATTAAAGACTTTGCCGGACTTTTCACTGGCTCCTCACATATTTATTATGTGTAAAATATATATAATTTCTCTTAAAACTTTGAGTGAACTTTTTCACTTAACACTTATATTATTAATGTTTTTGTTTGATATAAGGCTGTGGTGTAGTGAAAGTTAATGATAGTTTATTAACATAGTTGTTTTCTCTTTTGATTTAGGTCAACGGTACATTTGTGACGCATTCGAACCATGTTGAAGTGGTGAAATTAATCAAATGTAAGTATAAACACTTTGGTTAGTTAGAAACAAGCGCCTAATTTTTTCGTTACTGACTCGGTCTTATTTGTTCATTGCAGCCGGCTCTTATGTAGCCCTCACAGTATTAGGCCGACCCCCTGGGTTGCCTCAGATCCCCCTGTCTGAGGTAGACCTGGGTCTCGGGTCACCAGGGGGTATTGGGGACCCTTTTGTTACGACTCCTGACTCTTACAGTCCAGCAGAACGGACTTCCTCTCTGGTGTCATGGGTAAGAACTAAGCAGGCGGTTTATTTTTATACATGTTTAAAAATATTTTTTTTACAAAAATGTTAAATTCAAACAATGCCAAATTACATAAGCTTACTATAAAACTAGATTTTTTATAAAAATTTTCTGTGTTTTTCCTGTATTTTTTTTAAATTAAAGGTATTTAATTGAGAAAATCATCCATAAACACTTTCATCAGTAGTCTGACACTGACTACGCTAGTTAAGCGTCTTGGAGAACAGTATTAATTTCCTGTCGAAAATAGTTTTGTTTGCTCCTTTGTTGTGCTTTTACTTCCTCATAAATCTTGTTCATTTAAAAAAACAGATTCAATATTTATCTTTTACTCCGCCTCTGTTCTTAACCCAACCCTGTTGATATCTTTATAGGAAGAGAACAGTATTCCCCACAACCAAAGATTGGACAACAAGAGGATTGTGTCCAGAGAGCAACAGGATATGCAGGTCAGAATCTAAACATCCATGGTTCCGTTTGAAGTGAGAACCTAACATGTTCTCACTGTAGTTTAAGGTAGACATGCACGTTACTTGCGATTTGTCAACGTGCCTCTATCAGTAAAGTGTTGAGTTTGTTGAGTTGAGATGTGTTGTTGCTAGTATGACTCAAGTTGATAAGAATGAGGCTTTTCTTGTTGGAGGTTATTTACAGCTGTAGTTTAGCTGATAAGTGAACAGGCAGCCTTAGGCTCCGCCCACCATGTATGGATAGACTGTAGTTGTACCACCTTCCAAATATCTGTCTTTCTGATTCTCCTGACATTACATTCTCACATTATACTTAAAGGGATAGTTTACCCAAAAATAAAAATTCTTTTATTATTTACTCACCCTCATGTCATGTCAAACCTGTATCACTTTCTTGCTTTGGTAGAACACGGAAGAAGATATTTCACTTTCATAGTATGGACACAAGGTTCAATGGAAGACAATGGGTGCCGGTAACAGGCAAAATGATCATCTTTTGTGTTCCACAAAAGAAAGAATCGTATACAGGGTTTGAATGACATAAGGGTAAAAATATTATGACATAACTGTTTATTTTTTGGTGAACTATCCCTTTAAAGATTTGAATACATGACAGTGATGTTGTAAGGCTTTTGTCTGTGTTAAATGTCTGATTTTAGGGAATATGAAACTGATTTGATCTGGTGTATCTATAGGGACTGAAGGATGAACACAACAAAACTCCTAAATCACCGCGGGACATCCAAGAAGCCAAGAAGCACATTCCACATCCGCTCAACAGAGCTACACATGTATGAGATCTCTATCCAGTTGAACTGACAATCACATTCAAAGTATATTGACTGATATATGACCTTGTCTGTCTTAATCTAATTAGGAGATTAGGAGTATCAAAGTTTAATTTCAGTCATTCATTTTTTTTTTGCTATGATTTCAATATTTGACATGGCCTTACACAGTCAATAATAAAGATCAAAAATGTTCTTAACATTATGTAGGATGATAATATGTAGACATTAGTAAGTCGTGAAAGAATTACTTGAGATGGAATTTAACTGCATGTCTGTAAATAATGTCACGTTTTTTATTGATTGTAACTTATCATTACATAAACACAATTATTTAATCATAGTAAACTCATTTTATTTCATTTTTCATTTTTAACATTTTGTCTGACTTGCTTAAAAAGAC
Source organism: Beaufortia kweichowensis (assembly GCA_019155185.1). NCBI lineage: Eukaryota > Metazoa > Chordata > Actinopteri > Cypriniformes > Gastromyzontidae > Beaufortia > Beaufortia kweichowensis. The sequence continues at coordinate 8,299,050 of CM032811.1, forward strand.
TCATTGGCTAAACAGGAGTTTAGCCATGCCAATAATTTCCTAAATCCATAAATTTGTTCATTTTCCAGCCTTGGTGTATTGGTCAACCACTACTCCAGTTTAATCACAATTGTGTTCGCATAGCATTGTGTCAGATGAATTAACTGTAAATCTGCTCTGTAGGAGGGTCTGTATCTCAGGACCAGTGAAGATGGATGCTTGGTGGATGAAGATCATTATAAGGGAGACCTCAGCCCTGAAGGTTTCTGGAGTGGAAGTCCAATGACACCTGTAAGTGTCGACACATCTTCATTGATCTCAGTTAAACAGTGGCACTTGTTGTGAGTACAGGCAAAACCACTCAGCGGATAATAGCTTATTTCATGTGAAGTAGGCCAGCGCTTTTATGGCTCTTGTTCTTTCTTTCCTGTAGTGTAATTAATTGTGTTTATGGTGTGTAATGTGCAGGTCCAGCGCCGCTTTTACCCGGCCTCTCCGGAGAGCCAAAGAGATTCCAACTGTTCCACTCCAAAAAGCACTCCCAGAGACAGCCTCAACTCCTGCCCGTCCCCTGAGGCTGACGACGGATCTGACCTGGTGAGAAACACAATCATTTAATTTGACGAACTTTATCAGCTGATCTGAGATCAGGATAATAGTGACGCTCCTTACTCCTTGCTGCAGGATTCTCGTTTTCAGTCCAGCGTTGTACGTCCGCCATCCCGACAGGTTTCGGAGATCATCGCTCCTGAAGATGAAGAATTCGACAATGAGCCAGAACAGGTACGTAGAGTTCCTTTCCATTGTTTGGTACAGTTTTTGGTCATCCAGCTTCATAACCTAATGTGTTTTACCAGGTGAACGGCCAGTACAGCTGCTTCCAAGACATTGAGCTCCTCAAGACTCGTCCTGCTCATCTCGCAATCTTCTTGCATCATGTCATCTCACAGTTTGACCCTGCGCCTCTGGTGAGTTGAATATTTGGTCCAGTTAAGCAGATATAAACATCAAATCAAACAAATTCTGACTCGCTTTCGTCCACAGCTGTGCTACCTATATGCCGACCTCTACAAACACACCAACTCCAAAGAAGCACGTCGGATTTTCACAGACTTCTTATCGTTCTTCATAGACCGGGGGGCAGTAAGTAAAGTCTGTTTTCACACCTCATGCCAAACCTGTCACTGTCTGCAATGCTTTAGTGTCGTTCAGTCTATGGGCAGGTTGGGGCAAAGGCCCGGATCCGCCCACATCAACCACATCTTTTGTCCTGGTAGGTGTGTTGGAGGTTGCTCCTTTCCCAGCAGCCTCAGGGTCAGGAAGCTAACATGCTCTCAGACAACCTTTTACCCCTGCGGTCATCACATATTATTGTTCTCAAGCTCAACATGCATGGATGAGTGAGTTCGTGCGGGTCTACCCTGCAGCAAACTATGTTCTCTTGCTACCAGATGGACGGGTAGTTCACTTGGAAGCTTTGCAGTTTTGCTACCTTGATATAGTTTGCAGGGGAAATTAGACCGCTTTATTTGTCGAACCCCTTTAACCTTTTAATTTAAGCTATTGTTTTTCTTCAACAGCATTTAAAGGTAGCTGTGCCTGAATGCATCTCCTCTGAGCTCGGTAAGTGTGCATGCACTTTCAGAAGTATTTTAATGGAGGGAATGAAACTTGTTCTCATCCTGCCCGTGTTGTTTTAACAAATATGTTTTTGTGTTCGTTTCAACTCCAACCACATAATCATTTCTCAGCCCCTGGTGGGAAACCTGTAATTTTTACAAAAGCACAAATCCTTTTTAACATTCACATTGACTGTGCATGTAATTATGGATTTGGCTTCTGAAGAGCTCAGTTACTCTGCGCATGTGTCATGTTGACATCACTGGAAATCACATCATGTTAAAAGCTGCTTTGTAGATCTTAATGAGAGCCTTTTTTGTTGATGCAAGCTGTTTTCTGATGATAAACGTGTGTTTGAAGGTGTATTTAGTTTGGGTGCGTGTTGTATAAAAACGAAATAAAAAACATAAATGTGCATTTTGTACATCTTATTCAAGTAATTGCAAAAATACCATGTGTTATATGTTGCTTAATATATTTTTATAGTGTTTTACTACTTTCTGTATATATGTTAAGCTGCTTTGCAACAGTGAAATTTTCAATAGTGCTATGTAAATAAATTTAAATATAATAGTCTGTAGTCATTACTATTAGTTTCTATAGAAAAATAACAGATGTCCATGTAATGCCTCCATTTGTATAAGATTTTGTACCTAAATGTTGTGGGTACTTGCCATGAGGGAACTGCTTCGTTAACATAGTACAAGTCGAAAATAAAAATCAAAGTATTGAGAAAAGGTTCTCATGTATCTGTTGTCAGAGAGGAGAAGACTGGAGCTGATTCCTGAGGAATTGCACAGACAGTATACACAAACAATGCAGGAAACTCTTCTTCCAGATGTCCAGAGAAACCTGGAGGACTTCAGGTCAGAAATACATAGTACTTATACTCCAATCAGAAATATCGCATGTTCTCATTTTGATCAGAACCCATTGATGACACAATGACATGCATTCTTGCAGGCAGAAGCGCAGTATGGGTTTGACTCTGGCTGAGGTGGAGCTCGCTCGGCTGGACTCCGAACATCCGCTTCTGGAGAGAGAAAGAGCATGTGCTGAGAACATCCTCTCAAAGATCGATGATGTCCTGTGAGTGTCGCTCTATGCTAATTGCTTTGCATTAAGACCGCGAGATGAATTTAATATTCACAGTATGTTAGTGCTGTAAAATTGAAGATGCGTTGTGAAAATCACAGGGATTTTTAATGCAGTTTTTATTTGGCTGTTAAGTTAAGAGCGTGTCATTAATGTGACCAGTTTTGTGATCCATTTTTCACTTGGTGGTACAGATATAATGTTTCTTTTAAACGTTTTAAACTGTTTTAAAGTAAACATGTATACACAGTTCTTCAAAATATTGTGATCTAATTCATACAGACACAAGATTTCTTTTCAGTGTCTAACGTGTGTCTGTCTTTCAGGGTGACTTCACAACCCGCAGAAGAGGAGAAATGGTAAGAAACATCTTTCATGTTTTCCTCCGGCAAGCCTCACCCCGTAACCATCAACAATAAAGACGTTAGGGAGGCAGGTTATTTGATCGCGCTTAAAGACGTTTCGTTGGATTTGTTTGTAAATTGTCAGCCCTGGGGCCTGCCGCGTCGACGCTTGACACAAACGCAAGATGCTGGAGAACAGAGCGACTTAATGAGATTTTCTAATCTTTATGCATTCCCCGGCCCTCATTTACTATAATGTAGGCAAACATTTGAAATGCCATATGGCTACACCACAAGCCTGTATGATTTATGAATGTACAGGACATATGGAGTGGATAGATGGTACAGGACATATGGCAGAAGACACAATAACATTGGAATTATGTTAACAGACGGAGTCGGCCACATGGAGCCAACAGAGAAACCCTTGGAGAATAAAATCTAAAAGATGCTCAATGCTGTACTGTAGTTACTGAAATTGTCCACCTGCTCGGATTAACTATGAAGAGGAAATCCAAACTTAAATCTGTTTGTTTTTCTTTTCAGCACAACAATACAGTATGTAATATACATGTACATGAAGCATCTGGGAGTTGAAAGAGTGAAAGAGCAACGAATACTGGAGTCCAAACGTTCTCGAATTAATTTCCTTCCTTCTAAACTTAGGGTAAATATACTGTTCCATTTTCCATCACCATATATATTTAAATCAGTTTCTTAACCTAGTTATCTGCCATCACGCCATGTTTTTTTACTTGTTGCAATGCATTCTGGGATTGCATTTCCTCTGAGGCATATATGAGATGCTGCCTGACAATGAGGCCAAAAGCATGTGTCTTATGCATTCGCAAGTATGACGATGTTTTGAAGTTTGCCTTAGCTCACCAGGTTTTGGAACAGGGATGTTGTATTTGTATTTGCACAACAAAGCCGTTATCCTGAGGACTGTTGTTTGTGTTGCCCGAACAGAAAAGCAAAACAGAGAAGGAAGGAGAGGAGAAACTAAAAAAGCCTCGCTTTCCCATTCGGGTGCCCCCCCGGTGGCCTGTCCGCATCGAATCGATAGCGGGTAAGCAAGAGCTTCAGTCTTTACTTATTAAAGCCACTTTTATCTTGAAAGAGAGCTCAGATTTTTCATCTTTCAGAACTCATCAGGATCATATTTGTTATTCTAGTGTCTTATTCGCTCACTTGGGGGGCCAAAAACTTGTAAAAGATACTCATGTTATGATGATTAAGAATACATTTGACCCATGGTTAAACCTCTGATGCCAGTTTTGATTTGCTTCACTCATTTGCATCAGATACACAGCGCAGTAAGATGCTTTTTTAACTTGACAAGACTTATTCTAAAAAAAACATGTTGCTTATACTGGCACAACATGATGGAAAAACAGCAGGACATGATTGAACAGCAGTCTGTGTGTACGCTGTCTTTAAATGAATATTTCATAGATGGCTTTAATTTCCAAGCAATTTCTAAATGAGGAAGACTTGCCCTCATTTTTGCTGTCCTCTGGGTGGTGAGAGTCATATTTGATTCTGTATCTTTTTTGGTGTTTGTGTGTGTTTGAGCAGGTGGGAAGGCAGGAGAAATCATGAAGCAAAGGCCTCAGAAGCAGATGTCACAACCGGCACTAGGCGGGTCAGAGCCGGCAGAGGCTGGACGTCTGCGGGGCAGTCTGTCGAGCGAGGGCTCAGATCTCACACACAGTCCGGGAATCATCACCTCTCCGCCCTTCAGCAGCTCTTACAGCTCACCGTCAGACCCCTCTGGCAGGGACACGGAGTTTAGTAAGTACTGAATCTGCAGTGACCCGAGTGATTGTTGTCCTTTCATAGTCTGTTTTATGATCCTGCAGACTGAAGCCATGATAATATACACAAGCCACTGGACTTTACAAGCAGATAAAATAGGTGTTGCCATTGTCACCTTTATTACTCATATAGTAGATAGTTTTTCTTGTGACTTTCAGTATCAAGTCTGGTCCACAATGCGGTTTGTTCTGGCCAAATACTGCCCACTTAGACATCTATCAGTTTATCACCTGGTACCCACTGGGTGGGTAATAGGTATGTTGTTTTAAGCTTGAATTCATCTGTTATTTATGTCCCAGGTATGAGCCCATCTGCAGTGGTTCCACGGCTAAGTGACGGGCTTCAGGCTGGAGATGTGCTGGACAGCATCTACCCACCCTGTGACTATATCCCATACAGCGTGGACCAGCTGGATGAGGACAGAGAAGGATACAGGTGCAAGAAAAATGCCGTTATTGTATTTTTACAAACGGATTACTAACAAACTTGTCTGTCTTTGTGTTGGCTGCTAATGCACGTTATGTAGATAAACACTGAGCTCACCAGCATCAGATTTGATTTAGCTACTAACCTAAATGTGTTTGTGATCAGTGAAGTGAGCAAGTGTGTACTGTTTTACAGACTCCTTGATGTGGGCACGCCCAAACTGATTAGAAGGTACTGGTCACTGGCTGCTGTCAATCACTCTTGTCCCTTTCTGTCTGCACCCGATTCACTAAAGAAATGTGTCCAAACAATGTCTCACTATCAGATTCATTTTAAATGCATTTTGAGATTTTATAGACCATCTCTCTCTCTCTTCATAGGTTTGAGGAGCTGCAAAGTGAAGATGATCAGGGGAGTAACGTTTACTCTGATGTAGATCCTCCAAACTGGCAGCAGCTGGTTGGGCGTGATGTTCTAGCAGGCCTGACACCCCACGAGATCAAACGACAAGAAGTCATAAATGGTTCGACCTTGTTCTTCTTTCACTTCTATAGATCACACAGATGCACGTTTAGATTTAATGTACAAAATGCATTCTGTCAGAAGTGATGTTTTGGAGATGATTTTGTTTACATGAGATGAGACTCAGTGCAGATGTTCTGGTGTTATTGAATTAACCCTCGTTCTCCTTGATCTCCTCAGAGCTGTTTTACACCGAACGAGCACACGTGCGAATGCTAAAGGTTCTGGACAGCGTGTTCTACCAAAAACTCACCCGAGACAACATACTGCCCCCTGCTGACATCAAAAACATTTTCACCAACCTGGAGGACATCATCCAGCTGCACAGTATGTCATGCATCCGTTGAGCAGATGTTCTTCAGATGAAGGGCCACTTTGGTCTCATCGTGTTTAATTCTCGTGTGCTGTCTTTAATTTCAGTAAGAGTAGCGGATCATATGATTGCAATACGCAAGAGGTACGAGACATCAGTTGTTGACCGGATAGGAGATGAGTTACTGTCTTGGGTAAGAGCATGTGTTTAATCTGTATTTGTGTGTTGATGATTTTTTGTATTTGGGAAGTTTATTTTGTTGAGTTTAAATCAAAATTGTGCAGTAAACAAGCTTATAAACGTAACATTGTTGTCCATTGGTTTGGACGTGAATATAATTTGTCTTTGTAGTTCTTGTTCTTGATGTGAACATGCCTTTACTTTCCCCAATAAATGATTCAAAGTTTATGCAAAGTTTATTAAAACTCTATGGCAAAGATTATTTTTAATATGCAATCTGCCAGCCAATCATCTTAAACGCTATATTTAGTCGTGATGGAAATGAGAAGTGACAGAAGATCTCTGCCAGGGCAGCAGAGTGATGGTTTAAGATCAGAAGTGAACAGTCAACAGTCAGTTTTGAGAATTTGAATTCAGAAATGATACATTTTTGACATAAGCCTAGTTTAAAGTTGACTACTAAGCCTGCATCCAAGTCCTAAAACTAGAAAAAGTCATTACCATCACACATCATTACCATCATAGACATTATGAAAAGTTCACAGCATCATGCATACCAAAATGCACTTGAAGGTAGATGAATTTAACATGGATGAATCACTCTGAATCACCCATGGCACATGATGTAATTTTGCCATCTGTCCTGCTGTGCTGTGCCGTGATCTCCTTGTCTTGTTTTTCTAGTTTAGTGGTGGAGAGGAGGCGAAGATCAAGCATGCGGTGGGCACTTTCTGCAGTAACCAGCCCTTCGCCCTGGAGCTTATCAAATCCCGACAGAAGAAAGACCAACGTTTCACCACCTTCATGCAGGTGGGTTGAGCTTTCCTGACGGACGCTGAGTGCCGTCCTGTTTTCTCTCTCTGCTGATCACTTGACACAAACACTACTTTAAGCATTCCTGCCATACTTTTGCATATTTCATGGTAACGATTAAAAGAAATAATTTTTTAATACATTAAAATATATTGTTATTTGTTCTGAAATGTTCCTTTGAGTTGGCAGACCTGTAAATTTTATGACATTTTATGATTTTTAGTCTTATCAGTATTGACTAGCAGCTGAACACTAGAGACAAAAACAAAAGAGAAAGGAGGTGTAATTGTATTTGTAGGATGTACAGTAAGATTTAGGTTATCTTGAAGAGTTTATTAACCTAAGCAAGACTTAATTGTTTTGGGTCTTAAGGGAACATGTTGTTTTTTATCGTATTGTGGAGAGAGGTGCAGAAAAGACGGAGAGCAAGGCACAAGATTTAACAACCTCTCAACAGCAAAAACAACCACGCTAATCTCCCTGTTGAGAAAAACGTTGTGTAAGCACTACAACATAAAGATGCAATAAATATGTAAAATGGGCTGTAACACACTATACTTTGGGGGCTTGTGTCTCAGAGCAAGCGGTGGGACTTTTTTGCCCAAGAATAATAAAAGTGTTTTACTTTAAGATGTTTGTTAAATAAGGAACTTTTGAGAGACGTTTGTTTGTTCACAAAGACTGTTTTTACTTTGCTAATGGTTCAAAATATACTTACTTCCAAAGGTTACTAGTCTGCACTTGATTAAAGAACTTAGTCCAGGTTGAAGTCTTATACTTTCGGAGACTTTGATGAAAGCGAAATCCACTTTAGGTTTTCAAGTGTTTTGTTGAATTTGAATTGAATTGTTCTGCTCAATTTTATGTTTGACCATGTCTGCATCTTATGCAGGAGGCTGAAAGCAATCGACTGTGTCGAAGATTGCAGCTGAAGGACATCATCCCTGCAGAGATGCAAAGGTTCACAAAATACCCTTTACTGATGGACAACATTGCCAAGTACACAGGTATTCACCTCCTCCATGCACAGTAATATTTGCATATTATTGATAATCATATTCTGCTGTAAGGTGTGTAAATTGGGATTCTGTGTACAATAATGTCCAGAGTATCATGGTACCTTTTTGGTACGTTTATTATTGTAAGGGTCTGTTGTCCTGATGGTGGATTACATCATCCACCAGCGACCACGTGTCCTTGTCATCTTTCTAAAGAGAAAGAGAGAGATTGCTGGCTGGACATCAACCATTAGTAAATTAGAGCTGTGGCACCTCTTAAATCCCAATTATTATTCAGAAATGTTATGAAGAGGATACTGCACACTTTCACAGCCTCTCTCACATTATTTGGCAGATGTGTTAAACGGTGGCTCTCCTGGCATTGTCAGGGGAAGACTATAAATGTAAAGTATAACTAGCGATTAAGGAGGAGGCGATTTCTCTCATATTCATGTTTGGCAGTAGTCTCGGTGGCTGCAGACGGCCAGGATGTTATTAGGAAGCTGGTTAGCGTTTGCTCGGTTGTGCACATGTACGTTCTGTATCTTCATTTCCATGTGTCCTTGCACACAGATGACTTGGAGGAGAAAGACAAAGTGAGACGAGCGGCCCAGTGTTGTCGAAAGATTCTCAACCACGTCAACCAGTCCGTGAAGGAGTCGGAGAACAAACAGGTATGCGGGTTTGACTCAATTGAGCTGCCATTCTCTCCTCGCTCAGCAGACTTTATAGCCTCGGGTCAGCTTCAAGGAAGGTTGCACTGGGTAACCAGAACTTAATGATTGTCAGTACCTGTCTATTGGTTGAAATGGTTTCGAGTGGTCTTACATCATCCCAGATTTCACAAACTGCTATTGGTGTGGTAATAGAGATGATCCAACTGTCTGTAAAATGTCTGAGGCGCGGACAGCAAGGCTAGCTGAAAAAATTCAATCTTTCTCACCATCTTTATTGCCTGTAAAGTGGTGTGTGATTTATAGCCAACCAAACGGAACTGAAAAAATCTTCAAATTAACATTCAGTGTTTCCTTCCATTAAAAACCTTTTTGTCAATGGCGTACTTATAATTTTCCCTGCTTATTTAACTGAGAAAGGAGAGCGTGTTATAACATTAAAAAAATTACAGGCATTACCTTTAAAGCTATAAAGTTTCTTGGTGACTTTTCTCAAAGAGTATCATTAGATAATGCCAAGAGGTCGAGCAGGAGTTGAGTGTTAATAGATTCTTCATTAATTTCTTTTTTATATCTCTGACAGAGACTGGAAGACTACCAGCGACGACTTGACCTCTCCTCTCTGAAGCAAAGCGAGAACCCCATGATCTCAGAGTTCAAGGTTAGTCCTAATCGAACATCTCTGCTGTCCAAGTCTCTTGGCAGACTGTATTATCAGACTATACTTGCGTGTGTTTTTCTTTTATGTGGATCTACATCAATTAATCCCCTTTTTTGTTAATTTTTTGTATATTAGTAACAATAGCTCTTAAGTTTATTTATGTTTATGTTATTCTTGTGGCTGGTTGTTTGTGGCTAATAAAATAAATTTGTTCATTTCGTCAGAACTTGGATCTCACTAAACGGAAGATGGTCCAGGAAGGTCCACTCACCTGGAAAATTAACAAAGACAAAACTATTGGTAAACCGCTGCTCTCATATATGTATGATGAACAAGCAAGTGCACAAATGATGCTCGTCTCTGCTGGATCCTCATGTATAGAATCTAACAAACCTCTTTTTAGGATTTTCCTCTGTTAAAGTGTACTTGTTAAAGCAAGCACGAACTACAGTTTTTTAAATTTCAGATATTTTAAACAAATTAATTATTGTATTTTTAATCTTTTTTAATTGTTTTAATTTTAGGTATTTTTGAAAATATCATTTTTATTTTTTTTTGTTATGAACATTAGTCAAATATTTATTCTTAAGTCTTGGACCTTTCCATCAATGTATAGTTTGTCATGATTAGATTAGAATGTGGAACGATGACAGTTAACAGGTTAACTGTGTCTTGTATGTGATTCTTGCCTATTCCTAATAAGATCTATTGTTTATGATTTTTTTGTGTGCGTGTTTCAGAGTTGTATACTTTACTCCTGGAAGACATCCTGGTGCTTCTGCAGAAGCAGGACGAGCGTCTTATTCTCAGGTGTCACAGTAAGAACCTGGCAGGAACAGCTGACACCAAACACATCTTCAGTCCCATCATCAAGCTCAACACTGTGCTGGTGCGCTCAGTGGCGACAGGTGAGCTTCTGTTTTCTCTGTCTCAAACACATCACTGTGACTTTTGTTCACTTCAAACCATAGTGAAATAATATTCTATTACCAATAATATTTCAATATAGTTTCACATTTTTAGTTTTCAGATCTGTCATGTTCTTGTTATTTTTAATCTTATTTTGATAACAATTACTCATTGTGTTTGTCTATAATTTTGACTGAAAAATTTTACATTTAATTATTGTCTTTCCTTTATCGATTGGTATTTGAGGAATCTTGCAGGACTCAGGTTCTTCTTCCACATTTATTCATTTTATAAAAATTGGTCCTATCTCTCTTCCATGTTTTCTCCAAACAGACAACAAGTCATTCTTTGTGATCTCCATGTCAGAAAACGGAGCTCAGATCTATGAGCTGATGGCCCAGACTGAGTCTGACCAGAAAATGTAAGTGCTTGAGCCCTTTTCTCCAGTTATCCATCTGTCTGTTCTCATTCACAGTACACAGTTCATTCTCTGTCTTTTGTTACATCAGGTGGCAGCGACAGATCAGTCAGAGGGCAGATGTTATGAAGGCCAAAGGACACGGTGTCATTCTTTTGCCTCAAAACGAGTAAGTGAATTCCCATCAAAATAGCCTGAACCTTTTCATAACAAAAATTCAACAAAAGCTCCTTTTTAGATGTTTTCTTTGATGTCATGTCTCAATCATTCTTGTCACTGTTAAATTTCCAATCTTTTATTCACAAAATTTGCAAAAATGCTTCTCCTGTGAACTTTAATGCATGATGTCATGGATTTTGATGTCAAGGCTTAACCTTAGGGTCGGCACATGGCCCGACGTTCAACGCTTCATTGTGATGTAACTATTAATCTGTGTTTTAGCGGGGACAGAGACGGCGTAGAGTTATCCAAGTTAAGTAAAGGCTCAGACCGCATCTCCACAGGAAGCGTTCAGTCAGCAGGTAGCTACACGCATCTGTTACTCTGAATGTTAAAGGGAGTTGATTGGCATCATACCCACTAACTCTTCATCATCTGTTCCCAGAGAAAGACAGTGATTTTTCTCCTTCGGCAGCCTTGAGGGAACGTGTTTCTGAGCCGGGGGAAGAGGTCCAAAGGGCTGCCCAGAACGGCTCATGTCCGGACTCGGAACATGTGAACGGCAGGGACGCAGACTCTAACTCATGTTCATCTAAAGCAGATGAGGCCCTGAAAACCTGTAAGGCGTTGTTTCTATACTGCATTGTGCATGAGCAGAAAAATATCATGAAATTGTACTCCATGAAATTATTGGATCTCATATTACATTATAAAACCCTCCCTATTGTGCCTGCCAGATGTCTTAACATCGCCTGATAGTTAAGGCTACTGTGACCATTTGTTTTGGCTTTATGTGAGCTCTGGGTGGCAGGAGTTGTTTCTCTGGCTTGCCAACTTTAGCAAATGACAATCCAACCCTTATTAATTAAAATACTCCAGGGACATTTATTTTCCAAGGGTCTTTAATTAGTTTAGTGTCTAACAATAGAAAACCCATATTATCTTGTGCTTACAAAAGCCATTTCGTTCTGCTGGAATCAGCCAATATGTCAAATTTGCACCATTTGCATTTTCAAATTAAACTCTTGAAGAATTTGGGCAGATTGCTTTATGGTGAATTTTAATTCAATGTGAAATCATCTTTCAGTGGCTGCGCTAAAGCAGGTTCTGGTGACTCAGCTGATGGCTCAGGAAGAGGGCGAGCGTTTGGGCCGATCGGCCGGCAGCCGTCTCCTCAGGACCACGTCGCTTCGCACGCCGGTGGAGCACAGCTCTATTCGAACCCCCAGTCGAGCTCAGGATTACACCTCTGGAGACACGGGTTTCTACGAATGTCCAGAGGACTACGGTGAGAGTTTGACTAACACGTTTTGGAGATGAAATTGTTGGTTTGTATTATTGGTTGAGTGGAGAAGTCGAATGTTCGGCTACAAGGCCTCATTATCATCTATCTTGTTTCCTGTCACTTCTCTACTGTCCTATTCATTAAGGGCCAAAACCCATTAACAGAATAGTAAAGGTATTAAAAAAGAGAATCCTGCTTAAGAGGTATAATAGTGCATATATACAGTAATCAAAACTAAAAGATATAACTTGAGCATAAAATAACTTGATGAAGTTTAATAAAAAAGTTGTAGCTGACTGTATATTTGTCCCATAGCAGCTTACCTGGTTCTGGAGGGGTACGGCGGTTCAGGTGAGAGCAGCACAGATGATGATATCCAGGTTGGCAGGAAGGAGCCAAGTTTAGCCCACAGCTGTGCTGCAGACTCGGGCATCAGCCTAAAGTTCTCCTCGCCCTCCTCGGGCAGCACGTCTCGCCTCAGCAGACAGGTCCTCTCGCATCTTCGCAGCCTACAGGCCAATCTCAACCATCTCAAGGTCTGTCTGCATACGTATAATTATCAAATATTGTCAACAGGGTAGCAATAGTCAACAGTAATACGTCGATTGTGTGTTTCAGGAGATGGAAACAAAGTATTATAATCTGCTTCGCCAAAGGCCAGTTGGGTCCACCACAGATACAAATGAGAGCAGAGGTAACAACTAACTAATACAAAAATCCCTAAATATCATGTGACATCAAGTTCTTGTTTCAGAATTGTCGTATTCCTCCTGCAGATAAGAAATAGAGTGGCAGAAGTTCCCGGCTCCTGTGTTGAAGAGGGCAGCGCTTCTATCAATAACACGCTCCACACAAGCCTGTCTTCCTTCCTGCTGAACACCTCCATCCAAAAATGAGGGAGATATTCTAACAAGGCCTCTCGCTTCTGTCAACACTCGTCAATTAGGGAAGACGGACTGTCTTCTCTCAGCCTTACCTGTCCCGGTAACACGTCCTCATTCTAACAAACGTGGGCAGCCCTGTCCTTTACCAGCAGTCCTAGCTAGAGAGAAAAGACCTATACCAAAATGTATAAAGCTGTGTGTTTAGATAAATATATATATATATGTAATAAACACGAGATGAGAAAACAAAGGAAGCTTTTTTAAACTAATGTATTATGGTTTTGTTTTTCCTTTTTTTTTAAATCCCAAGATGTATTTATTTTTCTTTTTAGTGTTTTCCATGTTTCTTGCATGCTTTCGGCTGTTGAAGATCTTAAGCTGCCTGTCGCTGTAGGCTTCGGTATGACTAAACAGGTCAAAAGCTTCACGATTCAGACTCTGTTCTCTGAAATCTTGCGTCCGCACAGTAGATGAAGAGAGGTTTTTACTCAAGGCCTCTTTTAGTTCTTCCAGCCAGCTGACATTCCTCTCAGACTGATTCGCTGGCTCCTGAGATCCTTCTGCTGAGATGAAGAGTAACCTGGTCTGCAGCTTAGTTTGATGACTGTAAAAAGCTCAGAGTTTATATTCATCAGGATAGAAAGTGATGCAAAACCTGGAAATAAACATGCTATGACAAAACCTGCACTGATCAGTTTGAGTTATTGCGTTTTTGGAGTACTGGAGAAGAATATTGAGTACAGGTGAAGAAATGTTTATGACCCACAATGACTGTCAGAACTCTTTTTAAAACTAAACTAAAGAACTAAGCTATAAGTTAAAACATTGAACTGTTTTTGTAATCTAATTCAATTTATTTTTTCAGTTTGTTTATTTGTAACATACACACGACACAACTTGTAGTGAAGTGTAGATCATTGAAATATAATTACAGATGCAATGTTGAAGCAGTTTTAGATGGAAAAAATGAACTGGGCATTTTTAAAATGATACGTGGTAATGATGAGTTGCAGTGTGACAACATGAAGAACAAAAGATGCTTATTATGTGTGTAATTTTGTCTTTTTCAATGCTGTTTTTTGTTTGCCATACAGAACAAAGGAAAATCTGATTAGGTCAGACGAGCAATTCAACAGAACTTTTCTTTTCAACAGCAATTCAGCAAATTTCATCTCTATTCTTTATCGCTACATACAGTAGATCCCACATGTCACTGTTACAAAGAACAACAGTACAACTTCCAGTGTTCTAAGAAACTCTCATTGTAAAGATCAAAATCTATCAGCCTTGATGCTTTTACTGGCACACCCCAACTTACAAAGCTTTAAAGAAAATCACATTTTTGCCCTGTAAATAGCTCAGATGATTACATGTTTTTAGTTTTGTTTCAACAGATAGTTTTGTTTTTTGTTTCGTTTTAAAGTGTCAACTTTAAAAAAGTAGAAACAAATGAGTTAAAATTATAAAGCTCTAAAATGAATGTAGTTTGAAAGCTAAATATTCTTTGTATTTAAGTAAATTTCATGAGACATGTTTAAGTTCATATTAAGGTCTTTAATAATATCGACTTTTAATTGCAGACTTGGCAAATCTGTGCTCAGTTTGTGACATTAAGCTCACTTCTAATAACTCAAATTCAAGATAATTGTGATATTGAAAGCTAAGTTATTGAAATATTAAAGAGATTTAATCTCTGACTTCATTCTTATGGGTAGCGTTTGTGTGTGCTCATCTCATAAGTATTGATAGTGTCTGCCTGACCTGAAGGCAACATTATACCAGAGTTGTACTGCCTACAGGTTAGGTTATGTCTTTACAGTAAAGTATTTCTGTAAATCTATATTCGACGGTAATTAAATATTAAGTTCTTCCCAAACGGCAAGATGAAAAGAGGATTGTGTGCTCCTGAAATCCATCATCAAAACGATGCACAATATATTCCTTTGGTTTATTCTGTATTAGGCCAGTAGAGGGCAGATTGTGATTGTGCTCTGTGTGTAGAGACTGTTTATGCCCATTAAACTGCAATAACATCAATTCTGACTAGCTTCTACAGGTTAGCCATGCGTTTAAAACAAAAAATCCTGTTAATTTCTGTCGTCCTTGTTGAAAACCTTGAATTAGAAAAAGACAAAAAACATCCCTTGAACACGCTCTTGTATTCATCAGTAGTATTCATTCGCATTAATCATGGTGCTCCCTTTTAGCCTCGGCCAATTTAAACTAAGCAGTTTTAGAGATGTACTCTGTCGTCTCTGAAGGGAACCTGTAGCCTTGTGCACTCTGTGTCCTCTGTGCTTCATTGTCCCTCACTGACTCGCTCTTAACACGTGATGCAGTTAAGTGCAAAGCAACGGACAGTCAGCAGGATAATTGATCGTCTCGGTCTCCACATGCACCTGTCAATTATCTAATTGAAGCACTGAGGTTGGTGAGAGAAAGGGTATCACATCACATTTATATCTCTCGGGTCACCCTAACCAAACCTAGTGACGTTGTACCGAAATCTGACTACCTGAAAGATTATACCTGTTACTTGCTTCTATGATTATGGTTATGACTTGGGCTTTAGAGATGGGGACCAGTGAGGTAGCAGCTCCCCATGTGAATGAACCAATCGGAAGTCGGGTGCACAATTATGTTAAATCAAATTATGGGGTTCTTCTCAGTTCTCCCTTTAATGCTGTGGTCACACTACAATTTGTCATTCTCTTTTGTCACTTTTTGACCCAACCATGAGTTAAAAGAAACCCAGCATTTTTTAGAGCGTAGTCTAGTGTTTTGTCTAGTATTTTATTATCTTGAGACATTTTGAGAGTTTTACTAAGATTGTTTGTTGTAAAGACAATGTGCTCTTCCAAACCTCTCAGGCTTATTATGAAATAATTTGGCATCTTAGGGAGATGCGAAGAGAGGTTACGAGTCTCCCGTCGGATGCTGGCGTTTGATTGTGACCTCACTTCCCCCCTCGTGAGTAATGAACCTCTCCGCGCCTATTGACTCTCCTAAATGAAACGCTATCCCTCGGCTTTTACTCTCACTGGAACGGCGCTTAGATGCTTTTAATTACATAGGTGAACGAACCTGGTTTAACAGACAGAAGTAACGCACCTTTTCTGAATTACAATTTTTTCTGAAGTGCCATTTATGGCAAAGTAAATATAATGAATTGAAAAAGTCACGAACTACAGTCAGTATTACTGTAAGATCTTACAATTCAGGCTTAAGGTTTATTATGGGAAGTACTACGACAAGACATGCAAATCAGATTTGTCTCTAAAGCAATTGTCAGGGGCAGATTACTGCATATCTTAATGCAGAACTCTGATGAATGTGCATTCATGGTCAGGCGATCTAATCGATCAGCACTGACAACAGACTACCACTGCGTAAAGACTGGCAAGTCTCGCTGCGATATGCTTCGCAGCCCCTCTCCACCCACTCTCATTGTGTTTGTATCTCTGAATCCCGTCCACAGGGATATCGCTGTGCGGCTCAAGTTCATATGGATGGTGCCCCATAAATTTCAGCAGCCTGTACAATGCCAACAACATTGATGTACTTATCGAGCTGTTGGTGGAGATGGAGTTGAAGGCGGGAGGAGGTTTAACCGCTGTCTTATTACCATGGTGAGCTACTGGATATGTCTGCTTCATCATCCTTGGGCTCTCGTGTGAAACATTTATCTGATAGACAGGCATATCAGCAATGACCCTTCAGTGTATTCAGGATCCCGGTGGCCTCCGTTCAGTTGAAAAAGCAACAAGATAAATGAATGACACCTTTATCATCTTCTGTGACACTATCAGATGCTGTAAGTTCTATTTAAATATGATGAAGGCAGGAGTTTGGGGCTTTAAATGTGACATCAGAGAAGATGAAATATATGTATATAAGCACTTGTTAGGAAGAATTAATCACTGTGCTGAAATTTGTACTGATATTAAATCTTTGAAAGTGGTTTAGTTGTTTTTTTTCAGGCTTTGTGGCAAATAAACTTGTCTGTCTGTGATATAATTGTTACTTATTACTTTTAGATGAACATTTTTTGCCAGAATACACTTTAAAATAAAGGAACCATTTCCTTCCTTCCTATCTTTTTATAGTCCGCAGAACCTTTTTCTACTACAAAAAACCTAATAAATAGAACCATAAAAATTACTAAAACATTAATTCTTGTTGTATATGATTCAATAAATCCATAGCACCTTTCTGTTACCCAAAGATGGAACACTTTGGGTAACAGAAAGGTGCTATGGATTTATTGAATTGTAGTGGTAAAAGTTCTTCAGACTACAAAAAGGCAAGAAAGAAATTGTTTACTTAGGAACCTTTCATTAAGATGTTGTTTGGGGAACTAAAAATAGTTCTTCTATGGCATTGCCTCAAAGCATCCATTATAGAACCTTGATTTTTTTTAATAGTGTGACAAAGAAAAGTGAAAAATAACATTTTTGGTACCTTAGCTGCAGTGTGGACCCTGGTTATATACAGAGACTAAAGAAGTCTAAAGGTTAATAAAAAATAAGAATGACTAAATAATAGATGTGGTTGTTCTTCACAGGCTGGCCTTGTTTCATAAACATGATGTTTATGTTTCTGCTAGTCTTCATCCATTTGAAAATCACCCTGCAGTGAGATAACAGGAGGTAGAATGAATCCTCATTTGGGGTCCGTGAATTGTTGCGGGTGACAAAATGTCAGATGATTTAATGTACTTGAAATCCAATCACAGAATTCTGATCAATAGCTTCCCATGCTAATGCCAGTGTGAGAAGAGAACCCCAATCTAAAAAAACAGCTGGAGAACAAAAGCCTGACAAGAATTAAAATGACTTGTGTTGTCTGTTACCTGTGCAAGTCAATCTCAATACAGAGCCATTTTAAAGAGGTAGTCTGATATCCTGCTGTCCACTTTAATACGTCTGATCGCTTTCTGGTTTCTGCAGGGAAAGGGCACCTGTTCACCCGCGATGCTGTTCTTGTGGTCTCTCAGTGGAATGAAAGTTCAATGTGTCTTGTACTTACAATTGTTGTGAAAAGGTTTGAGAGGCTTCTGTAATTTTACCACAAACATATCAGCAATATATCAGAGAGCGCACACTTAGTGAAGAATGAATAGGTTCATTTACTCCACCTGTTGTGGCTTTTGTGAGGATTACCAAAAGCTTTTGAGGCTTTTTGTGGGGCGACTGAAGCTCCATCTGCACACAATGCTCTTTGAGAAGCTCTGAAGGTCTTATTTCGGTTACGACTGATTTAGAATAGAGTCTAATTTCTGTTTCTTGAAGATGTGACAAATTGATGGCTTTATATCCCAAAGTGTAGCCACGGTCATCTGATTACAAATGCTCCCTTAGTGAATTCGGTCCCTTAGAGAGGAAAAATAGCTGTTTACTTTGGTTGGCCTTTAATAAAGTCTAAGCTTTTGATTGACACTTAAGGCTAAGTGAGGAGACCTTGAGTAAATCTGTATAGAAGATAAAAGGAAAGCTTTGGGAGCTGTATGGGAGCTTGTTTTATGTGAAAAAAAATAAAGTGCATAAAAATATGGCCCTTGAGATGCAAAGTGTGGTTTTAGATGTGTTGACAGATGGATGGCTTTTTGTTTATGCTCATTTTCTCTTCTTGAAGTTTTCACCCATGAGGTTCAGTTATTGTCAGTAGAGTCTGGCAATAAGATTGCCCCGTCTGCTTGTAAGATATAAAAGTCTTAACTTTTTTAAAATCGCTTGAGGAATGCAGTATTTGCCCTGTTTTGATGTATTTGCTAGTGAAGATCTTGCATGGGTCTATTTTTTTATTGTGAACCTTCATTTTTTTTAACCTATCACATATGATCTGTCAATAAATAGCAGTTTTGTTAAGTGAACATGGTTTTCAGTTTGTGCTTGAGAACAGTAGGCTTCTGTGGCTGGATGCTGGGAGAGCGCCAGAACCGTTACCCAGCTGTCTGTCTGAGAGAGGAGAGGAATCTATACTTCTGACTGACACAAACACAACAGCACAGCAGTGCATTCAGGCTCACGAGATTGGCTGATTCATAACTAATGAATACTTTCCATGCTTGCTCAGGTTACCACACTTCGCTAGACACTGAAGCTGTGATGGCTAAGCCCACATGCAATCGACACTTTCTTTGCTGACTGCAGAGAATGGCAGAGTAAATTAAATTATAGTAGTATGTCTTAGGAAACGTTTCTTATTGGCATGATTTGCAAATTACATTATGCTTTTATCCTAGCGACCTGCAGGCAGTTTATTAATATATGTGTTTTCTGGGATCAAACCCATGACCTTTGCAGTGCTATTGCAATGCTTTACCAATTAAGATCATCTTCATCAATTGTTAAACAACTATTATTTAAGGGTGGAGTACAGTTTTATTAAGAACTTTGTGCATTCTGTGGCTTTTTCTCAAGCAAGTTTATTTTGCTTTTAGTACATGTGGTAACGTTTGCAGTCATAGTAGCACTATGTGAGGCGTTCCTCACCAGGCACTGATGTCAACCTTAATAAAATAAATAATATAATAATATAATATAACATAATAATATAAACTACTGTAGATTCTGTACACGGTACACCACAGCTGTCCCTCACCCAAGATCTGTGTTTTACTGAGAGAAACAAAGATAAACAAACTCATCCCCACCTCTGTTAGATCAACCACCGCAGCACCGGCAAAAGCTATTATGAGCGCAAACATCATAATGCAGTCTCAAAACAGCTGCCCTGACAGCAAAGACTGTGACTGATTTCAAACCCCAAAGATTTGTTTCAGTAAAACAACTGTCGCCTCTCTTTTGTCCAATTCATTTCTCATCCCGGGCATTTTTGTGTCTCGCGTACATCTTGTCTGCTACACGTCCCTCATGCTGGAATATTGTCAAAATACAGGAACCGTTTATGGCGAACGCTCGGGCACCTAATGCGTTTCTGCGTTTCACCCCAATGCATCAGCCTTGATTGATAGCCTGCGCCATTCTGTACTCCAGGCCTTTGGTAATAACACGTCACCTGTTGCTCTCTTTATTCGCGTATACTATTTGAAATTATTTTGTGATAATGAAGTGCAAATGCCCTTGGTTCTGGCATTAGATTGAAATGCCTCAATGTAACAACCTTTCTACAGGCAAATAATCTCCTTGGCCCCTCACATCCGACTTCATAAATCTAGTGTAGGTGCTATGAAGAACAAAATATGAAAGGCTGTCTGCAGATTCTCTTTCAGCGTTGTTGATGAATGAAATTTCATGGTGACCCCAACTCATTGCAACTCTTTTTGACAGTCGGTGTAGTTGATAGAGAATTTGTGTACCGGGGATGATGACACAGGAGATCTTATTCATCATCCCAGGCCCAGACGCACACTGCATCTATTAACAGCCACACGGCCTGTCTTAATTCCTCCTAGAGTAAATTCATGTAGCCAGTAATGGAAACGCAAAGACTTAAATAGTAGATCTAACGATAACATTCTGTTGCCAGTGGTGACAAGCTCAAAATGACTCTTCCTTTTTTGCCTTATATATATTATATAGTAAACTGAAATATAATATGTCATCTGAGCTATAAAAACAGCATTTTGACATTTCAGTAATGAGAACGTTAAAGCGTTGACCTAACCATGCCCAGACTAAAGACATCAGCCTGAAGATTAATTCATTTAGCAGATTAAATCTGTTCTGTCTGTTTTCTTGCTGCCTATTGCAAGCATGCACATACTGTATATATATATATATATACTGTATATATATATATATATATATATATATATATGAAACCTGATAAACATAGATCTATACAGAATCTGCACAATTGTTATAGCTATACAGTGTTGCTATTGATAATGGTTATTACTTATAGAAATATCTGCGCTGCAATTGATCTAAATTAAGTACTCTAGAGATTCATCTAATAAGGCAAAATATTTACAGTAATACACAAACA
This sequence comes from Beaufortia kweichowensis, assembly GCA_019155185.1. Lineage (NCBI taxonomy): Eukaryota > Metazoa > Chordata > Actinopteri > Cypriniformes > Gastromyzontidae > Beaufortia > Beaufortia kweichowensis. The sequence goes on from CM032811.1 coordinate 8,320,101, forward strand.
AGGACTGGGGGGGTAAAGGGAAGTACGTAAAATTATGCAGAAATCCCTTTAATGTTCCTGTGGCAGATCCTATGAGTTAAGCCGAGCATGTCTCCTCATTCTTCACATCAGCTCTATCTTCAGGAGTTCAGCGTGAGCACCTCCTGTTGGACTGACAGGCTGCATGATTGGTGCGTATTTGAGACAAAAGGTCACAGGGCTTGACATCTATTCTCATTATCCAGCAACGTAAATCGACTCCGGGACTAAATGTCAGGAAAGCGTGGATTAGATCCTGCTTAGATAGTAGGGCTGTGTGAGTTCACAAGCCTTCATCTATATAGCAACGTGCATAAAAGGCAGATTTGATTTCTCTCTTTTTCCACAGAATTTATCTTATCACACGTCTATCTCAAAACTACAATCAGGCAACCGTTTACCATTAATCTAGCTCTCTGTCCCACAGAGATTAGTTCTCACTTAGCAGAGCCGCAACCTTGCTGATTCATAGGCTATTCTACAGGGATGCTGACACACAAGCTATTGAACACCTGCACTACTGACTCAAGGTTTAGCAAATGCATTAAATTTTAAATACATCATTAAGGGTGGGGGATGAGTGAGAAGTCTCATTAATTATTGTCTGCAAAAACATGCAAGGTCTTTGGTTTTGTCTTTTGTTGTTATTGACGGTGATTAATAATTTCTGCCGAGAGTACCCACATGAAAATATATCGTAGTATACTTTAATTATTACTATTGTTAACTTTACTGTACCATAGTAAAACGAATGTGTACTACAGTATTTACTATAGTTTATTAGTTCACTATTGATACTACAAAATACTGTTATACATTAACAAAGTGTAGTAAGTTGTAAACAACGATTTACTACATTTACTGTAGTATTAGGGTTAACGATAAAGTCAAGAGCACATTATTTAACTATTTCAAGAGGTAATTTTACTGAGAGGCGCAAATGTGACAAGAAAGACTTTCTCTGATCGTATGTTAATGCCTCACGTTGGAGTAAATTACACAGCACCCATCCACTGCATCCTTGCATCCCAGCATCCCTGATGCTGACAACCTGTTTCCTAAAAATGAATTTCCACTGACACTCAGTGTGATTCATGTAGGCAAATTGTTATTCATCTGATGATTTTGCGTTGGGCTGAGCTGAGTAAAATGTGCAGATAGTTCATGTAGAGTATGGGATGGTGTGATTCATAAATTACTCACTGGCAGCAAACAGATAGTACTTACGTGTGTTGCAGATGATCTAAGCTCATTATGGGCATATACACCTGAAGAGAAGCACGGGGGATTGCTTGACTCAAACCCAACATGATGTCCACGGTGGCGAGAAAGAGAGTAGGCTGTTTGGTGAGGAGGTTGCATTGGTCATGTTTGACAGTCTGACTTCGTGGTTTTAACACTGCGATCGTTTGTAAAGAAAACATTCAAAAGCCTACGAGATGCACTGGGCAGACCGGGAGAAAAGCGCAGCGTAAAGGAGTGCAGTCAGTTTCAGTGCAGGTCCTGAAGCGGAGGAGAGAGAGAGAGAGAGAGAGATATCGGGCTTTCATCACACTCGTTTTAAACCTTTTAAAGGTTCTCACTGCGGGAAATTAAAGGAAAGAAAAGTACAAAAAGAGCGAAAAAGAGGACCGACCGCCGTGACCGACTTAATTGGACATGAGAGAGGATATCCGTTTCATTTATTTCTCACTGGGATGCGGATTTTTCCTCTTTTCCTGACAGCGCGCGCTGGCCCCGCATCGCTCGTATGCTACGGATGTATACTAAGAGAAAATTAAGATGAAGTGGCCTTCCAAAGTAGTTTTTGACGGGTTGCCGCTCTCTAAGGTTTTATTTTTTCTTTAATCGTGTTCAGCAGCGTTGCACCGGGCACGAGGGAACGGCGGGATTTGATAAGGCACGCGCGCAGTGCTTACAAAACAACGTCTGCCTAAAAAATCTCATATAAACCCGCATAAAACACTAACAGAAGAAATAACGCCTCTGGTTTTGTTCTACAGAAAACGCGGACATTAAACACGACGAGGATCAGTACACAGGTAAGCTGATTCGCATCAATGCTTTTTACGTTTAGTTTATTCAACATGTGATAGGGTTGAATTGCATGACAAATGTAGTGTAGGTCGTGAGAGTTTAATGCTTTGCTGAATTTGCATAATTGTGTTTCGGTGGACACAGCGTACCATTTATACAGAAGAGAAAGAAGCAACCTGCCAAATCGGCTATAAATACTAAACTTGCTTTTGCCAGTAAATGTCGTTTTGTCCATTTTAAAAACATTTAGCACCCATATGTCACACATTATTATAAAAGTAAGTTAGCATATGTTTTAACGTTCTGCATTAGTCACAGCAACAATTGATAGTCAATAAAGAATACACGGTTTGCATGACAATTAGATCGTCCTTTGAAATAATTTATTGAAGTGGTGCTTCTTTATTCACGTGTTGTGATGACGCGCGTGTGTTCCCAGGTTATAGACATATATAGACACATACGACATGAATGGTCTATTTTCCCTTCCTGTGAGGGAGACAAAAACTATTAGTTTACCAAAAACTAATTCTACTGGTTCCATATATATGAACCAGATAAAACACTGAAACTTAAAAGTATATCAACCCCAGTTAAATGTATAGGTTGAGACCTAATGGCGAACATATGTGCACGGCACAGGTGCATCACATGCAACATGTGAGTCTTAAACTTCGCGGCATTTGCTTCTGCTGTCACACAGAGTGACATGATTGATTGTTGAATGATTATAAATGATTTAAAATACATTTTGAAACAGCACGGCTGTACTGTAGCCTATTTGTGAGCGTCGTCAGTTTTGCCTATAAGCGTTTGTTGAGGGTTTTGGGTAAAGATATGGGTTGAATGCGTGTCATCTTTGCACCCCCTGCTGGATAATGCATACGAGTCTGTGCTGTTTGAGGGAAAAAGTCTGTCACAGTGTCACAGTTATTTGTTTACGATGTGAGTCATTGCTCATATTCATTACAAAACGAAATGTTTACAAAAGCGCAGTGATTCGTACAGTATGTGTAATCCTAATGTTTTGACGGCTATAGCGCTAATGTGCTGTTATTATGGCCGTAATAGATTTAAGCACTGCGCTTACGGGGATACGAGCCCTCAGCTCTGTACAGCAACTAAATAACATCTTCTCACAGTCTTATTCTAGCAGACATGTGGTGTTGAAGGTTAATTATCGTCACTTGCCTTGTTCAGTATATGGAGATGAGAGCGACAGTAACAGGTCTTTAATGAAGTCCTGTTTCCTCAGAGTTGGCAGGTACGGCCTCCATTATTTTCAGTGCTTTGGCTTTTCTAACAGTCGGCTTTACAGAAGATGACGCGCTCGAGGGTCACCTTTAACATAACGAGACTTTGCATTGCAACATATTAATGGTTGGTGCCATCTTAGCAATTTTCCTTGAATATGTGTCTTGACAGTCTTTTGGCTCTGTAAAGTATTTGCTGGATGGGGGCGTGGTTTAGCGTCTAGTCAGATGACCGTGCGTGCTTACCTGTTCGGTTTCCTGAAATTCATTTTTTAAACATAATATTAAATATTACAAATGATATATATAAAAAATCAGTTTTTAATTATGATATATCTTTTTTGTATTCTTTTAAAAAATAATAATAATAAAAGTAGTGCTTTTTCCAGTGCTAGAAATATATATATCCAGCATACATTTTCACTTCAGTATATCTGCTACAAAGCTTATTTTATTTTTCATTAACATTTTATTGAACTAATATATAAATGAATACATTTTAATCTATTCAATTAAATTCAAATTAATTTAGTACTTTTTAAAGAAGATTTGCATAAACATGTTTTCCTGCCTTCCTCAAAGTTTATGGTGTAGTTTTGAGCCGGACTGTCTGCTTTTTTAAACAATGGCAGACAAGAAATGTGCTTTAAAAACCTGCTTGGAAACATTTATAATGTTCGCAACTTTATCTGGTGTTGCAAACATTATGAGTTTTTCCGAATGGCACGTAAATCACCTACTGCAGATTTAAATTTACAAAGAAGTTTCTCTTGCTTATGTTGTTGTAGTTCAATGATATCACCAGCACGTAATTATGGCTAAAGGTTGTTACAGCAAGTGCTTCTTGGACTGGTATTATTGCATTTGCATTTGTTTTCACAGAAAGCTCTGCCACTGCTGACTGAATTTGCACAGCAACTGAATAAACAAGATTAAAAGGGCACACAAAGGCCCACAGAAGTTTGGAGACTCGGTGGCTGGATGGCAGCACTTATTTATATGCACCTGACAGAAAACAGAGTATGATATATGATCTCATTGAAGGCCTGATCACTTGATGGATAGGTCACGGAGAAGCACAACTCTGTATTCCAGCGAAGGTTAACCAACATTGGTGTGACAATTTGTCAGTATCCATGAAAGCAGTCTCCACAGATATGAGACAAGGGCAGTTTCAGTGATGAGGGTCCCTCACAAGACATTTGAGGAACACCCATGAGAGCATCTCTTCACAAATTCAACACTCAGCCCATTTTTCTAGTTACTGAAAACACTTTTTTTTTTTAATACAAGACATGGATCGGATGTGGTAGAGAAACTAACAAATATTTTGTACTTTGAACTTAAATTTTAGTTTAGTAGATTGCAATCCTGATATGTTATGTACCTTAATAGTGTACTACAGTACTAGTAATAAAAATGGCAAAAAATAAGCATTCATAATCGTATAACTAGGAAAACCCAGGGGAGTTTGTTGTATTCTTAGAACTTCAAGAAAGAAAGCTCATTGCAAAATCCATACATCAGTCAATGAGCGAAATGTAATGTCAGAGAGCATGAGATATTCATATCTATCCTCAGTGTCTTGTATTGATTCTGTGGTCAGTATTGTTTAAGTGAATTTTTCAGAGCTCTCTTCCAGAGCAGACAGAACGGTGCAGTCAGTATATCATAGTTAATAGTTATTGGCACAAATCAAGTTAGTCCCGGTGCAGCACTGAAAATGGCATCTGCTGTGTTTATTTTTCTATAGGCTTGCAAAATTAATCATTTGTAATCGTTTATTTGTCAGTTTTTTATGTTTTTGCATAAAAACATTTTATGTTACATTATTGTTTTTGTATATTACTCATGTAGCATAGGGTGTGCAAAAACAAGCTTTGAACGTCTGAGCTGTTGAAATATTAGTACATAGGGTCGAGTTTGATTTATGCTAATTACATGTAGCTTGATGGTATTTGCAGACATTTGATTTTGGTTTTTTGGCTGTTTTGCACATTCTGAATGTCATCCACCCTCTGAAAATGCCTCTTTCATGTTGCCCTGGAAGTGTCAGAACTGTCTCCAGTTTCCATTCAAGGCCATTCGAGGTCGCACAGAGTTGTTTTTTGTCAACTTTTGGGTACCGTTTTTTTTTGCATCACCTTTGTACTGTGTTTTTGAAAGTGCCATTATTCTCATCAAGTTTGTTCATAGCAGTCGTTGCCATGACAGCAGTTACCACTTTGTGTCACTGTTGTGATGAGAGGGAATGACATGTGTATATCTTATGACACATAGTTTAGTTTAAAATATGGTGTCTCTCAGCTGCCTAATATTTCAGTTTTATTCTGTCAACTGTCCAAGGTTCCTCTTAAGATTAGCGTGTTCACTGTAGGGATTTATAACCTTATGTGACTGTGACTAAACTATTGTAAATGATCTAATGCGTTTGCTTGAGAAAGTCACTAAACTGCATTTGTTAAAAATCCATCTCCTTGAAGTTACTGAAGACTCGGGGACAACATCAAAAGTGTTGTGGCTATTTTGCTTTGACATCTTCTAATTGACTGATAAATTAATGAAATGTGTTTTTTAAATAACCTTCCAAGGTTTTACGAGGCGCAAAACGTCCCCTCGACTGGTCTTATTTAATGTCTGAGGACTTCAATCGTGGTACATCAATCATGGTAACACCCTATTTATTTCCCTTCATATCTTGCAAGGACGACTCTCATTTAAATGTTGTCTAAGCAGCATTCTGTCATGACGTTTTTAAATCAAATCTTTCTGGCATGGTCAGCTGGGACTAAAAACATTTTTTATTTTAGGAAAATGCTTTCCAATTATGTTGCTAAATGTTGTTTTTGAAAATGGCTGCATAAGGGAGAAAATTTTCATTTTCTCTTTCACTGATTTTCCCAGTTTGTCGGACCTGAAAATGAGCATTGTCGCCAGCAATCCTTCTAGATTTCTTCCAGACCTCTTATTCTCTCCCTCTCAAAGCCTTGAAGGTTACATTGAGATAATATTATGTTGATATTGTTGGTGCATCAATGTTGGATTCATTTCCATTGAGATATTTTAGGCCCGTCTGGTGTTCTCTTGTTCTTTCCATGCAGTCCTTGTAATCGCTCACTTCATAAATTCATCATTGGTTCCCCTCCTCTCTATCAGTCTTAAGGGTACATGCAGTTCACTTCAGACAAATGGTATACATTTTACAGGTGGATCTTTGCAACCGCTCTGATTTGTTTCATCGCTAATAGGGGCTGAAGTGCCAAAGCCCCAGGCTGTTTGCTTCAGGAGTGGCAGGCTGAGCAAGAACAGCCAGCATCTCTTAAAAAATACCCCTCAGCTTAACTGAGTTCCTTACAGGCTGGGCTTCCTGAAGACTTCTTCTGTACCTCTCCTCATTACCATACACAGCCACTACAGATAGAATCTCTAATGCCCGCCGGGTGCTTAACGCTACACAGAGGTGACTGCTGAAGTTTTCTAATTGGCCACCCAGGCAAAGCTGCACGGAAGCTACCTGTGTGATTGACAGAGGCCATGGAGAAAAGGAGATCCCGAGTGGAAGGCTGGATTGTCCTAGGCCTTCTTTAATCATGTCGTTCAGGATTGTCGATAAGACATGTTCTGAGATTAAAGTTCAAGGAGGACGGCCTTGTGCCGTGACTGTGGGATTTACTCTACGTGTTGGAAGGGATGACTGAATCGGTATTCAGTGAGCAGGAGCAGAAGGTCACAGCTGAAGGCCTGGGTCTTTTCTCCATACTTGGTATGCTGCTCGCATGACTTTTCTAGAGTAATGGTGTGACGATCAGGCTGTGGTTTTAGAGAACAGGTGACAATTCTCATTTAAATTTTAGTGTCTGCTGTTATGTCCTCTAAAGTAGCAATTCGCTTTAAAGCTTTAGTTTTTTACAGAGCTTTCTTTTGGTTGCCCTCTTGGTCTTCAAAGGTGAAATGGTAGGAGAGTATACAGAAGGGGCTTAACCCCTATACCTAGACTCTCAGAGACCCCTAATATGAAAAATGGTGACAAATCAATACAAAAAAGGTACCAACACTTGGTAACACTGTATAGTAAGTTGGATTAATAATATTAACAAACATATTAAATAACTAAATTAGGGTTAAATGGTGTTCCTGTAGCACAACAACATACACTAACAACCCAATAGACATGGGTATGGATTGAACTGTATGGATGCACTGTAAGTCACTTTTGATAAAAGCATCTGTTAAATGCATACATGTTGAATACTTTTTGTTCAGATTTTTCTCAATTAAGTATGTTTAGCCTGGGTTTGTGCCATGTGCTGAATTTTTGAATCACAGAGAGAGATTTACATTTATTTAATTATGTTTTTTACTAAATTGGGCAATTAAATCTGAAAAGATGAAGTGGTTCTTTCTTTTATCGAGTAAAAGGGCTTTAGTAATAATTAATCAAATAACTAGAAACAAAGACAAATTAGACCATTTTAATTTTATTATATATTAATCCATGGCCCCTCTGCAGTACCTTGGTGAGCCCCCAGGGGTCTGCAGACCCCTGTTAAAAAAACCCTTTGTGTTAAACCTTGAAAAACGTTTGTGTCCTTTTGTTACCCCCCAAAACTTTGCTCTTCCACTTTTATTGAATCTTTCACAGGCTGATGTTATTTTTGATTAATTCCACTGCCAGTTCAAGACTGGCTGATGACAGGATCATTATCTTCTATCATGTTCATGTGCTTTACTGGTACAGTCAAATTTTAAACTGTTCTGGTGAATCTACTGGTTAGAAGAATGACCATGAAGAGGCGTATGAGATATGTATCTTATGTTAGCATACTTGTTATTCTACAGTGTGCAAATGGCTTAAGTATCTACTGCTTCAAGAGGAACAGTGGGCATAGTTGATTTCATTTTCAGGAAGTTGAAGTGACGTCAAGCCACTCAGGCACTGCCTGGAAAAGCTTGATTTAAACTGTAGTCAGAGTCTGATGAGGCTGAAAGTCACGTACACCATCGAAAACCTCTTGACATATGTAACACTGTCTGTGAAAACCCATTTTTGTGATATACTGTTTTCTGCATAAAACAATGTAAAGTACATTCTGTGAAAATATAATCCTGATATATTTAATATTGACTGAGTCAGGACATGTTAAAGATTGAAATCATAGTGATTTTTATAGGTGAAATCAAACTTTGATGCTCATTAGCTCCGAATTTGATTTTTAAGACGTTTTAGCCTTTTCACAGACAGGGTCACATTTGTAATTGTATACTTTTTTAAACCTATTATTATTTGCTATCATTTCCATACCCATAGTAACATCACTTCATTACATCAATAAATTACTGTATAAAATCAAACTATACCCTTTTTACTTTATTAATGCATGCTGCCAGTCTTACTGTAGACAAATTATCCAAAGTATTTTTTTATATAATTTTCTCAGTTCTCGTGATCTAATCAAACATATTGACTTCCTTGTTTTTCCTTGTTACTTTGTTTTTCTAATTTTCTTGCTAAGGCAGTGCTGATGTCCAGCTGTGTCACAGCTCCTCCAACCACCAGTCACATATCAAGTGATTCATTGTTGTGTTCAAGTCCCATCTTGATAGTTAAAGCCCCATCATTTTGTATTTTGTTTAATTTTGTTGAAATATGTCACAATATTGTCACAATACACAAGTCTATTGTAATTTTTTAATTCATGTTAACTATTGGCACAGTTAGAAAGATAATGGCAGCATTATCTACAACAGACAATAAAACAGCATATAAATATCGGTTTGTCTATTGTTAACAATAACCAATAGCTTGGATGGTCTATGTGATGTCATCCAAAAATTATTCCCATTGCTAAACTGTTTTTTGAACTATCATGCATTAAATAACTATAAGTGTGTAGTTGACAAATAAATATGTGACTGTGTCCTATGGTGTGACAGCAAAAATGTAGAAAAAAATATACAAATAGCATGAGAGATTTATCTTCATTGCTGGAGGTACAAATAGGGTGAGAAATATTTATCTATATTTATTTTAATTTTTTTTACATTTTTTGTATGTCACACCATAGGACATATACATGTGTCAACTATCCACATACAATACATTATGACCAGGTGTGTATTAACAATGTAAAGGTTTGTTTAGACCTCTTTTTGACCTCAAATTTTTTTAATACTTTTGCGAAGTACTTTAAAAAACAATTGTTTAAAGCAAAATAGACAACATTATGTTGTCTAGACGCAGCTGCAACTGAGCTTGACAAAACAATTCTTGATATTTTTAAAAATGTAGATCCACAGATGTGTATTAAAACCAAACGTGAACTTCTGTTCTTTGTCATGCATGCGTAATAGCAAGCGATGGAAGTCATATACAGCGAGAGAAAGCAGCTCATTAGTCACCGCTGTCCTGAATGTTCAGTTGTGTTAGCAGATGCTGTGGCTCATTGCATATCTCGCCTTTAATCAACTGAAGAGCACAAACTAAGCCTCTCTTAGCCTCTCTTATAAACTCATTGTTTAGAGAAGAGACACATTTAATACCTCTCAAACTTAGTTATTTAGTCTAGTGACGAAGCTCCAGTGTTCTCCTGCATAACCCCACGGTCATGAAGCATGACACTGGGTCAACAGCGTTTGGCTTCGTTCACTGTTCCACAGCCGCACAGGGGTGAGCTGAGATGGGTGTCCCCTCTTGGGATAATAACACATTTACCAGTCGAGTGGACCGGGACAGGTTAGGCACAGAACAGAGAGAACAGCTCTGCTCAAGCATGCTCATGCATCTCAATTTGGCACCTGCTACGTATGAGGGCTTTTAGGTCAGAGAGGAGAATAAAGTCTGGCTGTAAGAGCATCGGACTGAGATTATTACCCGTTCGTGGTGAACAGCTCTCCGCTGTGATATATAGCATGTTGTGTACACATCATAGTGTTCAATCATAACCAAACATAGTCTTTTGACCGGACTGCTTGATGTTAGCACTCTTGACATGAACGTTTCCGAGTGAAATTTCAAATGTTCCATACTTGGGATGAGCAAAACTATACATTTTCATCTATTATGCTGGTTTGAGGTTCATCTAATCCTAATCTGATATTTATGGGGGATGAACTGTATACGTGCCTTATATTTCTTACATTTATAAAAAGGTAGATGAAGCACAACAGAACGCAGTGTTATCAGGACATGTTTTTTTAACATTCATTACACTTGACAATGCATCTTAAAAATGCAAATCTGTGAGGTGCATTTTTGGGAGTGGGTTTATCGTGCAAGCTGTCTAATAGCTGAAGCACAGCATGATGTCCAAAAACTAATTAAAGTATTACCACTAAAAGTATTAAGAAAGAAAGATATCCAAAAAAATATGATAAGCTAGCCGGCTTTACTAATTGACTGTTTGCTGGTGACTGGATGACCATAGTGACTCATTGTAGGTCATTTATGGAGTAAACAAAATAGATGCAACAAATTCTGTGAAATTTTAAACAAGCAGGAACTTTATATATTATTATTATTAGATGACCTATATTGATGGATATCTGTGGAATCTATGGAGTCGTTGTGGCAATGTGAAGAACCTCAAATGGTTCCTCAAAGATCTTTCTGTTTTTTACAGTTTTTTACAGTATATCTTCTTTTAAGACAAGATAAACACAGATGGAGGTTAATCAAGAATCTCATTTAATCAAACTTGTTTGTGCAGAGAACACACATTAACGCATGATATGACTTGACAGACAAAAACTAGCTCTGAGATATTGTTTATTTCACATGAACATTATTTAAAAAGCAGTTCCTCCTCCGCTTATTAGCAGGATTTGCTAAGACAAGCATCACTGTTACTGTTGTGAATACTTTGAGAATATTAAACAAAACCAAAACAAAGTTTGGGCATCAGATATTGATATGTGACCCTGCCTGTGAAAGTCGTTTTCTACAGAAATTCATCCTACATAATAGATAAGAGAAATATTACTTCTGGGAAAATATAACCTTGAAAAGTTTAATACTGACTGAGTAATCACATGTGAAATATTGAAATCATAAAGATATTTATGGGTGAAATCACACTTTGATTCTCGTTATCTCATAATTAAATGTTTAGGCTTTAGCCTGGTTTTCACAGACAGAGTCTTATATAGCAAATCATGAAGCTTGTTAAAGTGCACTTTCAAAGTAAATTTTAGATTTTTGTCTGGTGTACAACTGGTGTGCATTGAAAAAGTTATTTTTATTTTGCTTAGTGACCAAACAAATGTGTATGTACAATAAACACAGCATAAATGATACACTTGCTGTAAGAGTGAAGTACAAAAATCTAATCTTAAGTAATGGCATGCTTAAGATTTATGCTGCATGCATTTAATGGCACTGTGGTAAACAAGTAATTAACAGGTGAGACTACACACAAGCGACAGCCTGTTTGTGAAAAGCTGGCACTATGTAATTACCTTCACTTTCTGGATAGCAGGATATGGCAGCTCCTAATGGGGTTTCAGCATCCCATAGCATGCGCACTTCACCGGTATATCTGTCAAATTAATGAATTGTCTAGACACGTACAGATTCATATTAAATAATAGAAAGAGAGAATGCAGGTAGCGCTTACCCCGAATAGTTCATTTCTCCTTTTCATCTGCTCCTCTCCACTTACCATACTGGCAGATCATGGGGAAACGCGGGCGACTTGATTGAGCTTGTATGCCTGAGTGGAATTTCCTCATTTTCCAAACACTAGTCTGAGTGGGCCACTCGCCGCCCGGTTATTTGTCACGAGAGCCGTATCTATATGTGTAGTGAGTTATTTCTGTGGTTTTTAGACTGTGGATGGGTGTGTGTGTGTAAAAGAGCATAGGCTGTTATCATCCACAAACAGCGAGGGGTGAGATAAGTGGGATGCTTCAGACGGTTCTCTCTCTTCCGCCTGCTTCGCTGTCTCTCAAGTCCAACTCTTGCTCTGGTTGCCTATGTTCCTTCCACAAGTTTCACTAAACCCAAGCTGTGCTCATCGGCCTGGCCTTGTTTCAGATGATCAGCTTATTTAACACCTAAAGTGCTAAACAGTTTCCCCACTTCAGTGCAAAAAAAAAAAAATTTCAGTCGATTTGCATAATTCGTTAAAACAATGTGCAAATTAATAGATCTATCAGCACAATTAATGGTCTTCTATTTTTTTTACAGACTTTTTGTTTCACTATCTGCAAAACAAGGCCCACCGAAGGGCACTGTGTTAAATCAAGATTGATTCATTCGCTTGGGTAGAGCACTCAAGAGTTAAACGCTAAAGATCGGCAGGCTTTTTTGGATCTTTGGCTGAACTTTCATCCTTATCGTTCTCATGATGGTAGATTTACTGTTGAAATTTGGCCGATGAGCCGTGAGTCAGAGCGGCGCAGCTGACTAGTTGGTGTAAGGCGGGTGTGGGTGGTGTGCACTACTGTATGATGACTCTGTGTGCCAGCATCATCTCCATCATAATCAGGCCTGAAGGCATGGAGCAGAGATGGCTGGGACTGCACACATCAGACTCAGCTCATCTTATGAGGTCAGGAGGACATGCTCTTAGTACTTGCTTTCATCATCCTGGGAAACTCAACACAGGATGGAGAAAACTAGCAATCATCTACCCACCCTAGTATCAGCAAGGCTGCCTCGCTCTTATTAGCGTGTCTAATTAAACCCACAAACGTAATGTAAGGACAGGAAGCAGATATATGGGCTTTAGTTAGCAATTACGCTTGCACTGTAAAAATGGCTTAATCGGCAAGGGAGGAAGGCGCTGGGTAATATGTGTGGTTTGATCTTCTGTCTGGTATTGATTCAGGACTTGATGTCAGTGCAGTGATTACTCAACCCTAGTCTGTTCCAAAGCCATCGCTCTTCTCCACGGGCTCGCACCTGCAGCCTGACACGTCCAATAGTCAATCAGATCCATTGCTCCAAATTACGTTTAGTGAACCTTTCGGGCCGTTTTTTTTTCTTTCGATGTACTCTTATTCCTGCTTCTGTGGAAAGCATCACGTTATTGCTATACTTAAAGGTCTGCAATAAGATTAGTGATGGTTTTTAAAAGTGTTAGCCTTAAAGGAGATCCAAAATTTTTTGCATTTATTCACCCTCATGTCATTCAAAACCTGTATGACTTTCTTTTTTCTGCAGAACACAAAAGAAGATATTTTGAAGAATGTTGGTAACCAAACATGCAAAACACAAAACCACCTAAACATTTCTTAAAATATCTTCTTTTGTGTTCTGCAGAAGACATGAGGGTGAATAAATGATGAAAGAGTTTTAATTTTGGGGTAAACTATCCCTTCAAAGCTAGAATTTTAGGATTTCTATTTTCATACTCTTTCTTGTGCTTGTTATTTCTCGGGTAGTTTAGTTGTGAACCATTGCATGTCTACAGATGTTTAATAGTTTGTCTAGATTCTGTCACTCTCAATGCGGTTAAGAGTTTTGTGTTATTTCTATTAAAAGCCCAATGCCCTGCTGAGTCCTGTGGGGGGTGGAAAAGGCATTTAATTCCCTGTAGCACAGCAGAGACAATTTAACACTGTTGTAATGAATCAGATCTGAAGTTCTGCAATGTTTCTTTGAGATGGCTATAGCGATGGGCATTAAAACACAGAGTAATGAAGACAGAGTGGTCTGAGAATAATAAATGTCTCTTTCTCCTTCTCTGTCACATAAATCCTTTTGAGATTCTGTCTGAATTTCAATTCATGTGTGTGATGTGAGCAGTAAACTGAAGTTTTGACAGTACATCACAGTAAATTACTGGAATTTATGTTTGGTTTATGTTATAATATCTTGTTTAAAATGGGATGGTTCCTCAACCTCTGCATTGGTGGCATGGAAACAGATTTGTACATTTTGGCAAATGTAGCAAAACATTGATATTGACATTGATAAAAAACTTTCAGTTCTCCTTTTTGTCTCTCCTGAATGTTGAAAGTTCCTGAGGAGGAATTAAAGCAGAAACAAACAAGCCAAACAGTAAAAAACAGACTATAGTTTCTTGTCATTTGTGAGTGCAGCGTGTGACAAGATCTCTTCTGAAGCTCTAAATAAGATGTATTGTGAGATTAAAGCGTACTAATAAACTAAAACTAAAGAACTAATAAAACACACAAGAGATCTCAGAGTTTAGATTTCTGGGACTTTCAAGCACTTTTTGGTCAGCTTCATTTCTCATTACATACTGATTGACCCATAATTCCCTGTCTAATTTTTCTCAGGTTTTTTGGAGGTGATGAGAAACCTCGCTTCGCCTCACCACTGGTGATTATTTTTTATTCCCCCAGTGTTAAAATAAAGTGAAACAACCCATGCAATAAAATGAGCAAAGATTTTAATGGATTATAATAACAGTAAATTGGGTTCTTATATTAGATATCACCAGAGAGTTTTCCTATGATTAAGAAGCCAGTTCTTTTCCTCCGTTTGTGTATTTGAATATTATTTGTCCTCTAGTGAAAAGTGTACATAGCAAATCCTTTGAGCATAAGAGATGTAAGAGTGATAAAGGATACCTTTTGTATTCTGTCATAGAGGTCACATTTTTATTAGCCCATGTTATTTTTACAATTTTAATTTATTGCCTTTCAAAGTTTGGCATTCGTTTTTCTCTCCTCAGTGTCCTTGGAATACACTTTACCTCCCTCAGACTTCATCTGATAACCATGCAGGGAATTACATAGTGCCGGTTGACCCCCGACCCATCGCTGAGGGGTTGTGGGCACGTCGGGCAAAGCAAAGTGCCAATTTTTTCTGTTTGTCTAGCTAAACCGCTGCTATGAAATGATGTTTTGGCAAACGAGTCCCCACGTTGGTATGTTTCAGCCAGTATCTCATTATTCTCACTTTGGGGTCAGGTGTGCTCACTACTTCATGCTGGCTATTACAGGCGGCGCCCCCTCCCAAGTGTCAGATCCTGTTGTGTCTGTTGTCGGATTTGATATGTCACCTGCATCCTCCTTGGGGCCCGGTCTCCCGTAATCAAACCACGTCAGGATTATCCACACCAACCCTTGCTCCAGGTGGACTGTCACACCAGCTTTATGGCACGTCCGCCTGCCTCCGTTGCCCACACTGGGCTGCGGTGTTGTTTGACTGCAGAATGTCAGTGCTAATGCACGACAGAGGCGCATTTTCCCGCTGGGCTTAGACAGGCATGGCAGCGGTCTGGCTGGCGACCAACATTCTCGCTGTTGTGTTGTCCAAACCTCCATTTCTCAGCGATTTTGTCCCCTTCCCAGACACTATGACATTTCCTCTTGCGAACATGCTGCGCCCGGTCTGTCTTTAATGTTTAATGTCAAATAGGAGCTTAATTGTGCCATCATGGCAAAACTGATAAAAACGGACCATTATGTCTGGCTGTCCAAGCACAACGTTAATGAATGGCCACAATTAGCAGGGACTTGGTGAATCACGGTGGTCTATTCAGACAGCGTGGAATATTGAAACATTAAGCGCACATAAAAAGCAATAAAATGGTTATATAAACGTAACATTTTAAGACACCTCTTTTCCATCTTCCATACCACTAGTGCCTGTTTTACAATACTCTTGCATTTTAATGGTTATGTAATGTAGACACTGAGGAATGTGTATTTGTTAGTTGAGGTCAAAAAGGACAAATTGATGCTGGGTTTGCTAAGATTGCTTAAGGCATGAAAAAAAGAAACTATATATAGAAAGATATATACAGTAACTGTGTATCAGACAGCTACTTTATCATGTAGATCTGCATTTTTAACAAATTCAAGTTTGAGGTAAAGTAATAGTTGTATAAAACTAAATATAGATGGAAAAGACAGTATTTCCAATGACGAACATTTCATCAGTGCAAGTGTTAATCAGAAATCAGTGCCTTGCAACCAGTGTAATTACATACAGTAAAATTAATCCAGTCTTACTAATGATTTCCATGCTTCCCTATTCCCACAGGCACCATACTGCCCCAATCCATGCTAATATTGACACAGAAAAGGGTTTGTGATTTCCAGGGATAAGCTCTAATGACTGACTTTGACCCATCTGACTGGTTCTGGGCCAGTGGAGTATTCAGATCTTCCTCACCAGCCAATGCCAGTACGTGTTATTTTAATCCCTTTTTTACCCTTTCAGATTCAGGCTTATCTGATCCAACAGCAAGATATATGCATACAAATGAGCAAGGTTCACCAGAAACCGCCCGATTACACGCACCTGTGTGTGCACCCTCTTAAAGAGCAGTAAGGAAAGCAGGATCAGAGCCAAGCCACGTATATGGTGATTTAAATGTTAATAATTAGAAACCTTTAATTCATTATGCCTTGCAGCTTTTGCACCTCTGTTGGCAGCGGCTTTTGTGTCAACCCGGGGCAGAAATCACATGGAGTAATTATCTCAACTACATACTCGCTCTATGTTTTAATAGAAGAATTTACTACTGTACCAAACCTGCACTGCCTTGACCTTTACAGTCTTCATAAATTATTTGAAAGTATTTTGCTAATAAATTTGCATACAAACATACTATTTTTATAACGAAGTGTACATATGCAGGGTCCAAAATTGTTCAATTGCTGAATGCACAAAGATGATTCAGTGCATTGAGTGAACTAAAGTCATTCAAACTGATTTGCGAACCAATTCAGATCAGTTTAATCAATTCTTTGTAAAGAATCAACCTAAAAGTGATTTCATTTGAGAATGCCCCGGTAAAAAGTCACAGCAAACTTGGAATAAACTACACATTTCATAATGCATTAAAATAAAGTAATGGTACAAACATTATCCAGTGTAATGAAGTATATATATTTTTAACTAAACGCACTTGAGTGAAAGTACCCACCTTTAAAGTACATATTTGTGATGATGTCTGTGAAAACCCAGCTAAAGTCATTTACTGTTTTCATAAAATCATCCTACATAATGTAAAGAACATTCTGTGAAATTATAATCTTGATATCTTTAATATTGTCTGAGTAATGACATGTCAAAGATTAAAATCATAGTGATATTTATAGGTGAAATCAAACTTTGATGCTTGTCATCTCATAATTTGATTTTAAGACTTTAGCCTGGTTTTCACAGACAGGGTCACATTTACCAAAATATTATTTTCATGGTCGCAAACATACAAGACTAAACAAAAATATATATTTAAAGTAAACACATTTAGTTTTATAGTCAGTAAGTAGTATTTATGGCCACTATTGGCAGGTGTGGCTCATGCGAGACTGTAAAAATCTCGTTCATTGTCTCTGAGACGGCTGTGTGTTGCTATTCCCTCTATGATTCACGACGGCCTTGTGCTCCGCATCGATCGAAACAGGAGCACCTTGTGGCTGAAAGCTGGGAACTCACCCCCAGAGACACATGCGTGGCGTCTGAACACGAGGGCTATAACGCACAATCAAGGACGTATCTTGAGTGAGCGCGTCCTGCCTCAGAAAAGAACGTTGGTGAATAAATGTTTGCGAAGTTTTGCCATGAGCGATCGTCTGGGGTGCAGGAATTTTTCACAGATGAAAATGATGATAGCCTCACTGATGTTAACATACGTCCTTTATGGCTTGATATCAGCACATCTGCGGTGATTATTCCTGCCTCTCGATGCTCACACGCTCTGTGCTTTCCGCTGGACGTGGAGATCTGTACACTTGGCTGACTGCTGAATGTCAATGGGCATGCGGGATGTGTTCAAAATTCAGAGGGCATTTCTTGCGTTAGTGCATAACTGTAATTAGGTGGTCTTTCTATGTTATGCTTTCCTCTAATGGAGGCTATTACTTTCTTCTCTTCCTCCTTCAGTTTTATGATTTGAATATTACACTGTCTTTGGGTTAGAAACGTGAGCCTCAGGGTACGAACATGCAGCAAATTTGATTTGATGTGCTGCCAAATGTTTAATAAAGACTGGAGAGGTCAGGTCCAAAAGAGGAAGGGGCATGTAAACAACAGTATCAAGTATAATTGGTTAAAGGTGAAGTGTGTAATTTGTTGTTTTTTATGTTAAATACTATCTCCTATTTCAGCTTAATATAATAAACAATATGAAACACAAGTTAGCTGCTTGTTGCTTGATTTCCCCTGTGGTTCTGTGGTGCTATCAAAACATACATAATCATATAAAATGTTTTCAAAATGTAAAATCATATTAGGTTATCAATAGTATGATTCATGTAATAATGTGGCCATGACAACAGGGATAAGATCTAATAATTGTTAGCAAATATGAACTTTATCATTATGTTTAAAGGCTATAATTACGAACACTTAATTTAAGCTTAAAGTGTAATTAATAAACTCAATTTAATAACTTTTTCTATAGATGTTCCACAGATTCTGTAATATTATGAATATATATAAGTAACAGAATTTATACCAATGCTTGAATAAATTGGATAAAAATAAAGGATTTTCCATGTTTGAATGATTTCTCCAAGCCCGTGCCTATTAACCTTCTTGTGCTCTCTATTAATCCTATGGAAATCCTTCAGTCAACGCGTGCTACTAATGTAAGCAGCCAAACAGAAAAGGAGACCTTTTCTGATTCCTTCCCTTTTTGTGCTTTCTTTACAATGCTGGATCTAAGTAGGATTATAGTTCCTGAAAAGCCTGCCTTTGTGTTCATATCAAACAGCGACATTAGGCTGAGTGTCAGGCGGCGAGATAGCAGGACGAGCAGTGCATGCTGGGAGAGACGCATGTGATCCACCACACAATGAATCTCAGTAGGCTGTGAACTTTCTGTCTGTCTCGAAGTCTTCCTGATATTTGTTTCTGTGCATGTGTGTGTGCGTGTGCTGCCCTGAGGTGGTTTGAGGGAGCTTGACACTGCCCTTTTCTGTGCCATCCTGTCTCCCTCACTGTCAATCATCCACAGGCAGCCTGTCGACTGATTGGCCAGAACAGAGCTGTCGGTCTGGAGCTCGAGCGTGACCTTACTCTGCATTTCTCAGCCTCTTTGCACATATTTTCCATTTCACCTCTGAGATTTATCAAAAGCCATGGCTGCTCCTTCTGCGCTTCTCTAAACTGATGTGTGCTACTGCACTCCAACCTTGACATTTCTGGACTTTTTGACATTTGTATTGTATATGTATGAGTCCAATACCTGGCTCTGTATCAGTATTAAAACTGGCTTTTTTCTGGTATTGATCAGACAAATCGATCTGACAAATCTGATACTGTAAGTTTGTTGAAGAAGACAAAAAGGACAAAAAAAGACCATATATGACTGTTTGCTGAATCTTGTCCTAATATTTTATTAGTACTTTTAACAAAAAAAGAAGTGTAGCCTACTTTAAGTTAATTTTAAGAAGTAAACTTTGTATGTGTACTTGTATGTGTAAGTGCACCTGAACTACAATTGTTTTAAATTTCAGAAAATTTTATTTTTTATTGAAGGTATTTTTAAATATAATGTTTTATTTTATTTTACTTTAGTTGTATTGAAACAATAGCAAAGACTCATATAATAATAATATTTTCTTTATCTGTTGTTTTGCTAGTGGAAATGTACAAATTTAGTAGTCGAATTGGTTAACTCTGAACCTTGTTTAACAGTGTACTTACTTTAAGTATAACAGTAGTGACTTTTGAGTGCACAAATAGTTTACAACTACATTTTTCAAGTACATAAAACGTAGACTGAAAGTTTACTTTCTTATTTTAGTTAAGAACTGAAACTAATAGCACAATTCAGTACATTTCTTCATTGTAAGGCATCTCTTCATTTATAGTAAAAGCAAAAAAAAGAAAGGCAATGATGGCAAGAATAGGGTAAGCAGTACTGCACATTTACAAAAGTTGGATGCAAACTTTCACTGCCTACATAAGAACCACGGCTCAATATGTTAAACCATGTGTGCTAACTACTGGGCCACGACTCCATCTGCCTTTTATCCATCAGATATCCGTCAGCCCATCGGTTCTTTAACAGAAACCCTTTGATAAGTGTTTGTAAGCATGATGATATACGTAAAGCTTTCGCTGGATAGAGACCGAGGCTGAACAGAGATGCCAACAGCAGTGGGCTGAAGCATCTTACACAAATACTCACTGATTTGATTTAGGTTCTGTTTGTTTCTGTTTATTAAAGAGTCATAGGAGCGCTTGCCAAAAGACTAACGGGAATCATTTCTGAAGCTTGATGGTGTTGGCGGCCAGATATAAACAGTTATATTCCATGCATGGATTTTTTTAAGTGAGAAAAAACATGTAAAAGAACTGTCGGTTTAGTTTTATTTAATTAGGTTTATCGCTTCATTTCTGGGCCTCACACAGCTAAACAAAACAAATGCAGCGCGGCGTGTCGGTGTATAGATCTAATTGTTCTAGATGCTGGCAGTGTTTGTTCTTAGTGCTGTTGTAACACATGCTTCAGCGCAGCGTATGACCTTGATGGGTATTTGTGTATGTATTTGCTATCTTGCTCTCAAGTAATTAAATAACCAGTATGTGGCTTTCCACTCCCAAAATAACCTCCAAAGAGAATCTTTATGTCCCTATGCTTACTTTTATATTTAAATATATATACTTTTTATATTAAGAAACAAAAATAAATATAAATAAAATGTAATATTTATGTATATATATAAAACATACTATAATACAAATCTGTATTCTGAATAAATACTAGATGCTAAACACAGATGCTGGGAAAAGTGTCAGTCTTTTAGCTGAGCCAGTGGACAGTATGCTTCATCCACCATTTTACTGTACTAAAAATACAAGCACACACATTGCAAAGAAGCCCATCCAGCAAAGTGTCTGCCAGTATAGCCATTTTTACTGTTCCCTCTGACTGCACGCCATAAATCCCTGTCAAATCAAAATCCATGTTATTTTCCTCCGAAACAACCATCCATTTGATTTGCTTGTGGCTTGCCATTCATGTGTATACAGGCGGGTGATGTGTAAAGCTAAATACAGAGGAGTGCTTAAGGGGGCGTGGTCTCTTCATCTCCATGCTCCATGCTACCTGCACAACAGCAATGGAGGAAAAGTCCCTCCGAGCACATCAAAGTTAAATCAACATTGATTTTCATTACAGATTGCAGCGTATATGGATGCACGGTACATTGTCATAATGGTAAGCATTGATTTGGCATCCAGAGGGAGAGAAAGCCAATGTGTCATAGTTAAAGAGTGTAATTAGTGCTGTTTGCTAGGGCAGGAGTCATTATTATTATTGCGCATACTTATTTCAGCAAACCTTTCAATGAGAAAAAGGTGGTTTGCGGGTCTTACGCACTTTAATCCAAGTTGGTTTTCGGTTGGTTTAGCTGTTCTTCAAGCCTGACTAGCTGGTACCCAAAGCTTTAAAACCAGCTTTTGCCAATAGCTACAAACCAGAAACCACTCGTAACATGTTAACACTAGTAAAACAAAGCCCTGACAACAACCACCTATGACAGCAGTATTTTTCTTTTAAAAATGTGAAATCTTGTTAGAATATTCTGCTCTTAATTCTGTGTGTGGTACAACAGTTAATGGGGTTTCATAATGGCTGGGCGATCGTGTGTGAGACAATGCTCCAGGTGATTAATATTTTTTTGCACAGGCTTGAAGGTGATTTATTTATTTGGAAATGGCACAGCACGACCAGGTCTGATAATAGTCCCCATGGTGAAGACAGCAGAGAGGTCGCCCATTTCCTACCCACGATACCTCACTCTGTTGGAGGGATGGCAGGTCTGCTATCATTCAAATAGAGTTTTTTTAGACTGCGTGCCCTGCTGTGCTCACGATCAGCTTTTTTTGCCTAGCTTTTAGGAAAGAGAGAGAGAGAGACCGGCCGTGTGTCTGAAAATAACCGTCTGCTCTCGCTTCACAGCCACACAGATATTATTTTAGCTCCAGACTAAAACTATGATGCTAAATTATTCGTGATAATATTGACATCTGATTGCTTCATGACCTGGAATCCTGTTTTGAAATATTTTATATTTGAGAACGTTATATTACTGATGCCTTTTTGAAATGGCGTACTCATTAAAATCTGGCATTCTGGGATGAAATGTTTCTGTACACGAAAACCCCCCAAAAATTTGACATTTGACAATTTGACAATTTAAATTGACATTAAATTGACATTGACTTTTTTCCTTACGGGAATCCAAAAGATACATTAATTCATTTTTTAAAATAGTATTAAAAATATATGTAAAATACTATAAAAATATTTAAAATAATATAAATTATTTTTTAAATATTTTCCTTTATAATGACATTTGAAGACTCTTTAAAAAGCACCATCAAAGTATCTCATGCAGACCATGATACAATATTCATTTTTGGGTGAATTATTCCATTAACTTACATTAACGCTAATAGCAGCAGCATTTCAGGTTATTTCACACTTTTCTCTTTGTTTGCGATTCACAAAGGCAAAGCAGCGATGTGGGATGTTCAAAGGTGCCGTGTAATGCACATGGTAAGGCAGCGTGAAGCAGGCTGGCAGATTCGGTCACCTCACACACTTTCACGCCGACTCATGAGTCATTCCAAATGTCTTCTTTATGAATCAGTTTAGATTCATTAGACCCAATCAGAGGTTTTCTGACACCATACATGCTCTGACCTTCTCACCCGTTTTCACATGTTGGCGACAGCCTGGATGAACTCATCCGGACCGGGTGGCTCGTATCCATGGTTACAGTCCCATGGACCATCTCACAGTGCAGCAATTACCCATGTGCTTTAGGTCTGGCTGGTTCTAGATCATTACGTCTGGCTAATCTTTGGCTTTATAGATATCCAGCAATGACCGAATAGGATCCATTTGTTGAAAGGTGCATGTTAAAACAATTTAAGCAATCCACTACTTTTGACCAGCTTTTAAATGAGTTAGTTGTCTGTAGACTAGCTTTGATCAGCCTGCATTACTCTTTCAGAAAATGTACTGATTTGCTAGAGCATCTTTTGTAACGGAAGAACCAGATTTTTTTCAATGTTTTTCAGCTAGTGGAAGATATATTTTTCATTTTTAATGCACAGGTATAGTGGATGTATTATATTGAGGGAACATTGTACAGCCCTAGCAGGGTCAAAGATGTAACGTGTTTCATAGTGGCACTTGCATGAGGGGCTGTGTCTGACCAAGCAGAGATTTATCAAGAGGACTGACGTTTAAAGGTTTGTCTGTGCCGTGTTTGTTGTAGTAGCTGTTTGTCGCTTCAGTAAATCTTACAAAGTAGGCACATTTGGCATGCCATAAGCTGGTTTTAAATTTAAACTACAGTTCAGAATAATAAAACCCTTGTTGCTTAGTCACGCTCAGAGCCAGTCCTGTGTTGCTTGACTCCAGTTCATTTCCAGCTCTTGAATTAGAAGGCCTAAAGAGGAAAAAAGGAGTTATTTTTTTGTAAATGTAATTGAGCCTTCCATTCTACTCATTAGTTTTCTTTAATAGTTTCTCTGTTATGATAATTACTTTGGGGCTCATTAAATTGCCGTATTCATCCGCTCGCTAGAACAAGATTTGGCTGAGGCATCTGTGGAGAACGTCGAAATAAAAAGAGCGTAAAGTGCAAATAAATGTGAAGTGATGATAAAATAAACTTAAGTGACATTCATGGGCTTTGTGTGTTTTCAAGCATGTAATGTTATTGTATGTGAAGTGTGGGGAGATTTTCTTTGGTGGAACACTTTGGGTTATTTTACTTAAATATTTCATAGTTGACTTTTATTCATGACAAACTATATACAGTATTGATAGAAAGACTCAAGAATAAATATTTGATCACTTTTGTTTAGTTTTTTTTTCAGTTGATGTTTATTGTTATGAAATTTGGTCAAATATTTATTCTTGAATCTTTCCATCAAAATATAATTTGTCATAGATTAGAATTCACAATTTAACAGGTTAAACATTATCTACCCCTTGGTTTGAAACCAGCACTTTTGTAGGATATGTGCAGGGGACTGTTTTGTGGCACGTGTCTTTTTCTGTAATGAAAAAACATGGAACAGTTCCGGATCAGGCTCCCTGTCAGGGAGGGGCAGCAGATGTTGGATGACACTGAAGTATCAGCAGTATGGTGCAACAGTGTGAAAATCAGTCATGACGCTGGCTCGATCCACCAGCGGTACATCTTGCTCACAGACGCAGCCTGAAGGCTTCATGAGATGTCTGTGACCAGGTGTGTGTGAGTAATGTTGATGTCAGTGGCTGAGAGGGGACGGTGGAGTCAGCCAGGCGATGATGACACCAACATATGGTGGCTGTTGCCCCTTTGCACGACCACGGGCTTCAACTCAAGGCCATCTCACTCACCCTGACACCTGTGGATTGGACGGCCGTTTCTCCTGGACCGGCCTCGATCGCAACCCGGTGTTTGAAGGGTCTGGAGCCCAAAGGCTGGGTAGATATTTTGTCTGAACTTATCACCTGTGCGGGGACTGGTGGGTCAGTGATCCTTGTCGAGAAATAATTACTTTCTTCTTTTTTTATTCTTCCAAAGGTTGACATCATTTATCTCTTAGCCCTGCCTCTGTCAGTGCAACAGTTCATTTCTCAAATAAGGTGGACTTGTTTTTGCAGGGCTTCTGTCTGAAAGCCATTCATTTTACAGTGAAGACGAGACCCGTGGTGCACCGCACCTCTCTCGGCCACAGGCTTCCAATGGAGTTTAGTGATCAAAGCTTGGTGCGGACCATCAGTACGGCTCATTACAGTGAACTAATCAGCAGCAGAGAGAGCGAGTGGTCGGATAATTTGATTACACAACAGTTATTAATGGTGCTGTTAGGATGCTAAGAGGGGGTCTCCAACGTCGTAATTACTCAGGGAACTGGAGCAAAGAAGGGGGGAAGCTTTGGTCAGACGGAGAAGGTAAATAGTAGTGGTCAAGACTACCAGCCTTTATAAAGATTAAGCTTTTGTACAAGAACATACAGTTGTACTCTCTTTAAGCCAATCGAAGGAGGTTTATCCTCATTGTTAATTGCCTTCATGTTCTTCTGAGAGACTGATTCTTCCCAGAGATCCTACTTTAAACACGGCCTTCCCCTCTCCTGAAATCTCATTATGATAGTAATCTTTTATATCTTTACAATCGTAACCTTTTAATAGCCTTTTCAGATATAAATCATAATTAAACTTGCAGTTTTTAAGACTCTTAAAGGTGAATTGTATAACTTCTGTGCTAACAAAGCTGAATTTTAACTAGATTAGAATAGTAACTAGATTTATTATAAAATGCTATAGGTTTATTTTTGGAAGAAATTGTGAGTGGTGATTGTAAATATCGATAATTTACACCAGGACATTTTCTGTCATGCTTTGGGGTCAGAATATAGCTGCTGTGGTTGAAGAACATTGTTTTTTGGTTGCTAGGGTATTGTTAGTTTGTTTCGTAGGTTCAAACTAAAGTCTAGCAGCAGATTGTTTGTATTAGAACAGTCACAATAGGTTGTAAGAACCAATGAAATATCTCCTTAACAAGATCTTTGACCCTTACAAGACTATAGAAAGGTTTGTGGATAAAATTTATATATTGGATTTTGATAACAGAAACGTCCAACAGCCCCACAGAAGCGGGTCGGTGCTCACAGATCTATAGAGTCCATAATTCTGATGTCAATTAGCTTTAAAACAAAGAATGAGATACAGCGATTCCTTTCTCTTTTCATTTATAGTAGCATAAAAGTCTAATATTGGATTTCTGAAGCTAGCAGGGTGTTAATGACTCTACAATAGTATTGGCCTCAGACATTAACATTACCTTGTGCGGTACCATAAATCTAGAGAGACTCCTTTATATTTCCAAACACAATGCTTATTGCTGTAGGAAGAAGTGCTGTATCAGTGCTTGGAAAATGAACCTTAATTTTAATAGGGATTTTAATACATATACCGTATGTTTTACAGCTCCAGCCTTATGAACACATATCAATCCTCTTCTTAGACTTAAAAAATGTTTTTTGGAAACCAATCATTAACTGCATTTAAATGGACTTTATCAAACGTTTTCACATAAGTCTCAGTATAATCATTACATAAAGGGTTCTTTCTGTAGTAAAAACATGCTTTATATTGTATCAGTAAATAGAACAGTTGTAATGTTGTTTTGCCGCATTGACCTCAAGTTGTAGTCTTGGACTTAATGGGATATTTTATTAAAACTCACAGTTAACTGCATAATTTCAGCTCACAAATCTATAAATCCAGTCTCACCCAATTCAGCAATATAATCCAGTGTGAATTTTATATAATGGCCATAAATGATACACCTAGTATGTTGGTCTTGGGTATTGATATTCTGCTATAAGAGCTGAGATCAGCATTATTTCACAGTTCATGAAGAGAAATTGAGTCAGACAGCTAATTCTTTGCATTGTTTTTTGACTTTTGTCATGTCTCTTGCATTTTTTACCTTTTGTTATCCATTGAACACTGCTGTGCTGATATACTGCCATGTCTTAATTTGTGCTTTGTTTTAATTAAATCTGCATAATTTTAGTATGGTATTCTAAAACAGGCTTGTTTGTGGGTCTTAACTTTAGCACAGAGCTCTCAGTTCATGTAATTTCAAAGAAGACAGTTTAGTCCTGACTTCGTTTTTTGGTAAAACAGAAAAATGGTCATGACTTCATAGCTGCAGAATCTGTAAAGAATTTAATGGTCCTGTTTATTTGTTCCCTTAGTTTTATGTTATAGAACCAATAAATTATAGCCGAATAAATAAAATCAACAATATACCACATGATGCAGAGCATTACAGAGTCAATTTCTCTTAAATAATTGGTAATAAATGCTGATGTCAGCTTTAAGCACATATTGTACAATATACAAGGTACATATTTTATGAACATCATAAAAAATCCAACTGCATTATATTGTATTACTGAATTGGGTGAGACTAGATTTAAACATTTGTGGGCTATTAATTTGAGTTTTACAGAGTTTCATTCAATTCAGGGAAACTTTATATTAGCTTTATTAAACTCTCATGAAGGTCTGTTTCCCTTACAATTCGAAGAGAGTAAAAGATAATTCCCTTTCTTTTACAGTGTCTCATGTTTTAAATGATGCAGCAGTAAATGCATGTTTGATTGATTGTTGGTGTTTCATCAACAAAAGCAATTAATTTTACTGAGACAAAAGAAATGATCTGCTATGCTTTTTTTCATTACTGATAATGCAAGCCTATCATGATAATGTGAAAAGATGAGCTATATAAAGTTATTCCCTGAAGTCTTTTGGAAGACTCCCAGAGATTGCAATTGTAATACACTGTTAAATGGACTCAATCTACGAATTAAATGTGGGCATATTGGAACAGGTTATATCTTGCTCATTATTGTTGCTTGAATCTTATTGCCAGACTGACAAATAATCAAACCGCTGCACCTATCATAGTTTGATTAAAGGGAAGGCATGGTTTCAATGTAATGATGCCCATATGCCTCTGTGTGGTAATGAGTTCAATCACCCAGCCTTTCTTGCATCTGCCTTCAGAGACATCATGGCATTCAGCCAGAGTCCCATTATAGTGAGTGGTGAGTATTGTTCAACAGTAAAGCTTCACAATGTTAATCATGTCACTTGCAATGATATAGATGCTTAGAGCTGTGTAACCCTTTCAGAAAGATCAGCCAAGGGTGAATTATGTGTTTTACATGAAGTTTTGCCAGCCTAGGGGTTAAAAAACAATATATCTGTGTATATAACTGTGATGTCTAAAAAATGTTTTAATGATATAATAGAAATTTCTCTTAGATGATAGATAACCTATACAAAACTTGATGAATCTCACACCCCTTGCACTGTAAGAAACGCTCAAAATTGTCTAGTGACTGGTCACATTTACATTTTTTAATTTGCACAATAGTCAATTATCACTTAAGGCAACAGTTTGTTTAATAAACTGATAAAACTTTAACTTGAAAAATGTAGATGCAACAAGTCACTAGAAGATTTTAAGTCGGAGAGGTCTGAAATACAGCGTGTCTGTTTATTAGATATTTCGGATTATAAGTTTACCATGTTTTAAATCCATTCCACAAAATTCCAATGCTTTTTTTCAGACTTAATCTTCTTTAGGTTTAACACATGAATACCAACAAAAAAGATTGAATATTTATCAGGAGGTAACAGAGAAAGTGTCAATACAATCATTAATTTTCCATTAAATGTTATATTATTGGTTGGTAAAACAATGTCAGAAAAAATGAAAATGACGTCTAAAGAAAGACGTAAAATTATTTAAAAGGAAAGTGCTGGTCGGACTGCACACAATACTGTATCATTAGCCTCCATTAGCTGTCACTACTCTAATTTTCAGACCCATGTAATTGTAATTGTGAAGGGACCACGGCACCAAAGACAGTTGAAATGGATCGATTAAGTGTGATTCAGCAGCCCTGTTAACAGCACCTGAAAACAGCAGATATCAGCTCTCAGGGTCCATCGGGAAACACAAAAGTAGCCGCCGACTCCCTGTGAAGTTTGGGGTGAGGCTGAATTTTTCCTCCGCAGATGGCGACTCGCTGGGCAGCAGCAGGTGATGTTGTGTGAGAGATGAATGGTGACCTCTTCGTGTTTACAGCAGGTTGGTGCGTGACAGAACCCTGCTCTGGATCCTGCGCTTCAGAGTTGTTCTGTGTAGTCTCGGCGGTCTCCGTGTGTGCGCGGCTAACAACATAGAGTGTGCGCATTTATGAACCCCTGGAAATGCTCACTGCATTTTTCATTTCATACTTTGTCTGAGAAATCAATGCGCTACCACCCTGAGCTGTGATTTAGAGGGTCAACACTAAATGCACATTGGTCCCAAACGTAAATCTGAAAAGAAGTAGCGTGTCTTCTGGCATACCCTGCTTTGGCAAACAATAGTCTGGCATTTTGTTTTATGTCTCCCAGGCTAGCTGATTTGTGTCGTTCGCAGCAGTTTCTCAGACTGCTCGCTTTCCAAAATGCGTCAGCTTTGTGTAAGCATGTGTACTGAAGTCGTAGTGTTGATATTTCTCATTAGTGGTGCTCAGTTCCGTGTCTCACTCTTTGCTTCTATCTTCGGGGGATGCAGCGCCCGCTGTCATAATTGGTCTGGAAACTGATATCTGTTCTTACCACAAGCTGCTGTGGATTGTCAACATTCCGTAGTCCCTCAACTGTAATCTGCAGATAATGATTGCGTGTGTTGGGTACCCACACTTTAACATCCCCAGCTCCATTGATGTTCATATCAATCTGCAGTATCTTGAGCTGGCTGTCATGAATGGTATGAGACGATGCCCACAGTCTATATTAGCAGAGAGGGCCCGGTGTGAACCTTAGCCATCGGTGCGATCAATTTCTTCTCCTATAATGCCCCTGATCATTGATTTGAAATGTAGACATCTTCATCTGTGTTGCAAACGCAGCCGTGCTCAGAGTATGTGAGCAGTAGGGAGCACAGCAGCATGAATTATGCCTAAAGCAAAAAGTTTGTGTTGGTTTTTACACCAGGAGAACTTCAATAACCCTCCTACACACACAGCGTTTTGAGTGTAGCACA
The DNA here is from genome assembly GCA_019155185.1 of Beaufortia kweichowensis. Lineage (NCBI taxonomy): Eukaryota > Metazoa > Chordata > Actinopteri > Cypriniformes > Gastromyzontidae > Beaufortia > Beaufortia kweichowensis. Next base: position 8,349,914 of record CM032811.1, read on the forward strand.
TGTTAATGGTCTTTTCTGCAAGTTCATATTAGCAGGAATGATGTTAAACACTGTGTTAATAGACACAGTGGTGCTGGGAGGACTAAAAACTGTTCAGGGGTATAAAAATTGTATACCTCCTGATACATATGGAAATCAAATTGTTTAAGAAATTATTTCACTTAATATTTAATGTATTGCTCAGAAGTTTATTTATAAACCTATTTGACCTGTTAACTGTCACTGTTTCACAGGTGTTACAATTTTTCACTATTGACTTCAATATTTAATAGTTGAATTCTAACCTAATCCTGACTATATATTGATGGAAAGATCTAAAACTAAAGAATGAGTATTTGACAAATTTAAATAAAAAAAATACCTCAATTTAAACAAGAAAAAATATTAAGAAAAAAATAAAAATATTTAAAATAAAAAAATAGTTTTGCATTGTCATGTGTATACTCAATATGTGTAGTGACAGTTATCAGGTTTCAAGTTTTTTGTTGCACATTTATGAAATTTTTCATTTACATTGAAATTTGAACTTAGTTACTTTGGAGAAAACAAATTATATAAATGATCAAATAAATGTAAAAAACGTATCTTAAAAAGTGTCTGCCAAATGCATAAATGTAAGTATACATTTGGTCTTAAATGTCATTTGGTCTTAAGCTTCTATTGAAATCTCTTGACTTTTGATTGCAGACTTGGGTGTCTGAGCAAACATGAGCAAAGCTTAAGACCTAAAGCTCTACATGTAAAATGAGATGTGATCTTGCTTCAGAACAGGATTTTTACACCAGTGAGAAAACATGGAATGGATCTGGAATGGAGTGCCTTCAGGTGCTTTAAATGGGGAAGAAAAATTGCTGTTGCTCCACTTTATTCACATACACTGTCAGTCAAAGTAAAAAGTGCTATAAACACATCAACATGCACCAGCGTGGCTTATTTAGATTTCTTCTTGATTACTGATGAAGACGGGCTGAGTGATCCATTGAATTAATCTTATTCCAGCCTCTCACAACAGGCTCTTCCCCCACTTGAAGACTCTAATTTATCTATTAAGATGAAATTCAGAGGAGTGGCCTACACTCCTTGACTCCAAACATCCGACACCCAATCATTCCCATCCATCTGTCTTTCTCGTCACGAACAGTCTTCCCACACGGTTCTTTGCTTTCCACCATCCACCAACCCTCCATTCATTAAAGATATGTCACCCTTCTTTGCATTCATTTCCATTTTTATTCTCTTTCATAACTCTTGATTGACAAAACTCTCAGCAGTCATTGCCAGAAAAGCCTTCCGGCTGTTTTCTTTATTGATAAGCTTCTGTTTCATAACAAAACACTAATAATTAAAGCACAACATGATAAATAGGTCGACTCAAAAACTGCTACTAAATTTGTCTATTTATCTCAAACTTAGTGACATTTTGTTTTGTCACATCCTCACCCCATTTACCTGCAAATTGGTTTTGCTGTTGGCTCTAGATGTCAGATAACAAAGCATGAGGCTGTGGTTTGACGTTTGAATTAACAGAGAGATAAACAGGGGTGTTGATTCTTAATCCAGTCCCTTGTGGTTCCTGTTGAGAGGTGACACAGCCGCGGTGCACGCCGGTCATCTATGCGGCTTAATAAAGTTTCACGCCCTCCTCAGGGGAAATTCATCTTCTGTATCTACAACAGGCTGGAACAGGAAGTGGTGTAGATGCGAAATTGCATGTGGCAGTGCAATTTCCATCTGAAGTGGTGTGTCCTTCCAGTTCGGCATTTAATTTTCACTTATGATTGAAAAAGATTTCTCCATCTGCACAAAAGCCATTCTACCAGGATTAATTTACTGAATGTGGCACCTTTTTAAACTCATGGTAAATATGCTGCCGCTCATTGGATCTTGCTTGGAAAGGATGGGGGGTTCACTGAGCTTCTCTGCGGTGGTCTGTCAATGTTTTGTCTTTTGCATGACATTTGTTTGCGGCTTCTAACCGGCAGTAAAACAAGGTTGTCACACAACAATTCCCAAAATGGCCATTTAACAAAAAGTCAACATAACATCCCATCTGCCAGCGCAGATATGTGGTCGACGCCCCCATTTCCCTTTCCGGGGTCTTGAGTGTAGAGGACGAAAAAAGAAGAAAGAAAAGATGACATGACAGCATCTCATTATCCACTAAATACCAACAGATTAATTACAATGACAATGACAGATGGCTCATTATTGGGTCATCCAGAGAGGATTCTGGGAAAAAAACTCACAGGTACAGAATCATATGCAGCGTGTCAGGATCACTGTAAGCATGAAGACGGTAATTTAGAATTTGACACGCCTCTGTGACTTTATAAAGGCATTAAGTCTTCATTCCGCAATGCTCAGTGGTTACTTTAATAACAGTCAGCATGTTTATCTTAAAGGCTTCATGAATGTTTGTTACAAACCTTGCCGGGTCTGAGGAAATCTGACTCTCTTGATGTGTTTTTATCTCTTTCCCCTCACAAGTGTGATAAACTGAGCTTGCCGTGTGGTTCGTGCGCAAACTTTAAACCCCTAAGAATAGAGCGCTTTAAAGGTCAGCTCAGTTTTTGTTGACATTTTTTAATGCATGGGGAGCAATTTTTCAGTATCAATTTAACCAGCTGTCATGCTCTCCTGTAGTTGGCATTCCCTCCCACATAGACGTTTAGCTGTCATCACAGTCTATTCCTGACATGGCACGCGTTGATTTGCAAAGTTACCCTTGAATGGCAGAGTTGCTCTGATGGCCACAAATAGAATTGCATAAAAGAATAATGTGACATTGTGAGGTCACAACGGATGCCGTGACGCGTTTCCAGACATTTGACGTGAGCGGACCTCCCACGCTGTGCAACACAAACAAGATATGACCTTCTCTTTTAGGATGAGCCACCAAGTCAGTGCTTCTCAACACCTTTGCTTTGCCAGTACATCCGTGAACACGGCATGTAACATGCTTTTGAAAATCTCTGGTTAGCGTAGCGAAAGTAAACCCAAGGGCCAGTTTGAAATTCAAGCCAGTGTTTGTAAGACAGAAAAACTGATGTACTTTTCTATCTTAGCATAAACGCAAGTCATTCCTTAATACTGCAGTTCTAGATGGACCTGATTGTTCATGAATGCTACAGTTTTCTATGAATTGCTTTACTGTCCTCGATTCATTCAAACAGTTTCCATTGAGCATAACAGATGATGGTATACAGCCAGGCAATGGTCCATCTGTAATACCGATGACAAAAAACCTTGCAGGAGCAATCAAGCACAGCTTGTAATTGTTGACGGAACAGGATCGTGTCTCAAGCTGACTCAAAATCACACTCACAGCGTGACATCAACAGCAACAGGACATCTGAACAGTGACCGATTGTGACTGTCGCATTTTTGTGTCTTTCAAAACTTTATAAAGGTCACAAGCCCAGATACATAACACATTTGTTAGTTCTTAGTAAGATGACATGATCTCATGAAACGCACACATGTGCCTTCTGTTGTTATCAAACTGTGCAATAGTCATGAACTTGTCTTATGAAGTCCATCCGTGTTTCGTGACCTCACAGACGTGATATGTTCGGTTGCCATGGAAAATGATTTCTTTATTTAGTGTTTTTTTAACATGACTTGTTGGGAATATAACCAGAATTACATGCAGGCTTTAGCTAGGATTTATATGGTTTATTAATCATAATCTCATGCAAATTAAGGTGGTTAACTGCTAATTGCTTAAATTCAGAACAAAGACTTTATACTAGGCTAACTTTAGAAATAAAAATTGTTTCATGGGGACTCGTCACTATTTTCTACTCTGTCCTGTCAACCATCAGATTTGTAAAATGATGCATAAACATATTGTGGAAGCAAAAGATTACAGAGATTACGTCCATAAACGTGAGTACGCTATTCATATTAGTGTTTAATTAATTTTGAAAAGATATTGCCTCTGCTCAGCTTGAACACATTTTTATCTCTCCATCCATCTATTTGTCATAGGGGACAAATTGATTATTTGATGAAAGAATCTGCTGAATTTGATTAATGGATTAATATTGAATTTTTAACAATTATTTACAATTAGGCCATAAGCTGCTTCGTTTTAAAAAGCAAAATTATTTATAATGGATGCAATATCCAATTTAGGCACACAGAGACTTATTTGGATTTATCTGTTGGATGCCATTTCTAAATGCTACCACTAACGTTAATATTCAATTACCCAGCAAATACGATCAAGACATATATGGCATGATGGGACCAAAGACGAACCTAATTTGTCGGTCACTGTCTGCTGAACCCCTGCCATTATCAAATATTGCTGCAAGCTTTGTCCGACCTTAAAGTAAAGCACATGATCTTAACCCTGTGGATATACAGACATGCGTCCTGTCCTGACCACAGCAAATGTCCATGTCCTTCAGTTTGACTTTTACCATTAACTTTTGCCATTAACAAAAGGAGTCATCTCAAGGATCACTGCACTAATGTTTGTAATGTATGTTTGTTTGCTTGCCCATATTTTAATATAGTGGGTGTTAACTGTGGACTGCTGATTGGTCGAAATTTGCCATGTTTGGTTAAAGCACACGGTATCAACCTATGTGAGTGTATTTTCTCCTATTTTCTTCACTTATGGATGTTATTGTCACAACTTTACAAACACTTCTTATGCAACTGGGGGTAACACTTTTGGCAGCTGGGTCGTGCTCCTTGGCAACCTTGCCACTTTTCATTCTTTTTTCTAGGCTTCAGATTTAATATTATTAGTAATACACAATCTTAATAATACACACTTTCTTTCACTGTATCTGCCTGTGCCTGTTCATTTTAGTGGTTTAGAATTAACTCCGTCCTCATTAAATTATACTGTATGAATGCATTTAATTTGTATCTATTTTAGGAATTATGTTGCAGCACACAGTCTTCAAATTAGTCTTATTTAATGTAAATTTAACAATACAAAGTTAAACAAATATTGCATCAACAACACATTCTAGTAATGTTGTCTAACATTTCTCTTTCTTTGGTTGAGCTAGAAGGTGACATGTCAAATGCCTCTAACAGATAAAACAGTGATAAAAAATAACATGCTGCTGTCGCCTCAACACATAAATTATGGTAAATTATGGTAAATTATAGAATATACTGCTTTTTCAGTCACATCCGCTGTACAAACTGGCCCCAAACATCATGTGTAAACACCTTATAAACTGCCAGAAGCCACACTGACCCTTTTTGTGTCACATTAAAGTACATTATTGAGGCTGGATGCCATATTTTCCACTTGTTTTTTGCACCCAAGACAGAAGCAGATAAACAGTTTTTCCTTCTCTGAAAATTAGACAAGCGTCTAACTTCCTGTAATGCTTGCTAATAGCTATTGCATCAATATGCTTTTATGGGGCTTCATTGCATGTAAATTATTCATCTTAAATAATACATTTTCTGACTCACTTTGAAATGAAACCCACTCTATCTAAAATGAAATCAGAGTCTAATGTGATGAAAACATTTCCCCTATCCATATATAATGCAATCCAGATGTTTATAGATTAAAAATCTTCCCATTTTCTGCTGTGGTGGCAATAAATCGATTTTAATGGCGGCAGATGTTGCTCAAGGACTGTTTTGTTTTTGCGGAACATTTTTGCATGCCCTTTTCTAACTGGTTTATTCTTTATTTATTTTGGGTCTGTGTGGCTTGTGGCATTTGGCATATTGTTTCTGCTGATATGGGCCTATTAGCAAATTCTCTCTGTGTGTGTGTGTGTGTGTGTGTGTGTGTATTCGGTTGTTTGTATATATAAAATCTGTCATTTTTCTCAGGCTCAGTGCACAGCTCTCTTTTCTCCCATCACTTTGATGTTCTCCACACAAACTTACATCAGCACCTGCATAAAGTATTTCATCAGCCTCTGTGTCTTGCTCTCTTTTCAGACCAGCTCAGTTCCTTAAGATCCTACCTGAAGCTGCCACACAGACTCAATAATTCCTTATGTAAAGATGTGCATGAAAAGCTGCTCATTCACTGAGCCTGTGCGTTTTTTTCTCACCGTAGAGACGAGCTGGTGTTGATGGTCAGACAGCAGCACACAGACAGGTGAAGAGCGCTGGTTTGCTGTAACTGCACTGTCAGCTGGATAAGACTGATTGCTCATTGAACACTCTCCCACACTCTCTTTAATCAACTTGTCACCTTTTCCTTTCCATTAACCTCTATTTGTTTTGAATCATCATCATCAATTACACAGTTTATATGTTAACAGACCTGTTCAGTTAAATTCTTGCAGGCACATAAGGAAGTTTGCCATTTGTTAGAAGTGACAGAGGGGGATTTGGGTATAAATCTGTGGCGTTACGTTAAATTAGATTATCCTGTTATTTATTATTATTTCCTGTTTCTGCTTTATTTGTGCAGAAATGTCTCTTTTCACTTTTCTGTGTTTGTAGAATACAAAGAGACCTATACAAAACACAGGTATAGACATTCTGTGTGCACTTACATTATAAGCTTACAATACATAATTAGAGATGCTTCATCTTTTTTACTCCAAGGCATTTCTTCATGATCGAGGTATCGCTAATTCACTGAAAAATGTAATTCTATAAAATGTAAAATCTTGGCATGTTTTTTACCTAATTATTTTTTAATAATTATTTTACATAATATGAGTACTTAAATGTTAAAAACATGAGGCAATGAACCAAATTTTTATTTGTAAATGTTTACTAAAGTGGAACTTCAAAAGATTAAATGGTTGTTTACTGAGGTCCTTTCTCATGAAGTATTCCCTTTGTTTTTCGCTTGATTTAATTGCTTACACAATTGCTTTATAAATGTACAAATGACCATTACATAGTTTAAAATTTTAAGTGCTGAACTTTTATATCTTCAAAGTAATTTTTTTCATCAAACTTCCTGTTGAAGATAACATGAGCACAATATATAGCAGACTGACTCTAAGCAGACTAAATTATTAACAACAGACATAATAGCAGTATGGAATCTAAAACAAACCATTAGTGTATATTCAAAAAGTAATAAGAAAATTATTGTGGTTTTATTTTCACTTTTAGAATGTATTTCAACAATTATTCTGTTAACTATAGTATAATATTTGTTATTGACTTAAATTATGTTAAAGCATAATTTATACTACCAGATTACCATTTTTCTTTTTAAATTAAAACATCCTAACTTTGCTTTATTCATAATCCTCACATCTATTGCATATATGAAGTATAAATATACATTCTGAGGTAAATTATTAATCTCAAGACTAGGAAACAGTAGCTCACATGACCCTCGCAGTGGCACTTTCAATCACCTGCTTGACCAAACATTAATGACCTCATATTTCCTAAATTACTTGACCTTGTCTTGTATTGTCTCAGCGGATGTTACAGTGACATAAAAAGGTACTCAACAGTGACATAAAAAGGTACTTCCGCTCAGCAGAATCGCACAATCACTGCAAGTCATGACAGGGTCTCATGGCCATTTCGTTGCGAACATGAGACAGGTATACAAAATGAATCATTTTCTGATGCAAACATTTGAGTGAAACAAGGTATTTGTGTGAGAATGCACAGTGCAAAAATGCCAAAATAGCAAGCGCAAATAGGGCTGGGCCAGATTTTCAATGTTAAAGAAACTGATTTCAGGTTAATGCTATACATTGCTCTTGTGTAATAGCTGAGTTCAATTTCAACTTCATCAAATGATGTTAGTTAGTTAAGGTTATAAAAAAACCGAAGGTAGAAGAATGAAAAAACTTTGAAAGTTCAGGTGATATATTTAGTCAAATATATGATCTATAATGGCTGGGCAAATTCCACAGAGAACAGAGCGGACAAAAAGATTGACATATAAAATTACTGTTTAATGTCAAGTCAACCTCAGTTATTTTTGTCATTGATTACCAATTATGTTGGTATGGCATGTAAATGTCATGCACATAATAAGCATATTTTATAGTCTGTGGTGTCCTTTATAATTCTCTGCTTGATGTTGGTTGTTTAGTTTTTAGTTCACATTGTTCAAATATTGTCCTTGATGTTATTAAACTCCAAATTTACACTTGTGTATGACTTCTATAAAGTAATACTGAGAACACCGTAATTATATTTTATCTCACCAACATAGCATGCTGCTTCTCAATGGCACCACACTGACTTTAGCTTCCTGACCACATTTATGGTTTCATATCTGTGAGCTCAGAGAACCCAACTTGTTTAATTTGTCTTCTTTTTCATATTTTTATATCCTTCACGCTGTGTATCTGGCCTTGCTACCCATGCTGAACATATATCAGCAAACTGTAGAGTTACATTCTTATCTTCTGTGCCATATCACACCCTCACAACCAGCTTCAGCTACACCGCCTGAGGAGTCCGTCTTACTCCTCCACTGCCCTTCTTCTTGCTCTCACTGTCATAACAACTTTAATTGAACAGCGATAGAGAAACCGCATCACTGTGGCATTTTGTTATTGCAGTATGAGGTAGAAGTTGTTTTGGATTGCTTCGACTTTGCCACCTTTTTAAAGGGATAGTTTGTTCAAAAATAACACACAAAAACATCATGACCTCCTTCAGAAATTGATCTTACACAAAGTGATTGTGAAATTTTAATTGCATGGAAAAGAATACAGATCTCTATTTGTGTTGAAATAAAGTCAAACATGATGGTAGACAGAATGATCAGTTTTGAACAAACTATTGCATTACAAGCTATCAAATCAATTATTATTAAACAAGAAAAGGTAAATATTGTAAATGAAATGAAATAATAGGTTGACATTTGGTAAAATGGTTTGCAGGAGGGTGCGATTGCATAGCAGACTCTGGAGTGCCAGGGGAGTTATTGGATTATGAAAGGAGCCTGTCAATGTACTACTGTGACAGCTCCATGAGAAAATTACCATCCAGCTTCATGGCCTCAGGACATTCAGTCACATAACGTTCAGTCCAAACATTTTAGATAGAGTTTTGGTATTTAGGATTTGCTGCAGATGAGGTCAGGTGGCAGGTTAGTGCTGAGTTTGAAGGACTTTGAGCACTGGCAGCAGGGACCGGGGTACTTATGAAGTCAGAAGAGCGTATCTGCTTTATCTTAAGTGATTATTGTAACAGATCCTGACAGAGTTCTTTTCAGTCTCGGGCTCCTTGGGTACTGCGTGTAGCAGACACTGAAAGATTAAGACAGACATGTCTTAGATGATTCTTCTAGGACCTTGTAAGAGAGCTCAAGACTCAATCTGACATATTTTTCATGTCAAGGCCTGATGTTACAAGTCTTGAGGTCTTAAAGATGGATCTCTGGCTTGAACCATGGGGCCATCCTTCACCATCAGCAAATCTGAAGCTGAACAGCCGTGCATGGGCATTATTAGAACAATGCTCACTGTGTCAGCAATCTGGACCCTCTATAATTGGAAATCTCACCATGTCTGAGTCTACAGGCTCTTTTTCACTGCTGCACTCTTGGGCATCTCTCAGCGCTGAAAGACTGATTGAATTCCAGTCACTTATAGCCGATGGTTAAAGAAGAGAATGAGAGCTGGGTGTTGTTGCTGTCTCTTGTTGTTTTGTTGTCTTTAATCAGAAGATGCAGGTTTAAGGTTGTAGTCCTTCCTATGGGCAGACACATGTTGCCGTGGGATCACCACAGAAAACATGACTGTAATGCTTAATAAGTGTAACATTGGTGATACCTAAATGTACAATGCATTCATAGTTGCAAATATGTATTTTCTATATTAACATGTTTGTGTTGCTTGCTGTGTGTTTACACATAATCTCTCTGTCCTTCATTTTATCAGTGTATTGTAGAATGTGTTGTGTGTCAAGTAAAAATGCACTACCACATAAAATATAACCAGCCACATGAAAGTGTTTCTTTATTTACTCTCATGTTTATACCCGTTTACAGTATGTTATGAACGCAACATTGGCCTTCCTTAAATAAGCAAACAAAAAAACTAATGTTTTAACACTAATATCTGTTTCTGATATTGATGATTATTTTAGTATACTGCAGTACAGAACACCTTTACCTTCTATTAGAAAGGCTTACAAGATTAAGATACATAATTTATATCCAACAGCTCAGACAAATGCTAATAAATGCATCTACTCCTATTAAGCAAATGTAATTTAATTTTTTCCCACTCTTTTTATCTAAAGTAAAAAATATGTTTATTGCATTAGTAATCTTTCCAAAATAGATTATATGTCATACTCAAGTGCACTATGATGTCATAGATATCCAGGCATCAATTTAATATTTAATATAAATTTCTAATATTTGTATTTTCTGAAAGGAATTAAAATAATTTTCATTCAAAGACATTTTATCCTTGACTAATTGTGCTTTGATTTAGATCTGATTTTTCATTGTTTTTATTCATTTTTATATAAGTAAAGTTTTACTGCCTATTTAATTAATTTCAAACCCACATCATTTTCTGTTATGATTTATTATGAAGCTAAAAATCTCAAGAAAGCGCTAATTGTCTCCTGACCATCACAATCTTGTGTGACACTGTATAAAAATCAAACCCTAAGCTGCAATTTCACACTCAAGCCTGTTTGCCCAACAGACACAATCTGTTGCACTTGTTGGATGAATCTGTGATGGCAGAAGAATAGAGTAGCTGGATACAAATGGGTTTGTTCTCTTATCGCTCCACTTCAGAGGCAGAGGTCTCATTAGACTTTTTACAAACGTCTGTCCAGACGAGTTCAGTCTCACCAGACCGATGTTCCATCAGATGTGTGGCTGATATGCACTGCTCACGCCCACAAAAGTAATACCCGAATCTCATTTGCGCCATGCAATTCCCCTATTCCAAATGCTAGACTGTAAAGGCTACTGCGATATAGTGCACTATGTCTAGAAATGACAGCATCATTTGACCACTGTGATTCAAGGATCTGAGTTTGCTTTTAAAAACGCTGAAAGTGCACTATGTCTGGATATATGGTGTGTTTAATGTGCTTCTCCATTATTTGATGAATAACTGCTGCCGTAATCGATAAAAAATGTAAACAAACAACCTTCTCAAATAGAACTCCATTACTGTTATAAAAAGACAGATCATCTTGAATTATTGAGAGATAAAATTCATCCACATAGAAACAGATTCTTGCATTTTTACGCAATCTATTTGGCATTTGAGAGAATGTTTTAAATCACTGAAGACCCTTTAATGGCATATTCAGTTTTTTTACCTCACTAATGTACCAGATGTCTCAAGGTTGTTTTGTCAGCATGCCTGCATGTGTCCCCAAAGGCCTTTTCAGGAATTTGTCTCTTGGAAAACAATGAAGATTATCATAATGTAATTTGATGTTGCTGTGTAACTGAATGGTCTTTTAATGTTTAGCCTGTTGATAATGAAAGTACAGCACTTTTCCCAGATGGATCACAGGGCTTACTGAAACATCACATACTGTGGATATGGACAAATCAGATAGAAATAGCACAGAGGACACTTATGTGTGCATTAAACGGGTTACTTGTGACGTGTTTGCAAATAAAAACTAGTGAAAAGTGTCTTTTTTTAATCTAGTCCTATAGTGGTTCCGGTTACAGCCAATCTTCACAAGGCCATAAAGCAAATCTTTTGATTTCTTTTGACTGTATGCTGCTCAGGTAGCTCCCGGGACTGAATGAAACAATCAAGCCAATCCACAGGATCACGCTGCCATAAATCACACATATGATGCAGACCTTCCAAATACTGCATTCATCAATCTAATGGCTGGGTGTGAACTCTCCAGATATAGAGAATAGGAATCACCATATTCATGTGTTGACTCATACGGATATGCAGTTCTTGACCTACTTGCATTACTAATGCAGTGGACTTGGCTTGGTCTTCAAGAGGTGATAGGTCAATATTTCACATAGATCAGATAAAATGAGAGGCTTCTTGGAAGCACACTGTGAAAGTTTGGTTCATCTATTGTGTAAATTCTAAAGCCTTTGTATAAAAATGACTTTTTCTGTGTTGTGCTTTTTCAAAAATCAAAACAAGGTTTTAAGGCTGTTCTGTATTTTAAACGGAGTACAGTAGTTTACCCCCAAATCCAAAATGTTCTTCATGCAGAGGATCATTGGGCACTTTCGCCAAATAAAAACAGTAATGTCAGCATTTTCAGAAATGTAAAAAGTAATACAGGTTTAAAATCAACACTCAACAGAATTTTTCCCTTGGAGAATTATGCTCTCTACTTCGGCCAAGTTTTAAGGCAGCATAAAGGCAGCGATAGATCTCACATCACATTTAGGAACCGAGCTGTATGTGTGGGAGTAAAATATGCAGAAAAATGCAGTTGACCTGTGGTTCGTTGTGGCTGGATAGTCAGCCCCCCCTTTCCTAAATCTCTAAGGGCATGATCACTGTTTAAACTTGGGTTAATATTTGTTTTTCAGACCATTGACTAATTCAAGCAGTCGAGACATCAATTGAGTGGGGGGATCAATTACTGTCCGACGATCCGCAATTGAGACCATCAAATTAGTCCGTATTGAAGGCAGTGAGCGGCACAATCTATTGCTTACAGACAAGATGCTTATCTGAGAAACCTGTATGTCCTGCATGGCTCACCTTGCTTTGACTTTATTCTGAATCTAAGAGCATCATGACTGTGGGTGTTAGAACACGAAGGCTGGGATCTCCAAAAGCGGCGAAAGCTTTTATTCTCACAGAGCTGAGTGAGAATGGCCAAGGTCAAGGTCTTCTCAGATGCTATAGTTTCACACGTACATCACAGGCAGATGACAAAACACCTGAGGAGCAGTGAAGAGGAGTAAAAGAGTTGAAAAGAAAAAATTAAAATAAGAGAAAGAGGCGATCTGTGAAATGAATGCAGAGCTAACTGCAATATTTTGTATTTCCATTTCTGCCTTCAAGAACAGAACTGAAAATAAAAATGTTACACAGGTGTGTGTGTGTGTCATTCAGCTATATCTTGTGTTGGGAATTTTTCTGTTGTTGTCTAAGTGAGGTAGAACTGTGTTGCAAGCTAATGCGAGACCCTTGCATCCACCGTGCATCAATTTGTTTTTGACCTTGTCCCACACTTGCCTTTGAAACTTCACATTGCATCATAATCAGTTACAGGCCTTTGGATACTGCATTCATTAAACAAAGAGAAAAACGCATTAATGACAAAAATGTCATTATTTACTCACCCTCATTTTGTTTTAAATGTGTACTCTATATGTTGATGTTTTTGTAAATTTGTCCCACTTTCTAATCATGTAAATGTGTCATAATACAACATGTTTGTATAGTATACTAGATAAGATATATTTGATGACTTGATACAACACTAGAGCTGTTGCTGATGAACATTTTTCAAGTTAATTTGTTCAGATAACCAACCAGGCGGCACCAAACAATATCCTGACTGATCACAGTACAAACGTCTGATAAACAATAATAAATTAATGAACGTCTGATAATCAAAAAATCAATTAATGATACTTTATACTTTCATTAGTCTTTAACAAACATTTTATATTGTTTACACTGTTCATGTACATTCGCATATATAATAAATATCAATGACGTGCATACCACTTGGAATATATTAATCATTCAAATGCACAATTGTAAGTAAAGCATTGCACATTGAAATAATGTGAATGTAATAAATGTAAGTTAAGTGTTGTTTAAATACGTAGATACTTTTTAAGTTAAAACGTTTATAAAGTTTACGTAGCTATGTAATAGGATAAAGGCGTTGCTTATGAATATTAATTACGTCTCATGACGTTACATAAATTATTGGCTGAAGACAAGGTAGACGTCAAGAGGGAACCAATCAGCTGGCGAGTTTCTTGAGCACATGGCTCATGAATTATGAGTTACTAGAGTGGAAACTTCCGGAACGTTACCGATCAACATCTGCGCGATCTCAACTTATTTCCCGCGACATACTTTAATTTCACGTGGTCATAAGTACAGGACGCTGGGTTTGGAGATTTATTTAAGCGTTTTGGAAATCAAAACAATACCTGCGCCAAATAGTTTTCGGTTTTCCTCGTTCCCCCCACGGAGTAATTGAAATAAACGTCGGTCAAGGCAAGACCTTTAACGGACAATAGCTTCTTTGGACGACATGGGGTAAGTAAACAATGTCTTTAATAAGTAAGACTATATTTTGTGGCGTGAGTTTGTGCCTTATTGTATTGAAACCGGCGATACAGTATCAGTATGTAGCGGTAAAGAATTTGGCGTCACCAGCCCGTTTTGTGCTGTCAGAAATACCGCTGTCACATGTTTCACCCCAATAACAATAGTTAAACGGCGCTGTACTAAAATTGTGGTAATACAAAAACAGAAGGGGAACACAATATTTCTTGCCTATATACCATCACATGGTCACACACACACATACACAAAGTCACTGAGCGGAAATGATAGATATGTAAGAGCTTTATGAGCAAATGCAGCCCTGGGCCTGTAATGAACTGGAGTATGAGTTTGAACGAGTTCACTGCACAAAGCGACTTTAATGAAACAGTCTAATGACATCAGCCAGTGAAGGATAAGATAAAGATGACATATTGTCCTTTAATAATCAATGTGAACTTGTTTGTCAGGTCTTATTCTGTTGTTAAAGCTGTTTCACTGTAGCATTGTGCACTCAGAAAGACTTGGGTGACAGTTTAATGCAGATTTAGTTTGTTTGTGTTTTCCTGCTGCTAACTATAAACTGGTTTATGATGCTCCACTTTTATATGTACCAGCACACACACAATGCCTGTCTTGTTGTTGAAGCTGATTAGCCAAAGAAGTGTTGTTGTTTTAATGTTCTTTTCCAGGCATTTTCTGTCTGTAACACATTCTGCCTGATTACATGAAAGTTCATTCAAAGCAACATACTTTATTAATGTAGTAATGAATATCAACATCTGCTTGATCAGTAAAACATATGCAAACTGAGGTTTTCTGGGCAGTTTTGGTTAAAGTCATTTGAATTACCGCCCTAAATTATTAAAGCAGCTATGCTTGGCAGGGCTGTGGTGAGGCTATATACAACACGGCCGCCAATGGAGCTATTTGGAAAGAGAGCTGAAGTATGTGAGCAGCGCTCCTGAAAATGAGCCGTCGATAGGGTACTCCGGAGTTTAGTGATAAAAAACTGTAATCAGGCCTTCTTACATAAAGCTGCTGGCTTGCTGGTGAAGCACAAACCATCTAAATAATGAGAGAATACATCTATTTATGTGAAGTCGTGTTTGATGTGGTGAGCAAAACCGTTTTAAAACATTAATCTGTTAAACTAAAAGTGATCGATGGGATGTTGTCATATGTTTTTGGCTTACAACATCTGAAGCATGTGGTTTATGTTGTAAATGACCACATTTCTGGACTGACTACTGATGCGCTTGTGTAAATTTGAGTTTGATGTTATCTTTGGGTAGATAGAAGAGATGCTGAAATATAGTAATATTATGGAATATTAGTTTCACCTTTATTTTTCTTCTCCTCAACTAGTGGACAGCTTTAGTAAAAGGTGGCACAACTTACCCAACCGACCTAAAAGAATGCTCTTTGGGAATGATGTTATTGGCTGTTATGGTACTGATGTTTTCCCAGACAGCCTTTCTCAGCATTATGGGTCTGTGGTTGCTGCTGCTGATGGCCCAGCTGCTGCCTGTGTCTGATTTAAGGCCTTGACTTCAGGAAGCGGCTGCTCATAAGTCCGAGCACGTCACAGTCTCCATACCGGAGGAAGTTCGCCGCTATTCACCAGCACTGACGCCTAAATGAGACTCTTCTGTCCTCTCGCGGCTCTGGCACACACACACCTCTCTCTCTCTTTCTCACAATGTCAGATAACAGCACTTCCTTTTTCTCAGACACTTTATTCCCATCATTTCCTGCTCCAGCCCTGTGATGAATCACTGTTTCTTCTGGTTAGAGGCTCGGCAAACTAATTCCTGTCTGGCTCCAGACACCTCGCACCTTCATTTTCTGTCTTTTTGGCTCATTTAGGAGTCAATTTACTGCATGTTTTAATGAAGATGTGCTCTTCAAGAGTGACAAAATTAATGTACAAATAAACCTAAGGTCTATATAATTTGCCATCAGATTTAATGAACTTGCAAGGACGAACACAGCACAGGTGGAGTACATTGAATTTAATTTATCACATAAACAGAGTAGGAATGCATCAAATTATCATCACCTAATAAGTAACGGCACTTTATATTCTTTAAAGCGCTTTAATATTCTTTAATTCTTTAAAAGCTTTTAATGGTGGATGTTGGCAGACCTGCCGATTTATTGATCTGTTAATCATCTTATAATAGTTTTAGTTAATAAAATTGATGATGCTGTGAAGTGGGATGTATGAAATTGTATAAGATTGTTTCTTGCATATTTAATATTTATCGTTGATTAATTTTAGGAACCTCTGGTTTTGATAGTTGTTACTTTCTACATTCAGTATACATGCGGAGATAAATTGTAGTAGTTTTGCATAATGATTTGCATATCCTTTCACACTCAATCCTGTTTATCCTGTTAGATCTTTGATGTGCATTTATATGGCATCATATTTGCCACTGCTGTTGCGCTTTGAAATCAGTCGCTTGTGTCTTTAGGGTTCATAATAAAATACACATCCACTAACACCAGCTGTGAATTGAATCTTAGCAGAGCAAATGCAATTATGAACTATCATAGATTCGCATCCTTGTTTTGAGTTTGTTTTGATTTACAGTTAATCAACATAATCTCAAATTTTCTGTGTGTTTCCAAACCCACTCTTGTCAATGAGGTCATATATACTGTATGATTCTGTTGTTTTTCACATAAAATTATACTCCACAATTCAATATATCTTGACAAATTGTGGATGTCAGGTCAAGTGCTGTTCCATATACATCCTGTATGCAGCAAAATTAGGCGTGCACGTCTAGAACTGCTGAGCTTAAGGTTTTAGAAATTGATCTGTGCTAACTGGCCGGCCTCTCCATCTCTGTCTCTCCTTCTTTTCTCTCTTCTCTAGTCCAATCAATGCATCGGTTCATCAGATAATCCCACACAGCATGGCGTGACATCATCCTTTCGAGCCTCGTTGTAGGTTTGAATTGATGACTGTGTTTGTGCATTGTAGCGTTTGCTAGTCGTTGTGTCAGGTAAGATATCCAGTCACATCCACCTGGGGAGAACGGCAGGCTTTAAGACAGGCTGTGAATTCTAATAGCTTTATCGGTCCCCTGCAGCTGGCTTTGACTTTTCCACCAATAGTCTCCTCCCACAGCACATTGCATATGCCTTTTCAATTGGGGTCATGGCTTAGGCTGATAGTGAACTGTATGCCTTCATAACTGCAGGGCTTCCCGCGTCGGCCGTCAATCCGGCAACGCGCAGAAGATTGGCTGGTGGTCTCTGTACAACTCGGGATTCATTCCACCGGCTTTTATTGTGTCATTTTATGAATTACCAATGAAGATTGATGGCATTGCCACACAACGGTGACAATGAGTCCAGGCTTTGAATATGACTCGGATTTCATAAATTGAGCAAACGTGGGGTGCGTTCGTGAGGGAATACCTGTCTGTGTCTGTAGGTTATGTGATGTGGAATTGAAGTTTGAAGAAAAATGTATTCAGTCACCTTTTTTATCTTATCCAAAAGTACTACATTCTTTTACGGTACAATTCATTTTGGGTGTTGTGACACTAGAACAGTGGAGAAGAGACAGAATGAGATTTATTTTGCATTAATTTTCCAGTAGAAAAGAAGTTAATTGTAAATGCATATAGTATATCTGTTAAAAGTCAATATTGTTAAGTACACCCAAGAAACACATTGATACAAGCCAAAAGCCACAAAACGCTCACAAATATTTATTTCTTTTAGTTTTCAGACAACATAAATGTTTAATCGAAAATGTAATTTATTCTTTTAGTTTATCATCATGTTTTTGCCTGCGTGTATGTATATTGCCTGTTGAAAGTGAGATATTGTTTTTGACAACTGTGAATTAGAAAAATCTAAACACTGCAAGCCAGGAGGCAAAAAACACCCAAAATATTAAGTTCAGAGGTGTGTGTTTGGCACAACCGTGTTCAGACCTGCTCGCTGTCTGCATAAGCACCTGTATGTGTGCTGAGAATCTCATTAGACACTAAAGGGTCTCTAGGATTACAGATGTTGCTGTTATTTTTGACTCCACATTCATTAGTATTTATTTTGGATGTTGTCTTTATTTATCTGTTTATTTGTGTCCTTGTTTTTTCAGAGAGATACTCTTTTGGTGGTTTAAGAAGGACTTAAACATAATCCTAAAAATGTGTCTGATCATTCTCATTCATATTCATAGAAAAGTTAAAAGGTAATTCATAAAAAATAAAAAAATAAATAAAAAAAAGTAATTTAAGGTAAAAAATACAAATGTATACCTTATTATGCATGTTGTAATTTCAGGAAATATATCTCAGAGAGATGCAGGACCTTGAATCGCTTTTGTACAGACGGTCCACAATGGATGAAGAGAAAATTACCCGAATATGCTTTGTGCGTTGAGCAAATCATGAATAGACAAGCAGAACGAACGTGTCAAATAAAACAGGAGTGTATATGATCTAATCAGAAATTGCTGATTTCACTCCGAGACAAAGCTAATGCGTTCTGCATGTTTGATAAGGAACTGGGAAATGTGATCTGTGAGATTAGCTTTAATCTGTTCCAAATCCCCATCAAGTGAAACAACAGCATGAAACTCAATGTATTATTCATCACAACAGCAACCCAGTTTTTTTTCCATTACAGTTATTACCTTAATTGAATTCATACATGGGTTTGCTGCTAAACGCATCTGTAAATTAAATATGTTTGATTGCGGCAGTATTGTGTTTACTAGATAATTGAATGACATGTTCTTCACAGTAGATAAAATATCTCCCCCTCCTTCTCTGAGACCTTTCATGAGTTTCTCAACCCCTTCAATCAGACCTCACATCTCCAGATGCCTGCCAGGAAGAATGAGAGTTGATTTCATCTCAGAACCTCAAAGACAGATTTCATTTGTGCTTGTCAGAGTACATTCATGCCGCTTTTCTTCATTCATAATGAACACTTGGCTTTCAAAAGAGTCATTTTATAAGAAACCGTTTGATTTATGAAATGAATTCTCTCCTTTTGCTAATCCTAGCAAATACCTAGCAAAAATAAATATCTTGACTTTTCCATGTAGAGCCACCGAATAAAGTTTTGTCTGTGTTCCCACGCAATCAGAACCCTTAAAGCAGCACAGGCGCGAACTTTCCTTCTGTCCTCCTGAAAGTATCACAGCATCATTACTGCAGTGTTGTATCGTAAGGTCCGCTATCCCATCATCCCACAATGTTGTCTTCTCTCCAGCCCCTCAGCTATTGGCACAACTTGATATGGTTTTGTGAGTGCAGGGAGAATCAGGGTTCTTCTTCGCCTCTGATGTGTTCAGCTGCTTGTACAGGTATGGAGAAAGCGAGGCAGAGAGAGAGAGAGATGGACAGAGAAGACTGTCTTCTCAGAGCTGAGCCATAGTTTTGGTTCCTTGGCCATTTGCTCAGTTGTCTACATACTGAGTGGGATGGTGGCACTACAGGAGTACTGAACGAACACCCCAACTGTCTTACTCTCTCGCTCCTGCCTGGGGAAAAATGAAAGCTTTATCCCTGACATATTCTCCAACTCTTTTTAGATGAGAGCTTTTTGTGTCAATTATCTGCTTTATCTCCAAAACCTCCAAATGTTTTGATCCTCTGCTGTTACGTAAGACAAATTAAAACATTTTTGGCAGATCTGCTCTTCAGAAATGGTCATTTGTGGGGGAAATTTGGACTGTGGAGCTCTCTTGGAGTTTGATAGATCAAAAGTAGCACCTCAGGATATGATCTTGTTTAAATGTAAATGTAAATGGAAGATTTTCTTTCATTCTTTTAAAAGGTTTAAAATCCAACCCATGCAGTGGAAACTGGAGTTGTACTATATTTTGGTGAGCCGTGGCCCTAACAGATAACTATGAAAAGTACTACCGCTCCACACCATGCTATTCTTAAAGGTACTTTTGTAATTATGTTAAAACCATGGTGCTCTGCATAATAATGGTAATCATTCAGCACTATGGTGTATGTATAATGGACACATTCCTGTGCACCTCCACTTTATAAAAGAGATAAGGAAGATATAATACAGGAACAAAACTGCCAAAGTCTAACATAATTTTATACCTGAAATATTAGATTCTCTTGTAATCGAATGGTTGTAGATTCAAACCTTTCTAGGTGTAATTCAGTAAGGGGCTGATGCTGTGGCACACAGAGGCATTGTGGAGAATTAAAGTATAAGCATGACTATGCTCCTATGAACAAAGTGAGGTTTATAAAGAAAACATTAATGCTGCTGAACACCTTAGAGATTATGTAGGATAGTCACATGCTCAACCAGCACATATTGTTTGGATTTACACTGTTTTGACTGGTTTATACAGTTGCTGAAGTGGCCATTTATTGACTGTATACTTGCTCTTTTATCTATTCACTATGTTTAGTTTGCATGTGTGTTTAAGGGCTGTTATGCTGTGCACTTAAATACTCTAAAATGATTAAATGAAGATATTATAAGAGGGAGATAACATAAGTATGACTCTCCAGTAGTCTTATTGCTATGTTGCAGTAATAGTTGCTTATTTTAGCAGTCACAGGTGGGAGCTGTCAGAAAAGCTCATGTGAATTGTGCTTGTGTAAAGCGAGTGGGTCATTACAAGCTACAGTACATTTTATTCAGCATCTGAGAAAGGGCAACATTATTAACATGCCGTGAGGTTACATTAATGTTCTTGATCTTGTAAGTGACATTTTCTTTCTCATTTAGCATAAAATCATCCCACAATATTGTCCAGAGGCATGTTCAGAATGCCAATGACTGTCAGTTTTAGTGTTCTTGAGCACATGTGACAAATCCATTGAGCTCCACTCACGATTCGCAAACAAGGTGAGACTTTGAAGCACACATGTCGGCAGAAATGTAAAATATGCACCAAATATCAGAGCTAGAAAATGTCATTCTGATGCAGTGAAGAGGAAAAGATAAAGCAAGAACAATTTGATAGCAAAGTTACATAAAAATTGTAAGGAAATTGGATGAAATATTAAACTGTGCTATTATTCAGCTTTGCTTATATTCCACACCCTCTCTAAATGTGAAAATTTGAACTACTATTTCTCAAGCGTTGATAGTAGAAGGTCACTCTGACTTGCATGTGCACAGTTGTGGTTACAGTAGGAGTATAAGTGAGTGATTTGAGAGACACGGGTGGTAATTTCTTTTCTATAATGCAGTTACAGTAAATGGCAGATCACTTCCAGGTCCAACAAGGTACAGTTCACCTAAAAAAGAATGATTTTCGTTGTTTATTTATATTTTTTAAAACTTATATTCTGCTACTTTTTCAATGAAATGCAAAAGGAGACATTTTTGAACTATTATGCTCCTGCTATTTTCCATATTGTCAGAAAACAGTAGGCTTGTATGAGAAAACAAATCCCCCATAGCTTGCCTTTGGGTCTTCAAAATTAAAGAGTCGTCTGTTGTGTTGCTACGCCCACGAAAACCGAAGCATGTGTCTTCCTAAGACTAGAAATATAGAGCAATATGGATTTGTATGAACTACACTGTAGTTGTAAGAATCCATAGCAATGGCTGTTTTACTGCAAAGGCTGTATAACTACATAACTGGAAAAAAGCGAGAATGAGTCATTAGGTGTCTGAAAACTTTATCAGACCAACATCACAGCCAGCAATATCGGTTAAAAGAATTTACAGTGAACTATGTTTTGTGGCCAGTTTTATTGTTATTGGCGTAGTGCATGTAATGTATGCTGGGAGTCTGAGATACAGATTGTGGTGTTCAACATTAACAGACCTCAGAACTAACGGCTCCTTCGTCTTCCAACAGGTCCATCTCCTGGAGGTTTGTACGGTGGGGTTGAGCACAGGGCAGACAGGAATCTGTGATGTGGAGCGCTGCTCCAGAGCTGACTGCCCACAACTAGACCCACAACTTACTCTGCGTCAAGATGGATTAGAGATTAGCGCCTCTGGAGATCAAAGGTATGAGATGTATAATAATGAGCTTCCTCTTAGCATTGTCCAATCAGGAAGCCTAAGACTCCGTATAGCTCTTCTCGTCCGTTTTGAGTGCATTGTGAGTGGCTGTTACTATCTTTTGAATATTTATGAATGTGGCAAAGAGGTTCAAGGAGTGGTATTTGATGTGCTTAATTGTACTATATACACTTTTCAAGGCTTGGAAAACAATGATGGACTGCAAACAACACTTGTCTGCTTCAGCACTTTTGTTTGGAAACTTGCCACGTTAGGCATACAGAGCTATGTGAGCTAGCCAGAATTATTGCGATTATAACCGTAGCACAGATTTATTGCTTGAGGTGCAAGAGTAAAAGGAAACCAGCAAGGAAGAGAGTGAGAGATGAACAATGCCGCTTTGAGTCGCAAAGTTCTCCGGTAACCATGGCAGCCAGTTTTTGACATGCGTATAACTGTCAGGCAGTTGATTTGTGTCTTCTACTTTTTCAATTATTTTTCGGATATGTACCCAGTACATACTTAATTTCCAATACCCCCAAGAGATAAATCAAAACTTCCCGTTCCTATTTTTTCCTTTTCAACTCCTTGAAAATTAGGCAAAGAAATAGTTGATAGTGCAAAGTGGAAAGTGTATTATTGAACAAGTCAGTAATTTATCAGAAAACCAGCGCTCACAAAGAGAATATTAAAGAAGAGCCGCGATCGTTCCGAGTCGTCTCCTACATTCTGCTGTGATCATAACAGGCAGAACTTTAGAGAGCTTGTACTGGCATACTGAAAACTACAATCAAAATGTAACGCAGTGTTTAACTGCTGCCTGGAACAGGTTGTTATATCTACTGCGGTCTGCTGTTTGTGTAAATGTCATTATTGAATATATCTTTCAAAAATGTGTTGTTAGGGTGTAATGACAACATCTCATAAAGCAGTGCCAAGGAGAAACATAATTGGCTTTTCACTTGAGGAGCTGGTCAGCCTTTGCAAGATCAGAAAATAATTGCTGCCTCGCGGCTTCTAATGCAACTAACTGTCTGCATAAATGGTTTCTTCAACGTTTTAATTTTTTAACTGATGCAAAGGTCGTGTAATAAACAGAATATATTTTATTATTAATTGAAGCTGGAAAACAAACTCGCTGGCAGTGTAATGCAGTTTGGTCTCTGTTAAAGTATGGGGGTGTCCTTGCAGACTTTATGGTCCTGTTTACACCTGGAAATTAACATCTGTCTCTGGTGACTTTATTTCAACAGTAAATGGTATATTTATCGGTAAGTGATATTTGTGTATTTTACAGTTATCACTCATCACTAATCCAGTCACAACCTGTTTCTAACCCTGTTTGTACCTGCATTTGCTCTCCACATGTGATCCGATTGCCCCTAACACATGAACAGATGTTAACACCAGGTGTAAACGGGTCTATGGCATTAATGAATCAGGAACCAGAAAGCACAGCGAATTCATAGCTGACCATCATCTGTTTCTGAGCAATCTTGTTTTCCTGCCCGTCTCATTCTCGGCAGTCACACCGGGTCGATCCTGTTTCACACTGTTTTCATGCAACTTCCTGCGCTGATGGAATAAGCGCAGGTTTGTGTGTGTGCGTGCTCTTTCACAGCACACGGTCTTCACTTCTATCCTGCGCCCCTGAAAGCTCTAGATAAGTCTCACTGATGCTTGTCTGCTCAGGAGCAGATTACTTTGTAAACTGGAGGCACAGTGAAGAGGAAAAGAGAGGGGGGACCCGGCTGACCCGAGCAGGGTAAATGTCGGCTGTAGTTTGGTAAAAGGTTGCGAGCATCGGCCATGTTTGCGGTGCCCTGTGTAGCTTGATAGTGAGGGAGTCCAGTGACTTTTCTTTTATGCAGTGAAATCAGCTTTTTTGCTGCTGCCGTCACACCTTTCTACAGTACTGTCAAATCTTTATGCCCCAAATGCACAGACTTTATTGTTTGATCATTAAAGGGTAGAGAGAAGCATGAGATTTGCTCTGATAGAAAACCTCTAAGATGCCTTCTAAGGCAGGATTCTAACTCGCAGCGACAGTTAATGCCAATTTTATAAAAGTTAACATAAGTAACCCTGTCTGTCAAAATCTAATTATGAGATAACAAGCATCAAAGCATCACATATGATTTCAGTGTTTGACATGTCCTTTCTCTGTTAGTATTAAGGATATCAAGATTATATTTTC
This sequence comes from Beaufortia kweichowensis, assembly GCA_019155185.1. Taxonomy (NCBI): domain Eukaryota; kingdom Metazoa; phylum Chordata; class Actinopteri; order Cypriniformes; family Gastromyzontidae; genus Beaufortia; species Beaufortia kweichowensis. The sequence continues at coordinate 8,374,229 of CM032811.1, forward strand.
ACAGAATGTTCTTTACGTTATGTGGGATGATTTTGTAGAAAACAGTAAATCACAAAATGAAGAATAATGACTCCATACTTCAGTAAGCATTCACTAAAAATACACAGCACACACAAATATTGTATAATATAAAATAAATGTTTACTGAACTATGATTTATTTAGAATTTATTTTTGGGTTTATTTTTTCACAGATCTGTTCTGAATTCTGGAGTTCAGATCAAAAAGACAGCATAATTAACTTTCGGAAAAGATATCACATTGGGGAAATTTCCACTGATGTCTTAAAACACTGCCTTTGTAGGCAGCTCACTAGTTTTTAAGTGAAAGTGTTTGCCTAAATTTGAGGCTTGTCTGAAGTTTTTCTTAGTTGTACTCAGGCTTTTATCCTGGTTCTGAAACAAATGGACCATATTGGTATTCACTGTGATTCATTCGCGTTTGATCAACTCCGTCTGCGAAGTTGTTCCAATATTTGTCTGCCCACTTTTGATATCACCAAACTGGTACGCGCTACCAGAGGAATACAAGCCAGGGACCACTACACGATCCCTCTGTGGTACTTTGATGACCGGTCCGCACATATTTCTCACAATTCACTGGTGGAAAAATCAAATTATTGGGTGTGTTGTTTGATGTGTGTTTTACAGAGGAAATGCGGACTCAGCCAGTGGAGCGTGGCGATGTGGTTATGCGAGGGTAACGTTTGAAATGGCAGATTCACTTACAGCTGTCCGTGCAGACAGCACATTCTAACACACCATGTATGTATTTTGAATGCAGAATGAGCTGATGCATTAAGCGCTTGCAAACTAAACCTTCACCCACTCAATAGGCACATGCATACATAATGTACTATCACTTGTAGACATTCAGGTACTGTTCAAGAATTTATAGTGCAAAAATATTCAAATCAAAACCTTGCAGTGTTCTGTTTGCATATTCTGCCTTATTTAAAGGGAATAAGGCATTGAATTCATTGAATTAATTGCAGTTAAAGAGAAGGTGAATGTAAGTGTCTGACCAGAGATTCATGGATTTTAAAACATGACTAGAAGATGGGTTAATGTGAATATCTTTTACATACATAAAAAATCTTTAGGAACTCTGACCCCATTCAATGGCATTTTAATGCTTAGATGAGGCAAGATATTATTTAATTGAACTGATTTTTTTGGTTGAAGAAAGATACTTACATTCACCCAGAATGGCATGAGAATAAGTAAGTTATATGATCATTTTCCAGTGAACTATACCTTTAAGACAACCGGCCAATTATGATAAAGGGGTGTTCACACGTGGTGTTGTGTGGTCTGTATGTCAAAGCTTTTCAAAGGCAATAATTGTTTTTGTGCAGTAAGCTTCACAAATGTTATGAAGCAAGTAACGGTAGCAAGATTGACACACTAATAATACAAAATAAACAGCAGTGACTTAAAATTACATGAAGATTTTCCACAGTATGAAATTGTTTTCCACTGCAAGCTCTTTTTCAAATAGACTCAAATGGATTATAAAAAAGCAGAGTGTGTTTGTGGTTTTCGAACGGAGGGGTTGGCAATACGGCCAGCTGTGTTATGGTGATCCTGAGAGTCTTAGCTGGCACCTGAAAGGTTTGGCACCGTTGAACCTCGCACATGGATTTGTGTTTTGGGGCCTCTGTCATTCAGTTCCAATTTGATCTAAGCATTAAGCTCTAGATAAAAGTCTTGTGAATCCTGCAGCATATGGGCAGTAAGATGAAGCAGGTTGCACTGAGTTGTGCATGTAATTATTTAATGCAGAGAAACACATTAAGCCCAAAGCTTAATTGAATAATGCATGCTTCTGCTGAAACCAGAGGAAATTCAGTGGCGTTTCGGCCCTCATATCGGCTCTTTGACTTAGTTAGCAAGACGGAACCAGAGATGAGCTGAGTTAAGATGATCTGTTGTGAAATAAACTCACTTGAGCCTATGTGAGTGACAGGCTCTTATCAGCGGTCCAGCTGCCTGAAGGAAGTTCAAATAGGGTCAGTGAGAATTAAAGAACAGCTAATTAAAATGTCCTGGGTACAAGGACAACTGCTTTAATTTTCTCCCAGTGCAGTTGCTGACTGAGATATGCATTAGAAATAAAGGGGCCGCGGTATAAATTCCTAGTTCAGTAGTGTGTTCCTAGTTCAAAGGGGTTCAGCTTTGGGTTCCTGGGTTCTAGCAAGGGCTTAATAATTTTGAAATCTCATCATCATGGTGACCTATTTGCAGGATGAGCAAGAGCTGCGTTTTATTGTGTTTGAAGTATGTGCTGAAATATGATGCACAAATTTGTTATGATGCGGGTTCAGAATGGCAAAACTTCAAAAAGCACATCCATACACACCATTTTGGATCCCATATGAAAATTATTTGTTAGTATTCAACAGAGGAAAAAGGAAGTAGTATACAGCTGGGATGGCACGAGGGTGAGTAAATTATGAGAGAATTTTCATATTTGGGTGAACGATTCCTTTTGAAGCCTACAATCATTCATGAAGAATCATAATTTCTCTAAAGTTAGTTTTGTGTCATTATTTAGTATGCAGTGGACAAGTAATGTCTGAAAGCACATAAGAAGTTACCTCCTGGGTATGATTTAGTTTATTAGTATGCTTGCTGTATGGTTTAAGAAAACCCAAATGGTATATGCGTATAGAAAGTTCAAGTTTTGCACGCTCAATTTCCATTGATTATAGATGTTTAAACATGTGACAGGCCTATGGTAAAAATATTGGATTTATCAAAATTCTATCAGAGTTTGGAAAATATCTCACTTTGACATGATTTCATGGCTTCATACAGTATGATGGTAGTGAGAACTGCTGTGATATGCAGCTCATTTTAAGTTTTTCTCCTCTTTCTGAAGTATCTCATTATTACTCCCTAGGAGGCAAATGTTGGGGGTAGTGGACTGGGAGAAGTGAGCCAGTCTGGAACGGATGGTCATTGTAATGTGAGGAGAGTGAAAAAGAGAAATGAAACGCAGCCAAGCGGACTTGCCTTAACATGATGCATTTGATAGATGAAGTTAATGTTGGTGGCCAGTAGAGGCATCAGTGACCAGTGTTATCATAACAGATTTAAATCTTCCCATTAAGTTTTTCATTTTTTCCTTTAGCTTTTACTTTGCACTTGGTGTCTGACATTAAGCACATTCACAAATCTTAGCTTCTAATGTAAACACATCAAGGTCTAAAAATGGCTCGGCAAGCTAAGTGACCGCCTGCTTTTCAAGGGCACAAATGAATATCTGTAATTTTACAGTGATTTCCTGTGTGAACAAACTAGCCCTGGCCTCAGATCATTTTACATCCCCTCTTAAACTGTGATTACCTGCCACTTGCTCCAGTAATCCATAAATCTGGGTTTGTTCCATTGCATTATGACTTGGCTGATGTCCTGAGAGGGGTGGATCACAAAGCCAGAGGCGACAGGTGCAATAGCTCACAGAAGACAGGCTATGAAGTGAAGAAATGAAGAACCATATCCCACACCAGGTCCAGATGAACGGTCATCAATAAGTTTACTGCACCCGATGCCCCAACCCTTCCCTCCACTTAGCATGCACCTCCAGACTCTCATAACCGGGAAAATGCACAAGTATGCTTACAAGGGCAACAGCTGATCGTGGTATGATGTATTGCTATAACCACTCTGAATATCTCTCTTCCATCTGCTTTTTGTGTAAACACAGTGATAGATTTATACTTCTTAACAGCTTCCTTATCATGCACTGTTAATGAATGAGCCGCAAAATGAAATCATCCGATTGTGATCTTCATCTGCCCTTCCACCTTAATGCTCGATATAAGCTCATAACAGTGTGACAATGTAAAATCAAAATGCACCTTTCCTGTGATATGTCTTGTTTTTATCTCGGGATCAGTGATTACATTCCTTTATGCTTCTATATTCTTTCTTTTGCATTATCAAATCAAGTAATTCAATCTAATAGGCACATGGAGAAGTCTGGGAACACTGCATTTAGTTTAAAACTGCAGCAGGGAGTGAGATCTGGGAACCTAATATTGCTTTCTGCGGAACGTTTAGTGGCCCGAGTAATGCATCTCTCACGGACCCGCAGCCCACATGAGAGACATGCCGGCCAGCATAACTGCAGTGTCCTTGGAGAGGTAATTTTAAGCATAACAGAATGTATGATGTTTTATTCTGCGTATACGTCAAGCCGGTGTGTTGCAGGGAATGGTCCATTGGGAAAGACTGTTCGTGATGCCAGATTCAGATTTATTATGTTATTAACATGTGCGGTAACATGTAGTGGATCATATACTCAAGCTGTCATGACGGTACTGTTTACTCTGTCCATTGGAGATATAAATCTAGACCTCTTCATAATGCAGTAATGTCTTATATGTTTTGTTCTGTACAGCTTCATAAACGCTTCTGTTGCTCTGTGTGCGTCGTAAATGTACTTGAAATGCTTTTAAAGAAACACTTCAGCCAAAGAAATACAAATTCTGACATTGTTTACTCACTCTTATGTTGTTGAAAACAGTGTGGTGTTACACAAAAGGAGAATTTTATAAATCTCTGCAGAGATCTTTTACAACAAGACTTCAGAGTGACCACGGATGAAAAAGAACAGTAAAAATGGCTATATATGATTTGTGCGCTATTCCAAGTGTTTTCTTTAAAATATTATAAGTTTGCTCCATTTGTTGTAATACCACCTCAGTATTGTGTTTTGCTGTGATTTACAGTTTTTAACAGGTTAGTTTAGTTTGTGTGTGTGTGTTAGAGAGAGCAAGAGAGTATAGGGAAAGATCTGCAGTGAGTTTGGCCAGGGTTGCTTTTTCGAGTCGAGCCATCACATCTGGCTCAACTCGTCTTTATGCACACAGTGGCACCTGCATTAATCACCGCAGGGGTCTGAGACTCAATCCACATGCCCTGGCATTTTATGGCAGAAGGACAGAGAAAGAGATAAAGAGCGAGAGATAGCTGGCCATCCATCCAGCCAAACAGATTGACAAACCAACAGAGTAGAGATGCCAGAGCAAACAGGAGCAGAGCTGAAGCTCCAGTGGGAACGTGGGACAGTGAGAGGGGGGGAAGCTCATACCCACAATGCATCTGTTTGCTCTGCTGGTCCTGATTAGTTTGGAGGCAGTTTACTTAGAGACGGATGAATCCTCAGACGTTCTGAGAGTCTGTGTGCTGCAGGAAATGGTTTTGGGTCAAGATGCAGTGACCTCATAGTAAGCACATCTCATGTAAAGGACATATAATAGCTACAATACATATTAATATTCATTTCATGTGTTGTATGTCTGAGGAGTTTTTTTGGTTGTATTACATTTCATACTTGGAGTAACTCATTGATTGGTCGATGCTTTGCTGCTAGTCAGTCCGTAAAATATTAAGATAAATGAGTTTTTTTCATATCTTGTAGTGTTTTTTTTAAATGAATTTCATAGCATAATCTTTATTTTTTCAATTACCAAAATGTGCTTTTGCAAACATTAAAAGAAGGTAGTAGAAAATTAATTTTCCAAGAAATGCAATGCTATGCTTGGTTATTTATCTATTCACATATTTTTTTTATTGAATTTAAGAGTCCTACACAGTACCTTTGTAATTGCTCTTTTTTGCAGTTTTTATTATGAAAGTGATTCATCTTTAATGAAAGAACAGTGTTTGTTGGAGAACAGTGTGTTGAAGATTATGCCCTTTTATTTCAGTGGTGAATGTATTTTTCTTCGTGCTTCTTTAACAGTGAAATGTTTGGATGTTTCTGAGAGAACATCCTCGCTCTTAATTCATATTCTATAGCTTCTGCTCTGAGCTCTACAAGAACAATTACCCATTTTTAAATACACGCCTGGTTACACATTTTACTTAAATTTTTCTGTTCAATTTCTGAATTATAGTTGGTAAGTCTGAACATAATAGCTTATTATATTATAAGTCATGTACAATTTAAATGCATGAAAGCATAAGGTTGTTTGAAAATTCACTGTAATTCAGTGCTGGTACACTGTGTCAGTAAGTAAGAAATGTCGATGTGGTCCAACAGTTCCATAACAATAAACTTCCAGTACAGTAATTCCAAAATGCAGTAGAGACACAATGTATATTACCTCCTAAAATGTTTTGGAGTGCATATAATGAGATCTCTCTTTTACGCTGGAAAATAAGTTTAAGGAAATCTGCCACAAAAGGGGATGTCCGAGGAAATGAGTGCTGCATTATTTATGCGCCACAGCACTGAATTTATTATGCAGTAACATGGTCAAGACAGTAGTCCTTTGTCTTCTTTAATGCATGCAGTATAGAACCCTTCAACACATATATGCTACTTTTATAGGTCCTAAGAAACTGTAAGGATATCACACTGACTGCAAAGATGTGCAATTATTGGTTTATTTTCCTGCCAGGATACAGCAGCACCGACCATGTCAGCACTTCTTAGTTCTTAGATGTAAAAAAGCCTAAACTTTAAGCCTTGTACCTAAATCTAGTATAAATCTTACACAGTTTCCCTTTCAAGTTCATGTTACGATTTTGTTTTTATATGCTGATTTAAACCATTCAATTTTTAAGAACTTATCTATTAGAAGCTTATCACTGGAGAAATGCCTTTGTTAAACTGGGTTAACTGTACAGACACCCGTGTGCTAAAATTAACATTTACTACAGAGAACATTGATTTTCCCCTGAAGTTAAATCTGCGCTCTATCAGTTTAAGCACATTTAACTGATAAGAATGTTGGATGACAGCCTGCTCCTGTTTTGGCAGAAGAAAGAAAATAATATCTCACTAGAATATGTTGTCAGGTTTGATATCACATAGATTCATTTGCAGAAAAAGATCAATTATTATTTTTTACATAGATGTCGATTTTCTTAAAATGCACATCAGTTCTTTTAGTCTCTTACTTTTTAAAGACTTGTATGGTTTATTGTACGACTTGCAAAGACTGAGTCTTATGGTGCTTTTAACTGATGTGGTCATGTGGTCATAAACTGCTGCTGTATAAGGGTAAAACAACTTTTGTGTTCCACAGAAAAAAGAAAAGAGCTTTTGGGTTTGGCAGGTATGTTGGAATGATCTCAAAAGTGGTAAGGACACTTTATAAACTTTGTCAGCTTGACTCACTAATGATAATTATGTGACATAAGTGTCACCCAGTAGTCTTTGTTCAAAGTTGCTTGCTGAAATTAGCATAGTTTACTGATTTGTCAAAGCAAGTAGGCTTCTGCTTGGTCTGAAATTTGTAGTTTTATGCAGTCAGCTAGAATTTTCTTTGCACAGTGGCCAAAATGTCATATATTACCCATACTTAATGTGCCTTCAGTTAAAGTGATTGCAGTGCTCCTGGCATTTGGAATGAGATAGGGGTGAAAAGATTTCATTTTAAGATGAACTATTCTTTTAAATCATTTCCTATATAAAATCATACAATTGTTTATACTGACCACTGAGGCCTGGCTAAGTCCAGTTTTGCTTCCTAAATCATTAGGAAGATGCTGGATGGACCAAAAAAGGTCAAAAATTAATTAGGTCTCTGCAGCGATTTAGATAATTTAACCCCATAAATCATATTACACAGCTGCATGTTTTCTCCCAGATGTTGTAACACTAAATGTTGACTTGTACTGGACTTATAACCAACACAAAATACAGACATTTATGGCCAACATGAAAGTTTAAAAAATGGAAAAGTGGCAAGCTGTGTTTTGTTTATTCAAAGCTGGTTATTCTTTAAAGCGTAAACATGTCTTTCCTCTTTTATGGGCCACAATGCACTTTTAGCACCTTCAGAGTGTAAATGTGTTCAAGCATAAAGTATATAAATGTGGGCAAACAAATTCTCTGTGCAGAAAAAAACATGGTTTGCAAAAGTACTCCCACATAATGTGTAAGCTTACATTTTTGAACTTGGGCTAAATACACCCCCTGTACCTCTCGCAATGTGCTTTCCCACAAAGACCGTTTGGCTTTTTCTTAGACAAGCGTACAGTTACATTCCCAGGTGGGATAGTGCAGAACTGAGGAAAAATGCAAATGATGGAAGAACGGTGCAAAGGGGCAAGGCTACCATTTGCTGAATTGATCCTTTACTGCATTTCTTTTCTTCAGTTTTTTTCTTCTGTGGTTTTTATGAAGAAACTGAGGAATGTTTACATAATCAACTGCACTTCAGCACTGAACAGAAATCAACCAGCTTTGTTTTGTTTTTGTAGCAAATTAAGTCAGATTGTGAATCTTTATTTCATGAGGAGGTAAAGCCTCTCTTGAGCCTGTTTTGAGTTCATTAAAAGAATTAGGATTTTAATTAAAGACTGGTGATTCTTTTGTTGAAGTCTATCCGACGCGGTTTGCAGGATGGTTTTTGTGTGTGCTTCTGATAAGACCTCCAATTACATTTTATTCAATTTAAACTTTTGTAAGATTGTGATTTTGTCTGGTTTCTTTCTCAAAATACTTTTCGTTCATTTTCTTGAAACACAGTAAAACAGTGTAGTAAGAAAGTTTTATAATAAATTGCAAACTAAGGTGCGACACATTTTGTGTCCTTTGTTATAGCAGTGTGGAAGATATCACAGCACTGTCGTCTAGTACTAGCTTTTCCAAATCAGTGTATTGAAATACACATCAAACAAGAATTTGTTGCAGTCACGTTTATGTGAATTGGCCTATAAAAGTCTGAGCAGATGTAAATGTTGATATCTTCTGGAATGAGTATTACTATGCGTGTAAAATAATGGGGTGTCTTTATATTCCTCTCGCGGGAAGCTCATGATCTGTGCAAATCAATGAAGTGCCATCAGACAATACAGCCATGCAAAGTATCCCTAAAGAAGTCAATATATGTGCAAAAGTAAAGCTCACATATCATTCCTTTAGAAGTTTTCCAGCACATACAGTATCTCTCATTTGGGAGGATCTGTGCTTTAAAAAAACGATGAATATTTTGGTAGATATGCAGGATATTTGAAAAATGATTCTCTGTGCTGAAAATGACAGAGGCTTTGAACCCAGAATGTGTGGAGAGATAGTGTGACGATTGGATAGGCTGATGGGAACTTCTCTCCACAGTTCTTGATAAATACAAACTGTAGAATCTGGTTTGCACTGGAAACAAATATCCTTAAATTTAAAAAGATGTTTAAATAGTTTGATAGATATATTTCCCAGCAAAACTAAAACTTGAAAATTAATTGAAACTATTTCTTTTTACCCATTAATTATTTGGTAAAAACAAGCTTTACAGTATAACGCCATGCATTGTCCTGCAAAATCTAATGTAAGATTTAATATACTCTACAGGTCAATGACATTATTTACAGCATACCTGTCCACATCACAAATGACATAAATTGCACTAAATTGTTGTTGTGACAACATCATTAGTCCATGACTCACAACTTGTCAACTGAATTCAAAGAATAAAGCCACAGAGAGTCCTGCATGATAAATGTACCATCACGATTATGAAAGAAATGATGTATTATGCTTGAGTTGTTTAGCAGAGCACCTGCGCATGAGACAATTTGTCACTTTTCTTTCTCAATCATATTGACCTGCGGCATGTCAGGCTGCCACATAAATGTAATCAACATTGTTACATCAGCAGTAACTGCTGACTGCTTAGCTAAAAATCCCTTTTTTCCCTCCCCCATGTTTTCTTAGATGTTTAAATGATCAAATGTCTTTTATTCCTATCTATTATCATGCACAGAATGGATTTACTAATGTAACATTAACCATTAGTGCTCATATCTTTCAGCATTGTTTACAGACAGCATCAATACTGAACTTTTTTGGAAGTCTTACAAATTCTAAATAAATTTTTTAATCCATTTGTGGTCAAATCTGTATCTGTGAAATTGCCTAGTGTTACTATATCGCCCACAGTATAGTTGTATCATGACATGCGTTCTGGCTCTATTGTTACTCAATCCAACAATTATAATTGCCATCATATTTCATCTTTCGATCACTGGGTTGATCACAGCAGGTCATAAATCTTAACTTGCATATAACAGTAATTCAGGCTTTGAATTTTCAGACATTCTGCAGGTGATTTCATGCTGTTTGATGCTCTGCAATCAGGCCTTATATACTGAGCTGATGAAATGCAGTGTAGTTTTAAGCAGTAATCTATTTGATACATCTGCATGCCTTTGATTGATAATGCCACTGCACAAATGAATCACCTGATAAAAGATGCTTTTACTGGAATGCATCTGTTTTCCGAGAGCAGATAGTGTCTATGAAACGCCAGACCTGGTGTGTTTATTCCAGCTTCATTTTAGCCTTGAAACTATTCTTCAGTGCTGGATCAATCCCATCTTTGCCCAGCAGTGATGGCTGTTTTGCAGCATGTTGAGGGAGGGAGGGGGTGTAAGTCAGGGCTTTCTCACCAAGGTTGCACAGCAATGCTGCCAAATAGAGATTAAGTTTTATACTGGCACTGATAAATTAGTAATGCTTAACAAAAGGTTTTGGACTGTAATCGTGCCAAATAAATGATGCATGTAGTGTTGAATCTGCTAATTTGAGTGTTGATGTTGGACTGTGTGTAAAGGCCCTGCATGGCACAATTACAGTATATTCAGTTTTAAATGGTTCACTTTCTTCCATCTCTTCTACATTTCAAGAACAAAGGTCTGACAGAAGAGTTTAAAGACACAGTTGGCCCAAATTAAATATTTTGTTAATTGTTTACTCCCCCTCATTTTGTTGCAGGCCTGTATGACTTTTTTTGATAACAAAAGAAGATACAAAGCACAATTTCCAGTTAGTGAAAGAAATGGGATTTCCTAAAAGAGACCAAAAACTAACATTAATATTGTCTATACAATTGTGTGCTGTATTTACAGCTATTTACAGCTATTTCAGTAAATAACTATTTTAATATTAGTGCTTGTTAGAATTTTCAGACAGAATTTTTCTGTTGAATTTTCCATCCCGGGCTTCTTTGAATCCTGCATTATAAACAAGCCACTGCCCACAAGAGTCGAAATAAACAATGAAACATCATTTACATTTCAGAGTTATGTCCAAATGTGTATTGCCCACTGGTTTAGTCATTCGGATTGTCTTTGATTCAGATCAAAAGGCTTGAGTCAGAAAGCTGGCCGAAGATTCTGTAACATGCTATTATAAATATGTCTCGATGTGTGATGACTTTTTGAACTGAAGCAGACCTAAAACATTAAAATAGCATGGCAAACTCAAATTATGCATCAAATTACTCGCCTGCCTGTGAAACTTTTGTTTGATTACATCATATGATAGTGCAAAGACCCTGAACGATTTTTTTGCTTATTATATAATTGGCTTTCTCTGACCACAGCTGTCTGTGTAATAGCTGTCCTTGCAATAGTTAAGATAAGGCGAGCGGATGTTTTCACATGCAGAAAACATCTATCTCAGCGGATAGAACAGATCCTTCTTTAAAGCAGAGCTTTGCTAGATAACAAAGCTTCACATCAATACACATGTGCTTCAATGAGAAAAATTAGTGTCATTACGACTAATCCGGTATTATAATTTGATGAGTCAGATATTATGGTGCTTTCAGAGCAGAAAAGAGAGTAAAGGAAGTATTAGACATCTTTATCACACTGGCATTAGTGCTTGTAATCCCACTGGAGGAGATGAGACCAAATTTGCTGTTGCTAGTGGGATTTAACCACAACATTAATTTTCTGTATTAAAAAGAAATTTTAACCAGCCACTGATTGGTGGTAAATTAATCACAAACTGTTAATTATGCACTTGTCCCTTTCACTGAACCGAAACTTTTTAGCAGTTGATGATGCAGATAAGTCAAGCTACTTGTCTCATTCTTGTGCCTTGTTTTGAGACGAGGCTGTTTATATATATACAGTATATGACAAAAAATAGTTCATTGTCATGTGAATCTGACAAACTCATTGACTGTTTAGAGGCTTATATGAATGTTTTTTGGTTGTTATTTTCTAACACTTACATTTTTATGTGAAATGCTAAAATGTGAAAAGCAATTATTAAATGTGAAGAGAACAGTACAGTACAGAAGCGCTTTGTGCTTGTTAAATTGGCATTATGATGTAAAATATGACAGCTCATTAGAGAGTACGTCTAACCTATCTGTCAACTCGCTGCTTTAAATGTTTGATTTCTGTTTGAAAAAGATGATTATTTTGACAGTCATAGTCATAATTTACACAAGAATGGCTGTTATTTCAACATTTAAAGTTGCACTCAAACACTGTTTTTGAATCCGGGGCTCATTCATTATTCAGAGTTTTGTGTAATCTCAGAATTGTATGAAAACTGGCAAAGGCAAAAACAGAACTCTCTTTGAAGCCCTTTGAATGTGCTGATTTCATGAGAAAAGGCGTGATATGAGAAACGCCACTGCTGCAATTTTCTATTTGAGGTTGAGCGCATGAGAGAGAAATATTCAGAGGCCATCCTCCCTCAAACACTTCTCTGATTTTCATATTGACTCAATTTAGAAACCGAGCAATGATATGTCTTTTCTCATAGCTCAGACCCTGATACCTAATCCCAAAAAGATCATTCTAAATAGAAGAGGCCGCCGGCAGCCGCCCACGGCGTGACCCTGAAAGACCCTAAATATTGAGCCTGTCTGCGTATCTGCCCCGCAATCTGCCCGACCCACATGACTCCAAAACTCACTGCTTGATATTTGAAAATCTGTGTGAAGAAATTGGGGAAACATTCAGGAGTTAAGTTGGTATTTCATTTCTCAGTCAGATGAAAACAGTGCCAAATTTTCTTCCCGAGTCCTTGAAGCGCAAGATTGAACGCGTGCCCTCTGTTAGTGCTGTGTGCACACGGTTACACAGCAATCCTCGCACCAGCCGTGGAGTCAGGGCTTTTACAAGACCCTGCGTTATGGACTGCTGCATTCCTATCTTCTGCGCTTTTTCTGCCTTTGTCTATTCATTGAGTCCTTTAAGCAGTGCAGTGTGTGTTTGTTTTAGTTAAATAAAGCTAACCTCTATATGCAGCATTCTGAGATGGAAGTTTGCATTGAACCTAAGGATGCTGTATAGGAAGGTTATAGTGAAAGGGCTTGCAGGTTTATAGGTTTGCTTGTTTTCCCTCGTGTGAGGGCTTTAGCCTTTGATGAAGCTGCATGATGGCAGTGTGGGACTCTTTTTCATTCACCAAAAACCTAAAGTGTAGGAAGTGAATCATAACATTTACTTTGGTTTTCATCAGTTTCAACTTAAACTTGCTCACCTGAGGTCACTAGCAGGTCACCTGCAGGTCACTAGGTCTCCAGCGTGAATTTGCAGCTTTGTTGTATTCAATTTTTTATTGCAAGAAAATTGTCTTAGATCTTGTACTAGAAAAGGTTTCTGTTTGTTAGATATAGACTTGATAAACAGCCCATTGTAATTCATCACATAAACCTTTGCAGGCAGTTTTCTGTAGCATATTCTTCTCTCACTGATTCTGAGTATTTAGATTCATCACCACGCTTCCTGACGTATACACCAAGGTGCCCTGAAGCAGCTGCTTAAATCTGCTGCAATCAAATTGCATTAAACTTTAAATATTCTCAGATTCCAGTCTAATTAATCACTTGTTTGAGGGTCCTAAGATTGGAACTCTAATGAGGAGTGTTATGAATGACTGTGAGCAGAGAGACAACCCTCCCTTACACTCTGAAAAAACAGCTCTTCAGTTTTATTACACTCACCAAAACAAATGCCTGGACTGGATTTGATTCCTGTGATCAGATGCAACCTTCATTTATTAATCATTTCAACTCATCAAATTGTTGAAATAACTTGAAACAAGTTGAAATAATGTAAAAACTGTTGAAATGACTTGCAAAGCCAAGTTGACTGGGCAGTAAAGAATTTTTTACCATTTATTTGAAATGGGATGATGCGTTAAAAGTTACAGCTTCAATCTTGTGTTGTGTCTTTTGTGTACAGTACATGCATTTGTGGGAAGACAATTCATCATGTTTAATTCCCAATATTGTGGCTTGTAATTTTTGTTATCATTGTTATATACACAACGCCTACTTCAACTAGATTTTTTCCCCGGTAAATAAAAACCAGTTATGAGAACAGGCATCACGAGGTGTGTTTGCACGAGAACATGTGAAGTTCTTTCTTTGAAATGTCTACAGGAGAAAACAGTCAAAGGAAAAACAGTCCAGAGGGCTGAATAAATAATGCTGAACTCTGGTCCAAACATTGCTGGCGTTGTTTAGGATTCAAAAAGTGTTTGCTTTGAAGAAATGAAGGTGGATAATGTTTTCCTATGACCAGGCTACAGATCTCCCACAGACGCTCTCTGAATGTGTTTAAAATGTCAGTTTATTTTACAACTTCATGTTTATATTTCATGTTATATCACTGGTGACTTTTCCATGAACATGTAGTGTATTCGTGTTGTGTATGGCTTTGAAAAGAGGGTGAAACTGACAATGCCAGCAGTGCTTTATGCCTGTAATCTCTGTGTGTATGTGATGGAAAATATCTGTATGTGTACAGTTGTATTTTTCTGAATTCTCTGTGGATGGGATAGATGGATCAAAGGCCTGTGTGTGCTCGCTCTAGTATTTTTGTCAATGTCATATCTTATTCTGTGCTAGTATCGATTGTTTGTCATTTCTCTGCAATAAAGCATCCAAAAGTACCATAATTTACCTTCTGCGATGCATGAAGGTACATGATGATATTGGTCTATTTTTGCAGTAATATTTCTCGTAATGTTTTTATGAAAGTCTGTGTTAGTATCACATCCAATCATGTGCTCATTGGCTGATGTCATTTGTTATTACGAGAAGCCGATTTGATTTGGCAGGGGATGAAGATGTATGACAAATTTAGAATGTCAAAACAAATCAAGCTTCATGTCATGGCTTTAAAGTGCTTAATGGCTCTGTACGGTCATTAGCGCCTTGCATTGTTTTTATGTCTGTTGGTTTGAATGAACAAGCACGTTTTAGACGTATTTGATATATCATAATGAATTATTTCTTTTTTTTTTTTTTTTAGTTTTCTAGTTTTTGAAGGCGCCATCGCAGATGAACGCGTTAATGTTTTTTTTTACTTTGGTTTGCATGTAGATACCCCAAAATGTGTACTACAACTAGAACAAGTTATTTATGAAAATGTTCCTTTACAATTTATAAACTGCGATCACATTGAATATAGTTCTGCCAAAGGTCTTCTGTTTCTTCTGTGTGCTTTCCACAGGTTTCCTTTAGAAACTTTGGTGTATTTGACATGCAACCACAGACATTATTGTGATTTACGCCACACATTAGAGAGACAGATGGCGACAAATATGTCAGATAAAAGTGATGGATCCTCTCTCTCCGGTCCTACGCATGTCTCTTCATGTAATCAGTCTTCTCAACATTAGGACTGGGCAGTGCCATGTCCCATGAGGACCGACACACATGTGTCTGTATATTATGTATATGTGTATATATATCTATGACTTATCACAAATCATTTGAAATTTGTTTTTAGTCTTCATTACACTCTAAAAAAGGATGTGTTATTTTTTAACATTTTTTTGTGTTATGCTGTTTAACACATAATGTGTCATTTCGTGTTAAATACATAAAAGGGACAACACATGTTGAGTTGAAAGTAACACAAGTTGAGTTAAAAGTAACACAAAATGTGTTGTTTTTAAATTAACACAACTTTAACACATCTGTTTTTAGAGTGTATCCCTCCAGCAAATGCCATTTTTCATACCAGACACAGTGTAAAAGTAAGATTTAAAAGTTGCCAAGCAACAAGCATTACATTTAGCTGTTTATTCTTTGTCATATAGCATCTACCCTCCAATTACTGTAATGACTAGACTTCTCCCATCTTCAGCTCCTCCTGATGCCTTACAAATTCATCTCCAGCAGGGAAAATTGTAAATGATGCTTTTCAAAACGCTCAAGGAGGAGAGATAGATATTCCATTAGCTGAGGCACACCTGTGTGACAGCACAGAGGCTGAGAAACATGAGTAAACTCATTCACCCGTGGGATATAGAGATATTCATCAGGTTTCGCCACCTTCCACCAAAAGTTGTCATTAACAGAACTGGAAAATATCACATTATAAAGTGTTATCAGTGTCATATCACCAGAACGTGATAGTCTGTATGTAAATACCATCACTCATTCATTCACTGTTTTACTCTGTAGCTGTAGTCTTTCTCGCGTATATTTCTCCTCTCTTTATCCTTCATTTTTTCCTCTACATCTCGTTCCCTTTTCGCTCTGATGATCTCTGGTAATGGAGATATTCGTCTTGCAGGGGCAATAATGTTCATTACTGGGCTATTATAGTGCTGCACTACATTCATGGGGAAATATCACAGAATCATGTTTCATGGCCAGCAGTATTCCTGAAACGGCTGTGATGTGGCATTTTACTGTTTGAATCACTGATGATATGTGTTTGTGTGTCTGTGACTATACCATTATGCTTTCCTAAAAAGCATCTCCAGGAAACATTTGATTGCTCAGATGTTGCTCTTTCATGGCTCAAGAGACTATTAAGTTGCCTGTTATGTAGCAACTTCAATGCAGAAAAAAAAGATTTTTAGAGAAATAAAAAGAGGCACAGACTGTTGTTGACATGCACTAAGAACATTAAGCCTACAGTATAAAATAAATCTGGAGAACATTGCACAGATCATTTGGTCTTGTCTTGGAAGAATTTGTTTCTCTGACTTTTTATTGTAGACTTTGTGTCTGAGCTTTTTTGGAAGAGGAGACACTTGAGATCACTAGGGTCTGTTTCTCACAAGAAATTAATTATGGACTTGTACTAATACAATGTACTGTAATGCATAAAATAAAAATGTTTTCCTTATAATATAACAGATGTTTTATCAGTGCTTAAGGCTTGTAAGGATGAAGTGGATGTACATTTTGCCTGTGTGCTTCCTCTGACATCACAGTTCATGCAGCAGGAACAATAGTCACTAGTAAAGGGCCCGAGGCTGTGCACTTTCTTGCCATGCCATTAGCCAATCGTGTTGTAAAAGCGCTGTAAAGATCTCTGGTTATAAGGATATTCGTCTTGCAGGGACAATAATGTTCATTACATGACTGTTATAGAGCTGTGCTACAATCATACAGATACATCACAAAATCATGTTTCATGGCCTGCAGTATTCCTGAAATGGCGTTTTGGTATTTGAGTCTGTATTAATACATGTTACATGTGTGTACTGGAGTCTTACAATTCCATCTGTACTTGCTATACATCCCACAGTACAATAAATCAGCGTGAATGAAGTTGATTCAAGTGCATGAAGGCAAAGCTTACCAGAAGGTCAAATAAAAATGAGTGATCAAAACGATGCCTATAACATGCCGTCTAAGAATCACATTCACGAAATGACATTTGAGTAATTCCTGTTTCATTACCAGTGGTTTTCCTGTAATGCTCGTCACAGTAACATGGAAATTTTGCAAACACTTTTTCCACAGACTGAATCTAATAATGCTGGGATTTGTATCAGTGCACGCCAGACAGCACCGTCTCTCTTTGGCTTGCAGCAGAGCTGTTTTGTGGATGTTGGCACATCACTAAGCTTGTTGTTTGCCTTGCAGTAGGTCTGGACTGAGAGCTAAGAGTGAAGGGAAGTGTGTGCAGAGCTTTAGTCTCTGTTGGGTTGTGTTGTTGTGAACCAGCATTAGCCCCAGCCTGCCTTCGATTTATGATTTGATAAAACTCAAGTTGCAGTTAATGGAATTTAATCAGAAGAAATTTCCATACAGCCGAGCTGTGAAGGTTTTCATTAGGAGTGTGTTGTGTATGTGTGCGTTCTGGTCCTCATGTTTATATGCATTCACGGGGATGTGTGGTCATGTTTAAATAAAGATTTATGGACGTTGTTAAAATTAATGAAATGAATTTGTAAAACATCGGGTTTATGGCACTGACTTTGGTCCTCTATCCAAGTGCATCGATTATATACATAGTTCTCTCTCATAGTTCAAAAACATGTTTAAAATTAAACGGGTGATTTATTATTGATTGTGTTTCATTTAATTTAAAGGCAAATTCATTTCATTATTTAAACATTTTTCATTTTAAATTCAGAGACACCTGATGTATACACAGTGGTTCTGTAATGCTATAAAAAGATTATTCTGTTTGTTTGAGCTTCTTGATCAGCCTGACTAAAAGTTTTTTGTGACTAAAGTTATTTTCTCAATATGTGACAGTCTAACAAAGATCAAAAAGAATCCAATGATACTTTTAATTCATAGTAAATTATGATCGTATTTCATTGTGATGATATACTCATGTCAGTCTTTGTTCATAATAGGGCCAACGTGTTGGTCTATATTGAAGACTTATTTGGGTCCCCCAGTTGTCGACCCTGCCCCTCGACCCTCTCTCCACCAGCATTCAACAGACAACATGGTGATGGCATCTCAATTATGAACATCTCTTATTGCTTTTTAATAAAGCCTGTCCTTGGTTATACTTATTCTGGGCACATAGCTGTACTGCAGGGCAATTCATCTAAAGAGGGGGAGGTGGGTCAAGTGCCTGCCGCTGTCAGGTATGATTTATGTAAAATCCTGTTTAATATGAACGCAGTGCTCTGGAGAAGTCAGTCACACGCTGTCCTTAGGCCCTCGCTGTAGAGGGATGTCCACCGAGGGGACCTTGATATCGGGCTGAATGTGAACTTTGCCATCATGACCATGTGCTTTGTTATGGAGGGCACGCGGTTCGCCAGGTGGCTGTTAAAAACTGAAATTTTAGCTTTTGTTTTTTTTCTGAATGATGCATAATTATGGAAGGGGTTTGACACAAGACCATGTAAACAATGGTTATTTTTTGATAAAAACCATTTTCTTTGTTAGTGTATTTTTTTTGTTAAATTCACTTTTCTGAAGTTTTATAGCAGGTTGTCCCTTTCCCACATTGTCCAATGTCTATTTTTTGTTTTTATGTTTTTATGTATAATATAGAATTTATTAGTGCTATCCTAAACCATTAAATTATTGTTAATTTAATACTTACATTTTTGTAATATATATTTTTTTCCACAAAACACCTCTTTTTTCACAGATCAACACTTCCTACAGTATATGCACAAACTCACAGTCTCTGTTGTCATGCTAGGCATGTTTTCGAGATCCATTATGTCTGCAGTCTTTGTCATATGTGGGTCTTAAGGGTTATTGTACAGTATAAAACATATGTTCATTTTTGCTCTCTGCTGAGTTAACAATTACCTAGAAAATGATAGGTTGATTTATGTCACAAGTGAAACATATGGGGCTGTGCAGTAGGTCATGTGATTCTCATCCTTACCAGCATGTAGATGCATAATCCACAGTACACTGATTGTACAAATATTGGCTGCTTTGATTGAACAAACTAATTTTTTGTATGATTTGCGTGGTAGAGGAAGAGAATAAAGAGTAATTTATAGTAAGAAATAAGTGCACCACTTTCTTTAAACCAGGCTGTTCATTGTGTCATTGTTGTTGTGCAAGATTCTATCCCCTTTGGACCCTAAAGTGATTATATTGGCTAAAAAACCTAATGAACTTTAATGAGCACTCTATTCTGTGCCTGATTAAAAACCCTGAAATTGCTTTATGATGTATATCATCTCAAAAAACTTTATGAAAGCAAAATTAGCCAATTTGCTTTGCATACTAGTAGCCGATTTGCTGACAAGCATAGCGATGACTAACTAGCCCGCTATCTTATTAGTTATTATATTAATACATTTTTTTTGCTGTATGTGACGTTTTTGCTTTTTTTTTCAAAAGAATAAAAACAGGCCTTTGGAAATATTCTAGAGTAAGATAATACAAAATGCAATACACTTTGAACAACCTTTTGGGGCCCAAAAAGAATAGAATTATAGGGATACAGAGTCTTGTGCATCCCTGGCAGCACTTACACATGCCAACATTTGGTTTCTGCTGAGCTGGTGTGTTTATGCTATAACCAATGTTTGTTCTTACAGCTATAAACTTCCTTTTTAGCCCTAAGCACTTGTCTCCGTGTACAGCAAGCAGCTCATAAGCCAAATATGTCCGGCAAAATGGGGGATTGTGCATCCCGAAAAGCATAGATTGAAATTTATGGGCCAATTTGCCGGTTAGTTGCTAAGGCACACAGGACTGGAGTTGATGGAGTTTCGTCAGTGGGGAGTGGATGTAGCCAGCTGTTCTTCTCAACCTCTGTGCTGTGCATGATGAGGAGATGTGACAGGTCTGAATGTAGTCAAGCCCTGGGAAAACAATGATGAACTGAGGTATCAAAAACCAGTGATGAGTGAGACACAATGAACGAGTCTAACTGTGATGTCTGAACCCTAACCGAGCACGCTGGCTTCTTTAATATAAGCCGTCCACCTCCAAAGATTGGGTTTAATAGTTCAGTTTCACCACATACTTCTTTTACTTTTCTCTAAAGCAGGAGCAGCAGTGTAACCCTGCATAATCGGCATGTACTAGCCATGACCTCTTACTGAGCTCTGAACATAAGCCAGCATTCAACAAAGCAGAGATTCAATGACACAGTTAGCTGGGATCAGTTCTGCTTCACTTTCTGTCTCTTTCATGCATTCTGCCAGACACACCACATACTGTAAAAATCTTATCTGAAAAGAGCTTTTTGTTTTTGGTCAAATACAGGAAACGATTATCAAACGAATCTCATTTTAAGGCTTAGGGGAGAATTGGGTTTGTATTTTGAATGTGATCCACAACTGCTATCCAGGTATCAATACCTGCTCTTTCAAATGTCTACAGTGTGCTGAACTTCACAGCTTGTGTCTCTGGAGATGTGGCCGGTTAAAATATTCCTCTCCATCATTTGATATTGTTAATGAATTACTGCTGCTGTGAACATTAGGGAATAAAATCAAACAGCTGCCTGAAGTGAAATTACGTTTATAGTGTAACATCAGTTGTGCCAGCAAATCTATCTATAATAAGCGTAATGTATATGGCAATTGGCATGTTTTCTCTAAACATGTTCATTTATTGTAAATACAGCACAGTGTTGTGTGTGCTAAACTGGTTTGTTTATGTTGGTGATTGTGTAGTGAAAAATCTGTAGTGTGAGTTTTGCAGAAAACACAAGGATATTCCTTTATGCTTATTCAAATGCTTTACATTCTTGTAGCACATTTGGTTACAAACATTGACAGACCTTCTTTGTTTTGTTCACATTTTCTGACTGCTTAAACACCCCATTTACATTCCAATTATGTTCCTTTGCTTCTTTTCCTCTGGCACCAAGCAACTAAGTCCCTCCTAATCACACATATTCACCTTTGTGCCCTCTGAATAAATTTTCTTCCGCTTGTTAGATGGAGGACTCGTTCGTTTGAGCCGTATCCGTTGGGTTGTGATGTGGGGTGACTGACATCTGTCTGGACTGTTTCATATGTGCTGCAGTCTGGACCGAATACCTGCATTTAAATTCAGTACTATCAGCTTTCATAAGCTCTGGCAGCATTAAACCTCAGGCTATCTTCTGACATACTGTTTTTTAAATACACTAGACACTTAAAGACAGGTGAAGTGTTTTATTTGTGTACCACTAGCATTACTAATTAGAACTCCACAAATTATGTCTGGTTTTTAAGCAGTCGGGTCATGGTCGTTCAACTCCAATTTGCAAAGGTAAACTTAAAATAGTGATTTATTATTCAAGCTGTCGGTTATGATTATGCAGAAAATGTCAGTTTGACATCATTTGTTAATACAGATGCAGAACTTTTGATCGGATTGCAGCTGTAAGATCAGATGTGAGAATTTAAGAACGCTAAAAATGTTAAATTTTGTTGATCTAAAACAAGGTGGTGTTTATGCTGTATGTTTATGCTGTATGTTTATGATGTTTATAAAACAGTTTATGCCAGCAGTAAAAAAAGTGCTGTAGAAAATCCTCTTACATTTCACGTATAACAGCACTGGAAGAGCTAGGATGGAGAAGGCTTGCAATCTATCACATCATCTACATTTGCTGAAGTGGGCGGCAGTTTTCTGCAGTGGTGTAGGGGTCTCAGAGGAGCGCAAGCTACAACCATTTCCTGTTTTATAGCTCTTGCTTTTTCTGTTATAAAGTAGTTTGGCTGTGAAATCTAAGCACAATATATTTTGCACTGTTGAAGCCAGGAAAATGTGCTATAGGCCCAGTGTGTTATGACAGCCTGGTTATATAGAGCTGAGATTTGGTTTTTGTAAGTGTAAATTGATCATGGCTTCAACCCGTGCGTGGATTTGACTTTTTTATGCCTGTTCAACTCTGCTGTAATGGCTTTGTGCATTGCCGAGTCTTTAAATAAATCTGCTGCTTATCTGCACCACTGTGCATTTAAAAATGTAAAACCCAATTTAAGTTTTGAATTTTAGTTATTATAGGCATTTCCTGTATTGTAAAATCTAAAATGCAGTCTTTCTGAGAACCTTACAGAAATAGCTGAGTTATAAATTTGTTGACTGTTGATCATTTTGCAAATATCATTTCTGTTAATATTGTGTACAGCAATCAATTAACAACAACTGAGTGGGAAGACGGTAATTTAGTAGGTTAATAAATGTGTGTATCAGTATTAAATTTGGGTCACTACAGAGTGTTTCCTTGGATTTTTGACGGAGTGACTTTCTGCACAAAAGAAAATTAAACTTGCAAATTCTTTTAACATACAGAAAAGTAATGGCTCAATTTGTTGACAAAATATAAGTGACCTCATTGCTGTGGCTGACAGTTAATGAAAAATCTCCATTTAATTGCAGTTCTTGTCTAGTGTATAAGCTATGAGTCTATTAGCCGGAGCCCCGCAGTGACTTCCCCCTACTTTACTATGATAGCTCTGCCTTTTGGCATCTTATAAACAAATTGGAAGGCATAACATTGCTGGTCCTATTAAAAATGGCAATAAGCCATGTTTAAAATGATATTGTAATTATACCTAAGCCCCAGTATGTTTATTAGTTTGCAGCCATAGCAAACCGAACCATTTCCTTGTACATAATTAATTTGGTTATTACAGTGATAGGAAAGACATGCATGCAAAAAATAAGATTCAAATTTGTGCATTTTATTTATTTAATTTAGATTGGCACTGAATAAGACACTCCTTTCCAAACTCCACCCTCCAAAGACACGCAAGGAGATGCTTGGTGACTGTATTCAGAGAAAATCTGATTACACCTCAATACCACACGTACAACATTAAGATAAACACAAAAATCAGGATCTCACAAAAAACTGGCAAACTGGTGTTTTCCACGTCCTGCTTACCATATACGGCCGGTACTGTGAATACACAAAATGACTGACAGACAGATTTTTTTGCCTTCAGGTTTTTTTGATTTGGCTCAACAAAAATTTCGATTCCACTTGTTTACAGAGTCTGTTGCTGTCAAAGGCAGGTGTGATATCTCAGGACACCTATTTCGGTGAAATCTGTCAGCTAATAGGAACAGTTTCTGCGTGCCATTTCATGACAGAATCGCTTACAGCACCTCTACGTTTCTCTTCTGGCACAAACACAGACGTATACTATGGCAAATCAACAGGAATAGAGAATCACATGCTTCTGTTCTTTTAAAATGTCTTTTGTCTCCAGACTTTACTGTTTGGGGCTGAAAGCTCCTGCACTGGCTACAGCAGTTCAACTCTGATGCTGTTAATGAGGATTAGGGCTTTGGATTAACAGCAGAGCACAATAGTAAACACAAAGCGTTGCATGTTCTCCATGCTCATTTACTGTAAAGTATTGCTGTTTAATTAGTTTGCCATGTTGCCAGATTTCCCAACCACAGCACAATACCTGTGAAATTCAATTTCCCTCATTTACTCATTTTAGCTTCCTGTCATTTTGGCAAGCTCTTACTGTTCTTTCATTCTTCTGTTGAGAGTTTATTGTAATTACCACATTATCATATTGAAGTTTATATGGTTTTCATTGGGTGAACTTGAGTGTGAATTTAAATGCTTTTGAATCTGAGTTGCTTTTCCACAGTTCATATGTTCAGGCCATTTATCCTAAATCTGATTGATTTCAGACCAAAACAGGTTTCTTAATTTACTTTCTTTGTAAGAACCGATGCTGGATCAGATTTTTCACCTGAAAATGGGAGATGAAATAAATCCAATGCCAAGTCATTTCTAAGACTGGTGTTTCTTTATTTTCTGATCTGAATAAACACAAAATATTGAGTGAGTGTTTGTATTCCATGTGCATATGTACAACAGGTACAGCGATTTTTTTTTTTCCCTAGTTGCAAAAAAAGTACAACACAAATAAAACTGTTAAGTAAATAAGCATATAAAAGTGCTGACTACATTTATCAAGTTAAAGCGAAATGAAAAATAATAATTTTAAATTCATTTAGATTTTAAAAAGTCACAATAGGAAATACAAATAAAACAAGTTTGCAGGTAAATTTTCTGAATGTTTAGCCCCTCTTTTCAAAGTTTTTACGCTTTTTGAAAATGAAAAAATTCAGGTTATATTGTTACTCTATTCTTAGAAAGTACAACTTGGCAAAACATTTGCCACAATAGCTTTGGCAACAGTGATTGTTTTCTAGCTGTGATGTATGAGTTGTTTTGTTTGGATGTTGTTTATAAGGTTTGTGCAGCCTGGAGGTGGACAGCGCCGGTTTGTTTACTCCTTCCTCTAGTGTGTACAATCTTAAATCACTGGTCCCACAATATATGAAATGCTCTCTGTGAAATGTGCTCTACCATATATTCAGTAGGATTTCTGACAGTTTGCAGAATGGCCCTAAAACATTATTGGCAGGATTTGACCCTTGCTGATGTTGCTATGGAATGTGTGCAATTCAAAGACAGTACATAAAGCAAGCTTATCTAGGGTCCCTAATGCTTTTATCTCAGTCTTAGGTCTGGAATTTAAAACCACAGATTTGGAAAGAGAACTTTTCTGTGGTTGTATAATTCAAACATGATGCCTAAACTGATTTCTTATTTCCCTTCTTTTGTGTGTGTGTGCATTTGTGTTTATTTTCCCGTAGTGCATTTGTGTAGATGTTTTCTTCCCCGTCTGTTTTATTCGCTGTCTGCTTTCTTCAGTAACACCTTCATTTTAAACCACTGTTTATCACATTACTGAGTTCAGTGGCCGCTGGGAAATCTGCATTTACCCTGCTGGTATAAATCAGCTTTGGGGCATTAATTCACAATCAGTGTATGTTAGTGCACTTTAGAGAAATTAAGGTTGCCACAGGGAAAACACACAGTCTTTGTTTTAAAGGCTGTTTCCTGGAAAATGAATCCATAAACATAGCTATACACTACTAGGAAAATGCTTCATTGACATTTTGGGTGTCATTTGGTGGAGTATTTGGTTAAGAGGCCAATAAGCTCCTCTAGGGTGCATTTGACTGTAAAAATCAATTATTACTCTTCCAGCAGTAAATCTACATTTCTTTTCACATAGCATTTAAAATCCATATACGTCAAAATGTTTTTAGCTCACAGGCGTCTTATTTACTAAGTTAATGCAGCATACAGTGTGTAATGCTTATCTCTCCTTTAGCGCATTGATAAATGAAGTCGTTTTACTTGGTTGAAGTAACTTGTACATAATCTTTACTTGTGTGTTTGCTTTATTGTTTAATAAGGGCATACAGTGCTCTTATGTGCTTATGTGTGTGTGAAACTCAGTTCTACAGAAAAAGAATTCCTCGAATAATCATGCTAGACTGAAAAATTGCTTTAATTTAGAGCTGTGTGGCTTAATTGCCTTAATTGCCGTACAGTTCCCATTAGCTTAGTTGTTTATTTAATTTCACTCACCCTTGACTAGCTTCACGTGCATTGACTGCACTCACTAAAGAGGGTCAAGGGGGTCGGCCAGGGCATCATCTGCCTTCTGCAAGAAATTAACACGTGTCGTTTGGATGTGTGCACAGCAGGCAGAGAAAACTTCTGTGGCTATGGCTTTGCATAGCGGAACAGCCCCAAGACTTTTAGGCATGTCATATAATTGCAGCATTAAAAGCCGGACAGACCGGTGGCTCATTAGTCCTGTTGTGGAGACAGCCAAAGGGCCTCTGGGAGGGAGGAGAGGCGAGAGAACAAACAGTGGATGTGGACGGCAGGCAGCATAAGCGTGGCAGCCGGGGGAGTGGGGCGGTTGGGTATGGGCTCTGTACCGAAGGAGTGGGCTGAGTTTATTGCTGCAGTTTGTCATTAGATCTTCACAATGGAGAAAAGGAGCATGCTCACTTATCTCAGTGTCGTTTGCTGGCTCACCGCTGTTACCTTGCTGAACGGATCTCATTCATTTATGCATGGTGAGGAGAGCTACTAAAACAAACATTTGCCCTGAGGGTTGTGGGATTCAATGAGAATAATATTTTAAGTTTTTTTTTTTTTTTTACATTTATCCTGTATGTCTTTTGAAACATTGCATTCCTTTAGTGGAAACTTTAGAGCAGTAATGTGACTTGAATCGGCCGTATTGATAATATTGATGGCAGGTGCTGAAGCCTAATGTGGAAGTGTATCATTTTTTAATGTTGTAATACTCCAATCCCAGCTTAATATGAAGAGACAACTGTAAAAAAGTCATTTATTTGTAAAAAACCACAACCACAACATTTAATTAAATTCTCAGTTACCTTTTTAATGCTAACCTTATTTGTGTGCTAACAATAGTATTTGTTTATAACAATGGATAAGACAGTTTGATAGGATTGATAGTACTTTTTTTGTAAGTAAAACTAAATGTTTATTTTCTGCCTTGACTTTGGTTACCTTTGTGGGTTCTGAAAGTGGGTCTCATCTGCTGTTGCTTGCTTGCTGGGAAGCCCACTGGTTTAATTCTGTTCAGTTGGTTTAAACTAGCTAAAGATCACAACAGCACACCAATCAGAAGACAACTCTTGGTGTGAATGCTGGAATTCATTACAGTGATTTTAAAAGCATTCTGTTCGCTCATTATAAAATTGACCTGTTGTTCCCTTTGACGGTTGCATCTTATTACATTGAAACCTACAATGGCTCCCTGTTGGTAATGTCAGAACATTTTGATTATGGCCAATTTAAACCTGAAATTTAGAGAGAACATCTGAATCTCAAAGATCATGCAGGTAAATAATAAAACTAATTGGATTAATTAGGATTGTATGTACAAGTGTTCATGTATTGCTGTTTTCAATTTTTCTTCCTCATTAATGAATAGTTGTTTTTATAAACTGCGGGGGCTTAAAGTCATGCAAACCTTTGACTTTGTGATCACAGCTGTTTTGTGCTATATGATGAAGAGCTCAGAATAGAGCTTTGTGTGGTAAATAAAGACATCACCAATTAGAGCTTCACTGTCTTATCCCATGTCACAGTATGTGGGTGCTTTTGCGTTTGACGTTTGTGTGATGTTAACTTCATGTTCATACGCTTGGCTTGAAAGTGGTTTTCTGACTCTTTGCATATACATAAAATTTTACATTGATGGTCAGTCCCAAATTAAATAAACTCAGGAGCATATTTAACCCTTCATCTGCCATAACCACAGCAAACACTATGGGACTCCTTAGATTCTGTCTTAATAATTTGAGTAATTTCTTGGTTGCTGATTTCTGTATAAAGTCAGAAATTGGTTAACCTTGACAAACAGTATTCATCATTTCTTAAGTTGTTTTTTTCCAAGGTTTTTGCCTCTACTTCTGCAACATTTAAGTTTTAGTTCCTTGCCACTGTCACATATGGCTTTGTGTCCTTTTTCTGTTTGTTTCTGTTTTCTCTGTTAAAATACTTTATGTACAGTAAAGCATATTTGCAACAATGAACACTGTAAGAAGTGCTATAGAAATAAAATTAAATTGAATCTTCCACTGCATTCTCAGCAAACAAATCCAGTTCTTTTCTCTGCATGTAAAATTGTGGATGTAAAACTATTCAGTCCAGCAAAACATGCATCTTCTCCCAAGTCGTTGCCCAGCTACAAGGATGAAATGGTAAACCACTAACACTCTTGCAAACAGACTGATCTGGGCCTGAATAACACTATGCAAAATTAGACTTACGGGGAAAGAAATAAACCAAGCAATTGAAAACCTAATTTCAAACCAATTCTTTTTCATACCATTATAAGAGTGTGCAAGATTTAAGCATGTAATAAAACACTTGCTAAGATAAAAAAGCCTTTTACCGCAGGACTGATTGTTAAGCCTGGACTCTAAAACCTGCAAGATGAAGTGCTACACTTAAACTCAACTAAAAACCCTGTTATTGCAGGCCTTGCTTCAGAGCCCGTCACACCTAAATCAGACCTTGCCTTAGGATCAGGGCCCTGAAGAGCAGTTGGCAGAGAGAGAGAGGTGGGTGTCAGAGCGAGACCATTGAACCTCCACATCTCTCCTTGACGAGATGGCTATCGATTTCCTGGTTTTTTCCCCCCGCGGTCGCTGTGTCACTTGTGGTTACTCTCTCAGATAGGCGTGTAATGGTAGAGCAATGGAGAGGAAGAACCAATCCTGCACTCTTCAGTACTGCATCAGTACGCCACATGTCTCCTACTTTCACTCAAGAGCTCACTCATACACCTGCTGAACTCACTGTACTCACTCATCTCTCGTGATGCTGGTTGAGCAGCCTGATGTTGACCTATGAACTCTCACTGGTCTGGTTTAGGGTTGTACCCAGCAGATTTTATATGCAGATGGTGTTTTAGAGGACTCAAAATGAGTTTTAAAGTACAAATTTTGGCATGTACACGTATATACATATTTTATATACATATACTGATACTTTTTTTTAGTTTTTAGTTGAAAAACTTACTTTTACTGTGGTTCTTGTCTTTCTCTTTTTTCGGATGAGGGTACTGCAGATCTGTTGACAAGTATAATCCTTTATTGTGTTCTCAGGGGTCTGGCTTTTGTCACTATGCTGTTAATGCCATTGTCGATTCCACCCTGGTCATTTAAATGGGATGCTTTTTTGTCGTGTCAGCACAAGCTAAGCATCGGCGGTCCGACTGGATCCCTGTGCACAGTGCTGGTAAGCATCTATTCAGAATCTGAAGATGTTTTCTTTGATTCGGTTAAAATTGAGTTGAGCTCTCGGGGCTCATTTTCTGAGACTGCTGTGAATGATTGGATTATAAAATGGAGTGCTTATACATAGCTCACAGAATACACTACGGAAACATCTCAGGAGTATGAATGCATGTCCTTAGTGAGTACCTTTTTGTGTATTTTTCCTAATGTGTGATTTATCTGTATTGATATAGTGATTTCTAGTGGTTTAAGTTTGTATGTAAGAGGTGGCTGATACTGTAGATATTAATCATCTAGATCAAGGTTAGGGTGACCAATCAATTGGAGATTACGGTTAACATCGTAGGCCCTTGAGAAAGCCGGTTGACCTAAACTTGTTTCAGAGGGAAGCTCTTCTGACATCTCTTTTATGTAGGCAAAAAGTACCTACGCTTCAACTCTTTTCTCTATTTTAAAAGACACAGTGTTTTAGTGTGATCTTGACACTGCACTTTTTTATAACAGTAAAACATTTATATGCGCTTTTTTATTTAGTCACCTCTACTTTTGAGTCTCTTCCTGAAGTGGAGCTGAATGCTTAAGCTTCCTGTCCATGAGATTTATATACAGGTATAGAGGCTAAACCACCAACCCATCCCCTGTGTTTTATAGTTTGTGTAAGTGAGTACAGAATGGCAGACAACGTTAACAACACCATGTTTTCTGTTGATGGCAGTCAGATTTATCCTGTATGGGGATCAGAGATTTCCTGGCAGTGAAGTCTTAACCTGTAAGGGACCTTCCGGTATCATGGTGATTCAGTATGCATCATGAAATACCAATCATTCTCTTTTATAGCTCTTGTTTGCAATGTAGTGAATCCAATGTCTTTAACAAGCTGTTGTTTATGTCCTTATAAAGCCACAGTAAGGAATGGAAGAGTATTAGCCTTTAATTATTCTTTGCAGAGTTTTTGTTGTTTTCAAGTTTGCATTTGGTTGGGTCTCTTTATTGACTAAAGAGTTCAATTTCACTGCTACACACCCACAGTTGTACCCATCTTCCTAATATTTGATTACGCTGGTGGTGATATTGCACTATACATCATTTTCTTCAGCCACGGGGTCTCTTTGTTTATTTAGCCATTCAGAATTTGGGAAGATGAGTTTCACTTGAGTGTTTCAAAACCAGGATTTGCCTTCTGTGTGACCTTATTTTACAATGTTTTGCTCTGTATTTACTCTTTCATGCTCAATATTAAGGAAGATCTAAGATCATTTATATCTGGCAGATATCCCAGTCTGTTTATAAAGTCTGCCAAATTGAATTTTTGAAGTTTTATGTAAATAAATTTCCCAATTTGAGATTGGAACTGGGCTCTGTTATTATTAAGCTTCTGATCAGAATTAAAGGGATAGTTCACCAAAAAAATGAAAATTCTTTGATCATTTATTCACCCTCATGTCATTCAAAGCCTCTATGACTTTTTTCTGCATAACACAAAAAAACATTTGAAGAATGATGGCAAAATATCTTCCCCTATGTTCCACAGAAGAAACGGTCATGTACAGGTTTTGAGCAACAATGGTGCTAAGTGAATAATGACAATTTATATTTTTGCCTGAACCATCCCTTTAATCCTGCTTTAGCTGGTCATGTGTTCTCAACCTGTTGCATGTAAGCTAAAACAGCTTTTAAAAGGCTACTCATAGATTCTGATTCTGTTCGTTGTTCTTCTTTTTTCAGAATAAATCTTTTAACATTAGATGTTTCTTATATGTAGAACTTTTTTAATGAAGGCGAAAATTACTGGCTTTAAAATAGTTTCTCATAATACTTGTTTGTCAGTTTGACATATGAAACAGGCCCAAAGCGCTCGTCTCACAACAAATGTTTGAGAGTTGTCAATCCTGTTAAAGATTCAGCGCTAACATTGTTTACATTTGCTGCCTTGAATAAGTAATAAATAAGATTTAATGCTGAAATGTCATGTGTCTGTTTTGAATCCTGACAGCGGATTAATTTAATCCCTGGTGTATGTATTAATTTTTTTCATTGTTATCTTTGTTTTCCGTAGACATCAAGTAAAACATCAACCAAAAGCTCACCCCTTAAGGACAAAATCTGTTTATTTTCAACCCCGAAGATGCTTATGAATTCTGCATTTACCCTGCGGTTCAGTTTTCTCATTGACATTTAGGAGAGGAATCTTCTCCCCAACTTCTCTTTGATTGGCAGCAGATGTCAGCGGAGATGACAACACAAAAATGCGCTAACAATTTTGTCTACCTGTTTTTTTAAGATGAGAGCTTTGATGGACACTTTGGAGACAACATAACATGAATTATGGTTTTGACTGGCAGGTTTTAACTTGTTTGTGGCGCTTGTGGTCTGGCAGTCTTTATCTAGCTCTAATTAATGGAAGCTTCTCCATTGCTAGACCTTAATTTGATGCCTTTTACAAAGCTTTGTATCCTGGGGACTGAGTCAGGACTGAATAATGTGGGCTGAATTACTCTGTAATTGTATATTGTAGTGTATTGAGCCACTGGACATTGGTTTCAATAGATGGCATCTCAGATGGTATTGTTTGATTTGACTCCTCTCATTGATCAGAACCAAACTTTGTTCAGAATAACACACTGTAATTTTGGTTTTGTTTTACTCCCCGCAGTAAACGCTTGTCTTACAACAGCCTCACATGCTATTTCTGTTGGTTCAACCCTACATTCAAGTGACTCACAATTATACTAATAAACATCCTGGCACGTCCTTACATACGAATCTTATGAACCAGTTCACAGGGGGATAAGCATGTGGAGATGCTGGAATGAGATTTAAATGGAGACTGATGATTGGCTGCCTCTTACTGCCGTTTGTCAAGTATCATACTGCCGGTAGATACTGTACCTGCTCTCCAGATTTCAAGGGAATTCACTATTTCAAGAGTACATGGTCATTGTGTGTTTTATATCTGAATGGCAGAAATAATTTACAGCACTTCTCTCGAATAAGGTACAAAATAGGCCCTGAAACTTGAAATACATCAGCTAACAATAGTATGTGTGAGCTGTTGCCATTTTGACAACCTGGTTACCAGCATTTAGATCATGGATAATGATTAAAACTTATTTTATTTTCCCACCAAACAATAAATCAACATAATAAAAACAAAATATATATCAAAACTTGGCTAGAACAACAGGGTTGCTGTGGTCTAAATTAAGCCATTAAGCAAATATAAAAGGCAAATGTTCGTTTGTAATCACTAATAAACGTATATTTTCCAACTGAAGAAAGAATTATGTTATAATAATTTATAATAAGTAAAAATATATAGCCTACTGTATGTTTGGAATTTCCTGCTTGTTTACTGAATAGTGTTTACAAAATATGACAGACAACTCCATCTCATTCTAGCTCTAACAAGTTCTGTAGATATCTGTATTGCTTGTCTGGGCAGAGGTAGACACACAGCGGGTTTGCATCACATGTACAATGACAATTTCATAAACGCTAAAAAAAAACGCAGCCTGTTTTTTTCCCTCTGTTCAAAGTAAAAAAAAAAGAACAACACTGTGTCTCTACTGTATTTTTAATTGCCTGTCAGCTCCTAAACAAAGCCTTTACTCTAAAACATTTACTGCTTGAGTTCATGGTAAAACACTTCCTGTATTCTCAAGATGGGGTTTCCATTGGTATTTCATTTATTGGTATTTCATTCATTTATCAGGCATTAAAACAGCGAGAAGACTTTTATATTTTTCATCTATCCCCGGCTCACTATTCAAAAGAATTAAAGAAACAGTTTACCCAAAAATCTGTATATTGGTGTATACTGTCCATCATGTCATTTAAAACCTAAATGCTGGTTTCTAAAAATCTTTATGTGGTTTAATTTGTAAAAGATATGGTTCATAGCGATACAATGTGCTTTATGGCTATTAAGCTTTTAAAAGGACAAAAACCTAGAACTTAGAGAGAGAGAGAGAGAGAGAGAGAGAGAGAGAGAGAGAGAGAGAGAGAGAGAGAGAGAGAGAGAGAGAGAGAGAGAGAGAGAGAGAGAGAGAGAGAGAGAGAGAGAGAGAGAGAGAGAGAGAGAGAGAGAGAGAGAGAGAGAGAGAGAGAGAGAGAGAGAGAGAGAGATTGAATGCAGGCTATTTAAAGCAAGATAATGCATATAATGCATAATGATCGATAAATAATGATATAACACACTGATTCTACATCCATTCCTTACACAAACCTAATATATATATATATATATATATATTAGGTTTGTGTAAGGAATGGATGTACAGGTCAGTTGTTATTCATTATCTTGCTTTAAATAGCCTGCATTCACTTTCAGAATTCAAAAATGGCTTATTTTGTTCCATTAATAAACAAGAGAACCAATAGCTTACCTAGATTACTTTTGTTATTTTCGTTTTTTTGTTGTTGTGCCCACATAGTTGTGTTTGCTGTCGTGGACAGTGCTGTGCAGTGGATGTGCTTGCATTTTGTAGTTGTCATTGCATCCAGATTTGATGGCTGTATCAAACGTGTTTTTTCAAGCATGTCCTCTTGTGAACTCTGTGGCTAGCTGTTGATCCTGCTATGACGCATTTGTTATGCAACGCAAGAGCAAAAGATACGTTATAATGAATAAGAGCGTGTAGAGCAGCCAAAAATGTTTAATGAAATAAATGTTGTTTGAAAAGAATTGTATCTTTCCCCTGGACTCTAACATTTGCAGGGCCTCTCATTTATCATTGTATCTATAAATCTTTGTATTGATAAAGATTTGACATCCTTTCCCCAAAAAAACTGTGTCTGCTGTGTCACGTAACATTCAGCATTAGATATGTTTGCCTTGGGGCAGGCAAATAAATACAATCTATATTTGTGATTTATGTTGTAACTTCAGAGCAAGTAAGACTTTTTACATCCTTGATTATATGTGTTCTGACTCTCTTAAATAGATAGTAAAACTCTGTTATCAATGAAAAAAGCTTGTGGCACTTTTGTAAAGGCTTCAGTCTTGTTTTATTTAAGTGGCTTGTCTAATTGTCCTCTTGAATTATATTTGGATAGTGCAGCTGATATGAAACACATGTTGGTAGAAATTTGAAACATTATGGTAATTAGACTGAGATTCTCTTGTCACATTACATTCGCTCTCTGTTGGCTTAATAAGGTTGGGTTAATGAATAATACTGTAAGATCACAAATGAGTTTAAATAGTTTTGTAGATTTATTTTCTGAATTTCCCTAAAAACGTCCTGTGCAAACACAGAATGCAGGTGTATTTCATTTGTAGAATTAACACTTCATGAATGTTCATGAATGAGCCAGCCTGTGAAAACCCAGATAAAGTCATCTTTTGTGATGTACTGTTTTCTACATAAAATTGTCCTACATAATGTAAACAACATTCTGTGAAAATATAACCTTGATATCTTTATCTTATCTTTATATTGACTGAGTAATGTCAAAAATGTCAAAGATTGAAATCACAGTGATATTTATAGATGAAATCAAACTTTGATTTTGAGACTTAGCCTGCTTTTCACAAATAGAGTCACATATCTCACCGTAATATATCACAGTAAAGTTTTGGTGCCACTGTATTATGTTAATTATAGCAACTTGTATACTAAAATGTTGCTGTTGTGTTTTCGTGGTATGGCAGGTGGCTGTGTGAAGGGGGACCCCCAGGGCTGGACCCATGAGGAGTCAAAGAAGATGCTCGCAGCCTGGGCGCCTCTGCTCCTCTTAGCCTTGTGGGTGAGAAATGCCACCAGTGGCCCGCTCTCATTCAGAATAGGTGAGTATATCTCATGCTTTTAAACAGTGAAACATCACTATCTCAGCGTCTCTATCGCTGGTTAGGCCTCACACTGACGGGTGTAATTTGTAATCACTGTTAATTAAAGTGATGGGGTTTCACACCAGATTTGCAGCCTTGGGCAGAATGTAAATCCTAGAATTAACACACTGGAAAATGGAAATGAGAATGTGAACTGTGCTTGTTTTATGTTGGTGTCATAAACAAAGTCTAAAAACCTACGGCATTGCAACACTGTAGAGGAACTCGTGGAGGTCACTGTGTATGTAAATATCCCATTCGATTTCCTGTAACTGCTAAACTCCAAATAATAAATGGAGTTCTAAATTAACATTAAAGAGGAAGTTCATTTAATATCGTCAATCACAGCGCAAAGAAATTTAAACTTTCATTAATCTGACCGCTTCGACAAATCTCTTAGCATCCTCCCTTACCACAAATTAATGTTCATATCTGTAATTAGAGTATGAGTTTAGTCTCATGACCCTTCAGAGCAAGGAGAAACCACTGGGAACTGTCCAGAATCATGCCATTGGTGATCAACATTGCCATTATGTTGGTCTATTCACACATGGTAATATTTAAAAATGACCACGGTTTACATTTGTCTGGGAAATCTGCATTATATATTATCAGACTGCATTCATAAAGATTAAGACCAATCCGCATGTTGCACAATAGTGTTTCAGGCGACCAAATTTCGAGTCCAGCCTGTTGAGCCTTTTCTGACTCCTGTTCCCCTCTCTGTCACACATGATATTTTGTCTTTTCCTCATTATTTTGCTAAATCAAGCTGTAAAGATAAAAAAGATTAAGAAAGAAAGAAAGATTTTTGAAAGATTTTAAACAAAAAAGAATAGAAAATAGGAACGATTCTGCATGAGTTCTAGGTCAGTAATGAATGTAGCAAATGTGTGATTTTTGTTAACTCTTTGTACAGATGGTCATATTTTCTTGCTGCCATTGAAGCACACAACATGCTCTTTGGAACGTTGTCAAACCATGCTGAGATAACATGGATCATCAGATTTAGCACAAACTTGTCAAGTTCATGCCAGTTAGGGTACATGCTGTTATTAAAGCAAAAGGGGGCCATACAAAATACTGAGAAATTTTGTGAAATGCAGTGTATCGTAGAAGCATTTTAATTTGTGTGCAGAATGTTAGACCCAACTGTTGCTTTCTGTCAGAAATGTAACCAAATATTCAACGTTGGCCAGTAGCAAATTAAGCAAAACATTGTAAATTTATTCAGGTTTGTCTTTAACTCAGTGATGTGTCCCAAGAGATTTCAAAACACCAACCCATGTTGTACCAATGTGACATCAACATGCAAACCAATGCACATTTTTTTATCCCCAAGAGCCCTTCAGAATTACCATTAATATGAAATTACTGTCAAATATATTCTACCCGAGAGAGCTGTGCTAATGTCAGTCATAATGTCGAAGTATAATTAAATGCTAACACAAAATGAGTGAAGGGCTCAGATACTTGGTTAAGAGATGTTGTTTTTTGTGAGCTGTGTTTATTAGCACCCACACAGCTTCTGTCTCGCTGGAGAAGAGCGTTAAAGCACCTTCCCCTCATTAAGGCAATGAATATAGCTGTTTAAACTGACTTCATTAGGGTTTGGAACAGCAGTGTCTAGGCAAACTGAGAGAGAGAGAGAGAGAGAGAGAGAGAGAGAGACATGGAGTGAGAAAGAGACCATTTAAAATATGCATGTGCTTTCAACGTTGATGGTAATTCTGTCCAATCTATCTGGCACTATATTGAGCAGTGCAAATGTAAATTTTGTTACAGCTGATTTAGCAATGAAAATGCGTGTGGTTTTGCATGTGTTGGGTGTGGGGTTGCTATTTGTTCTCCACAATGTAGAACTTAAAGAAACAGATGCGTTCTATATTAAATGCATATGGGATGCCGTTTGTTCCATACTTTGATATCTTACAGGTAAACAGAAAGCATTTCAGTGTTTATTCTGAGCTGTTCTGCACATAAGTGTCAATGTCAGAAATTACAGGTTTGAATGCTGAACAAATACATAGTGCGAAGCATACATTTTGGTGTAGCTGATTTAGCAAAGGGAATATGTGTGATTGTGTGTAGGGTTGGAATCCAACCGATATAATGTAGGATGATTATGGTCAAAGAAGAAACTTTTTTTCTGCACTTTGCCCCTTTTTATGTGCTTTTTCATACAATGAAAGTGCTGTCAGTTCAGTCTGCCTAACTATCTGCTATGTTTACTGTTCATCAGTTCTTTCATTGGTGGACAGTTTTATCTGTATTTGTTGTTGTGGATTGGGTATACTGTGGTACTTCCAATGCCTAAAATGCAAAGCACATAAACGCTGAACTGTGCATCTGTTTGTCTGGAAATAATACAATGAAAGTCATCCAGTGTTAAAATGCTTCTATAGGTGAAAGCTAATTTAATGAAATGTGTGTAATGGTGTGTGCCACTTTAGTGTGCTATTAAAATTCATTTACATTCATTTCACAACAGATGCAATGAAGTCATATGTCAGTGAGCCCAAATCAAAGCGATTGCTTTTCAAATGCATTTTAGCATCAAATGCATCACATGAAGGTTTTTACAAGCCATTTGGGTGTGGATAACACTACCATATTAACGGGTAGAAACGATAAACTGATTTTTATGACATAATTCAGATGTAAAGTACACAGTTATGCTCTTGGATACCAAATTAACTGCTGCTAATGTGAAAATCTAGTTTATCCTCAAAGCCTCTCATTTCAATCACCCGGTAAACATGACCGTATGTAGTATAAAGAGTCTTATTTTCTTAAAGCAAGTTTTTTTCTTTGCTAAAGTTGTATGCATAAGAGTGAAGCTGTTAATTTACCACGTCGAGGCCTGTGAAATGTTTGTGCTTGGTAAAGCAGCATTGATCTGCTTATTTGGTGGCATATTACAAAAACAATGCCTTTGACTCCGCTGGCTCCGGGATCAGATGAAGCGGCGTGCTTTCATCCACACAAAACAGGCTCCTTCTTTCACAGATCAATTATTAGGCAGCCAATGAGAATGCTTCCTTTCCTGCGCCTGGCTCTGTCATCCCCTTTGTCGTTTAAAAACGAAACAAACTGCTTCTGATGCTCGCCCGATGTGCTCGTGTAGTAATTAAGCGGCGCTGGTCTCCTCCTCCACATATACCCTGTCCTCACCTACTGGAGCACCTTCACAATGAGCCTCGTGTATTGCTGTCTCGTTCAGTTGACGATTAATTAAAATGTGTGGTTTCTGTTTGCAGCGCTCCGCCGTTATTTGTGTAAAAGGAACAGGCGGCGTTAGCATCATCTCTCGCTCAGTACGTAGACGGATGCGGCTGTTCTGCAGAAGCTATTTCTCCAGTCTTTCCGCATCACAACATTGCCCCGTTGTCATGGTTCACATGTAACACATCAGGCCAAAATCTGTGGTAACTAAATTTGTTGTTCTGAGATGGTTTATGCTGCATCTGTATTAATAAAAGCCACAAATAAAGTTTTTTTTGTGTCTGTTAATAGCGAGCTTTAATACATTTGGACGTGTTTTTCAACAGTTCTGTGTCTGGCTGTGAACCGATAAGCTGTAAGTTACAGACTATGAATTACTTCCATATGACTTTTCTCATGTGTATTGAATAATTGACAAGGGTGCATGTTTGTCAGAATCCAATACAATAAACCGTGAGGATGTAAAGAAAAATCAATGTCGCCGCTTCCCCTTCCCTCCCAATCTCTAAGTACAAGCAATCGTTCATAACCGGGCAACTAGAAAAGAGAAATTTATAGATTTTGCTTTGGATAGAACACCGGATCATTTTGTGGCAGATAAAATCTCAAACTGACATTTCTGTCACCTTCTGCATCTAAAAGTCCCTTTAAACGTGACATAATGTGCACCAGAGACAGCAACCAATCAGAACAGGGTTTGACTCGGTCGGGTGGAAGTGGCAGATGTCTTTAGATGTATAGTAAAGATGACCAAAGATGGCCAAAAACTGCTTTTTGAGTCCGTAAAACCACACACGCGTGTGCGTAGGTGCTGGTATGCGTGTCCTCGCAGGTGCAGTGCAGATTCTTGCGTGTCTGTCCCAGGAGAGCCTGTATATAACTCGAATGAATTTGCAGCTGGTGAGGTAAGATGCTAGGTCATTTTATAAGGCCTGCAGGGGGATTGTACTGAAACAGACAGGGTGATTCATGTTTTATAGCTATTGTGGAGCCAAGCGAATACAAACTTACCTTGTTCCTGCTTACATAGATCTGAGCCAGCGGTGATGTCTGCCAACTTTTCAGATAGTTAGTTCGTGTAAAGTTGTGTCAAAGAAAAATAAATGTACATTTACACGTTTGAAAGATACTTCCAGCTTTAAAGGCATAATTCACCCAAAAATAAAAATGATGTCATAATTTTTTCACCCATAAGTCATTCAAACCCTGTGGAACATACAAAAATATATTTTGCAAAGCGCTGGTTACCGAATAAAAAATATATAAAAAAATAATTTTTGGGTGAACTAGCCCTTTAAGATATACAGTACTTTGAGGGTTTGCGATGCACCTGCATCTACAGTACAGTATATATACAATATATTGTACTGTAAGCCAGACTGCATCCAGAGTGTATCGTCTGGAAAAATGATCACTGTGATGGTATACTATGTCACACAGCCAAGGTTTCTGCTATAGTTTAAAGTGATCTTCAGTGTGAAATGATTTTCAGTCATGACTGAGTTTCATTACAATCTGATGGGTTTTGTCATCACATCTTCGTATGAGAGAGTGGTACAGTATGCATCCTGAACGTTCTTCTGCCCTTATGGAATTTGTCTGTGACTACTTTGTAATGGCTTTTGGTCCTTTATTTTCTGCTGTGAACTCAAGGTTGATAGAGGAAGTTGGGTCTGCGCTATCGCCTGTGCATAGTTTTATAGCTTTACGAAAGACAGTCTGGGTTATTATGAACAGGCAGGAATGTTTTAGACCAGTCAGTGTCATTCCACATTACAATGCAGAATTTTTGCAGAAGGACTGTGACAACCCACTTTAATCCAAATGGGGACGTTAGCAACTAATAACCCCACCCTGGCAACTTCTGCCATCCAACAGGAACATTTGGCTTCTCAGGTCCCCATTCGTTTATCACGGCTGCAAAAACACGACAGGTGCAGCCATTTACCTCACCATGTTATCTAGAAATTAATTTCTCCCCGGAGAGTGCGAGTATAAAGTGACCTTGTGTTTTTGTTTGACATGAGCTGTTTATTCTACATGCTCAGGGTGAGATACTGGAGTATAAGTAGCACATTTTCACATTCTTACATCTTGAATGTTCTGTTGCTGTTGGATGTAGGCATACATATTCCCATGTATATATTTATAGTTATATTATAGAGGTATTGGATGGAATCATGGTAATGTATTTTTCTTATTAGATTATTCTTGTTTTCGCGACACAGTCTTTTGGAGGGACATTTAACAAATTAAAAGGCTGAATGAAGAATTATGAATAAAAATTAATGAGCTGAGAAGTAAATTGTTAAATGTGCCAAAAGATTTTTGTTTCATTATATTTTTCCATGTCTAAACTTAATTTGAAGACTCAACTAATGTTGTTTTGCTCAATGTTAAAAATCAGCCACAGTAAGCAATATAATCTACTATAATAGAACTTTAAATTAAAGCTCAAAAGCCTTGAAGTTAAATGATCTAATTTGATGGTATAGACTAGATTATATTAAAGCTTAGTTAGATTCTTGGTTTTTAGGTATAATAATTATTAAAAACGAGATTGTGATGTTTTTCTCTATTTTTTGTGTGTTGTATATGGTATGCATGGAAAAAATACTATATTTCTTGCATGTACAACAAGTCCTCAGTTATTAAGCCAGATTACAAATATTCTTTAGAATTGCTATTAAAACATCTCTGGGGACAGTTCTCGCACTTTCTTTGGCATGTAAATTCTGTCTCTGTTGTGTCATAGCTGAGGAAAGAATCTGTTGTGATAAGGCGAATCAGGCTAACCTGACAACATTTCAGCGCTTTAGCTCTGGGTCAGACTGCAGATTCACTTTTGATGTGTTTTTTCATCTGCTGCTAGCTAAAGGAATAAGTTATGAAGCCAGAGCTTTTAAAGCTTGATAGTGTATGACAACTCATCTTCACCTGCTCCGTTTATATATTTTATTTTTACATTTCCTCTTCATGAAAAAAACTGTTACTTTCCTGGTTGGCTTTGATTTAGAACCACGGATGTACCATCGATGGGAAAGAAAAGTTTTTCTTATTTCACAATTGTTTTCTCCTGTACAGCAATAAGTGTCACGGAGCCGATGCCTTCAGCATCGGATTCCCCCCATCACGTCATTCGTTCCCGATCTCCTGAGTTTTAAAATGGACTTCAACACCCATCATGCACTGCACTCGCACACCTGGTCACCATTAGTAATCCTGTTTAGTTACTATCACCCGCACCTGTTTTGTATCACTATTGGTCATTGGTTGTATTATTTAAGGTCTGTCTTTTGAGTTTATCTTTGTCAGGTATTGTTGTTTTCCGTCAGTCTTTGTGGGTGCGTGGGTTAATATATTCTATTATCTGAGATCCTTGTATGTTTGTTAAATCTGGAATTTCTCTGAGTGAAGAATCAGTAAAGACATTTGATACCGTTACTCCTGGTTGTCCTGTTATCTTCTACCCAGCACCGTAACAGTATACCTGACCCACAGGACTCTCTTGGTGAAGAAGTTGGATTATCAAAGTTATTGTTTCTTACCTGTCTCTCTGTGACTTTATGTGCTTTGGTCTCCAGAATGGAATCCGCTACTCCTAAGCGTCACGGAGGTAGCCGGAGGTGCTCCTCGCTCTCACTCGGCACTTAAACGCACTACCTGTTCACTCTCCCAGCCGGTGGTAAGTCCTGCAGTCACCAGCAGTCTCATGGCCATGCCTAATCGATTCTCGAGAGCAGCGAGGAGTGCGGTGGATTCCTTCTTCAATGTAATTTATTCTTCAGTCGGCAGCCTCACCTGCACCCTGCACATGAAAGGACAAGGTAGACTTTGCTATTAGCCTGATGACCGCGCGAGCTGCGATGGGCTCAAGGCTACTGGGAGTCAGTAACTTCATGAGTCTCGCACCTGGGAGGATTTCTCGGAGCGAGTTAAAATGTCTTTGATCACTCTGCCTCTTCTCTCTGTGTTGCAGACCAACTCTGGT
Organism: Beaufortia kweichowensis; assembly: GCA_019155185.1. NCBI lineage: Eukaryota > Metazoa > Chordata > Actinopteri > Cypriniformes > Gastromyzontidae > Beaufortia > Beaufortia kweichowensis. Next base: position 8,416,291 of record CM032811.1, read on the forward strand.
AGACTGCGGCAAGGCCGATCTTCGGTGGCGGAATATGCGCTCCAGTTTAAATTACTCTTTCGCCGCGCTAGCTGCGGCTGGAATCAAGCAGCTCTGCTGCCTGCTTATCGGCAAGGCTTGTCCGCAGAGGTAAAATTGCACATGGTAATTTATGATGATTCCATTGAGTTGGAGACGTTTATTCAGAAGTCGATTCGGATAGCCCAAAGACTTCGTGGCCTGTCAACGCTGAGGTTCGTCGAACAGTACCGCTCCTCCGCTGCACTCTCTCTCTACATCCACGGGCGTCTCAGCCGCCAGCGGAAGTTCCAATACCGAGGCCTTCGCCGCTCCACCGAGCCCTCCAGCCCCCGAGCCCATGCAAGTGGACAGCTTTCATTTAACCAGAGAAGAGCGAAATCGGCGCATCTCGCATCAGCTGTGCATTTATTGTGGAGAGTCCGGGCATTTCCTTCGGCCTGTCCAGCCCGCCCTCTCCTACCGGGTGAGTGCGGTTCAGCCGCCGCCAGCAGGTATAATGCTACCGCTCACATCTCTAACCATTGTTTCTGACACTATCTCTATTCCAGTGAAGGCACTTATTGATTCCGAAAGCGGCTGGGAATTTCATCTCTTCCGATCTTCTACGACGGCTCCAGTTACCTAGGCACCCGAGCGGCACAACCGTCCGGTGCAAGATATTTTAGGGAAGCCCTTAGGGCATGGACTAATCAGGTTCTTTTCCCCACATGTCCTACTTCGAATGGAAACCGGCTCGGACAGAAATGTTGTCCTTCTGGGTGCTGGAGGGGAGCTCGGTGGATCTCAGTATGGGACGACCCTGGCTCCAAAAGCATCGTCGAATTGGACTGGACCACAGGGGAAATTCTCGGTTGGCCTTTAGAAAGGCCCATTCAGCCTGAACAATTCTGCCTCACTTGTTGTGTCTCCTATTGCTGTTCCTCTCTCTACAGACCTCCCGAAAGTGTCCAGAGCAGTTAATAGTGTTCAACCCTGGATTGGTGTGATTCCGCCGGAGTATGAAGCGTTTGTAAATGTGTTCAGTAAGGAGAGAGCCTCACAACTTCCCCCGCATAGGCCATGGGACTGCGCCATCGAAGCTGCTGCCTGGGGCCCTCTCCCTAAAGGGGCGTATCTACTCGCTGTCCCTCCCGAACAGAAAGCCATGGGTGACTACATTCAGGAGGCATTGCAACAAGGATTTATTCGCCCCTCTACTTCCCCAGCAGCATCCAGTTTCTTCTTTGTGGGGAAAAAAGACGGAGGGCTTCGGCCCTGTATAGACTACCGTGTTCTGAATCAAGCCACTGTTAAGTTTACTTACCCTCTGCCTCTTATTTCTCCCTCCATAGAGCATCTTCGTGGAGCTTCGGTGTTCACGAAACTGGACCTCAAAGCGCTTACAACTTAATTCCGGATCGGAAGGGGATGAGTGGAAGACGACGCCAGCTTCGCCAAGGGCACGCCGAGTACCAGGTTATGCCCTTCCGGTTGGTAAGCGGCTCGGCGGTGTTTCAAAGTTTTATGAACGAAATATTTCGAGATATGTTGGATCTGTTTGTGATTGTTTACATAGATGATATACTGGTATACTCGAAGTCTCTCGCGGAGCATCGGGGGCATGTTCGGCTTGTTCTCCAGCGGCTGCAAAAGCACAACCTCTATCTCAAGCTGGAGAAATGCGCGTTTCATCTCTCTGAGGTTCAGTTTCTGGGATATGTGATTAGTGCCACGGGGTGCTCATGGAGAAGGATAAAGTGGAAGCAGTTCTGTCCTGGCCCCAGCCCTCCTCAGTTCGCGGTTTGCAGCGCTTTCTGGGGTTTTACGCGAACTTTATCGTCGATTCATTCAAGGCTTCAGTGGAATCTGCTCCCAGCTCCGTCAATGCTCAAAGGGAAACCTAGTAAGCTAGTATGGTGCAGGGAGGCGCTAGAGGCTTTCCAACAGCTAAAGAAGCCTTCTGTAAAGCACCAATTCTCCGTCACCCTTCGCCTGAGCTCCGTTCGTGGTTGAAGTTGACGCCTCCACCACCGGGCGAGGCGGTGCTCTACGCTAGCTGCAGGGGAATCCGCCTGTCTTCACCCATGCGCTTTCTTCTCCAAAAGATGTCCCGGTGGACAGAATTATGATATCGGCAACCGGGAATTACTTCGCTATCAAGCTGGCTCTGGAGGAGTGGGAGACATTGGCTGGAGGGAGCTAAGTTCCCGCCAGGTATATACTGATCCTAAGAACCTGTTGTATTTACGTGAAGCTAAAAGACTTAATTCTCGTCAAGCCCGCTGGGCTTTGTTCTTCTCTCGTTTCAATTTTTCAGTGACTTATCGTCCGGAAGCAAGAACGGAAAAGCCGATGCTCTCACGGATTCACGCCCCGACTGCAGCACCGAGCCTCCAGAGCCTGTTCTCCCTCCGGCAATGGTAATCTCCCATCGAGTGGGACCTGGACAAGCAAATTGAAGCCAGTCTTCCGTGATCAGTGTGTCCGCCGGGAGGTCCTGAGGGGAGATTGTTAGGTGCCCGAAGATCTCGTGATTCCCCTCATGGACTCCGTCCACTGCGTTCGGGATCGGGACACCCAGGTCGGCAGCGCACCCTTTCACTGATCTCCCCGGTACTGGTGGCCTGGGATGTCGGAGATATCAATGCTTTGAAGGGATGCTCAGTCTGTGCCATCGCTCAGGTACAGCGTCGCCGGCCCAGGGTAAGCTCCTCCTCGTTACCGGGTTCCTCAACGCCATGGACTCATATTGCCGTGAGATTTTGTCTCTGATCTGCCCTGTTCTGAAGGTTATACCTGTATTTTGTTATCGTTGATCGTTTCAGCAAAGCTGTAAATTAATTCCTATGTCTAGTCTGCCCACAGCTATGCAAGCAGCCGAAGCTGTTTAATAATGTGTTCGGCATTTTGGCCTGCCCGAGGATATCGTGTCAGATCGAGGACCTCAGTTTATTTCTCATGTCTGGAAGGCATTCTTTTCTGTTAAAGATATCAGTTAGTCTTACCTCTGGTTATCACCCCCAGGCTAACGGCCAGACTGAGCGGAAGATCCAGGAGATCGGCAGATATCTCCGGACCTACTGCCATCATAACCAACACAGCTGGCATCGCTTCTTACCTGGGCCGAAATGCGCTTCAAAACTCCCTGCGCCAAGATTCCACCGGACTCACCCCTGCTCCAGTGCGTGCTCGGCTACCAACCACCTCTCTTTCCTGGACCCTGAACCCTCCACGGTGCCAGCTGTGGACCACTGGTTCAGGCCAGTGAAAAGGTATGGAATTCTGCACACATCCACCTGCAAGCGGCAGTCCGTGGGCGGAAGCAGCAAGCCGACCAGCTGCTCTGGCGCCCCAGACTTCCATCCCGGCAGCTGGTCTGGCTCTCCACAAAGGGACATTAAGCCTCCAGGCTGCCCTGCAAAACTCACTCCCGGTTCATCGGTCCATTCCCATCAGTAAAAAGATCAACGCAGTGACTTACCGGCTGCAACTTCCCCGGTCCTATCGTCTGGCTCCTTCCTTCCATGTCTCACTTTTGAAACCATTTGTTAACCCTGTCTCTGTTCTTCCCCCAGAATCTGATGCTGAGGGACCCCCACCAGCGGCTCCGGAGCCTCCTCCTCCTCCACCCCTGGACCATCAGGACCGCATCTACAAGGTCGATGCCATCCTGAGGGCTCGTCGGCCAGGCTGGACGACTCACCTACCTCGTGTCCTGGGAGGTTTGACCCGGAAGAACAGTGCTGGGTTCCCCGATCAGACATTCTAGACCCGTCTCTACTCACGGAGTTCCACGTCTCGCATCCCCTGGAGCCCGGTCCCAGGCCACGAGGACGGCCCCGTCGACGTGCTCTGCGGCCCGCAGGAGCGGTCCGTGGGGGTACTGTCACGGAGCCGATGCCTTCAGCGTCGGATTCCCCCCATCACGTCATTCGTTCCCGATCTCCTGAGTTTTAAAATGGACTTCAACACCCATCATGCACTGCACTCGCACACCTGGTCACCATTAGTAATCCTGTTTAGTTACTATCACCCGCACCTGTTTTGTATCACTATTGGTCATTGGTTGTATTATTTAAGGTCTGTCTTTTGAGTTTATCTTTGTCAGGTATTGTTGTTTTCCGTCAGTCTTTGTGGGTGCGTGGGTTAATATATTCTATTATCTGAGATCCTTGTATGTTTGTTAAATCTGGAATTTCTCTGAGTGAAGAATCAGTAAAGACATTTGATACCGTTACTCCTGGTTGTCCTGTTATCTTCTACCCAGCACCGTAACAATAAGATGCAATGGTTCTACCATGGTCAAATAAGACATTACCACGTTATCTGTAGTAGGTTTTCGTTAGTGTGAGATTTCCTGAATTCTGAATCACCATTTTAACGTTTTCTACCAAGCAACCGAAAACACGTCATTTATTTTATTCAGCTTGTATTCACTAACAGGCCTGGCTTGTGTTGAATTAACAGCTGAACAGCATGCAGTTCAATACTCTATTCAATTCTCACTGCCAAAGATAAACAACTGTGCCTGCTTTTAAGATGACGTTAAGAATCAGCCATTGAATTAACCCTGCGGCGTTATAGACCTCTATACACCTGCACAGACCGCAGCATCTGCTGTGCTTTGACTTTTCATCAGTTTACAAGATGCTCAACCGGACTGTTCCCGACAGTCAAACAGCCCTGTGCCCAAACAGATCCATTATGTTATTGTTTTAATCAAACTGCAATCTGCCGTCCTCAGGAAGCTGGGGACGGATGCAACGTTGCAACAGAGAAAGTGGCGGCAGAGGTAGAAAATAATTAAGAGAGGGAGAGAGACATTCTCTTTTAGCTCCGGACGTCGGCGTGCCCTGGGAACAGGCAATCTCTCAGTGGGTGTCATTACCTGTCATTCAGGCTAACTGTGTCCAGTGCGTGCCCGCAGACAGGCCCCGTGTAATTGTATAGGAGAGCGAATGAGCGAGCGGGAGAATGTAAGACTGCAGGAGAGATAGTGAGAGAGAAGGGTCGATGGGTACCAGAGAAAGCAGACTGGCGTCGGATATGGAGCCGACAAACAACCTCTCAGATTTAGAAGCAGCTGGAACAAATGCTACAGCTGGCATTGACAGAGTGACAGAATATTAGAGCTGTATGATGATACTGAGTGTGTTTCCATCATTACCCATGTAGACTATGTCCTGGAACAAAGGAATCAATCCTTGATGGATGTAGCAGAACTGAACAGATGCTCAGATACACACCACTAGTTATTTGAAGGACATTTTAACAGAATTGATTGTGTTTAACACTCTTAAATGTGAAATCTCATTAACAGGTTTGAATAATTTGAGGGGCTTTTTTATTTCAGACAGTGGCACTTCAACCTTGATTGATGTTTTGCTGGTGTCAGTGTTGATCTGTGTTTATTCAAGGACTTCTAGACTTTTCTGGCTATAATTTCCTTAAAGTCGACTTAGTGTTAGTCAAGGTTTTTAGTCAAGTAATTGAATTATTATTTATTTATTTTTATTCCCTTTGAATTTAAAAGGCTGTTTCAGCTGTTGTGAGGATAAGCTGGGATAAAAGAAAAATATTTTATAATAAAATACTTGCATATACCTTGTGTTAATGGTCAACTGGTTTGCTATTACTGTTTTAAGAAGCTCTCTCTTATGGTTTAGCTGTCTTAAATCCTTTCCTAAATTTTATGTTAAAATTGATTTTGTTTTATTTTTCACAGGCTTATTTAATTTTTGATTATAGTTTATTGAATTAAACCTTGAGCTATATATAAAACGAACTATATTATTAAACATTTGTAATGTAAATATATTTAAATTTCAATTTCAATTTATGAACCCAGTATGATGTATTGTATCGAAGCATGAGCTGAGTATAACATTACAACCCCAGTGGTATTTTAATGATCTCATAGTTGTCAAGCCGTGACACTTTCTAAATGTCACATTTGTGCATCTTATTTTCTGTAAGGGGTCTATAAAATCTGTCATTTTAAAAGAAAAAGAGTAATACTTCTTCCATTATATATACTTTATACAGTAACTTGCTTTAACATTTTTATTATAATGACTGTTATTTTTACTTGAAATATTCTGCCATGGAAAATCTGCACTCTTGACACTGAACATTGTATGACACAGGCTTTCGTCTTGCATAACCAGCAACCATAATAAGTAGATGTTGGGTTTCTACATAGAGGTGTCGGTAAGGGCAAGGATGAACTTCTTACCCTACAGCGCCTCGTCTCACCGCTCTGATCTCATTGATCTCCTGCTTTTAAACATGAATCTTAACCTGTGGTAAATTTTCTTACATAATTCATGAGAACACCTTACAGCAAAGTCCAGCATGCATCTGCGCTCATGAAGCTTTAATATGACAGCGGCTCTTTAAACGAACGTGTGGAGAGAGAGATAATGTCACAAAGCTTTGGTTCCTCTGAACACATCAGAGCAGGATTTATTAGCCTGATGTCGATTTCAGTCAGCGTGATCACGGGATGTATAGACCAGGATTGAGTGTTCCCATAGCTTAATCAATTTGTAAAACCTTGTCTTAGCAATGCAAAGGTCATGAGTTTGTTAACAGGGAACACATACTGATAATAATGTATAGCTTGAATACACTATTAAGTCAGTTCTGCCAAATGAGTTTGGAGTTAACAGAAATCTTTCTTGCTGTCTCTGTAAGCTCATACTGTTTATAATTTAACATAGAAATGTATTGGAAAAGTAATTTTGTGCATTTAAAAGTGGATGTGATAAAACATGTTTCGTGGAGTGTTGATATTCCCCTTCCCTGCAGATGAATCCGCCCCTGCAGTCATGTAGAGATGACACACGGGAAATTGCGTGTCAGTCACTTTTGTGTTTCATCATCAGGGCTGTTTGTACTGCAGGATTAGATTGATTCTGAGGCTGAAGCTATAGCACATATGTTGAAAAACACAACAGCAGACTAATTAATTCAATAAAACATCTCTGCCTGTGAGATTTCTTCAACAAAGAATAAAGCAAATACAGTCTGGTGCTATCAGCGTCCTCGCCTGAACGCGCTACGTGTGGAGTTTAATGGCCTTCTGTTATAGCAGTTTCCCTGCAAAGAGAAATGCATTATTGCGAAGCATAAGTCTCATTTACCTTGCTTATAATTTGTGATAATGGAAAAATATTTGCTAAGCCGAGCACTCGCTTTGTACTTTAGATGCCGAATAAATCTTGTTTTCTAACTTTTTAATAGTGACTTTTCAAGTCAGTATAGATGGCAGGGATTCATCTAGAAGTGCATTATTGCTGTAGTTTCTGTAACAAGACCTCAGAATAGCCATCTAACCTTATTCTCCTTCGAATGCTTTAATTTCCTATGAAACTTAAGTGATTTATTAAGATAATTCCCTTTCTATTGTAAGTTTCAACTTTTTTCTGCTGCTTGTGTGTGTGTTAAATCTAAACACAGCTCAAAGTCTATTACATAAGACGTGATATTAAAGAGATATATCATTTAACAAGAAATGTGGCACGTCTAGTGGTTTCTGATGACAAATGATACCTTGCAGTTAGCAATCTACCGTATGAGGCTGAAACAACATTTCCCACCGCAGTAAATTCTGTCATAAAGGTTAGAGAGGCCCAGTGAGGTGCTTAGCACAAGTGCCTGGAAGTTTGCCACCAGAGGGTGGTTAGGTGTGTGTGTTTGTGTGCGTATGAGTGAGCAAAAAACTAGTGCTTATATAGCGCTAAATGCCCATCGGAACACTGATCCTTTCCTGCAGGGATTAAGAAAGTTTATGAATGCAGAGAGTGCAAGATATTCATATGGCTGACTGGATAGACATCATTTATAGTGTGGATAGGTGGAACAGGATGTGCTATTAAAATTTTGTTTAAAGGGAGAGTTTGATATTTGTGACCTGTCTGTGAAAACCCAGCTAAAATCATTCAAAGGATTGAAATCATAGTGATATTTAAAGGTGAAATTAAAATTAGATTCTTGTTAGATTTTAGCCTTCAGTAAGGTGGCCGCGCGGTTCAGCGCGGGTCAAACCCGAGGAAGCCCAAGAGAGCAGAGCGCTTGTAAGTCCTGCACACTGCATGCTCCCAACATCTCTCATCGCACACCTTACGATTTTCCCCAACTGAAAGCTGTTACAGGTCACCGCTGGCCACCCTTCCACTGCTGGTTAGTGCTCAGATATGCAAGACGCAGTTGACCCTGAAGATTTAATAAGGTGGCTTGTATTTCTCATGGGAACTAGGGCGAACATCTGGGACACCGGTGACCACGAGCCTGCCGCAGTCTAAAGCCGCTGCCGCTGTGTAACCCGGACCGCTGTAAAACGAGCAGCGGCCCGGCAGTAACGTGACCTTCAGCGAGCAGAGCTGGGCTGGAAAGCCAACGAGGACCCACACGGTCTGTGCAAGTTTTCACAGTGCAGCGGACTGTGTAATGGTAAACGCCCGCATGGTAAACGTGTCATTGTTTGTTATCTAGCCAATCTATTGAGTCACACAAGGTAATCAAGTTTTTCTAGCTATGTAAGATAATTGGTCAGAACCAATCGAAAAATGTTGCTGTTGTCTGAGCATTAGAACAGCACTTGTTGACTTATTACTTGTGATTGTAATCTTATTAATCTGTAAACTTTCCTGAAAATAATTTTCTTAGCTTGGGCATTGAGGTTCAGGTCTAACTGGTCATCCTTTTATGACTTTTATTGCCTGACATTGACTTACTCAACAAATCAGCAGGTCGAATTTTGTGTCTCCTAAACCTGTAGTCTTCGCTGTAGTCTTCACAAATTTCCAAAGTGCCCTCCAGTGGAATAAACTGTAACAATCACAGAAATCATCCTGGCTGTGCCTTTGTCATCACATGACTTTAATAGTGTTTTTTAAAGTTAAGTGATGTAATTCTTACTGAATGTTTTATTAGGAAAATGTTTGCTCATCTCTTGCACTTGTGAAAAGCATTTTTGTCCTTTTGCATTCAATGGTAACTCCAGAAATCAGAGAGTGATTTTCTTTTTTAAGCTTTTTTGGCTTTTTTAATGCCTTTATTATCAATTAGACGGGAGAATACATGGGTGAAGAAAGAGGAACAGGATCGTAACAAGTTCTTTGAGTCGGTAATCACACTTGAGTTGCCAGAGGCGCAGTTGTGGAATATGTCGAAACTCTGCCCACAAGGCTATCAGCTCCAACCAGAGAGCAATTTTAAGTTACATACAGTTGAATTTCACTTGCTGTTGCAGATTTCCCATAAGATAGGTCTGACATTGATTATAAGGGCATGTAGGGCCTTCTGAACCTTCTAAGATATGTTTTTCATATTGCAGTTGTCAGTGATGTTATACCTGATATCTGTTGTGAAATTATCATTGAAGGATTGGTGAGGGAACAGGCCTGTGCTCTGCTCTTTCATTAGCGGAGGTAGAGCTGAAAGTGACGCGGTCGACATCAGCTCGATTGATGTGGCAGTAATGTTAACATCTTTTGCTACTGTGACCACAGAGTCATAGGGTAAATTCAGTCTTAACTTCAAGGCTTGAGACTTGAACTTCAATAATATTAATGTTAACTAAGTTATCAAACATTAAGTAAGTGACTTATTTTAAATAATGATGTTACATGATATTTGAAATATAAGTTATACTTTACAGTAGGTCTGTGGCAAAGCCTTTGACTAGAATTCTTGGAAACTCATGGTGGAAAAATTATTATTCTGTTCATATCAATAGTTGTCATCTGGCTTATAAAGCAAATTAGCCACAACATGGGACAAAACTAGCGGCTTTACACACCAGTGTTGTTTGATTGTGAACTAAATGACCTCATAAATCACATATATTAAAAAAACATAAATCACCAGAGCTCGTCGTAGCAGAGCAGATGCCTGAATTCACATTAGACTGTATAAGGTTCATAGTAAACACAGCGGAAATGAAACAGAAATGGATTCTTGCCTTTCTTAGGAATCTTTAAGAAAATCAAAAGGTACATTTCCATGTTCCATTTTTTTGCTGTCATTAAACTAGAGGAGGAATGAGTGTTTCATGACTTATTTCTTAAAGTCTCTAGCACAGAGTGCAGCACTTTTTGGAGTAGAAGACTACTTACACCAAATTTTGTTTTTAAAAAAGAAATATCACACATATATTTCTGAGTCTGAAATATTACATTGTGATGATCCATTTGTGCTATTAAAGGGTCGGCTGGTAGATTCATAGCACTAGCGAATGCAAAATACTCCGGTTATAAATTTAAAGGGTATAATTTTTTGTTACTGTTTAAATGCCAAGCAATTTATTTAAGTTGACATTTATTTTAATAATTTTCACTTTTGTTTTGTTCAGATGCATCAGTGCACGTAAGGCCACACTGGACTTTTGCACTGGTATATGAATGAATTTTAATTCATGTTGTTTTAACCATACAATGTGATTAGTTGTTTTGATTGTGAGAACTATAGTAAACAGGAATATTCATGCCTTAACATAAAATTCATGACTGATCAGCATAGTTTTTTGTTAATTCAGCTGTTGATGTTCCATTTGCGCATAATATTCAGTAAGTACTAGCCCAGCTGGAGAGATGTTATGAATGATTATCAGACATTATTAGAAAAAATAATGCACTGCTTCATTCAAGAGAAATCACACGCCTCCAGTGGATCTTGAATGAAAGTGTTTAGGGTGGGAGAGCCTGGAGGAGGTTCGAGAACAGATACAATGCCGGGGCGCATTTCTCTCCTCTTGCATAGAAAACACTGGGCATCCTTTCAACATCTCTTTTTGTGTTGCCACTATCTTGTAAGGTGTGTTAGAAATACAGCACAGAGCCTTTCACTGTCAAACCTACCTCAAAACACATCCGCTTTCCGTCGGCTGAGTTGTTCTGGATAAAGGGCAAGAATTTTAGAAAAGCTTGGCAGGAGTGTTCGAAAATATCTCCCAACAGCATCCTACCTGTTCACACGTAAGCCTCGGTTCAGTGTCTTATGAGAAAAGGGGAGTGAAACAACACAGACATGCTATTTTCCACCCTGTCAAGATGAATGACCGTTCACAGGTGGCTAGGAACAGGAACCGAGTTCCCGTAAGCAGATGCTTAAAATGCTCTTCATCTAATGCCATGTTTAGCATCTCTCAGGCTGATAGACGTAATAGAAGTTATAGACAGTTTATCATTAGTCTTGGCGCTTAATCTATTTTATTCAGCTAAATATCTTCCAAAGTTTTTTACTCCACTACTGTCATTTTACGTTTCTTGCTGCAAAACAGTCACTTTTGTTTTGCTTACTTTTGTCTCAAAGACATTCGGTCTCCTAATGAAGTTTTCCAAACAGGGAGTCGTAGATACTTACACACTCCAGTATGTTTTTCTGCTGAAGCTATGTGTATTGTGAAAATGATACAAATAAACTCACGCTACACGTTTCCGTGAAGAGGCACCATGCTGTTAATTATTTACGAATCCCTTTCAGCAGCTGTTTGCTTGGTGTGTCCATGCATGTTTACATCTGATTTTCCATTTATTTGCATTGCATGGCCGTTCAATAACGCACAAGTGGAAGCACGGTGGCTGTATCTGCCCGTGTATTGGTTTTGGCACTGTTTCTACCCACAATGCATTGTGTATTCTAATGCAGAGCAACAGGATTGCACAAGGTTAGCTCAAAGAGCTCTGTTGCCTTGGAGGTGATAACAGGAACCTTGACAGCGTGAATCTAATTAAGACTTACCTGATAGGTCTAAGGCTTACCGTGGGGATGAATGGTTATATTCCACTTTTAATCACTGGACCATCTGGACAAATCAATGCAAACATCAAGTCCAAAACCCCAAGCCAAACAAATCATTTTGCAGAAAAAAAAGAGTTTACTCTCCTGTCTGTTACTTTCTGGTAAATCCTAAAAATGGTTTAAAATCTTTGTGCTGAGTTTATTGAAAAAAGGTATTTTATTTTGCATGATGAAAACAATTTTTTTTTATTATTATTTATTATTATTTTTTGCTTATTTTTTCACTAATTTTGCAGATTTTTATACAGAGAGGGTCAATGTGGGGTTTTGCCGTTCCTAATAAAGTTACAGGCAAAATTTTACATACGTTTGGTGAGTAAATAAATGTTTGTAGTACTGCCACAAAAGGCATCATGGTTTTATATTAAAATGTATATGAAAAAGCAAAAGTATAGAGTACAGGTCCTGTAACTCTTCCCTGTTCAGCAAAAACATTTTCCTTCATTAGTTGATTCTAAATGGTCCTGTTGTGCGACCAAATGAATAGTTAAAATGCAAATGTTTCATAAATGATAATGTCACGTCATAAAAGATGCATTAATAATACAATAATTCTCCAAACTGATTTGAGAAAACAGTTAGATGGAGTACAGATTGTCACATCGGCTGCCAGTTGTTTTTCTTATTTGCCATTTGAAAGGTTGGGTCATGCCTTATCTCATTTAGGGCACTGAGATCACCCGCAGATCTTAGAGTTTCCCTTCCTCTATAATCTCAATATAACCCCAGAACGCCACTACATTTATTTCAGGTCTTAAGTGAAGTCTAGTTCATAGACCCATTGATCTTAATCGTATAATCTTAATGTTGTCTCTGCATCATATCGTCTAAGCCTCTTTTTACTCGTTTTTCACAGCGTGAAATAAAATGTGAGAACTACACATACCTATTAAACCACCTTCCTCACAAAGTCAGGTGTAGTTTGCTCTGTTGGCAAAATGTTTCATCTGGTTTGGAATCTGCAGCTGGAGATTGTAGAGCCGTGATAGCGAGTGTGTAGGTGTGATTTTTCACTAAACACCAGCGATTGTCTTGACTGTAATCGTACAGAATGCGTGCATGTTTTCTGAGATGTTACAGTAACACTGTGTGTGGTGGCGGGCGAAACAACAAATCCCAGGGTCAGGAGAGGACTCCACAGATACTATTACTGCAATCTGCTCTTGAGTGAATGTGAAACCAATTGAATTTAGTCTACTGCGGATTTCCATCATGCTCTCCACGTGAAAAAAAAGAAGAGGGAGGAGACAAAAAAGATTTGGTGCTTAGCTTTGATAATGCCCTACATGGAGTGCACTTCCCTTGCAGTTTAACAGGGATTTGTATGCTTAGCCTCCTGTTTACTGTAGACAAGATAAGCACAAAGAAAAGAAACTGAGTCTGTGGGATAGTCTTTATAATCTCAGCATGCAATATCCCCTGACATGTTTTGTACACTTCATTGCAGGAGAGAATGTCAAATATGGCCAGAAAAAGCAACAGCCTTTAATTATTGTGATTATTATTTTGAGAAACAAAGATCAGTAGCAAAGATGTCTCAGGATGTTTTCTTGTGTACTTAATACTGCTGTTAAATACTTGAAAAGCTTCATGAACAATGTACTTAACATTTTTCTTCTATTACTTTCTAACATTCTGCAGGCACTAGGCAGTAGTTTCCTGGCCGTGTGTGTCACAGGTGTAGATCCTGGGCATTGTCTCTCTACAATCTCACCCTGTGTGTGTCAAGTGATAAAGTGCAAAAAAGGGATAAAAACAGGCAACTGAAGATGTAAACAATTATCCCAGCACACACATCCCAAGGGCTGCACTCCAATGGCAGGCAGAATGAGCAATGGCTGCCATTAATATTATCATTATTCCCCTGTCTCTAATGGCCTCCCTCAGTGAATACACACACACAACTATCACAGCTAAACACAGATACCAATGAGAGCACAAACATGCTCGCACACATACATCACCAGTCATGATCAATGAAAAAGAAACTTTCTTACCCTCTTTGCTCTAATTTATCATTCCTCTAGAAAAAGTATGCCAAGTTCTACAGTAATAGCACCATAAAACATAAAACCATGAATTGCAGATTCTGGGAAGGCATAACTGTAATATTAAAGCCATTTTTTTAGTGTAAAGTCTTACATCTGTAACTGTAGATCTATGGCCCTGCAAATGTTAAATAATGCATGCTGCAATTGACTGCCCCGTTTTTCCAAATTTAGCTTATATGTGTGCATTAAAATAGATGGTGCACTTTTTACTTAAATGTAGACCTAAATATTTAACTGTTGTATGTTTTATTTTTTTTACTACAGGCACTTATGTGCCCTTGGGGTTGGCTTTACTAACCAATGTTTTCCTTTATGTTGTAGAAATTGGCTGTTGTAGACCTATTATACAAATATCGTGTTGCACAAAATTGGGCCAATACTTTAGAGAGCTGTTCTAGCTTTAACCTGACCAACACCATTAACAAAAATACCAGAAATGTAAATGGTGTCATTGTTTGGTTTGTATTTGGACATGTACCTTTGTAATTCCTTCAGATTTAGTAAAGTATTACATAGTATTACATCATATTATCAATATACCACTGTGTGACAGAACTGTTTTTGTAATCCCCAGTATTATTTATATTCATTGCCTTCGCTCCTTTTTTCTGATTTTGTTCACAGAATTAATTGACCATGGCTGGCAAGTGTACCAAACAATTTCTGTGGTGTTTATACTGCTAGGTCCAACATAACTGTCATATTTTGTTAACATAAATATAAATGTACCATTTCATTTAAAAGTACTCTTTTAATACATATTTTTATGATATTAAAATTAATTGGTAATTTTAACATTTGTTGTCATCCTTCAAGCTGTGTAAAAGTCGCTCCCACACTGACTTTTGTAATGGTTAGATTGCTTGCTGTATTGCATGCAGTTTCTTGGCTAATCTTTTTGGATTGTGTGCTCTTATTTCTTTCCAAGGTTTTTTGTGTAGGAGTGGCTTTGGAAGAAGATCATTCTAGTGCCCAATCAAGCATTTCTCATTTGCTAAAATTAGTTTCTCTAATTCCCTCTCCAATCAGACAAAACAAAGTTTAATGCTTGCACGCCTCTGAAAAGATGCTTAAGAACACCTTTTTTCTCCAAAAACAAAAAGACGTCCAGACAGCCTTTTTCAGGCTGATCTTAAAGTGACTTTGATATCAGCAATGAGCAGTTTGATTTACTGGGACCTTGTGCCCTTCAGCAGTAGATTCCGTCTCAGCGGCCCATCCAGGGGCTCGGCTAATTACTGTCATTGCTGGAATTAGACGAGACTTGCTGTGGTGAAAATAAAAATTTAATAAGAAGCCGTAATTAAAAGTTGATTTACGAGGCAGATCATTCCCATTCAGCGATAGATGACGTATCTGTTGAAAAAGTCCAGAGCCGAATGCCTCGGTATGTAGAGTCGATCCGTGCAGCGGCAAATGTGAATAAAACCTTCACCAGCCTATTATTATAAAAACAATCAGGCCCTTACAGATGGAGAAGAATGCGGACCATTAAACATTATAGATAACCTTGAAATCACTTTAGTCTTGGCTTGGTGACATACTGAATTCAAATCAGATTTAAAAATACCCTGCTGATCTTTCATATGAAGCAGCGGAGAGGTGGAATACTAATAACCAAAGTATTCTCATCAGTAACAAGAGTAAAAGGCCAGTCAATAATAAAGTCAAACAACCTTCAAAAGCATTATAAAACGCTCATTAGTCATCTTCCGACATGGTGGATCCAGTAATGTTGGCTTGTGAAGTGCTATATCTTTCAGGGTCTTTACTTTGCTGTAGTTAGATCCTCTGTCAGTCTCGTCGGGATGAAGTGAAGAGCAAATCTAAGCGGTTTAAATCTGATGTGCAGATACCCAGTGTCAAGAGCCTATTGCAGAACTGTTGGGCTTTAAGAAGGTTTTGCGCCTAGACGGCCAATGTAAAGATAAGCTAAGCCCTGTGATAGCGCATCTCAATCTCACACAGTAAATCTTCACTCTTAAAGGACAAACTTGTCTTAGTATTGTGTGCTTCTACCCTAAAAGCTCAGCAAATCAGATTGGGGCTCTTCAAATTTATATTTACAGTGATATGCTTAGATTAGTTTAAATTTACATATGCTTGTGTTCTCAATGATAGACACGAACGTCAGCAGTTTTGCTTTAATGCAATTACGATTTGAATTACAGTGAATTTGTCTCCTGTCATTACTGTTGACAATTTGCTCATGAATAATTTCCTGTCTCACGTAACGTTACATTAACATGACATGCGAAGCCCACACTGTACTTTGATGCATTGCAAGGCTCATTTGGATCAAACAGCCTAAACAGAAAGGCATATTAAATGGCACTCGGCAGACTTAAAGGTTATCCAACAGCCCATTTTATATGCATTCAGTCACTTTGCTTGATTAAGTGTTCGACGGTGCTTACTTAATAGGCGTGGGTACAGTGGGTGACCCTTGTGAGTGATCACTTTCTGTCTCTACACTGTATAGTTATCGTCTAAGGCTAAGATATGTACTGTACTGTTAACCAATGCGGGCTGGCAGGAAAAGCCACACAAGGTGATATTAAGAGTTTAGTGGCTTTATTGTGGTGCACCGAACATGCCTTTGGGACATGATATAAACTTTTATGCACCGTTACGTCAAATGGTTCGTTTCAGTGTTTTTCTTATAACTGCAGGATATGTTGTGTTTATCGAGCAACACAGGTTAATTGGTTCTGTAGGTAGGCTGAGGAAATGTAGTGTAAACAAACACACATTTAAATTACTCAGTTTAATTCCGTCTCCTTTTGATTTCAGTTTTTTGTTATTTCAGACAAACTGCACTAATGCGTGAGTGAGTGAATGAATCAGATGTTAATTTAGTAACCACTTCAAATGATTCAGTGAGTAAGTGACCCATTTTAGAATGATGGCTTTGGTGTGACTCATTGTAACCTAGTGACCTTCGTTACACATAACTGGCTCATAAAAGTCAGTGGATCTCAGGTCGTGCTGTATTTTTATCATTGCGTGCTACCAGCGTGTACATTTTATCATGCGCCAAGGCGTTTGTTATTCACACTTAATGAATTCCAACATGCTTGCGCTGTTACTCTTTGATAGTATTTACAATCTTTTTAAGCTGTATTGTACAAAATGAGATTGTTAGATACTGTTATCAGTGTTTCCTTCATCTTGGATTCTCTGAAAAGGTCATGCTGCTATAAATCAATGCTCTTTTGGACACATGTCTTCACATCATATGAATTCACAGGTTCACCAGGCTTGAATCTTTTTAAACGGCACTGAAGGAATTTCTATCTATGCTGGACTCTTATTGGCTGCTTCTTATTCATTATTTGCTCCAAGTAGTCCATTTCAAAACATTTTTTATAATAAAATTTTAGTTTCCTAATTACAGAAACTATGTTGGCTCAATAATATTTATGTCTTCAAAAGAAATTTCAGACTTTGAAATATACACCTTCAGATGAAAAGATAATGATTTTTAACATCATTAAAACATTTTTGTCAGTTGTGTCTAAACTTTTAAATGGTACCAGTATATGCATTTTTGGTACAGCATCATGATCACTGAAAGCAAGCACAACCTTTCTCTTATACTATAGCACTCGGCTCTGGTTTCCATGCACACTGCACACTACACATACTCTGGCACGCGCTGCTGCTTGCCATTGATTCTTCTAAAAGGGTCAGCAGTCGAGCCAAGACCGGAAGATTGAATAGAACGTGTACTGCAGCAAAGCCTCGCTTCAGCATTGCTCATATACAGCAGTGCCTTTAATATGTCATTGCCCCACAACAGATCTCCTCTTCTGATATTTTTACCCTGCACAGGGATTCCATTAAGCACTTGCAATTGCATTTGGTTGCTTTGACATCTACATTTGTGGCCATGGATCGAGGGTGAAAACAGAACCTCAGGGCTCAGCAGAGGAGAGGGCCAGTGTTTCTATTTGGCACTCTTTGTTGAAAGATTTAAGGGTGAATTCTGGGAGAATTGCCCGGTTTTAACTTTCTCTTCTTGTGCTGTGGGAACAGAAAACCATTTGGCTATTGGCTGAGTTGAGACTGAATTGAGGGGGTGTGGGAAGGAATTTAGATTGTGTTGGAGATTTACTGTAATATGTATTTACAGTTTGTGTTATGTAACAGGTCAAGAAGGCATTTTAAGTGACACGTCATGTACAACAGCCTTGTAACCACTCCTGAGGTAAATTGAGCTGACTAATGCTTGTCTCACAACTCCTCCTCACTGTGTTTATTTTAGCCAGATTTTGTGTAGTACTGAGCTGGTATGCAATGACTGCTGGGTAATTTATTTAGTCATTCTGCGATTATTTATACATATTCATACATTTTATGCGATTTTAAAATCTTTGCAAGGCACTGTCTTTAGTATGGCCAGTCAGAACCGAATAGCAATCTTATTTTTTCTTGTAGAGAAATTAGTATTTTAATGCAAACCCATATACAACGTTATGCATTTTGCAGATTAACCATGACAGGTGTTGCTGATGGGAAAAGTCTGTAATTAATGTGCCTTTACCCCAAATGTAACAGTACATTAATTGATCTTTTTTTAGCTGTTAGACAAAAATGTATGTTTTTTCATTGCAGAATGCATTAGCTTAAATTGAAATTCTGTATATAGAAACGTAATTACTTTTACCAAAACGCTCATTAAACTTTCAGTGTGTGGCTAACTGCTGTCAGAGCTCTCCATGAGCAAATACATTTTATTTTTATTTTTTACATATCACAGATATTCATTTGCCATCTAAACAAACTTTAAGATATAAGTCCCCAGTCATTTTTAAAAGAAGGACTCTTGTGGCTTTTTCTGTAATATTGGAATTAAATTGTTTGCTATTACTGCTTTTCAAATCTCTACAGTTTCATTTATGTGTAATGTATTTCTTTTCTTTGTTAATAATGATTTTGCAGTGTTTAAGATTGAGTAGGCTGCTCACTATCAGTGCAGTATTTATAACATATTGTGGTAGAATACTATTCCTGATAGAGTTTGACAAGCAGCATGATAATATCTTTCTAGTCATGTACATTTGAGATAAAAAAAAATACATTTATCATCTTTTACAGAATTTTAGTGCAACACAGTTTAGTCATACTATAAAATTAGGGTCATTACAAAGGCATCTTTTCTTAAAGAATAGCATCGAAATAAACTAAATTGATAAAAAAGATGAGAAATGAGATGAATGTCAGTATTCCATAAACTGACAGGGAACAAAAATAGACAATGTTTGTTTTCAAAATAGTTTGACATGCATCAGGAAAATACCTGTAGCTGTGTTTATGTGTCCTGTCAGATTCGTCAACATAATGCCACAGATAAACATATTTACTCATGATGGCTTTACTCATGTCAAATATTGTGGTGCTATAACAAGGTTTTCAAACTAAGTGTTATTTGCTTTACATAGATTTTAATATCCCTGTAGGCCAGACTGCTGCCGTTATATATCAGTGCTAAGCCTTGTATCAACTTACCCCAGACTTGTCATATTCTTAGCAAATTGAACACTGATATGAAGAAAGTAGGTGGAGGTACAGTCAAACATTAATAGTACCACGTCACTGTAAAAATAGGACAAAGATATTGTCTATTCCCTGTGCAATTGTGTGAACCAATGAAAACAGATTCCCTATCGTATGTAATCAAAACAGCTATATAGAGCTCTTGCACACCTCGTAAGAAACCTGTCACAGAAGAGTATTCAATTTGTCTACTGTAGGTGAAGCCGTGAATATGCTTTAATATACACACAAAGACAACCCAGAAACAATCATGTCTGCACTCCCGTGTACTCCGTCATTGTTGTGAATATGTCCTCTGGCTACCTGCAGGCTTCTTACTCTTTCTTACTGATCTGTTTGTCAAAATGTGCTATACATAAAATACTTTAACTTTCTGGGTCTCTCTCTCTTTCTGATTTTGTGTCTCCTTTTCTGTGTCGCAGCTGCCATTCTTGATGACCCAATGGAGTGTAGCCGCGGGGAGCGATTGGCCATCACTCTGGCGAAAGACAACATTAACCGATCCAGCAACCGTTCCACCACAGGCAAACTAGAGGTGGACATTTTTGAGCTGCTAAGAGACAGTGAATACGAGACGGGAGAGACAAGTAAGTGCTGAATTTTATATGTATAGATACATGTATTATATTCTCTTATTTGTATCAGGTGTTTTGATTTCAGAAATCATGACAATTTTGATTCTTGGCATACTGAGTGAACATTGAAAATTGAACAAGAATATTTCACTTGCACTTGAGCTTGCATGAGGTTTACACTGGCATGACAACAGTTCTTTGTTTTAAATATTTTAAAATTCAAAACTTTCTTGAAAAAGAACTTTAAATCCCAGATTTCAAGAGTTTTAAAGACTTTATAACCCCTCTCTAAATTTTATTCCCGCAGTCAGCTGGGTAACAAACGAGAGTTGCGCTTGTTGTTTTCACAACTGCCAGTCTAACAGCTTGTGCTTCTCAGAAGCCCTAAATTTAACATCACTTCCCCACGAATCCAAAAATCAAATAGGTTTGGTGAGGAAAAAATACTTTGAGTCGTTCACTCACAAAAGGATATTAAACGTGACTGAGGTTCATTGTTGTCAATAAACGGAGGCGCTACCCAAAATGAGGACAAGAATGAGCTGTGATTTAAAAATCCAAGCTTAAAAGATGTGGAATTATCTCCTGGTGCTCACTGGCCTTCTGGTGATGGTATTAAAATACTGAAAGAGACACAAAACACACACCTCTCTCTCTCTCTCTCTCTCTCGCTCTCGCTCTCGCTCTCTCTCTCGCTCTCTCTCTCTCTCTCTCTCTCTCTCTCGCTCTCTCTCTCTCTCTCTCTCTCTCTCTCTCTCTCTCTCTCTCTCTCTCTCTCGCTCTCTCTCTCTCTCTCTCTCGCTTGCTCTCTCTCTCTCGCTCGCTCTCTCTCTCTCTCTCTCTCGCTCGCTCGCTCACTCTCGCTCTCTCTTTCTCTATTCAGTTAGTCTCCCAGCCATGTTTGCTCTAATTTAGCATTGTAATAGCTTGCAGTATGCAGAAATTGAATTAGAAATGGATCAGTGGAACTCCCAGGAAGGGAGAAATGTCATGCAGTCGAATGTTACCTGCCCTGCTATACTCCCTTCTGAAAGCGCTGAAGCCTGCATCCTCCCACATTCTATTCTGTGTGTGGTCTGCATGCTAATTTACATGATCCCATTCAATACAAGAACTGAGACATACTGAATCATGTCACAAGGCTCACTCAGTCCTTACGGTATCATTGTCCTTCTCCAGATCAGCCATGAAGAAAAGTCATGTCCAAGTATTGACTCTAATAATCATTAATGTGATCACATGAGCCTTGTGATGCTACACTAGGATAATGATTTCATGCCTTATGACCCATTCATAGGTTTCTGCAGTCGAATCCAGTCTTTCTAGTATATTAGTAGAAGCTATCAGTGATGCCAATGTACCACATCACCGTTCAGAGCAATGTAATTATATCTAAAATTCTTCAGGGAATGACTTCAAGGTGCATTTTTAGTGGTAAAAAATATGATTATGATTTTCCCCAGAATTCCTCCCATCCCAACAGCTTTGCTACACTGCACACCCAATCCTTATTAAAACAGAGAGGGATTATAAAGCCATGTGAAATGACACTGTTCCACTGCAAAGACTTTGATGCTCTGCTTGTGTGCAGGAGAGTGAGAAAACAAAGGTACTATTCTTGGTTCTCACACCCTCCTCCTCCTCCTGATAATCTCAAATATCATTTCAGGACATATTTCACTCAAAGGTCAGTTTATAATAAAAGATTATTTTATGGGAGAGATTAAAAAAGCTCAGATTAATAACTGCTGATATTGAACTGCTGCTGATTTTGGTTTTGGGGTTATTATTGAAAATTCTCCCCAAAACTGGAATAATTTTAATTTTGCCTATGACATATTTAATTGTTTTTGTGTTAAAATACTTTTATCTTAATAGGCTGAGACAACTGTGGGTAAACCATTTGCAGGTTGATTACCCCTAAAAGTGTAAACAGATTTCTGTGATGCACTATAAAAACATTGCTGTGTTTGTTTGAGCAAACAGTGTGCAGAAAGCCTGTTTGATCATTACTTTTTCCAATTTTCTTTCAATGATGCTGGTGGCGCAGAAATTACACACTTCAGCTATTAACAAATAGTATGCAGAAATATGCAAAGAGCTACAAATATGGTTTTGCAAACTACAGCATACGAGTTTATGAATTAAAAAATGTTATATTTTATTTTTTAGAATTTTTGTGTCTTTGTTTATAATCCTTTATATAGTTCCAAACCTGTATGCTGTTTTATTTCATGTCACATAAAAGGGCAATAGTGAAGAATCTTTACATCTAGGTCTAGGTCTGTCAAGCTCCAAAGCAACACTATAAAATCATCATAAATGTGTCTGTACAGCTATAAACTGTATAGTCTTATGAAGTTTGATATTTGTGACATGGCAGTTTTTAATATTTTTTTTAGGTAAGTTGTTTTTTTTCCAACGTTGTAATTCTTTTTTCCAAAATAGAAAAGTGGAATGAATGCGGGCGGCAATATTCTTGGCAGGTTTACATCTCGCTCCATCCCGCTCTCTGTCTGTAATGATTGATGGTCGGTCTTTCTCTTGCCTGTTGACAGTGTGCCAGATCATGTCCAAGGGGGTGGTGGCGGTCCTGGGCCCCTCTGCCAGCCCGGCTTCCAACTCCATCATCAGTAATATCTGTGGAGAGAAAGAGGTGGGTGCTGCCATTGGCTCTCTTTTGTCATCAATGCTCAGACCATATTACTGAATAATCATTCATATCATTAGTGTAATGACTGGTGTGGTCCGTGACATGCTTCAGAAACGATCCCTAACCACAGATGAACATGGAGACCGAGCCGAGTGTTAACCTGTGACTACAACGTGTAGCTGTAATTAATAAGTACATGAATCCCTATTGACAATTCATGCTTCAAGGTTCTTACCTTACTTCAGTGGGAATTAAGTAACGTTTAGATTAACAGTGAACTTGCGTCGCCAACAAATGTTTCCAGCGTGCCTAAGATGTGATGGAGAAGTTTGCTTCAAAACAAACAATTGTTGTGCATTATACTCACACAGAAATCGAAATAATCAAAAACGGCTATTAACAGTTGTTTTGGTTATCTGCTAGGATCTCAACATACAGTAATTTGCGACTGTGAACTCTTTACTATTGACACTGTTTCACGAGCCATCTAAACACTGTTTATCATCTTGATTTTATAAATCAAATTTCACTACTAACAAGAAAAAAAAGCCGTGCTCCGGTCTGCTTTAATAAGCCTTCTACAGTTAAAGATGAACTCGGAGTTACTATAAATAAAGTGTAGAGACAATTTTAATTACTGCTTTTCAGTCATCAAATTAGTATTAATGCTGTATATCTAATAATAATGTAGACTGACAGTTATTTATGTAGTTTTATTTATATACTGTATATATACACCTAATCTGTATTTATTCTTTATACTAGTTAGTGCCAAGAACACACTTTAAAAAATTGCATTTTTTGTCCCTAATTTAAAACTGTCTTCAAATTTTTATAGGTATTGTTTGTAGTATAAACACTACAATGTCCTTAAGGTTGGTATCGTGGAAGCTCTAAAGGGTTTCGTTGGCATAATTTAGCAGAAATTAGCTGAATGCAGAAGCATGTGGATGTCAGAACATGATGGTTCTTCATTACCACACTGTGATATGTGCATCCTCCCTCCAAAACAACAGTCAAATGAATACATTAATGTTACCTTAGTTATGAATAATGTACACACAAACAGGTTTACTCAACAGCAGTTTTAACGTCTTCATAATTCAGAATCACTTTGGCTTCTAAAGTGAACAACATGCATAAATATTCATAGTCGCACCTTATAAATGACTGTTTAGGTCACAGAAGATGCCTCGCGTAATGAAAGTCGAAATGTTTAACATCGGCTATAGTATAGTCTTGATGAATATTAATAACGCTGACATTTGATTTATTTTTATGAGCTGGAATTTGTCATGTCCCGGTGTGGGGCTGTAATGGTCAGGATTTAGTTTGTGCTGCACAGGGCTTTGAAATGATGGAAAGGGTGAGAGTGTTTTTACCTATTACTGTGAGAGGAGGGTGGTGTGTGGATGGGCATTAATGTCTGCTGCACACTTTGTCCTTTGAGAAAGGTCACTGTGCTCCTGTTATAGGTTTTCATATATATATATTTTAAAATAATATAGACGTGTCTGTCTAATGGTCTGCTGGGGTGTTGGGTATCCTGTTGGCCTCTGGTGGTGTGTGTCTTTTTGTGAGAGAACAACAGGAGAAATTGTCATTTAATGTGATTGAAATAGTATCAAAATTCAAATGATTTTCTGTATGTATACTTATTTATCTCTTTGGGGCAAAATGTGACCAAAAGATTTCTGTGATTTTTGTTTGTGTCTGGCTAGATTATATCGTGAATGTGGGAGCGTGGATTACACAGTCTGTATCATTGAAATTTCTGTACACAGCTGCTCTTTAGTGACAGTTCGGCGTGACGTAAATACAGAAAGATAGCTAATGACAGCTAGAGCACAGGGACGAAGCTGTGCTCATTTCATTATCATGAGTGCACAAAATACTCTTTTACTCATGTAATGTAATGCAGTGATGGAGATTCCCATCTGGCCAGAAGGAAGAAAGATTTGTTCTGAAGGTCTGGAGTATATAATCTTACCTCATTACTTCTTGATATATGTTCGTTCACAGCATGCTGTCACTTTTAATTCCTCCACAACTTGTTCCTGCCAACATCAGGTGGCAGTTCTTGTAAAAATAGATCATGCATATAGTGTAAGTGCTTTTGTTTCCTGTAAGTCATGTAACGAAGCCCTTTTAGCAAGTTGATGTTGACTGTGTTTTCTCAGGAACCAAGGGTCTTGTTTCTCTGTTAATTGCTTTGTTAGCAAATTAATCAAGTCTATATTTAGTTCACTCACTAAAAAAGTGAGAATAAAAGAGGTATTCTTCTAATTCCATATTAACACGAATGGTGTTTGTAGTACAGAGAGTCTGTCAGATAAGGGAAGGGGGAAGTGTGGGAGCTTCTAGGAACAGGACTGTGCTCGAGGAGAGAGAGGAGAGAGAGAGAGAGAGAGAGAGAGAGAGAGAGAGAGAGAGAGAGAGAGAGAGAGAGAGAGAGGAGAGAGAGAGAGAGAGAGAGAGAGAGAGAGAGAGAGAGAGAGAGAGAGAGAGAGAGAGAGAGAGAGAGAGAGAGAGAGAGAGAGAGAGAGAGAGAGAGAGAGAGAGAGAGAGAGAGAGAGAGAGAGAGAGAGAGAGAGAGAGAGAGTAACACAAACAGAACTGTGGTGCCTGAAACCTCTGCTGAATACATTAATATGAAAATATTGTATTAAAAATGCCATTCATGTGCAGATATTCAAATCACCTTTTTACTCCTCAGGGCTACTCGGTGCCATAGCGGTGATGCTTATTTTTATTCATTATTATTTATCGTGTAGCTTGTTGGTACATTTGTAGACATTTTGAATGTGAAATCATGTACTTGTGCAGTGGCATCCAAAAGTCAGAGACCATACTGAAAAATATGTATTTAAAACTTTATCTAATCCTGAAAATAAGCAGTTTATATAATTTAACTTCTCGATCTGATTTTTAATAAAAAAATACAAAACAAAAGCTTTTTCACTAATGGTCTCGGACATTCGGACCCCGCTGTGTAATCAAATGATGGTGTGCGGCCATCTCAGTTAGTTGCCGTCCCTCAGGTTATCAGTGATGTTGCATATTAAATTAGGATTACTCCACTTGGTCAAGCATGAATAATAAAATATGACCAGCAGGCCACATCAGGGAGGCACACAGAAAGATTAACCCAACAGACCGAACCGCTGAGCTGTATTTATTTGTAGGTGCCTTTTTTGGCGAGCTATTTCAGGCCAGACTGGTCAGTGTGAGAGCGGACAGAGCATGCTGTGTTTCATCCCGAATGCTGTAATACTGCTAGCCATCAAAGCCCAGCAGCAGAATTCATTTACAACAGTCAGTCCTGCGTGAGCCGATTTCATCATCTACTGTTTGATTATCTCTTCATTCTTTTAACTCTTCCACATGTACATATTCAGCTGTGCCATGCATTTGGAGAATCGCCATTGATGTGATTTGTGCCGTTAACTTGATTTGTACGCTGCGTTGTCAGCCGCTCGAGTAAGTAAGCATCTGCTAAGGATGTAAATGTATGTAGATGTAATTCACCCGATTCTGCTGTTGCTTCAGGTTTGCGGTGGTTTGTGGCTGGTGAACCTGACAGAAGGAGGGTGAGAGGTCAGGCCTGGTGATTAAGCTATGAAAACTTTACAGGGCTGTATATGGTGCTTAGACTCTTAATGGCAGAATACATTAGACCTCACTGCCTTAAATGATTTATAACCGTAGCACTGCTTATCCCTCTGCATTGATGCTTTAAGCAATAATTGCAATGTTTGCTGGGCTTAGCTGTTTGTCTAACTGGTCGGTTGGCAGGTTTTATAGGGATCTTACACCACACATACACCAAAGTACTTGCCTGGCCAGGCTGGAGGATTGACTCAACTAGGTGAAAGCCATTTTAAGAAAGGAAACGAGCTCAGCCAGGCCGGAAGACTTAACTGCTTTCAATTAGTCTACCAGCATAGGCAGTGTTACGTTTTCTTTATATCAGGGCAGTGTATTATGGACAGATGAGCACTAACAGTACAACAAACACGAACAAGACACGCTCCTACAAAGTCCCCAGGGGAAGTAATTTCAGAAGATGGGACGCTTTTGCAGAAGTGGATGATGGTGTCACGGTAAGCCTGCTACAGCGTGCAAACAAAACACAGGTGCTGCCTCCTCATCCGCCTGATGATAATTAGGCTTGCACAGCTGTTGACGGCACCTCTGCTCACCTCTCTTTTGCTGTGCAATTGATCTGTCACGCCGCAAGTCCGCCGAGGCACACCCACACGCCCGAATTTACACCGACGGCCATTGAACGCTTCTCTTTATTCCACGCTGAACTGATTTGTTTCAGCACAGTACCGCTCAAGGGTTGATGGAGCCTTTCAAATTCAATTCGTCCCTTTGTTTTTAATATGATGAACGTGTTAAAGACATTGGACCACTTTTCCAGTGTGCCATTGTTCCCGTGGTCATCCGCGGTGCAGTGCCGTCCTTTTGTGAAGGTGTGAATGAAAAGGTTTTTACTCCCCACCTGAGCCCTCCGCCACCGCAGAGAGGAATTATTCATGGGTTTCATCTAGTTTGCAAACAAATCCCTGGGCAGGCACAAGCACACGGTGTTCATTAATGAGCCAGAGATTTAATTGTGGATTGTTTACTGTCTATGTTACACTTTATGGTGACACTGGTAAAAAAAAAAAGGTGAAAATGTTGCATAAAGATACAATGTAATGAATATTAAAACAATATATGTTTTTTTGTAAATGGAAATACAGTACCAGTCAAAAGTTTGGAAACACTTACTGTTGTTTAATTTTTTTTCTATATTTTAGATAAGAAGAAAACTCATAAAAAATCATTAAACAACACAATTGTAACTGTGGGAATTATGCTGTGACTAAAAACATCCAAAATAGATAAACACTATGTTATATTTGATCATCTTCATAAGTAGTCACACTTTGTCTAGAATTTGTAAAATCACACTCTTGTCATTTTATCATCCAGCTTTTTGAGGTCTCAACCTGGGAAGCTTTTTAAACAACACTGAATGAATTTCTATCTATGCTTTTTATTCATTATTTGCTCCAAATAACCAATTTTTTAATTATTGAAGAAATTAATATGTTGGCACAATTATTTTTGTATACCATTTCAAACATTGAAATTTAGAATAAAAGATTTGAGAAAGGTTTTTGTTTTAACATTTGACTGGTACTGTATGCATTGCTAACTGCATTATAAATCTTATATTTAATCATAAAACATCATGCAGAACTTAATATTACTCCTGAACAGACATTAAAATTGGATTCTTCCCTCTTTATAATGAAGATAGTAAGTTTGTTACAGCATGCCAAATTTAAGCTGTTGCCTAAAGGCAGTACATCACCATAGAGGGTTAAAGCAATATCGCTGCTCAGCTTTTCAGTTTTTGCCCTTGAGTAGTCACGAATTGATTTGTTGCTTTACATGGAACAACATACATTTATCTGAACTGCATGAATGCACGAGACGATAAAGGAGGTGGTGACACACCTGCGGATTTGCTCTGTTAGGTGTTGTAGAAGTTCATTGTACAATTTACCTCGAATCAACACCGCTTCACTTTTCCACCTGACCCTCGCAGTGCCGTCAAAATGCAACCCGCAGCTTTAACACGCTCAAGTCTTTCAGGATTTCTGTGTTCTCTGTAACCAGTAGTGATTTCAGGGACCCTGAAATCGAGGAAGGTGCTTTTTTCCAACGTGCTGATCGATGAGATTGTGGTCAATGCTGAGCTTTCTCCCAAGGTCTCAATGGTATTTTCTTCTCGTTTCTCTCTCCACCAGAGACGGATGGCGGCACTCTTGTTGCCTCCACTACATGATTACACCACTTAGTGCTCGAGTGTGTGTGTTTTTCCCTTAGCAGCTGACTTCCCATGGTCCATTGCACCACATTAGAGAGGTGTGCGATGTCACAATCATTCACAATACCCTTCCAGCCATTCCGCCATCCCCATATGGCTGATCTCCATGTCTTTGAGTGATGGCGCTGATATCTGCCTGCGTCCGCCCCCACCAACCTGTGTCAACCTGCCGTGGCTTTGTCAGTCGCTACTGATCTTGAGCGTGACAATGAACAAATATGGCGGAATTTACCATACAACAGCATGTCCATCTGTATCATTTGACACAGCGGCCCTGCTAAAAGTTTTGTGATCTTTTATTAAACATGAGTTTTGTTCCTCTGGCACGTAGGAGAACAGATGTAAGATCTCATTATACTTTACCTTGCCATATGGTATGAAATCCCAAGAGTTCACTTCTGAGATGGTCCAACCTTCTAAATGTGCTTTTGTTCAGAGTCTGCAGGTGGAATGAAGGTGGACAGGTTTACACAAAAAGGGTCAAGGAATCAGTACACTCAAAAATGTTTGTTTTTTCCATTATTTACTCACCCTCACCCTGTCATTTCAAACCTGTATGAATTTTGTTTTTCTGTAGAACACAAAAAGATATTTTGAAGAACAACACTGGTCCCCATTGACTTTCATTGTATTAACACAAACGCACTGGGGCTTTTATTTTCATTTGTGTTCTGCAAAAGTAAGAGTCAAATACAGAAAAGTGAATAAATTAAGACAAAATTTAAATGTAGAATATCTACAATACTGTATCAAACCAACCATAATAATATGTTCATCTTGAGCTGGTCGCTGTGTTTCTAACTGGTCCAAGCTGGCCATTGGCTGGTCAGCCAGCCTGCATGTTCCAAAAACTAGCTTGTCCTCTTTAGGCTGGTATGACCAGCTGGTAGCTCCTTTGTTGGTAGTCCAAGATGGCCTTCCAGATTCTGGATGAAATATTTGAAATATTTGAAAAAATATAACAATAAACATAAACAAAAAATGTATTAAATTTGTTTAATGTTACTGTGATTTATAAAATAATTATTTAATCTATTAAATCTATTATTTAAAAATGAAAGTAATTGTTATTCATATAGTGCATTTTCATGTTTATACTCAATTTCTGCGCTGACAGTTATCAGGTTTAGACAATTTGTACACATTTCTCTATGAGGTTTAAATGTGTTAGTCAGTCAACAGCCTTTTAAGAAACTTTTAATATTGTACCAATCAAATGACAGCTATGGTCATGACATTTTTTCATGCACTTGTCATGAACTTCACAATAACACATATGATTGAATGCTTAAAGTGAAATACTTACAATACAGTTATCAAAGTTAACAAAGAGCTTAAGCTCCTGAAAACCAAGTCAAATAAAAACAATTACTTTGTATATTAAAAAAACCCATCCAATTATACTTTTAACACACTTGTCCAAAAAAAATAGCATCCATACAGTCACTGACAATTCATTTGTATCAGGTCAGCATGTTCCTGTTCCTTCTCGTGTAAATGAAAGGAGGCTCAGGCATTGCATAGTGCAGTGTTACATGGCTTTTTGCCTGAATTTAGTTCTTTTGGCCTGTAGCGGGTCCTCATTAAAAGCCTGTCAGCGGTGCATCTGTAGGCCTGACAGGCACTCTGTCAACCCGCAGGAGGAGACAGCACATGGACAGGCAGAAATTACCCTCATACACAACACTCCCTCTGGCCCCCAATTCCAATACTGCAGCCCAGATTGTCTCCACTAGGGCAGGAGTCCTATTTACACCCTGGAAATGATTCTGATGCATATGCAGCATGCTGTAACTAGAAGAAAAATGTCTTTCAAAGCCCTTCTTGTGTTATATTCTATTTCCTCTCAATCCATCACAGACCTTTACTTTGTAGATTTCAGCATGCAGTTAGAAATTTGATTCTGGCATCACTGTGAATGTTAGTCTTCAGTACTATAAAGACAGACCTTAGACACCTTAGAGGACTTTGAAGATGGAGTCAGTCCACATATGTTCTTGTGTGAAGTAGAAGCTCATTAAAAATATTACAAGTTAATTTTTCTTCACATAAAGCTCAGTTTGAATTTTTTTTTAATTGTGATAATTAAGCTTAAGATAATATAGGATGGTTACTGTACAATAGGTTAAAAAATCACACATTGGGATGTTTAAATCTAGTCTGTCCAAACAGTTTGCACCTTCAGCTTCTTGAGGTTTCAACCTGGGAAGCTTTTTAACAGCAATGAAGGAATTTCTGTCTAGCCTGGACTGCTTTTTATGTGGTCCATGTCCAAAAAAATCAAATAAAATGTTTGCTTTCCAATTAAAGAATTTAATATGTAAACATTGAAATATATACCTTCAGATTAAAAGATTTCATTAGGTAGAGACTCAAAGCTGATTATTGCTCATTTCTTGTTTGGTAAAAAGGCAGATGACACAGTATGCAGTCAGTCTGTATTGATGCCGTGTGTCTGGACTGAAATGAGGAAAAGTTCAATTTCTGGGTGTTTTTAGTCCAATATAAATTCATGTTTCTTTCCATTGAAGTCTGCACTGTTTTAAATCTCAAGGGATGCAAAGGAGATGCTGACTCCCTGTAAAGGAAAAGGCACCTGGTCTGTAGCTTTACATGCTACAGTAGCACAGCAGATTGGACAGATAAATTGTTGTCTGGAAGCTGCCGTTGTGAATAGCGGAAAGCATCTTCCCAGCCCTGGGAAGGTCAGAGACTTGTGCATGTCTCACCACTGCAGCAAGCTCATTACCAGCATCCCTACAATCCTCCTCCACGAATCCCAGCCGGCCCCAGAGTGCCGGAGAGCCTGTGCCGCATCTATCCAGGCTAGCAGGGACTCCATTACGCCCTGATGGAAAGCGATAGAAGACCAATTGGGAATACAGGGCCTTGCGAGTACGATGCACAGTCACATGGGCTGGTGCAGACAGGCAATCTGCAGTGATGAAGAGGCCCTTTAGCCAGCTCGCCTGCGTCCTCTAGGATCCCCTTCAAGCCCCGCTGAGCAAACACCCACAACCCCGAACCCA
Source organism: Beaufortia kweichowensis (assembly GCA_019155185.1). Classification (NCBI taxonomy): domain Eukaryota; kingdom Metazoa; phylum Chordata; class Actinopteri; order Cypriniformes; family Gastromyzontidae; genus Beaufortia; species Beaufortia kweichowensis. The sequence continues at coordinate 8,447,850 of CM032811.1, forward strand.
GATGCACCCACACATCAGCACACATCAAATTAGAGAACAGCCAACACTGAGGTCTCCAGGGGTGCAGGGACACATGGCGATTTGGGATCTATTTGATACAAGTGTATTATTTCTGTTTGGAAACAATCTGTTCACTTTAGCCAGATGTCAAAGGTGATCCACATGTCCTCCGTGTGAATAAACATCTCACTCGTCCTTTATTGGATCAGTGGGTCAGGAAGGTCAACATGCAGCTGATTAATTTTTCTATGTTTTTTTTGTAACATTTCACATCTTCATTTAAGTAGCAACTTTGTCTCTGATGTTCCTACCAAAATTGCTCAGGAGAAAAAAAATAATAGAAACAAATGAGACAACTGTTAAAATACAAGAGCATCAAGCTGTAAAATTAATATTGAATGTAAACTGTATAAATAAATGATAAGAATTTAAAATGAAATCTTCAATAATGGGTGCTCATTATGACAACTATGAAGCCATAGAAAAAAACAAAACCAGGTTTCAAAAACTCTTTCGTGTAATAAAGTCTAGGTTTTATTGTTCATTACAAGTCTCCTCAGAGGGGGTTTTGAAATTATTCAAATGAGTTTTTATTAGTTTTAGACGTAAAGTGGATCTAATTAGTCTGATGAGAATGTGATGATTCTGTCGCACCGCCTCTCTTGAGACCCCCATCATAGTGCAGAAAACAAAACGCCCTTCTGCAATGTGTTTGCATTTGATTTTCCTGCAGTAAAAGCCTGACAGGAGTCCTGATATTCTCTCTCTGCTGATTCTCTCTTTTGTACAGGTGCCATATGTAAAGGTAGCTCCAGAGGACATACTAAAGGTGCAGTTTCCACGCTTTACTACGCTGGACCTCAGGCCGACCAACACGGACGTCAGCATGGCTGTAGCTGGACTCCTAACGTTCTTCAACAGCAGCACGTCGTGTCTTATCTGTGCTCAGGCCGATTGTAAGTACTGCACTTACTGTAGCTAATTCTAAATAAAACATTTTTCCATGGTGGATTTAGTTTTTTGGTGTACAATCACTGTTTGTACATTTGCTTCCACAGACAGCATGCAAATTGAAAGATTAAAAGTATTTTAGAAGATACTTTCTTTGCACCCTCCGTGTGCTCAAGCTGGCAAGCTGACAGTCTGTGCTTGATCAGTGTTGTCACAAATGAGTTTACGTAGTCATTGTCAGATTACATGTTCAAAATTTAGCATCATAACATTTTGTTAAATCTTAAAATCATTTTTTTTCAAAATAAGAGTGACAAACTTCAACAATTTGCACATATGCTATATTGTAATTGTACATTATGCTCCACTCATTTCTAAAGAACACTTAGGGAACTGCCTGCATCTGTCAAGCAGCAGCTTTTTTCTTCTTTACAGATGTGCAGAGAAAGTATATTTTCATAAAGTAACATGTGCTTTTTTCCACTCTATTCTTTCGTAAACATCAATAGATTCCAGACAATTCGCTTTTTAAACCTCATATCTCCTTTTCTTTTTGACAGTGACATTAATTTCCATTAATATTCCATTTTCCTTTACTGTACTGCACTGTTAGATCGTTCCATATGTGATGTTCATCTCTTTCTTTCCATCTTTGTCCTTCAGGCATTCATCACTTGTGCCATCTCATTCATTCACTATCAAACACCCCCCACCGCTAATGTCAGCCCTATCTGCTGAGACAGAGATGTCCATGGTAATGAATGGCTAAAGGTTTAGATCAAACCCTTCCTGACGAAAGAAAAGACGGATGACCCTTTGCAAAGTCTCCTTATTAGATGTGCGTTGAGTTCAACCTGGCGGCGGATTGAAGTTTAGCATTTCGCCATCCAGTCTCAAAGGGAGGATGCTGCGAAATTACCCAGAGTTTTCAACAAAGTCACATTGGCCCTTCAGACAGTGGGTACCTTTCGCCGTAATCAGCTTAAGGCCTTGAAGTGGAACGGCTATAATTCCCACTAAGACGGTGTGAAGAGATGGCGAACTACCAATGTGGGTTTACCAACAGGGTCATAAGGGTATTAAAGCAATAAGAAAGTTTCACACTTAGGACTATTTAGCATCAAATTAAAAGATGTGTTTATTAAGTCATTTAAAAGATTAAAAAAATTACTAAAGATAATTGATGATTCATCGTTGCATCAGTTTGTCATTATGAAACATGGCTGTACAGCCAATATATTGTTGATTTATTTCCAAATGATTTGGGACACGACCTTCACAGATCTTTAATATACACTAATGTGATTTGTCTTTGTAAAAAAAAGTTTGTCAATTTGTCTGAGGCAGGCTTAGGGGTCCGACGTCTTTGGTCTCGTTGTTTGCAAGATTCTTGTGCCATATGTTTTTAAGAAACAATGCTAAAAGATTTTTTCTAAATGGCAATGTCTGCTGTTTGATCTCAGTGAGACAGATAAAAGCAGACTGTGTTGCAAGTCACTTTTTTAGTACAATAGAAAATTCAGATTGAAGTAGTAACCATTTCACGGTCATGCTAACATTATATTCAAATATTTGCCTTTGTAAATCTAGTGTAAATCCCCCCCTCTTTCTGCAAGATGAATCAATAGAAACAACAAAAAATATATTTTTCAACTAATAATGGTTCTGTTTGCTCACTAAAGATTTTTCATTTACAGCGGCGACATCATTAAAGACTCTTTCGATTTTGTCCAGATTACCTTAGCAACAACCCTATCATTGTAGGAAGATTGTCCGAGTCAAGCACCACTCCAGTTTCTTTCTGAAAATGTCATTGTTATGTTAATAAGATGGATAGGCCTGAATTTTTGCATAAAGCTGATTCAAATTGGGAGTAATGGAGGACCGTTTTACGCTTAAGTCGTTCTCATTAAACCCATATGTAAAATACTGTAAGCTAATTAATGGTTTGCTCAACAAAGATGTTTGCAAAGGCGAGAGGAAATAATTTAATGATAATTTCATGCTCCAACAGCTGCCATCAGTAGTGCTTGTAATGAAAAATATTATTTGTCAATAAGCCAGTGACTCCTGTTATATTGCACCAGCCAAAGTTCACATTCACGTTGTTGTGCCTGTAGCGGTTTTCGTGTTTGTAGACCTGGAACAAATATGTACGCATGATTGACTAACTGCTCTTCTCAATTGTAGTTCTGAAGGGCTTGGCCCATCGAGAGTGATAGTCACTACCGCTTTTTGAGCAGAATGGTTGAGAGGAAGTAGAGAGAGGCGTATACACCGTTCGTCAATACGATGGGTCTTTTGATACATTTTTGTAGAAAACAGAATGACTCCCCGTGCTGCCGCAGCAATAGACCCGCTCACCTGCGCCTCTGTGTTTACTTGTCATTTTCTGTTAGTTTATTTGGCTCTCACGTCCGCTCTCGCAGGATGTGCGGCTCTCATTAATCACTTAAGCGCTGACAGCTTAATAGAGCATGGGCTGCTCATGAATGCTTCATAGGCCTGACCTGTTGTGATGACACCGTACCAAAGGACAGTTATTCATTCCTTTAACCTGTGGTACCGAGAGTGGTGTGGCCATTGGATGTAAGGTTGTAGTGATGTTGTAGTTATAACACTGGTGAGGTAGAATATTTTTGATATAGTGTTGTGATATAGCAGCTTGCACAGTAAAGACGTGTTCAAGTTTTTTAGAAAATATGTGAACATCCTGATACATTAACTTTTAACTGCAGATTTAAATTAAATTTTTCTTTGCCGGGGTGGTAAATTGTGTTTTGTTTTTCTCGTTTTAAGCATAAACCTCACTACATTTAGTTATGATTAAAACAAGAATATGGAAATTACCAGTGAGGTATAAAAAAGAACAGATAAATAAAGTTATATTCTCAGTAAACAAGTTTAAGGATTTATGTAATATCGCTTCTAAAGTAAATGTATCTTGTTAAAAAGTTCACATGTGTCCTTTATTAAACCACCCTAAGGGCTCAGATGAACCCGCTGCAGTCCTTTTTAAACAAGGGCTTCCTTAAGACCAATTAGTCCACTAGTAAAAAAAATGTAGTTTTGCACATCACTATTTAAACTTTATCAGATTGAGGGGCAAGGATTCCCGTCTGGCTGAACAGGGCTGTAGTGCTATAGTGAGGTATAGTAAGAACTCATTAGTGAACAAATTTAGCCGACCTCTACTGAGCAGTCTGAAGACCCAGAAGATCAACCAACCTCTGTGTTCTTCAGGATTTACCCAAATTATTTTCAACAAGGTCAGACAGGCTACAATCGCTTTGAAGTGTGTCCTCTTGAACTTAAAGAAATCACGGTTTTAATTGAAAGGAGCCTAGCTTTGGTACACGGCAAGACAAACACACACACATCAAAGAGGTTTCCAAACCTGTCACGTTTGCCGTGTCCGTCCGCTAGGAGTAGAAATATTGTACTGCTAGTTTGCCCGACATTCTTTTTACAGCTTTGAAGAGATGTGTAATTAAAGATGATTAAGTGAGAGACTTCAGTGTACGTCCCACAGAGATGAGAACTGAAACGTGTCTTGAAGTGGGATGATATAAACCACCTACTTTTAAAGAAGACTGTTAAATGTGGGGATGAAATAAAGATGGTACTGCGAAATCAAACACAAGTCCCTGAAGTCGGAGAGAAGGATTGCCTTTCTAGAAAAGAGCACTTGATATGAAGCAAGACGTTTGGAAAGTCTTCTTTCTCAGGGTGTGTTTATTTCTGAAGTTCAATGCTTTGTAAGGGAAGACATTAATTTCATGTGATAAGGAGTGTAATGGGATTCTGACATGCGTTGTTGGAGGAAGAAGACAAAAGCTTTTTTCTCCGGTTCAGCTTTGTCTTTTTTCGGTCTAATGAGAAGAAGAGAGCGGAGGAATAGTACTCTGGCCCCTGGGCAGATCAGACTGAAATTCTTTTTAGCAGGAACTGATTTAAAAGGTTTACTGAGCTTCTCATCTTTCCTTTCCTGAATGTAACCAGATGACTGGACAGTAAAGGGAAGTCAGTTAGTTTTATAGACCTCAGAGGTTGCTCTTTTAAGGTTCAGTAGACTTTGTGAAGATCTCTGTTTTCTGTCCTCTGGGAGGAATGAAAATAATCACAAATTAGACTTGTTCATATTCAGTATAAGGGTTGTGCGGGTAGCACAGCTCAGATCATTTGGAAGACTTTGGTCAGAATTATTTGGGCGATTCCATGCAAATGTCAACCTTACCATAAAAATATTTTTTTTCATAGCTCAGATGATAATATTTGGTGGTTTAAATACCCATCTGAGGTATCTCTTAAAACGTTTTTAAGCACGTGTAAAGCATGATTTTTTTCATAGTCCAGTAAAGTGCTGTTTTCAGAATGGTCACATCCATAACAGTCCATGTTATTCATAGATGGGCACATGAAAATTAAATATATATATATTTTATTTTTTGAGGAGTCCTAAAAGTCCTAAAAGTATGTTTTCAAAAATGTGCGTGTATATGTATATTTCCATTTTTTTTAATAGATGACTCGTGCATAGACTGATATTTTTTTGACGTCTGGACTCCATCAACAGAGCTTTAGTAAAATATAAACAGAAGGTAACAAAAACATTTTGTGATGCTTTATATTTCAAGTTTTGACTGAAAATGTCATGCTGGAATTCCTTGAAATGTGGCTTCGACCTTGCAAGCTGTGGTACATTTCCAGCAGGGAAAGGGCTTTATAAAACTGCCACAGATGTTTATGAAATTGTTTACATATTGTAGCTCTGCTAAATCCATCCCTGCAGACTGCACGTGTACGTACTTGTGCCATTTTACCCCGCAAACAGTGCTCGGCTTTGTTTGCACTGTTCTTGTGTGTTTTGTTCTACACTATATATCCACGGTCTGTGTGTGGTTTAAAGATAAATGAGTTTGGTGCTTTGTAAAAGCCCAGTGGATAGTGATAGGCTGTTAGCTGATTAAATGACTGGATGCTCAGAGTGAATAGAAGCTGAGCTTTTATCACAGTCTCTGTGTGGGAAGCAGCTTTGTGCTGTTCTTTTGCCAATGCTAGCCCCCTTTCCTTAAGACCTTACTCACTGTGCTAACTTAACCCCAGTCCCCTTCCTCTTCTCTGTTACCTTCCATCTATTCTCACATATTGCCCACAGTTAGCCGATCCTGCTCAAGTCTGTGGATCAGAACAGAGACTCAGCTGAGCCCCAGCAAGTGTTTGGAGATGATGAAAACTCCTTTTTATTTCTGTATTTTATATATCTGCATTGGGAATCGAACCCAAGACCTTGCCGTTGTTAATGCTGTGCTTTACCATTTGAGCTGTATGTCCCGCACACTGTTTTTAATAAAGTGCACTAAATGTGAAATTGCTTTTGATATGCAGCAATCCAAAGACTAAAACTGATTGCTTATGGTTAATCAAATACTGTATATGCTGAGTAACTCTGCAGGAAATGAAGATGACAGCTGTGACCAAAGACAACAGCCCGGTTATGTGTGAAATCAGCAGCCTGAAGTCTTTGACATTTATAGAGTCAGATCAAGATGAACTGATGGCACATTCCGTTTTAATATACTTCTGTGTTTTGCAAATCCTTTATTCCCTGAGCTTCATAATTGCCAAAGGAAGCAAGATTAAACACTCAGGTGATTATGATTTAGCTAATTAAATTAGCTGTGGAGATACTGTAAGGAAAACGTTGTTGAATCCAGTTATTATTGGCAGACGATTTAACTGTAATTTGTCTGACAAATATAATAACATTATATTAGCATACAGAGAAAATCTTCTTTATTCCCTTAAACGCAGAGATTCAGTTGGATCATAATTTCCATGAAAAGAAGAAAATACTTGTCGCTGTTGGAGAAAGTAATGTAAGGACACTGACGTGTTTGGTGTGTGTGTCTCTATTCAACAGGCCTATTAAACCTGGAGGTGTTACTGCGACAGTTTCTCATCTCCAAGGAAACCCTCTCAGTTCGCATGCTGGATGACAGCCAGGATCCCACCCCGCTCCTCAAGGAGATCCGCGATGACAAGACTGCCACCATTATAGTGGATGCCAACGCCACAATGTCTCACATCATTTTGGAGAGGGTATGTCACTGCTTAACAGCACTTAATCAGTACTTCTGTCTTGTTTTCCGGTTAAAAGATGTAAACATTATTATTCAAAGGTATAATGAGAGGGTCAAAGCGACAGAAAGAGAGAGTTAATAGAGTGATGTTATATTGTCAAGGAAAGTGTTTATGGAGAGGTCAAATGTCATGATGTCCTCTCCATCAGCATCTCCTCTCGTCTCTGCCCGACTCGTCTTTTCTATTTCATCTTGTCATATCTCATCTTGTCCCATCATCTCTTCTTTTGTGTTGTCTCTTCTCATCTCTCTTTGTGTTGATTCCTCTTGTCTAGTCTTATCTCATTCGGCTGCTTCTTTCTCTCCCCATCTAATTTTTCATCTCTTGTCGTCTGTGATTCGATCTGATCCAGAATGTTTCGATCCGATGTCAACAATCTGATCAAGGCTGTGATTCTCAACCTCAGTTTTTCAACCATATTCACTCCATTTCTCCCTAATCAAAGTGTCTGATGGCGATCAGAGGCCATTCCACGGCTTTTCCTGTTGCCATGGAGACACCGGCTCAAGTACAGCGCTGCTTCATTGGTGGATTTTGCGGTTCACCGCGGGATCCTTGTCAGTTTGTCACCCTTACTGTTTTTCTTATACCCTTCCAACCCAATCACCCACCTCTCTCTCTCTGTCTCTTGCTGTATATCTCTCGCCCTGTTTCCATCTCATATTTCTCTATATCTCTCTTTATTTGGAGCGAGCATGTGGCACAGCAGTGGAAAGTTGGAGCTCATTCAGCTTTTGAGCAGTGAGTGTAGGGCAAGCATGCAGGAGCTGTTTGCCAATGTTCACACAGCACAGATCACACACCAGCATGAGTTACAGGATTCAATTACATGGCCAATTGCAAGGAAAATCTTTCATTATAAAATACTTTACACAAGGACAAAATCATCATAACTTGGAAAAACTCTCAGGTCCTGTGGTCCATTTCCTCTCTGCCTCCCTTTAACAGTACACTGGTCAAATGAAACGCAGATGGGCATTATGGGAAAATAGGTACCGAAAAGGAATATGAGGGCCGTGATACAGACTCTATCAAGGCTTAATGCCACCAGGAGAAAACAGGTGCCCGGAAAACACTGTATTAAGATGGCTCATGCATTAAAATACAGGAAGAAAGCAGAGCATTATGGGAAGTTTTGACCTGCTACTTTCACAACCATCAGCAGTTTTAAGACATCTACAAATTATACTCTGTCACTTAAGTTGTATATGTCACACAGGTCACAAAGAGCCACTTTTTCACAGTCGCACAATCTTCCCACAACTTTGAGACTGCACCATTAATAATGTCAGAAGAAAATGGATGGAGGACACATTTTGAAGTGCTTCTTGCTCCTATTTTAGCCCAGTAACACAAAATGTGTCTTTGTGAATGCAGTGTAATTGAGAATGTTATTGATCACCGCTGCAAGGTTAATGAAAAGAAGTGGAGAAATGACTGTGCTTGAGAAATTGATAATAATTATTTCGTTCCAGTGTTCTTTTTGTAAAATAAAAATGCCTTAACTTTACCTTTTTGTGTCTGTGCATTTTAATCCATTATGAAACATTTTCGTCTGCCATAAAATTCTGAAACGCACCGCTCAATCTCTCTCTTGTGCATTTATTAAACACTAGCTCTTATTTTTACTCAGTTTTGCTCTGCGTTTCTATAGAAATAATTCTTGAAAGTGTTCACCTCTGACATTTGATTGACATATTGCATTTGCTGCTTGGTTTCCTTGGAGACAGCGGAGAATTGATAAATAGAATGGCAATGACAGAGCGGGAATGTTGTCATCTTTTTGTTACCTTTTATCCATCTCCCAACTGGTTTTATAAAGTACTGAGCCTTGCCTTTTGCTTCTCAATGGAAGCTGTATAAAGATTGTGTCTAAGAAGCTGTTTAAATTAGTCCAGCATAGCATGAACTGTTTAATGTGTGTCTTTTTTTTCCCTTCCAGGCATCAGAGCTGGGGATGCTGTCAGCGTACTATACATACATCCTAACTTCCTTGGTAAGAAGATTTCAGGTTGTTGTTCTTTCATGAAAAATAGATGCATTGTGTGTAGTCATGATGATGGATTGACTTTTGATTCAAGACTTTGTATCATGAAGGTGGCATATGTTAGATTACTGGGGTCTGTTTCTAAGAAGAAGTATTGGAGAACAGGAGAACAACATCTCATTTTTGTTCAGGAGAATTTATCTCATTTCTGACTGTTGTTTTCTATTAGTGGAGTTGGTGGATGTCTGGGATTACGGTTTTTGATGAAGGTCAAAATATAAGCACCCTGGGTCTATCGCCACCTTGTGGAAACAAAGGATTAGTTTAGGGTGGGCACATGAATTTACTAACTTCATGTCCCGTAAAAATACAACTTTGCTTAACCAGATTGTTGCCGGTTCGGCCTTAGAAGTGTCCTGCTGATACGACTGATATAATTAATGAATGATGTAATACTGTGTGCAGTAAGTAATACAGCCGTTTTAAAATCTTCATATTTTTTTAATTAGATATCTGAGAGGAGATGTTTCATGTTAAAAGTGAGAGAGGGCACTTGCTCGACTCTGTTATTACTTTTAAATGATCGTCTGTAGATACATATCAACATTCCTGTAATGTATTCCAGTAACTCGCCCACTTTTGGTTGTATTTCATTTTGTGATTTCATTAGATCAGAGAGCTGTGGGTGAGATAAGCCACAAGTAAATGGATCATCTCACATCTGAGAGCAGTGAGTACGGGGGCGGAGCCTAGTCCACAGAGAGGACAAACCAGGCGAATATGATGCGTTTATGCCAGGGTCGGCCAATCAAAAGAGGGTACAAACGTGCGTAGTGTAATGACGTTTAGAGTATTGCATTGCGTTTATGCATTTTTTTAAAACATTCCTTCATAACAGTTTTAAATTCAGAGCAGTCGACCCGACACACTTCAGCACACATGCTTGAACTTCATTTAAAGGAGCCACTTTATTCTCCCACTGCACTTTTTATCACTTTATTTAGTCTCTATTGTTCATGCATCCTACACGCCACCGCTGCATCGTTCTCCCATACACATGCTGCCGTTTCATTATCACAGCTTGAAAAATCCCTGTCAAAAGCACAGTACATCCATCACGAAGCCGGTAATCAGTAAATGATTCAGAGAGCTCTGGCCACGCTCTAGAGAGTAATAAAGCTCTGTGTGGAGCAGGTACAGAGAATAATTACTAAACTCTTCTGTGTGGTGAGGTGGAGCCTCCGGTTATGGTTGTTGTGTTGCCAAGTTCCTTTTTGTGCCAGTGTGGCCTGTGTTCTATCTTTGTTTGTGTACTGAGCTGGTACTAAACCCAAAACGGCATAGTGGAGGACACAGACAACTCATAAATAAAATGATAAATCATAAAATGAGCCAATAATGTTTGTTTACTTGTGATTGTACAGTATGCACATTAAATAGGCCTCTTTAGAAAAATTGCATCAACATGGATAAAAGATATTGATATTTTTTAGTCAGATTTTCTTTTTTTATTTGCAGATTTGAAAACAAAACTTTTTCAGATTTCTGCCTTTTGCCATTCATATAAAAGGGACTTTTATGCCTGATACGTGTTTGTAGAAAATAGATGATCAACCGGTCAAGATTTTGTTAGTTTGAACAGCCCTGTTGGCCCAGGCTGGTATGCATTGTAACTTTGTGAACCACTTTCTTCATTGACCTCAAAATGTGTCATGTTTTTAAAAAATATTTGTATATTTGTTTTGTATTTGCATTGCTAATGTAATCTATATTATATATTTTATGATACTATAGAAGATGTTTACCAGTACCCAGGCTCATTTTTTTCATTTTCCTTGTCTGCTGCCTTTGGCGACACAGCTCACAAAAGTTGCTAATGTTGTGAGCATGTTTTGCTGGTGTCATCAGCCAATCAGCCATCAGCCAAAGTTATTGTCATGATGTAATTTTGCTGTGTTACATAATATTGAGTCTCATGACATTTGCGACTCAGACTAAATAAAGTTATACAGCCCTATGGGCAAACATTGCAGATTTTAAATTGTTGCTAAAGGCTCCTGCGTCTGCCAGGCTGCTACCTTTAAGATGAATGAGAATTATCTTGGTGTTAAAGATGTCCTTAGAACTGACTTCAAGGGACCAAACTCTATTACAAAGCATGTGTGTGAGGTCCAGGCAGAAGGTTGATTTTAAAGCCCAGGAAAGGACTGTGTTGGATAGATGGATGGATGGCTTGTTGGCCTCTTTAGAAGTAGAGGAGGCTTTAGGCACTTTAAGAGATGAAATCAGTTTGCTGATAATCCGATCCAATTTATGGCTATCCTGGGGGCGGAGCATTTTTCAGAAACAATTTTGTGATCGAGGACAACACATCACACCCACACGTGGCTTTACAACTCTGTCATCTCACCTGAATCCATCCGTCATGGGAATAATTCAAGTCCCCATTTTGGTTCAGATATATTTTTTCTGTTTATAAAAGCAACAGTGGCGTTTCTCTTGCAGAGAATGTAAATCAGGACAAGCTGTGAATCACACTCACCTGCTGCTTGTGTGAATCATTTTGCGGAATCTGTCATTAGTTTTGACAGCATACATACAAAAATATTGCTAAAGTGCACTTTCCTTGCACTGTTATTTATTAAGTCGCATACGCGCTGTATAAAATTCGATTTATTATGCAGCCAGCTCGGTAACGCCCTCGGGCGGCTATTTCCTTTGTTGTCGCCAGGCATAAAAATAAAGCTCCTGTCCACTTAAATAATAAAAGATTTAATAATAAAAGCTTGTCAAGATTATGTTTTGCAAAATGGTATTGTGCTTCTTTAGTTAAAAAAAAGGCTAATGCACCTGCATTCAATTTGCATTAGATTTTCCTACAAGTAGTCTGTCTCACTCATGATATGTAATGTAAGTAGGTAATGTCTCTTTAGTTCTCTTTAGAAACTTCCATTTTCAAAAGTTACATGTCAATTTCAATCATGTCCTCATTACCACAGAGGAACAGTTACATCCCTGTAATTTAATACAACATCCTTCCCCCTCCGTCAGAAATCAGGTTCAGTAGGTTAATTGCAGTAATGAAAGGAGTGAAACCATTTTCTATAATTACTAGATGTATTCTCTCTGTTTGTGACTGCCATACTGGTGAGCAATAAAAGGTTTGTTTCTTTGTGATTTGTACAGCAATAACGTTTGACAAAGTGGAGATTTTTTTCATCTGTCCTTGACTTTTACCCAGAGAGTTGGCCTTTGTGCTGCACTTCAATGAAAGAGGCGTGTATGGTAATGACGAGCATACGTGAGAGATGCCAGTTTTTAAGTGTTTCGTGATCAGGCAGAAATTGTTGTTTTCCACAAAAAATTCTGTATTTCTGACACATCTGTTAAAACACGTGGCACAGATGTGCGTGCATTCATCATGTGTTTCAGATACAGAATTGTTCATGTGATAAGAAAAATGAAAAGATGATGAGGGTCCCACAGACAGAACTCACAGGAGTAATTATAAGCTTCCCTATTGAGAAGACATTAGGAACCTGGGGTTCAGATTAATTGTATATTAACCACGAGAATTGAAGAGAAGAGAGATTTTTGCTGGAATTATAAAAAGGACAATTATATGGAGCACTTTCATCATTTTTGTGCTCTGGACTTTAATCATATACTTCAATAATTTATAGCTTAAAATACTTTACTAAAATGTAAAGTGTAAGTGTTTTTTGTAAAGTACTGTATGCCACTGCCTGAAAGATTTTTAGAATTTAAAAGTAGTTTTTCTTTGGCATAACAGGTAGCCCCGCCCCAAACTCATGCTATTGGTAGATAGCGCCCATCACGTTTTCTGATTGGTTGATACCCATAGAACTAAAATGCAGCATTCAAATTGTGTCATTGCTGGTGTTTAAACCACTATCTGATTTACATAATACCTTAAGTAAACCAGCCTCTAAAACAACACAGACAGCATGTGCAAATAAACATGCTATCAGTGTTATTCTTGGCAAATATTTCCCTTTATCTCTTCTGACCAAAGATATTTGTTAAATTAAATCTCTTACATATTCATGTGTATTTGAGTGCACCAGTTCTCTGAATTTACCATGTTTCTCTTTGTTCAGCTATTTTAAATTTGGAGCCTTAACCAGTAGTTATGAATAACTTTTGTTGTAAAAGACATATACAGAAAAGGCTTTGTCATGGTTTGTAAACAGCAGGACTCATTGTTAAAAAGCCTATTGAATTCTTGAAAGCCCTGGGTCTTGTTCAGAGGTAAATCAGGGGACATAAGGTAACAGGCTGTGAGCTGTGAGTCCTGAGAGACCTGGGACTGTGTTTTTATATGCAAACTAAATGAATAAAGAGTTGGCCAACAGCAATATTTCTATGGAGTTTTGCCGACCGCTCTTGAAGATTTTCCAGCCGCCCCGTGAGGTCTGGCCTCTCTTGACACTGATGAATGGGCTGCCATACCATTTGCCTGTGGAATTTGTTTTTTAATCATTTGTTGCTGGTAGGGGACAGACAACAGTGCCATGCATCCTGTCATTAAACATGAATGTAATATTTGTTTTAGGATGTTTACAAGTGATTTGTTATCTTTAAGTTAACACAAGAGTGTCTAGTGAAGTCTTATGTATATTTAAACACGTGCTTCAGGTTCAAGTTAATCTGAGTTGTTCATTATCAATGACAAATTGAACTATTATTGAATTGATTTAATGTATTAACTTATAATAATTTATTGTTAAACATAAATGTGACCCTGTCTGTGAAAATCCAGCTAAAGTTTTTTTTGTGTGTGTTTTGTGAAGAACATTTCTTGAAAATATAACCTTGATATTTTTAATATTTACTAGAATATTTACTAAGGCAATGTCAAAGATTGAAATTAATAGTGAAATTATTAGGTAAAATCAAACTTTTCTCGTTATCTTAGCCTGATTTTTACAGACAGTGTCACAAATGTCAAATCAAATAAAATATTGTTTATTATTAATATATATTATTATATTTATTATATCTATTATATAGATTATTTTTTAGTTATGTCACGCTTAACATTTATAACTTGCAACGGGTTATTTAATTTTTTTTAGCTATCTAACAACAGGCTTACAATATTTGAATTCATAAGCTAAAAGTAGCAGTGTTCATTTGAATAAAATAACTACAAAGTTTAGTCTGCCAGTAAGTGGGGCCGTTTCTATAACTAAGGCTAATTCGTACAACTGCTTGACAAATTGTAGGTAATTTTAATGTGCTAGTCTCTCTCACATCTGGGCTGTTTAGTGCTCTGCAATCTTTCAAACTGTTAAAGTGGTTACAGAACCACTGGTTTATGTGTGACGTATTGTGGTGTAAAAACTGTAGTGTATCATAATTAGCTCAGTAGTAAAAGAATTCCGTACACACAGATGTGTGTATTAGTTGACCTCTTCTCAGATGTTTGGCCCTGTGGAGCTGTTCTTCAAGCGGGCGTGAATGTTTGTGTGTGTGGGTAAGCAAGCATCTGCCATTCTTCATTTATTCATGCGCTGTGATCTCCCACCGCATAAAACAGCCTCGTTTTCAAGTGTCTTTTCCACTGAGAGTGCTGACTGGCCTTTTATGCATATGTGTGTTTGTGTGCGCGGGAGACTGAGGCAGAGAATTATGAGGGTCTTAGAAGGGGTCAGTGGTAAGCCTGCCGGGTTCCCAGCGTAGTCAGATGGCCCCACGGTCGCTTATGGAGAGGAAATGAAGAAAGACAGGCTGGTTTAGGGAAGCCGACCGAGGCATCTACTCCCATCAGCCCAATCTGTCTGTGCTGTTTACCCCCTATAATTCAGCTCTGCACCCAGCCCTGAGCCGAGCGGAGAGGAGAGGTGTACAGCTGACCCTGGTAAAGAGTCCTAATCAGCCATTCTCCACAGCATTAGCTTATGTCACTCTTTTCTGCAGGAGAGAGCCATCACGTGCCTTTTTTAGACTCGTTTGCTATTTCTTTCTCTGTGTAAATTTGTACATTTGTACAATCAAGACAGCATTTAAAGCTACAATGGCAGTGCCAAAAATATCTTAATTCCACGGCAAGAACGTGAACACGCCTCGTGCACTTGCGTAAAGTACGCCCTGAGAGACTAATGAGCAATTACGCTCGTCATTTGGCCATCATTAAATGGATCGCCGAGAGATACGCACAGGCCTCCAGGGACAAATGAATTTGTTCCTTACAAATCCATCTTTACCAGATTTGCCCGATACGGGCTTACGAGACAGACCATGTGTTCCACGAAACATTAATTCAGCAAACCACCTGCAGCGAAGGCCTCATAGAAGAGAAGGTCATGAATAATCAAGAAACAATCGCTCAATTCGGATAATGGTGCCATCTGAATTAGCCGTGATCGTGCAATCACAGAAGAGGCTTTCCATTTACCGTTGAGCGCTGCGAGCGAGGCCCGGCGTTGTTCCGGTACACCGTGTCGAGCACCCTTCCAGTGTGACCTATTAGCGAGAGTGGGCATAAATACAGCGCTATCAATTGATATTTAGCAGGGAAAATGGGATTTAATAGGGCTGAATAGATTTCCTAAGCGTCTGTGATTTCATATTTGGAGCTCTGCTCTTTTACAAGAGGATTTATGTTTGGGGCGGCCCTACACAGCTTTCATTTAGCTTTAATACCAGCTGCATAACTCTCTCTCTCTCTCTCTCTCTCTCTCTCTCTCTCTCTCCCCTCTCTCTTGTCCATGGCCACCCCTCAGTCCTGAATTCCATCAAAGTGATTTGTTCTCCTTAGTTCCAAACTGCTTGGCTGGATTAAATAAATCACATGAGCTGAGTGGCATGACTCCGCTGCATGTGCCAGCGGGGAGCTCTGATGTCATTTGAAGGTTGTTTGAATGGAAGATCACATCTGATGCTCATCGGTTCTCTGCGTGGGCTGTCTCGTGGCATATTACAGTCATCGTCGACTGACTCTCTGCTTCTTGTTCGCTGTCCTTTATTTGTTTTTTTTCCTGCCATTTAATGTGTTCCTGATGCACCCCACGCTTCTAGCTAAGATCAGAGTCATACATGCAGATGCAAGGGAGACTGATTTCAGCAAGCTCAAGAATAAGAAAATCATTTTTATTCTACAAAAAGAATCAGCACAGTTTAAAAGGCACCAACCCCACATCATGTGAAATGTCATTTCCCCTGATCCCTTTCTGATTAACACATACACTTGTTTCACACTGGGACCTCCACTGGTCCAAATGGCCATTCCTTCTATTCTTTGACCTCATTTACCATCTAATCAGGTCATAAAAAACAGTTCACAGCACGTGTTTATTACTGAGAGCCTCATTTGCGCCCAGTTACGCCCACTCGGGCTCCAAGTGAGACTGTGAAATGATCCAAACACATTAAAGTGATCACTTTCACAACACACGGATCTCTGAATGAACTCGTTTGGCTGAGTTATGGAGGTGGAGTCAGTAACAGTATGTTTGTCGGTACACAGAAATCATTATTCAGGTGTGGAAATCTTTCATGTGATTTAATCTAAAGCTCAGCAGTCAATAGAGTGTGATGTGCTGTAATAAGCTGTATGAGAATGTGATCGGAAAGAGTCAAATCTGACTGTCATTTGTGGCTTGTACATTTAATTCTTTGCCATTTAGGCAGTAATGAAAGCTTGGTAGTAATATTGTATTATTTGGTAGTCATTATATTTCCTTGTCAAATGTAAAGCACAAACCAAATGCTGAAATACTGCATAATATTAAATATTTAACATTTATTTTCAAATATTCATAAGATAGTTTATTTTGATTTTATCAAAATCTTTCCGTTGTTTCCAGGTCTGAGTTTTTAAGATTTTAAATGCAACTGTATCAAGATACTTGCTAAAAATAGTCATTTGACAAACTTCATTGCCTCTGCCTGACTTTGTTGCATGTCATGAGCCTTGTTGCATATTGATTAGTTTCTGGCAGTTTGATTGCAGTCATACTTCCTCTGTGGCTTTGATTACTCCCTGCTGACAAATGCATTGAGCTGATAGCACTCGCTGTGAGTCCCTGATGCCAGCAGATAAGTGTGGACTACATTTATTCTTTGTGAAAAATGTTCATAAACGTCCCTCAGGCAATAAGCTGATGATATACAACTCCCTTGTTTTATAATTATCTTCAGTTAATGAGACTTCCTTATCCATATCTGCTAATTACTCAAGTGGGGGTTTCATTTTGGCAAAATTAACTATTTTTGGTGCCTGTAAAAACATTAGGTGTTGCCTGGTCTTTGCTATTAGCTGTCCTCACCTTGAATGACTGTTGAATGACAGAAAATGGCCATGGAGAACTTCAGTATGAGTTTTGTTAGGAAGTGAGATGTAAATATGCATGCAACTATAAATGCAAATTGAAAGTGTGATACCGAAAGCATAGAACAAGTACCTGAGATGCAAAAAACTGGGAAAGAATTAAAATTGAAAGATACGTTTTACATTGTAGCAGACGTGCTTCGTACTGTTTAGTTGCTACTTGAATTGTTTTTATGTTTTAATACGTTTTTTATATTAGTGTAATCTTAAAAAAGAAAATTATTTTAGCTCATAATTCAATATTTCGCTTACATGTAAACCATTTTAGGGTTTTTTTTGCCAAGCAGCCTGCTGATGCTGTGGAGGTTTAATTCCTGCTATTGACCGGCTGACTGTACATTATCCCTTACATATTTTATATCAGAATGCAGGAAAATCATTTAAGTAGCACTTTCATGAACACGTTCATTGATTTTAGATAAACATTCAGCTTGCGTTGCACCAAATATCCCATAGATAATCCGAAACTGCGCACTCTTCTCTCTCATGCACTGTGCGCTCTGCAGAGATTTATGAAGTGGTGAAAGCTCCATGTCTTTGTCATAGTGATAGTGTGAGAGAGCCGTTCCTTCCAGCTGTGATTTAATCTCAGGTGTTGGACAGCATGCAAGACAGACCATTATATGTGATGAAAAGTGAGGTGGAACTGGACCAACTACATTCAGAGACATCCCAATAGAAGAGATTTGGAGATAACAGTGAGGAATCAGTCACCAATCCCTGGGGTTTATATATGTTTCCAGTACAGAGATATCCACCCCGCTGTGTCAGTAGACAAACGAATAATTGACCACGTTGCTGTGTGGTAAACCCAATAGCAAATAATTAGCTTTTCTGTTGACAAATTGTCCACTTATATTTGCATAATTGGACATGTTGCACCTCTTTTTGTAACACCTAAATATCACTGTTGGTTTTCACAGCTATTCACGTGGAACATCTGCCAGCAGATATGTTTTTGAGTGATAAAGGCGACAATGTGTGAAATAACAAGCTGATGTTTGTGTGAGCTGTCCATGGTGCTGAACTCCTCTCTCTCCTGACAAGCTCATTTAACATAGACACACATGTCATATCCTTTTTTTTTTGGTAAAAATAAACTGTAAAAAAGGTTTTTGCCTTACAGCAAATTACCCATTTAAATGCAGTATAACAGCTGTATATTTATTATCAATAAGAGGTTTCTTAACCTTAAATGCTTGTTTCTGTAGCTCAACTGGTAGAGCATTACTAAAGGAACACACATACTGATAAAATCTATAACGTGAATGCCCTGCAAGTCACTGGATAAAAGTGTTCGCCCACCAACATAAGAGTGAGAAAAAGATGGCATCATTTTTATTTCTTATCTTTATTCCTTAATTTTTTTATACTTCATGTTACTTTAAGAGTTTGTTGCAACCGACTTGTTTTCAATACCAAACTCCAGTAAGAAAATGAAAGCACAGGTCAGTTGTAGGACAAAGTGAATCTAATTTAATATTAGCTTCATTTCCTTCAACTGAGACAGATCTGCTTGTTTCCGCTTAATTTCCTACACACACAGAGTTTCGCACAGGTACACATGCATATTTTATTGTGCTGACATAGTGCTTATGCATTCTGCTACTATCCCTTTGAGCATTTTCATATGATCAGAGGTCATTAATTTGTTACTTGTGAATAATTTAGTACACACAATGCAATTTCATTTCCTATTCAGGAGTTGAAGGCTGGGGTTTAAAGGAAGTGCAGATAGTGCCGGTTTTGTTTTCTAGAAACAGCCTGCAGTTTTTACAAATTTCTACCATGCTGGAAAAGTCAGATGATATTGTAATATCTTCTGTGTCAAACAAACTTTAATTATGCGATTAATTGCTCAGACGGAGAACATTTATTATTTAAGCTAACTTGAGTTCATGCATGCCCTAATGAAGGTAATAGAAACTTTTGTTGTAAAATTATGGCATTCAATATATTAGATATGATAATTTATGTCTTATTGCAGTATTCCATTGGTCTTGTTGTGAATGTTGTATGAATCCAGTCCTTGTCTAATACTGCCTGACATGTAGTAATCACCACAGTGCTCACACATTATGTGAGTGTGTGTGTATGAGACAGAGACAGAAAGCTCTTTCAGCATTTTGACAATGTACTCAACACTGTCAACAACTATAATCATTAGCAGTCAGCAGGGAAGCCTTTGCGTGATTCATGCCATGAATTTACATGCCAGTTTATGTTAGCATAAAGTGACTTTTACAGGCCAAGAACACTGTGTGAATGTTTCAGCTGTTCAGAGAATCACTGCAGGACTGAGGTTTTATTGCACCAGTTCAACTTTGCATTCATTACCTCTTTAGTTCACATAGTAAAATGAAGGTACTTAGCTGATGTTATCATCGAGTAAATCGATATCCTATTCATTATTGTGAAGTACAAGCCTAGAATACAGTTTTTTCACTGTGGAGCTTAAAATGTTTTATTTTGCTTTTTTTTACATGTTTTAAATTGTAATTCTCACAGGAAGGGGTTCATTACGCTTAATATTTATTTATGGTTTTCTCTGATGATTACAGTCTGAGTGCTTTGGTGGTTTAAAAATGTGCACTCAGAAATGAAGCTGTAAGTGCCAAAAATCTTCAAAATGTGTGTTATTTTTGGAGGAGAAATTATGATTTACCTTCCTGATGAGCGATCATAAGCAGGTGTGTTGGTGGATGAACAAACTAATGAGTCAATAAAACCGTGTGTCAGTGAGTAAATCACCAAATGAGTGATTCAGTAAATAAATTTCCT
Organism: Beaufortia kweichowensis; assembly: GCA_019155185.1. Classification (NCBI taxonomy): domain Eukaryota; kingdom Metazoa; phylum Chordata; class Actinopteri; order Cypriniformes; family Gastromyzontidae; genus Beaufortia; species Beaufortia kweichowensis. The sequence continues at coordinate 8,468,069 of CM032811.1, forward strand.
GTTGTCTGAGAAAAGAGAGACAACTCTCTCGTTTTGGCAACTCTCTTTTCAACCGACACTGAAGGATGTTCGCAGAAGCAATACTGAACATCATAACAGCGGCCTCTTCCACTTGATCACACCGCACGGCACTAGAAATCAATTAACACCCACAACTGAACAGCCAAATCGCGCTGTCCACATGCCATCAGTTTGAGACGAGCGCATCAGTGAGCCACTAATGGTCTGGATAGGACTTCATCTAAAGTTCACTTCCTGAAGTTATTCAGCCACATGTGTAGCACTGCCTTATTATATCTGTGTTCTGTTTGGTTTAGTTTATTTTCACGCTGACATACAGTACCTGTGGGATTTAGATTGTTGTGATTAAAATATTTAGACTGTCAGATTTTCTTTTTTTTTATGAAAATACTATCAAACTAATAAAGTGCATCAAGTATGTGCCGGAGGGCAGAGTTACCTGTGTGATGATATATAGGTGCTGGATTTGTGGTTCATCCACTGTTTTACCATCTACTGTTTGGATGTAGTAAATCTCTGGAGACCTCATTATTCCAAGCTCTGTTTGGCTGTGCCACAACAAGCAGTGTATGTGCGCATGTGTGTGAGGGAGGAAACAGACTCTGCCAGTGGTGAAGCAGAAATCTGGTCCAGGTTCTGCTGCTCTGATTGATCTTCAGGTGACAGGGTCTGTCAGGGGGCTCATTGCCATCCTGTCAGCGTCTCACCTCTCTTCCTCCTCCTCTATCCATTCTCTGAGCGTTCTCTCTCTCCTCCTCGTCCTCTCTTTTCCTCTCCCTTCTGTCATCCTGTCAAAGATCAGGAGCAGCTGCCGTCCCCGGGGTCCAGCTGTCTTCTACATGCCCTCTTCTCTTACATCGACCAAACGGTTAAAAATCTGTTTGTGTGTCTATTTTTTGCTACCAATTTTTTGCTTCCGTTTAGTTGCACATGCGCACTGAGGCATTGCCCAGGGATGACCTCACCTGTTGGGTACGAGTGCCCCAAAGTGCGGTTTGGTTAATGACTGACTCATTTACACTGTCTCTGTTTTAATGAAGTATTAACATGCGCTATGAGAGTAATTACAGGTCCGTCCCCGTCGGGTTTGTCAGACTGCAGCGGGGAGTTCAGACGGAGGAAGGGTCAGCCGTTCAAACGCTCTTATATGCTAATCAATGAGTACAAGTATGTGCAACAGATGTACCTGTTGTATAGTTCTGTGGCTCATTTTATTAGGATTGAACCGCAGTGTAGTATGTAATTTTTTTAACGGTTTCTTAAAAATGCTTGTTACTGAAATGTCAGAAATGACAAGGTTATTTTCTTTACATTTAAAATTTGAAGCTTTGGTGTTTGAGAGTTTTGTGCTGCCGTAAAATTATTTATAGCTGGAAATAATAATGTATTGTATACATTATTTGTATATTGTTATTTTTATGTTTCAAGTTTAACCTGATAATTGCACATATTGAGCATACACATTAAAATGCAATGCAACATGTTTTTTAGGGTTTTTTTCCTTTTTCTTTTTTATAACATTAACATTTTTATAAATTTTAGTTTATGTTCATTGTTATGAAAATTGGATTGAGTTTTGATGATTAGATTGGAGTTTAACTATGAAATATTAAAGTGAATTGTGAAGTAGCCTAAGTGTACCACCTGTACCACCCAGTGACAGTAAACAGGGTAAATTATTTAGTGTGTCAGACAGGGACAATTTATAGTCCAACATAAATGTTGGCTAAATATTTGCTAATCTGTAAAATTTTTTATGTTTATTTCAGAATTTATTTCATCAAAATATACTACAATTTTTGAATAGCCATCAATAAAGAAGATTTGTTTTGGCAGCAGAATGTTGAAATGGTCTGGTCTTACCCGCAAAAGCCAACCATCCCATACTAACCAGCCAAATCTTGACCCTTGGGTGTACAGTATGGGAATTCGGATTGTCCCTTTGTTCAAACCAAAAGCAGAACTGACAATCCTTTAGTGAATTAGGATGCTATGTCACATCTAAACAGAGAAAAGACAAGCCGTGTGTTTGCTAAGAGAAAAATTCAGCTAGGTCTTTGTCTCCCTTGAGTTTCCACTGAAGCGTTCTGTCTCCTGCAGGCTCTGCAGTACATTTTTTTGTCTCTGCACTCCCATGACGCCACGCTCCCTGCTTTTCTTTCCCTTCTCTCAGCAGCTTTAATCCTATGCAGTGTGCACTACCCGTGGCCCGGGCAGCTGTCCTTATATGGCTTTGTGTGTGTAATGAGAGGCCAAAATTGTGTTGTCTTTGATCTGCTGTGCTTCAGTCTTGCTGCATGCTACCTGCTGTATGGCTGGGGATTTGGTATTGTGTATCTCTGGATCACTCGTTCACCTTTCCTGACCTCTCTTCTAAACACACGGACCAACTGTCTGTCATCTTACAGCTTCAAAATACTTCCTGTACTTCTTTTCACTAGTCTTTCATCTCTTTTGTACTGATTCTTGTCTCATCTTGTCTTTCGCTCTTTTGCTCTCTTCTTCCTTCTCTTCTTCTCGTCTGTTTAGTCACGTCACGTCTCGTTTTCTCGTCTCTTCTCTTTTCTCTGATGTATCTGTATCAAAGGTCCGGTGCCATTACTCCACTCCCTCCTCACACCATCATCATCGTTGTCCCTCAAGCCAGTGGTGGTGACAGAGTCACAGGCTGTAATACTGTCAGCAACAACTGCAGAGACATCTCTATTAACCTTCAGCTGATATACTGCACATGCAGATTGACAACACCGCAGACCTTTTCTCACCCGCTCTCACACCATCCCAGTAGTGCCCCTCATGGGATCCCAAGCACAATAGCTGCTGGGATTTGCTCTCCTAAGCATTAGCTTTTGCTGAATTGAATTACTTTGCTCAGGAATTGGCAGAATTACATTACGGCTTGTTAATGAGCCTGACTGTATTGTTTTACATCCTATGGGCATCATTAGGTTGTTTAGATTCGACAGGGGACTTGAGGCCCGAAGGCTGATAAGAAGAGCTCATATCGGTGAATTAACCTTAATGCTTTATCTTCTCCCTTGCAGGAATTCTCTCTGCTGCGACTGGACGATTTAGCAGATCAGCGGGTGAACATTGTGGGGTTTTCGGTTTTCAACTGGACACATCCCTTTTTTCAGGACTTTGTCCTCAGCCTCAACAGATCCTGGCAGGAGAACTGTGATCACGCTCCTTTTGCAGGGACGCCGGTAAGATAACATACTCATATGTCATACATGATGAAATCACTTTTGCTTGTCAAAGCAGTCAGGACCCCTTTTAATGTGTGTCATGTTTGACATGGATGTGATAACCTAGATGCTGCATTAGCAGCTGTGCCTAAATATTGCGATACATTTATACCATTATATTATTTTTCCTGTAACAGTGAAATGAATCAAGACATGAGGGATAGATTTAACAGAAATGTATGCCTATTTTAAAATACTTTTAAATGATTCATGAGGGTCGCAGAATAAAGGTCCACAGCAAGATTACAGTCCACAGGAATCAAGTTTCATTGTATAAGTCAGAGAATGAACTTCACATTGCTCTTTCTCTGTAATATACAGAATAATGTTTTGTACATACTGTTGTAAAAGTTTCACACAAGGTATATTCTCATAATATTACACTGTTTATTCATTATTAGGTATAGTTAATAAAAATATTGAAAAATAAAAAAGTAGAAAAGAAATGTTAAATTATTAAAAATACAAATTATATATAAAGTATTTAAGCCCTAAACCTAAACTACCGTACTTGTTTCACATCTGTAGACATGCCAAATGCAGCATCTGTATTTATATCTATATTCATTCATGTGCTAGTAATCCAAGCATACTACAGTAAGTTAATTATTCACATTCATCCTGCTAACCGTGTCCTCACTCTTACCTTGAAAGCGGGGCTGTGGCTCTATAATTCATCACACACCCTCCGAGGAATACACACACCCCGCATGTTCACGTCAACCTTGTTTTTCTGTTACTTTGCAAATGAAAACATCTGTGTTATGTATTCCCCTTGATCTCACTCCGGTTTCTACTATATCAAACTGGAATGAGATGTAAAAAAATCATACAGCAAAGCCATGAAAGATCAGTAATGTGTCTGATATACATGTGACACGAGCTGCAATAATTAATTTGAAAGATTTGTTTAACTCCTCGCATTCTAATGAAAGCTACAGGGAAGACATTTTAAAAATAAATGCCAGCTGCTTTTAGAAAGTAGCTCCGGTTGCATTTCCCATTTAATTAGGTCTAATCTTTAATTAATCGCAGGAAGTTTGTGGTCTTGCAGACAGATGAGAGAGAGAACAGGACTAAACCCCTCGGTGAGATTCAGCTACACACCGGCCAAGAAATTGAGATGTTTCGCATGCAAGGCGTAGCAGAGAGAAACTATCTTAACCTAATGTCCTTGATGTAGAAGACAGCAACCGAACCAATATTTAAGCCTTGGACTTCATCAGCTAAAAAGAGGAATGGCTACTGTGTGCAGAGAGTCTGCAGCGCACACACACACATTCATTCTGCATTCACCTAATAAGTGTCTCGTGGACATTTCCCTACATCTAACCAGAATAGATACAGTATGCTGCATTTTTTCTACAGAAGGGAGAGAAACGTAGGCAGCGAAATTTACACACACTGCTATTTTAGTCACAAATGCTTAACTTTTCTTTTCCCTCCATGACATACACACACATCTCCACACACTGCTGTGTTGCTTCATAATGCATCACAACATGCTGATTCTTTTAGCACTAGAGCCTTAATGAAAATCAGAGGAGCTGTTTTTCCATCTGACGTGTTTGGAGTGCACAGTGATAAACCTACAGAGGGTTTGTGTGCTTGCCGAATGTTTAATTTAAAAACCATAGCAATAAAAGAGCATCTGTGATGTCAGGTACTGATTTACTTCTGTTCAGTCTATGCATCTTGATAGACAGGATATTACAAAAACATTGAATTTGGATGTGCCTTGATGTCTCAAGCCCCAGCTAGCTGCGTTTTACTGGTTTCTGTTTGCTTTGTCTGTCTGTTTACCTTGTGTACGTGTGTGTGTTTCAGCTTTCATCCGCACTGCTGTTCGACGCAGTACACACAGTGGTGGCAGCTGTGCAGGAATTGAACCGTAGCCAGAACGTCGGAGCTACACAGCTCTCCTGCAAGTCCTCCAAGATCTGGGAGCACGGAACCAGTCTCATGAACTACCTGAGGATGGTAAGAAGAACCGGCGGGAGAGCCCGCGAGCTGCCATTATCCCGCCTGCCGGCATTGCAGCCTCATCCATCATTTGGTTTTCTCTCTGTACCCCTGCGGCCCGCGGGTCCTCGTCAAAACCACAACCTTCAGCAGAATCCTAAAATGGAGATGCTGTGTCTCACTCGGCCATTAAAGATTAACGAGCATCAGTTTGTCATTACTGCATCATTCAATGCGTGGTGTATAGAATCTATTGACCACTTCCTCTGCTGCTCTTTGCATTGTTGAAATGCCACCAGTTCTGTCCACATAGGCCTATAAATCAGTAAAGCATCGAGCCTCATGCAAAAAACAGCAGGGTTGTGGTCGTACCATGCCTTCGAGCGTTAACACGGCTTTTTGTGGATCTCTCCGGATAGGTAGAGTTGGAAGGTCTAACGGGTCACATCGAGTTCAACAGCAAAGGACAACGTTCGAACTATGCCCTCCGGATCATGCAGAACAGCAGAGATGGCCTAAGGCAGGTAAAGTAACTCTCAGCCACACCAGCCCATCAGCTAGAGGTAAAACTGTGTTTACAAGTTTACCGTCATCCGTCACACTCAGGTGTGATGTAAAGGTTGATAACACTGCAGAAATCCACAGGGGTTCTTAAAGAAGTAGTGTAAAGAAAAAATACAACTTAGTGTCACATACCCACTCTGATGTCATTCCACACCTGTATTGACTAGCTTTGTTATGTTGAACACAAAATGAGATTTTTTTCTCAGTTGAATGAAAGTAAAAGCAGATGGCAAAAACACCATAAAAGAGCACTTGATTTTGGATTGCAAATGTCAGCTACATCGTGAACGAAGCATTCAGGTTTTGTTAGCAGAATCAACTGATTAATTGAAAAGATATGAGGCAAATAAATCATTTATTCTGTATCAGACATGGCTGCTTCTGTTACAAACTCTCACGAACATGAGAGCTGGGTCATGATATGGATCATGTTAATGATGCTCTTGTGGTGTATTTTTTGTCACTTTCACTTATCTTTTACTTTTATTTTTTAGGATGTGGTCAAAATTTTCTCCAAAAAATTGCACATAAAAAGAATGTTATTGGGTTTGGGGAATTTTTCATTTAATTAGAACATATTGCTTTTCCCCAATCCTCAGTCACACTGCTCGATCATAGATGTGTGCAGGGAATAAACTGCGGATGTACAGATTTCAGAGTGCTCGGCAGGGACAGCCAGACCAATTGTGATCAAATTATTGTTCATTAGCACTTTCGTGGTCTTGTGGTTTTATTGGTGGATCTGGATGTAGATTGTAATACGAGGTGGGGACTTTATCAGGTATGCCATCTGGTGTGGTTAGAAAATAGACAACAAAGCAAGTTTTGCTAAATAAGTGTTACATTTAGGGAGAGTTTTAATGACTTTAGTCCATACCATTCAGTAAAATCTTTATCCAGATTCACCTGCAACTAAACTAAAGTTCAATTACAACTAGAACTACATCCAAACTTAAAGCAGTATTCTGACCTAAAAAAGCCATTTGGGTAAAACAGAATTGACAGGTCAGGCTTGTGCTAGTGTCACCTGCTTCCCCTATAATATGACAGGAGAGAGAGGAAGAACAGAGGGCTATCGCTGTCAAACAGCTGCCTGTTTTCCGGGTGACATCGCATTTCTAGACCCTTTTGTGACTGTCACCTTGTGTCATACACATACATTTCTGTTGCTCTTTTAACCTTTCAAAATACTGTCAGCTTCTCTCACACTTTTACAGACTGTTCCCATATGCAGGACGCTGGCAGTTATTGATGGACGTATGGCCAGTAGACATAACTTTGTTCACTACTTCAGACAGCAGAGATCAGACCGACAGCTGGTGCTCGCTCTCAACCTTATTAGTTTCACAAAGACATCAATGTTTTCTCAGCGGAAAGCTTACTTTCCCATGTCTCTATTTCATGTAATGTTTTCCATTCATCGTGGCTGTACGGTCCACAATGTCCTGGTGCAACTTCCCTGTGTGCATCTGTGTCAGTTTTTGAATGGCTGTGTTACACCAGAGCTCAAAGTGGTCGTTTCTATGTGCAGTGTATTTTTATGCAAAATTAGGAAAAAGTATTTTAACATCCAAAGAATTACACTTCCTCTTTAGTTTTTGGCAGTCTTGCCCTATAATGAGATAATGAGCATCCTGTTCATTTTTCACACTGGACATGGAAAGTCAATTCAAGTGCACTACATAGTGGGATACGATTTTCTATGCTGTGTATTCTGTAGTATACTGTATATTTTGGCTAGTATGTCTTCTACATATTCAATGCAACTTACTGAGATACAGTACTGAAGTATTAAGTGCAGATCTGCATCAGATTAGCAGCTATTAGAAGTAGATGGAACCTTAGCAACAGGTTCCCGAACGAAGCTGCCAGACTATATACATAGACAAATAAAGACATGTTCTCACAGACATCAACAAATGCACATGTTTTCCCTTTTACGTTATGTTTTGATAGACACTTGGGGATGAGAATCTTTTAGAAGATGTGGGAGAAACGGAAATGATACAGAGTTTTATAGTTCACAAGAGAGAGAAATTGCAGTTTAGTACTACAAGCTGCAATACGTCGAGAGTTATCCATCATGTCCTAAAGCACTTGGCAAAGACAGTCCTACCCTGTGGCTATTGGGCAGATTGGTCCACATGTGTACATACACTTCTCTTCTGGAGGCGTGTATGTAGGTGGGAATTTCTCTGGCAAGCATTTCCTATTTTACATGAACTGTGCAGCATTCAACAAGTTTTAAACTGAGCTGCGTTCAGAAATATGTGTTTAGTATTTAACATACAGGTATCTTTAAACTTAAGCCATAAAGTTATTTTTGTCAAATTCAGATGCAGTAACAAAATATAATGTTCCTATTGCATTGCCCGGCGCATCTTCATTAAGGAATGACAACACTTTTTCTCATTTTCTGGGTAAAATAAAATAGGTGGTTTCAGCTTCTGGCATGTTATCTGATGAGCAAATCAGTCAGTCAGTGCACCTACTGAGATTCAAATCAGTACATAAAATCCAGTTTTAATAATTGTAACTCAAACATCATTTAGAAAACAAATCCTGTCCAGATACTTCTTAAGCGTGATTACAGCAGCACGCTGCTTTACTCATGTAGTGTTTTGACACTTATTATGTTAATACTTATTATAATAATACGGCTTATTATTTTACACACTGACATCGCTGTGTCACTCTCAGAAATGTATTTGTAAAAGCTGTAAAGATGTACTGTAAATGCGTGAAAGGTGATATGCTTCTAGATTTTTACAAACTAATTTGTGTAAAGTTAATATGCAATATGGGCAATAACACATCACATCATGTGACTGGTCTTTAAAAAGTTATATAACGGTGAATAACTTTTTGTAGTAATTCTCAGTTTTAGAAATTGCTCTGTGTGACTACAAGCCTTTCATTGGTCCAATGGTGTCGGAATCCTGTTATTTCATTGAGAATTTTGCAGATTTTTCATAGTGTACTTAATTATATACCAAGTAAATATATATCTAGCTATTTCAAGTATGCCCACAGCATATCATTACACAGCCAGGAGAAGCCAGAACTCAGGTCACCTTAGGCTTGCCAGTTTCAGCAGGTTTGATCTTCCCAACAGCTTTCCCTGTGCAATGGTAAGATCAATCTGCCATGTCTTTTCTCTGCTGTGCCAGAAGCTCCACCAGTCATCTCCATAAACAGACCCCATTAAACAGCACGGCACCTTGCACAGCCTCCGTCCGCCATGCTCACCCACGCATTTTCTCTTTCTTCACTAAACAAGCAAAGAAAAGAATGTTTAGACCTGTAAATATTTTCTAGAGAATGTGCTTTAATTCAGGACACCCTGAGTTTATGTTTTACTTGACGGGGTAATGAGTGATATCAAGCAGGCTAAAAAGAAGTCAGTTCTCTCCAACTATGGGCAGATGGTGTCCTCCACTGGCCTATACCAAAAATCATGACTCTTCTAAATGGATAATGTAATTCAGCCCAGGCCCAGTAAATGAAGATGTACTACGGCATGGGATGGAAATTATGATAGGACATCTTTTAATTCTAAAATAGGCTCATGGTGTCTGCACTTTAACCAAGGACAAAGTAAGGAGAGAAGAAGGCAGAGATTTTTCCGTTCTGAGGTTCAGAGATGATGTGGCGTGATCTCATTGACTTTGCTCTGCTCCCTAAGCCAGATAGTAGCCGCTGTGTCCCAGGGGCACACTGAGAGCAAATGCCCTTCAGGAGGCGTGAGAAGGGAGGCTGGTTTGTTTGGGCACTACGCCAGCCTTTATGCCCTTAGAGCGGTAATGCAGTGTTTGCAATCTCTCTCTCTCTCTCTCTCTCTCTCTCTCTCTCTCTCTCTCTCTCTCTCTCTCTCTCTCTCTCTCTCTCTCTCTCTCTCTCTCTCTCTCTCTCTCTCTCTCTCTCTCTCTCTCTCTCTCTCTCTCTCTCTCTCTCTCTTTAATCTTACCATGTTGTTTGGGTACATTTGTCTAGATTTAGTTCAAACTTGTTCCTAATCTCTTCTAGATCATCATACTTGCCATACACATAACAGCCTGTTTTTCTAGCAGGACCTGTCCCTGTGTGTTGCTGCCTGAGCTCCATTGAGAGGCGAATGTCAATTGTCTTTATTTCCCCCATCGATAGCATCATAGGATATTAATTAGCCTGAGCTGTGTGGAGCCTAATAGACGTCAGAATCTGGCTGGCTGAGCCACGCTGTTGTTTATTTATTTGTCTTTCTTGCGGCAGGGGGTTGCTCTGTCGCTCGGCCAGCATGGACTGCTCTTGACGATTTTGTAATTAAGTTTGGTAATAGAAGTAGTTAATCAAGGCCTGAGATTATGCCACCTGCAGCAGAGGCCCGGCCGGCAGCAGGACGGATGGGGATACAGCGGAGGCCCCTCCTTCCCCGAAGGGCAGAAATCAACTGCCGGCTCTTCTCCCGCTGTGAGACCGAGTCTCCCGCCTCGAATCTGTCTCGCTCTGATTCTTCCCCCTCGCCACCAGAGCTCATCCTCTGCGTAGTTCAAACAGCAGCGGGTCCCGGTCTTATCTCGCCCACCCTTCATACACACTCACAGCGGGTCCTTTTAATACACACACAGCTATTTAAATTCGATTAAATTTGCTTAGGTCTGCTCAGAAAGAGGGAATATTGCAACCTCTTCTTCTCAATTGAACTTGTTTACTTGTTTTCTCAGCACGAGACCTCATTTATTAAGCCTGTCTATTTTATTTGTCTTTTTTATTACGCCGTCTGAGGACAACATTAGTTGCTAAGCTTTGTTAAGTTTGCACCCTATGTAGAACATTTAAGAGACGTCAACACTTCCTGTCACATGCTGGGATTTGAACTAAGAATTCGCTCTTTGTCTTGAAAGATATCGAGCCACACCAGCTGGTTTGGCACAAGTCTGGCGAATCATTTTGAGACTGTTTCCAAGTACCTCACGAGTACTCTGAAAGATTCAGATTTTGCTATGTCAGACACATAAAACAGAAATTGTGAGTTTTTATTAGAAAGTAGATTCAGTACAACCATACAACATACTGTGCCATTTTATTTATTTTCAAAATGTATCTATAAATTTATAACTTAAATGGCTTCTGTTTAAGAATACATTTCCTGTTGACTGTGTTTTTACAGTATTGATTGTTTATAGTTATATATAGCAAACAAATCCCCCCAAAATAACTATTTTACTAAATCCAGTGTAATATAAATCAAAAAGAACAAATTTCTAATTTTTTGTCAATGAAGATTTACTGATGAGTGCTGTGGAGGTAAAACTCCCTACTTTTTAAAGCATTTAAATGATTTTCTCTGTGTGATATCTTTATGTCTCAGCCCATTTATCACTTAGCATGCAGTCTGGTCATGTGTAAAAGCATGTTTGTGACACAATCTGGGGAAATAGAAGTTGAGGGGTCCAGCATTATCACAGATGAAAATCATGAATAACTCGTTTATGGCTTTATACAGACGGCAATAAAGCTGTCACAGAAACCTTAGCATTCCTCTGTAATGTACACAATTTGTGTCAGTGCTTGAGCCGCCTGCGGAGAGCAATAACATGGATGTGATAAAATATGGAAGATCAGGCCTGCAGCTGGAAAATGATACAGAATCAGCACTTTAGTGCATTTAGTGCTGCACGTATAAGAATGTGAGTGTGTGTGTTTGTGGTAAGGACGCATCATGATGGTCAACTAATTTATTACTTGCCCAACAAGTAGCTGTTGGTGAGGTAGTTCTTGTAGTTTTGTTATATTTTTATTTTTAATGATGGTGTTTTAATTAGTATTCTGACAGTGTGCTTTGCTTAGAAAATGTGTGTCTTTAAAATTATACCCAAAATTCAAATAGACCTAAACGGTGCTATTTTAAAAATATGTCTTAAGCTGTTTTTGAATGCAAAATTTTTTCAGATCAGAATGAACCTCAAACCAGGCTAATTACACAGGAATTCCTTGCATATTAGTTGATTTGATTTGAAAAGTATGTAGTTTTACCCATTTAAGAGTGTTTGTGTGAAAGAGACAGGACAGCATCACAGTCAAGTCAAAAGAAGTCGTCTCTTAAGTGTGTAGCTTTAACTGGCTCATCATCTGGCCTCAAAATCATCCTTTGATCCAAACTTCACAGCTAATTGGTCTAGAACAGGCTCAGGTTTTAACATCACCGTATCCTGCTCCTGAGAAGATGAGGTGAGAGAGACAAATTCAGAGAGATGAGCTCTAAAGAGACTCTGAAACAGTCCCAGGGTCATGAGAGCCAACACAGAGTAACTACACTGACTGAAAAAGTCAGAGAGGCATTTGCAAGACTTGCCTTCTTTAAAAAACGGACATTTAACCAATATGTTTGTTTTCGGTGTGTGTCGCAGTAATTAAATTGTGTGATGTGTGTCTGTGAACTGTGATTTTAGAGGACAGATAAAGATTATTCGATCACACACCACAGGAGAGTCTTTCTTTATGTGTCTTTCCTGGTTTGAGTTGAGGAATAAATCAGAAGGCCTATATAGGAGTTACTTTGTACTTTGTACCCATTAGAGTCCTGAGCAAAGTGGCAAAACCCAGACAGCTAGACGTTATCACTCGTCACATGTAAATGCTTTAAGAGAGAGAGATTTCTCCGTGTCTCATTACTCATGCATGGCCAGACAGGCCCATCAGAGATGCAGAAAGACTGAGGTTGCAGAGATAGCAAATTAACAAGAACTTATCGAGAAGCAACTGGATGAGAAAACTTCTCTCCCAGGTTTCAGCAGTAGCAACAGGCCATTGGGAGCTCAGTCTGATCATTGTTAAGTGTGTGTGGGGGTGTTTTTACAAAGCTTTGATGTCAGCTGTGCTTTGGGTGGAGTTTGATGGCTCTGATCTCCCTGTCTCCTCATTATGAGAACTGCCCCGCAGCCGGCGGATAATGTCAAATAATAAATGTTAAGATTGGCTCTGCTGTTTGGGAATAACAAGAAATGTTTTGCTGGTTATGCTTCACAAATAGAAATTTTGATTGTAGTGAAAGGTCGCTTTTGAAAGGGTCTATATACCCCTCCTGACCTTTTAAACCAGCTTTTAACTCTTTATCAGTCAGCGTATGTTTTCAGCTAATGACCGCAGGTGTGACATTTTCCTTGTTCCACATCAAAATCTGAAAATCTTGCCTCCAAATAAACAACAGTGGGCCGTCATCAAATGAGGTTGCGGGTGAGTTTTGGAGCGGCGGGCCGTGGGGTTGTCAGGTTCATGAAGTAACTCTTGCTGATTGGTACGAGAGTGTCTTTATGACATGTCGGTTAGATGAGGCTCCACGAAGATAGCGTCATTCAAGTGGCTTTCAAACACTGTATATAGTTTGTGTTCAAATAGGCTCCTGAGACCCTAGACTCATATATTGAATTTAATAGTGGGTGGTCAAATCACACAAATACAATTGCTAGGGGAAAGCGGGTGTTTATTGTTCTGTAAGCACAAGCTCTATTCAAGCCCAGACTGAATGGTTGTAAATCTTACAATAGGAGTTTGTTATCTCCAGAGCGACAGAGCTTTCCAGGCCAACGGTTGGGCTTTAGCTTATCCATCACCCCCTTTCTTCCTCTCCTCCATCTTTCCCACACCACTCGATTGATCTCTGTCAACTTCACAGTCAGACTGTTCACAGAGAAAAATACAGATTTGCCTGGTCAGACTCCCCCAGACTCAGATCCCACTGTTCTCTGTTAATGGACGGATTTACAACAGAGAAGGAAGGGAAGAGCCAAAAATGAAATGAGAGATAAAGCGTGAAGCAGTGTGTCAGCGCAGCCGAGATGATAATTGCATATGTAGCAGTTATGGACTCTATGATTATTTTTGACATCTACTACCCTGACAGTATCAGAAAACTAAAATACATGTGGCATGTACTGGGGGTGGGTGGTATGACCAAAATCTTATATCACTGTATGAGTAATTTTATATCACAGTGACTAGTAAGTCACTTTGCATGAAAGCAAAATGTGTAACTGTAAATGTATTTTTGTTTGAACTACAATTTGAACTACATTTTTTTTATTTTAGATATTAAAATTATTATTTTACATTTTAGGTATTTTTAAAAATAACATAAAAATGTTTTATTACATCTTATTTAATTGATGTTTATTATGAAAATGTGTCAAATATTTTTTTCTTGATTCTTTCCATTGTATATAGTTTGTCATGATTAAATTGGAAATCAGCTATAAAATGTGCTGTTTCACCTTATGTAACTTGATCAAGGGATTCAATTTACTATCCCTTGATCAAGTAATCATTATTACTTAATTCATCAGTTATTTACTGCAAATCTGTAAGGGCAACCGTTTAAAGTCAATATACAGCACATTTTTAAGTTTTCTGATGTTTAAGTTAAATTATCTAGTTTGGATTGTACCTGGCAACAAAAGTTACACTTTGTCTACACCAGACCAGACAGAGCGGCAACACACATAAAAACTTTCATTATAGATGAAAGCACCATCTTCCCTCGAATCTCCCATCTGCAGCACTGTTTGCAGAGTAAACTGTATTTTCTTTATTTTTTTAAATCACACTGTGGATTTACGGCAGTATAAACAGTACAGCATAATGTCTACCAGTTGATACTTTCCTGCCATTGAAGGTTATATACCATCAAACCACCCGAGCACAGTGTTTATTGTGCTTTTATCATTACTTGTATTCTCTGAATGCTTCCAAACTCTTTTTATGACCTTCTTTAATGCTCCTCAAAGTCTTCATTCTGGAGAAAAGTACACTCAACCTTCAATAATACCCTCTCAGACGGAACGCTGTTGAACTTCACATGCACGTCCCTGAGTACATAACCAGGTCTTTGATCAAACTGTATAAGACGCTGTAAGTACAGTTTGTACAAGCAGCTGCGCTCAGATTCGACTTTGATAATGTGTACCTGTCAACGGTAATTAATGACAAGCGTTCATAGCTCGTGATTAATCGCGACTGGTTTAAATGAACAGGATATGGGTCCTGCTCAGCCAGTTACACTCATTTACCTTGGCTTGTTGCTCTCATTTCGCACACTTAATTACTAGAACTGCTCCCTTATAGCCTCTTAAACGCTCGGTGCAGAAAATGAGTTGCTCGCCAGACCTTTGTTGCGATTATGTATAGCATGGGCATGAAATAGACTGAAGACCTTCAAGAACATTAAAGCGCGAAACCCGTTCACCTTTAAATAAGAGGGAATCATGCTCAATTGGCAGCACTGAACGTCAGGCAGGCCTTATCAGATTATATTTTTGTAATGGCAGCAGATAAAGATGAAAACTGCTGTTAATACCTATTTTTGATGATTGATATTTAGTGGTGCTTAAAGGAAATCGTTAGGGTGGTTGTGCAAAAGCTGTGCATAGACAAACAACACCCATTTTCTTAAGAAAATACAAAGCCTGTTATTTTAAGTTTTGAATGACTCCGTTTGTGTGTGTGTGCCCCAGTTTGCCGCTCTGAGCATATTTTGTTCTCCATATTTATCCAAGCTGTACTGGGCCAGTCTCAGGGCAGTTCTTCCCAGTTGGACTATATCCAGGATCTCTTCGTGCCCACAGCTCCATTCCTGCCTCCGCTTTCTGCCTTAACCACCTCCTCCTCTACTAGTAACTCCTAATTGTTCTCCGTGCCTCACTTTCTCTCCACTGGAATCCTTCAGAGCCAGTAGCTGTTGGCTCAGTCGCGCACCACACCATGGCCATGTGCTTCCAATATCATGAAGTCTTAGTGGCTTTTTTACTGCTGTTGAATCCCATTCATGAAAACATGTCTGTATCATAGAGGCAAGAACACAGGATGCTTTCATCATATTCTCAGAGGAAATATTTGATTGCAGCTTCTCACCGTTTTCCTTCATCATTCACTGTTTTATGCTGTGAAAACAGACAGATTTACCATTGCCATTTTAAAAAAGAAGCCCATGATTATCAACATTTTGCAATCTCATGAGTATCGGTCCAATTCTAAATGCAGTTTTCTTTTGCAACTTGAAAGTTGAGCTAGATGTAGTTTTTACCTTTTCTCTTAGGAATCTTATGAAAGATGGCTTATGTAAGACCAGAATCTAAATAATTGAGCTCTGTGGCTATACCAAAATAATGCATTACTTAGTAAATAACAAAATAATTTTTAACTAACACAGTTAAATAGAAAAATAAGTGACGTATTTAAGGTGTGCAAGCATTTGATATGAGATGTCATGGTTGAGATATGTAACACCCATAATCTTTTTTGTTTTTATGGCAATATATGCAGGTTTAATATATTATAATATAATTTTCCTTCTGCAGTCTATATGCACTGTTGGTTACTTTTTTGTTTGTATTATAGTATTATATGTCATTGTGTGCCCATCATACTAATGGATAAATATTAGGAATGAAACCAAAAAACATGTTAAATAAAACACTTTTGCTTTGGGACACAGCTGGCAGTGAAAAAAGTAATTAAAAAAGTAATTAGTTACTTCATGTAATAACTTTGCAATATTGCAATATTGTTACTTATTACTTTTCAAAGTAACATTCCCCAGCACAGGTCCTTAGAGAAGACAAAGTTTTTGATACATTTACTTTGAACAGAACAAGCCTGTTTGCGGCCCTTGACACCTTTATCTCAAAGAGTGAATAATTTTAGATCCAGCTCTGTTCTGCAGCATGATCCCCTGTGTCTTTCAGGTCTATGGGAATTCTGTGAATCAGGTAGAGAGGAAGATAAATAGAGCGGCACCTTTTGTAGAAGACTTTAAGCAGGAGGCCCAATGAACCATGCCGCTTCATAATTGCAATGAAATTTAAAAATGACGGGTGATTTAGGACTGCCATGTGTGCTGGGTGGATACTCCGCCTCCTGTAAAAGACAGCATGGCCCTCATATAGGTGGCTTGGCGGAGGGGTGCCAGCCAAACCAGAATGATAATGAGGACATTGACTCGCTTCAGAGAATTGGGGTGTAATTGAGTTAATGAATGCGTTCTGTTGTATCTCGTGTACCTCAGCGGTGTTTTCTTTAAGGTGTTCTGACTGCTCTGTGCAGGTGTGTATGTGTGTGCGGGTACATCCGCATTCTCCTCTACCTGACATTGGGCCTTAAGGCTTAATGGTTGTTCTTTTTTCATGTGTCATTTGGAGTTCTTGGTCTTATAATAGTTTGGCTTGAAGGGTTAGTATAACTCAAACTGTCTTTCTCCTGCAGATTGGTCAGTGGCATTCAGACCAGGGACTGTCTATGGAGAAGCAGCTTCCATCACTTAACCTGACAGATACACTATTCAACACCACTCTCACCATAACTACCATCCTGGTAAGTCCTAAATCTTTTACTTTGATTTTAAGTCAACCTGTTTTAACCAATTGATTGACTTCCTCTTTTTACTCTACATAGTTTGAATGTTTTTTAATCTATTCATTATAGGGATAGTTCACCCAAAAATGATCTCATCCATATCTCACCCTTTCTTCTGTAGACAACAAAAGAAGATATTTTGGGAAATGTCAAAAAGTGTTTTTGTGTCCATACAGTGAAAGTCAATAGGGGGTCAATGTTGTTTGGTTACCAACATTCTTCAAAATATCTTCTTTTGTGTTCTGCAGAAGAAAGAAAGTCATACATGTTTTGAATGACATGAGAGTGAGTAAATGATGAAAAAAGTTAATTTTTGGGTGAACTGATTCATTTAACCAGTTTATTGAAAAGATCTGACTCAAAAAGCATTTCATTCCCAAATCAGACATCAATACAAGGAAGGATATACAGTATAGGTGTACCTATACTTTCCAGCTTCCACAAATGTTCTGTCTAGTCTCTGTTCACCCCAGGGTTCAACGCTGATCTAAATAAAGACTCATCTCCTCCAAGAAACTAACAAGTATGCCTGTGATAACATATCCTGGTGCAGCAACCACCAATTGGAGATGTAATCCACAAAGCTGTTATCTGCGGGCAATTTTCTCATCATCTCACACTCTAAATAGTGATGGGGAAGGTAGCTCTTTGTAGCCTTGGGGTGGATGTGTCTAATATCTGTCTGGGTCGTCCCAGTCCACAGGACAGATGGAGAAAACGTTTTTTAGCCTACACGTCTAACACCTGATTAATGAGAAGATAAGCTTGATGAATGTCTTCATCTTTATGAGTGAAGCAAACAAAATTATGTCAGGGGACGTATGTGTGTGTGCACTTCACCGAAGGAAAATACAGGTGGAACGATTAATTTTTACAGATATTTTCTTGTTAATTGTCTTAGTGTTGCAGCTGGGAGAACTTGGGAGAAGTTTGCACCATGTGTCTATTGCTTTTTAAAGATATACAAAAGCTTTTGCCACATTAAAGAGACACCGAACGGCAATTTCAGCTCTATCACAGCTCATTCATCACAGCCTGATTGCAACGTCTGCTTTATCTCTGTAAACTCGCCACAGTTGAAAACATGCTGTGGGACTCTGCACCTGTGGAACATTCCACCAGCGCTTTCATTACTGCTCTCAGATTTTGTCATCACTAGGGTCACACTGCACACACACACACACACACACACAGATTGAATTTTACCAAGGTGATATGTGCTAGATCGAAAATTTCTGTAAGGGAAGACTGTATATAACAGGAGGTTTGACTTTTATTGGCAAAACTATCTAGACTATACTAACTGTTCTGGGGGGTTGTAAGTTACTGTATTGTTTTTTTAGATGATATCATTTAAAGACTGGGTGTGTGTGTCAGTGCTGTAAAAACTGTGTTAGATAGTAAGTAAATGGTGCTCAAAGCCCTGTAGAGTGAATTCATTAAGCAGTTGTGGTGTATGAAAATGTAAAAACCTATATTATTCAGTACTTTATAGGTTGTTATTTAAGAAAAATGTTTGTTTACATTTTTGGACCATAGCTGCTGTAATTTATTAAAAAACCAATCATGTATGTTGATACATGCTGTAGTCAAGTGCACTTTTGGTATTTTAAGGACCATAATTGCATCACAGTAGTGAAGTGATGCTGTACAGTCCCAGTGAAGTATACCAGCATCCTTCACAACGCAGCACTCATAACCGACCCCCAAAATTGACAAATGCATCAACAAGTGTGCACAGTTCATTCTTAGTGAACTCCAGCTTAAACTGTTTTATCGCTGCCAGTAACATTTAAATTATCAGTAAAATTATTACTACATACAAGCCTCAAATGTCTCTTTTGGTTCTGATCAGAGTGGATTGTGTTTTGCTGCACCTCTTTAGAGAAAACACAGCACTCACACAGCTAAATGATGATGCGTTCACGCAGTCATTGATGGCAATGTTGTGCTCTTTCTCAAAACCTGGGAAAATAAGATTTTCTCACACATGCTGTCTTCACAGCAAGCACTGGCCAGAGCATTATTATTATGTTCAAGAACAGAGAGATAGCCTTTATTCATACATCTGAAATGCTCATAAATATAAAATGTGAGATGATATCTTCATATAATGTGTCACCTCAATTTGAGTTCCTGAGAATATTTGCTGTCAGGCAGAGCCGGTTTCATCAGACCGACTGTAGTAGCTAATATAGACTATCTACAGTTCCTCCAATGCAAACTGTAAAAAAAGTCAAGGGAGGAATAAAATCAAACAGGGAGTATTGGACCAGTTGGCAAACAAACTCACTTACTGGTCTCTGAGAACATCTTTGTGCGCTTGAGGAAATCTACAAATGCTAACTCACAAATCCAATTTTTCTTCACCTTCCAACGAAAAAGACTTTGATATTTGATTTAAGGAAAGATTGGCTTTAATGTTTTTGTTTTCAGGACATCCAGAAACAGACTGCTGCCATGCTGTATTTTTAAAATGGATTTCATCAGTCGACAGCCTTCCAAGAAAACAAATAGAATCAAATCCGCCTTAGATCCCAGACCAGTGAGGAATGTTACGTCTGACAGACTCGACACTCAAAGTGCCCTTAATCTCACTGTCTGCGCTATTAAACGGAAAGTTTCTTTCTCTGATGTGACCTGCAGATTTTATGGAACCATTCAAGCGTGGAAGAGAGGATTGCTTGGCCTGATAACAGCATTCGCTTAGTTGATTGATGCACGAGCTCCACTCCTGAGATTGATGGCGGTGTGCCAGGCCCGGTCCTATGTGTTCACAGTTAACCTCCCTCCTCAACCTGAACTCTATTACTGCCCTGCCTCTTTTCATAGATTTTCCTGCTAATGGATTATTACGTGTAAATATGCAATCAGTCCATTTTTGCCCCTCAATCATCAATCAGACCAGAGGCCGTTTGGCCGATTACAGGCGATCCGCAATGACCCGAAGCCACCCGTTTTTCTCGCCCGCCGCATGGACCTATTAATTGAATCCAGACGGTTTGTTTATTAGCTTTCTTTCATCCCTTTAAAACCCTATGTGTAATATTTGACCGGCCGCTCTTTAATAAGCCTTGTTTAGGAGGAAGTGTCCAGCTGCAATACTTGACTGCCTCCAGCAGGCTGAAAGCAATGAAAATTTGCATTTATATTGTGCTCTTCTGCATAACCTCGGCAGTGTCATTGCGGGGCATGACGGCAACATGCGTGGATGATTCAATGAGTTAATGAACGAAATGGAGGATTTGCATTTATAGTGACAGACTCCGACTCCTAGCCAGAGCGACTCCTGCTTTGTGTTGTGCCAATATGGATTTCGCCGTTGACTCCGGCAGGTCCAAGGTGCGCGCATCCATCTGCGAATACAGTGTAGGGCTTTTGTCGACGTACAAATGAGGTGAAAGGACTGTTGCCGTGTTATTTGGATGCATATGAGCGATTCATATAAATAGGCTTCAGGTTTATTTGAAGTGTCGGAACATTTTCATCAACACCCCCCTCTCGCCTGACAGGCCACGAGGCCCAGCTGCTGCTGTACTCGGGCCAGCTGGAGCATGGCCACTGGGCACATCTCAAATCAGGAATGCAAGACCAGACAGGCAGGTAGAAAAAAAAAGAAAGTGTTGCCATGGCGATGCAAAAGAGTGAAGTCTCCCCAGCTTTTCAAATTGCCACTCAAAGCGTCGGAGTGGAGCGAGTCAGATTTACTAGTGAAAATGAAACACTCTCTTCAGTCTACCAGTTTGGACTAAACAAATTTTAAGCATAAGATTTCACTTCATGAAAACGCTCTAGTTAGAACAAAATGAGATTTTTAAAAGCTTTTATATGGCTGGTTTCATTCAGTAGAAGCTGTTTATCTGCGAGGTGACAATGTACTGTTTGATTTATGCAGAGTGTTTTCCAGAAAATGACAGTAATCCACTCTTCCACCCAGATACACACCTGTATCAAGGCCCACAGCACCACTGTGAGCGCAGCCAGCGTTTATTGAAAGATGGCAGGATGAAATATTCACAAACCCTTTATTTTGACTGCAGATTGCCTAATAAATCTGTTGTCTTTTTCCTTCATCAAACACATGCTTTTGGCAGCACGAGAAAACAAATCGTAAATTAGGAACAATCTTTTCGGGGAGCTCACATTCGTCTCTGAGCGCCGGCATGTGCACAAACCGTGCAACCTGCCAACTCGAGATGCATGTTTATGTGTGTGTACAGATGTGCTCGGGGTGTGTTTGTGTACTGATGGTGTCTGATGTCGGTTTTGTCTTCACAGGAAAATCCATATGTAATGTTGAGAGCCAATCACCAGGAGCTGGAAGGGAACGAGCGCTACGAGGGTTTCTGCGTGGACAT
Organism: Beaufortia kweichowensis; assembly: GCA_019155185.1. Classification (NCBI taxonomy): domain Eukaryota; kingdom Metazoa; phylum Chordata; class Actinopteri; order Cypriniformes; family Gastromyzontidae; genus Beaufortia; species Beaufortia kweichowensis. The sequence continues at coordinate 8,489,607 of CM032811.1, forward strand.
GCTGAAAGAGTTGGCGGACATCCTGAAGTTCAATTACCGTATTCGACTCGTCGGGGACGGCGTGTACGGGGTGCCGGGGGCTAACGGCACCTGGACAGGGATGGTGGGAGAGCTTATCAGCAGGGTGAGTGACATCATCAGGAAGTAGATGATACTGATTGACCAGTGAGTATTGCATGGCTTTGTTTTGCCTACCACCATTGACCAGTTGAGCTAAACTAATTTGTAAACAGGTAGACACAACGACACATTTTTAAAAACTCAGCACAGTATACTTGATGCACAGTATACTTGATACACAGCACTCTGATGCAAGATTCATGCCTTCCTTAAATCCCTTAAAAAGTCTGGGCATACCACTGTGCTTTGCTCAAAGCCACTTGGAAAAATGTATTTAGTATAAATTAAATTCAAAGAACAATCCTTTTCATTTCAGAATATACAGGTTTCATTGTGGTAGCCTAGATTTACTCATAAATGCTCGTTTTAATAATTCATTAAAAAGAAGATACCTTACAGCAAGACTGAAGGTTGCTTTACTTTACTTCCACACAGGTGATGCAGATTAACCAACGATACTCATGTTTATACGTCTCAGTTACAGGCCTTTCATTTTAATGAATTTCAATTAGCCCATCTGATCCCATAACAGATACACACAGATGTGTTTAAAAAGACTCGGTGAAGCATGAAGACTATTAATCCCATTCTGACAGCCACTAACATTCACTTGATGGAAAAGAAATCTCACATGCTACAAATTCTGTTTAACTATGAACGCTTGCCCTTTTCAGCTGAAATGTTATTTATTTAAAAACACTTACAGCGTGCGGTTGATTTATTCGTCCATTTTCTGGCAGGCACCGCAGGAAGCGAAAGAAATTTTCGAAAATGGACAAAAAGGCCATGGCGATATTCACATATTTCCAGGGGAAGGGGTCATAAACCAGAGATTTTGTTCTTGTGGAATTCATTCTCTGGTATAAAATTGAATTGAAGAGAAGTTATCTGTCTTAATTCCATGAGCTAATGGAGGGCAAAGCTATTAGTGAAATAAAGAAAGAAGTGCCCTAATCTTATTATTGTCTTAATTTGTTCTTTCAAAGTATGTTCTTTACAGCTGACCTTGAGTGTCCAGTGATTCTGACTGCATCCCACACTTTGTGAAAGGGTGACGGAGAGAATTTACATAAATACAATCATTATTAAAAAAGTATATTTAAATGCAGAAAGGGACTTTTGATCCTTTGTCCGGATGTTATGTTAAAAATATTTTTGTTATGATGCATAAAATAATCATTTTTAACATTAATTCATGCCTAAAACAAGAAAATATGATAAATCTAATTGTAACACAGTGAGCATAAAATCCACAGTTTTTATATGAATGTGATAGCACAAGTGATATATATAAAATAAAAAGAAAACATTATTTGATATATTTCAGTGTGTACATATGTTTCAGTGTTAACACATAATAGAATTCTAAAAAGATGTTTGCATTTAAATCTTAGACTACCCATCCAATAGTATTCTTCTTGGCTGTGCTTTATGCAGCAGCACAACAGTACATAAAGCTAAAGAACAGGATTCCAGCTGTCCTCCGAGTATTCAATGTTTTCAATAGCAGCCGATGAAGAATAAGCCTCTGAGGGAATATGAAATGCCACACAGGGAATTTAAGTCAATGTATTATTCAGGAGGGATGGAGTTGACATTGGCATCTCTCTCGCTCGCTCTCATTTTTGGGGGCATCGCTTTATGATTGAGTCAAAGCTAAAGGTGTGGGTGAAGTAAGAATATCGGGCTGCATTATTTATTATTTAGCCTCGGCGTCTCATCATTTCCCTTTCTTGAAATCTCGGTGCGGTCCAGTCATCAATATTAATACGTAACGGGTGCGTTAATGCTTGAGCGGCGTTTATTGTCCTTGTTTCTGTTATGGACGACATCTGTTTGAGAGATTTCTGTTCTGGAGGGACTGCGTAATTTCCTTGTTGGCGTGTCAGCGTGATGTTTTGTTGTGTGAAGTGAGGTGTTCAGTAGATGAAGAAGAGCTTTGGGCCAGAGCTGAACTATGAAGAGCACTTGAAGATTAGTGCATCTGTGAGCTGTTATTGTGAAATGATTCTTCAGAGATTGGAGACTCGTGCCGGGGAGGTCCTCTTTTAGCATCACAGACAGTTTGGCTACGGTAAAGGTGAAGTATATGACAGGATAACAGCTTAACTGTGTGTTTAATCATCAGTACTCCATAGGGAAATGCAGGTCAGTGTTCCTGCTTCGTCGATCAGAAGAAGTATGCCTGCGTCTATTGTTTTAATCTTCTCACTCATTAGCTGCATACTGGAAGATTTTCATAAGCGACTGATCCAACTGCCTTCCTGCAAACAGCTATTGGAGCCTTCGTGGCTCCAGGCTTATGGTAAAAACAACACATTCAAACCCGGTTTCTGTTGTCTTGAGATCGTCTCGTTTACAGCACAGCTCCAATATCCCATCATTCCTCCTGGAGAGGACAAAAAGCAGCGGAGGGTAAGAGCGTGTCCCGCGGGAGCGTGAAATCTCTCGCAGATGCACTTTTCAGTGTTGTTTGATTAGTGGTATCTGGCCACAGCACCATGCCCAGCAGCACTGGATGCTGTGTCAAATGATTTGTCATGACAGTCTGCACCATTTCTATCCTCACTCACTGTGGTCAAGTTCTGTCACACACTATCTCCTTTGCCCTTAAGTATTTACCACAGTGCAGGTATTTGAGTTGCAACTGGTTGGTTTTCAGCTGTGTAGAAAGAACAGGTCAAACCTGGTTTGTTTTTGAACACTGTAGCTTTGAACACTATTGTGTATTTTGACTTTTTCTGTATAAATATAATATGACATACAAAGACCCATATCCATTTTTGCATTCAGTAGACCCAGTTTATGTCACATGTAAAGATATTCAACATTCAATGCATTAGATCACAAATCAATTAAAAATCAGTTGGTTACAAGAAATAACTAACAAAAAGGACATATGGCCAATTCCAGTGTTGTAGACGTGATGTTTTCTGTCAAACCTTGAAATATAAATTCAATATATTGTGCCATCTGTTTATATTTTACTAAACCCCAGTTGATAGAATCCATATAAAAAATCAGTGTATGCACAAGTTATCTATTTTAAAAAATGTAAATATACATGAGTTACAGTATGTATCTAAGAAAAACACTTTTTTGTAAGATTTCTGTGAATTAAAATGCACAAAGCAGTAGCAATAATACCCAACAAATGGAGCAAAGATGACTCTTTAAAAAAAAATACAGTAAAATAGTTTTATTTTAATTTTCATGTGCCCATTTATGAGGAATATGGACGCACTAACAGCTGTAATTGTTTTGCATGTGTTTCAGAAGGCTGATCTGGCTGTGGCCGGCCTGACCATCACAGCTGAGAGAGAGAAGGTCATCGATTTCTCTAAACCCTTCATGACTCTGGGGATCAGCATCATGTACCGCGTGCACATAGTAAGAACACGACTCTTCCTCCACCTGCTCCATCATCAGCCTATAACATCCGAAGCAGAGAGCGTGAGGGAAATGAATAGAAAAGTAGTTTGGGGCACGGAGTCCCGCACGTTACCCTCACCGTAACAGATGGTGCGCCGTGGTGTGAAAAGCTGATAAATGTAGAGCTTTCCTTCCCAATTTCAACTTCTCCTTATTGTGACTTGTATCTAATTCTCACCAATAACACCCCAAGCCCCTGCACACAGCAACGGTGAAAAATCCAATAGCTCTTTTATTTTTTAAGGCCTGTTTGCCATTAATCAAAGCCCCTCCCCAAACCCAAGGTGACATGCTGATCTCTCTGTTGGCTAAGTGCCGGATGAAGCTGCTTGGTGCAGCGTGCGCAAACATTAATGTGGCGTCCCAGTAGGGCATTTACACACACAGGAGCTTAATCGCACACAAACTCGCTGCTAGCCCCCTGCTCTGCTCGTGCTGCTAATAGTTGTTTCTGTGTGCATCTTGATTGGTTGGAAACAATTGGGGAAATCAATAGTGCCAGGTGCACCGTTAGCTGAAAATGAACCTCTGAAGAACATTTTTGTGAAGCATGGCATGCAAACATGTGAATTATGCAGGAGCGAGCTGGTGCTCATCTGCATTCTTGCACGGTGGCGTGTTGCAGAAGATTGTGCTGCAGTACACACAATGACACCCCATTCTCCATAACTACCTTCATCTTGATGATGATTGTGATGACACAGGTGGAGATGATGATGATGATACAGATCTGTTTATTTGAGCATCCTGACATTTGATGCCGCTGGGGGTACATAAGTCACACACTTCACCTTAGAAGAAAAACTGACTAAAAGAGTAAAAACTGATTGTGAAAAACACAAGAGCAGACGCACACAGGGTAACCGTCAGATGAAGAGAGACCATTGGCAGAAGTGCTGAAGTAAAGCACACAAAAGCCTGTGTGAAGCTGTTCTCTTTTTCTTCTACTCTGTCCTAAAACTGACTTTTCATCTCTTCTTTGATCCAAAACCCACAGTCATGATGCTCTCAATTTTTGAATGCTTGTGCATGGGCTTGTTTAGATTTAATCCATTTGCTATTGATCCAAAAAGCTTTGATTTCTAGAAGGACCCCTATAGCTTATTTCAAACTTTAAATGAAACCCTTCGCTTGATCGATAACAATGGTAAATGGAATCAAATGTGGCCTCCGGCCTTGTTTTAATTACATGTTTAGAAGTACAGTGGGATCTCCATCTGGGCGTGTAATTGGTCACACTGGTTGCTGCCGAGCGCCCTGTGATTTTTATAGAACGAGCCGCTCTGTTTGTGTATGTATGCGTGAGTGTGGTACGTCGAGTTTAATCGAACGTTTAACTCTGGTCATTGCCTCTTAAAGAGAGACGGAGCACAATTGACCCATTTGTGTGTTTATTTAAATGCGGTGCCTGTTTAAAGTGCGGAAAAAATTCATCTTAAAAATCAATATTTCATTTGAATGCTCCAGACCTCGAAATTCAATATTTGAATGATGTTTTACAATTGCAAAGCCACAGCAAGCATGTCTTCGTATTTGTGTTGGGAGTGAACATAAGAAAATGCAATTGCAAAATCAAAATGCTTTTTGGAGTCTCTGGGTGGCCTGTTATGTTTTGCTGATAACTGTGACTGCACATATTGAGCATACACATAAAAATACACTATCCGAAGTACAGTTTTTTACATTTTAGATATTTTAATTTCTCAATAACATAAAAATTCACGTTTTGTTTATGTTTATTGTTTTGAAAATGTGTTTATATTTAGTCTTATACCTTTTCATCAATAGATAGTTTATCATAATTAGATTAGAATTCAACTATAAAATATTAAAGTGAAAAGGTGTGCCTCCTGAGGAACAGTGACAGTTACAGTAACAGGTTAATCGTAATACTTATATTCACTTGTTGTTTTGAAATTATTTTTATAACATTTCAATTATTAAAAAATATTATTAATTTTGTATTTTTCTGCAAAACTTTGCCTCATTATTTTATTTCGACAACTAATTCCTAGGTTGCTAGATATGTTTAGAGACCCTTATTGTGACTGTAGGCATTAGGGATCAACCTGTGAGTCAGTCTCTTGTGTACTGCTTACAGGGAACTAATGAGACTGGGTGTGGCTGAAGATGAAACTAATTAATACAATGAGTTAATTAGATTAAACAGGGAGCAGAAGCAAGATCCCAATCCGCCTCAAACCACCAGCGATGTACTCTGTTGTGTGTGTGTTACAAGATGAAAGCTATCAGTATGATGAACATGAAGCAGTCTGCTCACTCTAGGCACTTTTCTTCACTGCACCAGTCCAGCTGTGACAAGACCACATTCCCAGCGGCCACACGTCTTTCAGTGTGTCAGGGGCTGTAAAAGGGTCTTCTTCTCCTCTGTGGCTTTGAACTCTCTCGACTAACGGCTGAGCTCATTGTGTAATACAGCCTTCAAACAGTCTGCTCCAGAGAGACCTGTTGAACTCATGCGTGTAATACAAAATCACCCCTTTACATAAGAAATGATGCAGACGTGCAAGAATGTGATTTTTAAAGGGAATGGGAATTCGGAAGTGCTGGTTTTGATGACATGGCGAAGGCTTTGCAAATTAATAGTAATTTGATTATGCTAAAATGAAAGTTGCAATAGTCATTTAGTGTAGAGGTTAATTGTCAAGACAAGTATGATCATCATCAATAAATAAAGCACAGTTAATGAGATGACCAAGAGGGAAATGAAATTATTTATATAAATGTATATACATTTTAATTCATATTTAAAGGAAAGTTTAAACCAGTTTAAGATCATGTTAATGCTACAACACAATCATTTGTTTTAACCAGTAACTCTTTTAAGTAACTACTTTCTCTAAAAGACACTGCAAGTAGGTTTGCAAGTAATCATGCTAGCTGAATTTGTGAATTATCTTGTGAAGTCCACACATGTACTGGCAGCTATGCAATCCTCTGTAATTTAATTGAAAGTCTAGTGCAAATGTTAATGAGGATCTGGTTTACTAGAGACAAGGAGCCCTGATGTGAATGACTGGTTGTAATGTGGAGTTGGAGGTGATGTGACTACAGGCGTCACTGCTGCCGCTGCCCGTGAGTTTATTTTGACAGGCTAAACAGCAGCACTTGTCTTAGTACGAGAAAAATTTCTCCTACCTTCATTCCAGCAGGTCAGAAACAAGAAATTACATAATACCACAGAGACCAACAAAGCCTACAGGAACTAGTAAGGGAAGAACTGTCCTCCGCTGCTCAGCTTTTTTAATGAAGAAGAATCTAGCTGTGTTCATTTATTAAACAATCAAATGTGTTATTTGTGCAAAACAAGCTGTTAACATGAGTTTAACCTGTGTTGTTCATCTCTAAAACAAAAGCACCTGGCGTGCATTAGTAACGTATTTGCTCTGTTTTTCACCGTTCTGTGTCACATAATGTTGATTGTGCTTTTGTGTAAACCTTAAATTGAGAGAGGGCTGTAAACAAAGCAGTTTAGAGCGGATTGCAGAGAGCCAGCGCCACGTTACCGTTTCCCCCGTGAACTCTATCCGCAAGTGCCGCGTGCTGCCAGTCACGATACAATTATCTCCTCAAATCTCAAACGACGGCAAGCGCACACGCTCTGTCTCGCACATACAGGCTTTAGGCACGCTCCAATTTTCTTTATTCCTCGACGGAGACTTCTCTGGTTTTGAGTAGGGATGGAAAATTGTAGTTGACTGGTTTAGCAGGACTGGATTAGTCAGTTAGTGAGTGTGACTGGTAAATTGGGATTTTTTATGGGTTTTTTAAGTGATTAAAGGCCCATCAATACCAAAAATGATGATGTATAACAATATCTCTCTATATCTATCTCTGTATTTATAAATATTAATAACTTTTGTTAGTGTCCATACCAATGGATGATAATGTTAGATTTACTTTAGACTTGCACATTACAGTTTCACATTTTAAATGCACAAAAAGTTTTAGTAGATTTTGATTGGCTGTCATTGTAATATCATTCATCAGCAAGAAAAGTTTTTAAGTGATCAGAACTATATGGTTCTTCAGTATTGTTAAAGTTGTGATCTGGATGCTGTTTTTCCTAAATGTAGAGCTATTTTTAAAACTTTATCTTATCGTCATCATCATCATCTTTGGTGTAAATGGGCCTTCAAGCAATATTCAAATGTGTCATTCTGAATGTGTTTGTTGGGCTGTTAGACTATTTAGAAAGTTACATCCTTAATTTAATCCTAGATAGTCCAGTCTAGAAAAGTCCAACTTTTAAATGTGTGTCCCAAAACCCACTGGACTTAGTCCTGTTGTGTTCAATTGCATTCTGTCTAGCTATTTTAATGTCTTCTAAATGAAGCTTTCTAAAGTGATCTAGCCAATGTTTTTACTTTTACCTTCTCCTGAACAAGCCTGTTTTTCACAGGCCTCTTCTCAGTGTACCTACCGTAGACGGGCCTGCTTCAATTCATGGCTATAATTACAGCTTTTAGTGTCCAGCTCAACAGCAATGCTGTTCAATTTCACTAATATGAGGATGATTACAGACACTTTTATGAATTTTCAGACTGGTGCGAGCTAGATAGTGGAATAATTACTTATTTCAGCATTATATTAAGCCTCGTTTTTGTGGTCTGAGGCAAAAATACCCCAAATGATGTGTGATATTTGGTTTGCTACATGATAAAAATCTGCGGGTTTATCCAGTGTTATCTATTGCTGGCACCATCTGTAAAACACCTGTTCTGTGCAGATAGATTGGCTCTGGTGCTTTCACACTCAGTTCTTCCCTGATAAAAGGCTGTTAAGTTGTTGCTGACCAATGATTGTCAATGTACCTCCAAGAGAGATAATTGGATTTGACTATTGTGTACAGAATCGGCTCCTGTGTTCTGTTCCAGCGGGTATTGGATCTTCTGAGTTTGCCAAAATAGTTAGCAGACAGAAAATCAAACCCTTTGTTAGACCAGACCAATCAAGCACAAGAAGAAGCTTTTAAATTTGTAAATCACTTCAACTTAAGACTGTTTATTTACTGATAATAAATCATAAGCTTTTAATACCAGTACCAGTTCCAGTGCTTTGACATTGACTTTATGTTTGTTTTATAGGGAAGAAGACCAGGGTATTTCTCTTTTTTGGATCCTTTCTCTCCAGGGGTTTGGCTTTTCATGTTGCTGGCTTACCTGGCAGTCAGCTGTGTGCTATTTTTGGTGGCAAGGTAAATACTCGGCTCCACACTGACACCTGGAGGATCTTATTGAAACTAGTAACAACCTTAAAACTACTAGGCTGATTTATGCCGACTTCCATAACCAATATATTACTTTTTGGCAGGTTTTTTTCATAAAATAAGGGATTGGGTTAGGGAGGTTGGTGAAAATGTCTTAAATAACATTACAATCAGATATTCAGTATTACAGTCAAATATTGTCAGTTTTAAAGATACGAAGGTTATATTTTCACAGAATGTTTTTTAGGTTTTATGTAGGTTTTATGTCATATTTTATTTTATGCTTTTTATATTTTTTAGATTAGTTAATAAAAGAAAATGCTTTTTTCTAGCAGTCAATACAACAACAGGGGTATTTGTAACTTTTTTGGACAGTCTTCATCAATACAAGTGTGTGTTTCTTTATCCGCCCCTCTGTAATGTCCGTATTGTGACACATTTCTTATTGAAATCTGACATGTGTTAGGATTTCTGTATTGCTTGTGTTGAAAATTTCACCTTGAAAAAAAAGTTTGCTACATTGTGAGTTTTTTGTATTAGCGTCCTGTCAGTCACAACTAGAGCTTGCATAGTTCACCTGGGAACAAAAACCAGGTTACATGGCTGAAAGAGACCACTGGTGACTTAATGCTTTAATAACTGTTAAAATTGTCCTCTGCTCATTTGGGTTTACTTTTTCTTCTTTTCATTTTTTCCCACTCTCTTTTGACATGTAGGCTAACACCCTATGAGTGGTACAATCCTCATCCCTGTCTGAAGGGTCGCTGTAGTCTGCTCATCAACCAGTACTCTCTGGGCAACAGTTTTTGGTTTCCGGTGGGAGGTTTTATGCAGCAGGGCTCCACCATTGCCCCCAGAGCCCTGTCCACACGCTGCGTCAGTGGAGTATGGTAAGACGTGTGTGACCCACAAAATCAATGTTAGACACACATTGCCATATACTGCAAGTCATTTATGTGAAACGAGAATAAACTTGGTTGAATAAACCAGTTGAGAAACACTGCACTAAACAACGTACTTTCTTCTGTAATACTGAATCTGACCTTAGATCTTGTGTATATGCTCCTTCTATATCCCGATCTTAAAGTCTGCTCCGCTCTCGCTTGGCCTCTGGTTTTGCAACGTACCATTGCACTGTCATTACTAGAGGCCTTGCCGACTGCACCACGCAGAGGTCAGCGAAGAATAAAAGAAAGCTATTTTTGAGTATTCGGAGCGGGCATGCAGTATTCAGCAGAGCCTTTCAACTTCTCATTCAGATGCGGAGCTCATAGTATTTCTGAGCTCTCTTTGATGTCGGGTCAGGGCTGCTTCTCTGTTCTGTTCCTTGTGTCTAAAGCTGGCATGTCATTCCAGGTGGGCCTTCACCTTGATCATCATCTCTTCGTACACAGCCAACCTGGCAGCCTTTCTCACTGTGCAGAGGATGGAAGTGCCCATCGAATCTGTGGACGATCTGGCTGACCAGACCGCCATTGAATACGGCACCATGCACGGTGGCTCCACCATGACCTTCTTCCAGGTGAGATCTTCAAGGACACAGAGATGGAAACTCCAAACGCCCCGCCCGCAAATCAATGACCTGTCGACAGGTTTATTGACCGTGTGCTGTAGGATTTATCTGTTTGCTGTCTTAATATCAATCCCCTTCGATATCTCTTCCTCTCCAGAGGGCTGGCCAGACTAATTCAGATTCTCTGAGGGCTGATTTTTGACTCCGCCTTTCAGGCCGTTTCACTTATGAGATGTAACGCAGCATCACATCAGCATGTCAAACTGTCAGCTTATCAACCGCCAGGTGCTTGGTTAATACAATAAGCCTTGCGTCCGCAAAGCTCTCGTGATTGCCTGTCAGGACTCTGGATGAGGAGCAAGTAGACGTGGTGGCCTGCTTTTTCTGTGCATAAACAAGCAAACATCTGGGTCGTTTTTGGATGCACCTATTGAGCTGTGTTTTCAAAATCAATATGCCCATGCAAATCAAGGAATATTTCTTAAAGAAGTTATAAAGTTAGAAGCTAGTGGGAAGACATATCAGTACAAACCAAAATTGTAAAACTATTTTATATTCACCTCTATGCTCTGAATGTTATATCGTGCTGAAATCGAATATGAATAAGATTTCACTCTTAAAAACTTTTTATTATTTATTATTTTATTTGACAAATGATGGTCTCCTATTCTCCGGTTAGAACTCTCGCTACCAGACGTACCAACGCATGTGGAACTTCATGTACTCTAAGCAGCCCAGTGTGTTTGTAAAGAGCACAGAGGAGGGCATCGCCAGAGTACTCAACTCCAATTACGCCTACCTTCTGGAGAGCACCATGAATGAATATTATCGCCAGCGCAACTGTAATCTCACCCAGATCGGAGGTCTGCTGGATACCAAGGGCTATGGCATTGGCATGTCTGTGGGTACGTGAGAGCACCCATTCAAGAGCCTAGGAAACAACACTCACTAAAGGCTTTTTATGTGCAGTTCGATCTTTTTATAGCAAAACGTAAAAGGTGTCATACTGCAAATTCAGCTTGTAAGATCTGCCTAGAAATGTACAATTCATTCTTTGATGACTGAAATGAAAATCTATTGACTAAATGTAAATGCACTGAAATTGATTTTTACCAAGCTACACTGAAGCATCCAATAGTGGACGGTTTAATCGACATGATTAATTGGATGGTTGTTTTGTTTACGATAAGCAAAATTAACACAGTTAGGATGTGGTGGAGGATATATTCAGCCATGGTTTTTCTGAATTGGATATTTTTGGCTGTTTAGGCTCGGTCTACAGAGATGAGTTTGATCTGGCCATACTGAAACTACAGGAGGACAACCGCCTAGAGATCCTCAAGAGAAAGTGGTGGGATGGAGGCAAGTGTCCGAAAGAGGAGGACCATCGAGCAAAAGGTGATCCATTGCCTCACCTGTCACACATCAGCAGGTCCAGATGGAACTTCCAGAGCCATTTTCCCCACTCACAAAACCTGTATGACATTTCTTTCTCCTGTGAAACACAATAGAAATTATTTTAAGAAATAGCTCAGTGGTTTTGTGCCAGTGGGGGTCAGTGTTGTTTAGTTACTAAAATTCTTTGAAATATCTTCCTTTGTGTTTTGCAGAAGAAAGAAATTTAAACAGGTTTGGAATGACATGAGGGTGAATAAACGATGAAAGAATTCAAATGATGAAATGGTTGATAAGGATGCAGCAGTTCTTCTCAACAAACATGATTTGTTTCTTTCTAGGTCTAGGCATGGAGAACATCGGTGGCATCTTCGTAGTGCTGGTTTGTGGTCTCCTGGTGGCCATCTTCATGGCGGTGCTAGAGTTTGTGTGGATGCTGCGTCATACTCCAGGAACAGAGGTGAGAGAGGGCTATTTTACCTGCCTCTGTTTTCTGTCCCTCTCCCCACCCACACGCCACCCTCCCTGAACCCCCACCTAATCCTCAACCATACAACCAGCACACCAAAGATTACCTCAAACTGATCTACACAGGCCTTTACTGTCACTATAGATTCTCACTACAGGTGCCAGATGCTTTTAGATTTTAAACTTTATAAAACTTTTAAGGAATGGAATTCTTTCTTTTTGCTTTTGTTTTCTTCTATTGCTGCAAACTGATGGTTGTGTGTGTCAGATTGTTTCAAATAAATAAAAACACTGTGATTTTTACTAAATAAACATTTCGGCATGTTTCAGTAGAACCGTGGCTATTTTTTTTGGAGGGTGCAGATGCATGTGTTTGTACATATATTACAGTACATACAGTACAGTTCATTGTGTGTGTGTGTGTGCTTGTATTGTACGTTTTGACATCAGGTACAAAATATATTTGGGTCAAAGCAATTTAACGTTTTCTAGACATAATAGGCAAATATATCAATCTTTAAGGGGAAATGTTGTAACTTTGTATATTAAAATGAATGTGTGTGCGCGTGTGCGTGTGGTGCATTGTGCATGTATGTGGCACCTCAAAACTAGCATGGTTCATGGTTTAAACAGCAGGCCTTGTTTAGGCAGTGATGTTCCCATGCTGTGTGACCAGTAAACATCCTTGTTTGCATACTACATTCAACACAGATGGCCCCACCAACCAAAGATCTGTTACAGCTGCCACAAAAAGGGTCATTCTTGGTATGCAGTGCCTTTTCAACCTCATGAGATGTTAAAAAACAACACTGTTTGAATCAGGAGGTTACAATTTATAAATTTGTTAGAAAACCTGCACTTGTCTAACAGGTTGGAGTATATAGTCTGATCTTAATCTTTAATTTAAAATCTGCGTGTCACGCATTTAAAAATGAATGATTTTGAACTCATTTCATATACAAATGTTTGCCTGTTTGAATTTAACAGAAAAGGCACCACATACAGAGAATGACTCAACACTACATGATTGATCTGTTTTTCAATAAATAAAAAAAACATGTTTAAGTTTACAAATTAGTTTAGAATGAAATGAGCAGATATTTCAAGCAGAGAGATAATAACCAAGTACTGCTTCAGGTAAACAGCCATCACCCCCAGTGTTATTTTAATGAGTGCTCTGGCTGTGCAGCCCATGTGTGCTGCGTGTCAGTGAGCCCCCCGGCCTTTCTCTCTCTCTCTTCCTCTCTCTCTCTCCCTCTCTCTCCCTCCCTCCCTGTGTCTGTGCCTCACAGCTGTCTGTGTGCGAGGAGATGCTACGAGAGCTGCAGGGTATCGTGCTGTGTCAGGACAGCCTGCAGTTACGGCGCAGGCGAGGCGCCAGCATGCTGCGACCGCAACCCATGCCCCTGGACGAGCGACGGGCACGGGCGGCGGCAGCGAGCCTCAGTAACGGAAAGCTGTGTACGGGCACGGGCCTGCCCGAACCTCTCTCTCACAGACTGGTGCAGGAGGCCGCCTTGGTGGCACGGGGGTGCAGCCACATCCGCATCTGCCCGGAGTGCCGGCGCTTTCAGGGCATCCGTGTGCGCCCGGCCGGACCCCCAGGAGCATCCCCCTCCCACAGCGAGGAAAGCGTAGAGTGGGATAAGGGGACCAGCGATGAACAGGAATAACCTCGGAGAACCTGACATCACATGAAGGCTTCGCTGGACCCCGGGTGTTCAGCTGGTGATTACAGGAATGTGCGATCCAGAAACCGGACTCTGACAAATACTACATTCCCCAACGATGAAAGAGCTTACTGAGACAGTCTTGTTGGAACTCACATGTGTGAAAATGTTTGTGCTGCTCGATTCAGGATCTGCGTCTGATTTCTGTGCACACTGTCCCTACAGCTCTGTCCATGAACTGCCTATCAGGACACACAGCAGAGTGGCTTTGTACTATGCAGTATATTTGTCTTACTGTGCTGTTGATTTATTTTTAAATTATTCCTCTTTTTGTTGTGATACCACTATACAGTTGCTATTAACTTGTTGTCACGACAATGATACGGTTTCGTTTATTCACACCACGGACAGAGTACTCGTACTGCGGACCGCTACGGAGAACAGAACCTTTTTTAGAGTGCCAAAACCCTTTGTATTAATTTTGTGCTGTTGGCGTCGCATCACTCAGAGGGAAATAACCATTACCAGAACTGAACACACCGACTATGATCTGTTTTTAATTATAGTGTTATTCTATTAAAAAGGTTTTTGAGATGTTTTTGAATGTTTGATGTGCATGTAAGAGGGTTTAGATGCTACTGAATGGGGAACTCAAGTATTATTTTTTTTATTTGCTGATCTTTTTCTGTCGAAGACCTTCAAAATACAGTTATGTTTTTGTTTGTTCTACACTTTTTTTATTCAAAAGTCATTCCTTGCACTCTTTGAATATGAATAATTGCACAGAATTAATAGTGTAATAGTGAAAGATTACACTCCCATTGTTAAAGTAGCTATGAATAATGCTTATTCTGAACGTTCCAATGATCATAATTCTGTCGTTCCAGCAGGACGCTTGGAGGTAACAGGTGCTTTTACTGCAAACTGTCGAAAAACAAAACAATGAATGATTCAGAGTGAAATCATTAGCGTTTCTAAACGCCAACAGTCATATATACCACTCAATACATGAAGTCAACAGGGTCATCCCACCCAGACATTTCTCTGTTAAGAGACATAGCATTATAGACTGTACCCTTGGTAATTTCTTATGTTATATAAAATCGCATAATGCAGTCATGTTGTTTTTATTACTTTAAAACCAGCAACTTTTAGTTCTTTATGTGACGTCTTAGATTACAGTTTTTCAGAGAGACATCTAGTAAACACCCTTTAAATGGTACATAATGGATGATTTAATAAAACCCATCATTGATGGTCTTTTCAGCATACCACAGCTATTGCAGAATTTGGATACCAAAATGAAATTATTTTGTTAGGCATGTTAACTTCAGCACCAAAATTGTAATAAATTGCCTTCACATTTTTATGAACCATTAGGTTACTACCCATGTTGATTTTTCTGTGCATTTCTATTGAACTAAATCCATTTCTACATTATATTTCAATACGGTGTTAGTGCCTGATGAAAATAAATGGCATTGTGTTCAGTTTTGTGAAAGGTTGACTGTGTTCTTGAAGATTTTGAAAACATTATGTTCGTTCTCTTGACTTTTTTTCTAGGTGCACAAATACAGCTTCATTCATTTCCTCCTGCTGTTGAGAAGAGGTGTGTGTGTGTGTGTGTGTGTGTGTGTGTGTGTGTGTGTGTGTGTGTGTGTGTGTGTGTGTGTGTGTGTGTGTGTGTGTGTGTGTGTGTGTGTGTGTGTGTGTGTGTGTGTGTGTGTGTGTGTGTGTGTGTGTGTGTGTGTGTGTGTGTATGTGTGTGTGTGTGTGTGTGTGTGTGTGTGTGTGTGTGTGTGTGTGTGTGTGTGTGTGTGTGTGTGTGTGTGTGTGTGTGTGTGTGTGTGTGTGTGTGTGTGTGTGTGTGTGTGTGTGTGTGTGTGTGTGTGTGTGTGTGTGTGTGTGTGTGTGTGTGTGTGTGTGTGTGTGTGTGTGTGTGTGTGTGTGTGTGTGTGTGTGTGTGTGTGTGTGTGTGTGTGTGTGTGTGTGTGTGTGTGTGTGTGTGTGTGTGTGTGTGTGTGTGTGTGTGTTTCAGGCACCTGATGAACAGAGGCAATGCATATATTCAGGTGGGTTTTTACGGAATGTACAGACCTGCAAAAGTGCACAAGCAGCTTTTCGGGGTCAGCCTCAAGATGTGGCATATTTTCTGTGTGGGGAATCTAAATCAGCCACAGATCTGCTTTACAGACAGAGACATTTATAAAAGCTGAAACGGGATCAACAAACAAGAAAAAACATTTGGCGAGACAGTTATTGCTTAAAGTGAGAAATAACTGCTTTTACAGAAATGTTTCAAATGCCCATTTAAATTAGATTGGCAATTAGGATTAGGATTTTTTTTAGCAATGGCAAATGAATATTGTCAAATACAACATCTGTCACTGGGAAATAATGCTTTATATGTCATGATTATGGAACCATTTATATAGTACATATTCTTGAAGCTTAAGTGTGTAATATGTTTTTTATGGAAAAATAAATTTTACAAACCATTAGTTGGTTGATTTGCCCTTAAAGCGTTAACTTTGTGATGCTATTAAAACACTGCTCAACCAAGTGGGGTGGATTGCGGTCTGTTTTATCAGATGCCAGAGGGGGGAGATGTTCAAGGAAACCTGTTTAAAAACAATTTCTGTTTGTTGGTACCAGTGGGTGGCACATAATTTAACACACTTAGGCTTTAAGTTCTTTATAGTCGTGATGTTTCTCTAAATCATTTTTATGAACATCTGGTCCAAGAACCATTTCTGTGAAGGTTTTGACCTCAATCCTAAGTGTTGTAATATAGCTCCGTTTCTAAATTAAAGAAAGCTCTCAAACATTTGCCGATGTTTAAATCATACAGAGCCATTTAAATTGCACTGCCCAGATGCTATTTGTCCAGCCATATGACAATTTGTTAGTAATGAGTGCAAATTGTTCAGGGACCGAAATGTCATGGATGACGACAGGATTTATTAGTGAGACGAGCAAAGCTCAGAGCACAATCAGTCCAGATGCATTCCCGAGGGCCAGGCCTGTATCTTTCAGCATACTCCTTCTCTTCAACCCATTTATTTCTTAATTCACCTCTAACCAGTTTTCACAGGACAGAATTGCACCTCTAACTTTAATTCCTTCTAGAGTCAGAGCTGGTTTCGGTTGTCCAGCAGCAATAGTTTTTTACATACACAGTTGTTTGTACATATACACTGGCTTGGCTCCTAAATCTGAGTCCCTACTATATCACACTTTGTATTTACCTGCATAGATCAAAATGCTCTATCTAATCTCTGTTTCATAATGGAAGTGTTGTGTAACATAGGAGACCAAGCAGAGATAATGCCATGTTCATTTTGCCGCCTTTTGTTCTCAGGCAGAGCTTTAATGGACATCTGATTATTACAAAGTTAAGTGATATAAAGTCTTTGTTTGCTTTAGTCTGCTTGCCTTTTATTTCCCCTCTGATTGATGGTTCTCGGGCTGAGATTCATTGATCTCCTGCCAGCCAGATGAGCAGTGGCCCTCCTACCACACAGAAAATGTCACAGGTTTCACATCTATTTCCATGAATAGAAAAGAATATTAATTTAATGCTATAATGAAGAAGCTAATTGTCTAGTGCTTGATTGGGTATTCAAAATGTTGTGTCAGTGTTTAGAGTTTGAGAATTTATTTAGGATGGTTCATTCTCCTGGGGATCCTGAATTTCCTGAAATCAACAGCTGGCATCTGTCGTTGCATTTATTTCTGAATCATATGACAAAAAAAGGGAAATTATCTACATAGGGTGAGTTGTTCAATTATTTTATTCAAAGCATTTTAAGTTCAGTTACAGTATGTTCAGTTACAAAGTAGAGAAGAGTAAAAAATTAGTCCAACAGAGACATCTGCTGGTTATAGAGTTAACTGCACTGTTGAGTGGATTACGATCATTAGTAATGTAAGACCCATAGATCAGTTGTCTGTAGGCACTGTACAAATTGCTATGAAAAGAACAATTATAACTGATAATAAAATGTTATTCATTAGAGGTAATAAAGGTCATGATGATCCGCTGTGATGAATATTCTGCTTTATCAGGAAACACAATGTTCACATAATTTGGTTTCATAATTCTTAATGTGAAAGAACAGATTTGACTGCACTTTCAGAAATTGTGTAAGAGCAGCAGAAACTATTTGTTTTTCTCAAAGGGATAATTTAACTGGAAAAGCAGATATCCTGCAGCCATACTTCATTTTTAAGCAATGCAAACTCACTTTGATAGTTCAACCTAATAACTGTGACTGCACATATTAAGCATACACATGAAAATGCACATGAATTTGGACAACAATTGTTTTTTTTAATGTTTTTTATTTTAGGTATTCAAAAAATAGAATTAACATCATTTTTTCGTGTATGTTTATTATGAAAATTGTGTCAAATATTTATTCTTGACTTTCCATCAATATATAGTTTGTCATTGACTAGGCTTGTCTACTGGTCTATATTAATCTTGCTGAACACCAGTTTATCCAGGAAAAAATATGCTGATCAATATGATTTCTGCAGAAGATCAGTATTCCAACATAAAAATGCCTTTATACAAGGAGATTGTTCTCATATGTGAAGTGGATTTATCCCAAAGTCAGTGAGCATGTCCTTGACCTCCTGATGAATGATTGTACTCTGCTCCTCCCAATGCAACCGAGTCTCAACCAGCTGAGAAAGCAAACTGTCCAGACAACCCTGTGCCAAGCCAATAGACTCCAATTAATAAAAAACGTACTCAACTTAAGATGAAAAGTAGTTTATTAAATGGGGCATGTCTCACCATCTGGCGCAAGTATTTAGAGGTGCAGATGGTCTCTACTATGCTAAAGTACCAAATGCTTAAATGAATAACCTTGTGCCTGGCAATTAGATTTGTTAACACTTTAATTAACAGTCTATTTCATTTGTTTACTTTAATACGAGACAGGTTTTTATGTCATAATTTGAAATGCCACCAAGCAATTTTAAGCTAAGCGTCGGGTGCGAGTTAATAAAAACATGTCATCCATTCAAGCATATAATAGATATTTTGACACAGCGTTGAGATTTGACTTAATCATTTAAAGAGCAGCATTCTGGCTGTCAGATCACTCACGTGCAGAATCTTCTCACACTCTCTTTCCATGTTGTCCAGCTTCCACTGGAGGTCAGAAATGATGGCATCTTTCTCTGCTTCCCTCTGCTCTCGTTGCTCTCGCTCAGATTTTAATTGGACCTGACACTCGGCTAATCACACAAAGGCTTTGTCTGTCATCAGCATGTCATTGGAGATCATGTGTTTGGTTAAAGAGCACATTGGCATAAGCAGGAAGAGTATAAATGTGTTAATGGTTGGACTCACCCAGCTGTGTCTGAAGCAAATCCACACACACTTCAAGCCTGTTTACTTTAGTCTGCAGGTCTGTTTCCATTGATTTATACTGTCGATTGAGATCTTTATTCAATACATGGGATAAAAAATTATATTATTATAACAATTTATTAAAATATACATTTCATTTTATGTTATTATATGTTAGTTTACTATCAGAATGTTCGCTTTGGATAAAAGCCTCTGCTAAATATATATATATATATATATATATATGTGTGTGTGTGTAAATAAAACAATAGTGTTTCCTGCAGTCGTTTCATATTTTAATTTATATACTTTGACATGTGACATCTATACTTTATACAGACCTGCGGTGATGTCCTTCATGTCTGATCTTTCTTGAGTAAGCACTTGTTCCAAATCTTTTATTTGGTTCTTCAGGTCATCTCTGACTGTGGTGGCCTGACGTGTTACACTGGTCCGCAGTGCTGACAGATTTGTAAAAGTAAACAAGTTATTTTATATTTTTTATTGAAAGTTAAGAAACTAATTCAAGAAAGATCCAGTGGAAGAATTATCTTACCAAGGTGTTCTTTTAAGACTGCCACATCTAGGACACTTCTCCTGTACTTTTCTGTAAGTCCATCATCTGTGTATGATGAGGAAAAATAATACAGTACCATGTTAGGTTTTCTCTTATGAAATATAATTTAGGTTATAGTTTAAGAAATCAACACCTTTTTCTGGTGTACTATTTTTGGACTTTTCCTTTTTGCTGTTTGCTTTTCCTTTTTTCTTTGGCGGCATGGTGTGGAGAATTTAGAGCTGCATGCCTGAAAGAGAGAGATTCATTGAGTCTGAATTGTATACACAAACCCGACTGGTAGCGTGGGCGGGGTCAGAAAGAGGCTAGCCAATCACCTCTCCAGAATGTCAATTTCTATTGTTCTTTCTAAACCGAATTGCACCACAATACAGGCTTGTTGCCTGGAAATGTGTACCGTTGCTAAGCGCTTTGCATTGTTGTAGAGACAGGAAAGCCATTTTAATTGCTCAGATTTGTTAAATAGTCTTTTTCTTTAGAGTATGTTTGCATGTAAATAATCTCAGTAACAAATGGTTTTTAAAACTTTTTTCCATGCTATAAAGGCATATAGTTGTGAAATGAACTGTATTGTGGATTTCATACTAAAAACTAAATCATCGTTTCAACAGAACTGGTCACGATGGGGGGGTCATATGATTTCCCTCACCATGTTTTCTTCATTCTCATTTTTATCAGTTCAAAATACCTTAGAAAATTATATTTAATGTAATCAACCCCTTCTTAAAATGTATAATACTTATACTTATATTTATTCATCTTCTGGTTAAAAAATCACAAATTCTTGAACTACAAAGAAGGCTGAGCTCATGAATATTAATTATCATGCTGACGTTGCTTGGTTACTCTTTTGGGGCGTCCAGTTACGCACCTTATTAATATTCATGAGGGGCGAGGACGTAGGAGGAGAAATGTGAGAGAAGAGGGCGCGGTTTTACAGGCGGAAGAGGACGAACAGGAAGAGTAATCACACGCGCACGGGAGGGGGAGACAGAAGGCGGTGTTTATTTCCCCAATACATTTAT
Organism: Beaufortia kweichowensis; assembly: GCA_019155185.1. Taxonomy (NCBI): domain Eukaryota; kingdom Metazoa; phylum Chordata; class Actinopteri; order Cypriniformes; family Gastromyzontidae; genus Beaufortia; species Beaufortia kweichowensis. The sequence goes on from CM032811.1 coordinate 8,510,402, forward strand.
TTATATTATTCCCGTGCCGCACGATCTGTAAGATATTTTCACGTGTAGAAAGCTGATGTGCACTGGGTTTTTTTTTAAGCGTGAGCGTTTTTCCTTTCCACTTGCCCCGCATAGACTTTATGTGCAAGGGCTCTTTTCTTGCTCACCCTGAACTTCCCGTTGCAAGAAACGCATAGAAAGAGAGAGAGAGAGAGAAGAGCGAGCTGCAGGAAAAGGGAACATCACGCACGGGGTGTCGTTGTGAAAGCAGTCGTTCCTCAATCGCCCGTTAAACTTATTTTTTCGCTGTATTATTTTACAACCGGATCCGCTGCGCTATTCGTCATCACCGAGTGTAATACAGTCCGTGAAGCGGTGGTTTCCTGCACGGGGGATTTAATGGGAGTCTTGAATCGATAAAGCTCTTCTCCCCCCCTTGACGGACCCTCGCTCGAACCGAACCGGACTCGGGCGCTGTCCTCACCGGGGGGTATCCGATATAACTTACATTTTTGGCTGCGAAAAGCAAAGACAGGTCGCTCTGGCCATCTTTTGTGGAGTCCGAATATGGCAGGAAATCTAAAGAAAGGTGGGGGGCTTATTGGCATGATGAAAGACGCTTTTCAGCCTCACCATCACCTCCATCACTCCCACCACCAGCCCGGGGCCGTGGACAAAAAGACGGTGGAGAAATGCTGGAAATTCATGGATAAGGTGAGTGAATTTATCACTCGCGATGACTACAGAGATGCGATGTGGCTAACAGACTCGGTTTCTTGTTAGCTTTAGCCGGATGGCCTGCACCGATGATTCCTAATGCAATATGGCAGGGCTGCTCAGCTAAAGCATTTAGCGGAATGCTTTGTAGTCTAATAAACTAAGTTTAACCAACCCAATGTTCTTGGGAATACACTTGGATTAAAATTAGATGCGTATGTCATTTCTGGTACCCTTACACCCCACTTGCCTAACAGGAATCGTGTACAAGACTAGTAAAGTCCTGTGCTAGTTGTGTTAGCTGAATAGCTTGTATTATTACTTTGCAAGTAAAATGCATATTGTAAGAAGGATAGGAATGCTTCGAGTGTGTCGATCTATCTGCGTCATGACGCAAACAAGAACCCAGTTTAAGTCAAAAATGTGTTAAATAATCAACATCTGACATTTTACTGGTCCAGTGTCTGGTCAGTCTGTTGGTTAATTTGCCATTTGTGTAGACGTGGATGGTGAACTGCCATCTCAACCTCTAATACTCTTTTGTTTCTATGTGCTGTTTCTTGTTTCTATTATCCTGTCATTTATGTTTATATGTAGTTATTGGATTACTGGGAAGTGTCACGTTAAACTTTTAAATATGTGTTTAACATGTGATCTTTCCATTCATTTATTGTAGCTTATTTAAAGCACTTCAAAACCGTTTCAGTGAATTAGTAACAAGCTCATGTTAATTTACACACATCTATCTGAGCAGAAGTAGTCTTATGATCAGATATAGATTTAGCCTTTAGATACATTGTCCTTATTTTACACCTGGTGATTATAAAGGGTAAACATTTATTCAAGTAAAAGATTGAACAGTTTCAAAATTGGTAAGAGAACATCTGCTTTTTTGCTACTTCACAATACAACAGTTAAAGCTGCAGTTCATGGAAAAAAAGTTGTGGTTACTGACCTCAAACTTCCTGTGATGTTTACACTGATAGATGAGCGAAACACTACAGTCACATCTGTCACAGAGTCTTAGAAGTCATTTTGAACCAAACATATTTACCATCACATTTACTTTACTTTGCAGTGTATGTTTAACAGTGAATGACATTTTAATTGTTCCTGAGAAGCAGCTCATGCTTCCTGATTGGGATCTGTGCAACTTCCTATTTGCTTAGTTTCACATGGGATAGTTTGGTTAGTACACATGTGACATATCACACTGTGTTCAGAAGTGAATCTCCCCATTTTTCAACATAAGGTGGAAATTCACGATGTTGACCACTGAAACCTATTTAATGATTGCTTAGTTTTAGTGTCTGAAACAACAGTTTGGTTCATTGCAGGAGAGGTTTTTCTTTATAAGGCATGTAAACTTCAGTTCCTGTTTTGCAAAACTGACCTTTCTTAAACTAAAAGTGGCTTCATTATGCATTCAATAAACGTATTTGTTCGGCAGGCTGTTTATTACCAAAGATTAACTTTTTCATGGTAACAATTTAGTGAATCCCCTGTAACCGCTTTTAACCAGATCTACAAGAAGTTCAATGTCTAGCATTTTTGTTAGTTTTATTCTTTTTTGTATTACCCATAAAATGCAAACAAGACGCTGCATACATAGTCAAATAGAAATAAACATTATTGTTGAACTTCTTTTTTTTGCCGGGGTTTTCCCTATGTTGGACTACGCCTGTATTAGGTCTGTGTGACTTTCGTATTCACTACCTTATTTATAAACACAAATGTATTATCTACACTTGATTTCCTGATAGTGCTTTGTAGTCGTTGGAGCCGTCGACCAATAGAGAGCGTTTTTTGTTGATTAGGTTTGCATACTTGTCATAAACAGTGAATGCAAATTCAGTGCCATAGATAGAAATGTTGTATTAATGAGTAGATAAATGTGCATATGTAAAAACTGAATTCTTGTTTTTTATCTGAGACTCAGTCGTGGGGCAGCAGGGAGGGTTTACGTCTCGATTCTTGTCTCTAGGGGTGGAAGATAGAAATTCTGCGACACTTTGCACTTTTGGATAATTTTTTTGTAATGCAAACTATCACTAGAAGTCATCATAAATTCACGCCTGCATTTGGACACGTAGACGCATGCATGCTCGCTCGCTGATAATTCTTAGGCCGTCCTGTCGCCGCAGTCTTATCTCTTGGCTGTCAGTACTATGGTAACTAATACTGAAACTGGGGGTTTGAGAGCCAGAGGCTTTACAGCAGCAGTCAGACTGTATAGTGACCCCTACTGTGATGTCATCAGCTCACCCACCCCCCCAATCACAGCTGGTTGTGTGTTAAAGACATAATAGATAAGAGCAGCCACAAGCACCCTGAGCAGCTGCGAGCAGCAGCAAACTCTGGTAGGGCTGAAACGTGTTCTCGCAGCGCAGACCTTCTCGAACTGCTGAAGGGGTGACATCTGAGCAGATTCCTGTTTCCTTAAATTTCCCACCCATGTCTTAATTGATAGTTCAAAAGGTGATGATGCTTAGCTTTAGTCCAGACAGAGCAGAACCACTATGTCTAAATTAAAACTGAAGCTGTTGGGCCATCACCCTAGCCATTAGGCAGTTTGACTAATGAAGTGTTTGGTGAACTATGGGCATGCACTTAATTACAGTGATTTATTGTGAGGGAGGAAGGTTTTTTTTTCTTAAAAGATTTCCAAAGGCTTTAAGTGGAGTGATATAATGGTATACAAAATAGTTCAGCTTTTTACAGTGTCACATAAACATAATAATGGCATGAAACTAACTTGATTCTAACTTCCAATGTAAACATACTTAATGTGTTGTAGATTGTGTTTGTGTTTAGGACACGTAGTTCATAAAATGACCTGATTTTCCCTAGAATGTTGCTTGGCCTGAAAGTTATGTTACATATATTTGTATATATTTAAAAACTTCATTTTCCCCTCACACTTATCATGCTGTAAGATAAGTCTTGCAAAATGTTGGCCCATAGAGGATATAGAGTTTTCTTCATCGTCAGTCATCTTAATGTGTCTTTAGAGAATTGTAGAGAATATTTGAGTCAGAAATATTCGTGCAGAGTTTGTTGGCTGCTGTGTTAACAGACTACTAAAGACCAAACAGAACATGTGTGTTTTTCAGCCTTAATAAAAAGGATCAGATTCTCATTATCTCTGTCTTTTGTTGGTCTCTTTGGCCTGGGATATCTGTATTTGGACAAACCGTAGTTATGTATTCTCCATGTTCATTGTTGCTTCCAGTGTTCTCTGTTGATGTAGTATTGCTGCAAACTTTAATTATCTGTGCATTTGTTGCTTCTCATTGTTTTAAAAAGCTATCATAAACACAATCTTGATTGTCTCATTGACTCTGCTCCAGGTTGTGCGATTATGCCAGAATCCCAAGCTGGCCCTGAAGAACAGTCCTCCATACATCCTGGACCTGCTGCCAGACACGTACCAGCATCTCCGCACCATCCTGTCACGCTATGAAGGCAAGATGGAAACGCTGGGTGACAATGAGTACTTCCGTGTTTTCATGGAGAATTTGACCAAGAAGACCAAGCAGACCATAAGTCTGTTCAAGGACGGCAAAGAGCGAATGTTCGAGGAAAATTCTCAGCCCAGGTGAGAGGTTTACAACGTGGTAACACAACTTAAAATAATTTGCTGCTCCACTTTTTTTTTTTATGTCAAGAATTTCAGATGATCAACTTGGAAACATTTGATGATCTATAAACTGCTAATGTTCAAAGACACATTACAGCCCATGTTGTATTTTTCAGTAAACAATGTAATCGTATGGAAAACTTTCTCATAGTTTTATATATTCAAAATCGTTTAGTTGTCATCATAATGTGTTCGGTCTCTCTTCCATTGGTCAACGAACGTTTCTCATCAGTAATTGTGTCGACCAGCCCTCAGGCAGTGCAAGTTTGTCATGTCTATGTTTTAACCAAATGAAGGTGCGAGAGCAGAGTAACACTCCATCTTTATCTCTGTCTGGCATTGTGAAGCAGTGGTTCATGTTCAGATTGCCCCGCAACTTAGTTTAACCCTGCGTGGGAGGCAAAAGCAGAAGCAGTAAAACATGGTTCGTCAGGCCTCGGATCATGTGAAACCGGTCTCTTGAAGAAGTTGACTGGAGGTTACTTTATGTTAAGCAGAGGCTCATGTCATGTAGCAAAGATGCAAATGAAGATGTGCGTGTAAGCGCTCATGGTTTAGACAGTGGACTCGGATTGTATCAGGTGTGTGGTTCTTCTGCTTCTTTTAAAAACACTGGACTTGTGTGAGTGGATGGAAGAGGAATGCATAATGCAAATAGGATCAGTCACGAGAGCAAGAGTTTGACCGAGAACGAGCTTTTAAAACTAACACGTCTACAGATGTAATCCTTATTAATCATTGAGTAATTATCTTATAATTCTTCTGCTTGAGTACATCACTACAAGGGCATGTTAAAGCATTGACAACTGCTTTTTTTCATAAGATAACCCTCCAGCCCATGTTGTTAAAAAGCATATATGAAAATTTTGTTTAACAGGCTTGTAAACCATTAAACCTAATTTGATAAATGTTTTAAGCCCTTTTGGTTGCAGTTTGACCTAGAATAACACTACAGTATGATTTAAAAGCGGATGCCTCGTTTAGTGAAGCTAAAGTCCCATGTTTTCCTCTGAGATCCCAGCAGTCTGTTGTGTTAGGGACAGTCAGCTTAAAGAGAACATGCAGTTTAGATGATCTTATACTCTTCTAATTTTATGTCCATCATTATCACAGTCTCAAAAACCAGTTATAAGGTCATTATTTACTATTCATACGGTTTCACTTCTGTAACTGTACAGGTTTAACCTTTAGAAGACTAAAAACCATAGGAGTTACACAATCCTGTTATATATCAAGGGCCTTTTTGAGCTGAATTAGTAGCAAATTCTTGAGAAGATAAGCCAAAGATTTTTGTGTTGTTGGACTTTAAAGCTGTAGTTTGCATTGCTGTGGGGGCGACGTGTTCGTAATGAGTGAGAAGAATTTAATGATTAACTCTGTCGAACCAGTCACACTTCTGCTACACAGACACTGTTCTTCCTGTTAACACAGTCACTTCCTCTGTTTCTCTCATAAGTCAGGAGGGAATGTGCTTCTGTGGCTGGCTACAACATGTCAATCACATAAAATGTCTCTAGCAATCCAAGCTATTTAAAAGTGCCACATATACTGCTTAGTCGTTTATACAAATTAGCCATGGTTTAACCTATAGTAACCATAGTTTAGTATACTAAAACCATAGTAGGCACAAATTAATCATGGTCCAATGTAGTTGTACAGTCATCTTCATCATGGGTACTGTATCCTGATCTATTAAACTGTCCACTAGTAATGATCCCTGAATTTGGATTACTACCAAAATTGTTGCTTTGGTAAGAACACCAGTCCCAGTACTTTTTAAACTCAATACAAGATTTACTGTAGGTAGACTGTTAAAAATGCAACTTTTGCAGTTTATAAATTGAATAAATTAGTTTAAAGCCATCATACTGAACAGATCATTAAAATGTATATGAAAAATATTTATATCATTATTAAGCAGGGTTTTAGAATGAACAAATGTCTAAAAATGGCAACTTCTTTTGTAAAGACTTTAAGACAGATACTGCAATGTTGAATGATACTAGTTTGATTATCTTATAACTGTAGTATCATGTGTGACTTTCCATGACAGTATTTTCCTCCCAGGATAGTTTGGTTATCATTGCATCTTATCTGAGTTTAAAATGTGTGAATGACAGGAACATTTATAACTATAGGGAAATACAGAACAGACCATCAGCAAGTAACATCAGTCAGCAGTACATTTGTTCACCTCTGTAATGCTGTATTTTTGATTTGCTGTAAAATGCTGTAAAATTTGTCAGCTTGATGAACTATGAACAATTTCCTTGTGATCAAGTCTCATCTCTGTCACACGATGAGTTGATGTTTGTTGTGGTAAGACGTGTCACTTATGTTCCACTGATAAGATCTGAACATCTTTTTATACATTGCCCTGTGTATATTTTTTAAGCTTGAAGAGGAGAAAATAACCTGTTGCAGAGAAATAGGTGTGATTTTTTTTTTTTTTTTTTAGTTTATTTTTTAAATAGTTTTTTTTTAGATGGTATATAAATGGCAAGAGAGGAAAAAGAATCTTTAACATTACTGTTATTCATTTTAATCTATAAGGAAAGCATTTAGAAAAAGGTTTGGCCAGAAAGAAACTTTGCTGGCTGGTTAAATAAAACAGCTAGAAACAGGGATTAAAGTAGTTTATTGTGCATGATAAATGATGCGTCAACACATGCATGTATGCAGCACACTTTACTTAGCAGATCTATAGTACAGGTTATAATAAATGTGATAAAGTAAGTGAGACAATCACTATTTCCCTTGAAATATAGCAGAACATTGTTGCACTTGGACCATTTCAAGTGCTTTCACCTAATAATAGACCTCAATTGTTCGGTTTAAGATATTCAGCAATGTGTGTACAGAAACCTGCTTGATTATGTGTTCAGGTGTGTGATTTATCATCTTGTCACTAAACAGTCCCTCAGTATTCACTATAGCCTTACTAAAGCTTATTTTATTTAATTGACTGTTGGGAAAATACAAGACAAGAGTACAAGACTTACATCTGTGGGACTCACTTCAATTAGGCCTGCTTTGTATTAATCATTCATTGTTTAGCGAGTTATATTGTTCTCATGGGATCACAGGAAAACAAGCAAGCCTGAAATCAATGGAGCTGAGCAACCGATGATTCAGTGTGATGCCCAAAGCGGTAATGGTGTTTGAACTTCCATCGTAAGGATAGTTTTGATAGTCTTTATGAGTTTATGCACACAGGGAGCACTTCAGATGGAAAGACTGTTAACACGTCCGAGGATTGTGTTGCAGCTCGAGTTACTACATCCTGCATGTCGCTCCACGCAGAGCCGGGTTCAGTTCAGCCGAGAGCGGTGCACACTAGCCGTGGGACATCATGTTTATTTATGGCCTACTGAGCACACTGGCGGAAATGCATAACAAATAACAAATAATGCCGTTCTTACATGTTTTTGCAATGCTGTTCTCTATTTCCTTGTACGCTCTGAAGACATGGCACAAACAGAGTTGTTTGGCTATCCCTCTTACTTTTAGAGTCACATTTCATTGGTTTCTCTGACAGTGGTTATGTTGCGTTATTCTTCACTCTGTGCTTCCTGTTCAAGTGTTTCTCAACTTGGGGAATTTACTTTAGACATCAAGCGATGACCCAGTGGAGTACCAAAGTTGTTTATAAGACAAAATTGACCTAAAAAACAAATTTAGCTGTATTATCATGAGCTGGAAAAGGCAAACAGTATGCAAACGTAATATTCACATGTCATAGGCTGAATAGTAAAATTGACAAATTTGGTTTCTAAATGTCTCCATTTTTTTTATTCATGCTTTCGGCAGCCAGTAATTTACTGCACATAACAAATGTCAACAGCAAAAGATGTGTAAAGCATATTTTGAGTGTATTTATTTTGATACTCTAAGCATGTACGATTATATTGTTAATTGCATTTTATTATTTACATTCTGCAGCTGTTTTTCCTCCTGTCCTAGACCAATAACAACAGACCCTTTTGACCCTTTTTATGACCCACTAGTTGAAAACCACTGTTGGTGTTTTATCTGGGTGATTTCAAGAGAATAGTATGAGAGTGGGCATTACAGCATCATTTTAGTGAGAAGTGTGTGTGTGTGTGCTTCCTGGGCACCATGTTTGTGTGTGTGTGTTTGCTTGGGTGTATGGTTGCTGTCATCACTGTTTCCTGACCGAGATCCGGTGTGAAGCCAGTTCCGGACACTAAAAATTGTGAAGTGGAAATTGCATAAAATTCAGAGCTCATAATGTGTTTGTGTGTTCTCATGAGCACTGTATTTAGATGCAAATAGTGACCAACCACCAGTAAAGTGACTTCCTGTGACGCACAAAGGTCTGATATTTTGGGAAATGTTAAACAGGGAAGTGTGAGGAGGCTGTTTCTCTAGTGTAATGCAAACTAGTGCAAACTGGATTTTGTGAAATTGTGGATACATTAAGGCATGCGCTGAGGGAGAACGTAGGTGCAAAGCTTGTGAACTATACTCTCTTTGATTATCATTCGTGTGCACGAGCAGACCACTCTTGCTTTCTCCAGTTGGCTTGACTGTTTTATCACAGAAAACAGGAAACAGGAAGGGAGCAGCCAGCTGCAGGTCAAAGGTCAGGCCAAAAGAGGAGGAAGGCTGACAAAAGCAGAGTATCTGGGGAGGGCTCGGCCCATAACCACAGCAACAGCAAGGAGAGGCCGGCCTGCTGAGGGCTTGGAGGTGGAGAGAGAGAGAGAGAGAGGGGACTGTTAATGCAGGTGCTAATGAAATTGGGTTTTTATAGTATGTGGTGAGTGTTTGTTGATGTTTTTTAGGTGCGTATGCAGTTGTAGTATTAATACATTTCCAGATAAACTGCTTTGTGGCATTGTGGTTTTTTGCAACTTTTGCAAGTGTTTAACACATACAGTTTAACAAGAAGGAACTTTATTGGTTGGTGCCTGTATCGCTTCTTTCTTACATATCTGTTCTTACCGTTTCTTCGCTTCAAAATTGCATTTTATTAACACATGCAGAAACTGTTCTAGCCAAGAGATGTTTATTCATTTTTGTATTTTTTATTGTAAATGCAAATTACACCTAGCTTCTAAAAGACTGTTTTTATAAACCCAGTGATGCAATAATTGAACTGACTTTTCCTCATCGCAATAAATATGAGCTTTTTGTACATTGTGTAACAGGAGACTTTGCATATTGAGATGCAGGATATGTTCTCTGTATCTGAAGGGAATTAGCATATTTAAAGACATCAGTGAGTATATTAATACAATGCTATTGTCAGCTTTATTGTTCTGAAGAGTAAAGCTTCATACTGTGGGATTAGCAGAGCGCTGCGCTCAAATGCCATCCTCCACGAGCACGACAGCTTTAGTGAGTGATTGAGCGAGGCCGGCCGCATAAGTCTGGGCTTTTTGTGCATCTGTGCCCTACTTAGTTTGAATCTCCAAGCCCAAACCTTTCCTCTCCCTTATAGTTTAAATCAAAATAAATATACAGAACCGTACATTCGGCCTCCCCTTCTCTCACGTACGGCATGCTTTTAATAATGTTTGGTTAAAAAATGCAAAAACGGCATTGAATGCCTGTGCCCTCGCTGCACAGCTTTACAGCTTCAGAGGAAGTGTGGCACAGCTGGTTTCCACAGAAGGCACGTTGGAACGCTTTTGACCTAAGCCTGCACAAACAACAACTGTTCCCAGAGCGCGCCGTAGATAAACGAGTGTCTAAAACTAGGCTGTGAGGACAGCAATGTTTCAGGTGTTGCAGTAGCGGAGACGGTGTGATGGTATTTTATAGGACACTGAAAGAGGTTTGGGGTCTAGCGTGCCTGAAAACAGAGAAATGTAGCACAGCTGACTCTGACTTTTCTGAAAGCTGTGCATAGAGAGATCCATTGCTTATGCACGACTTCGGCTGCGTTTGACTTGCCCAGCAGCTGCTTTAGGTTTCAAACTCTTCACAGGCATTTTTGTATGAAGGTACCTCTTAAGAAAACTGGTTTCAGGCAGAAATTCAAGTGAGCTTTGAAGACAGATGTTTTTAGGTTTTTTGGTTAGTTGAAATAAATTAAAATCGACTTGAATATGAATACATTTTCATGCACCAGACACTTTCTAAAGATCCGTTTTTACACAGACCATCAAATTGCCTGCACAGGATTGTTGGATATCTTAGACAGCAAAAGATGTTGCCTTAAAAATAACTAAATAAAAGTATCTTCCGTTGTTACACAGATAGCACATTTTGATATGCTTCGCTGCCTTCCTACTTTCTTATATTGCCTGAAAAGTCCTTTTGCTTAACCTCTTTCACACTGTCTCTTTAAATTACTCCGCTGTCACCTTTTCTCTGTCTCTTAAGATGTATTTTGCTCTCTCTGTCACCCTTTCTTTCTCAGTCAGAGTAAGGATTTCGTTTTTGCAGGCAGCTGCGCTCTGCCACGCTCAGACTCTCTCTTGTGCATGTCAATTCTTCAGACTGGAGCGGTCGTACAATTCCCCACTGTGTTGCCGTCTAAATCATGGCTTTCTTTGCACTTCCTCCCCCTGTCGTGCAGCGTGGCCCTCTCTGCCTGCTTGCCTGCCTGCCTAAGACTCAAATGCCCAGGAATCAGAGGAATGCAACAGGCATTCAGAGCGTCCACCTCGCTGATATGAGCCTGACCGTGCCCACTCCCAAGCTCTTCATCAAACAAACACAAGAAAAATTATTTAATAAACAGAGACCTTTGAAAATATTGCCCCTTTCTAAAAATTCTGCAGGTCTTTCCAGAATCATTACTCTTGTTTACATAATAAATTTCTTCTTTGCTGTCTTCTTTAATGGATCATATTTGATCACACAAGATGCTTAATAATGAAATCGCAGGTCATGTTTGGGTTTATTAAACTTTGGAGTAAAACTTTTTTTCTCTTTGTGCTCTCTTTCAGACGGAACCTGACGAAATTGTCACTGATATTCAGTCACATGTTAGCTGAACTCAAAGCTATCTTTCCCAATGGGCTGTTTCAAGGGGATAACTTCAGAATCACTAAAGCAGATGCTGCAGAGTTCTGGAGGAGATCGTTTGGGGACAAGTGAGACGTTTACTATACTCTTACTTCTAGTAACAGATTAACACCGAGTTTTTAAGGAAAATCAATAGAAGATGGACTTTGGCAGGATATAACTAATCTTTTATCTGATATAAACTTGCTTCTTAAAGTAACCTGAATGTTTCTAATTGTGATTGAATTTCAGGACCATCGTGCCTTGGAAGGTGTTCCGGCAAGCCCTGCATGAATTCCACCCCATCAGCTCAGGCCTGGAGGCCATGGCTCTCAAATCCACCATTGACCTTACCTGCAACGACTACATCTCCGTCTTCGAGTTCGACATCTTCACCAGACTTTTCCAGGTGCAGTTTCCAATCCCCATCGCTTCCTCCTAGCAGAGACTAGCTCTATTGTCTCGGCACTCAGCGGAGGGGAAGGTCTGACAATGACTATTGTTGTGTAGACGTGTGCTGTTGGTATGGAGGCGCTGTTTGTATGCGTGTGTGGACGCCGAGCCTCGAGTTCTCATGGCTGAACGCCAGCTTGACTGGAGGCCTCTTATCACTTGTAGGCACTCTTGCGAGCAGGTGGTTTCCTGAGGGTAGGGGGTGAGAGATTTGTAAATGATTGAGATTTAGAAGAGAGATGTTTTTGACCTATTTTAATGACAACCTCTCGGGGACTTACACAGCCAAACTCTTACTATTGTTTGTACTTGGTTCAGAGTTTGTTTGAATACCTGACCCTAAACTTTGAGAAGTTCACCCAAAGGTTGTTGTGCGGACATTGCTTCTGTTAAATTGCTGTTTGTTAGAGCGTTGTCTTTACACTTGCCTGACAATAAAATAGAAAAAAAATAGTGGCATTGAAGGAGGGAAACAAGCCGTATCTTGTAACTTAAATACGATTAAGATTCATAGACACTTGTGTCTTGGTCCAGTAAGCAACCACCAAGCCAACTTTAATTTCCTACTTCAGTTATTGTAATACAGATCTATAATATTCCAGCTCTTAAATGCAGTACTGCTTTTTCTCATGAGGGTTTGGCAGCACAGTGTTGTCTATGTAATGAGCTCATTATTCTGAATGCTCTAGTACAGACATCACAGAGATCCACTGCTCTCTCGCTCGCGCTCTCTCTCTCTCTCTCTCTACAACAGGCCATAATCACATCTATCCTGTAATTAGCTTCCCTTCCATACTTCACATCAGAGCTAATTCGGGAAAGAGGTCAGGATAATCTTTTATGGCTGATTTACCCATAATCTAATGCCGCCTTTGATATATGTAATAATCGATCTTACATGGACAGTACGGCATAATTCAAGTGGGTTAGTGTGTTGGTTTGTTACCGAGCTTAAAAAAGGTTGTGGAGCCACTGGCCGTTAGTCTTCAGGGCTGTGCTTGTTGCTTTACCTTTTGCTTCATTCATTCATACGTACTAGCAACCAGAAATAGACGGGCTGTTTACAGAGAGACCGCAAAAGCTTTTTTATGAAGCAAGGTCACACGTCTCATCAGCCTTTAAATGGAGAGACAGTTATGGTTTTTCCACCTCGATGTTTTTGGCCCTTTGACCACCCAATTGAAATTCTAATGATTTCATTTACAAATACCATTATGAAACAACTGTTTATCATTAATACTGTTACAAAATTGTGTAGTTATGTAGTGTGCTTTGGGCCTTATTCTAGTAGGATCTAGTGACGTTTCATCTGACAGATAACATCCCACCAACACATTACCAGTAAAACCCACAGACACGATTCTAGTTTCCATTAAGACCAATACAGTTGTTATTGAAATCATGAAATCCATTAGAATTCCTGTAATGGGTTTTTTTGTTTGTTTCAGCAGGGTATGAGTGGACCATTGTGAGATTGTGCTTACTGAATACTTCAGTATGAAAACCCATTTTGTTGTATGTTTGCTCGGTGTACACAGGCATGATCATCTCGGGTTCTGGTAGTAAACACTGAATGTCTTTTATAATGATAATATGTAATTGGAGAACGGAAGGACCTATATTTGATTTGCAACTATTTGTTTGTATCATAGGAAATTTCAGATGGTGTACAGCCAAGCAGAAGGTTTTTAAAATGTTGTTCTGAGGTGTAAAATACTGTTGTGCGCTCGGCTGGTGATTCACAGACCTCTCTTAGACACTGCCCAATATATTAACAATATATTATTAAATTTAACTTTATTAATCACCTTAATGCCATTATGAACTGGCTTCAAGCTTCAATACTGGTCAGATACTATTTATATCATGCAATGAATCATATTTATAAATAAACCAGCTTTATTTCAAACAAAGTATTTCAAAAAGGTAGCTCTGCATCATGATAAAAATAGAAATTCAATTTTGTGTCAAATCCCCAGACTATTGTTTTTTTAAACTTCAGTTAGAGCTTTGTGATTAGACAAGAGTTGTTGATGATTCAGTGAATCATGTTTTCTTGAAATTCTGCTCCGGCATCTTTTTTTTTGGTGGTGAAGTTTGCATAAGCAGGACATGGGCTGGCTGTCAGTCTGTCTCTCTTTACGCACTCAGTCTAAATTTTGTTTATTTAAAAAAGGAACAAGTCAAATTCTGTGAAGCTCTTGCAGATTCATCAGTTGGAGGAAGTGCCAGACAGTCTTGCCATTGGACTATCTGCCATGAACACGAGTGGCTTATGTGAAGACTGCAGCTTACTGAAAGCTTTAAGTATAGCACCAGTCCAAAAGTCCAAAATTCACTTTCCCACAACTACCAGTGAAAAGTACTTTCAATTTTTTCAATTTACTTTTTTTTTATACACATTGTTTATTTAAAATACAATGTGTGTATATATATATATATATATTCACAAATTACACTGACATTAGGTTATGTACTAATAATTATGTATAGGGACATGAGTTTATTTGGTTCTCTGGTGTCACTGCATCTCCACCACCCTTTCTCCCTGATGTAATTCTGATCTCTTAAGTAAGTGTTCGAGGTCAGCTCACAAGACACACATGGCTGTCAGCTTCAATCAGTGTTGTATTTTAGGGCATGCAATAAATTCACAGTCTGGTTTGTGTTTAGAAAAAGGTCTGACTCTATGGTTGTTTTTGTGTTGTGATGTGTTGTAGCCATGGTCATCACTGCTGAGAAACTGGAACAGCCTGGCAGTGACTCATCCAGGGTACATGGCCTTTCTCACCTATGATGAAGTCAAAGCTCGTCTGCAAAAATTCATCCACAAGCCTGGCAGGTAATGCACAGATCACCCATCTATGCACACATCAGGAAAGTCAAACGGGTTTAAAATGACATAAAAGTGACGCGAAAGTGTCTTAACTACGGCTTCATCTATTACATTTTACAAGATATCTGCTTCTATTCAAACATGTCTTAATGGCATCAGCTGTGTCAGACAAGCCTTATCTATGACTCTTACACAAACAGTGCCAGGAGGTACATGGGACAATTTACTGTCAGTCACATAAGCCCCGCCTCCCAGCGGCCCAAAGGACAGCGTGGTACCTCCCTTCAATAGATGTATTGTAAATCCGCTATGATGTCAGTGCTTTCATATGACTACCCCTAATGCATTGAGAAAGGTTTCTCAGTGATGGCTTGATCGCTGCTCATTATATGTCATGTTTTGCTGTGTTGTAATGATTTGCTTATGTTTGCAGCTATATCTTCAGACTGAGCTGTACACGGCTCGGCCAGTGGGCTATCGGTTATGTCACGGCTGACGGCAACATCTTGCAGACCATTCCTCACAACAAACCCCTCTTCCAGGCCCTCATCGATGGATTTCGGGAAGGATTGTGAGTCAAACGAGTTGCACAGTTTTAAACTCGCCCACTCTTATATTCATTAAACATTATATGTCTGTACTGTGTTTCTGAACAACGCTATGGATTTTAACATTGAATAAACTTTGAATATACACTGTTAACTGTTACATTTTCTGAATCACATGATGATTATGGGGTGAGACGCAATGCAAAGCCTAGAAAATATACATTAGAGGCACACAGAAAAACAATAGTGCCAATGTGTAAACCCCCTATTTACCCTCACGTTCACTGACCAAAATCTTTGTCCGTTTAGCTACCTTTTCCCCGATGGCCGCACTCAGAATCCAGACCTCACGGGGCTGTGTGAGCCTTCCCCACAAGACCATATCAAAGTCACGCAGGTACTTTCTTTATTCAATTCCCAGTGAGGCGTTCCTGTCATGGATAATCTGTTCTCTTTGTAACAAACTCTTCTTCACCTCTTACAGGAGCAATATGAGCTCTACTGCGAGATGGGCTCCACCTTCCAGCTGTGCAAGATCTGCGCTGAGAACGACAAGGATGTGAAGATCGAGCCATGCGGCCACCTCATGTGCACGTCCTGTCTTACGGCCTGGCAGGTAAATGCGAAGAACCGTCAGACAGCAGCTGTATACACCAGTGTGAATCATTTGGATGATGTTTTCCTCTTTTTTGTTGTAGGAGTCAGAAGGCCAGGGTTGTCCTTTCTGCCGCTGTGAAATCAAGGGCACTGAGCCTATTGTCGTTGATCCCTTTGACCCCAAGGACCCCAACAGTGGAGGCTCTTATGGAGGCTGCAGGGGCATGTATGGTGCGGAGGGAGCCCCGTCGCCGAGTTACGACGACGACGATGACGATCGATTAGAGGATTCTCCTTTCATGATTAGCAAGCTGGTCGGTGCTAAAGTGAGAATCATTTTGTTTTACATCTCTCTGTTTCTTGGGGATATCAGGTTGAAAAGGTATATTTTGAACATCTTTAGAAGATGATGTCAGTTTTTGAATGATCAGCATTGCTTCAGCTCTCACCTGCCTCAAATACAACTTTAAATGTGTTCCAGACTCATGTTTCGATGTTTAATAACGTCTTAAATTCCCATGCATTCCAACCAGATGAAACAAAAACATTTATTTAACGTTTGCCATTGACATTTCAGTATGCCCAGCTCACAGTAAAGGCTCTGAAATGCTGGTACTTCACTCAATGGTTTGGTTTGTTTCAGGTGGAGAGGCCGCCCTCACCGATGTCAATCGCACCTCAGTCCACCGTTCCCCCAGTACCTCCCCGCCTGGATCTGCATCCTCTGAGACCCACCAACCCTCCTGGAGCATCAAGTCCAGGGGCCACATCCAAGGTAAATGCTGTAAAAATGTATAATTCAGAATGCAGCACAAATGAGGTTGTGTTTTGATCTTGTAATTTACACCAATTCCATCCCCAGGTCGCCTCTCATCACAAAGACAAGCCGTTACCCCTCCCTCCGGCTTTAAGAGACCTTCCCCCTCCTCCTCCTCCAGACCGGCCACACCCAAACGGCTCTGACAGCCGACTCCCTAGACGCCCTCTTCCCAGCACACCCAAGGAACCTCCTCGGGACAACCTGCCCCCTGCCCCGCCCAACCGCAACATGCCAGAATGGAACTCACGGCCCGTACCCAAAGCCCCGTCCCAGCCACCAGCGACTGGAGATTCGCGCGGCTCTCGAGAACTCTCCAATCGACACTCTCTGCCTCTGCAACTGCCCTCCACACTTGATGCCAGAGCAGAAGCCCCAAGAAACAACGGTCCTCCCAGCCTCGACCATCAGCTGGTGAGATCACACATGCCATATTAACACCTTGTGTTTGCACACTTTTATCAAACCCATGTTCTTGGCATTGATTGATCAGTTGAGCTTTAGGAATCCAAGTATATTTAAGGAACGCTTCATTACTACGTAATATTAATTAACTTTTTCATATAAAAATTAAATCATCCACATGTGTAGAGTTTTGGATCATCTGTCGCTGGTTCCGAGTATGACAGTCCCAAAGTAAAGCCGTCTGCCTCTGCTAACGCCATCTATTCCATGGCAGTCAGGTGGGTGCCACTAAACCAATACAAAATACTTCCTGTTCCATCAATCAATTAGTATATCAGTGGTCACGTGGGTTTTTGCTCTTGTGCTAACAGGCCTCTGCCAGCAATGAAGACGGGTGAGGACGCCTGTGAGAACGATGAAGAGTCAGAGTATATGATTCCGTGTTCTCGACCAGTGCTGCCCTCTGCTGCCGGGGAGGTTGTGCCCAGACCCCCGCCTCCTTCTAGGTAAATATATAATATATAAAAAACAGAGTAATCATTTAAATGCCTGTTTATTTATAACATAAATTATGATTAAATCTAGCTAATGATATTATAATGCATGGTTAACATGGCAAAATGAATAGACTTAACAACTTTTAAGACAACTTTTAAGTGCTTCCTGTATCTTCTGTTGCTGATGTGAAATACTGTAATACTGTAAGTCCAATCTGACTGTATTCAACTTAGCAAATTCATCTTTCATCTGTTAAAAGCTAGCCAAATTAAGCAGACGTCAATGTGAGAAACTAGCCAAACAATACATACCGGGTGAATTCATAGCACATATGAGACACTGACCCTGCTTATTTCTCTGTATTTTGCTCTGTGATCTACAGGAACATGCTTAACGACCTGGAGTCAGAGTCTCCGCAGATGTATGAAGCCATGTACAACATTCAAGCCCAGGCTGCCTCCGCCTTCGGTACGCAGCAGGCCAGAGATTCAGGTACTGATGTGATGCTTATCAGTTGGATGCTCACAGTCTCACAGCATGTTCTGAGATGCTTAATAGTGTATTTCTGATCCCATTCAGATTACTCGGAATTGCCTCCTTTGACCTGCTCTAACGGGCCGAGGGATCCCATTGGCGCATGCAGCGAAGAAGAGGAAGAAAATAGCTACGACTACCCCAAACCCCATTTACCTGTTGCCATAGCTCGACGCACGTTGTCCGACGCTAACCCAACGACATCTGCCTTCAGCCGCCTTTCCATAGACAACGAGCTTGGAGCCACAGCAAGTAAGTTTCAATATCAACTGTTATTGAGTCCACACAATCTTTAGCCAAATTCTTCACACAGATTTCCCGCTGTAGTATTTGTTTTAGATTATGCTTCAACTTGTACCGAAATTTTTTGTCCACACAACATTTATTTTTATTGTATTTTAAGCAGTCACAGACTCCTCCGAAGCCCCCGAGCGGCCTCCAAAGCCTCTTCCCCGTCGCATCAGCTCAGAACGCAGGCCCAGTCCTGTTCCCCCCGGAGCGAGTCCAGGACCCAGCCAGCAGTTCACCAATGAGATCGAGCATCTCTTGAGCCAGGGCTACTCCCAGCAGGACATTCAAAAAGCCCTTATGATCGCACAGAACAATATCGAGATGGCCAAGAACATCCTGAGGGAGTTTGTGTCCATCCCCTCCACTGCACATATCTTAACATAACAAACCTTCTCAGAGCACCCGTCGCGTCCCTGCTTCGCTCGCGTTTGTCCTGGACTCCAGAAGAGAGAAGTGTGTTACTCCACCACTACTCCTAGCTCGAGTGACGACAAGAATTCCTTTCTCTGTGACACTTCATTTTTGTGCAAGGGTCGGTCGCAAGCCTGAAGCGTCTCGAGGCATCGCATGTCCCCTGAGGCTTTCCGTGAAACCTAACAAGGACAGAAAATTAAAAACGACAAGAACATGGATGTGTTTATACAATGATTTAATATATAAATCAGAATATTGAGTATAGTTAATATATACACATGTATGTCGGATAGGTTCAGGGCGTTGAAGTATTAGGCCTTGGAGTTGGGCTAGCTAAAGGGAGTTCAGTTTATCACAGTGGACTGCAGCTAGGCATTTTCTGGTGTGAAAAATGGCCTTTACTTGTGTTGCTTCGGTACATTTTATGAGTGTGTGATTTTTCTTTTTCGTTTGTCAAGTAGCATGGCGTTTGTGTCGGTCTTCACCACACAGCTATAGTGCTGTGTCAGGATATTGCTCAGCCCAAAGCAACTCGTTCTCCGCTTTGACCGTGACCTCCAGGGTGACGTAGGTACAGGGCTGTGGGATTTCAGCGCGTGGTGGTGGCGGCCGGCATCGGAAATGAACTCTCCGTCAACCGCGTTTTGTCTGTGTAGCATTACTGTAACTGTACTGTACCATAAAGTTCACTTCCAAAATTAGTCGAATGAATTGAGGACAGCCAGTCCTTCAAATTCCCAGAAGGTAGAACATGCTGATGAAGGGTACACGCCTCTATTGAGACAAATTTCATGTTAGAAGCAGGGTCCCAACACCTCACTTTGCTCACCCGTTTGAAGCGAAACGGCAGGGGACGATTAACATGTTTTCTTTAATCTTCTGAATGTGTCATTAACATGGTGATCTCAGAAAGACTTTCGTGAAGTAGTGTGTTTACTAAAGATGGTGTTCTCTAACAGATTTATGGGTAGTACAGAGAGCGTTGGGCGTAAGGTGAATTCACTTATTTAAAAAAAACAAGTATTTGCTTAAAGGTCCATGGCCAAGTTTCTGTATTCGGTGGGGATTGAAATCGCTCAAGTCGTGGGGAGGTTCTGACTCGTGTATGAAGCTGTTCATCTTTAAAAAAAAACATGTCTTTTGATCACCTTAATATATTGTTATTATTATTAATGTTATTATTATTGTTTTTTGATTTATTGTTATTAATACAGAAGTGCTTTACTGCTGCTATTATTGTTAGTGCTAAACAATTAAGCCTTAAATGTACATTTGTGAATACTGTGTTTAACCCATTTTAAAGTGACAGTATCTGTTGTGTTTGATTTGGTAATGTAGCATACTTGAAATCAGACGCATCTTGCGCAGATGTGAGCCCAGTTTGGCCGAGCTGATTTGTTTCAGTCTGTGTGTCGTGTTTATTGTGTGTGAGCGTGTGTATGTACGTGTGTGGCTAAAAGGCCAGGCATGGGAAAACTGCTTTCATCCAGGTACTATGTTGCGTTTTGCTTGAAATACATGTTTAATTTTATTAACGTGAACAGAGGTAAAAATGTATCTTGGGGCTTATCGCAAAAGGCCTTATATATGTTTTCTTTATTTGTCCTACGAGGCTTCGTATTAACCGCGTCACAGATCGGATCGATCGTTCATCAGCAACCCTGTTAAAGCCATGATCGCAGTAGTCAGCCTGCTGTTAGGGAGAAGAAGTGATCCTTTTCCCCTTTGTACTCAGGAATAGCGTACATTTAAACTGAATCTACATTAGAGACTCCATACTAGTGAGTGAATAATTGACCTTGAAACCAGTGCAAGACTTTCTTATTTTCATGGTGAAATAATGCCAGACTACTTTTAAAGTCTCTCTCAATGATTTCAGCGTAATCAAAGCATCCCTTAACATTTTGAGTAATTGTTTTGTTACCAGCACACCTGAATGCACTAGTAATCCATGAAAGTGAGTTTATTGAATCCCTGCTTGGTATGAAATTGCTCAGGGGTTCCAGGACTTAAGAACTCATGATTGATGTTGCCAACATCACAAACTAACCCAAAAAAGAGTCCCTAGTGTTGTTCTGAAATGTTGCATTGGGATTGCAGGTACTTCTACGTCTCAATATTATTGGTACACAGTTCAATCAGTTACTTTCCCAGCAGAGAATCTGTTTTTGTAACTTCCGAACTGTCAACTTTAGGTATGGTTTTGAAGTTTTCAGTATGCCTTGAAGCATATAATTTAGGAGGTTTTATGGCACCATATGAAGTTTTCATACCAGAATTTCTTTGTATTATTCATTTCATTTTTAATTACTGTACTACTATCATGATGTTGATGTAAGCCTGATGGACGTGTTTGTATGTTAAAAGATGTACAATATTTCGCAGTGTACAATTTGTGCTACGATACTGTCACTTTAAAATCAAGCGTGTAAAGTTACTTATACATAGTGGAAATGTCAATTTCATTTTGCATTTCTGTACATGTCAGAATTTTATTTTTGTTTACTGATGTGAATATTACTGTGAGCAGTGCCATATGTTTAGATATGTCTGTAATTTTGTTCCGCTACCCTGAAATGGCCTTTGTAAGTGTAAAGAGTGAATGATATCCAAGTGCGAGTTCCCTCATAAATGACATTGGGTCGCTTCTCTGGCCTGATGGTAGTGAAGTCTGTCCATTTACTGAAATGTTTCAGATCAGACCACACGAGGGAGCCGTCTCCTCATTTTGCCATAACTTTCCTGAGGATGTCAGGAGGTTTTTGTGCTAATTCTCATATCATTTTGGAAGTATGCACAGCGCTATACTGTTATTAAATCAATAGAACTAAAATGCTGTCTGTGTGTTATATGGTAATCTCCTTTTGCTCTGTCGTCTTCTGGTTTTGTATTACTGCGCCTGTACGCGCTGAAGAACTACATTACTCGGCAGAAGAGTGATGTTTTATGATTACGTTATTGTTGATGTATTTATTTTGTAAAACCTTAACTGTTTAGCTAAGCAGGTAAAAATAACCACCAAATAAAGGGACAAGTCATTACAAGAAAAGTCAAAACATCTAAATTAAGGCTTGATTTAACCAGCCCTTTTAATAGAAATACTAGGACAATTCAAAGACGAGCAGTAACAAATTCTACTGACACAAAAAATATACATAACATAGCAGGGGACAATAGAAACTTTAAGAACCAAGATTTGCAGTATAGAGCAAGTATGTTGTATAGTAGTCTGCTTTGGTATGGCTAAAGGATACACAAATTCTAGGCTGTACCTTCTATTAATACAGCTTCAAATTTTACCTTCTTCAAAAAAATAGTATCAAAATATATCCATTGTGTTTCCTCTTTCTTCTACTTTCCCTCCCATATGTTGGACAAACATACAAATGGAGAAAGAACAAAGACCTTTATAATCTGCTTTTTAATTAAACACCTGCATATTTACTTGCAGAACTTAAAAATGAGAAGAGTGATCATGTTGTCCATTCATCATTATTTACATTCAGTGCAAGTTGAGGACAGTAGGTCATTGTAGTAAAAAAAAAAAGGCAACAGAATTTAGCTGAGCATCAGTCCCTGTTTTCATTTCTTTCAACCCTTTAGCATAAACGTTACCCTCCTTTGATACAGAGACCTTATACAGTAACTGAATTGGATCTAGCTAATAAAAATACAAAAATAAAAGCAAGTGAAAGGTTACATGAGCCCAACATTTTTAAATATTTGGAAAAATGTAACTGAGTTTTTCCCTGACTGTTTTTGCCCTCAAGATTGATCATTAGGCAGTTGTGACGCTATTGTTGACAACAGATGTTTACAGTGGTAAATGTGGCTCTTAGAGGATCAGTGCATGGACTATAACATGGCAGAAGTGAGAGCAAGTTTAAAACAGGCACACTGACAGCAAATAACAAATGAATCATTCTGGCATTTGTCATGCTCCACAACAACGTTTTCCAAAAACATGTGCTGTTATCAAAATGATATTCAAGCGCAATCTTTCAAAGGCTGTCTCAGGCATTTTAAATAGCTAAATATGTACAGTATTTCATATATACACTTAAAAACCTCCATAATGAGCTTTAGATCATGTTATATGAAATCAGGTTACTGCATTCACATACAAAATACAGACAGCGAGAAAGGGCAGAATTCACTGGGTCCTGCATCAGGATAGAGGGACAAATGTGGATATGAGGTGAGGTCTTTGAGAACTCTGGTGTGAGGACTTCACCCTGACAATGGTGTAGGACACAGACGTCTGCCTTCGCTTGAAATTGAAAAAAAAAACATCCTTGAAACCTTGGGTCTTGTATTACATTATAAAAATGTGAATCTAACTCTTAAGAGGAGTTTAAAAATTACATTATAACATTAATCTTTAATAACATTCCAACAATCTACAAACGTATGTGGAATAATAACCTATTCAGTGGGTGATTTTTTGTCTCCGTTGACTCCCTGTAGAAGCACAGCCTCTTCAGATTTGCCACTCTTCATCCCAATTTCATCTTTACCAGCCTTTTCCTTTGTGCTAGACAAATATATAAAACATGTTTTAGTGTTGTTGTTTTTTTATTCATAATGATTTTCTAGCACATACCCATCCCAGCATTTATGCTTTCCATTGAAACTAAAATATGACTAGTCCATTTTTACATTCTGCACATGAATATGTAATAACTGAGAATATGTAATAACATGAATATGTAATAACTGAGATTATTTAAGTTAATTATGTTGACTTTGAATATATATACATATTATTTTCATAGAAAAAAAAAAAACATACAAATCCTGCGTTCCTGATCGGCCACAGGACAGCCTGCCTTTCTTGTACAAGAAGTAGAGGAAACTACCCAGCATGGCAAGCAGGAGGAGGCAGATGATGATAACCGCTATAATGACTCCACTACCACCTGCCCGAAGAAAGGGAAAAGCTGGTTAAAGTACATTTATCTCCTCTAGCTTCTGGTTAAGCTCACACCAAGGATACTTTGGGTAAGCATTTACCATTCTGAAATATCCACTATACTTTTACTGTCAGGAAAATACATTCTGAGCAAATCAGGGTGTGATGGGTGTGAATGTAAAAGCAGAGATGATGCATGATGTAACTTTCTATGAACAATGATCAAAAGAGCACATCATTTTTGGATCATTCATTCCTTCATTCTAGAAGAACCCTTAGAGAAAAGCACATGAATTTCACATTTCTCACACATGATCACATTTGAAATGTAGTTTTGGAACATTTTTGTGTGAACCCCAAGTAAATTCTCCTGTGTTTTTTGTGGCTTTTCTGTAAGGTGAATGACTTGGTACATTTTAGAATGACAGTGTTATGTTCTGTAATCTTAACAAGTAGAGCATAACACAAGCAATGCCAAAGTCATGAGTTCAATTCCCAGGGATTTCATACACTGATTAAAATGTTTACATTGAGTGGACTGTAAATTGCTTTGGTATTTTCCAAATGCATGTAAAAACTCCCTGGACTATATGGTGTGATATTTCTTAAATTTCTTAGATCTTATTTTTCCTCCTCAAAATTTCTTTTCATCTTCACATTTTTTTATATCTTAAAAAAAATGTTTTATCTTAAAAAGGAAATTTCCTTTAAAAAAAAATGTTCTCTTCACATAAGAGAAAATATTTTGCTTACTAATAATAGTTAGCATGTAGTGCCAATCTTGACCACCAGGTGTCAATATCAGTACGAATGAAATCTTGTGCCTGTAATGCTTTTCCTTCGAGCAAACAGCACTCAAGTGTTAGATCGACAAATTAAAACTAAAAACAATTGCAGTTGTTAAACATGACAACAAATACCATACCAATCATCAATTTAAAACAAAATAATGATGTATTAAAGAGGAAAAACATTGCAGGCACAAGATTTCATTCGTACTGATATTGACACCTACTGGTCAAGGAACATTTTTTGAAGATGAAAAAAAGTTTTTAAGGATGGAAAAAAAATGTGAAGAGGAAAAAATATTCTTTTAAAGAAAAAGTTGAAAAGGAAATTTATTTTTTTAAGATTTAAAAAAGTAAAGAAAAGAAATTTGAAGAGGAAAAAAAATTGAAAAGGAAATAAAATTTTTTTGGAAGATGGAAAAAAATGTTAAAGATGAATAAAAATTAAGATGAAAGAATAAGAAGAGGGAAAACATTTTTGAAAAGGAAATTAATTTTTTTGGAAGATTTTAAAAAATGTGAAAATGGAAAAGAAAATTCAGAAGACGGAAAAAAAATTAAAAATAAAAAAATATTTAAGATGAAAAAGTATTTTGAAGAGGGAAAAAAATGAAAAGGAAATGTATTTCTTTGGAAAATTAAAAAAAGGTGAAGATGAAAACAATTTCGGAAGATGAAAAAAGTTTTTAAGGATGGAAAAAAAATTTGAAGAGGAAAAATATTATTATTTAAGAAGATTTAGAATGTGAAGATGAAAAAAATTCTGATGGAAAAACATTTTTGAAGAGGAATAAAATTTGAAAAGGAAATTTATTTTTTTGAAAGATTTAAAAAAATGTGAAGATGAAAAAAAAAATCTGATGGAAAAACATTTTTGAAGAGGACATTTTTTTTTAGAAGATTTAAAATGTGAAGATGAAAAAACTTTCGGAAAAATACCCTTATTTTATCACCACCATGAAAATTGAACAGACATATATGGCCATTGCTGAAGAGTCTCTTCCATCAAACCAGCACAGCTAAGAAGGTTAAGAGAAAATGATGGATTTTACACAGTAAAGCTGCATGTGTGGTCTGTGGAAGGGTGTTCATGTGAGCGAGGCCAGTGACGGTTAAGAGAAAGCAGTCAGGTGCTGGCCTCAGGCCTTGACAAATGACAAAGCTGCAATACAAACCTTGTTGATGTTGTTTTGGTGGAACAGTAATTCCTGTTGCTGAGACAACAAGTGTTTGGGTTACCACACAGACATACTGTAGTAACATTCATACTTTTCTTTGTGTCACACTGCTGCTTTTGCCTTGATAACTTCTAAACTCATTCTTAGGATGTGTAATCTGGTAGACCATGTTGGACCAGCAAGAATCCATAATGCCAACTTTTTGTCATGAAAATGAACTAGGAAAATTATATAAACAAGCAACAAATAATTTTAATCTGATTAAAGGGATAGTCACCCTAAATTAGAAATACTGTCATCATTTATTTACCCTCACGTCATTTAAAATCCGTTTATGACTCTTTATGTGAGAATTATCTTGGTGGTTTTGTGACCATACAATGAAAGTCAATAAGGATCAGTGTTGTTTGGTTACCAACATGTTCTGCAGAGGAAAGAAAGTAATACAGGTTTGGAAAGACATGAGGGTGAATAAATCCTGAAAAATGTTAGTTTGTCTCTAGCTACACGTTTCTCTTTAACTCTGTTTATATTCCTGACATCTGGCATAAAACCTAAGCGAGATAAGGGCTCTGAAAATAGCCACATAACGTGGAACAGAAAGGTCAGGTGATGTCCCAAAGTGAGAGTGTCTGGTTTATCTCAAATCTGCCCTGATCTCTGATCCCAGAAGTCTGCAAGCCTCATATGAAGCCTGTGTATGTCCGAATGAGAGTCCAGAGACCACAAGAGAGCACCTTCCCCATCAGCTGCCTACTTCAGTTACATTAAAACAGTTTGTTTTCAAACACCCGTTCTGCGACCGATGCCTTTGAACATACTTCAAAATAGAACACACAGGAATAAATAAACAATCACCCTCTCAAATGACCATGTTTATATGTCACACAGAAACGGCTGTCAACGCTGTATCTCAAAATGGCATTCTGATACAATCCAATAGCAGAAACAAAATAGCAGCAAAGTCACTTATTGCAAACTGGGAAGGGTATTTAAATATCTAAACATGTGTATCGGTTCAACGACTGACCTTTTGTATGGGGTGCTGTGGTCGTACTGGTAGGTTCTCGTGCAACTGCACACAAGAAAAATTCATTTTACTTTACAATTATTTCAAACAATCGGCAACAAGGATTAGACTGTCGTATTTAAACAGTGAGATTCTGAATGCATCTTACGGGTTGTAACGGCACGAGAGACGCTGGTTGTCCCCAACTCATTTGAGGCGGTGCAGTTGGCTGTGAATTCAGAGGTGGCTGTGACAGAGATCATACTGAGAATACCAGCACCCGTCTTTTGCCTCTCTGCAATCGGTTCAGGGAGGGGCTCGCCAGTCTATATAATATTTTGTCAGGGAAAATAAAGCCAAACATGTAAATGTAATGTTATTTATCGAATCCACTTCCCATCAAACAATCATAAGCCAGATATTTTCACTTACATAATCTAGGAAAGGCTAGATTGTTAGGAATGTTGCTGAAACTCTATAAGGACGAGCAATTGTTTAGAGCCAGGAACATGTCTTACAATATTGGTTAAAGTCCTACAGTTACACTTATTTAAAGACAGAAGAAGAATACCCGTGAGTCATAGAGGTCCCAGGAGATGTTGGGGATGGGATACCCTTGTGCATAGCAGGTCAGGTTAACAGAGTGGTCAGCCTTATTCTTTGGACCGACAGCTATCTCCTCTGTGATCTCTGGCTCTCCTAAAGTTGATACAAGGATTTAAAGGTCATCAGTCACATACTCGCACAGAATTTTGTAAATGTGAGAACGCAGCTGTATAGACCCACCTCTCACATTGATTTGCAAAGACTTCTGTTTCTGCAGCTCTGGCAGAGAAGTAACCGTAACTTCACACAGATACATCCCCACTGTGTCATAGGAGGCATTATGTAACTTTAAAACATGTCTCTCTGCCACTCGTATTCCATCCTGCATTAAAAACCAGAGGACAGTGAATATTAGATACATGAGCCACTCCACCAACAGACATTACTGAAACAGATTCAGGGTTCTAGTCCTGGTCTGGGCTTTGGAGATTTGGTTATCAGTTGTTGATTTACCTTATACCATGCTGTCTGTGTGGGCAAAGAAGACAAGGCGTTACAGGTCAAGCTCAGATCTTCTTCTTGGTCCAGGACCCTCTTCTCTGGTGTCACCACAATTTCATCCAAATCTAACAAGGAAAAATGTGTTGACAAAAGCTGACCCAACCACACCAACAACCAATTTAGCATAGGAACTGCAAAGCAATGTTCTCTTACAGTGTATCTTGATATCGATAGAGGCCTCGACCTCTACTGATGTTTCTAAATCAAATGTCTGACACACATACGTCCCACTGGCTGAACGTTTGACATCATCCAGTATCAGCAGGTCATTGTCTGATTCCAGCACCTCCTGAAAAGGAAAAACAAGAACAGTTTATGATGCACTGTCCTTCAAATTTGCATTCAAAGTTCTCAACATTTAGAAAGGCGTTATAGATTACCCTATTATGCATGAAAGTGAAAAGTGGTTGCGGGTTTCCATTTCCCTTACACGTGATCTCCACAGTATCGCCTTCTTTAAAAAGCTTTTCAGGAGGATCTATGGACAATGTAACCTCTGTTGTGGGGTCTGGAATAATTAAATAAAAGGGTAAGACACAATGCAGTAAACGTTACATAAAATGGCATACGCAATTTTCCTGCATTGTCACAGCAGTGTCACAATTTTTTTTTTATAAATTATACATCTGGGATTGATTGAATCATGAAATGTAAGCAGTCCATACCAGTATTAGAAAAGGCAAGTTTGAGTTTACTTCGTTAACAGCAAGAAAGGTATTAAGCATTGTGATTTAGGGTGGAAGTTCAGTATACAGACTCACAGTGAACTGTGATGTTGATATGATCAGATTCCACCATTCTTTTTTCACCAGGGGCAAAGTAATTGACCTCACAGTAGAACTCGGCATCCTCATCTTCCCTCACAACTTTAAGTAAAAGCTCACTCTCAACTGTGAACAGGCCGCTGGGATTCTGTGTCATCGTTTCCATGATCTTAACAGCTGAAGATGATGCAGATGGTTTGTTATTGTCAAAAAAATAAAATGACATTTAAACCACACAATCAGTTATATAGTCATTATAATGTATTCAGTAATATTCTGGTAATTAGTAATGGATTCAATAATATTCCTGTATTTACATCCATCTGAAGACTGGAGAGGGTAATTTTTCCTATACCAGGTGATGTTGGGTTTGGGGTACCCATTGTCCACCTTGCAGTCTGCAACCTGAGCAGAAATACAAAAATTATGCAAAGTTAAAAAAACTTGGGTTTACAAAAAGGACTGTGACCTTTACCTTTGATGGCTGATTTTCATTAACAGAAATTCCACTGTGTGTCTCAAAAATCACAGGAAAAGATGGGGAATCTAAAGAACAAAGACGTTTAGAATTAGGATCACACTAGAGAGGAAGTATTATTTCTTCAGCCCGTTATAGTATCAGGCTCATTTAAATCCACCCATTTTAACTTACTAAAGACTTGGAGCCAAGTGTGTCCTTCGAAGCGGTCAATTAACAGGTTGTCCTGCACGGTGCAGATGATCTCAGACTCATCACTCAGTTGCACGTCACTGATGGTCAGAATGATGATTCCCTGTGACTCACTGGGGTTATAAGAGTGACTGACATTGAGCCGCCCCATGTAACTATTGTCATCTGTAGCCTCAAATCCACCTTCAATGTAGTAGATTCTTTTGCTCTGCTCCCTGCCTGGCAATTTCTGTGCAAAATTAAAAAGGTTGATTTTGTTTACAGAATATTGTCACCAAATATCTTGCTCACATTAACAAAATAAAACTAAAACAAAATAAAACAAAATAAAATAAAATAAAATAAAATAAAATAAAAAAAAATAAAATAAAATTAAAAAAATAAAATAAAATAAAATAAAATAAAATAAAATAAAATAAAATAAAATAAAATAAAATAAAATAATCCTTAGACCCATCAATGTTCTTCACTTTTCAATTATCTTCATCACAAATAAACATTAGCCCTAACACTGTTGGCTGTTATGGACAATATCATTCACAAAACTAAGGAAAAAATAAAAACTGTAAAACATTTTGCATTACAATAATTTGTAAATAATTTGGTGCCTAACTGTTGGCCCTGAAATTTCTTTTTAAATGTAAAATACACCTTCTGCTTGATTTTTGGGGTAATAGATAGTTTGACTTTGTGTAGTGTAAATCTTACCTTAGACCATGTTATCATCATGGCCTTCTCATTCATAGTGTATATGCAGGAGATCTTGGCCTGGCCGTTTAATGAAACCTCCACTCTGTCTTCCATGCTCACCAGAGCCCATGCTGAAATCACATCAAAAATCACACATTAGGGTTGTCAATGGGACTTAATCTTCTACTCACTTTTAAACTGTTGTTTTTTAATAAAAGTGGTTTGTGGTTTATGGGGGGCAGAAATATAATAATAAAAAAGCCCTGACAGTTACTTGGCACAGAATTCCCAACCAACATGCATTTGTTTAATATAGTCCGAGTTATGCATTCAAGATTCCAACACTGCGATTTGAGATCCGATTAGCTAAGCACCTTCAAAGGATCCTTTAAAGTGACCCCATTCCAGGAAATAGAGCATTGAGGTGACCACTTCTGATTAGACCACGCCATCATGTTCCAAAGTCAAATGCCTAATCTAGTGGGAACAAAGCCGAGAGAAGCGCTAGAGGAGATATTATGAGTGGAATTCAGTCAGCCCACCCGTGTCCCCATTAATGTGTAGCATTCCCAAGCGCCACGCCTCAAAATGAAGAAAGACTCGATTGATCGCGGGAATAGTGTCCTACTGTTTAAAAGTGACCAGCCAGAAATGAGCTGTTCTTTCCCTTAAAACATCTTATAGCACAATGAACCATCTGCTAGTCATTCTAGTCGTGCCATGTGTTTGTTGTGAACTTGCATTTCCGATTGATTTTTGCATTAATTCTTCTTCGTAGACTTTCACAATATATTGTAAATAGCCTTCCTGCATGTGGTCCTGCTGGCACTACAAGGGGATAATTGAGTATGAAGAAAGCTTTCACATCACAGAAATCTGATTAGTTTCCTCCAACAAAGGCATTTCCTGTGCATTAGTGACATCAGCCCAAGGCCAGTGTTCTTTGTTGTGGGTATCAAAACTCCACCTTATTCATTCAGGACGAATTATCTATAAACAAGCTAAAAGTAGCAAATTGTTTTGGTGATTCTCAAGGCTCATGCAGCAATAAAGCAAAATGATGCCCTTTATTTTCAGACAAATTGAATACATTTGTCATTACCATAAATTGTAAATGTATACTGATATACACATAAACAGATTGTGTGTTATCTTGGTGTGAAGACTCAGATAGCAGATAGCAATATATGCATAAAGAAAACAATTTCCACAATTAATCAAGACCTGATCCTGATCAGAGTGGGACTCCAGCTATAAGACTAAACAAATCATGGTTTTACAGCAGGGAAATAATACACAAAAATAAATATCTAGAGCATCATAAAACTATTACAAATCACTGATGCAACCCCACTTACACTTTTTATAAACGTTAAATTTGTTAACATTAGATGACTACATTAAATGTCACAACTTCACAATGAACAATTCTTCAACAGTATTTGTTGATCTTTTACCAATAAAGCAAAATCTAATCACACAGGGTCACCTCAACAAGTCATGTTGTGAACTTAACAATAATTTACTTTTTTAAATAAATTAGACAGAAATATGCACAATAAAAAACTGATTATATTACAAATAATTAATTTTGTGTTTGTCTTGTTTAAACATTGGGTCTTGGCTGACAATCATGTCTGAAGCCAATACGAAACAATTTTCCTTGCCGAAGGTTTGTATTCCTTCCAAATGAGCTAATAAAACATTTCAATACTCATTATTTTGTGTTCAATAATTTTCTTATGTGGCAAGCTATGTAAAAAATAAACCCCTTCAGTCCTAATCACCATTTCAGTGTTTATTCGGCAATAAAAAATGCCTGGCTGACATTATCTCTTACTTAATAAACAGGACATTAAGCGTTTTCAAGTGATTAAACTACAAATATAAGAAAAAAAATATGCAAAACAAAATCAAAACAGCAAAAAGATCTACAGACAAGTGAAGGTCTGCCAAGATACCAAAGCAGCCAAGCTGAACATCATAACAAGCCTTAATTACCATTAAAGTAACTCACTCCAAGAAACATGTCACTCTTTTCAAATACGGAAAATAAGAACAACCAAAAAAGGAAGTGAGCTTCTAAAATGTACTTGTGAGGCATGGCTGACAGTTTAGTGTGGAGGTTGTTTCTACAGACTAGACTTGACATTGGAGATTGAGTCCAATAATATGCAGCTGTTCTGCCTCTTTATCGTCGAAAAAGTCAATCATACACCACAGCAGATCAAAGAGAAGAGGCTGAGTCTCAAATTAAGGGAGATATTTTTCATCAGACAATAGAGAGCATTTGGCACTCCAGCCTGCCCTGGCTGAGGTCTCAGTTGAAAAAATAAATGCAACACTTATACAAAATGAGATTTTCATTTTCAGATTACAGTATTCCTGTATTCTTACATTATAATGCATGTAACACTGCAGTGTATATGTGGCCTTATTTAATTCAATATGTGTTACTGTGTTGAGACACTAGTGCTCAATTGAATCTTTGAACCCAGTCTGACCTTAATGATGATTTAGCAGCTCAGTGTGGTATGACAAGCAAATGGATTCAAGTCTCAGCCAACTACTGGGCTAAGGCCTTACAGACATTGCTAACAGCCAAACAGTCCAGCCAAATACAACTACGCCCAGTAATATAGAACATTGGGGTCCTCTCTTCCCGAAAAAATAAATTCTTAACATGCAAAATCCCTCTAGGGTTAAGTATGACCCCGGGGTCTGACTCACTCAACTCAACACAACTATGGGTTTCAGTGCAACCATACAAAGGCTGTACAAATGACTATTGTTAAGTGATGATGCACCTGTTTTTTAATTGTCTTTATGTTAAATTGAACATGTCAAAAGATACTGCATTTCAAATGTGTGCAAACTAAAACTCACAAATGCTGAAATACTCAATCCAGCATCTCAATCATTGCATTTCTTTATTTATTAACGTTCACAGACTTACAATATAAATAAACTCTGAAGACCTACAACAGACCCGCTGTGTAATCTACCATATTCTCTGAGGAGTTCTGCATCTAATGGTTAGACAAACTTGGCCACCTTTAATCACACTCACACAAACGTTTGTTTAATAACTAGTGCCGCACAACTTGTTTTTAGTAGGGTTGTTTATTTGGCCCTATAGATCAT
This sequence comes from Beaufortia kweichowensis, assembly GCA_019155185.1. Lineage (NCBI taxonomy): Eukaryota > Metazoa > Chordata > Actinopteri > Cypriniformes > Gastromyzontidae > Beaufortia > Beaufortia kweichowensis. Next base: position 8,543,374 of record CM032811.1, read on the forward strand.
GGGATGTGTGCCTTGTAGTCAGCTAGTTTAGAGATTCTGCTGCCAAGGGAGATGACTTGTGTTTGGGACAACACACAGGAGAATTACTGTACCTACAGCAGGCACTTCATAGAGGTCCATTGAGTTTGCTGGCATGTCCTACTTCATCTCATCTAAGAATAACAGCACTGTATCAGGTGTGTTTGACATTAGTATGATAAAGATCCAGTGAGATACACGCAATGCCCAGAATTATCCACATATGTTGCTATTGCTACAAGCCTAGCTATGCTCGTCTGTTCTGAAAAGCAACCGTCTTTTATCATGAGCCTGACATCAACACATGCCCCTCCATTAACACATACTGATCTGATGTCAGTCTTCTCTTCCATCGGTTCACTGGACAGCAGGTGTGCAGTGAAGATGAGACGTTCTTCTCATTAATGCCCAAGTGTCCTGCACTTCTCTACATCCCAACTAATTACAGCCTTGACCTGAGGTTGGAAGTTTCTCTTTAAAAGGCTTTAATGGGTTCTGAATGGAGTTCCTGTACTTTAGCATAGGCTAGTGAATGACACGAACAAACCGTTGGAAAGACTTAAGAAGAGGTGCCTGAGATGCATGCCAATACCAGATGCATTACAAAGCCTTTTTATGTTATCTCAAGAAGGAAACGCAGTAAAGAAATGAATATAAAAATACTTTTTATAATCCTGAAATCTTACCATGACCTTAAAGGGATAGCTCACTCAAAAATAACAATTATTTTATTAATTACTCACCCTCATGTCATGTCAAACCTTTATGACTTTCTTGCTTCAGCAGAAAACAGAAGAAAACATTTTGGTAACCAGCACCCATTCACTTTCATAGTATGGACAAAAGGTTCAATGAAAGTCAATGGGTGCCAGTAACCAGCAAAATTGCAAAATATTTTCTTCCGTAAGAGTCATATACAGGGTTTGAATGACATAAGGGTTTAAAAATTATGACATCATTTTTGTTTTTGGGTGAACTATCCCTTTAAAAACTGCAACTGTATCGATGCTGGTTCTGCTTACCACAAGCAGAGAAGAGTTTAGAACTGACATCTTTTATTTATTCTCACAAGAGGAGAGATTATACATATGGAGGCAGCTGTTAAACTCTCTCACACACTCCCAGTCACATACACCAGTGAGCCTAATGGCAAGTTAGCCTGTTACCCCCAAGCGTTTGACTTTAGAATCTGTTCACAAACATAAAAAACACTGTAATCATAACAAATATAGACAGCATCTCTGGAGCGTATTTTAACAGTGATCTCTGTGGACCTTTCCCCATTCCTCCTCCCAAGAGCCTCCACTTCCCTTCCATCTCATTTTCCCACGTCTCGACAGATCATCTCCGTGGGCCCACTGCATGTTCAAGGGAAGCAAAAATAGCTGCCAATTTCTGGAGTATGGGAACAACCAGCATGACATTATTTATGATTAATTGTGACGTCAGAGAGCTCCATGACTGGCCCTGAGAAGTATGGTACATGAAATGGCGGTCTCTCATTGGTCATACAGATCTCTAAAGATAGCCAGAAACTCTGGAAGCAATTGCTGCCGCCAGTGTGATGGAGCACCGGAGAGCAGCTCATGCCTTATTTGGTGCACTGGAAAGTGGCATGAAGCAGGGTTCAACATCGCAGATCTCCAAGGGTGCCAAAGGCCCCGCATCTACCATTTGTTATGCGAGTGTATGGGATAGCTTGATTCAACAGATAAAACAATGTGTGTAAGTCAAACATCCTTTAATCATCAGAAGTGGAATGCTGAGATGCTGTGAAAGTGGAAGTCTCATGTTCGGAAGACCAGAATAATCTAAACATAAGATCATAAGAGATGCATATTTCCCTCTAGTTCTTCAGAACTCGCCATAAAACATTTAATAATTACCATTCTTGAACTATAAACCCTGTTAAGATGCTTATGAAAACTGAGATTTTCTATTATTAACTATTAAAAATGTTCAAAAAATGTCCAAAGTGTTATCTATTAGTAGATCTCAGCCTGTGTAAACACAGATTCACAGTTTTATTACTAGACAGTCAAGTATTGGTGACCTAACGTAATGCAACACTGCAAGATCAGAGGAGAGACATCGGTCTTGCCAAGCTATTCTCAGTAGAACAGCATAATGCCTGAAGATTATAATAATGATTATAAATGCTTAGCCATCCTACGTCTCGTAATATTATCAGCAGACAAATGTCTCAAAATAGACAATCAAGCTTTATGACATCACTCTCTGAACCAGACAATGATTACAGCTAAAGTCATTTTTACATTCTCAATTAAATCCTCACGCCAAGATAAAGTCCCACAGCTGTTCAATTGATTCAAACACCATAGGAGACTTATTTTCACCGTTTGGATATAGTCTATAAGCTGAAGACACTTAAAATGCCTCTTAGATGTTTGGGATCAGCAGAGATTGGTGCTTCAGGAAACATCAATTATTAAGCTTCATAAATGAAGGGAGAGAAGATGCTGCTTCTCCTATCAACATCAGCTCCCTGAGGAACATCTACTCCTTGTCGACTAGCTAAAAGCTAAAGGCTTCAAAGCTTGAGCCGATGGCTGTTTACTACCTAGTTACTTCATGGATGCAAATGGATCACTGCAAGGCTGTAAAAGGTTTTCCTCAAGGCCGCACAAACAAGGATCGATACAGTCAAACACAGCCTTAAATGTAATGTTTGAATTATAGAATCAGGGAATTCTTATTTATCTTAAGAATAGATGTGCATCATGAAATGTAATATATTGACCGCACTTATAAACGTTTACATGTTTTGTCTTTCATCTGATTAATAAAAACAACAGAAGACCCACAGACTATTTGAAAACACAACAACATGGGCCGAACTAGGATAGGACAATGTCTTTGTCTGACCAATGATAGACAAGTGAGTGTTTGGTCATTATACGGTCCAGAAATTAAGTAAAGCCAGATTTGCATCACAACTGTAAAAAAGCCATACCATTTATCACCAGCTTTAAATTAAATTGGTGTAACATAAATCAAGCACAACTGAAGCCAACTGTTGAATTCACCAAACACATTAACAGTTTTATATGTAGAGCAAAAAATATAAGGTGTGAGTGAATGAGGTATGAAATACGACGTGTGAACAACAACAGCAAGAGAGATTTGTAATGGTATGTTACACTGGTGAGGAGTTCCACTTATGGCAGAGGTTCACTATGGAGAACACACAAGAGGATCCAGTTAGGGGAGCAGGAAGCAGAGAGAGAGGTCTCTGAGGAATGCCTGGCATCTATCGTCAACATGATGGTTGGGATAAGATGACCATTATGGGGCACCCTCTGTCTCGCTAGCCCAACACACCACAATTCAAGCTCTGTCAACAGCCACTAGCCCCACAAGTGTCCATTTCACTCACGAGTGGGAAAGGAGGCACCGCTCGACAGAGATTAGACATGCCTGCACCAAACTAGGATAAATGCAGAAGTCGTCTTGTCCACACAATGATAAAACTATTTCTCAGGTCATGAATCCTCAGCTAAGAACACAGAGAGGTCTATATAACACTGGTAGGAAAGGTTAAGAGGTTGAGAGTCTCATAAATTATTAGACTATGCAACTATGTATTCTACAAAGACGTTTTAAGCAATGACTTTTAAACCTCTAAACACTTGAAGATTTCTCACACACCGATACACTTTTGACTTTTAACTTACTGCCAAAGAGGCCACACGCCTGTGTTTCCTGACACAGTTTTGTTGTCCATATTTGCTGTAAGATTTAGGCATAATCCTATTTCAAGATTTTGATGAGATAAGAAGGCACATGGAGTTTTCGAAGTAACGCAACATTTTACATGTGTTTTAAAGACAACCGTTACATATAAAGTCTTTTTTTCAAAAGGCAAAAAGTGGATTTTCTTTTGCCTTAGACTTCATTGTCTTGGCAATATGAACACATTCTTAATCTAAGACTCACAGCCATGTGATTATAAGCAAGTGAAAAATCTCATTATCTATGTTGAAGACATGGTCTTTCACCAGCTTCAACTCCATTTCTACCTGTAAACACAGCTTTGTAGACTATGTCTAACAAAATGTTATACTGTATGCTGTCTATTTGTAAGTCGCTTTGGATAAAAGCATCTGCTAAATACAAACTAAAAAATTCTGTGTTGGGAATCATTTGGACAAACCGTTGGTTAAAATGAACATAAAAAAGCTTTTATGTTTGCATATACTTCCTGTGTTAAAAACAACATTTACATATAGACTAAATACCCTATCTAGTCTGGCTAACCAAGTTATACAATCTTGTGAGCAACAGTGGCTAAGTCAAGGAAAAAGATTACAATGCCAGTTTGCCTTCAAATTAAGCATGAAACCATGGCTGATCAAATCTGGCCTCTTCTCCACACAAGACAGGAAGTGTGACTAACAAACATGAATACAGTTTGGGCTCAGAAGTTATAAAACATTACCTGCCAACAAAATATGTGTAAAATTTAGATCAGAGCTTTCATGTACAAGTCAATGTATCATGCTCTGGATCTATGCTTTCTGTTTTCACGCCAGCCAAGTGTCAAACCACAGAGAGCAGTGCCGTGAAGCTACTGATTTCATCCCAAATTTGCAAATGTTACAAGCAAATGGGAAAAGATCCATTAATATAACACATCTATGTCATGTCATTTTGAAATGCCTATTAAGTATGAAAAATCACTGTGTACTGTAGCACATGAACTGTGACCCATTCATTGTGTAGCTTTAACAGAAAAAACTGCTGTAAACTGAATTGTCTTAGAGCAAATAAGTGAAGTTAGGGTCTTTGAATATACATGGACCATGTGGATCACAATTAACCACCGAACATTTACTGAAGCAGAAGGATGAATGGTTGTGTATTGAGGTAATGGAGACGGGGGATGCAAAATGTTAGAAGCAGTTAGACTATGGCACAGGTCCAGAGCTCAGCAGATTGTAGTTCCTCTAGAGTACTTCTGCACAGCCTCCAGACCTACAGAACAAGAGCTGCATTCAGGCATACAGAATTCCCTGAGGCCAGTCCTGTGGGTCCAAAACACTTTTCTAAATTGTACAATTTTGTCTATAGCGCAGCAGACAGTTTCCTTCTAACACTATTCATCTCCAATGTTCTGGAGAATGAATTAAACTAGGCATTATCTTTAGACTGAATCCTCCTCACAGGAAGTCTAGTCATCTTAAAAGAATAGTACTTGTCAGAACTGAAAGCTACATATATTTCTATAAAGCAACATTTGTGTTGTTTGTAAAAGCATGATCTTAGCCAGGGTTTTTGCTACTGTTTTTTCATTACAACAGATAAGCGGAACTAATAAGTTGTTAAAAGTGATCATTCTGGTTTCTATAACTATGGTTATCGTAGTAAACCATGGTTAATTTGTGCTTATCATGATTTAACTATAATAACATTTTTTGGGGGTTAATTGTAGTAAACCATAAGGCATAAGTCCATATTATACACAATATGATATAAACATTGTTTTACACATTGTGTCTGGCCAAAAAGTCGACTTTATCAAAGTATATCACATAATACCATGTGCTGGTCATAAAAGGTATTTGGACAGCTGACACAGCTGTTATTATAATCACACTGACCATACTGTCTCAATAGGCCTATTAAAACAATCACACTCAATGAATGAATCATAAATGAATCAGGAAGACTGCAGCTGAGTCACTAAACGGATACATGTCGATGGCTCAAAGTATGTCTATACTCAGTATAGCAGGAGAGGTATTGTGGGGTTTAAAGAGGAGAGGGATGTGAAAGTTGAACTTGAGCAGATACTGTAATTGTTTGAATGCCAGGTGTGTGCAGCTGTTTGCTGGGCCTCACTACACAAAAGAACGGGTAAAGCAGTAGGTTATGGGAAACCCTCCAGAGATCACAGGTCAAATGTGAGACTGCAAGAAAAAAACTCTGATCTCTATTTTTGTCTCGTTTTACCATAAAAAAATGTCTCGTTTTTTAAAACTATGCTTACAAATTGTTAGCATTTTTATACAGTGTGCAGAGAAACTGAGGTGCCTCACATTTATGTCCCTAATGAATCTGTAGATAAAATATCATGCGCACATGAACACAGCTGTAAATAAATAAATATAAATACAGAATACACAGCACACCATAAGACAATCTCCTGGCACAAGCTACATGCCTCCCTCTAAACTACACTTTATCTCTATCATGTGACTCCTGTCATTTGGTGTCCTAGCGAGGGCAAAATAACTGCTAATAATATTTCACCATTCTGGAAAGCTCTCCACACACAGCTCATATGACCATCTCCAGCAGCACAGACTGTGACACTTTGACTGCTAGTAAAAGTGGTCTCCACATTTCCGTGGTGACTGCAGTTAGTCATGTACAATTGCTTTTTTAAAACTTTAAAACTTTGCTTTGAAAGAATTTCTTTGTCTCACTCAATCGCAAATACACACTATACACACAATAATGCATTACATTTAAAATAATATTTGCTGTTGGTAAAGCTTCTTTAAAAACGTAAAAACTTCTAAAACTTGAATTTACTATATATACATAAGAAGTGTGAATAATTTCAATAAATGTGTCTCCTAAAACTTTAAATAATAGGAAACAGACTTTTCCCCAAACAAGTTAAATCTCCAGACTACAGTTTATATAACAACTGTTTAATAAGGGTGCTGGGCTTTTTCCACCAGCAGAGATCTGGATTCCATCTTCCTAATCATAACACTAGTGCATTACCCAGACACTTATTTATAAAACACTGATAGACTCAGAATATCATAAGCAGGAGCATGTTTCATCGTGTGTTATAAGGACCGATATTCAGAGTCTGGATACAGATATATCGGAAAAGCAAGTCGTATTTAGGCACTAAGCATGCAAATTATTTCTGGAAACGGAGTGGCAGCAGCCAGGCCACACTGGAGAAGCTATAGAGCAAAGACAGAGAGCAGGATGAAGGGGAAATGACTTTGAGTCATGCACAGAGATTACATCCTAATGGAAGGTCAGCTGCAATCTATCACTCAAAAAATCAGAGCGCCTCCCATCAACAATAAACACTGCAGATGCACTGTATCATAACACACACTGCATGTGAGGTGCAGAACGCACGGCATGCACTAATCATCAGCCATTTAAAGACCAACATATAAACAGAAAAGAATTGAAAAAAGAATTGAAAAACTGATTTAAACCTTTTATCAGAAACAGTCACTGTTTTAAGTCTGACTGGTCCTTTCAGACACACGCAGGAAGTAGAGTTCCTCACCTCATTTATATTTGATTTGTACAATTAAGATCTTATCTGTTCCACTAGCTTCATGTAAACTCACAGACAAAAGGCACATCATCTCTGAGAGAGTCCAGACAAAGCGAGTGACCTTTACCCCTTAATTACATGGCGTCAAGAAAGGCACTTTGTTTCTTTTGTCTGGTAAAATGTTGAGATCCATGTGGTTAAGTCCCTTTATGATCTCTCAAGGAAAGTATCTCTTTATTCAAAGTACATAAAAGCAGATCCACTCACAGAAGCTTTGTATAATGTGTGCACTTCACGCAGGCCATGTTCAATCCAACAGAATCTGACACAGTAAAAAAACAAGACAGCTGCGAAAGACTAGCAAACACCAAAGAAGTTCACACATGATCCGTTTTCACATTGGGTACTTATAAGAACTGAATTATAGGACTTAGCAAGTACTGACTGAACAAAACTTTCCCTCTGGGGATTTTATGGTTACATTTGTACCTCTAAAGTGATTAATAAATAAATAAATAAATAAATAAAAACATAAAAACCTGCAATATGGACAGAAAGACATACCCGTTCATGAGAATAATTTACAGTGTTGACTGAAAAAAAAATGGTGGAATATGAATATCTGGAATATGAACCTGGAACTGTGTCTCTACAATGGTTCTAACTATGGGCTACGTTTCCCAGATAGCAATCAATAGCAGGTTATGATGACCTAATCGTTTATGCCATTAAAATGCAGTAAACACAATAAGTGCTGTGCATAGAACAACCAGAAATACACCAGGGACAGTAATGGGCAAATGCATACAATACAAAACCAGATTCACAAAAACAAATCAAATCCATTTATATTATCTACATCTGATGGGAAATCAAATAATGTGGAAAAGCACCAAAATTAAAGCACTAGTTTTATCTAACTCAGGTCCTCCATCCTCTGTGTGCATCTATATATAAGACGGTGTTGGAAAAAATGAGAAGGATGTGAATGCGATGATCTAAACCAGAGATGAGATCACAATTCAAAAGTTGTGTAGGAAAGGAAACCAGCTAATCTAAAGAAGGAGGAAATCACCAGGCTACAACAGGAGATCAGTACAATAAGGAAAATATAAATGACTGTTAACGGAAGAGGACGTGATTACGCAAAAGAATAAGAAAAATGAAGAAAGCGTGAGGAAGTTCACTTTAGATGGGGAGATAAAAGAGAGAATGGAAACAATGTCACACTATGAACTTCAGTCAGCAGATGCTTGGGAACAAAGAAAATGACATTTGTGAGGATGTAGTCCATGCTCACTTCCAACTATACAAAAAACTTGTGCCATTCAAAGCAATTTATAGACCACGGACTAATCACAGATCAGAATATTTTGAGATAAATACTCTTTTAAAACATGATGATATAACTTCAGTCTCGAGGACTGTAAAGCGAATGACACAGACCTGCTTTTGTGTTTGCAACAAAACGTCTCCAGTTAAGAGTCTTCTAATAATGAACACAAACAGTAGGCACTTAAGCTTATAATGTTATTAATATGTTGTTTTAGAACATGAAGCACAACATTTATTGTGTGTCTGTTTACTAAACTAAAATGCAATTTCAGAAAAACTGCATCTGTAGTTTAATCCTCTATATGGCGAGTTTGTATGACAAAATGTAACAAACCATTCATGCAACATTCACACACTAAGTGGTTTAAAATCACTAAATTATTAGATAACCTTCTGTATTGTGCTTCAACACATTAATTTGCTTAAAAAGATATAAAAGTTAAACAATTTAATTCAGTTACAAACATTATAACAGGTCAACTGTTACCACCTCAGATGCAACATTGTGTTTACGTAAACTGCTGAAGCATTCAAATGCGTGACAATATCCTCATGAATTTCTCATGAATAAGGAAAACAAGCATTAATCTTACAAAATTAACAATGACTTTAATACAGATAACAAAAAAACTAAATGGTTACTAAGGCTAAACCATGGCAGCCAAATAAATTAACCATGCCGGCTATAGTTTAACCATAGTTTTTGTAGTAAAACTGTGGTAAGACAAATGCTTATCAATGCATTGTCAAAAAACCTTGGCAATACACTTTCACTTCAGTAAAACCACGATTGTTTTTCGTAAGGAGACACAGCCCACATCAAACAACTCCTAACCAAACCGCTACATAAACTTTCACCATGTCTATTTATACATGACAGCAGCGTGCTAAATGAAACCTTTGACTTACTTTTGCAAGTGAGGACGTGAAGTCCAGTGAGCAACAGAGCGATAAAACGGAGGTCCATTTCTCCCTGCTGTCCCACGTTTGATGCGTACGAGAACGCTTCACGGTCTGTATAGATCAGACAGCAGAGAGGGCAGATGTTTGCAGAGACCGCGCGTAAAGTGCGTACAGATAAGTGGGAGGGACCTATTAGGCTGCGCCCTAAAAGACCAATGCACATTAAATAAAGATTAAAGTAATAAGCAATTCACTTTCTTTACATTTATCATATGATAATCATATCATTTTGAGTATTTAGTACCCAACTAAGGACGATTTTGCTTATGAAAACATATTATGTATCAGCTGTGCTAGACTTGTGTTTATTTTGAGAAAGCAACAGGGCCATGGTGCCTGAAGCATTCCAAGCAAAGCTTTCTATATTTATCAACAGTCATTATAAATGCTATTGTTCTTTATAATGAGGCTTTCTAAATTTGACTGAACTGCCCAGCGGGATGAAAAACAGATTCAGTTAGCTTGTAATACGATCATCTTGCTTCTGAGAACTAATTACAAGACAAGCTTGTAAGGGATATGTATTTGAAAATAGGCTGAGATTTCCTGTGAGACTGAAGTCTTGAATCAGTTTGACATGGTTTATTTCTTTACATGATCAACTGAGGCTAATCCCTTATGAGATGCTCAGTTTTGGGCAGAGCTCGATATGAAAGAATCAAAGTAATATGTTGTAATACTGTAGGTAGGTCATTGGCAGTGGTGTGTATGATGACAGCTTTGCTCAGGAGGCCTCAGGTAATGTTTGCTCACCTGGAGGTGACTACAAGTGAGGCAATGTTCTGCTGACTAAAAACAGACATGCAAATTTAGCTTATCACATTTGATCCATATCACCAAAGTTTTACCAGTTACTTTGGTTAAAATTATATTTTCATAAAAATACATTTTATTTGTTGTATACTATTGTTGTATACTTTTTATGGCCCATGACCTAGAACAGAAAAGCTACATGTGAAGGTCGCTGTATAGAACAACATTTCAACATTCAAACATTTGACAAAACATTTTTGCTTTTGTAATAAATAAATACTTCAGTTATGCATGCTCTGTCTGACAAAAAACAATGCTTGCATTTTAATTAAAATGGCAAATGTTGATATATTATGATTATTCTTACTAAAAAAACTTCAAAACTATGAATGATAAGGTTTCAATTAATATAGTTCAAGAAACTGAAGCTCAGGTAAACTGACTGACTGAAGTACACAAACATATTTTGTTTATATTCTCTGGAAGCCACATGGCTCAAACTCTATTGTGTGTGAAGACATTTTCAAGTGCAGTTCCTGTTGTCCATTAGTTCACATTTACTCTACAAATAAAGCTACAAGGAAACCCCCTCTTTCCTTTAGTTCCCAACAATATTAAAAGAAACATTTTAGGTTTAAAGCTTACATTTTACAAATTTAATATTATTTGAAGTCATATCAGTTTCATTGTAATAAATCTTTATAATGCCGATAACGACAGGAAAAACAGGGCGGTATGTTGAATCTGTTTGTCTTTTAACCTGATTGTGAAGAGACCTTATTAAAACATTCATACATGTCTCCTCAGCTCATTGAAGGTGGATTATGTTAGACACGCTTTGCGTAACAAAATGACTTGTTCTGCAATTAGTTCTTTTCACATGTCTGGGGGAAGTAGCAAGACTGAATGAAGAGTTCAGGCATATGTTCTTTGGCACAGTCAAGACTTGCTTTTTCACCAGCACTCTTACAAAAACAATGTATGAAAAGAAACCGTTGTGTTAATTGTTAAAAGTTACAATTTAAAATTGGCTTCTTGTTTCCTCTTGTTTGTGTTTTTATCTCATGATCATCTTTTACCATTTGCATGCAGTCAGTATAGGCCTAAACAGATTCTGTGCCACATTATTCTGTTCAAAGATTAACAGATTTCCTATTTAACAATAGGTTAAATGTTTGATGTATGTAGCAACATACAGTGTCTTTACTGATAACCACCCAGAATAATTTATATCTGTCAAGCACTTATGTGTTTCTTTAGGTGGTAGAAAGCCTTGGCCTCCATGACAGTTATGAGGAAGGAAATAGGAAAAAGTCATTCTTTCCATGCTGGACCCTGGAGAAAGTTTTTTGGAGTTGTCTGCTTGAATGAGAGGGGCTTTTGTCCGTTGAACACAAGGGTGGTGGCTGTAAAAGTCAGAAGAGCGAAGGGGCTCAAGGGCAACGACATTTAGGGTCCCACAGTATCTGCATACAGATTCTTTACAAAAACAGGGATTGTTTCAGAAAGGCACTGACATCAATAGTCTTTGTCGTGACCATAAGGCTGTTGCTATGCTGATGTAAAGATATAAATAACTAAAAGTTTGTCCTGGTCTTTTGGGTACTTTTAGTAAACACAAGAATCCATGACCCTATATGCACCTTGTTGTTGTATCTTTGTGGCTTGAATATGCTACATATGGCATTATTACTTTACTTTGGGGCATGAAGCTTATAATGAAGGATCACATTTCTGGGAAGGCAAATTTTCACAGACTAAGTATATAAACCTAAGGGACTTACCAATTTCAATATATCAATATTTTCACTACCCCATTTATGCTTCCTTCTTATCATTCTTTTAAAAAGTACTCATGTTGAACTTGGCTGGAGCCCGTGCGTTGCTGTGGTATGTGGGGTCATAGCCTAGGTTGTGACCAGACTGTACACCAGTGGTTTCCACTGTTTAGAGTTTGTGTTTTCCCATAGAAGCTTCTGGATTACTGAACCATAAGTCTAACTACAACTAAGGGTCTATTAATAGTTCTCCTTATATTACTTTGGTAAATGTCCTGAGGCAACAGACCACCAAATTCAAGTTAAATCATTTACTGACCCTAGTGTACCCTGTGTTTTTTTGGAAACCACAAAACAAGACGGGTTTTACAGAATTTCATTTTTGGGTGAAATATTATGAGTAAAGAGTAAAATGAAATAAGAGTAAAGTAAAACACCCTAGTTTTAGTACAACACAAAGTAAAAAATGTGAATTTAAAAAAAACTAAGTGCTCATCCGAACAACTCCCACATGTATCATCACATTTGAGAGGAAATATGTTTTCTTAAGGAATGGGTTAGTTTAAAACAAAACAATAGAACAGTCTCTGACAAAACAATCTATTGTTGTAATTAGAAAAAGTTGTGAGCAGAGATACGCATTTCCTTCAATGCTCAAGGTTGTAAGGAACAAAAAACACACTTAAGGAGTTGGACTTCCATCAGCTTTAGTGGTCTGGAAGTGACGAGCAGAAATGCAAAAACAGCAGTTATATTTTGCTTTATCCTCTAGAAGAAGAATATCTGTCAAAGGAAATGAATCCTCCCAGGCTTTGTTATACCAAATGGGGCCTCAGATCAGTGTAGTTTGTTTATTTTCCCAAGAGACCTTAGCTGAGAATGTGTACTTTGCCTCAGGATGAGGTTAAATCCCTGACAATGATCAGAAAGGAAACAGCTCGTGTCAAGTGTTTTGTGAGTTTGTATGTGGGTGTTTTTCCTTTTAAAATATAATAGAAATAATAACAATTTTTTATTCAATATTCAATTATTGTTCTTATTCCTTCCTATTCTATCATTTGGTCATTTATTATTATATCTTATTTAATATATTATACATTGTATATATTTTATATTAAATCAGAGTTTAATAATTTATTAGTCGAGCCAATATTCATAAAATGACACATTTGCCAATACAGTCTTTTTTATTGACCACATGTATATTGTCGTCGAAGAAAGAAAGTCACCGTTTTGTCACTGACGAATACACAGGTCACAGACATGTTTCTGCGCAAACTGAGCGGTGGGTTGATCCGCTTCAAACTGTTTTTGTAAGGCGGAAACAACGGACTGAAACAGCCAGAGAGAAGCTCTCCATTCTAGTCAAATAAAAACCGAAATAAAGACGTCAGTAAATTAGTCGTCGCTTTGGAGCTTTATAAAATAGCGTGAACGCTTCACTAACACAATTTACAAACAATGACCCGGTATAACGCTCTTCTTGGACTGTAATTATTAGCAAACATTGAACATGGACGCCTTCTTTTTTCAAACGTAAACATCCGCCGAACAGCTCGTGGCCATGCGTGAGGAGATACTTTACTATGCTAACCATGTTTGCTAACCTGGTTTTCGGTGGAAAACAGTCAAGCTGCCTTTTCAGCCAACGTTCATAATTTCAACAGTTTTAACAGTGTGCCGTGACGTCACGTTAACGTTACGAATGGGATAGCTACAAGCTAGCTGTGCTACCAACGCTGTTTGTGCCAGATCTATAACAGAATACAGAATGAACAATGTTATTGGCTTTTGTAGTTGGAGATCACAAATGAAACAACAAATGATACATTCAAATTCAATCAACTAGGGTGATACCGAGAACATTGCACAAGAGGGCATCCTTATTATGGGTCTGTTGAACTTTGTTTTCAGTACAATTGGGAAATGCATAGATATCATTTGCCTCCTTCTGGATTTAAACTTTGTGATTGTCAGCTCAATAATTAAGCTTCTGGTGGCAGTGATCTCTTTTGTCAATAGTTTACCCATGCTACTCACAAATTCTGTGCTGGAGTGCTGGAATATCACTCTGCTTTGCATCATTACAATGAGGGACGGAATGACTCTTGTGACCCATAACATGGTTGGTGGCTGGACGCAGTTAGTCGGAGGTGCGCTGGAAAGCTTCAAGATGATCGGATACCTGTCTTCACATTTACTCTTCCGCACCAAAGAGCTTCTCCACCGCGGACTTCTGTCGGGACACGGTTTGCTACGGCAGGCCTGGGAGGGTTGTGGAATTGTGTTCAGCCTGTTGCTGTACTTCATCAACACAATCATCAACCTGCTGCTCATAGGAACACAAAATCTATATGCTGTGCTGGTCAGCATGGTGGAAGCTGTGTCCTGCCCTTTGCAGAAAGCTCTTGAGTTAACCTTGACTGTGCTTACCTTTCTTTACAGTAGTCTTGTGGGCACTTCCATCCTTTTGTGGACACCATGCAGACTGGCCATGGAGTTCCTGGGTTCTGTGTGCCACGTCTTTGTCAGCGTGTTCCTGCTCAACTCTTACGGGCTGCTTCTCACCCTGATCATCATTGCCAGTGCCACTGTGTACCTGAACCCTGTACTGCCTCGACAAGGTGCTTTATACATGGTCAATTACATCAACACAGTGCCTGTCCTTCAGCGACTCCGCAGGACAATGCACCGCCTCAACATGCTCGAAAGGAACGTGTGGCAGCGACTCGCCTGGCATCGCAGTCGGATAGGACTCTGGGTGGTTTCTGCACGGAGAGAAGCTGGCATGGCTGTGAACGGGGAGATTGGAGATCCAGAGCCTCACCCAGAGCAGGAAGCAGCTCAAGCTGACATGTATGGAGGAGATCAGCCGGCAGAGGATGCACCCCTGGGTGCCCAGCAAGTGGATGAACCACTAGACCTGCCTCTGCCCAGCTCCAGCACTCACAGGCCTCTGCGGAAATTTCCCTCTGAGGACAGTTGCAAAGGCCCTCCGACTGAAAACCTACTGACACTTTTACAAGAGCAGGAGGAGAGGAAGAAGTGTGTCATTTGTCAGGACAGCACTAAGACTGTTGTGCTTCTGCCTTGCCGTCACTTGTGCTTGTGTAGAAACTGTACCAACATTCTGCTGAGCCAACCTATCTACCAACACAACTGCCCTCTGTGTCGCCACATGATCTTACAGACCATGGACGTGTATCTATGATGGAGTTGTTTACTAATATGCTTTTGTCATCCTCAGGTTTTTTGAGCAGCACTGTTCCTGATGGAGTTCCTCTCTGTCAGAAAGCTTTTGGAAAACCACACATTCCCTTTTCTTTTTTGTCCATTTCACTAATTGCCTTTTATTCACTGTTGCTTGTAAATAGATTGAATCACATCCTTTTATAAATCCACATATGATTGTGACAACTGTGACAGTGTTTCTTATGTTTTTATACTCATAGTCATTTTCTCATCAGCTTTTGTAGCCACGCTATTTTTGTCTTACAGCAATATTACTGTATGTAAGCTTTGTGTTTAAAAAATGTTAAGTATGTTTTGCTTCACTATGAGATGCTGTTCACACTTTGTTGTGATTGGGGGAACATTTATATGCTACAATACTAAAGAAAATGTTTATAGGATTAATTGTTATCTACTTAAATCTTTCCTGACTGTACAAAGTGTTCAAAGGTTTAATTGGCAGCATCATATTGATTTGTTTTTAATGTTGGAAAAATCTGTTTTTTGCTTTCCTTGCCTTGTACTCATTCCACCAAAACTGTACTGCACAAGTCTCACTACAATTTTTAGACGCCATTCTTTAATTGATGTCATTTATTATTGAACAGCATTAGAGTTTTTAATGGCTCTCTTACTGCTGAAATGGTATTGATCAGTGCAGTTTGAAATCGAAATTTTGTGCAATTTTTTGTTTCAAGAGGCAGTAATTCAATTCTTTTCCTGGCTGATTCCCACGTGAGTGCTGTTTGGTAAAGAACAGAGCTTTTAGCTCTGCTTTGTTCTGTGAATGTTGTTAGAGCTCACTTTTTGGAAACCTTTTGTTTTTATCTGTGCGTTAGAGACGGAAGGTAAGGCCTTGCTGATTTATCTTACTTTGTCTTTTCTGATGCTTCAGTCTGTTTTAACCCAGTACCTGAAATCCACAGTTGTATTTAGAAAGGCACAAAATGCATAAGACAATCAGGTAAATTTAATTAGAGATAAAATATTTGCATGGCCTGTCCATATTCATTTAGAGTGTTGTTTAAATAACACGTAAATTATTTGAAATGGCAAGACTGGTTAAAGTCCCTAAACATCTTTGGTTATTGTCAATTGGTTAAATCTTAGATCTGCTAAGCCATAGTTTGTTATCCTGCTTTTTTGTTTGTTTTAATGGTTTTTGGGACTAGCATCGGGTTGAAATGATGATTCCATATTTTATGCCCCAAACCTTTTGTATTCTTGTACTACAGACATGTATTTTATATGACAGTCTCCTGTGATGATGTTTGTGGGTTGAGCTGATGTCTGTCTCTTCAGCTGAACAATATCAAAGCTATATTCATTGACCATTCAGATAAACAATAAACAGTATTTGACTGTGATTGTATTTTCCTTGTATTGTGTGGTTTATATTTTTCTGTGGACTTGAAATACCATTCCAACAGTCATTATCTTTGATTGTGATAAATTGCTCATCCCACTGGTGAAATCCTGGAAGCTGACATCAGCGGTACAGCTCAAATGTGGGTGTAGAGACCCTATGAACTAGAGAGTATAATGGAGGCCACTTCCTCCAGTTGTTTAGAGCAGGGTTTAGTCATGACTTTCCCATAGCCCAATCTCTGCAGCAGAATCCATTACAAGG
Organism: Beaufortia kweichowensis; assembly: GCA_019155185.1. Lineage (NCBI taxonomy): Eukaryota > Metazoa > Chordata > Actinopteri > Cypriniformes > Gastromyzontidae > Beaufortia > Beaufortia kweichowensis. The sequence goes on from CM032811.1 coordinate 8,560,361, forward strand.
AACATGTGTCTGCCACAGGATACGCATGTCATTTTTTTTAAAACTCTTATGTGAACTACAGTAGTGGTTTATCTTCTCAGCTACACATCAGCTTACAATGCTAAAATTCGGATATAAGGTGTGTAAAATCCAAATGTTAACATAGAAGTATAAAAGGAGACACATTCAGCACTGGACAGCTCCATGTGTCAATATTTTTGGCAAAGCTGGAATGATGAAAAAGCTTTATAATTGGTTAACAATTATGTATACAAAGTTGTGCACTTATAAACAAAGTTTCCATGTTCTTCCTAAAGTACTTTATCAAGTTAGCTAGACTCTCATGTCTGCTATCTGTCACTGCATACCTGAGAACAATGCATTATAAATAACCTAAAGCTTAGGAAGTGATGCACTATAATGAATAAAACATACAGTAAAACTTCCTATTGTTTAAATAGGGATGAAAGAGAATGTCCTTATCTTGTGCATTCAGATAAAACCATCATTCAATGTTATTGACCTAACATACATGCTATAGTGTTTTTCTGATATTTATAACTGGGTTATTTTCCATTAAGTTTATATTGCACCTGAAGTACATCAAATTTTAATTAATCTCGCTCTCCATCTATCTCGTATATTATAATATACCTGTTGAAATAATGTTTACAGGAGTTCTTTGCCACCGCCCCAACACGTCACGTGACACACGTTCTTAGCAGATTTCAGGAAGGCATTGTTAAAACTTTTTGCGTAGCGAAAATATGACTGATGTCAGAGACAATTATTCCATAAATGTTTCGAAGTTGTGACATGATCGTGCATTTACCGTAACATAAACGAAAAATAAAGGAATCGTAGTCGGCAGGATTCGAACCTGCGCGGGGAGACCCCAATGGATTTCTAGTCCATCGCCTTAACCACTCGGCCACGACTACTTGCTGACGTAGTATTGAGTAAAATTCATTACAGACTCAGTATATGCCATTTAAATTTTATTGTATCTAATTACCTAAGTTTTTACTTAACTTTATTCAATCATTTAAAATATATTTATTATATAACAAATTATATATAAATCAGCTCAGTTCAGAGGGTCATTACATTCACAGTGAATGTTTGGCCCAGATCCCACTAAGCAATATATGTGAACATTGTAAAGTTTACCTTACTAATGGGAAGTCCCGTCTCTGGGTCAAAAGGAACATTCCTGCCTCTGTGTCAATAAGAATGGAAAAAACACTAGTTACACCCACACGGAGAAAAATGTTCCTCTCTCTCTGCACAGGGGACTTCCATTATCCCTGTCCTCAATTCCTCAAGGATTGCAATTATACAGTGGATGTTAAAGGAAATGAATCAAAGGAAAGATGTTATGGCTTTTTAACTAGATCATTATTTTAATGCTGTTATTAAGGCTATGATAAGGAAAGGACGCCCCCCGCTGTTACTAAAACAAAGCTCACAACTAAAGATACTAATGATCAAACACTTAATAAAATATATAACAAAACTTTAGAAGCATTTTCTCAGATGAGCGTCCCATGAGCTCTCTCTTGCGATTAAAGTGCATATTGCAAGTAATTTTTTTTTTAATAAAATGAATACATAACCTTGTATAATAGGTATATGAAATACCAAAATACCATATATATAAAGTCAATGCCGGATTTAAAATGTTTTTCAAGAAGTGAGGACACAGATTTAGTGGAAGAAGTGACGGTTTCTTTGACGGTCTTCAACATCGCGTCATTTCACGTCACTAGAGGGAGACGTTTGGCGCGCTTGGTCTAATAATGGCCTTGGCTGAGTGCAGTGCAGGTAGTATTTAGTAGGAGAGGTCGTCGGTAGTCAGTGTGTTTTAGGTAGTTATTGTATTTTAATTTATCATCGTCCTGGTAAATTATTGTGTTTGTGACAAAATTATTATTTTCGTCAGCTGTGACCATGGTCGCGCATTTCCCACACAAACACCTAAGAAACGAAACGTGGTAATCTCTCTCTCTTCTGTGCTAATGAGAAACCGCTATAGCACGTAACGTTAATGTGTACGGCTTTGCTATTGGCCGATACATGATAATAATATATACAATATTGTGATCTGAGCACTGCGTTACATATCGCTAGCAGACGTGTATGTATCTATAAGCTAACACTGGTCTCTGACCAAGACACCTGACCTGTGTCCACTGATTCTGCTCACACCACAGGGTTGTCTGACCCTGGCCTGTCTCTGCTCTCTCGTCCGCATTGCAGGCTCATAGTTGTATGGCTGTGGTCCGTCATATGAATGTGAATAAACATTTACAATTTCCTCCGAACTGTCAATGTCATCTCGATCCATTGTTTTCCTATTGTTCACATCGACCGCGCTCCCTCCCATGACGGCACTTCCGGTTTTGGCGGTTTTCAGACGCAGAAAAAAAGTCTCTCTAAAAACGACTCTAGAAGCTTTATTAGCGTATTTATAAGTCTACTTTAAAAGAAAAGCTAATTCCTATGCTACTCTATAAATTTACTCTCTGGGGTACGGGGGTCTCTAACTTGCAATATGCACTTTTGGAGCTTTACTGGTTTTTAAGAAATCAATATAAATAATAAATAATTATTATAAAAATACACATTTAATAAATGCAGCAGAATTAAAACCATTAACCGAATTGTGAATTGTACCTTTAACTTACTGTCAGTGTAATAAAGTTGAACACAAACGCCGCCTGCTGGTGTTGCTCACATCTAAAATATGAATTATTTTATATAAACAAATAAATCAAAATAGACTCTTTAGTATTATTACAAAATTCAGTTTTTAGTATAGTTTTAGACTTCCAAACGACTCACAAATGTATAAAAAAACATTATGTTTTTAGAGAATTAGATATTGTACAATGGTAGCTCTATTGTATTGTCTTGCTTGGACTTCAGATTTTTTTCTTATTTAAAATGTGTTTATTGTTAAAACAGTTTATTGTATTGTGATGATAAATCTGTTTGGGAGTTTTAAAACTGGGATTCAGCGTTTTAAACTTCTCATGACTGTCAGGTCTCGTTAAAAAGCACAGTTCTCCAGTTGGGTGGGGATAGGCCATGATCTCATGAAAATGAACTGCACAAAGGGAGGATACAAATGTACCAAAAAATTCTTCTCATCTTTTCTGCAATAACATTCTGTGTATAGCTCTGCCAGCAGCTTGGGGAAAATTGGAATTACTCCTTGAAAGAAAACACAAAAAAACGAGAGAAATTGAGAAAGAGAGACAGAGAGGATCTTGTCTGTGTTATGTAAATAGGAAGTTACATATTGGGCTTGGTGACAAAATGTCCCTGTGACTTGACATACAGAAGCTTCCAAACAGCTGGATTTTGGTCTTTTATAAATGTAGAGTCTTTGCACATTTACACAGTACTCTCTGATACTGCCAAACCATTACTGATATAACACAGTATGTGACTCCCTCTTTCCAAACCTTAAATGCACCCTGAAACGATTACTCCCAGTCTGTGAATTAATGGTTTTCCCTGTAAAATAAAACTGTTAATGACAAATAGAGTTATTATGGATGTCATTTTTATTGAACTCATACTTTTGAGTGTTCAAAAGTATTTCATTATGCTTTTTCACAAAATACAGACTGCCAACCAGAATAAACACTTTCTGTACAAATGAAAATGTATGTGTTTTTGTTGTTTTATTTTTACTGATCCTGCATAGAACTGAAAGATTTATGGAACATTAATCATAATAACTGCCTTGAATAACTGGTGAAAGAGATGTATTGTAGGCCAATGAAGGCCTTTGTCTTGCCTATGACAATATCAGAAATCTATTTGTCTTACATCTATGCGAAAACAGCAGAGTTTTTCCAGTCTGAGTACACCAGGAAACCAGTGAAAGTGCTGTCGGTCTTTGGACTGGAGTAAAAACCTGTGTACTCGGTCAGTGCCATTTGTACCCACACTTGATCTCCTGGAATCAAATGCACAAGAGTGCCTCCAGATAGTGAAGCTGGTTTGGACCAGTTCCCGAAGATCTGAAAGTAGGAGGCCACAGTGTTTCCGTTCTTTATGAGGTCAAACTGTAAGCTGGAGCGGTAGACTGTAGCATGAACAGTAATGTAGTAAACACCCGGCACTCTGCAAGTGAAACGTCCGGTTTCGGGATTATAATCCCCTTGCTCATTTAAAATAATCTTGTCAAAACGTACTGCTTCCCCTACTGACATAGGTGCTGTACGGGTCTCAGAAAGCTTGGCACTGAAAGCTGACTTGGGTGCCACTGCACACTCGCCAGGGGTTCCTTTCTCTCCTTTTTCACCTGGATCCCCTCTGTCCCCTGTGAAACCCCTTATGCCCGGCTGACCTGCGGATGATAAACATTATGGGATTTCTATGTGGTACTATTGACTTCTTAAAAAAAGTGAGATTGACGATTTCTGTACCTGGCTCCCCTTGGTCCCCTTTTTCTCCTTTCTCTCCCGGCTGCGCATCACGCCCATCTCGTCCATCCCTGCCGGGCTGACCGGGGCTGCCGTGCAACCCTGGGGATCCTGGGATACCTGGGCTGCCGGTGCATAAACTAGGGATCTTGTTGTCTTCAAGTGAATTAGAACAGTGCACTGCGATAACAAGCAGGAGTGAAAGAGGCCACGTCTGCAGAGATTTCATTGCTTTTAGTCTGTGGAGAAAAGAAAGTTTCTTTTAAGGGGAGAGGAGAAAAGAATCAAAATAACTCAATCATAGTCTCACAATGTTTTGAGATGATGTCAGCTGAAACGGACCTACGTAGACTGCAGATAATGTGAAAAGCAGTCTAGCACAACACTGAGAGTTGCATGAGTCAACAGGGTAAGCGTGCCATAGGAAATAAAATAATACATCATAATTGCTACAGCACCACCTCAAAAAGAGAAGAAATGCAGCAATAAAACCTTATAAAAACCTGAGAAATTCCAGTTGAATGGTGTAAATCAGTGATTTGCAACTAGTTTTAACAAAATGGCAATCCAACACAAAGCTAAAACAGCTAATTAAGTAAACAAACAGTCCATTAAAATGAAATACTGAACATATTTATTTTGTAGTTATTTTTTATCTCTGCATATTATCCTCTGTTTAATGTGGTCTGAGTTGAATTTTTTGTACTGTTCTGATCATGTTGGCACCTGCCTGATTTTATTAGCTTCTACCAAATGACAGAAACGTTTGCAGGAAACTTCTAGAAAGTATTTAAACAGCCTTATTACTAAATATTTGGGAAGCATTTTCTGCTTTTAAAAGTTAATAAGTATATATACACAATACATTTTATTGTTTGCCATCTTGCTGAGGTGCTTAAAACCAGTACAATCAAGCTACAAACACGCAGTGTCTTTAAAGCAGGAAGCAGGATTCATAGACTTGTCATTTCTGGTAATCCTGCCTGGAACTGAGCTTGTCCAACAGTTTATGTTTTGTTGTGAATCAGCAGGTTTCTCTGAAAGTCTGTTTTCTCTAAAACAGCTGTTTCATATAAAAGTTTAGAAACTGCTGATGGCTCACGTTGAAAGGTACAACCAGACCACCAAAACATTCTTTTAGGGCTGGATAATCAGTTAAAGCACATGCCTCTTTAATTCAAGAGAAACATCTGTTCAGGGACATCTGGACAGTTTCTTGTTATCTCTCAGGACTGTGTTTATGTATTTTGGTTTATTTGCTGTGAGCAGCTCGTTTCTCAGCCCAGTTAGGATGTAATTGGGCTGCCAAAAAGCCCAAAACAAATACCGTATTTTTATGAATTATAGGAAGGTTACCTTAAAACTGCAGAAAATTTAATTCACCTGGCATTAATTATATTGTTTGGTATGAAGAAAAGGTCATTTTAGTTTATTTTTGTTTAGTAATTTATTTTTCATTGTTTGCCTTTAGAATTAAAAATAACAGAAAACTAAATATCACATTAGCTGGAATTAATTGACTATATTGAGAAGACCATACAAATTAGAAATGTCCATAATAACAGAAAACTCTGTCACATGCAATTATATAAGACATGTCTTCCTATGACTCAGTAATGTTATTGCCCCATAAAGCGCATTATTGTAGACTTATATTTGCATTCAAACTTTAGACACTAGAAATTCAGATTGTAAAATGTCACTAGAAAAAATTGTGTAGAATTTGTCTAAGTAAACAAAACCCAGCTTTTAACACCTCTTTAGTGAAATCAATAAATATATTTTCTTTTCTAATCCAATAACATAAAACATTGTGCAATTATAAAAAGACCAAAACTCACCATTTAGGTTTCTGTAGATTCAATGGATTGACAATCTTGCGCAGCCAAAAGAGAAACGAGGGGTGAAGCTTCTCTTTTCTTTGCTGTCCAAAGAGTCTGGGAAAAATGAGCAGTGCTAGACTTTAGAGGAAAACAGCAAGCTATTGGAAGCCAATTAGAAAGAGGGAGGATGGGAGGCGGGGTGGGAGAAAAAGAGAGTGCAAGAGATGGAGACGAAATGGCTGTAGCTGGTCCAACTTTTTAAATATTATCTACAGTAGAGAGTGAGTGATGTGGTCTTGGGCGCCAGTGAAACAGTCTGGTGAGCCCCTTGTGTATTTAATCAGTTCGGGGTTTATAATGGCAGAATGCCGTTTTGTTGGGGAGAATACAAATCATTCAGGGATAAGAGTCTTGTGGTCAGCTGGGACAGATGGTGAGAATAATAGCAAACCATACTTTAAAGATCAGTTGGTATAGAAACTATGAAAATGATTCAATGGAATTAATAGGTGCCACATCAAGACAAAATGTTTAATTAAAAAAATATGTTTGTGGTTATATCTCCATCTATTTAAAGGAGTAGCAAAAACATGGAGGTTAGAAACTATACTATGGGTGGCACAGACATATGGTTCTGGTTATTTTGTTACTCAGCTTGATAAGAGCTATAAAGCCTCCTCATTAGGGGTTTCCGTGCCTATACATAACACTTCTTTAGTCTTGTAATTCCCAGTATGGGAATAATGGCTCATTAAAACTGGCTGAACTATCTCAGGGAGATTCTTACTGTAAGCTTTCACGAGGCCCTGGGATTTTACATTATGGACAGCTTTTAATGTTGTGGTAAAAATAAAGGATAAGGAAGGTTTGAAATGGATCACATAATATTTTAGTTTGTTGGATTAATGACAAGACAGCAAATTTGAGTAAACAAGACATGTTTATTATTTAAACTATCACTTAAATAAAAAAAGTGCATAGAAAATAAACATGATTAGAAATTTTCCTTTTTACAGTTATGTACAGTTTTTTCCTCATTATACATTCATCCTTAAGTAGTTTGTGGTTGACTATTTTAGGATTAACAAATTTTCCTTCATTTTTCTGTAAAATGGTAAAACACTGATGGGGCAACCGTGGAAAAAACAAAAACCTAAAACTGTCAGTATCAACATCAACATGAAATTCTACAGAGGAAAACTACAGAGGAAAGAAAGTGTTCTTAAGACAAAGGAACAAATGAAAAACTCCCCGTCTCAAGGCTCTGATCTCTCTCACTCCCTAAAGTACCTCAGAGGGTCCCCAACACATTTCTTTACAAAGAGAACCATACGTTTCCATAAACAGGGAGCTGTGATGGAGCATATATGACACCTTTACCTCAGTGTACATCTACAGATGTTACAAAGTTTCAGAAATAAATAAATAGAATGGTTACCATTACTTATTACAGAACATCACATAAGAAAAAGTACAACTTAAGTTCCAACAGGATAGAGAGGTATGGGTGACACGGCCAGGTTCAGGCAAGAACTTTTTTCTCCTGATGTCCACAAACTGTTAAAAATGTACAGAGTAAAATAAAGCCGACTACACCATCAAAAGCAAACAAAATATCAAATTGTACAACCACATTTTACATGAACTCGTTTCATTGTATAAATATCGCTCCTTTTAAAACCAAAAAGATTAAAGAAAAAGCTCCGCTTGAGGGAACTTACACAGGCACAGAAAAACTGGTACTTGAGCTTGATATTAAAATGATGCACATTAGTAACTCTAAAGTTTATCTGTAACACAAAACCATTATAGATTATACACTGAACATTGCAATTTACCATTATGAAGTTGCTGTTTGCTACTGTAACTAAGTTTGTCTGACCATTCCGTATATTGTGTAGATATTGAAGTACAAGTTACTATTCATACACGTTTAGTTTTATATATAATATATCCATGTATATTGTGTGTATACATATTGTGGGTTATAATTACAGAAGGTTGTGATACCACATGCGTGGTGTGGAAGAGTAAAGTCCAGGAAAACAACAGAGCATGTCTGCTTCTGCAACACTGTCTGAGCACTATCACATCGGTTTATGGAGCGTCTGAAGTTGTATTGATGTCTGTGCAGGAGTCTATTACAAAGCCCTTAGATTAGTAACTGCATTACAAAAGAAAATATATTAATAAAATAAAAATCTTATTCTGTTCGACTGAGCAATAGTTTCTGTATAACCCTGCAAAGATTGCCATTGCTGTATAATCCTCCTATTTTATGAAATACAAATCTGTCCTGCATCTTCCCAGCCTTTCGTGTTGGAAAAAAATGACTGAAATCAATTTGTAAAATCTAGAATACATTCAACAAAGGCCAAGCTGCAGAATTCAGCACATCCCTGTTCCACAGGGGTGCCAGGAAATGTCGGGCAGGAGACCCGAGTGTCCCTGAAATTAAGATGGCTAAACCACAATTTTCAAACAAACTGATCAAAATGACAGACACATAAAATGAGGCTTTGATACAGCAGCCAACAAAACGATAAATGTACATATGTAACGTACAGAACTCTACTGATCTTCAGTGCCGTAGTCAAAGTGAAATGCTGGGAAACTCTTATAAGCCTAGATACAGTGAAGTTGGGGGACGTCTGCAGTGGCTGAGACAAAAAACACATATTTAGAGTAAAATGCATGAGGCAATGAGACAGAAACTGGCCTTAATAGTGGCTTACTGAGGAAGCCACATTTGCACAAAGCAGCTTTGTCTAGAGGTATGTACAGATCCCAAATCATTCTGTAATACCCATCCACATCCTAGCATCCCTTTAAAAAGCATCTGAACAACAAAACATAATCAAATCTCAAGTGGATCGTTTACCCATAAAAGGAATCCGTTTGTGCCCTAGTTAAACAGGTTTGTTACTGTAGACAATAACTTAACCTTAAGAGAAAAGAGATGCAAAGGTCAACACTGTCCAGTCGAGACATGGGGATTTTCCATAACCAAAAAAAGAAATTTACTTAGAAGGCACCACACTTCAGATCTTAAAGAACCATGGAAGAACAATCCACAAAATAATGAAGTCACATCTGTCTTGCCATAAGAGTTGCCTTATTAATACAGAGCTCAAACAAAACGTCAATCCATAAAAGGGCACAGATAAAAACAAGTATGGGGGCCTTCTACATATAAAAGAGAAGGGAGAGACGATACAAGCACAAAATGTGCATCGAATGGCTGGCTGGAGCCGCAGTGCCAAGGCAACATGTGTTGAAGAAGACTGGGAAGACGACTAATCTTCAGTGCACAAGACCACGAGGATAAACAGAGAGCCCTCTGCCCTCAAATCCTCCATATATAGTGCTTTAGAAGTAGTTTTACATGGGAAAGCCTCCGTGGCAAATTCCTTGCATTTCACCGATCTCTATGAAAATATTTTAATATAACAAAATATATGGAATAAACTTTGGAACTTGTCAGTTGCTAGAATGGTAGAGAGCGAGTCGATGTGTCTTTTAGAGGAAATGCACAAAGTTTACAAATCATTCAGAGGAATTTATGGGAAAGGTGAGCAGTTCCTAAATGAGATTTTAAGGCTGGCACAAAGAGAGTCAATTCAAACGTATCTGCACTCGTGACTCACAGCTGACTAAACCTAATATGAAATGTTCATGCATGATCGGGTTGGCGATGTGAGCCACTGGTGGACCGCATTCTGTGGGAACATTAACTACTTCAGTCTTTGGAATAGAAAAAAAACAAAAAAAAACATTCGGCCTACAAAAAATATGAACCGAAAAAATCTTTCAGAGACAACGCTATAAAAATGTCTGGACAAAGCATTAGTGTTCTCTACAACTTCCTACAAAAATGTTGACAAAATAAATACAATGTTTTATTAAAAATATAAATACAATTGTTAAGTGCTATTCACCAATGAGTGCTTTTTTAGTCCTTTGTATAGAAAAATATACATATTATATTTACATACTGAATTCTGTCAGCAAAAGAAGTTTTAAATCGTCAAACATGATCTTAATAATTGTGTACATAACTTCAGGGTTAGGGAGAATTCATCTTCCTTCACTGAGACACAATAAATTAACTGGTTATTATATTTGGACATTTTGCCAAGTTCAATGAAATTTTAAAATTATGCAAGTTGTCATATAACATGCAACAACTTTCTGCAAAATGAAATGAGATTTAGCTACTCTTCCTCTGAATTACTATAAAAATGGATAGTAAATAAATAAAGACATGTAATTCCCCCCAGACCTCAGAAATCGCTGTGATCAATTGGCTGTCAGTCCACCAGGATCTCAGCCCTGCCAGCCCCTAAATCTCACCTCTTGTAAAATGCATCATCTTTTTTGCTGGCCTACTCTTCAGACATTAAACACAGTATATATATCCTCATGTTTTCTCCTACCACTGACAAAAAAAAACATTTAGCATTTTTCGTCAAATTATCTATTCCTGGGACCACTGCTCCCCCTAGTGTTACCCCATTATCATCTCTGCATACAAGTTGATATTTACAGCATCTTTCATACAGAAAGACACAGCTCGGCAAGGATGACCATGGATGCTCTGAAGGCTTCAATGTACATTCAAAAAGGGAGAGATATTAAACAGGTCAGGCTAAAAACAAGAGGATTATGTAATGACTGCAGTTCGCCAGTCTATAAAGATTAAATCTTTCCCTTCCAAAATTGCACTTTGGTGAAGAATGAGCAATGTGGCAATGTTTTAGTAATTTGTCGCACTCGTAAGTAAGGGCAGACCAGACTCTCCTTAATACAAATTTAAAATAGTTCACAATATTCTTCTTAAAAAACAAAATTAAAACAAATAAAAGTCAATATACAAAAGGGGGCACTAATCTCTTAAATTGGGCATTTAAAGAGAACAATCCTCTCTGTTGCGACTCTGCTCATTTGCCTTTTCTAAAAATCAAACAACTTAAGAGGCACAATACCATTAACCCTCTGATAACCTGAGCCTGCTTCGATAATAAAACATTTAAAAAAAGTCTCTTCCCTTGAAAGTATACACTCACGAATGGTCTTAACTTGTGAGTTGCTTTCAGTTGAGAAACTTGCGACACTTCTTCGCCCCGCAGTTGCAAGGCAGCTTATTGCCTGGTTCTTCAATGGGGAACTTGTAATCATACGTGAGCTCCTCGCCTCGGTAGATTTTGCGCATGGCGAAAATGACGATGTGCTTCTGACCATCGACGTTGACCACGCGGGAGTAGCAGTTGGGCTCGCAGGAGTGGTTAATAAAACGAGCCGCATTGCCGTGAATGGTGGCGTCCACAACTTCATAGTCATCAATACGAAACATGTAGCAGCCAATGCCCTGAGCGTGAAAAGACGACAAAAAGGAAAATTGAAAATACTGCATTTATAGACCATGGCATGCTTTGTGTTAGGTTTCTACCTTTCCATCATAGCACTTCTCCCGCTTGTCAGTGAGGACAGAGCGAACGACATTCCCAGAATACTCGATCACCATCTCCCCAGCATCAATGTTTCTTTTGCAGAACAAACCTCTGCCGTGTATGGCTGATCTGTGAAAGAAACAATCATCTTAAAACTAAAATATGCTAAAAAGCCTTTTTGTTGCATACAGTACATACTCTTCAATCCAACTAGTGTTGTTTGAATATCAAGCTGTCATACCTGTAGACACCTACAGCCTCCCTGGATGTTTTTTTCAAGTGCCGGAACCTCATAGGCAGTGGCAAGTCCATGCTGGTGGCCCGTCTGTAAAAAGAAAGGGAAAAAACAACAGCTGTTACGCTTTGGTCCAAAGAAGAGAGGCTAGAACAAGGTCAGTTAGGTGACTCACCGAGCAGATTTCAGCTGCATTTCCTCATCATCATCCTCCTGAGGGTTGTATTCGGGAGGCTGACGGTGTTTAGATGCCAGGAAATTAAACATGTCCAGAACTGATCTCCTACAAACACACAATTAGAAATGACATGAATGACAAGCAGATAAAAGCCAGTTAACAAAAATCAGCCTAAAGATACTTATCATCCACAATCATCAGTGACGTGCAGTTTTAATGAGTAACTTGATATACAGAATAACCAAATACCTGTGGTACACCTCGGCACGAGCAGATCCATGAGGGTTGATAGGAGGGTCATCTGGCTCTTCGGGTTTGTGGAAGCGGAACCTGTAGTTTCGGCAATACCTGGCTCCATATAGCTGCTCCAGCAGAAACACTACAGCATCATGAACCACACCCAGCATCTTCAAGCCATTCACTCCTGAAATAAACATGAACAAGACATGAAATACACAATGTGATTAGACAAACTTTAAGAGCAAGCAATCACATTATTGTTTGCTATACTGATGAAAAAACACTGTTCTCAACACATTCTTACCATCAAATGAAAGCGCCTTCAGTCTAGCATTGGACCGAGCTTCTTGAACCTTATCTGTCAAATACTTCCATGCCTCTGAAATTCAACAGGAATATGAAACAGGAAATTAACTTCACAGGAAACTGACTGGGTCAGACATTACATTATCAAGCAGAATATGAATTACTTTACAAATGTTTTCTGTAATTATCAATCTATAGGATCTATAACCTTACATTATACATTATTATCTAGACCTAATTTACCTTCGATACTTTCACAGCGAATTTGAAAACCATCATCACTGCAGATTTCAAACATAAGCCCTTTCTTGGGTTTGTAGTCCAAAGCGGAGTCTCTCTCATTGTCCCTTCGATTGGGTGTTTCCACTGAAAATGCGTTTGATCCTTTACCATCATTTTTACTTGGCAGTCCTGCAACAATATGAGAGAAATAAATGTATAAAAACATCAAAGTGATAACAACATGTGACATTTAATATATAGACATCAAAGTTTTTTCACTCACCTGCAGTCTTTGGTTTCTCATCACAAGTGGCTACGGTCTTATGTTTATGTGAGGAGGAACCAGCTGTCATAGTGAAAGAATCGCTATAAAGAAAGAAAAACATGTTAAATTAGCTCAAATACAATCAAGTTAAATGAAAACTGACGATCTTCGCACACTTTACCTCTTTTTTGAACCACTTCCATTAGACTGCCCTGTGTCCATCGGCTCAGGTGATGAAAGTTCCCGGTCCCTATAATAAAAGCACATTTTAAATAATTTTCTCTGATTAATCATAAACATAATTTACTATTTAATATCAGGTTTTTACCCTATAAGAGATAGGTTTTGGATTGCAGAAGTGTCAACAGTTGGTGTATCTGACTGAAGTCCCTTATGTTTCTTTACGCTGCTCTTATCCGAGCTCGGTCGAGGTCTTTTTGCCTTCTGCTTTCCTTTCCCAACAGCTGTGGAAGCACCTCCAGCAGGTGACTTCAAAGATTGTTGCTGATGCGGTGGTCGTGAGATGGGAGAGGTTCGTGAACTCTGCGCCAGAACTCCAAGCACATGACCTGTGTTCAGATCTTGAGTAACGGGATTAGGAGCAAGCGCCACTTGACCAGCTGAACTGACACTTGGGTCTTTGTCCAACTGTTGGTTGACAGACATGCTTATGCTTTGGTTTGGGGGGAAAACACAGATGCTGCTGGCGATGGATGTCTGGGCAGAATTAGTAAGTGGAGACATCATCGGGGTTCCTGGATGAAGAACCATCTGTTGCTCTGGAAGGCCCAGGTTGTGAGAGTTGGCTTTGATAAGCAGGTTACTTATAGATCCTGTGATGTCAGTAGAGCTAATGAGGCCTGGGGCACTCAGCGATACCGAGCTCGCTCCCAAAAAGTTTCCGGGTGCACTTGGAGGCACTGACACCACATTCAAAACGGACTGATTTGGGTTGAGCCCTGCCACGGTGCATGGCAGAAGGTGGGTCGAAGAATCGTGTCCCAACATGCCCGGCTGAGCCGTGGTTGAAATAGGCATGGGTTGTGGTAGGAGAGTTGATTCCAAATACATAACCCCAGGTTTTGGTCGTTTTATAATGTTGGGAATTTTGCGTTGAGGTGTGGTGGTTGCGGTTATCAGGCCTGGTTGACCTGGGATTCCTGCAGCAATCTGTGAAGGTGAAAGGTTTATGAGAGTCATATTGGGCCCAACATCTGAAGGAGCAAGTGTGGGCTGGTTTTTTGGACGTGCCTGTTTCTTGCTCTTATGGGTATGAAGACGGGAAATACGTTTCTTGCCCTGAACAGAGGGGAGCATGGTAGTGGTTGTGACAGATGAGGCAGAAGACACCATAGCAACACTAGGAGACTGATCATGCCTATGTCCTGCATCACTCACACCAATCTGAGGATCATGAGAGGGGACTCCTATGAGGAGGCCGGATGTGGTGCTTGGAATAACTGACTGGAAACCAGTCTGGGTGGTGCTAGTAAACGCATGGATTTGCGGGTGGTGAGATACTGGCACTAACCCTTTGCCACCAGCTGGGAAAATGGACTGGGAGGTGGAGATGCCAGCACTGAGGCCTGTCAAAACAGGTGCACTGGTGTTCATGACACCTGTACCACTAACAGATGGTGCAATCTGAATCTTTTGAGTTAAACCATTGGGAAGAGTTTGCAATACATACAGTGGCTGCAGATGCTGGTTGAGCACTATCAGTTTCTCTGGGCCAGGCTTTAGTTGAGAGGCGGTAGCTTGAACGGCAGAGCTTGCGATCGGAGCAGGACCTGAGCTAATTGTGGCAGCTGGGATGTACTTTTGACTCTGGAGAGGCACGGTGGGTGAGCTGGGTAAACCTGGTGTGCTAGTAGTTCTTGTCAGATCTTGGCTCCCCGTCTCTCCCACAGGTGCTACTCCAGGACTTCCGATATGATCGCCATCAATGCGTGCAGGAATGAAATGTTCTGGAGTCATGTGACCTTCAGGAACTTGAGAATCTCCACATCGGTCTGGCGGGCTTTTGCTTGAAACAGTGGAAACGGTTGTTCTGGGTTTCTTCCCACTTTTTTCCTCTCCCGATTCCTCTGTGGTCAGAGCCAACATGGTGCGCTCTGAGGTCTCAGAGATGAGCGAGCCATGATTCTGGTTGTTAACCGTTGGACTCCGAGTTGTTAGCACTGAAAGGTCAGAGGGCAGCTCAAGAGGAAGACCGTATGGCTCTTCAACAGCAATTGATGTATTCACCCCACTCTCCACAGGTTCAGCGGTAGGCAACGGCTGAGGAAAATCTTCAAATAGCATGTCTTTTCTTTGAACGTCCACCCCATATCCCTCATCTAAAGAGAACGCTTCGGCAGATGGAGCTTCGGTCTGCTGTCCTAAAGCCTGCATTGAGGGAGTGTTCAACACAAACTCCATAATATCAGATGGCAGGATGTTACCACAGTCATCACTGTTGTTGTTATCTGAATCAGACTTAAGAAGATCGGTGGTGAGTGACAACTGAGAATCAAGGGGGTCTTGACCCTGTGATTTTACATTTCCTAATGGAAGACAGTTATCCTTGGGATTTTTACGGCTATCACGACCTCCACTTGTGCTATTCTCTGCCTCTTTCCCCGAGTCGATACTTAACTTCTCAGTCCTGCTTTCTCTACCCCTCCTTTTTGTGGAACTTTTGTGCGTAGATGAAGTAGCAGCAGTGGTTGAACTGCTGGTGCTTATGCTAACGTCACTCTCAGATCCATCGTCTACACCATCCAGCTGACCAATCTGTTGCAGCTCCAAATTCTTGGTTGCAGTTGACACCTCATCGCTCTCCTCTTCTTGTTCTTTTGCCTGATCCCTCAAGAATCTGTGTATTTGTGACCCTCTTCCCAAACATTGATCAATACCAGCAATGGGTGGAAGACCAGAGTTAGGGTTTATGATAGTGCGTGTGAAGTTATAATAGTACGTGTCCTTGTTTGAACCGATTCCTCCCTCTTCATCCTCACCGCTGTCTGCTGAGGATGATGTGCTCATATCATCCGCTCCATCTACTTGTCCTTCAGCCGAGCGTTTGCTGCCTCCTGTTCGCTTTTTCATGGAGAATTCCCCGCTGCTGTAAAAGGGTAGGTCTTCCTCACCATATGATCGCACACCATAGAAGGGAGTTAGTCCAAAGAACATGTTAGACCGTGCACGAGCGCTCCGTCTCGGGTATCTGCGCTTCGCCGAACCTGCCGAACCATCACTGTCATCCTCGTGGTGTTTGTCAACACTGCCTTCATCTTCTAAGTGATGGTCATCTCCTTCATCAGCACACTGGTGGTCTATAAGATGCTCCTCTGAATCATCTGGGTGGGTGTGGCTGTCTGACTCTGAGCTCTCAGAACTTGCAGATGGGGAAAAAACCATTGCTCGAGAGGACCTTCTTTGGGGGCCTTGGCTGCCAGGAGTAACAGAAGCAAATGGGTTTGTGTTAGGGGATATGCTGACAGCTTTGGTTCCATTGGGATCCATTTTCTGTGAAATTAGAGGCAGTCTCTCTGCATGTTTCTTTTCAACTGGAGCAACTTCTTTACTCGATTTAGAGTGTGCATGTGGTGGTCTAATACCTCCTGCTTTCGGCTGAATAGCCTCCACTGCTGAAGCATGCTTTTTTTCGAGGCTAAATCTTTCTTTTGACTTTAATGGCTTCTCCCCTTCCTTTTGATCGAATTTATTTACCTCTGCCGTGCCAGAAACTGTGTTGCTGCTCAGTGTTGTGGCTTTATTGCTACTGTTGTGTGCAGGTGGACCTTGAGCTTTGACACTGCTGCTTTTGGAGTTGCTGTTATGAACTGGGTTTCTGTTTTGAGGCTCTTTTCTTTCTTTTGATATGTCTCTGGTCACATTCATTTTCGCTTTGGAGTGTTTTTCTTTGGTGCTAGAAGTTCCACGACTAGCAATCATGATAGGACCTGTCTGGAAGCCACGCTTTATGTCCTCCTCTCCCACCTTTGCACCGGATGTCCAGAGAGGCTTCATTGCTGCTGCTGGAGCTGGTCCAGACACATAGTCATGAGACTTCCTACCTCCGCTTTTGCTGTACACTGGCTGAGGTAAGCCAGTCTTTCCTGTGTCTTTTGATGCAGCCGCTAATGTGACATTTCCTTCCTTGACTGGATTAGCTTTGTCTTTTGGAAGAGTGGCAAGTGGATGACTGGACGTCAAAGTGGCTCCGGCTGGAAGGTCAGTATCTTTTGTGGCTTGTTTCCCTTTTTCAGTTTTTAAACTGCCACTTCCTCTCTGATGTCCGGTCAACACTGCAGTGCCAAGAGGTGGTGACACTTGACTTACAGTAGCTGGTTGTGATGATTTCAAACCGTCACCCTCTGACTGCTTTTTGGTTACTTCTTTGCTGCCATCTACTCTTTCATTGAAACCAAAGTTGAGTCGACGATGTGCCCCACTGTTTATTGCATTTGCCTCTCGACTGTGAGATCTTTCTCCAGATGTTCCTTTTCCTTTTTCCATGTTTCTGGTTAGAGGTTCCTTAGAGGTTGTGGACAGGGAGATGGCAGATGGATTAGCTGTCTGACCAGATACTGTACCTCCTTGTGGAGGTGACGAAACCTTTTGCTTATGTGGATGAGGGGAGAGAGAGGAAGTGCTGTGTCGACGAGATCCGATGCTTTTTAGATTTGAACTCAGCAATGGGTCCCCCACAGTCACAATCTCATGGGTGGACCTGGTAAAACCATCTAAAAAACAAACAAAAATAATTCTTAAGATGCTTTGCTTAAGGTATACAATATATCTGATTGAGGATAAAGCCATTTAAAATTAATGATGTGTTATGTAACCAATACCTGGGGAGGGAAGTGGTCTGGTAGTGGGAGAACGATGACAGGGTGGGTAGCTGGGATGCCTGTTTCTAAAATAAACTCTTGGTTTCGGTTTTGAAGGCACATTCTGTGGATTTATGGGATCTGTGGGCACAGCAGCATCCATTTCAGCTGAAATGCCAAGAAATGAGGATTCTTAAAAAAGCCTAACAAATGTTTGAATGAGGACCACTTAAATGTTAAATGAATCTTTACCTGATACAGGTGGAGGACTATGAGCCACTGTGTGGTTCTCCTCTTGAACTGGTGTGATCTTACTGATATTTTCTGTCATAGAGGGCCACATCAGAATTCGACATTTATAGACACAACGCTTGCGGGCATCTAGAGTACTCCAGTAGACCCTTGAGCATCTAGCAAACACAACAAGATATTAAAAAAACATGACCTCTTATGTTATTTTTTTAATAAAATTTGAACAAACTTACTGATATCCGACAGGAAACAGCTTCTTCTCACAATCCGACAATTCAGTTAGCATACCAAGACAGTCGATGGTCATAGACCCTGTACCAAAAAAGGAAAAAATTGTGTTTTCACAACTTTAATCATTATTTATCAATGAAACACCTATAAAGACATACAGACCTATCATCATGTGGATGTTGTTTGGTTCAAGCCCATTACTAAACTTCTTTCTCAAACTGATTCCCTCAAAGTCCACAAGGATCCTCCGAGTCACTTCAAAGCCTGACTCTGGTACCACCTTTAAAATAGGTTTGTTACTTGCAATAAATCCAACAACTTGCAACAAATACATGAAATAATTAGTTAATATAGTCTTTACAGGTGGACTTAATGTCTTACTTCGCCCTTTATCAGAGCTCTGTGACGCTGACAGTAAACTTTCTTGTCCTCTAAAAAGGCACACTGCTGCTGACGTGCACACATGAAGTGGTAGTTACTAGTACAGGAGGTCAGGCAACAACTCACAGTGGCTCCAGGTTTGTGACAATTCTCACATCGCTGAAAAAAACAAAGCATGCAAAGACTAGTTGTCAACAGCATTTTAGAAGGTCTATTCGGTAACTAAAATATATCAATTGTATATTACAGCACCAATAAACAAACATGACACATGGCATATGGATTAGATTATGTACCAGCTGTTTGCCTCGGATGACTGCCACATGGACGTTTTTCAGAGAACCATCAACGTCCTCGTACACCTCTGTTGACCACAATGCACAATTCACATGGGTCCACTCATTCTGGCCAATATAAAGCAATCTCCCACAGTCCTAGAAAAGAGATTACCACACAGTCTTACAAAGCAAACCAGGCAAGTATAGTATCAATCAAGTGTAAATCAACATCAGTATATGCTTGTGTATTTTTTTAGGGGGGCGAGTGATGACTCACATTTGTCTTCTCATCTCCATAACTCAGACAAAGCACACACTGTCTGTTGTCATCAACACCAGGGGGAGTGGGAAGCTCAGGGCTGTCTTCATGACTCAGGTCTGAACACAAGAGATAATCCTGTTTAACTTATCCATAAACATGTTTTAAATTAAACACAGAAATACATTCAAATTATTTTTTACCATGGATAAGCTTGGGTGGTGGAGGTGGTGGTGGTGTAGGGGCCATGGGAGAATCAGGCTCTCCAGGGGCTTTAGGTCGAGGAGCAGGGATGATCTTTTTCATGAGCAGAGGCTGCTCAGCCCTGGCTATCTCCTCCCTCTCCTGCCACTGGGCATAGTTGTGGTCCAAGGAAGGGGGCAGCACAGCATTGGGAAGTAGTCCACTACTGCAAAAGGACAATAAAATGTGTTTGATATATAACATTAGTGCCTTTATTCAGAGAAGGTGATTAGTCTTTCAGATAGAAGATCAAAGTTATAAAGACTAAAAGAATATCAGGTACACATGGACACAAAAAACCTTCACACTGTTCTTAATAATTCATGGCAACAAATGAAGTCAACAAACAAGCAAATCAAAGGGCAACCGCAAGACTTGTCAAAGCACCCATGTGATATGCGACACTGTCTGCCAACCTCAAACAATGGAAATAGACCATACTGGCTGCATTCCCTATGGAAAGGTGATATTTCTGCTCTAGAGGACAGCAAAGAATAGACAAGACACTTGGCGGTGAGCTTTACAATTTAAAGACCTTATTTGCTAGATTAACTGGTATCATTATAGGTTAAAACCTTTGTACTTTTATCTGCATTCCCTACTGTGCATTAAAAATGTACATATTAAATTGTATGCTGAAATGAAAAAAAAAAGTACATAACCAAAACACACAGTATTAAATTCACAGGTGAAAAGACTCACTTGGGACCGACTTTGTGCATTTCCCAGAATTTGGATTCCTTTACTCTAAACCACGGAAAAATCCGCTCCATTTGCTGTAACATAACAGTGACAGTGCCATGAGTAACAACAAAGTAAGACTAAAAGATGTTCCACTGTCAGAATTGTGTCCACTAGCTTTCGCTCACCCGAATAAAGAAGGACTTGATCATGCTGTTGGCCTTCCTGCTCTCCATCTGACCTCCGTCTGAATTGAAGGCAGTCTGGATAATTTTCACAATGTCATCGCTGAACTCCAGCTGAAACAGAGGAGCAGAAAATGACACCAGATTCTCATGAACGTGACCTGCATCTAAACCCTATTACAAAAACAAGCAGACAATCTTTTAAAAAAAGAACAGAAACATAACAGTACTGAAAAATCTTACTACAGATTTATAGCATCCCAAATCTGTTTTCTTCTCCACAGACTCCAAATCGAGTGGTGAATCATTTGGTGGCAAGACCTCAGTCAGCACAGGAGGGTCAGGACCCTCAGGAGAACGGCGTGAGGGAAGGCTCTCTTCCGTCTCTGGGTTTAACTCAGGTGGTTTCATAACCGCCTGTGACAAAGATGAGGATGCCATCAGTAAAAGAAGGCTGATGAGACCATCTTTGGTCTTCTTTAGTATGTAAAAGCTCACCTGTCTGTAGCGAAGCAGATGAGTGGATGTGCGGGAGTTAAGCAGGGCAGTGAGAACCTGCCGCATGGATCTCTGAATCTCTTTATCAAAGACATCATGCCAATCAGCGGGATTGTGCTCAGTGCACTTTATGCAGGTGTAGGCCACATTCTCAGGGAGGTAAGGCAAGAGCTCATACATCTCATCTAAATGAAAAACAAATGATTAACCAACCAAAGTGACAAGGACATTAAAAAGTAGGAAAAACAACTTACCAGTTAAACGTTCACATTTGGCATGAACCCAGCAATCACACTTCCTGCACTTCATCATTTTGCTTTCATAGTCATCGTCATCATAGCACTTATTACAGAGTGGGCAGAAGTTGCCTACAAAACACAGACAAAATGATCGATTACACAGTTTGCTTTGGACAAACAGTTAAATAAAAAAGTGATCTGTACTGACCTTTAGCAATGTGTTTGGCACAATCATGACACAAAGAGAAATCATGTGACCACTGAGCATCCCAAGCCTTCCCTGGTTTGGTGGCTCCACAACTTTTACAACGCACACATTTGGTGCAAATCTGTGGCAGAGGGGAAAATAATTATGGGCAAAAGGAGCAAAATACCACAGATGTTACTGAGGTTGAGTGTGTTTGTGTACATACCCAGACTCTCTTCTTGGTAGGTCTGGTTGGGTGGTTGGGTGCCAGGCACTCCGGGTGAAAGCTGTTTCGGCACTTGTCACACTCTAGTAGCTGCTAGATGATGTAAAGAAAACAATTTGGTTACATTTATGTATTCAACATTGGTTATTCCTGAAGGTTTTAAGGCTGCCTAGTTTGGAAAAAATCAGCTAAGTTGTTTTCCATTGCAACTTACTAATAAAGTGTACAAAAAGAAAATGATCATTCCAGATAGCAGACACATACATGTCTTTTCATAAGAAAGTATTTTTTAGCTGCACATACCATTTATTCAGGATGTTGTTAAAAAGTAGACACAGAATTTGAGATGGGGAATAAAGTTTAGATCCAAGGTGACTCACTCTTTGAATATTACATAAATATAATCATGCTTTTTCCATTATTCTTTAATCATTCCATCAGAATGAATCATATCCTTTTGGATACAATGGTCACATAACTAAGATTTGTATTGTGTTACCATTATAACAAAAACAAAAAATTACTTAAGAGTCGTGACATTAATCAGTGGTTTAAAACACTATGAAAATCAAAAGGTTCTAGATTTTTCTCTTCCAAAATTGTGTCCCTCTAAAACGAGTTCTGCTAATGTTGGAAAACTTTCAAACTTCTTTACTAAGAGCCCCTCTGACACCCATATGAAGTTTAAGATTTGTAATAAGACAGCTTTGAACTTCTTTTATAGTCATATTTTTAGTAGACTTTCTTAGAAAAATGGCCTCTTATGACATTATATTAACGTTCTTAATTTACGCTACATAATAAATATAAGTGAACAAAACTCTTACTTTAGTTTTCTGATACTTGCGGCCACAGACATGGCAGAAGCGACATCGGCGGCAGCACCAGTTCTCCCATTGTTCCTCATGAGGGCGCTCCGTCTCTCCCAAGCAGAAAAGGTGGAAAGGTTCACAGCACACCTGACAGAAAACAAACTGAAGACAACAAGCCATAAGTACACACTTCTACTCATATTTTGTGATTGTTGTTTGAAAACAAGTGATGGCCTACCTCTACGTTACCGCTGCTGGCACAAAGAAAGCACACCACCCGTGGGGTGATTGGCACAGAGGTGAGAATGCTGAGTCCACCCATCTCCCATGCATTCTCAATATCATAGTCCTCCTTGAAATCTACTCGGATTCGATGCACTCCATCGCAGGGCGCTTTCTGCTTGGCCGTGCCCCCAGTCGAGGGAGTGCTCTGGGAGTTTAAAGTACTGCTGTCAGGTTTGGTGTGTATCTGTCGAGGCAAAAAACAAATCTTTCATGAAAAAAAAGGGATAGGGTATGAAAACCAAACCACACTGCCTTAAAAATCTGCTTGCCTTTTCTTTTGGTTTAGGCTTGGCTGGTTGAACGCATCGAGTGGTCTGCTTCTTTTGCTTTGCTTCAGATGCTGAAAGATAAGACATGTTATAAAACACAAAAAATTTCTAAATACAATCTCCACCTCCTGGCTTCTCCTTACCTGTGTCTATGGCAGAGCTTTGGGGCTGAGATTTCTTTTTGGGCTCACTGGGCTGAGACTTTGCGACGCCTTCCTTTTTTGCTGGCACTTGGCTTTGCTGCTGCAATGACTGCTGAGATTGTGCTGGTGGAGAAGATGGAGCAGCATGCAGAGACGTGGCTGAAGGACTGGGCTGCTGCTTCCGTTCTTTCCTGGAAGCTGAGCTCAAAAGGGCCTGAGAATGCTTGGGATCGTCAGAGGGACTGGAGAGCGGAGGGTGCTTTGGGGAAGAGGCTGGTGAGGATGGTGTAGATGTAGGTGATGTCTGCTTATGTTTGTCGTCTCCCTGGACAGGTGGAGGAGTTTCACTTTTCTTACGGGGCGGGTCATCCTTTGGAGGGGCTGGTTTGGGGCTTGCTTCAGAACACTGTGATTTCACATTGTGATATGCATCCTTTTTTTCAGACAACTTATTCCTCTTCTTATCTTTTTTACCTGTAGTTGATGTGAAAAGAGAATTTACTGAAAGTTGAGAGCATGTCTGGATTTCAACAAAAGGAGTATTCTGAGGAAAATTACCTTTTGCCTGCTTCTGAAGAAATTTTGATGGCATCCATTGCAAGTTCTGACATTTCCTTTCTCTGTAACAAAACACATGCATGTTAAAGCTTTCTAGACCTTTTATACTTTTAGGGTGTAAAGCTTTAAAAAAAAAAAAGCTTAGTGCCAGTGTATATAACTTTTACTTGCAACTTACTTGCAACATTGCTTTTTAATATTGCGTCCCCCAAACTTGGGCTTATCCAGGCAGTTAGTGCAGATCCCACAATCATTCGGGACCTGGCAGCCTGGACACTGCCCGCAGCGTCGAGAGCGGCGACCCTTTCTAGGTGGGGCCTCCTGGACCATTTTCTGCCTTGTTACTGGCTTAATAGGAGGTGTGGGTGGCTCCGCCTCCTCCGACCCCGCAACTGACGATTTGTCTAATAAAGTGGATCATTAACACATTAAATCAAACACTTATGACTTATCTTACAGATTAAAGTTGCTCTGGGGTATATTCTCACCATCATTTCCCATGGAAGACAAAATCTTTTCTCTCTCCTCCCATGGCAAGGCACTAAGGGTAGGCATATCATCTGGGAACACAGCGCGGTTGCGACCCAGAGCTACAGCTGCACGACGACACACATGCTTTATGCGTGGACCACGGACTGACGTCTCTGAGGAGTCACTCTCTTGACCCTGAATAAGACATACAAAACAGAAATAGCATGTTTAATACAATCTTCTGGTTTTACAGAAAAAAACACACAAAGAAAGCAACATACCTGCACTTTGGGCTGATCACCAGGTTGTGACTCTCTCTTCTCAATCTTATTGAGCTGAGCTTTAGCCTTTCTCAGCAGTTTTACAACACGCCTGTCTGTTACTGGGCTCCATGTTAGTGATGTGGTTGCAGAGGTTTTTCTCAACTGGCTAGGCACACTTAACCTTTCCTTGTCCTTCTCCCTCTCTATGCCCTCCGTTTCAATGCTTTTCTCAGAAGGTCTGCCTTTTTTCGGAAGACGACCCTTGGATGTCAAGGCTCCAACCGGCTGCCCTGCTGCAGAGTCACTCGGCGAGGCCTCTGTTCCAGAATCAACCGTGACGGACTTCTTTCGACCAGGTGTTTTTTTCTGAACGAGAGACTCTTCAGCATCTCTCCCCTCTGCCGCAAAGAGACTAGATGTAGAATTGGGAGAAGCCTCAGATGGAAGGCTTTTACCTTTTTTATCCCACTCTTTCCTTCCATCTCTTTTGTTTTCTTTTTCACGCTCTCTGCTCTTCTCCACTTCCCTGAACTTCTCTTTTGAAGCCATGTCTCTAGTGGCAGAAACACTTCGTTCCCTTCCTGCTTTTCCAGTAGCCACACTAGAAGCTTGAGGACTTGGTGTAAAAAGTGAGAATATCTGTGAAGATGAAGCAGAACCCCCACTCACACCGAGACCACCGGCTGCTCGTCGCCCATCTGAAACTCCATGGCCTGTTAGGCCTGACGGAAAGCTGCTGAAAGCTTGAGTTAAGGCACTAGCAGCAAGTGGACTGACCGCCACCCCAGGCAACGGGCTGGAGTTACCAGTCACGCTAATGGGAACAGAACTGCTCAACATGGATTGTTCAGAGGCGGTTTTACCTGTTTGAACTCCTGACTGACTGCTCCTGGTAGTCATGGAGTGCGAGGGTGACCTGGGTTGTCCACGGGAGAACTTAGACCCCTTCCTCTTTTTGCTTGATGTTGGTGAGACTTGAAGAGGTGACAGGGAGCCGGGGCTGCTGCCTGAGGAGGATGGGAGGGTGACCGACTCAAAGATGCGTGAATGAGCCGCACTTGGATTGAAGCTAGCAGGACGCAGCAGAGGGCTGCGCTTCTGGAGTGGTGTATCAAACCGTGATGAGGAATGCTGGTGGTGATTGTGGTGGTGATGATGCAGAGGGGAGAAAAGCCTGGTACCGGCACCAGCTGCACTACCCGGTGCCGGGAATCCTCCTGGTGCGACGCCACCTCCGCTAGGCCCCGGAGGCATGAGTCCCACATCTTCAGCTGTGAGGGGTGGAGGACGAAAGTTGTCAAAAGTGGGCTTGCGAATAAGGCCCTCCTTCGCGTACTTGGCAGAGGAAAAATACTTATTTTCTGCACATGACAAAGACGTCCAGCGGAAAGTGGGCTCACGTAATATGGAGCGACGTTTGTCGTGAGAGCTGGAGTGCACTGTAGGGCTGGGCAAGAAGGGGGCAACTGAATGCGGCATCATCCACGAAGAGTGTGAGTGATGCTCAGATGTATTGGCTGAAGCTGCCTGGGGAGGTTGAGGAGGGCTGAGAAGAGGAGGTGGTGGTGGGGATGAGGAAGAGGATGCTGTGGAAGAGGCTTGTTGAGATCCAGGCTGTGAAACAGATGATGACATCAAAACTCCAGTGGCTGGGCTGATGATGGCCTGTTTTCTTCCACTTATCAGGCTTCCTCTACCACGTGCTACTAGGGCTCCCCTTCTGTGACTCTGACCTCTGCGACCCCGCCTGCTGCGTGCCATCATCACAACATGGTCCGGCTCTGATTCAGACGGCGGTGATGGTGGGTCGTGGTGCATGCCGGTCTTCGCCTCTCCCTGAAATGAGGGGGAATTATCAGGTTCTTCCGAGAGGGCCTGCGTGCCCTCAGAGGCCTGCGAGTCACAGGAAGAGTCATCAAGGCTTGGACTGCTGGAGCGAGACGACTCACCAGAGGAAAGCTGAGAGGAATGCTGTGAAACAGCGCTGGAACCACAGGAGGCCGCGCTGCTACTGAAACGTCCATTGCTAGTGCTGTTGTTGCAGCTGCTGTTAAGGAGACTAGCCACAACGGCGGTGGCGCTGGTGGAGGAGACAGGAGGTGGTGGGGGAGGGAGAGAATCAACAGCTGGCCTTGCCCCCGGTGTGGCAGCAGCTCCACTTGTGATCGGAGTTGTGGAAACAAGAGCAGGGGAGGATGACATAATGGGTTGGGGTGTTGAGGCAGATGCCGCAGAGTCCAGTCGTGCAATTTTTGTGTGTGGCGGTGGAATGCTGAAACTGGCCTCATCCTCGATGAACCGCTTCGGAGTCTTGATGATGCGCAAAGACACTGTGCTCACAACAGGCATGATGAATTGCCTGATATTTGTTAGCTGCGTTCGCCTCCTGTGTCTCCCGCCCTCAAGACCTCCAGCTCCCTGGTTGCCTATAGCCTCTTTCTCCAACAGTTTCTTTTTCTGAGCTCCCTTCTTTGCCCGTTGTAGCAGCTGCTTTGCAATAGTGGCATCAGTGCGTTTGGAGGGAGGTACAACACGCACAGGCTTGATATGACGGGGGCTCTGACGTAATCCTAACGGCCTCCCGAGTTTAGAAGGTGTTACTGGGTTGACAGCTGTGGGAGAGTCATGGGGATCTGGGCTAGTGCATTCATCAGCAGGATGAGAAGCCCTGAGCTTGATATCGTGTGGAGTGCTGGGACCCAAATCTTGTACCCGACGAACCCTGAAGGCCTTATGTTTGGCAGTCCCAGGCACTGGAGGGGAAAACTCCTGTAGCGAGGAGCCAATAGCAGTCTGAGCAGCAGCAGCCTCAGCTTTGAGGCGCTCGGCAGAAGGCGGTCTGCCACGTTTCCGTCTTTGCACAACAGGAACTGGGACACCTTTCCTCACAATGGCCTTTAGCTTAGACTGCAGCGGGCTCAGTTTGACATCCCGGAGTCTTTTCAGTTTGGTCACCTTGGGTTCCCGGCTGATTTTGTGAAGCTTCGCCTCAGATCCCTGATGCTGCCCAGACCCAAGCAGAGTTTGCCTTTTCTCCTCATCTTCGTCCTCCACAACGTCCTCAAGATGTGTGGGACTGGAGCTGCATTCCTGTGATGTGTCCCTACCATCTTCAGGCAGTGCATGGATGCTCTGTTGCCAGCTTCTCTGGTTGGCAGAACCAGGAGGACGACCTCTTCTCCTTTCTACAGAGCCAGGAGGTCTCCCTGGTGGTCGTTTCACCTTCTCTGTAGGAGCTGTGGTGACTGGCAAAGAGGCTGTCTCAACACCAGGGTCAATCCTCTGTGCAACCAAAGCCCTTGGAGGACGTCCTCTGGGCTTCTTTTCTGGTGTGACAGGACCTGGGAGAAAATAAGAGTGTGAAAAATGAGTTGCAAAATATGAGCAAAGCTATTTTCTGTGCACATCAATTACTAAAAACTAAAGAATCTAGAAAAACTTACATTGGCTGAGCCTATATAGGTTTATATAAACTTATAAAGTTTATATAAAGTATAGGTTTTTCACAACACATTTAGAAATATCTCAGAAAATGCAAAATGTAAAAAGTACTTCACCTATTGAGGTCCTTCCTGGGCTTTGTATTCTTTTGCTGTCATTTACTGTGTCAAAGCCCCCAAATTCTTCCTATAGAAATAAAAATGAAATAAAAAGTTTCAATTAAAATCAGATTTTCAATACACAATTATCCTGGCCAAAAGAATTCGTTTTTGTGATATCAAATGGCATGCTTTTTAAACAAATTAATAATACCATCACTCAAATTCATTCATTAATTTAGTTTATTTTGTGTTTTTTGATGAATAAATCACACTTAAAATACACATCAACATCATGTAGAAATAACACAATATAAATAATCTTTAAATTATCTTGGTTTTTGATATCACGGTTATTGACACCAGTATTTAGTGGGAAGCCTACTTCACAAAACAGCTCATGCAATTTAACCTTGAGGGTATTTCTCTTCCAAAATAAATGCCCCTAAGGCATAAATCTGTCTTGAATGTACTGTATGACTTTTTTGTTTTCCATTGCTTTCCCATAACCAAGAAAGCTTGGCCAGAAGACAATTCATAATGTTAGTGATTCTCATTCTGAAACTATCAAATGGTTGCTTGCAGTTCTAGTGAAAAGTTGAACAAAGACTCCACAGTGAATTTTTTCAAGCAAGCTTATTTGAAAAAAAAAAAACTGGGCTTATTTGTTCCCATTCTCCTCTTTTGAATTACTGTTTTAATATTAATACACACAATTCCTGGCAACATATTTCATTCATTTGTTTAAAACATCATTTTACCACCATCTGTTCAAAACACCATCTGACAAAGGCTTAACATGACCCATGTAATACAACTGTATTATGATCCTGTCATCTGCAGTAAGTACATCAGGCAGTAACAGCATCGCAAATGAATGAGAGAGTTTATCTACAGTGAGCAACTACAGAAATCTTTACCATGTTAGCTTATTAAAAAGCTAAATTACACGTAACACTTGAACATTTTGGTTTTATCACTAGACATTTTTAGAGCTTTACTACCATCATGTACTACTACTGAAAAATGACAAAAACATGTGCTCTATATTGATGGCCATCCTGCTGAGAAGACCAGTTCCTTTAAATCTACTCAGGTATCCTTAGCAGCTGCTGTTGCTAGGCTGCATGACATCAGCGCTGATCTCACTGTCAGGACATCTGTTGCAATGGCCGTATCGCCTGACAACTGCTCCACCTCGGTCAATCAAACAGGCTTAGCTTTGCAAACGTCCTATGAAAGGATGTGATGAAGGCTTTCATGATAGGCCTGTGCTTATCTCACACCTGACATGAGGGGTACAGGGAGGAATGCTGATTACATGGGCTATTTGGGCTCTCGCTTTCCTGATCCAATTCTGTCACAACATTTTAGGTAAGCCATCATTTCGAATCCATTTTTGAGTAAACTCAAACGCTCCATATCCCTTTAAGTCTTCCCACATTTATCAGATTTTTCAACAGGCTTACAGTGCAGATAAATACTGTAATTACCGTCTGTTCTGCAGCTGGGTGCACTTCGTTTTATGTTGTGATAAAAATGTCTCAGTCATTGAAGTGTCCTTGGTGTGAATGAAGTTGTACTCACAAAGATAATTCAACAGTGGATTTTATGGCAAAATATAGTTCCTTGTAACCATGACTTCTCAACTTGCAATGTGCAAACCTACATTTATTAAAACTGACTATTTGATTTATATTTTATACTATTTGATCTCGACAGGAACCACTTATATACGGTCACCTGACCCCAATGTATGTATGTTCATGAACAGCTAGATAAAGCTTAACAGAACAGTACTTTTCATACTTTATCAGGATCTGTATAGATTTCTTTTATAGAACAGTAAGGTCAGAAAAGGCCCACAAGGAAGGACTCAAACTTTTCCAAAAGCACCATTTACAGTATGTTGAATACCTGGCTGTTCTTACAAACTGAGAGTCACGTTTTGACATTTAAGAGCCAAATACAACTAAATAAATGAAAAAAGAGATACAATTTATAAAGTCCATTTTACAAATGTGTGTATATATAACTATGCATATAGATACGCAAGTTATAGTTACTGCTATTAGCCACAGAAAGTAAATGGGGCATTATTACAGAAAGTACTGACAAAATTTCACTATGCACTACCTCTCAAAAGATGATTAATGTCTGCAAGTCCGTTAAACAGCCTATTGTGTTGATTTCCAAGCCTTGGGGGGTATTTCATATTCTTTATTTATAGCAGCATGTGGAGCTAAATTCCCTTCGGTCTAGTTTGTAGAACAGATGCCATCAGTGACTGCACACATACAACTATTAGAAAAATACATTTTTACTACCTTTATTAATAAATCCCCATTCAGATTTTATTTTGACATATGAAGACAAAATTCTTCACTGAATCACTAAGGACCTCAATTAAAAGACACTCTGTGTCATCACATGATCTGCGTTCACAATGTTCATTTATATTAAAATATCTAATCACAAATCTGGAAATGATGAAGTCCTGAAATACCAGACATTATAATTCAAAGACAACATTTACAGTGAACAAAAGCTTATGTTGCTTCGTACAGTCCTAAAAATCTAAAGCTACCAGAAAAACGATGACTTCATCTCTGCTCTGCCGTTGAGCCGAAGGTGACAGAGAACTAGAAAGCTGCGAGCAGTGGAGCTCAAAGTCAGCGTGACACCATGAGTAGTTCTCAATGACAGCATGACTCTGCCTCAGGCACTCAAGCGTGTGCTCACACACACACACACACACACACAACCCCTGCACCTTGTGCATGAGGCACGCTGCAAGATGTAAACAACATCCTAACACCAGAGGAAAGAGAGGATGGGGGTACAGGGCATCATTCTGACCATAAAAACATGATGCGAAGATGCGGCGTGATGAAAAGACTCAGTGGTTGACAGGCACACATGAAAAGCTAATCTAAACAACCCACCCACGCACTACAAGTTCCCTGACGATCCGCTCCGGCAAGGCTGCTCAATCAACACCCACGACAGCGACGGAGGGGGAGCGGCGATACTGGGCTCGAGAAAGTGACACTCGGCTCGGCCAAGGCGCCTGAGCACCTGCTGCCAGTGGAGGATGGGGAGGAGGGACAGTGGCAGCGGAGTGTGTGACATAAAACCACTTTGTTATTCTTGACTTTCTTTATTTGTGTTTTTCCTGTTTAAATCACTACACAAGTCAGTTGTCATAAGATGAAAAATAAAGCACTGAAGTGGGACTCTTTCAATTCTCCATGGCTATATGCATGGCCCAGAAAAACCCTAAAACTCGTTTATGTTTTGTGCTGACTTGTGGGGAAATAGCTGAATGGATTCAAACACTATACAATGTGTACAATGGAGTAGACAGTACAACACTATAATTTGTAGCTAAAATCAAATTAAACAAAGTCTTTAACAAACAACCATTTAAGGGACGCAAGATGTGTAAAAGTTCATTTAAGCAATTCTGAGGAAGTCTCTGTATACAGCTTTTGTGTGAATCAGGTTATAAGACATTTAAACATGTGATCTGAGACACAATAGAGAGACAGAATCAATCAACATTGCTATTTCTAAAAGGCACAGATATAGCACTTTTTCCAACACTTTTTGCAAGTTCCTACAAATAAAAGGTAAGCAAACAGACTATTTGTTTACATACACTCATTCCATCCTGTTCTGAGCAGATGGTCACAAACCCAGGAAAGTTGCTCAACATGGCATCTCCAGTTAGCTTAAGTACTGGGCATAAACTGGCAAGAACACCACAACCTGGCAACTCTCCCTCCCTAGAACAGCACATAACTGCACTACTGTGTGTGTGGCCACACATTATAACATACACACACATATAGCACTATAATCACAGTAAGCCAACATATCAACATCTAAATATGTAACTGATTATCATCACTAATCCCTAGGAAATTCGATAGTGACGCTTTTCACAAATTCACTGAATGTTCAAGTCCAACTTTACATTGTTGGGGAAAACTGCTGATGCATCAGATCCATTTAAATAAAAAAATCTAGAAATTAAAATGATTATATTAAATATTAGAAGATATTATTAAGTATTTAAAAGTATTGAAACATAAAACAAAAAATGACTTGTGGTTAAAATTACTGCATTCAAAACTTGCAGCCAAAAATGGACTTTATAAAGACAAGAGCAACAGCTCATAGCAAAAGTATGTTGTCTGGTTATCTGACCAGAAGAAAAAGCACTTTACGTGGTCACGTATGAGAAATCATTTAGTTTGTTTCAAAACCCCAACCTCCCCAAAAAAAACAAGGTTGGGAAAACCCCTATATATGAGCTTTTGGTTATTCAAGTCTCTTGAAACACTTTCAAAACACAAAAGGCATTAGGAGAAATTTCCCTTCATGTTATGCAGATCTGATGCTCTGATGTTGCTCATGCACCCACATTCAAGGAACCCAAAACTGAGAGTTCTGAAACAACATGTTCCAACACCTCACACCCACACTAACAAGGAGCCGTGGCTTTAAAAAACAGGCCTGATAAAAACAAAGATGTGCCTCCTGCTAGGTGTAATGAGAGACATAAATTCGGAGTGAATTGCTCCGTGCGCTCAATGGCTGCTGCTCCCCCAGACCAAAAAAAGCAGGCGGCAAACCCCCTCTGCCTCCTACAAAAGCAGAATAAAGCCATGGATGGGACGGCCTGTGTCTAATTCCCTCCCCGTGCTGTCCCAGGGGGAGGAGGGCTCGCTCTTCACCCTTTGATTTCCACGTCTGTGCTCTTTCAGCCGCCTGCGCTTCTTAAAGGCTGAAATAAAAGCAGACACAAAGCTTCCTGCTATGATCCACACGCTGTCTAGGGGACAGGGCCCTCTCCAGATAAATAGGCCAAACACCTGCTGGACTTCTTCCCTCCGTATAGGCTGCGCCATTCATTAGAAACCAGTGGAGCAAAGCATTCATTTGCTGTATCCATTCAAATGCACTTTTGTATGGGGCCTTGATATTGATCCTCATTCTGCTTCTGGAAGCAGGGCTTTACTCTGGACATTAAAAGGCAAGCCAAATGGCGTCCCTCACAAAGAAACAGATGAATGAGGACTTAAACAGGACAACTTCAGAAAGTAACAGTTGTCTAGCAAACAGCCACACACTTTTATTTGAAAAATAAATCAAACCAGGTTTAGAAGATCAAAGTAAACCATATTCTTTTTTGGGGGCCACATAAATAAATAAAAAAACACACAGAAGCATTATCTTTATGTAAACAGTTTAAGCTTTCCAAATGGGTTAATGAAGTAGTCTAAGAGGCAGACATCAGAAATGAAATGGAATTAGGACCCTGTGGGCTCGTACTGTTGTATTTGGGTCTGATGGGAAGGAGGGGCAGCGTGCGTTGTGTTTACTGAGCATGCTGCTGGCCTCGGGCTGCTCTGTGAGCTCAGCAGGCTGCGATGAACCAGAACAATCCTGCCCAGGCACAACATCCCCTCTGAATGAAACTACAATGCTGTGTCCGCAACTCGCATGAGACTGCAAACTCCACAGGGATTTCACCCGTCTGTCTGCCTTGTACTTATACATCTCACCAATGTACTTCTTTACTGGGCACTCCACAAAAAGCTGTGTATTCTTGTACTAACATGTACTTAAAAAAATAAGAATAAACAGAAAACTGTTTATACAAACTATTCCTAAGATCCAATCACATTTATTTATAAAGCATGTTTAAGAAAACAACAAATGTTTAACAAAGTAATGTACAACAAAACCATGCAGATCAATGAAACAAGCAACAAAACAGTGATTTACAATGACACACAAAGCACAGCATGTTCACACAACATAAAACATTTTAATAAAAGCATTTTGTTATTTGTGAGCCTGTCTGTGAAAATCTCAAAATCAAATTATGAGATAACAAGCATCAAAATTTGTTCTTGCCTATAAATATCACTATGATTTCAATATTTGACTCAGGCAAAATGAAAGATATCAAGGTTATATTCACTTCTTCACAAAATGTTTATTTGTTCTTTACGTTATATAGGATGATTGTATGTAGAAAACAGGAAATCGCAAAAAAAAAAGATTTAAGTTGGGTTTTCACAGGCAGATTTACAATTTTTATAATTATTATAAGAGAAAGCGTAGTAAATACAGCGAATATGTCTCTATGAATAAAGTCTCTAAAAACAGCATCTCTCATAACCACATACAAACAAATCTAAATCTGCGCCACGTTTTCAAACGCATCGTTTCCTGCACAGCGCTCAACGCCAACCAAAGAATTAAATTAAGCGCGATGTGCGTGTTTCTGATTCGCGCCGCTCTTGTTTCGATCTCCCCGCGTTTCCGATGCGCAGCGCTCCACTCCCACCGAGTGAGGAAGATGGTAGTTTGTCACAGTACACACCCCCACAAATAACAACCTTCGTCAAACGCTGCCTTTTTATTGCAGACGCCTTTTGCACTGCTTTAAGCACTGCATTTGCGCGTGTTTTATAAAAACACATGGTCTCGTAAGCCTCGGCGATGATCTGCGCATAAATTAGTCTATTCTGGTGAGAAATATGACATTTTTCTGAATGCGTACTGCTACTACGCAATATGCGAGAAGAGAAAAAAAACATGTCCACCTCCCATTTTCCCGTGCATCAACGGGTGCTAACGGGCTAACACTCGTTAGCCAACCTCATCTCGAAGGTGAACGAGATAAAACAAAATCTAAAAATTAAATCACACAATGCAAACTTCTACAACAGACTGGACGATGTACAGATACACGTCATATTCTCCCCAACAAAAATACGTCAACGTGCATATTTTAACAGCAACACTGTTGATGCTATTAGCATCATCCATGTCTCAACTAAAGCTAGAGGACAACGTATAACAGAGTAAAATTGTATCACAAGTGTACACATGCAAGATCAAATAAAACGATTAGGAAATGAGCATTACATCAGCAGAACTGTATATACCCTCCCCTGCCAGTCAACACTTTAAAATCAAGCTTAAAATCTGCAGTCGTTATGTATCCTGTCTGCGTGCTACAGCTAAATGCTCAGACAACAACAACCAGATGGCACCAGGTGTTTAGGTGCATCTAAAAACTGCTTGTGCATTCTTACGTGCATGTTTATTGATACATCCTAACTGTTTACCTGTTTATTTATTTCCACCAGTCAAAAGTTTCATTATGTGCCATCAGCATGTAGACTTTTGAACTGTTGTTGTGAGGGGACGCCGTGAGCTAACTCGGAGCCAAATACAGACAGATCTGTACGATTATTTAATCTCTTATAAACAGTTCAAATTGAGCTGGATGACTACCTTTAATGTTTAAACTGCCAGCTTTTAAATATCTACCTCTACTGGGCTCATTTTTAACAACCTGCTCCCCAAGTGTTTCTGCGCGCATTTGCTTAAAAAGATGCTTTTCATAGTGATTAAAAATAAGAAACAACAACAGTAAAATGAGACACATCGGACACACAGACTTTACGTCAAGTGAAGGAAAGTAAACCCAGTGCAGACAGGACCTCGCTACAGTTATCAAGCTACACATCTCCATCCTGTCAAAAATGGCTCCAAACTTCAGGAGGTCAAAAAAAAGATGCTACATCACATCAACATACGCCTCTAGACTTCACGAACACGGGGATTTAAGTGATCAGGTAGAAATAAGCATATACTTTGATGTGGGCTAGTTAGCAGTTTAGCCTGTCAGTGGTCCTAGAGTGAGCTGAGGGAGAAAAACAGCACATGGATGGAGGCATGTGTCTGCTGCGCAGCAAAATAACTAGCAGACTCACTCCTCCCAGTGAGCAACTTACAGATACTACACGGCCATCGAGTAATTATCTCTGCGATTTTTAATTCCCCCACAATACTTGGATAAAACTAAGGGTGAGGCTAACGCTGTAGCCAGGGTCCCGCTTACCTCCTCGCTGCTGGAGCCGCTCGACTCCCCCAAAACATCCCGAAATTTCTGCAGGTTGCCGCTGATGGCAGTGGACACTTGCAACGCAGCGTCGTAACCGGGCCCGAGCCCGTTTGTGTTCGGATTAGTCCCCGCACTGTTTCGGAGGGAAGCAGAGACCCGAATTCGGCCCGCTTTCCTCCCGGTGCCCGAGCTGCTGCTCCCTCCGGGCCGAGCAGGGAACCGCCACCGACAGCTGTGCGCCATTTTACACTCTGCCTGCCTGCCCTAGGATCAGGGAGCTCAGTGTGGGCGTGGCCCTGAACGAGCGAATGCAAATACACTGCCGCTTCAGTCCAGCGGTCAGAATGCAATATTCATGTTTCAGGGTTGTGGTACAGAGGACCCCGACTTTGCGTTTGTACAAGATCCCATCAGAGAGTACGCGCTCAGTGATGTTTTTACGCAGGTTCGTCAGCTATACCCGAGAGAGAGGAAGAGAGAGAGAGAGAGAGAGAGAGAGAGAGAGAAAACTGTACATGAAGTATATCAACACTATGTAGCATGCGTTGCTTGGTAAAATTTTAACTAGGCGTTTAATATACTTTTTGTATAGGCCATATTCAATCGTGACAGCCTTAATAACATTCGTGACACTTCATTAGAACTTCATTATATAAAATATTAGCTTAGAATTTTAATATTTATTGAAATATTATAATTAATATATAAACTACATTTCCAACTTTAATTTGTTTCCATAAGAAATTAGAAAGGCTATAGAAATGCTTGTCTTCAGATTATACAGGTTTTAATTCATGTTTTTAAAGAGGCTCTTAAAATAAAGAGCTACACATCACTTTGCTCATTCAAAAACATTTTAATTACAATACACAGATTTTTTTATCTTTATTTAATATAGTGCAAGAAACAAGCCAGAGAGCACAATTAATAAATGATTTTAAAAAATACATTATTAACATCATGAAAGCATGCTATTATTTTATTAGTTTTAATAAGACCAAACATTTTTAAACTTTAAGTTAACAGAATTATTTATCTAGGCAGTAGAACGTGTTCAGTATGCATTTTTAAAAGGAGCATGTCATGTAAATGTACATGGTACAATTACATTCTTCATAATAATCTCAAATAATTTTATTTCACAAAAATGAGAAAAGTAAATAAAAATCAAAGTTCAAAGAGTGTTTGAAAGAGACATTATAATAAATGGATGTTGTATGCACAACCATACAAACAGAAACCTTACAACAGACCCTGAAGCATTGTTTACTTTGATCATTTTCAGGGTCAGATCTATTGATTGGGTAGGTCTCCAGGAAATAAGGGAACAAAGGAATTAGAAAGACTTAAAGTCAACTAAAACGCTATGAAATAATCAACTCACATTATACAAGCCGATTCTTGATGGCTCAATGTTATGAGACTTTCACAACTAAAGGAACGGCAGTGCAGAGGATGACATCTTTATCAGTGTCATCTCTTAAGACATCCATTTCAGTAGCAAGGTCCAACCCCCCAGAGCATGCAGTTTCACAACCGCTAACAAAAGAGACATGATGTCATTCTGCATGAGAGGACTGTCAGTTCTGACTCAGCATTCAAATAAGTCAAATATTATTTGCGCCATATTGCACTATTAAAAAGACACATTGGGTTCTTGTAAAAAGTAAAGGGGTAATTTCCAACATTTCATCAAGAACTGAATATACTTAATGAGTCTAATAAAAGTGCATATTATAGTAAATGTTCCAAAAATAAAACATTTCTAATGAACAAATGGTTACCAACCAGCCCAAAAACTAATTAAGATGTGACCCTTAAAAAGCCATAGAACAGCCATGAAACTGAAATATACTGGAATACAAATCTGATGAACAATTTTCTTTATATCCATACTGCCATAACATTTTCTCCTATTACCAAACGAGGACATACAAACAAATTCATTTAAATTGTTTGTGTAAGTAATGCATATAAAATATTTCACAAATATTAGTTAAGTTAGAGGTAGGGCAAATGCACTAAACAAGTAAGCAAAGCAAATATTCTTTTCTCGGTCTATAAACCCATATAAACTTTATGTAAAGTTTCGTTTTCCACAGTGAACAGTTTGGAAAGGCGTAATATAACAGAAAAACTGAATCCAGTTGTTAGTGCAGTGTTCTGAGTTTTGCCTGCATGGACTTCAGCCATTAAAAGATGCTCCAAAAAGTTTGACAGAGCAAATAGCCTAATATGCTACATTGATTTGGCATTTGTAGATTTGCATTTCACCTTTGCAGAGCGCAAAAACACCATGAATGAAGATGTTTTCCTCTACGTGTGCTTAAAATGTTCTCTTTCCAAAGCAGTATGAGAGAGGTCAGAAACATTTGAATGGCTTAGTCATACAGCATGCCTGGGCTGGGGGAAGGGAATAATGTGGTTAGCCACTGGGTCCCATTTGCTGGTTTTTTTGCTCATGTTCAGCAAGCCACTTCATGATCTGTTGCTTGAGCTCTTCATTAGGCCTGATCTGATCCATAGTGAGTGGACTACGGTTAAACGGGTCTGTCTGGTCACTGTACCAAGAAAAATAAGAATAGCACTGGTTATACAAATGCCTAACCAAATGATTATCTGTATAATGTACAAAAATAAATATTCTGCTACAATTGTAAAGAATCTTCATACTGATGTTTCACTAGATAGTTCAGTTTTTTTGTTACAGCATATAAGTTTAAAACAACATGAAGATGAACAAATTTCTTTTTTACAATTAAACTAAACTGTCACCTTAGTAAATGGCGTGCTATTGTTGAGCGGTCCACGGTAACATTTGAAGATGGCAAGACCACCGGATCAACCATTAAGGTAGACATGATGGGATCCAAAAATTCATCTGGAGCATCAGAATAGGTCTCCTCCTCCTGCTGATGTCTGTCAGCCAAAGACTGAAGGACAGGAACGCATAAAATCAACAAGATTAACATCAACACCCAGATTCCCATGATTTTCTACGAAAGACATGTACCTAGGATAATATACACAAAATGATTAGATTAACCTTAATTTTATCTGCTAGGAGACTGAAAGACACAATCATATCGCCAGGCTTGTTGATCTTCTTGAGGACACGGACAGTTTGGCAGAACAGAGTGGGAGAATATGACCTTCCATCTTTTGGGACAGTGGCACAGAAATTTTCTTCATCTCTGTGGTCAAAACAAACCGTTGAAAAGTTTAGTTAAAAACATGTAAATAAATTTGGTTAAAGTTTAAATTTACTAGCAAAAAACTTACCCCAAGTTTAGGTAAATAGTACAGATGTCGGACACCAACTGCTGGGGCTTAAAATCAAATTCACTAAAGTCTTTCACCTTCAAAGCACCCATCTTAGGGCCTACCAGGTGCTGCAGAAAGTAGTTGAGCATAGAGATGATCCTCTCGGCAAGGAAAGGGTGAACAAAAAGACCTTTTATTTCTGGAAGGAAACAGATACAAGAGGAATCCATGTCAACTCTTTCAACTTTTAAGAGTTCCTTTTCAGTTATTTTAAAACCATGTTGTTCAGGTCTGTCTCGGTCTGGCAGTATATGACCAAAAAAAATCTGTGATTCTGAAAATCTGTTTGTGAATTTGGTTTATTTCACGCCTCTTACCAGATGTGAGGAAAGCCAAGGTGCCAATGGTCTCATTTGACATGATGTTGTGGAAGCGACCCAGCTGTCCAAACATCTGCAGACTAGATTCTTTCTCTCTGCGGGCGTCAGGGGCCAGACTGTCCCACTCCCCACGATCCCTCTCCAGCTGGAGGATTTTGATCTTACTTAAGTACTAGAAGAAATAGATGCACATATGCTATGTTAACTAATTATTGCCTTATATCAACAATACGGAGGTTAACATGTTAATTAATGTTTTATATTCGACAATCAAGCTGAATCAAAAACCAACAAACAAAATCTGTATTTGTATGTGGACCTGTAAACAGTTGTGACTAATAAGAAACATCGAAACAGTCTGTTATTACAAAACAGTACCTGTATAGCCTCATCAAGTAAGTAGATGGCATCGTTCATTAACAAGTTCAGAAACCGCAGGAAGAGTGGTGGATTCATGGCCTCAAGGTTTTCTGATGCATAATCTGCCAAACGCTGTAAGCAAACAAAATATTTTCCTCTATTATTTAAAAAATATGGTTTGGTGAAACTGCAAAACGAAATGATAAAAATCTTATACAGTATCTGTCTGGTTCTCACCTTAATGCTCTCCCTGTAATTTTCTTCTCCCCACATGTACTTCAAAATGGCATACATTGGCCTCCTGTAATTAAACTTTTGCTCAAACTGATGAGGATCGCCTGCAGAATACCCATACATAAAATCTTACACAAACTGTTAAATTTAAACAAAGAAACACTAATCAATACACACACTGACCAGTGAACTCTATGTCCACAAACACTGTAATGAGGGCTTCAGCAAGTTGAGGCGCATGTCGATATGAGCTGAACACCCTTTGGCGCTGGAAGATGATAGGCTGGGCCGTGCCAGGTGACACAGGCTCCATATGGGGCATCACAGCCTCGAGAACCTCTGCCAGCTTTGCTCGCAAATGCGGATTCTTCATTCTGTGGGTAAATAATTACCAGTAAACAACAAGCCACATGGTGTGCGCAAAAATGCGTGAAGAACTCAGCATCGGACCGACTCACACCTCTCAACGCTGCCCATGAACACAGTGATGAAGGTCAGGACATGTTCTAAGCTTTCTGCCGATGACTCCAACACCTCATCGGCAAACCGGCGGAGGAATATGAAGAAATCACCCATGTTCTCGGCAAAAAACTCTAGAAAGACGAGAAGGAGTTGGCTTTTTAAAAAACTGAATTGAAGACCACTAGGGGAGTTAAAAAAGATGGATACCTGGCACACAGCAGAGCAGACTGTTTTCCACTGGGGGCAGGGGAAACGAGAGAGGAATGTACTCTGGGTTTTGGTTGCCCAAGCTGAGCTGGACCAGCAGGGTGGCGCAGGAGGCTTGGAGGTTGAGGCAGTGTTGCAGCATGGTGGGCTGCGTGGTAGCGGCCTTGGTGGAGAGATAGACTGTCATAAGGCGTTCAAACTGTTCCCGCAGTTCTGCAGCCGGGCCTCCGCTCAGCTGCGTGTCTCGCCACGTCCCCTGCAGTCGATGCAAGGACTGATTCATCTTCACCATGTGATCATGAAGTCTGACAAATAAAGAATTTACATGCAGTTGTCACCTAAATGTGACCAAAACTAAGAGCGATAATTGGTGTGTCTAGGGGCCAATCGTAGCATTACCTATGGAAGCCCAAGTACATGGTAAGCTGTGTAAGGATGAGGTTCTCTGTAAGAAGGCTGTATGACTGGGCAAATTCAATCGTCTGTTGAGGGGGCACAGGTATCAGACAGGTCTCCTTGTCCAAACCTGTAAAGGAAAGATTCAAGTGTTTAGGCCGATGTGTGTGAAAAGCATATGAACAAAAGTGTTGAGCTACATGTTTGCACAGGTACTGTAATTCACCTCTTGCATGCACGTTTCTGTTGCGTCGCTCGTCCTCACTTAGTTCCTTAAGCATACAGTATGTGGGGTTAAAAGTTAAGAGTTTGGGGGAGTAGGGT
The DNA here is from genome assembly GCA_019155185.1 of Beaufortia kweichowensis. NCBI lineage: Eukaryota > Metazoa > Chordata > Actinopteri > Cypriniformes > Gastromyzontidae > Beaufortia > Beaufortia kweichowensis. The sequence goes on from CM032811.1 coordinate 8,601,875, forward strand.
CTACAAAAAGGCTGGCAGAGCTTAAGCAGTGCTGCTCCCAGATTTAAGAAAAATGCATCTGAGGCATACATTTGGAAGAATATCTCGGGCATCTGGTTTGCCCAGATTTTGGCTCGTCCCATGTTGGCCTGCAGGCAACCGCCCAGCCACGAGAGCAGCAGGTGACGTGTCTCGCCGGACTGCTGAAGCAAGTTTTTCAGGATCTGATACAGCTTATCATGAAACTGCCCCATGAACTATAACATGAGAGAAGGAGAAATAAAAACAATGGGGTTGAAAAACGTGAGATTATAAAACATTACAGTAACTTTTGTGAATCTATGCTCACCTGGTGTATATTTGACTCTTGAACCTTCATTTCCTGTGGGCTCAAGCGAGAAGGACTGAGGAAAAAACCATGGTTCTCAACCACACCGGGGGTTTTGAGCAGACAAGAAATATTCAGGATGGTGCCTAAAAGGGTTTTCTGATAGTGTAATCCATTGTTGGGATCTTTGGGCTTAATGTGCTCCATTAATACCTAGGATCAGAAAACAACATCTACATTATCCAAAGATCTATTGACTTAAGAGAATTCACAGTATTAAAATTGACATTAGCATTACTGTACATCAGTATGACAATCCTTACCTTTGCAATGTCCTTTTGCCGACTAAAGTACAGCAGAATTTCCAGGTAGGAAAACAGCAGCAGCTGACAGAGGTCCAAGTCTTTGACTCGGCCTTGAAAAATATCAAACACAGGCACCATCACCTCCCCAAAGGTCCGCACCTCCTGGTCAGCCAACAGACTAGCAATGACCTCCTCCAAAAACTCCACAACTTCCTCAAGCCCTGCAGTGATAAACAACACAAACATATTAATGCACCCTTAAAATATCACATGTCCTCAAATGTGATTCTCAAGCAGGCTTACGGGCTTCTCTGACGGCTTCCAGCAACAGGTCCAGAAGTTGTTCATACACGTTTTGACTGATGTAGATCTCTGGCGTCAACAGCACCGTCCGCGCATTGGAAATCGTCAGGTTTTTACACTGTACAGCATATGACAACAGCTTCTCTGGGACTTTAGTGATCTGTGGGGTTTTAAAGTACACAAACACTGTGATTTCTGCATCTACTGATGAAAAGCATACAGGTTATAACTCAATCAAAAAGCATTGAGACGTCAGGATGATGGTCTACTGGATGACGGCATAGAATACCTCCTCTTTAGCTCTCAGGTAGCAGGCGTAAAGATACGGTACAGCATGTTTCTCCCCGGCATCACGATCTGCTGAAAGGTTCACTACACTGCAGGAAGTCATGTAAATTAGATGGTTTCCAGGTTCCTGCAGAAGCAGTCGGTTGAACAAAGCCTGGAGGGAACAGATTAAAAAATATTATTTTATTCCAAGTTCATAATACACTTATGTGTACACAACTAATACTGACAGTGTCATACCTGCTCTATGGTGTCCATGTTGAGCCAGTCCTGACCATCAAGATCAGCTGCCATTTCCTCAAGATAAACACAGCGTGGTGGAATACCATTACCTCCTCTTAAACTGGGGTCACCTAGAAATATTTTAAGCAATACTGATCATTATACTCAATAGTTTAACTTGCTACACGTACACATATTAACATAATTTTAACTATAGTCTTAAGGGTTGTGGTTTTTTCAAAGATATATACATACAATTAAACATATATACACTGCTTTGTTCTAATTTGACTAAAGCTTATCTGCTGGTTACTCAGACAACACATTGCCATCAACATGGCAAATGAAGCAATAAGATAACTGGCAAAGCAGTGGACAGCAGATCAATGTAGAAGATAAAAACACTTAAATAAAAGCAACGCAAATTACATACAATGCAAAACAGGAGTGGATGAGGTCATCCGAAACATTGCCGGGAAACCATGTGTCATCATATGATCACCACCTCTGAGCTCATCGAGAACGTAAGACACTGTTTATAGTAAATGACTAATCTAATACATAAAATTGATATATAAAATATCTAATGAATATATTCTCTATTCTTTTAACTGGTGTGTCACCCAAAAGGAAATCACCAAATTAGGTAGATGCAAGGACAGGTTACGTGATATTCCCCCATCCTCAATAACCATAAACAAAACTATGCAAGGTAAAAGATACATTGGAAAGTATGACTAATGCTACATTACGTGCTGTTGTTAGATGCAATGAAATCTCCTTTTTAAATCTCCATTTTTTTATATTCAGCAGCCTAATACAACATTTGGCTTGAAGTTTCTACATATATATATATAGCTGGTGGACCACCCCTTTGCTGTTTTATGCATTTACAAAACGATTTACAAAAATATTCTATGACACGTTAATAATTTTGATGCATATGTTAATACATTTCCATGTTTGACATTTGGACAATTTTATAAAAGAAACCATTTATTATGTAGTGCTGGGTTGCCACTTGATTTGTAATATACAATCTGCCTCCTAAAGCTACACAATGATCAAATGGATTTAAACTATGACCAGTAAATAAAATAAGAGGGTTGGTACATGCTAATCACTGAAGGAGCCAATTGGTAACCAGTTAGATAGTTGTCCTAACCAAAAGATGTTTAGCACTCACTGTTATCTAGAGTGATGAGGAAGATTCTCTGGATCATGTGGTTGACGTTGAGCTGCTCACAAAGCTCCTGGCGTGAGCGAAAAGATCGGCTGATCTCTGCCACGGAGTCATCGTTGTCATCGATGCTGTCAGAGACTGAATTATCGGATTCGGACTGGCTCTCCCCTGAATCTACAGCTGCAGGGGACACATTATTTCGTAGCACCATCAGTTATGCACATGTTATTGTAGGGACTGTACAGCAATGTTTATTACCCTGAACTTACACTGTTGCTCAGCTTGATGTGGTTGATTTTGGCCGGATGCAAACTGCTTCGCATCAGCTAGGGAACTGAAGAGTGCTGCGAATGGGTTTTGTGAGATGTTCTGATTGTTATTGCCTTGGTCTGTCATTTCCCTGGAGCACGTCCTCCATCAACAGGTGCTTTCACAGCCTGTAAAGGAAAGTGTGTTGCTTCAGCATGTAATTGAAGTCCTGCTGTGATCCATCTAGGTGAATCTTACATTTTTCTATTCTGATCACCATGGGATTTGTGCCTCATACAATATCTAAGTGCAATATGACTCACATTTAATATATCATTACTCTTCTGACTTGTCACTGATCAACACGATTTGATTTAATGTTTGGTGAGTCACTCGTTAGTGATTCACGTTGAACCCGAATTTGTAACGGCTGGCCTGCTAGAAATACGTGGTAAAGTGAAATATAAAATATAGGCAATCAGTGATGCAAAAAGACATGTTTTGTATGTAAATTCAATTAGCTGTCAGAGACACTGTGACAGAACTCCTTTCTGGTTGTCAGGTATCTTAAGCTAGCTGAATAACTAGCAGCACGCTAAGCAACTTGCAGCGAGATGTGCATGTTACTCAAAGACAGCGGCCCACGGAAAAGTAAACTGAATAATAATGTATTAAAAAACACGACCGCATTGAAAATATATCGAGATAGCTCAATGCCATACCTGATTTCAGGCAGAAATATAGTATGATTGGATATCTGATGCGGTCCAGTTCAGCAGTTACACAGAGCTGCGAGTGCGTATTACGTCATCGGAAAAGGACGAGGCGCGCTTGCTCGACTTCATGCTGCGCAGACCGTTTGGCTTATTACATTTAGGTATCGCGAGAGGGATTTGAAAGCAGAGTTTTCAAATTGCTCTCGCGATACCTCGATGCCATACGCCGATTAGTCTGCGCAGCGCCGCAGTGTTTTTCAACGCTGTTCAAAGTCTCATGATATTGTCGTAGGATATATTTACTCGGTTTTTTAGAAAAGAAAGAAATTTGATCGCCGACATGGCTTTCGAACTTTTCACAAAGACGAGACTCTGGAAATGCGCAGGAAGTTGATCGGGTGAGCGAGATTACAAGTTGCCTGGTGTTGTTTTCGTAAATTAAAAGTCATTCAGTTTCTATTTCTTGACTTTTCAGACAGTCCTGCAGACTGTTTTTCTCTCATGATCCCGTGAAAATAGTACGAGCACGGGGTCAGTATTTATATGATGAGAAGGGCAGGGAGTACCTAGACTGCATTAGTAATGTTCAACATGGTAAGAAGATCTTAAATACTAACGCTGCTGACACTTCGGATTTATAAAATTTCCCACCTCAAACCCGTAAATAATGTTTGGAACGGCTCTTTTGCCCTCTAAATACTTAACCTAGAGATACGATTTCTTGCAAGAGTTTTATTATTTAATTGTATTGTATATTGCAATAAGCCCATTAATATAAATATGTTTAACAAGAGCAACAAGCATATCAGTTACAGTAAAGTGTACAAATCACAAACCCATGGTGATGCAATTCATACATGTTGTGTTTGCAGTGGGACACTGTCATCCCAGCATCAGTCAGGCTGCTGCAGCCCAGATGGATCTTCTTAATGCAAACACTAGATTCCTCCATGATAATATAGTACAGTATGCAAAACGACTGTCAGCAACTCTGCCAAACAAGCTTTGTGTCTTTTATTTTGTCAACTCAGGGTAAGTGTTTCTGTTTGTGCAGATTAAATGGCATTTATTGTTAAATATCTGTAAAATACTTGCTCTTTTAAGATGCTGTGAAATCTAATGTGCATTTTTGTCTCCAGTTCGGAAGCGAATGATCTTGCCTTACGACTGGCCCGTCAGTATACCCAACATCAGGATGTCATAGTGCTGGATCAGTAAGAATTACTGTATTTTAAAAAAAAAAGAAAGCCCAAATGTGATTTAACAGCTGGTAATAAAAGCATTTTACAATGAACACTTTGTGTTAATATTGTTTTAACTTAACCCTAAAGTGCATACCATGGACATCTCACCTCACTCATCGACATCAGCCCATACAAGTTCCGGAAGCTGGAGGGACAAAAAGAGTGGGTTCATGTGGTGTGTACAGATTACAAACAAATATTTTAACTTTAATAAATGTTTTTTGCTATTTATCAAACTTTCTTGGGTATCTGCAGGCACCTCTCCCTGATACGTACCATGGTATCTACCGGGAAGACCATTCCAACCCGGGACAGGCCTATGCAGACACACTGAAAAGCCTTATTGAAGAGGTGCATAAAAAAGGCCGCAAGGTATGGATTCTAGATAAACCGAAACTGTTATTGCAAAGTTATCAAAATTTCTGCTCTAAAATATACAGATTGTCCTTCTGCCTTTTCTTATTGTTGCCAGATTTCAGCTTTTTTTGCTGAGTCTTTACCTAGCGTTGGTGGTCAGATCATCTTCCCGGCTGGTTATTGTAAAAGAGTAGCAGAGTAAGTCTCTTTAAAACTTTAAGTATTTAAAACTTAAGTACTTGCACTTGCAATTTTTTGTATATCTTAGATAGATTTTACCTTCTGCATGTTGGAATCAATGAATAAAGCTGCATGCAACATCATGTTTCCACAGATATGTTAATGAAGCGGGCGGAGTTTACATAGCAGATGAGGTTCAGACAGGCTTTGGTCGTGTTGGGAGTCATTTTTGGGCTTTTCAGCTTCAAGGTGAGGACTTTTGCCCTGACATTGTGACTATGGGCAAACCAATGGGCAATGGTCATCCAGTTGCATGTGTGGCTACCACAAAGGAGATAGCTGGTGCCTTCACAGCCAATGGTGTGGAGTATTTCAACACAGTAAGAACTGCTTAAAGGTTATTTGTTTTAATTAGCTTTTACATACACTGAAAAGTAATACTTTTTAATATATATTTAATCATTTTTTAATATTTAATCATTTTTGCCATGCAGTTTGGTGGAAACCCTGTATCCTGTGCCATCGGTTTGGCAGTTTTAGATGTAATTGAAAAGGAAGACTTGAGAGGAAATGCTCTGCGGGTTGGAGATCACTTGAAGCATCTGCTCAGTCAACTTCAGACTAAATATTCAATCATTGGAGATGTACGGTTCGTAAAAAATAGAGAATGTATAATATAAATGTATGATAAAAATAAATAATAATATTAATATTTTTTTGCTGTGTTAAATTCTACTGAAATGTCATACTGCACAATGCAAAAGATAGAAAAAAAAATGTTTTCCTTTGTCTTTTTTTCCAGTGGTGTAGGACTGTTTATAGGTATGGAACTAGTTAAAGACAGAGTTACCCGAAAACCAGCAACAGAAGAAGCAGCACAGCTTGTTAGAAGGTGAGAACTTTTCATACTTACAGTTTTTCAAAGCAAGTGTTGGTAAAGGTTATTAATTCATTTCTCATTTTGACTTGCTCAGGCTGAAAGAGGAGCATATAGTTATGAGCACTGATGGACCATGGGATAGTGTCATCAAATTCAAACCTCCTATGTGCTTCAGTATGGAGGATGCAGATAGAGTCGCTATGTGCATTGACCAAATTCTCAGAGGTTTGTAGAATTAGTTACCGTTAATCTGTAATTATACAGTTTATAGTTAAACTGTAGCTAATATTGTAACATGTTATTTAATAATTAATTCTGACTGTGTAACTTTAGTGAAGATAATAATTGTTAATACAATTTGTCTTGCAGAACTGGAGAATACCACCAAATAGAAGACTGTTGAAAAGTTGTGGGAAAAGGTTTAAAGAGGTTTAAAGTTTTTAATTGCTTACAAAACAGTTTTACATCTAAGATTTAATTCTAGATCCATTGAAATAAATCATTTTTGAATATAAATCTGTTTACATTCATTTGAACAAATACTCAAGATCATTGCCAAGATTTAAATGCATTTTCAACAATTACACTTACATTTTAAACACTACTTACACATTTTACACAACAAATAATGAATATTTTACAGTAATATACAAAAATATGTGGCACTTTTTAATACTTTTTCATTTTACACTTATGCATTTGGCAGATACTTTTATCTATTGTGACAGCCAAGGTATATATTTTTTATCAGTATGTGTTCAGTATGTGCCAATGCTGCATAAGTTGAGCTACTGCTCAGTGTCATATTGCATACTACGCAGTATCCTTAATCTTTGTATCAAATTAGTACTTGCTAAGTGTTATGGAAGTGTTTCATATTGTGTAGACTTTGGTTCAATAAATTAGGTAGCTGAAAAGCAGATGTGTATGTATTGTGAGTACTGTGATGATATTTGTGTTCTTGTAGTAGAATTTTTTTTTTCCCCTTGTACCAGATTTCCTTAATCATAAGAAATTGTCTTGTGAAAAATCCGGAACCTAAAGAAAAAGGTCAGTTTTAAAGTAATACTGAATTTACAAAAACGCATAGATATGTATGAGCATGCCTTACCTTCATACTTCCAGGAACGAGTCCAAAACTTGTAGTCTGTCTGGTGTTTCTCAGTTTTTCATACTCTCGTCCCTCCACAACTAAAAGGCAGAGAGTATTTCCTCCCTCCTTTATCAGCCTCACCACTTCATCAAAATACTCTTCCTCCACATTCTGTCCATTAACCTCCACAACCACATCCCCCTCACACAGTCCAGTGCTCACGTTTGCCACCTGTAAGCAACAAGAAGGATTATGTTTCATGCATGCATCATTTCTAAATTTGTAAAATCTAACGTAAAGTAAAAACATATGATTTCTGTCCCATTAGTATTACCAAGCCCAAATGCAATAACAAAGGAAAATATACCTACAAACTAGTGTCTCATTTAAATAGTATAAAAAAATATTTTAATAAAACATTCAAATAAAATCAAGTTCCAGTACCTGACTGATAAAGGCCCCAGGCTTATTCTGAACACAGCCAAGGTTGAAGCCAAATCCTGTGTTCTCCTTATTAAGCACACAAAGTCGAGCGCATTGTGGGTTAGTATGTGCCTCTCCATTTTGTAGAGGAGATTTGGAGAACCGATCCCATTTTGGAATGTGGTCTTCATAAAACAGCAGTGGAGAAATGCCAAGCTGAAGTGGAATAAGTATTAAATAACATACACCATCTCAGTGATAATCCAAGTTCACACTGCAACAGAATAATGATTTCCCTATTTTCTAGGCCAGAGCAGTCGCACCCATTCCCTGGGGTCTATGCCTATTCCACACAGCAGATTAATTTCATCCTAAGAACACCTGCTTCAGTATGTTATATATGCATTAGGAGTGTGAGCTTTAGTCCCTTGGTTAGCCCTCGGGTTTATATGGTTTCAGTCAGAGAGAAATAGTTGATTCAGCAGCTGTTTAGGAGTGGAATGTTATTGTTCCACTTCAACATTCTTTCGCGATTCTGCCTGGATCTGTGTGAGCATGTGCATCTGCGTGTGAAATAACCTGAGTATAAGCACCTGTGTGTAGTAGTTTCTGCCAGGGACAGAGATGGTGGTTAGAGTGACCTGCTGGCCGCTTTGCCGTACTTTGCTGACGATGTCCTCATGCTCTGCATCCTCCACCTGCTCTCCATTTACCGCTAGGAGAAGCTCGCCATCCTCCATTCCTGCTGACTCAGCCGGACTGCAGGGGTCGATTTCTCGTAACATGTGAGCTGTAGAGAATATTACAAATTGTATTCCCAGCTGAATAATCCATTTTAAATGGTATTTGTATTGTGAAACCAATCTGTGATTTTCCAACAAGGTTTAGCACAGTTGTATTTACTTGACTAATATAAATAGTGATTTCTCACCAATACATCCAGATGGTAACTTCTCTTGCCTTAACAGGAACCCATAGCCCTGCGGCCCCTGAATCAGATGCAGGGTTTTTGGCATATAGGGTAGATTATGAGTTTTGGCAAAAGCGGGACTTATGGGTAATCTCCTTCGAACATAGCTCTCTTTACTCCTGCTATCAATTGCCAAGACAGTCACATGGTCTTCACATTTCTTCACCTGATATATGTAATATGGGATAATCAAAGCATAGGATTGAAGAAGTCCTGGGGTATTTACATATTAATTAGATACAATATTGTCCACCTACCATTTTTGACAGTGCTCCATGTGTGAGAGCAGAGACCATAGCTCCATTAATCCAGATCAGCCTGTCTCCATTCTGGATTCCTGCTCTCTCAGCTGGACCTTGATTTACGGGGCTAAGACGATAGCAGCCTCGCTCACCTACTCTCAAATGATAAAAAGTGACACTCAGTGACTCGTGTAACGATATTCTGAAACATTCACACATGATGTGTATTAAAAATCTTTCATTATTTATTCACCCTCATGTTATTACAGACCTATATAACTTTCTTCTGCAGAACACAAAAGAAGATATTTTAAAGAGCAACCAAACAACACTGGCTTTCCATTGTAAAGACGTAAAGACATTTCTTAAAATATCTTGTTTTGTGTTCCATAATAGTAAAGAGTCATTTACGTTGTTTTGAATGACATGAAGGTGAATAAATGATGACACAGTTTTTATTTTTGTGGTGTACTATCCCTTTAAGAACTTAAGCACCTTTTTGTGCACCTATTTTCATCCTCAAAATTAATATCACATTAAAATATAACCATGCTAAGCTTCAAGCATATGTTTAGTAGCAACATCAGAACCTTCAACAGGGATGATGGTAAGGCCCAAACCACAACCAGGCTCTTTAGCGATGTGACATAACCGTGGGCGAGAACATCCCTCTCCACAGTGAGCTCGGGCGAGTGACAAGAGATCTCTTCCTTCTGATACTGCAATCCCATAATCCCGAGCACTTAACACTAACAGATACAGCTGCAGGCCAGAGACCTGGATCTTCAGCACCACCTGTAAACAAGATGAACATTACACCCAAGATAGTCTGATCACATTTAATTCTGTTTTTTTATACAATGCTTTTCACAGCATGCATTGTTGCAAAGAAAAACATTTACAGAGGAAACAGGTAGAAAAATACAAATTGGAAAGAAAAATATAATAATTTAGCAATAAGAAAACTCTACTATAAAGGTAGTAACAATGGATATTTGAATATTTGCATAAATGTAAATGAATGCACTTCATCTACTAATCTGTCTACAGAATATTATTGGTTTGCCATTGTCAATTTCATTCACAGAATACAAAGATGTCATGTTTGCATTTGAAAGTGCACTCACATTTAAGTGCTCCTTGTCATCCACAAAGTCCTCATTGACTTCCAAAATACGGTCGCCCTCCCTCAGCCCACCACGCTCAGCGCTGCTCCAAGGCTCCACCTGCCGCACCACATGTCCCCTGCAGCCTGCGTCCTGACTCAGGTAGAAACCAAAACACTGACTCTTCTCTCGTTTAAGAACACACAGCCGTGGACGCACATCAGGCTCTGGGGACATTTCATTATGTGCTTTGAATCATTAACATACTGTTATCAGATTGGCTGAAACTGATTGAATTAGATTGTTACCCGTGTCATCTGAGATCACTAATGCTGGGTTGTCAATCCCTACTTTTGGGTTGAAGGTGAACTTCCTGTGGAAGACATTAGAACTGTGCTTACGATCAGTATGTTTAATGTAAACAGACTAAAAATATTATCTAAAAAATATATCAGTTGACCGTAAAATAGAAAGTTTTAATTTTTATGTAATAGTCTGCACGTGTAGCCTTACGTGAGACATCTGAAGTTAAAGGTTACATATAAGAAACTTACTTACTTTGGAAACTCTGTGGCATCTACTTGTTCTGTAACAGCAAAACATTAAACAAACATTATGTGCACATCTATACAGGTTAACATTAACTATGGTCCAGTGGTGTGTGACCAGCTCAGTAAAGTATCCATAATTATGAAAGCATATTTATTTTCCTTTCTAAAATTTCAATAGATTTTATAACTATGAGCCAATATATCAATATACCTCAGAATATGATTGATTATGTAATCATACAAATTGTATACATTGTATACAGTTTTACACATGGTTGTTTTGTAGTGTTACTTTTAGACTATAAAAAGGTAAGAAAGGAAATTGTTCTTTTAAAAACTTTTGACTGAATTGCTCTTTGGTAACCAACAATGATTCTTCGCTGTAAAGGTTTTGTAGCACCCCCTTATTTTTAAGTGTGTGTGATAAGACTCAAGATCATAGTTCAGGTGTAAAATCTTTTGCTGACTGCATACTGTTCTGCACTTTGTTTTGTAACTGAAATTAAATGTTTGTTTGTACTAACACTGTATATTTGTCTTGAGTCATATATTTATATATATTTCTCTTTGTTTGTTAAAGTAAAACATAACGCAACAATTAATAAGTGCATTTTTAGAAAAACATTTCACTCAAATACAATAAGCATTGGACTTTACACATCCTTTACATCAGTAAAGTGAGGTCATAATAGATACAGCAAACACATAAGACATATCTAGAGTATAAACCCAAGTTTACCACATTTGCTTTATCTCCCAAGCCTCATTTGTGTAAAACGTTTGTTGATCTTCACTTATTTTAACAAAAACAGTCTGACTTTTACATTGCAGACTGATCAAAGCGATGAAGAACATTGGTATATAAATGGTGATAATTTACCTGTAGTGAATCTCATGATCTTGTTGTCTGAGCCTTCAGCTTTAGTGAGGGTGCAAGGTACACTTTTAAATGAAGCATTAAAATGGATTTGTCAGTATGACTCCTCCTTGTTCACCACAAGAACGTTCTGGAGATTAATATTTAATCTGAGATTTATGAGACAGCACCTCTTGCAGAGTCTGAAGAAAACATTACATAACCACTGCAAATTAACTGTAATTAACAGCACATCTAAGATAATGACTTGCTTGTGTCACTAGAAATGTCATAAATAGTAACCTTTTAAATGATTAATAATACAATTATGATGGATTACAAAACTCAAAACCAAATTTTACGTTTTTATTTTGCTGTGTATAGCTAATTTTAGTCGCTGTATGCAAGTTCACAATAAACGTTTGTTTTCTGATGGCATTAAGATATGTTAATATTGCACAAGCATATTGTGCGTATTTCAGTCATAATCTGTACCATCAGACATATACACACGTGTCTGGGGAACAACGAACTATACATTAATTTACATACGAATTAGAGCACCTTAAATTCTCCCTGAACAGATTTACATAGAGAATGAATTCAAATGGAAACATTTTTCATAGTGCAACAAAGTGCAGTTTTCAAGTAGTAATCCAAGATTTTCCTAGGTGTAATATACAATATTGCTATTTCCATCAAACAATAAAATAAAATTCAAATATCACAGTGTTTTCTCTAAATGACCTAATGCAAAAATACACAGATGACACACAATGCATACTTGATTAATACTTGCAAATGGTAAAAAACAATAAATGGCAGACCACTGGGAAAAGTTTTTTTTTTTCTAAATTTACCCTTGAATGCAGAAATGGGACACACATTTCTTTCTATTCATATGCTGAACCCATCATTTTGTTCCAAACCCCGTTCCCGTGTTACTGCTTCTCTCCAGCACACGCAGGGTTTGTCTAACAACGCTCTCCACTCTCCGAAAGTGCAGCTTCTTCCAGAAACCCGGGTGCTGTTTCCGTCCCCATTCAAGATCTTTAAGGAAGACAAGTAACTGCTCACGTACACGGTCTCTCTCCCAGGACAGGGAATTTTTTCCAATAATGCTCAGAATAGGGTGCCAGTCCTCCGAGATGTCCGAGCCCTCCGTCACCGAAGCCAGAACCTTCACACGCCGGCCCTTCTTCTCCTGAGGACCACCCCGCACGTGCAACGACTGCTTGCCAACATCAGTAAGCTGGTTCAGGTACAAACTGTGAGGAAGCATAAACATTTATTAATATCAAAATGAACATGAATTCAGTTTGGTTTATAAGAAATGGATATATGTGACTATGTACCAAACTACTGGAATATCTCGAATTTGTACTACAGAACATGTACACATATTTTAGTACTCACTGTACTGTGTGGATGCTGGGATGTTCCCGACAGGCATCGACCAGTGTGAGAGCTGCACTGTCTCCTATGTTGTTGTAAGCCACATTCAGTTCCTTTATCATCTCATGCTGGCACAGTTTCTCGGCCAGCAGATGTGCTGATGTGTCCCCGAGGCCTGTGTGCATCAGAGACAGCTGCTGCAGAGATTGGTTACCTGACAGAGCTTCTAGTAGATGACTGACACCTGCGTCCGTCAAGTGGTTATCACACAACCTGTGATCAGAGCAACAGGAAGTTCACACACAGGAAACGCTCATTTGATGTCATGCCACTTTGTGCAAGAACTCGCTTATTTTCAAAAACACATTACACAACAAAGCATGTTTTTACTATGTCTTTATCTTGTCACCTACCTCCGAAACTATACCATTTAATATAAAGTATTAGCATATTTTGTGCTATTGAAAATATTCTTACTGTAATGACTTAATTGTACAGTTGGGCTCAAATAGCAGATCTCGTAGAAGAATGCAGGACTCAGGACCCAGGCTGTTAAACTGAAGACTAAACACACAACACAGACAGACAAACAGTGATAAAAATACACACGCATGCCATTAGTTTGTTGATTTCCCAGGCAGAAATCAATAACTAATCAGGTTATTGGAATTAATACTGATTGTATAGGTGACAGGCAAAACAACTTCATACAATCAGAAACAACTTAAAAGTTAGGACAAAATATGATTTAACTGTACTAACCACATTTAGATATGTACAGTACCAGTCGAAAGTTTAGACACAATCGCCAAAAATGTGAAGGTGTATATTTAAATGTTTGTAGACTAAAATATAATTGTGCCAACATATTAATTTCTTTCATTAGAAAACCGAAATCTTATTTTAGAACATTGAAATTATTTACTTGGACAAAAAAATGAATAAAAGCAGCCAATAAAAGTCCAGGATAGACACAAATTGAGATGCTAAAATTTAACATAATTCTCACAGTGTAATTTCAGTGTTTTAATGGTTTACCACTATTCTGAAATGTAGAAAAAATAGTTTCCCAACTTTTGACTGGTACCGTGTGTGTGAGCTAAACACCATTTCTAGCTGTATGCAAAACATTAGTAGTTTGCTTCAAGTGGATGTCTCACTTGAGGTTGCTAGTGTGATGGAAGGCTGGCCAGAGCATCTGCAGTAGATCTGGAGTGATGTGGCAGGAGGAGAGATTAAGCTCATTCAGATGGAAGCTAGAGCGAGTGCAGCGCAGCACCGTGCTCAGCACAAAACACTTGAGAGGAGTCATGCGAACAGTAGACAAGTTGATGGTCTTGATGGACTGCAGCACTTCGGCTGTAAGTCGTGGGTTCTGGAACTCATAAAGAAGGACCAGAAGGTCCATGAGCTCCTCAGGAGGCTGTTTCTTCCGACTCTCCTTGATCAGGTGTTTCCTCAGCGACCGAGTGATCTGAACAACTGTTTGACTCTTGATGTCGCACCCGAGCTGTCCCAACAGCCTCCTGTTTCCATAATGAAGAAGTCCACCCATGAAGATAGGGTAAAGCTCAAACGCCCTAGTGTCATTTTCCTCCTGTGGCTGGGGACCATGAACACCCAGCAGACTTTGTTCAACCTGGTCCAGTACATCTTCATTGAAGCTGTCCTCCGAGCGAAACATTTCTGCCGCCATGGTGTGTGCGATGCGCCCCTTGCTGTGGCTGCTGACCCGTTCAAAAAGCTTTGGGAACAACTTCAGCAAGTTGAAAATGGCAAAGATGCGGAAAGGTATGACTTTGGAGAGAATGCTCAGTAAGCTTGTAATGTCCTCACCGGCCTGCCCGAAAACCTCTGATATCTGGCTAGTCAACTTCTCCAGGACTGTTTTATTCTCACCGAGAACAACATAGAGAGCTGCGAAATATTCCTGCATGGCAGGGACAGCGAACACATAGCGTCTATCAGCAGATCCAAGATGTGAACCGTTATCATCACTTGGCACCAGGAAGAAGTCAAGAACGTCTGTGCGAAACACCGCGAGTTGCCGGAGTTCCTCATCTGTTTTGGTTTTACCTCCAACCCACTGTTCCAGTTCTTCAGCAGAGAAGGATGTCCGCTTGTTGGTGATGCCATCAAAAGCCAGCTTCCCTACGGTACGGACCACGTAGAGCATGAGTGAGTTCTGCTGGTCTTGTGAAGGTGCATTCCCATCCGTAGTTATCACCTCTCCTCCGAAGTTCAGTCTCATGAAGCTTGTGTAGATGCTGGTGAGGGTCCGAATTGGTGCGTTTGCATCCGTAAAATGCAACAGATGAAGTGTGGCACATGTCAGCCAGCAGTAAGATGGTAAGAAGCATGCCGCCGCTAACTGACTCTCTCGCTGTAGGTTTAGGTATAGCATCTCTATGAGTGATTCAGCAGCCCTTCCTGGTTTCTCTCCATTCTGAAGCATTAGTCTGCTTGTGAAGTATGCTCTCTGGCGATCGGGATCATTGAAGCCACAAATCTGTACAAAGCGGTTTATGTATTTTTTGGGAACTCTGTCCACGGCAGACAATCTGGTTGTGACTAAAATGCTGGCCTGTAAAACAGTGAAAGAAAACATATCAGTTACAATAAAATTTTAAAGCTGTCATCATGCATTGACGGCAAGATCACAAAGTAACAAAGATGAAACGGAGTCGAGTCATACCTCAGGCAGGAGATACTTCCTAAGCAGATTAACAACAACAGCTCCTGATGGGAGAGCTTCATTGGGATCGCTGCATAACTCTGTCGAGCCAATGCGAAAGTCAAGCTTCATCTTCTCCATTCCATTGAAGATGAAGAGGATATCCTTCGCTTTGTCAACATCTCCGCTAAGATAAGGTGTCTTGCGAAGATGCATGTATTTTCTCCCCACGAGGTCACGAAGAGATGATGGTTTGGATAAATGTGAAAGATCCTCACAAGAGAAGGGCAACACAAGTTTGAACTGGGACAAAGCGGATCCAGCACACCAATCCAGCACCAGTTTACGGACAATGGTACTTTTCCCCGTCCCAACGGCTCCGTAAAGCAACACGTTTTGTCCTCTTGCCTTGTTCCCATCATGACCAGGATCAAAGAGCTGCTCTACAGACAGAGAGGGACGTGTAGTCTCGATTGTGGTCGACTTAAAGGGGCTCACTGGAAGTCCTCTGTCCTCATCCGGATGACGCTCTAGGATGAGAGGCTCTACGTGCATAGTTTCAGGAGAAAAGTAGCCACCAAACTGTCTTTCCTCTTGAGGGAGGTGATTGAACCATAATGCCAGCTTCTGTTTGTGGATCTCAATGGGATCTGTAAGGTTATTCATAATAAAAGAATGAAAGAAACATATCTTTGCTCTGATAACTGAACAAGTAACATTTATGAACAGTTGACACATAAATGAAAAAAAATCCTACAGTTCCTCTTAGTTTACTCACTTTTATGTTGTTGTAAATTACAGTATTTATAGGTATAACATTGTAAAATTGATACAATTTTATTTTATTTTGCAAATATTTTATTTTTTTAAGTAAACTTGTAATGGTTACTGAGGTTATTAAATTTAAAAAAGGGAAAAAACTATATAAATTATAGCTTTTTATACTTCTATTAATGTTATACTTGTATATTTCTATACTTCTATAATTTAATTCTATACTTTATAGTTGTACTAATGTACTTTACAATGTCACTAAAACCTAAAATCACACTAAGAAGAATACTACTATGTGGCAATACTGTAACCCGTCTCCGAATAAGTAAATTATGCGAAAACTCACCTGTGACAGACTCATATGTGCAAAAGAACCTGGGATTGAACCCAGAGATGCAATAATACATAGATGACGATCTCAGTTCTCTCCATGTACTTTGACAAGAGCTTGTTGTCTTGCTAATGAGACAAAAAAAGCACACGATCAGATAATATTAAGATGTTTTCTCTCAAAACACTAGGCCTACATGCCACGACAGGAAAGACAGAAATACTTCGAATTCTACTTACATTGGAAACGAGAAATGATGTGCCTTTGAGCTACGATAGACACCATCTGATTGAAGGCTTAAGGTTTGCGCTGAAATGAACAAAACAACACACTTCAACTGTGAAAGTAATAAAGTTAAACACACATTATATTATTTTAACAGTAAACATGACAAAATATGTGGCAAAAACATTGTTAATAAAATATTTACCATGTTTTACAAGCTATGGTAGTATGTGGAAGTTTTCATTGTGAAAAGTTAATATACTAAAAGTAAAAAGGTTTATGCTAACAAAGATTATTACATTTTATGCTGTTTTATAGTAATACTGGATATTTAATATTAAACACCTACTTCTCTGAAGAGCTCTGGTGTTAAGTTTGCGGTTTACATCTCTTGGTAAGCCGTGGGATCTTCTTAACACTTCTGTTCCTGATGGCCTCCCCAATCGCCACATTTTGCCGTTGTTTAAAATTACCCCTAAAAAAGATACTTTTAGGTCATGCTGACTTAAACAAGCTTAACCAAGTGTAAAAACTGTGCTGTAAGCAGAACCAAATCCTACAGCTGAACATGGTAACATCAAGCCAAACCTATTAGGTCCCTCCTTTGGCTTTGTGTTTCTATGACACATGAAGCTTACACGCGTATGTGACAAATACATTCCTTTTTAGCAATACACCCAAGGTGTCTCATATGTTATTGTTCATTACAGTATGATGTATGACAACTGTATGATGTAAGTGACAGAGTGCAATTCTACCTTTAGAAAACATTGTACAAGTATAAGGGAGCAGGTGAATATTAAACCTCTTGATGAGCTCAAATTTAGTTAACATTCGTATATTCAAAAAGTGATTCAAGTATTATCAGCTGGGATAACTGTATTGTTGGTTTCCATTCTAGTGTACATTAATACTCATAGAGCATAGAATGTTCTTCTGACTACTGTAATGATACCTATTAGCAATAGACTTTGAAGGTGTGACCTTACACCACGCCTGCAACTCACCCTAAACTCAATCAATAAAACATTCGTCATATTGCATTGTGACTAAAACG
The DNA here is from genome assembly GCA_019155185.1 of Beaufortia kweichowensis. Lineage (NCBI taxonomy): Eukaryota > Metazoa > Chordata > Actinopteri > Cypriniformes > Gastromyzontidae > Beaufortia > Beaufortia kweichowensis. Next base: position 8,619,806 of record CM032811.1, read on the forward strand.
TCAGAAAGTTACATTAAATCATTTCTTGTGGATGGCATTAACAGTGTTATTTAATTCAATTATAAGCTGGAAATGATACAGTGCAACAGACTGAACACAAAACTATGCATTTAAAACCACAAACCTAACGTTCACCTAACGTTAGTTTGTGGTTCCCTTTTATTTATTTTTTGGGAACCAAAGAATAATGTTCTAAGATTAACGTTCATAACATTCTTTAATGGTACATCTGTCAGAACTGAAGTCAGTGACAATACAGGATTTAAATAAATATAGAGATTATTTCTCCTCGTTTTTTATTTTATATAATAAACAAAATGTGGGGTAGTGCTTTTGCAGGTAATACAGACAACACCAAAAACTCTCCTAAACACAGTATGGTTCCCTTTGTCTAATTATAGTAGCAGTCATTTCGCAAGTCATGACAGGCATGACTTTCATTTTGCTTGTATTGTAAAGGTCAGATTGGCTGGCTGTACCTCCCCTACAAACAATTTCCATATACATTACACTCTATATACTTTACTCTATATAAAACATAAAAAGCACAGATCAAACAGCTTGTGTGTTGTTTACGGTATTTATCCATGTCAACATGCGTGCCAGTCACGCTCGCGAGTAACTCAAAGATTTATCGGGAGCTGGTTGAGGAAACTTGTTTATGAAATTTGACGCAAACGTGCGTAACCTCGCTACATGATGCACGTAATAACGTAAGTTAAGACCAATAAATGTTTACACAGATCTCCTTTAGCTGACATGAATAAGAGCTACTGAGCAGGACTACTACTATGCACAGTGAGATATAAGCCGTAACGGTGCATACCTGCAATTACTGTATTACATGATGTTTACCTAATGTAGAGGTTGGAAATATGTTGAATTCTTCATGAATGTTTCTCCGCTGCCTGCGAGGTGACGCACAGACGACGCACAGCGTCCGTTGCACGGCGAGATGAACGTCAGACTTCCTGCTAGAGACCCGCCCACTCACTCAAACTTTCAACTCGACTTTTCATTTTGTGTAAGCTCACATGATTTTACAAAAACTACTAAATGAGATTAGATCGATCATGCTAAGATTTACAGACATGATGATAAGATCTCAAATAGATAGACTCTAGTCAAGTCTAAAATAAGGCTCCTAAAATAGTTTCGCATTGTTTTGATTCTTTAGTCTGTTTCACTTAATCACTGATCAAAGCCCGTTTTTGTTGCTCAGAGATTAGTATTTTAGTATTATTAAAGGTTTTATAAAACAAAAAGGTGGGGCTGATATTTTTAAGTTATTACTATTTTACATGCCATTTCTGATGTTTATTTATTAATACTCAGTGGCTTAATTATTATAAGTGAAATAAATGAATTTAGTCCAAACTCTACAAAAATAGATGTAGTGTTACATATTAAAGATTACAAAAAGACAGAAACCTAACTCCTAAATTTCACTTAGAATTTTATTTGTTTTTTTTACTTATTTACACAAGTAAATTTGGCAGTTTGACATATTAAGCAATACATTGCAGTTATACATATTATCAAAACATTTGGTCTAAAAAAGGCAGAATAATTTTGTAGCACCAAGTAGTTATATACAGTCTCTAGTTTCATCTAGTTTTAGATAAAATAAAGATAAAATACTAAATAGCTAGTTAATAAAGAAAGAAATGTAAGATAACCTATAACAAAGGGTATACAAAATGATTGATAAAATGGTGTTTGTTCTTTAAAAAGGCACTGTGATGCATGTTTTGATTCTCATCAGCAGATTTGTGCAATATATGTAGACATTCTTTGGAAATAGTTCACCCACAAATAAAAATTTTATAAGACCTTATTTTTTTCAGCAGGGCGTCTTGTGACTAGTCGTCATATGACCTTCGTGAGAAGAAAACAAATAAGATTTAAAGTTATCGAGGTGCTGCAATATTTGAAGAAAGAAGGTCATACTGTATATATCTGGGATAGCATAAGGTAAGGTAACTATAAGAGAATTTTTACTTTTGGGTGAACTGTTCTTTTAAAGACTGCTCACATCAGGTGAATTTTGTTCATTATGTGCTTTATAAAATTGTAGCTTGAAATGTAAAAATAACATTGAAATGTTAATGTGAGTCTAAAGCCTCTGTGAGAGACTTGTAAAGGTATTTCCATATTTAAATGCAGTGCATTAAGGTCTGCATCAGAATTTACTATAGCAACCCTGTCTGACACTGGTGTTCATTAATGTAACACTGAAAAACATTAAAGCAAAACATACAACAAGCTCAAGATGTGTCTTTTTTCAAATTCTGTAGATAATGTCAGTCTTAGAAAATCCAAATGAAAAACTGAGCACACTACAACTGTCAACAAAAACATGATCTTCCTGAGAAGAAATTGACGCCTTTAGGTTTAGAGTGAAGTCTGAATATTGGTCACAGCAGCTGGAGATGGTGAACAAATATTATCTCTGAGACTTTATTTTGTACCGCAGAACTATGTAGGTAGCCAGTCGCAGGATGACGAAGAAAATCCCAAGTACAATGAAGTCCATATACAGCTTGGCATCTTCTACATCCAACATCTGCAGAACTTCTTCAGGTCTCTGGAACTTGCAAAACCTCCCTGGACATTCAAGCTCGGTTCGGTTCATCCCATAAATGGACAAAATCACACCCTCAAACCCATACCTAGCATAAACACAGCCTATCATTAAACATCTGTATTGCATACTTAAAGGATATACAGAACTATAAAAAGCTCACCGGACATAGGATACATAGGAACTCCACTGTAGGTACTCAGGAATGGTGTCAAAGTTCACAAAGTAGCCTGAGAAGAGTAAAACTGGAATGGCAGTGACCGGTCCAACAAATGTGGCCACCTGTTGAGAAGATGTTAAAAGTAAATGTGTGAAAGATATAAAAAAATCAAGCATTTTTGTGACAAGATAAACTGTAGCAAGTACCTGAAGGGAGGTGGAGGCAGCACCGACTAAAAGCCCAAGAGACTGGGCTACTAAAGCTGTGCAGATTGACAAGGCCAAAAAGAGCAAGTAACGGCTTGCTTCTGGAGGCTGCTCTGTCATCCAGTACACAATACTGCAGTACATGATGGGACAAATAAGCTGAGGAAGAGTGGACAAACATCAGACACACAATCAAGGAGTGAATGATTCATTTTTATTAAACACAATGCTCTACAAATTGGGCATTTACAATTGGGTAAATGCAACTCTGCATATATCTCATATCTCATAATTTAGTTTAAATCATTTTTCCCTAAACGGTAATATTTATATATTCACAATATTATATTCACAGTGTCCATACAGTACAGCTTTAAAACTTAAGCCGGCACCCACCTGGAATGGAATGTCGGCCATTGTCTTAGCCAGATAGTACGCTTTCAGGCTGTACCAGTAGTTTAAATGTTCTCTGAGGAATACAGCCATCTCCAGGGGAACTGAAAGCAAAAAATAAAATGTTATATCAAAAACCACTTTCATTTCCCCCATGATTTTCAGACTTGTATAGTAATGAAACTACCATGTTATTTAAGTAATCTAACAAACTTACATGTGAGAACTGTGGGCATTAGGGCACCAAACATGAGAAAGAGCATTGAAAAAAAGAGGAAACCAGTGTTGTTAAAGACTTTACTGGCATCATTGCCAATGTTGAGGTACAGCAGGCCTATCAACACTCCAATAGAGATGTGTGACATGAGCCGCAGATGTGTCAAAACCTAGAACAGTTCAAAAATATTATTCGGGACATTCCACCAATAGTGTAGTCTGAAACTCTAAACTGAATATTATATGAGCTGTTTATGACCAAAATTTAGAAATGTAAAAATTTTGGAGATACTTTATGACATAATTCAATTCAATAGCATGTACCTGGTCTCTGCAGATTGTAATAAGTGTCCTTTTGAAGAGAATGCAAAATTGGGTCAAAAAGCTTATTGCAAATGTATGGCTCTCAACATACCCTGAGTCCTGTAATCACATATGGAAAGCAAAATATTAAATAAATGTAAACGATTATGTTACACCATTAACCATCTGCCCCTCACAGCTTTTACTATCTACAACAGATGTATATCTACTCTTCTGCCAAGTATTGGCTTGAAGTAATCTTACACATAAATCATGTCTCTGGCTATCGTCTTCCTTACACATACAGTATACTGTTTTCATGTGCAGAAAAAGTTGCTTTTGAACATAATTATCTCTGGTTTGTTTAGCATACACCCAACCACATTTTAAATATCAAAAGTGTTATTGACCAACCAGACCTGAAACCAAAGTCACTCACTTTGGCACATTTTGCAGCACATGGGTTTACAGCAGTTTTATCAATACAGTTGCTCTTTTCTTCCAATGCACACATGCCACCCTGGACGGCTTCAAACAGTACTGGGTTCAAATCTCCATATTCCCCTGAAGCTAGCTCTATGACTAAACATAAGATAAAAGGAAACATTATACCATAAACACTATGCGTGTGTAAAGTATATACAGTATGTGAGACACGGACACATTAGTGTTAAAGTCAACTTACTGAAATCTGCAGGGTTGTGGTATGTAGGACAGTGAAGACCGAGTGCACTCAAGTAAGGGATGAGGAATGGGACACTTCCCTTGTATATGCATTGGCCCTGACTTAAAATGTACAGCTTTGAAGAAGATACAAAAGAGGTCAATAATACACCCATGACATTAGATGACAGATTAAGATGTTTGATAATCAGTTACATGTACCTTATCAAACATCTCAAAGAGTTTAGCACTGGGCTGGTGGATGGTGCAAATGATGGTTCTCCCTCCTTGTGCCAAAGACTTCATCAGTGATACTACCTGGAAACAGGATGCACTATCCAAACCACTGTAATAACAAAACATACAACAACTTAAAATATAGCCATGCCATACATAAACATTCTAAACGTGGATCAAATGTTTACCTGGTTGGTTCATCAAAGAACATGACTGGAGGGTTGTTTACTAGCTCAAGGGCAATTGCCAGCCTTTTACACTGTCCTCCAGAGAGAGAAACTGTGCGAGTGTGGACACACTCGTGTAATCCCAGGGCTGTAAGAGTTTCTTTTATCTACACACACACACAGGATAAAGGTGAAATTCTGTAGGGAAAACATGTTGGTGACAATTTAAAATGAAATGATGGGCTGAACCTACCAGCTCTTTCTTCACCTCTGAGCTTTCGTTGAGTTTTAAGTTGGCAGACACCTAAAAATACATCTGTAAATTCCACTGAGTTCAAACTTACAAAAGATTTTTTCATTTGGAGTAATAGCATTAAACCAGCAGCAGGGGGCATCTTGAGCTACATCATTCACCCTGTAGACTCACCATCATAGCTTCTTGTACAGTCAGGTGGGGTAACAATTTATCCTCTTGCATAATGTAACAGGACATCTTACGAAAGGTTCGGAGATCTCTTAGCTTTCCATTTACCAGTATCTCTCCCGTCATCCCTGTTTCCCTTTATTGCACATGATAAAAAGCAAGGATATGTAAGATTATCATTATGTTAAATACAAGAATAAATGGAATGATTAATAATAATCAATCACATTGTTTTTCAATATTGTTTTAACATCTGATCATTTTTGCACCCATTGTACCCTCACCTGTACCCTGCCAGGATGTTCATCAAAGTGGACTTGCCAGCCCCAGAGGGTCCCATAATCCCAACAAGTTCCCGACTGCAGAACTTCCCAGACAGACATTTGAGCAAGGCCTTAAAACCTACAAGGACATAAAATATATGCCTCCTGTCATCTGGAAAAAATCTGGTCTATTTGCAGTTAATCCCTTCAAATAAAAACATGGTTTAATCCATAAACCCTGTGCTACATATTTTCTCCAAAGCTAAGAAATGTGAGAACGAAAATGATAAAGGTGATGAGAGAATTAAACAAAATCTTTAAAGTACAGTGGTACAAGTCTGCTCATTGACCTTTTTACAAGTCCATCAGGTAGGTGGACTTTATTCTCAGCATAGGACCAAAAAGTCTCATTAAAAAAGGTTTTGACATTTTGTGGAGTCATTGAAATAGTACAATCTCACTGCAATCCCAGGATTGTCACACCCTGAATTATTTCAGAGATCCAAGACACGCTAATTAGCAGCATATTAGCCCAAAAGCCCTGTTCTCACAGTAAAATCACAGCAAAGCCACTGACAGTTCAGCACATTTGCCCTTAGACCTTCCCATACATATCCACTTAACATTTACAGAAAGCTTTTGATGACTGGCATATCATCATTATTGGTGGCCCTATTCGTGTCCACATACTGTGTAACATTTATCACTTTTACATTTACCCTTATCACATTTACAAATTTATATACAAATGCACACTGATGGTTTATTCCATTGTTCTTCTTGAGAATAAGAATAAAGAGCACATGCAGATGTATTAAATTGCTGGAAAGATACCAAGGCCCAAGAACCATGATATCTATGAATCACTATCTATGATGTCAGCGATCAATTCTGCAAGGAAAATGTTATTCTCCTTAGTGATGCCAGCAAGTGATGTAATCTCATTGATTCTGCAGAGATTGTCTTCCCAATGCATCAACAAATACACTGGGGTCTTTCAACCAATAATTAGCGATTTGAGTAAAACGCAGCTGCTATCACTGGGTAAAATCTTGTCCCACATGACTAGACAATATATACCTCAGCTTCTTCAAAAGCCATCAGCAAAGATACCAGCAGCATTGCCTGTACATCAATAGATGACTGATTGGAAGCAGCGAGTGCTTGAATGTGATTTTAATCACACTAATTTTAATCTCCTTTGGACACTAAGACTGTATTTGTGTGGATACATTGATTCAAATGTATAAAATATGATCCACTGACCTTGTTTCTTCCACCATGGTCCTTCCCTGATGGTGTAGGAGAGATCTGTAAACTCCAGGTCCACAGCACTGCGTTTGGGAAGGTGAGAGAAACGTTGTGCCTCTGTGATGTGGTTCTCCACCTTCTTCAGATGAGTTAGCAGAGGAGCTTCCTGTTGCTGAATTCCTCCATTATACACAATATTGTCCATAGTAATAGTAACTATCCTGGGATCAGATGTCATATCTGCCATGCCTAACATCTAAAGATGAACATACAATACAGAAAGTTATCTGACTAAGTACAATTTATATTGTGTGGCTATTTGTAAGCTCAGATTCAAGGGCACTAGTTGTAAAGAACATCTCAAATGTAGCAAAAGAAATGTACAGTACATCCAGATCCACCATGGCAAACTACTATGGATACATTTTCACAATTAATGTCACTGTTTTTTGCCCAAGAGGGCCTCCTACATAGTCAAACTGATCTTTTATAGAATTTGGAGCTCTTGTAATAGGCTGGGATTTGGTTTCCTCCGAGAGGCAGCATTGTGCTGACACATTGAATTGCCTGGCTAGAAGCAAGTCCCTGGAGTCAAAGTGAAAGAGCTCAAACATAAAAAGCCAGGTCAGAGACAGACATCATTGACTCTGTCCCCCGGAGAACGCTGCTAGGATGGGATCACTCTACAATTCACATGGGACTTTGTAGGTTGTGCCTTGTTGGAATGTATTGTAAAATATAACCAGTGAAACACAATCAGATTGTTGTACACAACATACAAGTAGAACACATAAGCACTAATGTGATCTTCCACCTTATATTTTGTGAGAAACTGTACTTCTTAATATACACATGTTACATCTGCATTTACTCTAGTCAACTATGTGTTATCTGTTTTTAAAGGTACTGTTAGATAGCTTATTATTTAGTGAGTATTTGGTTTTATGGAAACATTTCTCATTAATGAGACTGGATTATTGGACACGCACACACACACACACACAACATGTAAAAGTCAACATAGAAAGAGTTTTTATATTGCCATTGAGATCTTTGAGGTCTTATTGTTACTGTATGTATATAGGCTAATCCAGTAATATTAATGGTTGGATCTGTTTCTCTGTTATTTTCAGGCAAATACACTATGCCCATAATTTGAAAAGAAATGTATGTATTTAGTCATATTTGTTTATACACTAATTGCAATTAATTGAAGCTAAACCCTAACACGATATGTCAATATAGTATGATATATAGGACAGTATTAAATACATATGCAATCAACATTATAAAACGGATGTTAAAATATTTTGTAATCAAAAGTAAAACAAGTTATGGAGCTTTACACTGCTGCATTACATAATGAAAACCCTAAAAGCTCAATAACAAGAAAGAAATCACTTACCCAGGCTCTTTTTCAGAGGAAAAAGAATAGAGCGCTTTAAATATTGTATTTAAATAGTGCGATTAATGTTTATTTTCTGTTAATCAGCTCCACAGAATACAACCGGTGCAGTATGTCCCAGCGCGACACAGGAATGACATCCTGATTCATGAACTCCAGCGATTCGCCCTGAGGTGTGACGCAAAACCTGGGATAGATGGATAGGGAGACGTCAACACAAGCCATCTACGTCCGTTTCGCAAAATGATATTTGGCGTCTTGTGATAATTTATTTATTTAAAATAATTATATTTTTATATTTACTTATTTTTTTATTCACCTTGTTTTACTTTGTATTACTACTTTGCCATATTAAAGATACTGTTTTTATGTCATGCAATGTTGGTTATTGTGTCCTTTATTAAATGCTGTAATATCTCTCTCTTACCCGTTTAAAAGTAGCACATGGTCTTTCACATTGAAGTATTTTAAAGAAAAATAGTAAAAATTGCAGAAAAAACACACAAGTGTGTGCATGCTCTAAACCTATGTTCAGCTGCAGACCTGCACTATCAGCTGGGTATGACGTCATGTGACAATGATGCATATTTGAAAGATATGCTGTTGCCAATGAAGTGGTTGTGTTCTGAATACGTGGTGTGTACGTATATCATACGTGTTTTGTAAATGTATTTTTACTAAAGCGTGTATCAGATTAGAGGCATTGCAAAATTATAAGCACTGCTGTGGACTGTGTGGTATGTCAGTTTTGAAGAAAATGAGGGGATGCGATGGCAACATGCCAGAACTAGTTGACAGACGCCAAAAGCTAGTAAAATGTGTTCATCTTTAAAGCTCATCTGAACGAGTCTTAACTTGACATATGAGGCTCAGAACTTTACAGTAAACTTGATCAAAGTCAATGTTATGAATGTTTGTCAGACAGTAAGGATCTACCCTAAACAGTTTTATAAACACAGTGTCACCTCCTGGTGTCTCATTCTTCAGACATTACTTTTTAGTGAGTACTTATCTAAATCAAATGACAAAACCATGCTTAAAAAACAGGAAACAAAACGTATGACACATTTCAATCACATTTCTACTGATTGATTTATTTGGTTTTGGTCAATACATAAAATAAAGCTGAAAACTTCACTCATTAAGCACCTCAATCTGGCATAAGATATATAAGATTCCTAAATTAACAACAAAAATAATACTTTAAAAATATTTGTAGTTCAATTTACTAGAACAACACCCCTGAATCTGAAATTAAAATAATCAAATTAAACTAAACAAATTTCACACTTCAACAAATGAAGTTCCTTTAAAAAAATCTATTTTGTAGATTATGTTCACGCTGAACCAGCTTGGCATTGGTCAATCTATAGCTCTAACACATAAACAAAAATCAGTGCTACAGAATCACAAAACAGTTAATACTGGTTTGAGGTAATCATACTTCATCTGCAGGCACAAGAAGACACCTGACAAAGCATAAGAGGAAACCAATGACTTGACCTATAAATGAGTGATTAAAATAAGGTAATAAATGAAAACAAAACACAACAGCATCATAAGCTTACACACTAAGATTGAGATTTCATATAGGCACTGAAGAAGTCAGATTTGACAATCAATTTAAAGGGGTCAATAAAACAACACAAAGATTAAACATATTACTGACAAATGTATGAAACTGACTGTGGAAAAGGTTAAAAACTGAATACGTAAATAAACAATAGCTGACTATATAATATAAATCGAATTGTAGTGGAATAGAGGTAATAAAGCTGTGCATATAACCAGTCAGTGAAAGCATTACACAATGAAACAATGCAGATGATACTTCAGCAGCTTAAAAGATTTACATCCCAGTAAACTTCAAGTTTCAAATGAGTATGTGGTTAAATACAACACACACCATCTTAAAAGGCATGATTGTGGGTCATGGCTTAATTACCCAGCAAAAAAAAATCAGCTTAGCTGGTTTTAGTCGATTTCCTAATTGGGTCCACATGGTTTTCAGCTGGTTTAGCTGCTTGGTCCACACGACCAGCTGACAACTGGTTTAAAACCAGCAACCTGAGAGACCAGCTAAGACCACCCAGTGAATTTGAGCATTTTTTATGAATAAAAATGGTATGTACAACATGGTCACGGATAGACTAAAATGTACATAAGCGTTCTAGGTGAATAGCTGCAAAATGTGCAATAATTATGTTATTTTTTAATATGTCTTAAAAAAGTCTTTCAGTAGTGTTTCAGTAGTAACTACAAACTGACATTCACTTAATCTTATCTGTGCATCACTGTATAAGGCAATATTCTGATTTTTATTTGACTGCAACAGTGTACTGCAAATTTAAATAGAATATATATGAAGGTCATCAATATATGAAAAATTTACCCAGAAAACAGAAATTTATAAATACTAAGAGGAGCTTTTAATGGATTGATACATGTGAACTTATGATGAGAAAAAACTAGGAGCATGTGGAATGAGGTGATTCATCTTCAGCTAGTGATACAGGACATTATATACCTATCGTGCATCATTAAGCTGTCTGGCTACGGTCAGTATCTCTTTGGCTCCTTTGCTGAGCAGCAGAATTCCAAGGTCCACTCCTAACTTGACTGCAGCATCCTGATCTTCTCCTGATATCTTCAAAGCTGTGATGCCCACACGCTGGACCTTCTCGTCAACCTTCTCTTGCTCCTCAACCTGGGAATAATGATTTTACATGCAAAAGTTAGAGATTAATATTTGCTCTTGGAATTGATCCCTTTATTTTAGTTAGCGGAATATATTTTTTGGGAGGAAACGGGTTTGAAAACCATCATTACTTATCTACAGTATGATAGAAATCTAGAGTTGCTAGTGGCACAGAAACTATACATTTATGATTTTGTGAGTAAAAACCTGATTGTCTGAGTTAATGCTCGTCTGCATGGTTTCCTTCAGACTATCCGAGCCATCAAGACTGTACACTGCTCCACTCAGGTAAATCTGTAAAACAAAAGCATATTCGTCTTAGATTTGTTTTTATAAGAACAGCTGGGTAAAAAAGTAAACTCAATGTGAAGTTTGACTCTACCTGTGAATTCTTAACTTCAGTGTAAACAGCAACTGGAACGCTGCACCCCCCTTCCTATAACAAACACAAACGTGTGACAGGCTGCAAGCTAGACATATAGCACAAAAAAACAGAATAAAAGGTGATATGGTAGAATTGCATCCCCACCAGATGTTTAAGAAACGCTCTCTCTGCAATGCATCTGAGGACAGTGTCTGGGTCATTCAGAACTGACACCATCTCCAAGATGTCCTGGTCTCGAGCTCGCACCTCAATAGCCAAAGCTCCCTTTAACAAGACAGATAAGCCCACTTTATTTAGAAATCAAAAACTCCTGTAACTGATGCAGTCTAATGCATATGAACTGTTACAGTTATCTTACAGAAACAAGCAGACTGGTGAGATCTACATACCTGTCCAACGGCATACATGCAATCCTCAGGCCCAAGAATCTGAAATAGGAGAGTAAATAAGAGGTCATATACAAGAACTCTAGTATGACAAAGTATAGCTGGGTTGAACACGGTTGCACTTAAAAGGTAAAACAGTAGTTTGAGGGTTCATCGAAGGAGAATAGAGGCACCTGGCTAATGCGATTCTCCCAGCCCATCCTCCGAAGACCAGCTGCTGCCAAGATGATGGCAGAAAAGTCATTATTTTCATCCAGCTTCTTCAGACGAGTGTTGAGATTACCTCTCTAAAGGGCCATTGTTAAGGCAAAGAAAAAATGTAGTAGTAGTGCACCAAACAAAGTAATGGAAATGAAGTCACAAGTACAAAAAAAATAATGACTACAGTGCATTAAAAGATACAATGTCTTTGAACTCCAGGTGAGGAAATCTTTTTTTTAGCTGTGCCGCCCGGCGAAGTGAGCTGGTACCTATAACACTGTGAATATACAATGTAAATATAAAGTGTATTATAAAGTTCGTGTCATTTTAAATGACACAAAAATATTCCTGTATATTGACCACCGCTTTTACCTCTTGTTGGGTAGGGAGTCTAAACATTTGCCTTTATTTTTGGGGTGCAAGACAACAGCATCATAAGGGTTTTCTCGTCTTTGAAGAGAATGAAAACATCAAAATGACAATGTTGGATTCATACCGTATGTAAAAGAACTAGAAAAATAAATGCAAAATCCACTGCACATCATAAATAAAGATATAGAGAAAAAGACTTAAAAGTACTACATTCAAGAACATAGACACTATTGTTATTTTACGTACTTCAGCACAGCTCCTATAGTGAAACCCACAGGAAGAGCAGTAGGCAAGTCTTTCAAAGAGTGCACAACCAGGTCGACCCTATGAAGACACAAATATTACAACAGCATTATTCACACTGAAACATAAGGGCCCAGTGTTCATGTACAAACCTCTGATGCATCAAATGCACCAAAAGACCAAAGAACACATCTGTGTAGTGATGATGCATTAAAAACAACAATGATGTAAAGAGGAATCAAAAGACTCACTCATTTTTTTCCAAAGCATTCTCCAGCTCCTTTGTGAAGAGACTCTTTTCGCCAATCTTAAACACACGTTAACCAACAATGCTGAGAGACGCTACTGATATGATCTTATGTAGCAAACACCTCACAATGCTAATAAATTAAATCAGTATTAATACTATTATACTAATGTAGCTTCCAGGAACAACTGTACAGGCATTTTAATTGGGTTTGGACTTACTTTGGACAATGCTGTGTCAAGTATTTTATCTCCTGTTGTTGACATAGCCACTGAAACACAATTAAAAGATTGTCAGGATTGTAAAACAGAATATAAAGTAAATATTAAATCAATTCACACTAGGTAAACCTCCACTGTTTATAAATGGCCAAGAGTCAAGCACAATCGTGGAATAAGGTTTGCATATTGGACATTAGTCTCTTACCTATTTCAAAATGCACATCAGGGTGCATCTCCTTAAGTTTCTCTACGACACTGTCTGTCTGAATGCGGGCCAGCTGAAATAAAAGGAGACAAAATGTTTCATGTTTTTAATAACTTTCAATGGATTGTGAGGATCCAACCATGTTCATCCACTTTTTAAGGGTTATGACCAGTTCCACTGTTAAAACTGTTGTAAAAAGTAAAGACTGTGAGTTTATGGAATGGGCTGATTCATCAGCTACTCGTACAGGCACATTGGTATACCTAATGTGCATTAAAAAGCTGCTAATTTTCAATCAATTGTATCCAACTGTAATCCAATCTATTGTATCCAACAAGCCTTATTCTCTTTTTAAAGGGTTGTAACCAGTTTCTTTGCTAACTGTTCGACCCACCCTAACAAAGACAGAAACCTTATCAATCCTATCATGATGGACACACCCAAGCAAACTTTTAAAAAGTCTACATTTATTCTACTTGATGTAAAAATGAAACTCTTACAATACATCAACTATGATGTAGAACACGTGACAAAAACACAAATTAGGAAACACTGATGATTTCAGTAAAAAACTATAAAACAACTTATATTAAAATCTCAAAGTCATCTGATGTTATGCATTTTTCCTAATTAGATTCTAACTGAGATAATATCTGAGATAATTTTATGTATATTCAGAATTTCTGTTGTGTGGCACAGGTAGTATTTCAGAAGTCTAAAACTATTTTGTTTCTGCAATTTCTGACAGTTATCTTGGTAATAATATGTGTAGCATGTCATTCAAATAGACAATACATATATAGAAGATTGGTTACCTGACTTTTCCTGGTGCCAACCCGGATCACCCTGCTGACCTTGCCATCACCGTCCTGTAAAACACAATAATATTTTTTTTTAAAACAGGTCAGTACCAATAAGTTTTTAACATTATTTTCGGAACATGTTTGTAATTTCTTCATTTTAAACGTGTTCTGACCATAATGTATTTATAAGGTCCATCTGCCATAGTTAAAATGAGCCTTAAGTCTTAAGATACTTGCAGCAAGAGAAAACGATGTATAGTGAACATGCAGCTGGACAGGCTGATGTAGAGGCTGAACGCCCCTGTATCCTGCCTTCAGTAGATAAGACAATAATGCCTATTCACTGTGTCCGTTACACAGGAGCAAGGCGTGACACTAGTCACAGAGAGATTTCATGTTTAGAGAACAGTAGGGAGAGACAATTGTGATGATAATAATAAACCAGCAATCTCATTCAGATAACACCAAAAACAAATATATTAAATATGAGCTGTAAGGTGTATATGCGAGGGCTAAACGCAACTTTGTTTTAAAATACTGCATATGAATGTCACCTTTAACCCTAGGACACTTGTTCGGTGACATTTACTATCCACACATTAACAGGTATGTCAGAAAAAATAAGTCAAGTAAAAGTAAATGAAAATAAATTAGCTTTATGTTACAATTACAGCAGACCTTTTGAAATAATTACCTGAAAACCACTTTTCTGAAATTTTAAATAAATAAATGAATGAGGTCATACCTGAAGATCTGTCTTTTCCGACATTTTCTAAGAGATAAGAGGTTAGTGTTAATCTCGTCGAAATATCTTAAATGTCAAAATCATAACTTCAAAAGAAAAACAAAGTGGAAGTGTAACAAATGTTAGTGACAACTGCTGGAGTTATCAGACTTTAGTATGTCGCCGAAAAATGTGGTGTGTTTAATTTTCAAAATAAAGAACCCTAAAATTGACCAGATAAATATGAGATTTAACAGCTTAATGGCTCCAAATAAAAGAGACAACGTGGTAACTGTATAGATATAAGTCAAACAAATTTGTATATATGTATTAAAACATAAATATAATAATTAAGTAACGCGATTTACGCGTATAACTTTTATTTTGAAAAGAAAATGTCGTTTTCACAAGGTTACGATAAACGGAAACGGAAAGCAACGTGAACTAATGTCGAGAACGCGGCGGCGGTTAAATGCTTAAAGATTATTGTTCAGATTGCGAATTTTTGTATTCTTTTTTATTATGTTCACGTTTCAACAATATAGAAATATCAATCAGTCAATGAGTACAATGACGGAATCTCAGTTATTTCGCAGACAGACAGAGTCAATAATGAGTCTGCTGACAGAAACAGCTCGAGAGGAGATTCAGAAAGTTTTTGATTGTGAAAACTCTGCGGTGCACACTGAAATTCACCGTGACAAAGATCTGACGTCTGAAATGCATGAGAGACAACTCAAAGTTGTACGTTTCAGCAGTTTTTGTATGTTGCTTGCAAGAGATTTTGTCAATTATTCGCATGATTTCAGTTCTCCCTTACTGTAGTCTGTTGTGTCAATATTATGACATTTTACTATATTATTATATATTTTACAATATAATAAAATTGTATTATTTAATTGTATTATTTTATCATATTTAAGACTATAGTAAAGGCTATAAGAGTGTAGTGCTTTTTATTAGTACACTACTGGGGCGTTATTAGTAGGTGGCTTTGCAGAAAACATTTGACCCTTTTGTTTCAACTGTTTACCTTTGTTTATGACTGCTAATTTATTCTTATTTTTAAGAAATTTATGATGTTTACCTGCATCAGTGCTTGTCCAACTTGTAAACATAGCTTTTTCAACTGTGTATTGTTGGCTCTTAAGACAAAATATTAAATGCTTCATTATTTGTAATTTGCATTGGATAAAAGTTTCAGCAAAATGAATAAATATATAAAATATAATATAACACATAAAAAATTAATTTGTGACTAATGTCTGTTACAGGAAAAGCTCACGGCAGTGATGGAAACTCTTACCAATGTGGCCATTCAGAGAATATGCAGACTTTTCAGTTATTGCATTGCAATGAAACAAACTCGGACAAAAAATGACCACAGTGCTTTAACAAATTTGAAAAACTCGGTTCAGCAAAATGTAAACGGATCAGAAGAGAGCAATGCTCAAATTGTCAACAGTTCACCTGGTAAGACATCTCCTGAAATATGATGGTGATGTTTGCATGCAAGATGCATTGAAAAGTTTACAACTTGACCAGAAATGCTATTTTAAAACATGCATTATACAATACTGTTATATTTGTGTCTCTTTGTGCTTAGTAAATTAGTAGTTGTTAATGGTTGTAATGTTCCATCCTCTTCCCAGATTCTGTAGATGGAGCTCCACAGAGCGAGGATCCTGATGGTGTGTTAGATGAAGAAAATGTACAACTGCCAGACACTGTTAAAGGCCAACAAGTCAGTATATTGTTTATATGATTAGATTTTTTTGTTTACTAAAGGTTTTGCAACAGTTTGTATTAACTATTTCTTTTAGATTGCACCAGAGGGTGACATTATTGCTGCTGTTGGTTCTGGGCAGCAATGTGTTGTAAAGCCAGTTCAAGTGGATTTGACAAAAGGTATGTTATCATAAGATAAAAAAGTAAACATTACCATACTTCAGTAAGTTGTAGCATTCACTAGCAGCTGGAATGTTTTTGCAGTCGAAGAGCACGACTTTGTCTCGATTGAAGTTGAAGTATCTGAAGAGGCACTGGCTGAAAAAAACCGAGCTCAACCAAAAAAAAGAAAGAAGAAAGTGTATGTGTATGAATGTAAAGTGTGCAAAAGGACATACAGCAGGAAATCCAGACTAAGACAGCACAAGTGTGAAGAAAAGATTGCTCACAAATGTGACAAGTGTGAACTAACATTTACCAGAAAATATGAACTAGAACGTCACAGCCGTGAACATCGCAAAGATGAAAACTTACAACGCATCTCTCACAAATGTGACGTGTGTGGAAAGAAGTTTAAATTTTCAAAAGCGTTGCAGAAACATGTGTTGCGTCACACTGAAGATAGGAAGAAGGAATGCTGTAAAACATGTGGGAAAATGTTTGCAGATGTGAAGACACATGAACTTGTCCACCTGGAAGTAAAGCCATATCTTTGTGGTATATGTGGACAGGGTTTCACTGTAAAGACAAGTTTGCAAGCTCACCAGAGAATCCACACAGGTGAAAAACCATACAGCTGTGAAACATGCGGGAAACAGTTTTCGACCTCAGGTACCCTTAGTGTCCATCGAAGAACCCATTTAACTGAGAAACCATTTAAATGCAGCCACTGTGAAAAGGGTTTCAGATCAAGAAGTTCTTTGCAACTTCACCTGAATGTGCACACAGGAGAGAAACCTCATGTATGTCATATATGTGGACAGAGGTTTGGAATCATTGCACATCTCAATACACATGTACTCATTCACAGTGGTGAAAAACGGTTTGCGTGCAACTTTTGTGACAAGCGATTTAGACAGAGGAAAACCCTACATGGGCACATGTTGGTACATGGAGCCCAGAAGTCATTCATGTGTGACATATGTGGTAAGAGATTTTATTACAATTGCTTTTTAAAGAAACACTTACTCACACATAGTGGCAATGGCGACATTGAAGCTACATTAAACCCCTTTCGTTGTGAGGTTTGTGGAAAGTGCTACAGTAGTTCTTCTTTACTTACGGTGCATCAGAGGCTCCACTCAGAAAGTGATCCATACATGTGTAAAACCTGTGGTAAGAGCTACAGTGGTCCAGAATCGCTTAAAGAACATGAGAAACTTCATTCAGTCCTGACACTCAATTCAGCAGTAAAACCAATATTTAAGTGTTCCCTGTGTGGTAAGGTTTTTTCTCAGAGATCTGGTTTAAAAACGCACGAGATCGTTCATACCAAAGCAAGGCCTCATGTGTGTACAGTTTGTGGAAAGAGGTTTGGCCTGGCACAAGGTCTCAGAGTGCATATGTTCATTCATACTGGTAACAAACCGCACAAGTGTGATACATGTGGAATGTCCTTTCGCTTGGCTACAAACCTAAATCGACACAGGCGAGTTCACACTGGGGAGAAGCCATTCAGTTGTCAAGTCTGTGGAAAAGGGTTTGGACAATCCAACAATTTGAAGGCACATATGCAGATCCATACTGGAGTGAAGCCCTACACGTGCCAGAAATGTGGTAAGAAGTATGCATATGCTAGAAATTACAATGATCACAAATGTAAACCTTTGTGAGCAAGTGTCAAAACCTGTAACAGAATTGCATTACTGTACTGTTTTCATTTTTGTTATGTTTGAAATAGGATTTAAAATTTGTGTTTCATGAAAGGGCACACTGTGTGTGATTGTAAACTAAATTAAGGATTAAAGAGTTAAAATTGTTGAACAGAGTGTACTCTTATGTTGTACCGCTTTCTCTAATGGCTTTGATTGTAAATAAATGTTTTAAATTTGTGTCTCTGTAATTGACTGTTTATATTGACTGTTTTAACACTACCCATTAGTATGACGGACAATAATAACACAAAAAGTAAAAAGAAATTCTCTGAAAGACTTTGTTTTTGTAGTTATTAATGAGGTCTGTCTCATTTTTAAATGTAATTGTGACAGCTAATATTCTGTATAATAATAAATATGTGCCTCATTTCATATTTTTGGTCACACTGATGATAAAAGCTATCATCTGTTCACCATTATTATTTCAAAAGAATTTACTGCTTTTTTAAAATATGGACCTTGTATATAAACGGTAAGAACTGAAACTGTTAAGTGAAGGACTTTTATTTTGAAATCGTTTGTCCACCGGTAGTATTTCTATCCTAGCAACTCACCAAATAGATCAAATCTGTTTCAAAACAATTGTTCGCTTTTAATTTAATAATTTAATTTAGTAGAGTGAAAAGCCAATTTTAATAATTGTGAATGACACATGCTTTAATCATCATCAATTATAATCATAATCAATTTTTAACCATAATATATTTAGCTGAATGTCGGGCATTCAGCTTTATTTTGGAATAGTCGTGAACAAAGAGGAAGTACTTGCAGCAGAATGCAAGTTTTCTGTGTAGTGTATACCTGATGTAAAACTACAGAAACTAGTTTTGGGTTTATTGCAGCCATATAGTTGTATATTCGTATGGTGTGATGTACAGAACCGCCTGCGTAAATCGCGCTTCTTTGTTGTGTATCTATAGCTGAAACATAGTGTTGAAGAAGCTGTCACGGGTCCACATACATTGCTGTGCATCTCTTCCCTTGGGTCAGTATGTCCAGATACGAGCTTTTTAGAAGTCAAACGACTCTGGTCATCTCATTATTAGTGGACACGGCTACACAGGAGATACGAAACACTTTTACAATGAAACCAAACGATACTCAAAGTCAACTGGTAAGTGTGTTTGATAGACTTTGGTTTACATGGTTGTAGATGACAAGTTTGGACTGTGTTAAATTAGTACAGTTAGAAAGTTAAAACATTATTCTAAAAATATTGTTAAATGGATTACTTGGACCAAATAAAGAATAAAGCAGCTGTGTCCAGCATAGATAGAAATTCCTTCAGTGATGTTTAAAAAGCTTCCCAGGTTGAGACCTCAAGATGTTGGATGATAAAATGTCAAGAGTGTGATTTTACAAATTCAAGACAATGGGTGACTACTTTTGAAGATGCTAAATTATAAGCTTACAACTATTCTAAAATGTGTAAAAACCTTTGACTGGTGGTGTATCAAGTGTGTGCTGTTTTGTTCTTTTGTAAGACAAACATCATATAGCATATAATATCTGATGCTGACCATGAAGACTGTGATTCATTTTTTATTTACATATTTGATGTAACTGTATTTTTTCACATTTCTATTACCAGCTTAATTCTATAATGGAGATGTTTGCCAGAGAAGCAGTGCGGAAGATTTGCAGTCTCTTCAGATATTGCTCGGCTTTAGCACCAGTTGAAACACAAATGTGTTCGAACGATCAAGATGACCTGAGAAAAAGTCTTTGTCAGATGGGACGTGATCTGGACAGACCAACACATATCAATAACCAAGAGTTTCAAGGTATTCGACATGCATTCAATATCAGCTCTGCAGATGTGTTTTTGGCCTTGTCTTAAGAAAACATGATGCAGAAGATGCAGTGCTCTATACTTGATATTTCTGTTTGTGTTGTAATCATTTATTGTGAAGTGTTGTGTTCCTAATGTACAGGAAATGCTGTATATCTCACTGTGAGTCCTTTGAAGCAGCCAGCAGCTGCTAAACTGTCAGCAGCAACTAATCAACAGCAACATTCAGTGAGCAGTGAGGTCAGTAATTATATTTCCAGTAAATAGTTTGAGTTAGTAAAAAGTGTAACATTTTGTTTTCAATTAAACATTGTATACAGTTCTTAATATGGCACTGTTTACTAAATGTGGTTATAGGCTGTGGTGAGAGTAATGCAAGCAGATGTCTTTTGCTGGAGGGCAGCGCAGATGCCATTCAGACTATATTCATCAGTGATGGTAAGACACAGTCAAATACCCCCACTCTTTTTATAATTTTAACTACTTGAATAGATCATATCATGCATAATTTTATATTATGTTATTTTACGTTCCACTCATACTGTTGTCTTATTTTTTGGTCAGCTTCTGATGGCAGAGGTTGGTCTGAAGCTCAGGGAATTATGATACAGACACCAGCTGATGACACTGAAACTGCACAAGAAAAACTATCTTTTAAATGTGATCAGTGTGAAAAAGCCTATCCAAAGAAGATTTCCCTGCTGCAGCATAAACGCATACATTCGATCGTAAGGCCTCACAGTTGCGAGAAATGCGGAAAAAAGTTCACTTTGTTAAGAGCGCTGGAGACTCACCTCCGTAAACATAACCAGAACTACGAGAAGAAGAAATTTCCTTGCAGCACGTGTGGGAAGAGCTTCAGAGATCTTGCGGCGCATGAACTTGTCCATGCGAAAGTCAAGCCGTTTACTTGTGATATATGCGGACAAGGTTTTACAGTTAAGAAAAGTTTATACATGCACCAGAGGGTGCACACGGGCGAAAAGCCGCACAGATGTGACGCCTGTGGAAAATGCTTCTCTCTGATTGGAACCCTAAACTACCACAAGAGAATACATTCAAATGACCGACCAATAAAATGCAACCACTGCAATAAGACTTTCAAGTACCCCAAAATCTTGAAAAATCACCTGCTTGTGCACACAGGAGAGAGGCCGCACATGTGTGATATTTGCGGTAAAAGTTTTGCACTTTCTGGGACTCTCAAACGTCACGCCCTCATTCACACCGGGGATAAGCCTTACGTCTGCGAGGTGTGTGGCAAGAGATTCAACCAGAGAAGTACTCTCAAAGGCCACATGCATGTACACGGAGAGAAGCGTTTCATGTGCGACACGTGTGGAAAAACTTTCCAGTATAATTACATGCTGAGGACTCACATACTGACCCACAATCAGATTGGAAATCCAGGAGACAAGAGCAACGCTCTGCGCTGTGATGTGTGTGGGAAGTGTCTGAGCTCTGTCTATGCGTTGAAAACTCATCTACAGCTACATTCAGAGAACCGCAAACCTTTCCATTGCAAGTTATGTGACAGGAGATACAACAGCATTCATTCCCTCCGGATGCACGAGCAGCTTCACACGGGAGAGAAACCTTTCAAGTGCGAGATCTGCGGTAAGGCCTTTTCACTGAAGGGTTCTTATAAAACCCATATGTTTTTACATTCAGGAGAAAGACCTCACAAATGCCTTGTTTGTGGAAAAAGATTCAAGTTGTCAAGCTCTTTGAAAATGCATCTGCGCACTCATACTGACGAAAAGCCTCACAAGTGTGACATATGCGGGAAGGCTTTTCATTTATCTGGAAATCTAAAAAGACACAAGCTTGTGCACACCGGGGAAAAGCCATTCACCTGTGACATTTGTTTAAAGAGTTTTACACAGCCCAACAGTTTAAAGGCACATATGCACATTCACACTGGAAAAAAGCCATACACATGTACCAGGTGCTGGAAGAGTTTTGCCTATCAAAGAAACTTCAAAGATCACAAATGCACTCCTCTTTGAGACGATATTCAGCTGATTTTCATGAAACCTGTTTAGTTAAAAACTGAGGTTGTAATTTCATAACAATGTTACAGTTTGAAAGTCAGATGGCATCAGTTTTGTAGAATTGTACATTGTAATTTTGAAAGAAATGCTTGACTATGTACTGGAAAATAAAATGAATGTTTTGAACTTTTATAGAATCACTCAAAACTTGTTAATTCTGTGCTTTCAGTTTTTTGACCAAATATTTTATATATTACTTAATACATGATATATTTTATATTAATATGTATTATATTTATATATTAGAAATGATTAATTACATAAGATAGGAACACAGTTCTGTTTTTTACTATTTTAAAACTATTTTTACTTTTTTGTTCTTACTACTAACTGTTCAAATAGTGCACTTTCTCTCACAGATTTCAATTAGTTGAGCGAGGTTTAACAATTGCAAAGTTTACCCTCAATATATAAACCGATAAACAAATGCAACCTTTCACATAACCTATTTTAAGTTTTAGTAATGTAGTGAATCAGCAGCGCATCTCCAGGCCAGTGAGGGGCAGCAGCGAGCGCAGGAAGCCCTTGTACATTACCGCACAAGAGACAATGCTGCAACGTGAAGCGTAACATTTATTTTCTTGCAATAGTTTACAGTAACCTCCACCAAAAACTCAAGAAAGATGTCGTTGTTGGAAGATGAGGTCTGTGCAATTTTGGAGACACTTGTAAAGACCACGGTTAATGAAATGACTAAAGTTACGGATCCCTCGCAAGACTCGTCTCAACAGACCGAAACTAAAGTCAACGTATCACATCTGGAGTTTACAGTAAGTGGACGGGATATGTTTTTGTGTGTTTTGTAATTGTATACTTTGCATGTATAGTTGACTTACACTTCACAGTGAATGTTTTCGTTAGATACGTCACATTACAATCAATTGCTGTGACAAAAAACAGAAGGAAGTTACAGGGTGATGACAAATGTCTATGTCTATTAAGATAAATCTTTAATGTTATTTGTATATTTTTTAAGGGCTTTTCTCTACATTTTTGCTGTCACACCATAGGAGTCACATATTTATTTGTCAAATACCCTAATACACAATCCTATCTCCATGAATATACAATCTGATGCTATGGCCATGAATGGACTTTTACCATTATTTCTCAAACAAAGCATCTAAAGACAAACACATTGATGTCTTGAGTCCAAATTGGTAAAAAATAATGTGTTGATATGTTTCAGACCCATCTGAACTGTGTGTTGGAAGAGCAGGCAAGAGAAGCTGCGGGTAAAATATGTCAGCTTTTCTCATCGATTCTGCATCTTCAGTTGGCTCCTGTTGAGACTGCACAGGACAGTTTGACATTGAGAGTAAAGCGAGAAGAGAATCAACAGGAAGATTGTGAGAGCCACTTCAGAATTCAGTCCACTGACCAACTAAATTTAGGTAACTTAAGGTCTCTTTCTTTCATCCACACGGTTATGTTTTTTAGATAACACATTTAAGAAATGTGGTTTGTTATGCCATTGCAGATTCTGCAGAGAATATTGCTGTCATTGTGAACTGGGAACAGGAGGAAATCATAGACACTGTTCAAGTGGAAACCGTAAGTCTTCAGCAGATAATTATTGAAATGAAATAAAATACTCATAACCAAATGACTGACTTCTGGATTGTCCTACAGAAATAGCTGCAGCACTCTATTAGTAATGTGTATAAACTTTTTCTCAGCATGCAATATGTATGTTACACATTGCCTTTCATTTAACCTCTTTTTCTTTCTTTAAAAACAGACAGTGATCAAGAGGCCAGCAGATCATTCAGAAAACAGCACTTTCGATGATGATGCTGCACAAAATCACCCTCAGCCTGTGCCATCACAGATGAATGATGTCGTGGAGGACATCAGCTGTTTGGGACCGCAAATTTCAAATGCCTCTGCAATGCAGGATGATGACGAAAAACCTAGAAAACTGAAAGTTTCAAAAATGCGAGTGAGCTCGCAGGCGAAATCTCAACTGTTTAGCTGTAAATTCTGTAAAAGGAACTTTGACTCCTATGTGCAATTGAAAGCTCATTGGGTTGTCCATGAAACAGCAGCACAGAAACCCTTTAGCTGCTCACAGTGTGGTAAGCGTTTTGCTGACAGACGCAGTTTGGATGTACACGACAAGATTCATGCTAACAAGGGACCTTATATTTGCAACGAGTGTGGCAGGACTTTCACCAGACACAGAGAGCTGAAAAGTCACCAGCAGATTCATACTCCCGAAAAATCTTTTACATGTAAAATTTGTGGGGAGTCGTTTAATCAAGCTTACAGTCTTAGGAAGCATCTAGTCATCCACTCTGAAGAAAAGCAGTACAAATGTGACACGTGTGGAAAGATTTTCAGCCTTCGGAACAATCTACTTCGACACCAGAGAATCCACACGGGCGAGAAGCCGTTCAGCTGTGAGATTTGCGGCCGATGTTTCAACCAGCTGGATACGCTGAAGGTGCACAAGCTAACGCACACCGGCGAGAGACCGCACAGATGCAAAACATGCGGCCAGGGCTTTGTGCAGAAGTGGCTGCTTGCAGTACATGAAGGACAGAACGGCCACAGCTGTGTTGTGTGCGGCGTGGTGTGTGAATGCATGGGTACACTAAAAACACACTTCAAGAGTCATGCTGGACAGATGCCCGTCCCCTGTAAGGTGTGCGGAGAGACTGTGACCTCCCTCGTCACATTAAAATCTCACCAGCAGAGGCACACGGGTAATCTTGTCGGCAGAGGCGTCAGCTCCAAATACTGCTGTCGTGTGTGTGGAAAGTGTTTTCAGAGTGCAGGCTATAGGACCATACATGAGAGGATTCATACAGGGGAGAAACCCTATGGCTGCTCGGTGTGCAGGAAAACATTTAGTCAACAGTCTTCCCTTAAGGTTCACCAGAACTCACACACTTGTGACAAACCTTATGCTTGCGACGTGTGTGACAAAGGCTTTTGCTCATTAGGTAATCTCCGCAGGCACCAGCGCATACATACAGGAGAAAAACCATTTGCTTGTGACGTATGCGGACGGGGATTTAACCAGTCTAATGCCCTCAAAGCTCACATGCACATTCACACAGGCCAGAAAGAATACATGTGCGAAAAGTGTGGAAAGAATTTTGCTTATCTGAGAAATATGAAGAGTCATAAATGTGTATAAATGTACAGTAGTTACAGTAAAGTTGTATTTTAGCTTAACTTGAACTTCAATTTTGTGTAAAATAATCATCTTTAAATGAGGAATGTTTATTACAGCACTTTTGTTCATGCAAATAAAGTCTTTACATTAAGCTATGATTCAGTGTTTTTTTTACCTCCCATAAATGGTGGCCTGCATATCAGTAATTTAATGCGAATTATGGACTTGAATTCATTCATTTTAGTTTAGGTTTGTTAATTTGTAATACTGATTTTGCAATATACAACTAAATAACTGGTAAGTTAAATAAAGCAAATGCTTTTTGTTTTACAGATTTATAGAGCATTTGCTTATCTTTTTTATCTACACATTTTTTTATTGTTACCACCTTTAGCATAAATTGTGTTATGTAACATTATAATTCTTAGCATAATTGTAATATTTGTGAAAGTTACCATAATTGTGATATGTGGTGTATTTAATCAAAACAAAAAGAATTGTCCAAAACCTTTGTTAAATGCATAACATTTATCAATTTTATTCAAGCAATTTTACCAAATGCATTCAAGTTTGGATTAATATCCTATTCAAAGTCATTTAACATTTGGTGAAAACATTTTCAAACAAGATAAAGTAAAACAATAAAAAAAGAAAGTACTCTTGTCTGTAAGAAAAATCAGATCCAACATAGTTTTGCAGCACAACAACCACAGCTTGCAGCTTTTTGAAGTTCTTAGAAGCACCCAAATAAGTGAACGCAAGTTATGGGTTAGGAAATGAGTAAGTGGAATTTCCCTTTTACCATCTCTGAAAAGTTTTATTTCATTGTGCAATTACTAAAAAAAAGGGTATTTTAAATGTTTGTAGCTGCAGTTTATTTATCTTGTCAGGAATTGTAAATGTTTATTTTTTTAGATTTCCGTCAGCAATTGCATTTAGTATAAGTCAAAAGCATGCATTGTATGCAGACAAGCCCTGTTTTTTTTTTGTCTTCTGACTTTAACCACACATATGGAAAGCAACGTAGCACAGCAATTTAAATGATTAAAAGGTAAAAAGCAAGGGAGAACGTTATGAATGCTGTTAATTTCTCAATGTTAGAAATGTGTAAAGAGAAACAGGCAGCACTTGTGCAGTGCTGTAACGATGATGGAAATCGGGCTGGATAGGATAAATCTTGGCCAGAGGAGCATGTTACAGTTTCAGTTTCTACCAATGCAGTATTATTGATGAACCATTGACTTAAATACAAAATAGACTTACAAGAGCAATTCCAGAGATTCCCATCAAGATGAATACGTTTCAAGTTTCTTAAAGGCATCAGTGACCCATGTTCCATGAAGCGCAGTTGATTAGATCTAATGTCAAGATCTGTTAACTTCAGTAAGCCTTCAAACTGTGCAGGATCAATGTGCTGAAGCTGATTTTTGTCCAAATCCAAATCTTCCAAGTTGGTCAAAGCAGAAAACACTTTGGTGGGCAAGTGTACAAGCTTGTTTTCCTGCAGTTGGAGACTTTTAAGATTTTGCAAAGATGTAAAGAGGTCATCTGGAAGTGATTCAAGTTTATTAAAGCTCAGATCCAGCTCTTTCAACATGGACAGATTTTTGAAGTTATCAGAGTACATGTAATGCAGATTATTGTTAGATAAATCTAAAATTGTTAAATTTTTAAGTCCGGTGAAAAATCCAATAGGAATGGTTTTTATCTTGTTATCATTTAGGTATAATTCCCGTAAACTCTTAAGATTAGTCAGTAGCTCTTCATGAAGTCGTGACAGGCTGTTGTTGCTGAGTTTCAATGTGTGTAGTCTGGTCAGACTTTGAATAGATGACTTTGAAATGGAGTGGATATGATTGTTCTCCAGATGTAGATGCCTCAGACGTTTTGTCCTTTGGAAGAAGTGCTTTGGGATCCTTTCAAGGTCATTGTTGCTAAGATCAAGATGGTTAAGCTTTCTGAGCATCATAAATGTTTCTATGCTGAGCTCAGAAATGTGATTGTTATCCAACTGTAGATCATGTAGTTTGTGAAGTGGGTGAAATAGGTCTGATGGAATAACAGAAATATTATTGTTATCCAACTGGAGCTCTGATAGCTTGCTTAAATTCTTGAACAAATTATTCGGAAGGAACGTCAGATTGTTGTGATACAAATTAAGGTTCTCGAGTTGCCCCAAGTCTTGAAAAGCTTGTGATGTTAGAGACTGCAAGTGATTATAACTCAGATCTAATGCACCCAGTTGGCTGAGACCTCTTAGGGAACCGCCACCCAGAGAAACAACAGCATTATAACTCAGGTCCAAATGCATTAATGCAGGAATTTTACTGAAAGCATCCTCAGGAATACTAGTTATGCTGTTTTTTTGAAGGTAAAGGCTAAAGAGATTTGGGATGTTACTGAAGATTCCGACAGGTATTGCAACAAGTCCATTTCGACTAAGGTCAAGGTGATCCAGTCTTGTGGCACCCCTAAATGTCCCATTGCCTACACTTTTCAGGTTGTTTTTGGATAGATAGAGTTTAGCTAGATTGGTGCAGTTTTCAAATACATCTACATCTATCATCTCAACGTTGTTGCTTTTCAGCTGAAGATCCTTAAGTACAGGAGCTCCTTCCAGGACCCCATAAGATAAACTGATTATGTGGTTATAATTCAGATTAAGGATTTCAAGTTTGACCAGACCATAAAGAAACTTTGGAGGAAGAGTTTCAATTTTGTTGTCACTAAGATCTAACAATTTAAGTTTCACTAGTCCTTGAAATTGCTCTGGTTTTAACATGAAAATTGCGTTTCCCATCAGATACAGCTTGGTAAGATTGCTAATGTTCTGCCAAATGATATTAGAGGTCAAATTTAAGCGATTCTTGCTCAGATCAAGAATTGTCAATTCTTCCAAACCTTCACTTGGGAGAGCCTGTATTTGATTGTGTGTGACATATAGTTGTTTAGTACCAAGAAGCAGATCGGGGACCTCCAGAAGATTTTGGTTTGAACAGGTTATGATGTCACATTCTTCACATTTGCAGGATACTGGACAGGCATCAACTGCCATGAGGGCCAAAGCCACTATCAGAATCCAAAACATTTTCAATAGTCCACAAGGCCTACAGAAAGCTGCAAAATACATTGTAACACAATGTAAATCTAGGAGTATTAATAAATGTGCAGGTAATGCATTCATGATAAATTCTAATTTTCATTTTACACAATTTACAGTGAATTCTGGGGGTTTTTAATGTATTGAAAACTGAATACAATAATAAACTAAAACTTTCTTACAAAATTCTTTTACACTGAGATGCAATTCTTTAGACATTAAATTCAAACTGCAATTCAAACATTAAATTTAAACTAAAATTCAAACTGCAAATTATTGCAATTTATGGAAATGTTTAGTGATATCACAGTTAATTGTCACAAAAAACACTGCTTTTGTAAATGTAATGATGTGCTCAAGCCATGATTCATGCCCTATTAAATATAAGTGATATACAGTTCACATAGCCTATACAACTGCTATTAATGAATACTATTTTAATATTTATCTTTAATAACTTTAATGTATGTAGACAGACTTACCAACACAAAGATCTGACTTGAAGAACAATTGCTGAAAGTCAAATATCCCCAGAAATAAAGCATCACAGAGTATCACAGAAGCATACCTTCAAAAAATGACCTGTCAGCAAACCAACTGAGGTTTAAAAGGCCCTATCTGTGATGTCACATCCTTTTCTCAAAAAACATCTCATCTAAACCGCACGAATGCGCCAAATTCTCACCACAAGTATAAAAGCACCTGCCAAATGTGTAAACATAAATAAATATTCACAATTCAATGTGATTATTAGGTTTACAGTTTTGCCAACACTTAAGTGATGACTGTTTATATACACTACACAGTCTAACGAATAGTTTGTATGTTGCATTACTCATTTGTCACCAATAGATGGTGCAATCGAGACAATCAATCAGTCTGAGATTAGAAATGAAACCATTAGTCAATTGGATCACTAATGCTAACAAGAGAGGCCAATCTTACTGAATTCAATAAAAGTCCATCTACAATAAAAGTAGGTGGCAATTCCAGTGTTATGGATGTGACATTTAAGTCAAAACTTGAAATATAAATTTTCACAGAATGTACCAATACATTGAACCATCTGTTTATAATTTAATAAATTACTGTTTTACAGACATCAAAAATATCAGTCTATGCATGAGTTACCTATTCAAAAAAATGGAAATATACATGTAATGTGGATGTGTCATAAAAGAAAACATGTCATTTTAAGAGGCTTTAAATTTCTTTAAAGTAAAAGCCTGAAGCAATAATACTCAACAAATGGAGAAGAGATTACTTTTCAAAGAACATAAAATAGTTATTTTAATTTTCATGTGCCAATTAATGAGGAATATGGACTGTTATGGATGTGACAATTCTGAAAGCAGCACTGTTCCTGACTATGAAAAATCATGCTTTAAACATAAAAATGCTTTAAAGACCTTACATGGGTATTTAAACCACTAAATCTCAGATATCAGTATGGTAAACCTTTTGTAAAGAAATTTTACTTTTGACATTTGCATGGAATTGCCCAGTTAATATGTAATCTAACTAATTAATACAATAAGTAAATATTCAAATATTTTACAATTCAGTAGAAGACTATACATATAGACGTATAAATTCATACATTTTAAATCCAAATGCTATGGTGTACTTGCGTGCAGTGACCAGATGGAGGAGTGGTACTCGTTTATTTTGGCAACCCTGTATGTGTTTCGCGATGAGTCTGGTCTGCTACATGAATGAATGAACCATCAGTGTGTTTAGGACCATGGGGGAAGGGTGTGTGTGCGCGCGCGCGTGTCCGCCGCAGCAGCAGCCCAGCCCAGCCTATTCTTCTCCTGACGTCCTTCCTTCGTGCCAGTGTCACACGCAAGTGAGGATGTAGATTTTACAGCCACTGTACAGTTTTTATTTGGTACTGTTTGGAAGCATCGGCACACTCTTGTTTCTCCGAAAAGGAAACCGATCCCCTGTTTTGTGTGCGCTTTTAAACCCGACGAGACTGAACTCGAGATAGACTTAATATATTCTTTTTCCTATTGTTTTGGGGTGTTATTTATTTATGAATACATTTTGTTGTTGGAAATGTACACGGATGACTCTTTGAAGGAGACACTGCGTTCGTGGGAGTGGTTTATTTTCTCCGGACAACCCCGACTCATTGGGAAAAAAGCTGTGGGGTTTCAAAAATGAGGTTGTTTTCTCTCGTTTGATGCCCTTGTAGCTCCTTTTCCCTTTCCTTTTCTGTTCTGCTTTTGTTTTCTGCCTATTTATCTCACGGTGGATTGAGAGATCAGACACGAGCGAGCAAAGCTGCTCACAGACGTGGAAACGCTATGTGGACACACGGATGGGACATCTGGACAAAATGATCTACTGCTAGTCAACTCATCACAGCCATGAGCATCATATAGCCTTATATCTCAAGCCTCATCCACCAGCCATTAATTAAACTCGATCGGAAATGGGGATCGTTTAAAGAAAAGGCTCCAGCCCAGCTTTACTGGTGTTTGGAGAGGGCAGCGGTAGCCTCGCGATACTGCGGGCCGGTCGATGACGACTGTTCTCGGTGCTGATTCAGATTGTAGACACACGGACGGCTGAAATAAAGACAGTGCTGCTATAAGGTGAAGCTCCAGGGACGATGTCCTCTCGCGCAGCGCTACAGCCCGGGAACGACAGGAATGCAGACCACGTAAGTTAAAGGCGTTGTGACGTCATTTACCTTTCATAAATGTATGTTTTTTGTTAAGTCAAACGCATGAAAATGTGAAATATAACGTTTTATGGTTTGTTATCAAAGCGTACAGTTTGTTTAATTGTTGTAATTAGCGCGGATCTGCATTAATTAAGGAACTAAAGACGGCGATTAATTTAAAAGGAAAATGAAAACATCATCCCGCCCCTCCCTATAAGATCGGTGTCACACATTAATGTGACCCTGCCTGTGAAAATCCCAGCTAAAGTCTTCTACATAAAGTCATCTCACATAATGTAAAGAATATTATGTGAAAATATAACCTTAATATTGACTGAATAATGATATAGGCTATTTATAGGTGAAACAAACTTTGATGCTCATAATTTGATTTTGAGACTTCATCCTGGTTTTCACAGATGGCCAAAATTTTCTTGCGAAGATAGAGGACCTGGAGCTAGTGGGTAGACAGCTGTCTTTGTTGTCATACAGGTCTTGGAGAGAGAGATCCTTTTACAGACGTGACATTGAGAACATCCACAGTCATTTATATGTGGTTTGTTAATTATCAGACAGGTTTATATCAGTATGTGTGTCCTGATGCTTGTGTGAGATCTCGGGCCTACATTTACGCTGGAAGTAGCCCAACTTTAACTATTGTGTGTTATGTTTTAAGGATCAAACTGAATTAAAGATCATTCACAAGTGCCAGTCTAACAACATGAAACACTTAACAAAAGATCTTTAAAATGCTTCTTCCATTGGATATGTATGTTTGTCTTAATGCTGCTGGTGAATTTTCAAATGTAAAAATAATCACATGTGTGTTACCTGTATTGTTTTTGACCACACAATGGATAAAACCGACAATGTATGTAAGCAAGTTGGTAAAGCCCCACATGTGTGATTACCCCATAATTACATCACAAAAATTCACTGCTCGCATTAAAACATGCAAAACATGAGGCTTTTAAATGGCTGATTAATGTATTTTGTGCAACAGCTTGGCAAAAAGGCCACAATGTTGGCTGTTTATTTGCAACCCCTTACAAAGTCTGGTGCGAATATGGCTTTCACACATTTTGTAATTACTGGCTTAAAACTACGTCTTTATTTTCCCTCAAGGCTAAACTGTCGTGTAACTTCTGGTCGTCTGCTCTTACTGTAATCATCCTTTCTTTTTTGTAACTGGGATGTCAGGTGTCCATTTACCCAGTGTTGGTATTACATAGTTAATCAAGAATTGTGCAAGACATCTGTTTGCCTTGTTATATCAACCAAATATGAATTGTTTGGGTGAAAGGTGATTGCTTATACTTATTGCTACAGTTCATGCTACTTTATTTATTGTTATTGGTTTTTTGGAAAAGTAGCTAAAAATCAAAGAGAAATAATACTGAGCTCTGACTTTGTGGAAACCTATTTGACTTGACCCAGACATAGGAAACGACTGCTTATCATAATGGTTTGTTGAATCTTTTGCTGTTGACCAAGATGATGACCAAGAAACGTACTATATGACAGACATGAGCGATCGACCAACACACAATGCAAGACATACTTATGCTCTGCGTTTTAATATGTAAAATCTCTCATGTGTACATGTTCACATACATGCGTAAAGTATATTTCTGGTCTTAAATAATCTAAAAGTCTAAGGTAGAATATTTGTGTGTTCAGTATTGTGGACAGTTAGTTAATGCTGAAGTGTCGAAACAGTAAAAACAGGAAATTGATTGACAAGACGAGTGCGTATGTTATGTGTTCACACATTCTACTTCCTCTGGTACTTCCACATTGCTGATCTTACTTGGGGAGCTCAACCTTTGACATAAGCAGCGGTGCTTGTCAATCTGCTACATTCGAGAGGATTTATGTACCGTGTTGGGCTGTTGAAAGTGTTTATAGTCCCATTGCTGTTTAAAATAGCCATAAAATGAGAAATTGTTCTTGTTCCTTTAAATAGAATAATTCTTTGTGCTAATAAAGTGTGATGGCATTTTGGATTTTTGTAAATCTGTCACAATATAATGAAAGCTTTTATTGATAGGCAATAAACTATATTGGACCAACAGCAAACACACAGCTTGTGTTTGAAGGTTCTCATTTCACATGTGATAGGGAATTGACACAGAAGTCAGACAGCAGTGAGTAATTACAGAAAACGTAAACGTTACAAAAAATAAAATTATACTGTACAAAGATGTATCATATGACATAAACACACCATTCCCCCCAGAAGATACCCATCACTGGACAGTATGTCTCTACTTTTATCCGAGAGAAATTCACTAAGAGGATTGGTTCGTTATTGTTCCTCTGTAAAGCAGGAAAGTTGATCCAATGTAGGGTCAGATAGTCAGGGCAGAACCACAAGGCTGGAGATTTCTTTCTGTAGAACCAGTGAAACGGGCCCAGACGTTCTCATGTAATGAATGAACAAGGTTATTGTGTCTGTGAGGCGTAGCAAAGCGAATGGGTATCTTTATAAAGAACATTTGCTCCTTTGTTCATCTTAAGTTGTAAGACTAAAGTACAGCTATGATATATATAAATATCTCGGTCACTATATTGTTAATGTCTTGTTTTTCCAGTCCAGTTCTTATGTACTGCCCTCAAGTCACTTTCAATACATATAAATCAGCTTCAATACAATACAAATTCTTCCTCTGTTTTGTCCGGCCACTAAAAGTAAACATGTTTATCTAGTCGTCTTTATCTATCTTTAACTTTGAGTATGCTTTCTTTTAAATAGGAGGGTGTGTGTAGACAACAATCACACAATCAGCATGTTTTGTGAGAGTCATTGTGGAAGGATTACACCATCCTGTTCGGTTGCCACACCAATTGTCGCTATTGACGACTGATATTGATGTTGTCTGCTAATGTATTAGGGAAAGTGTGTGTGTGTGTGCGCACATGAGGGGGTTATATTACGAGTTTGGTGGGATGTGGGGGGTTGCAGTGTGCGGTTAGCAGATGGGCCTCAGCTGGGGCTTTTTTTGTTGTCCTTCTAATGTGATGCCAAGGTGAGACTTGTGCTCTTTGGTCATGGGAATGCTCTGCTGCGGCTCTATTAGTTATTCAAACGGTTTCACTCGTGGTGGAGATGCAAACTAAAGGTTAACAAGCAGCAGAGGAGCTGTGGCATTAGCTGTGGCATCAGCCACAAGGCATGAGACAAGTAAAGACAGAATAAATTATTATGTGTTTTTTTTTATATTTACGCATTTGGCAGATGCTTTTATCCAAAGCGACTTGGATTGTGTTCTGGGTATACATGGGGTACAGATGGGAACCAAACTCACATACATAGATGCCACATTGGCCAAATTGTCTCCGCCATTATTAACCAAGAAATATAAGTTAAATCAACTCTTGACAAGTGTGATTTTCCAAGTATCACTATCAACATTATAAATTATTGGAGACATAAGGTTTTTAAACTTCATGTAGATCATAAACTCTTGAAATCTGTTGAGAAATGTAAACATTATTGTGCAGAAAAAAAATGCTGTTCCCAGTGTAATTTTAGATTTGCCAACCAGAAAATGGCAGCGCCATTGACATATTGCAGCAAAGTACTTAATGCTGCGCCTGTGTATACTTTCATCTACAGGAAAGTTAATTACTCACATTAAAATAACCTATAAAAATCCATTAATGATAGTATAATGTTATTGTTAAAACAACATTCGTAGCTTGTTAGTTTACATTCTTAAACCAATATGTTCCAGAAAAGACTTGTCTTTACAGCATGTCATTACAAAGCCAGAAATAATCTACAAACTCTTATTGAAAGAGTTAAGCTGAACCTGTTAAAATAGGCCTGAAGCTGTTTTGTTGCAAGCGCTCACTCTGCAAGCCAAACCAGTGAACCGTTACAAGGTCTTGACAACTCCTATTCAAGTCAGGAAACATGTGGGGTTGACAGGGTTTTTCACACCTGGTTTGGGCGTACACCTGTTTCCCAAGCACTGTAGTCTCACATTAAATACCGCAACGATGCATGTGACAAATCAAGCTCATTGTCTTGCATTAACTTCAGGGAAACAATGTGAAAGAGATCAGCACTGAGGAAACTTGCAGCAGTGTTAAATTCATAGTACAGGACACAATCCTCCGTAAGTGGACATCGGGAGTAATATCAAATTGCAATAGCAGGATGTGTGGCTGGATGGACTGACCCTGACCCATCTCTACACCCCTCCCCATGTGGTCCTAAGCAGGATGCTACCCAGAGAGGAGGTCTATTGTCTTGGTCTGGGGCGGGTCTCCAGAATTATGTTGTGTTTAGTATTTAGAATATTGTTTTTCAAAGTGACAAGTCAGTCAAATGATTGTAATATTACCTAAATGTCCATTGAGTTGAATGCATTGTGTTAAATGGATAGCCAGATGCTTTAAGGTTAGTGTTGAACATCAAGAGCTACTTTTTTTAAATAAAAAAGTGACTTTTTTCTCTCCCATATGTGACAAAGTATTGTGTAAGCAAAATCTTCTGATTGTCACTTTATCCAGAAAATGGTTACTGACTATACATTTTCTCATGGCTATGCTTTTAGTCCACCTGGACCTGCTGTGTTTTACTGTCCTGTAGTTTGTGCACAGTTTTGTATCATGATTTGTCAACTAAATAGTTCCAAGTCAAGCTAAGAGGAAAATTGTAGACAGGTGCATCAAAAAGACTGTTTAAGACATCAAATCTCTTAAAACAAGATTTTTTCAATGATTGTCATTAGCAAAGTGTGGTGCATCCCCATCCTCCATCCTAAACCGTCTCCATCAGTGGCCTTCAGTGAAACCCCCATCAACCACACCCCTACCCCCACCCTACCATATAAATTGCCAGCGTAATCAGACAGAACAGCAGTGGAACAATCAATGTGTAGCTTGGAAAGGGTGGGGCGGTGGGTGGTGATGTCTATTTTAGTGTGAATGTTCACACAGTGCTGGAAATGGGGGATGCTGGGATGTAGCAGTAGTTTTTATTAAGCACGTACGGCAAGGCATGTGGCTTTACTGTTCATACTGCAGTCAATGCATTTGCACAGCTATCAGGGTGCAGAATGGTGTACAGTGTTTACACAATCATTATTTGCACAAAATAATCCAGATGTAGCACTTGATAGTAGTGTAGTGCTAGTAGTATTGATGCAATACAATTCTGAACTGTTAAAATTAGTGGAGAGAGAGTAATAAAATTAAAAGACACTTTGTGTGCCCATTGATGAACTCTCTGAATCATGAGATAAATGTCAATGTACAAGCACGGTGCTAAAATAGTACCACACACAAACGGTAAATGTAAACAATGTCCATGGCATGTTTACTTGAGTGTTTGTATCCACCTGGAACAATATAGTCAGTGCTGAGCTAAGAAGGCAACATGCGTCACATCACATCGAGGTGCAAGCACAGTTTAATATTGCAATGCATTCCTGAATAGATTAGATTGTTGTTGTCCCTCTCGTGATCCTGTGGGACCTTGAAATAGCCAGACTTCAAACATGTCAGCAATGTATAGTAAAGCAAAGATTAGAGACGTCACAAGAACCCCTAGTGTGACCTATGGGTTAAGTGTCTATAATCTGATCACGTATTAGTTTTCTGTACATCTAAATGCTCGTTACATCAACAAAGCCTTTTATAGCTGGTATTTGACCCATAATGCATTGACATCATCTTCTTTTGTTCCCCCAGCATGCTTCTCTCACGGGCAGTCGTTCAGAGAAGGGATGGTCGAGTCGATCGCTCGGGGCCCGTTGCCGGAATTCCATCGCGTCCTGCTCGGACGAACAGCCTCACATCGGCAACTATCGGCTGCTCAAGACCATCGGCAAAGGCAATTTCGCCAAAGTCAAGCTGGCACGCCATATCTTGACCGGCAGGGAGGTAAGACTGGTGCACAGATGTGGGTCTGAAATATAAAAAATAGCTGAGGATGATTAAAAAGCTCTGCTGATTGGTTTACGGTCCTCAAGAGAGGAC
Organism: Beaufortia kweichowensis; assembly: GCA_019155185.1. NCBI lineage: Eukaryota > Metazoa > Chordata > Actinopteri > Cypriniformes > Gastromyzontidae > Beaufortia > Beaufortia kweichowensis. Next base: position 8,656,900 of record CM032811.1, read on the forward strand.
CGTCACGTGATGGCAACCTCAATGTGGCGAAATATACAACTGCTCTTTACTTTATTGAGTAAAAGAAAACCTTTTACACTTTGACCAGGAGCAATTATGTCATATTTTTTCAGATGATTGGTCCTTTTAAATGCAATTTAGTTGTCAAGTCAATGTGTCAGCCGCATTTTGATGATTTTGTTTCTGTCTCCTCAGGTTGCAATAAAAATTATTGACAAAACCCAACTTAACCCAACAAGTCTACAGAAGGTAAGAACTGGGTCATTGCTGCCGGTGATCCTGATTATGTCTGTGCGTGTTAAAGCCTATCTGTACTTAGAGCTTAAGGTGTAAGGTCATATCAAGGAGCTTGTTTTGGTCAAATTGTATTTGATTAGACATTGTTTTGCAGTGGTCTGTAAAAACATAAACTTTGACCTCATGACACTGACTCAGTTTGGATTTGTCAGTGTTGGTATGCTAAAGTGTGTGGTTTTTTGTTCTGTCAGTACCAAATGAATAAAGTTTGTTGTCATCTTGTTTCCTAAACATTCTCCACATCTGCTGTTGTTCACTGGTACATCAGAATTTAGTTTGGATAGGAAAAGAAAAAAGGAAATAAATGTATTTAAAAGGTGCTAGACGTTATTGGCGGCTATGAGAGTTTTCAAGGCAAAACCTAAATGTATGAATAATGGCTGAGATTAGATAAAGCAGTATGTTTATTACCAGATTTCTGTTTTCATTTACTTGCTTTTATAATGTTCTAAACCCCACCTTTCATACTTGCATGGAATACAAAAGGTGGAATGTCAGGGACTGACAGCCTCAGTCTCCATTTACTTCAATTGCATCTGTACAAAGTGAATGGTGACTGAGGCTGTCAGTCCCTGACATTCCACCTCCTTCCAGGCATTTTCTTTTATGGTCCATGGAAAAGTGTAAATTTGAAATAATAAATGATGCCAGAAAGTGTTTGATGAACTATTCCTTTAAGAGAGCTGATGAGTGATGTCTTTGAGTGGTCAAAGCTAAAGTGCCATGGTTGTGGTTTGATTCGCAAGGCACACACATAAATAAATGCCTAGAAAGCTTTTGAAAGTCACTGGATGAACGCTTGGAGAATTTTAGTATTGTGCTTCTTGTATGGGGTGGGGCTGAAGGTGATCTCTGCAGAGATGAATTGGACACTGCAGTAGAAACACACATCCGCTCTCCTGTCAGCATTATTTCTCCTGGCACGCCGGGTGACGCTCTTTCATCCGACTCCCAAAGCCCATCCCTCCTGTGCACAATATTTTCCTGCCTCTCCCTTCATTTCAATGATCTCTCTTATATGCCATATAAAGTCAGTCATTCCAAACCTTCTCACTGTTTATCACATTTAACCGTTCTTTCATTATGATGACAAAACAGCACAGGTGTGTTTACTTTGGAAGTGTTTTTACTACAAATAAGTGATACACTTTATTTTCAGCAACATAGATTGTATTTTATGTTATATTTTCTTCACAAAAAATTAATTAGATAAAAATGTTAGAATTTAGATGCAATAACGGCATCTAAAGTTAGATATTCTAGTCAGGGAAACTGAATGTAGAAATTAAAATTCAGCCATTAGAGATCTCAGATTGATTGTTTACTGAATATTGGTGAGATGTGTCCCATCATTGGTGGTAAGGGACCTGCAATATTCAGTGCAAAACTTCTCTGTTTAATCCTGTTTAGAGAAGGGGGACCAGGGCACAATCAGCTGACCACGAACTTTCCCAGCAGCTGGATTTCAGCAAGGCTGGGAAAGGCAAGGAATTTGTCTTTGACGGTGTGTATGTGAGGTTTGGGGGTCGTGATTGTGCTGGTGTGGGGCCCCATCATAAGAGCGCTGTGCTACTTTAATGAAAAACCTTCAGGGAGGCCGACGGAGTTGGGCTGTGGGTGAAGACGGGTGGAGAGGGGGTTGGGTGTCCCTCATTCAGGTCTCTACAGTCGGGAGCGGTGTTCCAGACAGACGAACAATGGGGGCAGGCGAACCCGGAGGGGGTGGAGGCCCCGGGGGGCGTAACACAGGAGCAGATCCTGAGAAAGCAATCCAGCACAGAAGAGCAGTGAGGAGTATCTATAATGTAACTTTAGAAAGCAAAAAAGCCCTAATTTACCATGTACTTGGGAACTTCAGATCATCATGGATACAAATGGTGCTTTTTACAATCTACTTGGCTCAGATATCAGAGAGTGCATGACATGCTCATGTAGCATCAGGATAAGCCAAAGGTTTTCTGTCTTGCACTTCCTGTCCTGATGTTCGGCCCCCCCCAGAGCCAGATTTGACCCGAGCCGTTGTGTGCCCTGATGAGACCATCTGCTTCGTGTCGATCCGGCTCTTAGCTACTCACTGACTTCCAGATCAATAGTAGGAAAGTAGCGTGGGCAGAGACTGCAAAAGTAGTATATTAAAATGCCACAGTTTCATTTGCAACGATGTCTTTGCTAACATCACATAGATGTGTGAATGACTCGCACTGAATAGCCAATTAACATTTTGTTTATCTGTTTTGTTAGTGTATTTTGTTTTCACATCTGAACGGTATATTCTTTTGGGTGTGCACGTGCTTATGTGTGTGTGTGTTTATGGGATTGGCCGAGGGTTTGAATTCTTTAGGTAATAATGGGATTGTGTACAAAGACAGACTGCTCCAGTCATGCAAGGACGTCACTGACAATCATTCTGAAAAACCTTCCCTGTGGGAACAGAATTAAAGGGCAGGGATTAGTTGTATGGCGTGGAGCCACTGCTATGACATTATTTCAGCATTATTTTAGTTGGTATGACTAATCTAGCAGGCATCTTGCAAAAAACATAATTGATGCATGATTGTTCTTATCCTCTAGAATAGAAATAATGCTACTTTAAAAAAAATAGTTCACCCGAATATGAAAATTGTACATTTACTTTTTTTAATAAAAAGTTCACAATGGATAATGTTAGTTACATGTTAAAAATGTGTTCAGTATTACAGTTACATGATCTATGAACTGTCTGCTATAGGTGGAAGATTCAATTAACCGCCATGCTGCATCTCTTTCTTCATAATGTTTAATTATGGAATTATGAAACATGATCGGGGGCGAAGGATAATTCTCATGCTAATATTGGTTGTCATAGCTAGTATTTGATGTCAGAAGTGTTGCGTGGGTGTGTTTTGTTCTCATGCTCAGACATGCAAAAATGTCAAGCCTTCGCTTTGCATAATTCTCCCCCTCTTCATGAAGCGGTTGGAGATGTGTGGATAGAGTAAGATCTGACCAGAACTAGTCATACGTGAAAAATAAATCAACACCCAGTGGAATATGGACGATTAGATGTTGTTTCAGGGATATGTGTGAGGTAAGAAATATTGCATTACCCTACTGAGTGTGTTGGCTTGTTCATTGTTGTAAAGTGACAAGTAATAAAGTCTCTTCTATGCAAATCTGAGTTGTTTTAACCAACCACAGCTGTCCATTTTGACCTTTCCGGTGTCATGCTTGGTAGCCCCGCCCACAGTGAAATCTCATTGGTCTAAAATTCCCCATCACACAGCTGTACTGTACTACATTAAACATTGATTAAATATGTTCTGGAAAGTTGTGTTGTTGTATCTGCTCAGGACTGAGCACATCTCGGCCTGTACATTAAAAGTTGAAACTAGTTCATTGTTTCCTGTAAACCCTCTCATAACAGTTACTCTCTTATTTCTCTCAATTTATCTGTTAATTGCATGATAGGCATGATTACTCATTAATATTTAAGCATGAGATCTGTCTGTATCTGTGTTTGCTGGTTTTCGCTCAAGGCCTGATAGGCAGTGCAGGTCACGGTGAAGAGGTCCTGCACAAACACATCACTCAGGGCTCAGATGTTTGAGTCCAACACCACCTACACAGACCTCATTCACCAACAATACCAGCCACAGGGAAACAGAGGGAAAGAGAGCTTATAAGCAGCTTTGTGTTCGGAATCCTGTTACTAAAGAATGAATAAGAAAGCAACACAGGCAATCAACTTGGAATTGGCTTAACACCGTCTGGAATGAGTTACATGGGTTTTATTTACAGAGTGATAAAAATTGTTATGTTGATGGATAAGAGTGACAATACTATTCTGTGACTTTTTCAGTACATTAAAAATGAGAACTGTCTGCTTACTTTACCCCGATTCTCAATGGTAAATGTATAATAATGATTTGCAGTTTGAGCCATCAGGTATGATTTTATGGGAAATGTCTGATGTCATTTGCCCTCAACCCGTGTATAGATAATTATGTAAAGTAACCTGCAATTTTGTTTTTAAACAAAAATGGTGATATAGTGGAAATAAATGGTGGTTTGCACATCTATGCAGTAATGCTGTCTTAACCGAGAGTGTAAAGCGAGAGAGCCGTGCGAGCGGTGGCAGGCTTTCCATCAGGTGCTGAGGGAGCGGCGCGCCACTGCCAGACTGAGGGGGTGAGATAAGTCTCTGCCTCGCTGTCATAGCAACGGTGACGTGAGGCCAAAGCCTGGGAAATGAACCAGGAAGTCCCGTCTTTGAGGAAAAGAGAGAGGGATGCATGAGGAAAGAGAGAGGGAGGGATGAGCTGGATAATCTGATGGTTATCTGTAAAGCTCAGGTGAACAGATGACACACTGCTTGTCTCTGCGATTCAGTTAAGGCTGGTGTTTGTTTTTCAGCATTGCTGAAAGGAAAAGATCATTTGTACATACTGCGGGTATTTTTTTCATTTTTTGTTTTCAGAAAAAGTCTACTTGTTTAGTTTTTTTAATTCTAAATCATTTTAAACAGCAATTCTATCTTGGAAACGAAATCAAGCAATCAAGATTATTACTCTATTATGCAATAGAGATCATCTGGTTGTGTTCACTTGTGAAGTTTTCAAGAGCAATATATCATCTCTGTTGTGTTGTCAGTATAATAAAAATGATGAGAGAGTGGATTCGATTTCTGTGTGTACCGTGTCAGTGCTGCTGGCTAAGAGTCTTATGCATTAGGGGGACATTATGTAACCTGTCTACTTCAATCAATTCACTTCACATTTATGTGCATCTGTGTTTGCGTATGCCAGCCGTACATGCGTAAAACAAACAGATTAGTGAGCTCAAACAGATGCCTACTGTTGGTGTGTCCCACCAGAATCTTGTCTTTAAAACCGACAGCAGAAAACCTCAGCGTTACAGTGATCAAAACACTGTCGAGCTGTATAATGAATGATATTTTTAGTGCAGCAGCATCTTAAAACTAGTCCTACTTGCTTTTAACACAGTCACAGTTTCTTATCTCATAAACTTTGCTCAACAGGCTCCGTGTTTCCCAAAATACATGTTTTTTGATCATAATCTGTTGTCTGGAGTGTCTAATGTAATGTAAATAAGGGGTAAACCTGCTCCTGTACCGGTTTTGTCGGAACAAACGATGCCAAAAGTAAAACGTGTGTGTATCAGAAAATGGACAAAACAGTGTAAACCTTCACACGACAAACATAAAAGAAGTCACACGCTACAGCGTTCAGTGACACAAAAATGGCCTTGCAACGATAAAGATGTTTGGTTAATGATTGTGTTCATAATCGTTGTGTTCTTGACGAAACCATACTGGAAAGTAAACGTAGCCTTGAGTCTCTATCAGTTAGTGTCTTTTGTGTTGTAATGCTTTTTGTCAACCTGTGATTTTGGCTCGGGGGGAAGTGAAGCTGTACAGACTCCTGACATGGTACATGGAAACTTTCTGATGGGACACACAGAAAGCCAGTGCCAGAATGAGAGAACAGCAAATCAAAACATGGCCTCTCTTTCTCTCTCTCTTTTTTCTCTCTCTTTCTGTGTCTCGCTCAGCCTTTCTCCCAGGGTGACTGGTTGGGTTTGGGAAGAATTAGCTGTGTAGTGTCTCAGATTATATTTATTATCTTTTACTCTCTTCTTCTGTCTCATGCACACAGACTCGCACATACTTTTTATTGTTTCAATCACTGTTTCTTGTTTGAATGGTCGCTCACTTCTCTCTTTCACTTTGTGCTCCCCACCTCCACCACATCCCTTTGTTATACGTTTGCATTCAAGTTCTGCTTTCAAACAGCAAAAGGATATTTCATTATGTTTTAGGCAATTTAAAAATTGCAAAACTGTAAAAAGCAAAATGGTAAAAACAAGAAAGAAAAATTCTGAATTTGGCCACAACATGAGTCTTGAGTTTTATTCTTCCATTCAATTTAATATCTGTTAAGAAAGAAGACGACCCATCGGTCTTTCCACAAGTGTTTATTATATGCTTCTGGTCTTGTATTGATATAGTTTGTGTGCAGAGTGATGTCATGTATGACATGGTGCCACATGCAGTTTGTCTTCTACAATTTGTACAAATTCTTATCAACACACTCAAGGGTTTGAATAAACCCTTCATGATTTCAGTAAGAGCATTTTGTGTGTTTCAGTGAAAACAAAGAAATGTGACCTGAGTTAACATCACACAAATTACTCATAAATCATTTGTCTTTTTATCTCTTTAGCTCTTTCGAGAGGTACGGATCATGAAGGGCCTCAACCACCCAAACATAGGTGAGTTTGCTTTAACAAAGACTTCATGACTCTTCAGCTTAACATTGTTGACACCAGATGTAATGTCAAGGTGATATTAAGCTCACCTGCATCTTTATTTTCTCTCATTCTATAGTTCAACTCTTTGAGGTGATTGAGACAGAGAAAACACTCTACCTTGTTATGGAGTACGCCAGTGGAGGTAAGATCCTAAACACACATTTTATCACTGCATGTACACTTAAGTTTTGATAGATTTATGCATGAATGAGCTCACACGTGTCTGTCTATAGTCTTTATATTCTCTGGAACATAAACACGCATGTGTGAGTCTGACACATCAATGGAATGAACGCAGCTGCATGAACCCCGTCTGTTATCTCTCTCTTCTCCCTTCTTTCTTTTTTCTGTCGTTGCATGTGCATTTAGTGAATGCAGACCCACACAGCTCAGCAATTAGAGCGATTTCCCGCCTGTAAAGACGGTCTTAGACAGATAGAGGTTATTTAAACTTCAGCCCGTCTCTGATGAGTCTCTCGGTCCTATTTGGAGCTCTCAGATCAGCTGCTCTCGTAATGAATCACACGTTTCCGCTCTTAATCTATTAGACGAGGCTGATTCACGTGTGGGCACACACATGCACACGCAACCACACACATGTGCACATTCAGCATTTGTGGGCTTATACTACATATTGGCAATCTGCCCCGAGCTTTACATCTCATTGGAAGCTTATTCATTATGCAGACTTTCCTCTAATGAATCTAATTCTGTCGTCAGTGAATACGTAGTAGAGTGATATATTGCGTCCAGCCTGAAGTATTTAGTAACCAACTTCATTAGTCAGGAAATTCCCAATTGATTGCACATATTTTATCTAAATGAGTAATGCTATGGCCTCCATTAATCGTAGGATGTTGCGCTTTCCTTGAAGATGTTTTTGTGGTGGTGTCTGTAATATTTCTTTCTTTCTGTACCTCATTGTTCACATTTAGCCAACTAGAAAACAAAACAATGGAGAATTTCTTTGTCTAGTAAAAGAAATAAGATTTAATTCATTTATAGTAAGTCTTGTAAATTTGTGGTTTTTAGGTAAATTAGGTTTTTTTTAGATATTTTTCTAGAAAATTAAAGAAGAAACCACTATTTTTGCTATATTGGTAAAGCCAAAATCAAAATTGTGAGCGGTCCAACCAGTACTATTTTAAGAGCCAGAAGATCATACAATGAATGACTTACACGTAGTTGTCTCTGCACATAAAACTGGAAATACAGTAGCAGAAGTATTTTAACACCCAATTAACAAATATACTGTATATGTAGAAATTTAATTTAAATTTTTTTTATTTTGTGGTAGGTGAAGTATTCGACTACCTCGTTTCTCATGGGAGAATGAAGGAAAAGGAGGCACGTGCTAAATTCCGGCAGGTATGAAACGTGATATAAAAATCCCTTGAGCCCTCCTTAAAAATCTGTAGAATTGTGTTATATATATATATTTTTTTTAAGTATTAACACTATATAAAATGTTCATTTCTCATGTAATGAAAATGTAGTCTCTGACTGTTGAGTTCATTTTCTAACTATGCATGTCAATGTTTCAGATTGTGTCTGCAGTTCATTACTGTCATCAGAAGAATATCGTTCACAGGGATCTGAAGGTCATTGTTCTTTCTCATGACTTCACAACCTTAAGTAAAGCACAATGCTATCTTACTGTTGCTTATTCCTGATCATATACTTGATCTGGTATCACACCTCTCTCAGGCGGAGAACCTCCTGCTTGACGCAGACTCCAACATCAAGATTGCTGACTTTGGCTTCAGTAATGAATTTACGCTGGGCAATAAGCTAGACACGTTCTGCGGCAGTCCACCCTACGCTGCTCCCGAGCTCTTTCAGGGGAAAAAGTATGACGGGCCAGAGGTGGATATCTGGAGTCTGGGGGTCATTTTATACACGCTGGTTAGCGGATCTCTGCCCTTTGATGGACAAAACCTAAAGGTAAATCACCCTTTAAAATAGTCCTGTTGAGTTAGCAAAGCAAAAGGTTGTGGGTTCAATTGCACATTTTTTTCTCTTTAAGTAATGTAGATCAAATGAGCTCTGATTGTTGACTGGTTCACAATCACATCAGGTGTTAAGCAGAAATCTGTGTTGTTCCCTCAGGAACTACGGGAGCGTGTGTTAAGAGGAAAATACCGTGTGCCGTTCTACATGTCTACTGACTGTGAAGGCATCCTGCGCAAGTTCCTGGTGCTCAACCCCACCAAGCGCTGCACCCTGGAGGTGAGGAGGAGGAACTGCACCGTGCTGTCATCTGTCAAATGCTTTACGTTTTAAGTTAACCATGTTTTTTACCTTTCAGCAAATCATGAAAGATAAATGGCTGAATGTTGGGTATGAAGGGGACGAACTAAAGCCACATGTGGAACCTGTGGAGGACTATAGTGACACCAGCCGTATAGGTAAGAGACACTAGAGACATCTGTCCTATACAGCCCTTAACATGACCTTTGACCCATCAAAGCCTGACAGACGTCTTTTTTAGGTGAGTCGTCAAGTTACTCATATATTTCTCTGTCCATACAGATGTAATGGTAGGAATGGGTTACTCCCGTGATGAAATCAAAGATGCACTGACCTCGCAGAAGTACAATGAGATATTTGCCACGTACCTGCTGCTAGGCCGAAAGAATGAGGTGAGATGGGGCCATCGCTGATCTGAGAGCCTTCTGAATGCTGTTTTATATATGTATAACATCTGATTTTCTGCGCAGGATGGTATGGAGTCCCGGTCGAGCAGCAGTCTGTCTTTAGCACGAGTTCGACCCAGCCCCATCGCGAACGGCACCAGCAAACACTCGTCCACCTCCTCGTCCAGCTCCACCTCTGCCTCCACCCACAGTAAACCCCAGCGCAGTGCCTCCACCTACCACCGGCAGAGGAGACACAGTGACTTCTGTGAGTCCCTGAACCCTCTTGTTTTGTAACACATTATGTTATAATTATATGATTATATTCATATTTACAATATGAAGATAACCCAATCCCAGTTTTTTAGGGGCCATTTTCACTACCTAACATGTGACAATTCTCAGTCCTGCCATTGAAGACACTTATAAATTTAACAGGTGGGCCGTCAGGGCCAGTAACTCACCCCAAGCGCAGCCCCACCAGTACAGGTGAAGGAGAACTGAAGGAGGAGCGTCTGCCCTCACGTAAGACCAGCAGCAGTGTTGTGGGCAGTCGTAGCATCCCTCCATCCAGCCCTATGGTCAGCGCAGCAAATAACCCCAACAAGGCTGAGATCCCAGACCGCCGCAAGGAAGTCAATTCAACAACGGTAATTACACACATCTTTTATTCTTGTTATAAGGAAAATGACATGTAAATTGTCAATATAGCAGATGTATCACCCTGTTGAAAGTTCAAGCAGGATCCATTAAAATGTTGCAGAACTTTCCATACACCAATGACAACAGCTTTCCCCGGGGATATAATGGACCGTTTGCAGATTAGTCTGAATCGGCATTCGATAGTCACAGGGTCATTAGTGACATTCCCTTTGCACACAAAAACAGCTTTACCTCTGAACTTTTAATGAGACAAATGCAATGCAAAAACTGGAAAAGTGAGAAGAAATAATGTGGTAATATTTTTTTACATAAAAGATTACATGTGTCAGAAACATGTGTTAAGATGTTGGCACACACTATGTTTGTGTGTAATCTCTTTTCTGTTTGGTTCTCAATATCTGCTTGTGTTTCTTGCTTCAGAACAACATCCCTGCCAGTGCCATGACCCGAAGAAACACTTATGTATGTACAGACCGCACCAGCACAGACAGACACTCCCTACTGCAGAATGGAAAAGAAAACAGGTAAGTGTGTTTGTGCCAATGGGTATGTCTGTGTGTGTCTGTGTTTGCTATGTGTTATGTAAAATATTTCATATTAAATGAGGTATATACGGGTGTTTAACGACAGAGACCTTTGTCACAGGTGATGATTTTTATATCAGCAAAATACTACACTACAAGAAAATAAGATAATTTTGGCATTATGCAAAAAGTGAAAATATTGTTTGATTATGACATAAAATGCTGGTAATTTGAAATAAAATGACTTTGAAATAAAACTTGTCAGGTATTTAATTCATGAGACTATTAACAAACAATCTTTGGTTTTTAGTGATGATAATATTTCAGATCAGTGACAGAATTAATCCACAGGGCCAGAAAGTCCCTTCACTTAAGAAACAGTCGTTATGAAGATGCTGAAGATATTTTTGTGCTTTGTGTTTTTTATCGAGATTTGCTCTGTTATGCTTCAGCTGTGGCAGATGGTGTCTGCTTCTCTGTCCTTCCATCACTTTCATTCTGTTTCCTAGATTGCACTCCTCTCACTCTCTCTCCTTCCCCCTCTCCAGAGAGCGAGAGAGAGAGAGAGAGAGAGAGAGAGAGAGAGAGAGAGAGAGAGAGAGAGAGAGAGAGAGAGAGAGAGAGAGAGAGAGAGAGAGAGAGAGAGAGAGAGAGAGAGAGAGAGAGAGAGAGGCACATGGATTGTCTGTGTCACACACCTGCTTGACCTTAAGAAGCTTCCCTCCCTTGAGCCTGTACAGTACAGTACACACGTGTCCACATGCTCTGAATTATCATCACTGTGATGTGATGGAAATACATTTCTGATAGATACACATTTGCAAGAATGTCAATTTCATGATGCTTCCCAAAGGAATATACTATTGCTTACAGGTTGATCTTTCATTGCTCAGGATTTTGAGTTCTAGAGTGTCTTTAAAAATCAACTCTGTCTTGAAATTTTTTTATAATATTCCATGAGAGAAGTAGACACAAGTGAGACAGTTGGTAAAATCACAGCCAGGGCCATCGAGTCACGTGAAAAGCATAGCCAAGGTTATTTAGAAAAAGAATCTAAAAAAGAAATATGTATTTTTAAATGTGTGACTTTTAATTGCAGGTTTATAAGCAGATCTGAGACATTGTAGAGATGAATACAGTCATAGAATCAGGAGATCTAAGCAGAAGTCTTCATTTGTTCTTGGACTTCTTTGCTGTCTATGAGAAATATTTTGTGGAGCTAAGATGTAAAACCGTGTAACAGGGAATCCTGCATGTGTGTTTGTGAGCATCAGAGTTATTTAGAGCATTAAATAAAGTAGCCTCAGGCCAGACTGAAGCAGCATGTGCGATCTGTTAGATTACTGCCAGAACTGAGGGAGATGGAGAGGACAGAGGCTTTTACATGCCAAGAGCTGAAATGTGAACCCAGCTCAAGCGAAGTGAGAGGTGTTTGCCTAGCTGGCATGGCTCATACAGTTTTGCTTTGTCACTTTGGACCAGGTTAATATGAACAAGATGCCTCTTGTGGTGTGATTTCTCTCTCACCTTTTTCATGCATGTCTGTTTCAGTCATTCAGATGTGCATTCGTGTGCAAGCTTTTTTCCACTAAGAGCTCAGTTTTAATTTGGTTTAAGTGTCTGTTTCTCGGATGGAATAAGAACACAAGAGCTCATGCCAGAGTGACTCAGCATCCTGCTTGACGTTTGCACACAACTAAACCCAGCTACAGCTGTATTGCCACTGTGATCTGAACTCAGTCTAATCGTATCACGAGTTGTGACTGCTTTTTTTGGACTTTGGTTTATGGATTAAATCCTGCTTTTAAATTAGTTCTCATTTAAACTCATTACATTTTCTGAATAAATTACCTTCTGTCTGTTTGTCTAGGTGGTTGCCAGGGTGTTGCTATGCAGTTGTTAAGGATTTTTGGGTGGTTCTTAACACATTGCTTTGTTGTTGCTAAAGTGTAAAGTGTTCTGTAAGGTTGCCTGGGTGTTGCTATGTGTTTGTTAAAGATTTCTGGGAAGTTGCTAACACAGTTGTGGTTGCTAGGGTGTTCTGTATGGTTGCCAGGGTGTTGCTACGTGACTGTTAAGGATTTCTGGGTATTTGGTAACATTGTGGTTTATTGTTGCTTTTTCTCTTCTCTTAGCTCCCTGTCACATCGAATACCTCCAGCATCCCCATCCACCCACAGTATCTCCGGGGCCGGGGCCTCCAGCGCTTCTTCTGAGCGTTCTCGCTTGACGAGGGGCTCCACCATCCGCAGCACCTTTCACGGAGGACAGCTTCGAGACCACCGGCCCTCCACCCACGCACCACCGACCTCACCCACCCTATCCCACGAAGCCAGTCCATTGCCACACTCACGCAGCCGAGCGACCACCAACCTGTTCTCCAAGCTGACCTCCAAACTTACCCGCAGGTAAGAGGAGAGAGATATGTTTGTTGTGTTCAACCAGATGGAGAACCTCAAAAAAGCAAAAAGATAAGAATAAACCTCTTCATTTGTGCAGAGCAACTTCCACATTATTGGTTCGTTCCTTACATCCTAGATCCAAAGATGTAATGTAGCGTGTAAGAATGTTTAGCCACATGAAATAAATATGACACAGGCTCCAACGCTGGAGCCAATCAGCCGTCCTTCATTTGGTTAGGTGCCCATTGTCCTGTGGAGGTAATGGAGTTAGATATACGTTTGGAGTCAGTAATTTAATTGAGATGTTCAGTAGTGTGTAGGAACGCTGATGGGGCTCTTTGCTCTGCACTGAAATTGTTTATGTGCCTTCCTGGGCTGAAAGCCAGAAATAAATACTTTACAGAGATATACAGCGAGCAACTCTTTATTAGATTAAAGGCAACACTTCCATCTTTTAAAAGAAGCTCTGTGATTAGATATAGCACCTGTCTAGAGTCACATTCAGTCAGTAAAATCCTTACTCTGCGTTTGTCTCAAGCCTCCTCTGTTAATAACCAACAGCATCAAACTCCTGCTCCTCTTGTTGTCCTCTGTATCTTGGTCTTGGCTGTTGTTGGGTGCTCTGTGTTTCTGTTTTATTTGTTTTTTCCTTGCCAATCAACTGCAATATTTCTCTCTTAATATTCCTGTTTCTTTTCCTTTCTGGCTTCCACACTATTCTTTTCTTTCTTTATTTTCCTGGCCCATCAACTTTTAGGGTCACTCTTGACCCATCTAAGCGCCAGAGCTCAAACAAGTCCGTCTCGGGCTGCACTCTGCCACAGGGATCAAAAACAGTTAGTAAGTTTTCTACCTGTTTGTGGCCTGTTTTCCATCTGTCAGTCTTGGGCATGTGCCGGTATCAGATTTTAAGATAAACTTATATTGCTAAATTGTTTTTGTGAATGATTTTTGTTCCACAATGTACTTCCACAAAGGAAGTAAATCTAATTCTTTTGTACTATTGTGATCTGGCTGCTTGATTTAATGCACAATATCAAATAAATTATTCCACTGAACTACCTTTTGAATCTCTCGTTGTCTCTGTTACGTTTACCACTGTATACCGTATTACCGAATACCGGCACGTGTCTAGTCATTCCAGCTGTCATTTGTCAAATTACTCACCGTCTCACCTCAGCTCTCTTCAGTACATTTGTTGGCACTGGATGTTGGAGACCCCCTTAAGCTTGTTTCAAAAATATAGGCAATTAATAATGTTTTTAAAGCAACAGTATAAAAATGTGTTCATCATTTACACACCCTCATGTCATTTCAAACCTGTTCCAAATCTTGTATGACTTTCTTTTTGGAATACAAAAAGACCTCCAGCGGGACATATTCTGGGTGTTTCATAAATCTAAAAGCACATAACAAATGAGTTGTATGGACCACTTTAATGGTAGTTAATTTATCATTTTCTGGCCCTAAACACCATAACAAGAACTCACATATTTTGTTTATCAAGCAAAGAAAGTCAAAAAGAGGTTTTGAATAACATGAGGGTGAGAGAATGTCAATGTTGCTGATATCTTCTAATATTAGATATAATATAGTTTATTTTTTGTTTGGATCTCAAGGGGCCTTTTACACCAGAACACTTGCATTCCTTTTCTGTCTCTGACTCATTTACAGGAATGGCACTTAGCTTCGTAAAAAACCAGTTAAACCTTTTTAGTAAACTAAGCCTTCACTACACTTAAAAAAGTGGTAACTTATACTAACATATTAACACTTTAAATCAGATTCAACTGGATCTAAATTCAAAGAAAACACAGCAAGGGAAGATTAATTACGTAACCTGTATTATAACCTTGTGTGACAAATGCCACTCACTGTTGGCCAAGCTCATTTGCCTCTCCTGCTTGCCATATGTGACTTCTGTCCAGATATTGTTTATTAACACACAACAGAGAGCCTCCATTTTCACTCTAATGATTGAGGAAGAGGTCTGCGTACTGGCCCTTTAAGAGGGAATCCATTGGCTGCCTCATTTGCTACATCATGTGAATGGAAAGTTTCACAATCACTCATGGAAGCAGCCTTGAACCGCAGCGCCCTCATGAGGATATGTAGCAGAATAGCAGCTTCTTTGTTTTACATTGTCTATATCAAACATCATGTGGAATAATAGATGAATAAACTCATATTAAAAATACCAGACGCATATGAAACTGGTTCATTGAGAAATTTAGGTGTAAAGGATATATTTACTTAAAGATTCTTTAATTTGTGGTGCACTGACATAAAGTAACACAAAATGGATGTCTTTTATAAGTTATATGCATAAATTGCATATCACATAAATGCATTTATCACATTCATTGCATTTCTTGTGTTGTCAGTGGTGATTTTGTGGATTGACGTAGGTGACGTCAGTGTAACAGTGCGAGTCTGTATTGTTTGATTGGTTGTTTGACCGAGGGGGCGGGTTAAAGAGTGCTACTCTCCATCCTATTAGCTAATTGATTCCTAACATGAACCTTTGTCTTCTTCTTGAGGGTCACAGACGAACCTGAGAGAGTCTGCAGATCTCCGGTCACAAGGTGAGTGTGTCCCGAGTACATTATCTGGTGTTGTTGAGTCACACAATGTCCGTCCGCAACTGTGTACCGTTTTCTTCGTTTCAGAAAACAAGCAAACAACTCAAACAGAAGGAAAACGGAAAATAGGTAGATAAATAAAGAACAGCAATAGCATTGACATCATCTGGATGGATAAATAAATGTTATTTGTTCAGTAAGAAAGATATATTATGCAAGTCTTTTTACACATACTTCTTTAACTTAAACCCTTTGATTGTCTTTATTACTTCTTCTAAGCTACAGATACAGCTACAAAAAGTCAGACTAAAAACAACAGGTAATTTCTAGCATGTGCTGTGTACCATGGCAGATCAGACTGATCCGAATGTGACTGAGTTGTGTAAATTCTATAGAAAACAGTGTAAACTGTGCATTAAAACTAGAGTAGATCTATGTAGAGTTTATATAGATCTCTGTATTTCTCCTTTCCTTTTACCCTTTGTTGGATATCGCATTTGGAAAGTCACAGTCATATATCAGTTTGTTTAAACATGGATGTTTGAATGACATGCTGCGTGCTTTCGTTTATTTTCTGTGCTCAGTTAATACGGACACGTTATCGCTCAAAGTTGTCAAGTTTATGCACTTTGAATGCCGTTTTACACGTGGTTGAGATTAACACCAGATAATACGTAATGCTTGCATGACAGGTGACGTATGGCTGCACAGGAATCTTTTTCGAGATATGTTTCGGTTCTAGCAAAGTTCTCTGCTTGAATACAGTTTATTATTTTTCTTATTTTTTTATTTTTATATCTGTATGCATACACTACATTCGGTATGAATGCTGAATTTCTTTATATCATCCAGTCCCTTTTTTCATCAGTAACACCTGACCTTACTTTCATTTAGGCCTCACAAAACTTTCTACAGCTTTCATGACTTATAGTCATGTTATTTCCTGATAGTCCTGTTGAATTAAATAATGTTCATATTTAACTGCTTGTTGTAAACATGGTGTATTATCCTGAAGAACTTCAGTTTTTCCTGCAAGGTAACGGTATTAGTGATTATATGGCAATTTCTATCATGTTTTCTAAGAAGGATTAATCTCACTTGATGGCAGAATTCAAATGTTATAAAGTTTAGTTTTAAACACAAAAATTTAAAACTTTCAAATAATGTTAAACATCTTGATTAGTTTTTTTTTTAGATGTGTAAGACTACATGATCTCAATTAAATAATATTAGAGGATTTGTTCACAAATGAGTTTAGAAATGGATGTTTTTGCTCAAACAGATTTCTAATATATTTTTTTCTTGTCCCCATCTCACACCCTTGCCCTTCATCCACTCATCTGCCCGCATACATCGCTGCCCACTTTCCATTTCTCCTCCCCCTACATCCTCTTCTCTTCACAGTCGCTATTTATCTGGGTATCAAAAAGCGTCAGAGCCCCGGACCCCCCGATGCGGCTGGGATGTGAAGGTGCGGAGCCCCCGGGACCCGGCAGAGGTGGTGCTGGCTCTCCGGGAGGCAGCGCAGGGCTGCGGCTGCCAGGTTCACCAGGCCGGACCCTTCCTCCTGTCCTGCACCCACGGAGCCGCTGGCTCCCGCGTTGCCTTTGAAGCCGAGGTGTGCCAGCTGCCCAGTGGCCCCGCCGAGACCAGCGGGGTCCGATTTAAGCGCCTGTGGGGGGCACCGCTTGCCTTTCGGGACATCGCCACCAAAGTGTCCAAAGAACTTGAACTCTGAGGGCAACAGGGGATGGAGGGCGGAGACAGAATGAACATGGGACAGAAAGGTGCTACAAGCTTTAAATGAACTAGCCCCGCCCCCATCCCCGCCCCCTCTACATCTATAAAGACTGGCAGGAACACAGATACGCAGATATTAAGCGTTGGCCACCTGCTCACACAAAAACCCTACTGAAGGAACTCTCCAAACCAGATTTTAGCCATGTTGTTTTTTTAACATTTTTGGTCATCATTCATTCCTTTTTAACTGCTGCTATTTAACTCATTTTTAATGTATGTTCTTCTGCACCTGCAAGAAGAGTTTCTTTATTTTATCCTTGTTCATAACAACATGTGTGAATGCCACACCATTACACAGATAGAGCTGAAAGTGATGAGACAGATTGTCCTTACAGATTTTCTTTGGTTGTTTTAGTCGTCTTACTTGCCAGATTGAGTAGGTGATGTTTGCTTTTCTGAGCCTTCTGTTTTAGTCTTTGAGTTGCCTGCATCTCCGCAGGCCCATATTACATGGTTAAACCGTAGCACTTTAGGGCTGAGTGAGTGATTTCATCTGTTTTAAAGCAGTTCTCCCTTCAAATGGTGCAATCTACCTGTTGAGCCAAGTCACAACGCTTGTTGTTTTGCTTTCGTATGTGTTCCGCTGATAAACAACCTCTGTAATTTTGCCAGAAGTGCACTCTGCTGACCGGCCACAAACAGACTGTTGACTTTATCTCTGTTTTGACTCTTCATCTTCAAGATTGGAAAATGTCTGAGCTGTGCAATCTGAGAAAATGCAAGAATGATAAATACAACATTTGTCTGAAATCCACTAACGTGTGTGTCTTGTTTATTTGCGCCTTTTCAATTGAGTGGCAAGTATTTTTAAAGCGCTTGATGGACTTTGATGGAGTTACATTTCAAATTTGTTTCAAACTGTTTTGTTATTAATTTATAAAAATAAGATTAAGAAAATATTAAAAAAATGTATTTCGTTTATTTAAATATGATATACTGTGTATAAAATATAAAACAGTAAATTAATTAGAAAAAAAATTGTAATTAGGAAAGTATGTGGTGTGTCATGTTAATGAATGGTGTTTTATGATAATCTCAGATGTAGTTGTCTTTCTATCAGTCATTTCTAAAACATTTTAATTTTTGCTAAACAGTGCCTTTTTAGTCATATTAAAAAACCCACAATTGTAATGCTCTGCACGTTTTGAAGTGCAGTGATAATTTAGGATTTTGTTGTTTCAAATAACACCTAGAAGAACATTTAAAGGTTCTCTTTTAAAAACATTCCTCACAGCAGTATAATCCATCTATTTAGTATATGTGTCTAAAGATAAAATAATGAAGAACCATAACACACAGGATGATTGTTACATGGGGCCGTTTATTAACTTTGTACAACCAAAATCATTTAAGGTGAATACAACATAGCCAGGGTTTCCTAGCTATGTGGAGGTTTGATCCCAGGATGTTACAGAAGGAACAGGAAGTACAGAAAGAAAAAGGAAAAAGAAGACGACAGGAAAGAAAGGAAGTAGGAAAAACGGGAGCAAGGTGGAGTGTCTCTTGGAAAAGTCAAGCGAGTGTGCTTGTCAAATGGCATATATAAGAATAAATAAAAAAGAACAACATTTGCCATTTTACTTCTGGGCGGGGATCATGTTGTCAATGGACTCTCCCTTCTCCAGTTTCTTTTCCATTTCAACCATGAGCTTCACACCATCAACCACCAACTGCACCTGCTGAACCTCAGAGGAGCCCAGACGGTCAGCGTTGGAGATGTCGAACACGCCTCCGACGGAAGCAGTGTCCACACCACCTGAATAACACAGGTATGAAAAAGATTATTGTGTTTTATACTGAAGCTTATTCTCAACACTCATTACGCAATCATGCACAACATCAGGTTTACCTGTGCCACGCTTCTGTAGACGCAGTCTGGTCAGGATCTCCTCGAATTTGGCGTGTGTGCTGAGTTTGGGCAGCTTGACGTGCACACCACCGCGCAGTCCGGTACCCAGGTTAGAGGGGCAAGTGAGGATAAATCCAAGATGCTCGTTCCACATAAAACCGTGGTTGTGCTTCTTGAAGACCTCCTCAATCTGTAGTACACCACAATAAAGATTCAAGCCTTATCACATGAGCATAACCAGAAATGAACAAGTTTGGTGTGAGTATGCAGTAAATGTACCTTCAGCAGGCCAGTGCAGAACCTTTTGAAGACCTCCTTCATGTTGCCGCCCTGCTGCATGGAAATGACACGCAGGTGATCCTCCTCGTTCACCCACACGAGGAAGGTCTTGTTGTCGTTGTGCCAGATTCCTCTTGCGTCGGGCCAGTCACGGGCCATGCCGGCGGCCAGCAGCAGTGGGGACACGGGCTTGTCAAACAGGAAGTGGTCAGCAATGAGCTGCTCCTGTTCCTTGTCAGTCATGTCCTTCAGAGGGTAGTACTTGCCCTTGAACTCACCATCCAGGCTGTTCAGAGCTTCGAGAAGAACACGACACATTTTTAATGCAAATGTAACTATAAATGTTCTGTCATGAGGTGTTTGGTCCGAGACTTACCCTCAATGGAGAGTTTCTCCACAGCTCTGCGCTCACCACGGCTGTTGTGTGGGGGCAGTGTGAATCCCTTGACGCTGCGGCCGGTACGCACGCGGCTGCTCAGGACGTAGTTGGGGTCAAGATCATCACCACCCTGCACACAGATAAAGGTCAACCATAATATATTGCACATGCACTCTTCTAATGTAATGACGAACTGTGTGCATACCTTCAGGTTCTCCCAGTTCAGATCGGTTGCGTGCTTGTCGGTGGGCTTGTAGCCACCATGACGGTCAGAAATGATGGGGTCGAACAGTTCCTTGAAGGAATCGTAGGACTCCTCATCGCCAGCCACACAGCCGACAGTCATGATGAAGGGGTGGCCTTGTGTCAAGACCAAACAGTTGTTTTAGAAATGTATCTTTATGGTGCCATCTACAATGTTGCTTCTGACTGATTCACAATGTGATTGGCAGAGCATAGCATCACTGTGCTTACCAGGGTTGTCCACACCAGTCTGAATGCAGTCATCCAGGGTGAATCCGCTGGGGGTTGACTTGCTCCTGAGTTTGTTGTAAATGTCCTTGTTCAGCACCTTGGCCATGTGGTTGTTGTGCAGAGAAAGGTCAGGGTACTCGTCCTCCAAGGAGAACTTCAGCTTGTAGTCGTTATGGCAGTTCTTAGTCATGGTTGCACCTCTTTGATCTGTCAAAACAACAAATGATCAGCTGTGTGTTTTTCAAACTTAAATGTCTGTTTTTGACTTTAAGAAAGGTTAGTTTCCAGATTAAGGGGGCAACAGTGGCAGACAAGATTAATGCACACTATGTTTTGTGTCACGACTAACCTTAGTCTCTAAGTAACAAAATATGTGGCTTGGTCTCACCGCTGCATCATATTTCCACATGGAGTGCTGGTTGCATGGCTTGCATGCTTATATCATCTGCAGTCTGATGCATATTTTTAGCATGGCTGCCAAACCCACCCCCATTGCTCGCAGCAGATAACACGTTCACCTCTCTAATTTCTGCTGGGGGAGGAACTTAACACACTCGCCCCATAATTGGTGTTATGTCCATTGCAATCGGCTTTTGCAGAATTTTGTTAAAAATTATTAGTACAGAAGTTAAATGGTTTACAATGAGATGTGACAAATTATCCTAATCTATTTAGCTTTAGTTTTTTCAAACCTTAACGTGCAATAAAAATAGACTGCAGTCATCAAATTCTTCTATAAATGTCTCCAGATGTCATGACCTTGTGCCAACGTTACAGAACTCTCATAACAGGTGTCATAGCTGAATAATGCCATAGACAGCAAATTTTTGCTCACCAATGCATACTGTCTATTTGAAGGACAAGCCTACCATGAGCAAAGCAACCTTGCCTTAAAAAAGTATTTTCTAACGTTCAAATAGTTTAGAAAGATATTCCAGAAGAAATATAGATATCATGCATGAGGTCTCCAGTCCAGAACACCAATCAGATTGCAAAGGGAAAAACTTGCAATAACCGCCAAATAAATATACTGTTCTTACAATTTTGCTGAAGATTTTTTTGTTGAATTAAATATCCCCCATTCCCACCCTTTTTAAATTTCTAAACTATTGTTGAATTTACCTGCACGGGAGGAAAGGGTAACAGTCCTTGGGATCAGATCCTGTTCACCAAAGCCAATGTAGGGGTTGCCCAGCTTTGCAAGACGTCAGAACTTGGCTTATATACTTCAAAGACAGATTCCCATTGGTTGCACGGTTCATGCACGCTTGATGCTCATTGGAGAGCTGTACTCCTTTAGAGGTTCTAAAAGGAAAGAACCTACATCACAACACCCGAGACGGGGAGACAGCTGTCCCCACCCCTTCACTGTGGCCTGTCCCACCATGTCCAGAGGGTTTGGCATAAACTCAACAAAGGTCCTGCTGAAACACAAGGAAAATGTATTTCCAAAGTCAAAAGTATACTGAAATACTAACTAAATGGGGCAGAATTATATCTGGGGTAATATATGGCCATAACATATTTCTGCTTTTAATTTCCATGTGATTTGTTTTGCAGTTGGTGTTGCAGTCATTCTATTACATAATATTTTAAAATACTAAAATTAAAAGTCTACCAACCCCAACTTTACTTGATGATTTGAACAATGAATAAAAATCCACCATTGAGTTTTAAAGGCAAATTATCTTGTTTAAGCTTAAAGTTTGTAAGGAAGTGACGACTGACATTTATACATAATGTATACTATCAAGTAGATAATGACAGAATTTGCTATTTTAGGTGAACTGTTTCAACCTATTTCAGCAATGTTGCCTGGTGTGTTGGAGGAAGGTTGAAAGTAAACCCTGAAGCTAAAAAAATAGATTTTCAAAAGCAGCATATTTCATTCAACACTTTTGAGTAACTAATAATCCATTTGTTTATTAGTGCCTCCCCCCGGGAAATGCATCAAGACCACATGACCGGCCACATGACAGGTGGGCCAGAATGTTCAGGAATCCTGTGGTAAAAAAACACCAGTGAAGGGACAGGTTTGTAGAAGTGTGTGCACAGTACAGACAGATGGAAGAGGAAAGAACTCACCGCCCATCCCCACCCCACTCTATATTAATACTCAGGGTCCAGTTTCACTGTTGGACCAATGTGACAAAATTACTTTAGCCATTATGCCTTCTTTGATTATTTGCCTGAGCAACATGATCATGTTTCTTATTTATGTTCATGTGATCTTAACCTGCTCTTTAACTTTAATAGTTTACTAAAATAGCTTAAAAGTTTATAAACTTCATACTGATCTAAATGTGTGAAAAAACATTCTGTGCAGTATGGGAGAATTGAAGGAAGAAAAGGGGTAAAACACGGAGAGTAATAAAACAGAGGCTGTATCTGTGCCAAAATTAGCAGCCATACATTCAACACAAGAAGTGTTACGATCAGAAAGTAGGCATAGTGATAGCAGGGTGTGCGGGGGTCCCTTGAATACAGAAACCCCCTCATAACAGCACACACATATGTCTTTTAGGAAAATAATAGGGGTGGGGGATGCTGCGGTGTCTACATGCAGTTTATCATGTCACGGCATAAACCGTATATACTGTATGCGTACTTGTAGGTTACCAATATCTTGGTGTTTACATAGCTTGGACTTTGATAGAATAATGTAGAAGAAATGCAAAAGTGAAAATAAAGTTGCACAAACTTGATTTTTCGGTTTGGGAGGAATGTTGAGGGATTATGATGGCATGGCATGTGCCATGACCTTTGAAAATCTCTGTGTCGAAAATAACATCTATTTACACACATTACCTTAATAATTACAATCTTTGGAATGAATCTGACAACAAATGCTCCATTTTGTCTGTGACTGAAATTGACAGCATAATAATTCATAAACAACACATGCCACCTAAATTAGATATTTATATCTATACTGTTGTGCTTGTCAAAAGCCTGTCAACACATTGTTGTATGAATAACTTACATATAGTTAAAATGTATATAAAGGTCTTGCGTTATGCAACAGTCGTCGTATTTTATGATACCTTTGTGACACAAGTAAATAAATTGTGTTGTGTTCATTTTCCAAAAGCTTTTATGCATGCAGTATAGCGCTAACTCAAAAAAGTAGCAGGCCGATGTGGTCTAGGCAAATGTAACATGAGACATATGTGAGCTACAGCCTGTTATTACCCAACAGATCTTATGTAAGTAGTAGAGTGAGATGTGAGCCTCATGACTCTATGATAAAAGTGCAGAACTGATACTGCAGTCTAACCTTAAGTTGTTTATAGAAATTAACAAATCGATCCATTATTATTTTTGGTATAAGATACCAAACATTCTGAATTTGTTTAAACTTACCACGTTTTTACAATTACACCTAAAAATATTATTATTTGTTATAATTATTATTATTTTCTATTTTTTATTGTGTATTATTATTATGTGTTGTTGTTTTTTTATTATTGTTATTAGAAATAAATTTTCATTATTTAAATACAATAAATATTTTTAATTTATGCACAAATTGGCTAAACTCAAGCCATTTTACTCGGTTGCATGACTGAGCAATGTTTATAAGTGAAGTTTTGTGCACGTATGCTTGCATGTTTATGGGAGTGATATGGGAGTCTTCCATTGAAACTAGAGTTGGTCCTCTTGCTTGTGCTTCATGCACTATGTTTAGTGCTGGGTTGCAAGGTTGTATATTTCCCTGTTCCATCTTACCAGATTGAATTGCACTGACTCAGTTATGTGTCCCTCCATCCATCCCTCCCTCTGACTGTCCACTGACCTCTGACCTCAGAATTTAGAGTGACCATCATCACACTCATGACCAATTACCACACTAACTCTAATTTTGGTAAAAAGATGCAAGGTCTGTAAATCTAGTTGTATATAAAGATTGCTGGAAAACTGAGTCACATGGGTCACCGATAAGGTGCCAGGTATGTTCTCTCTCTCCTTTTACTGTCAGCATAAAGGTCATTGAGTATTTCAGTCAGGTTTCACATATACTGACATTTTAGTGGCACTGTATTACATTGCATCTACTATCTATGCATTCAATTTAAACACTTACATTTAAACACATTTGTAGAGGGGACTTCATATGCTGCATATGCTGTTCATATACATATGCTGTTACTAAGTTTCTTGTTAAAAGCAACATAACTGCTAATGTTAACAGCTGTGCATGTCACCTGGGGTGTAGAGGAGCTTTACACAGCTTTACACAGATATGTGAACTGCATTCTCTGTGATTAGCACTGAAACACCTGTCTGCTTAGACAAATTTCAAAATATAAGTGTAAAATTTATTACATTTATTTTCACTAGTATGAAATACAGCTAGAATCAGGTTCACCTGTCCATCTAGTCTTGTCTATAGAATTAGAGATAGTAGTATATGAATTGAAACCCCATATTGTTTTGACCAGAGATCATCTGAATAATGATTTTTATTTGCCTGTGAAATTCAAATGTGACCCAGTCTGTGAAAACCCATTACGTTATCTACATAACGTATGTAAATTGATATCTTAATATTGACTGAGTTACAAGGTTTAGGCAGCCAACTTCCAGTATTTTTGTGCAAAATAATAAAACATTTAGTGTTACTAAAAAGATTACTTTTAGTATTTATCATATTATAAATGGAAATTTAAGAACAGTTTCTCAAAATCTATCATATAATTTATCATTTACAGCAGTAAACAAACATTACAATTTTTTATGGCTATGACTACTGATGACTGCGAATTGAACATATTTGTTGTTGCTGCATGGGATGATAATTGTTCAGGAACTGACATGAACAATGGCTGAGGAGTTTGCTGTACATCAATTAACAGCAGTTTTTGACAGCAGTTACTGTCACACCACACAAACTATTATGTGTGCTTCAGCAAATACAACAGAGATAAAAAACAGAGAAAGGGAGAAGTTGTGGTTATATTGACCTAGACCCCAACACATTTAAAGATATAGATTTGCTCTCCCAGTTTGAGAACATTGCACTGGCCGAGCCAAGCTGCCCTTATTCGGCAGCAGTCTGTAGCAGCTGAACCATCAATCACTCCAGTCTCATATATCTGCCCAGCCACAGTTGTTCCTCTGCTCTCCCACTTCTTCACCGTCATATCCACAGACATTTCTTCCCAAATCACACATTGGTTCACACAATGCAGCAGATTATGCCACTGTCACCAAATCCTTTTTCTGTTGTATTCTGTTTCGCTTATTGAGTTCAATTGCCTCCTTCCTCGTTCTCAGCGCCTTGTGCTTTAATTGTGATAAATCTGTAGGCTATATCAATCTGAAACTGATTCCTAGACTCCCTTGCTATCCTGACCTGTGTGCTTTTCTATCAACGGGTTAAGCCAGTCTGATGTGGCCAGTGTTAATGCTGCTTATTTTACACACACAGACAACACCCCCCAAACTCACCCTAAGAGGCTTTATTGAGACTCTGCCAATGTGACATCACACACAGACTCCTCCCTTTGCATTTCCTATACAGAATATCTCCAGATTGATTTTGCTTGGCTGGTGTAATTAACAGATTTGCACCTGTGAGTTGCTTTGGATATAAGTACCAGCTAAATAAATAAATGCATTTGTAAATTTGTGCAGATGTGCAGTAAAAAATATTAATTTTAAGAGTTTTTTCATATGGACTGCTATGGATGTGACAATTCTGAAAACAGCACTTTTGCTGACTATGAAAAACGATGTGCTTGTGTTTAAAGAGCTTGTGTTTGCAGTGGCAATACAGTCTGTTTGAGTGCAGTTCAGATGTGTCACAGATAGATGGCAGACAGTGATGTCGCAGTGCATGCTGGGAACTGGCGGATCAGGTAAGCGCTGTTGTTCGGACTGTGAGCAAGATCAGGTGAACGACCGCGATGGAGGCTTTACTTGGCTATTTTAGGCACAATTATCAACACTACATCACAGAAACGAAGATGTGAGGCCATTGATGTTGTATTTTCCTTGGACGTTTTAACTTCCATATCTGTCTTGAAGTCAGGACGCTTCGCTCGTGTTTCAGCAGGTAAATAAATAAGTCAGTGTCAGTAACTCTCTTTATTTGAGCTTTATATAAGCTCAGCTTTACCGTGAGATTTAATTTTACTCTCTTGTGTATGTATGTTTTACGGTCTCTTGTTTTTCTTACAAAGTACAAAACACATGATTTAATAATACTGGTTTCTTAAGGCGACTCCCTCAGCATACAGTACGTGCATGTCAAGCCAAAGCCAGTTCAACAAGTTTATAATAGTTTTTACTTATAATTTAAATGATAATAATAATAATAATAATAAACGGACTTACTAATAGTCTATTCGCTTAATTTAATCGGTATAATTATGAGAAAAAATCTAAATCATGACAAAAGCATCACTTTGTTTGACGTCATTAACCTCTCACTATATTCTTTAAATCTATCTATACCTGAACAATGTAAATCTCCAACCACATATTGTTTAGGTTGGCTACTGCAGATAAAAGGTTTTTTACATTTAAACCTGTTCTGTATTGTTTTATTGTCATGATATTTGACAAGATTCCCTGAATATCAAATTTGGTATTGTTAATTTTTGGAAGTTATTGTTATTTTCCCTATAGGAAAATATATATCTGTAAATATTAGTAGTAAATAATAGATGAAAGATGCTTCTTCTTTTCACTGTTACAACAACTTAGTTCATCTATGTCTTAATTGCTGTTAATAAAAGATAATTCATACTATTATCCCAGTCCAGTATAAAAATGAGAGCAATAAAGTATTGTGTAGGTCTTGGATAGATATCAAGTCACAGTTATTTGTTTGGCATGAATTTATGTCGTTACTGTAGTAGTACGGTCAGATATATGATACGCAT
Source organism: Beaufortia kweichowensis (assembly GCA_019155185.1). Classification (NCBI taxonomy): domain Eukaryota; kingdom Metazoa; phylum Chordata; class Actinopteri; order Cypriniformes; family Gastromyzontidae; genus Beaufortia; species Beaufortia kweichowensis. Next base: position 8,683,984 of record CM032811.1, read on the forward strand.
GTTGTCATCAAGGTATGGCATGTCAAAGAGATCAAGCTCTTTCAACATTAACAGCCATAATACAGAAATATAATTTGATACAAGCGTGTAGCACCTAGAATTCAATATCTGTTATTGCTTGTAATTTTATTTTCAGGTTTTTCAGGTGCAATTACATTAATTAAGGTTAAAAAACATGTATGTTGTGTGTGATGATCTCATCAGTCTGGTGTAAACATTAGCTCAGTTCTTTACCTCCCCAGAGGATCTGTGTTCCTACCTGTAAACTGATTCTCACCTAGCAACCTGTCTGTCTGTGTTGTCTTGTAATAATCTGCTGGGGTGCTGGAACAGCTTTACTTTAATTTTATTCTTTAATAAAGCAACCTTTGACCTTACTACATCAAACTGTGAGTTTGATTGATTTGCATCTTATTTGCATCTTAAAATACAAAAATGTAAAAACAAATTTGGAAAACAAAGGTTTGTTTGTTTGTTTGTTTATATATTTAGGGACACACAAACTAATTTATCGGTACGTATCAGATAGTGTGTTCATGGTATTTTTTATTACTCATATAACTTTAAAAACTAAAAGTAATGTAACCAGGATACATGTTTCGTATTTCTTTCTTTTTTGGGAAAAGAAAGCTTTACTTCCTTTGCCTCGCCCCTTCTCTTTGCTATCCACACTGACCTAAAACTTAAAGAAAACTGGTTGAATTATTTAAATAATTTCGTTATTAGTTACACTATGACATCTTTTCCCATGATGTTTTCATTTTAGTTTACTGAGCTATGTAAAACACACCTTACGGTCATGAATGTTGTTGTAAACGTAGCTTAATTTGATCCTAAGATACACAATAAAACCACATGCAAACTTTGCTCCTCAGAAACTGGGTTCCAGACATGTTGTCAGGGGAGGAGATCTTATGCAGCACGCGGCAGGTGATCGCAGGGCTAGAGGCATTGCGTGGGGAGAACCGCACGCTGCTGGACAACCTGCAGGAAACACTGCAAAACCAGACGTCCAGAGAGAGCGGCAGCCTGGAGCAGGAGAAAACCAGTATCATTCTGGAGTCTCTGGAGAAGATTGAACTGGGCTTAGGGGAGGCACAGGTGAGCAGATCAGTACGATCATTCTGTTGTGTCTTTGAAGGCATTTTCATTTTGATATATTATAAATTAATATATTTTCTCTGTTTGACGCTACAGGTGATGATGGCGCTGTCGGCGCATCTTGGGTCTCTGGAGGCCGAGAAGCAGAAGCTGCGTGCTCAGGTGCGGAGGCTGTGCCAGGAGAACCAGTGGCTGAGAGACGAGCTGTCTCACTCTCAACAGCAGCTTCAGGAGAAAGAACAAGAAGTGGTTACTTTAGAGGAACAAAACAGACACCTGCAGTTCATGAGCAGCATTCGCAAGTATGACCAAGAAGAGACGCCTTTGGTGAGGATGCATTCTAAAAACCCATTTTTTGGGGTTAACCTGTTAGGAAGACTTACTATTTCATTATTCACTTTAATATTTCATAGTTGAATTCTAATCTAATTAAGACAAACTATATATTGATAGAAAGGTCTAAGACTCAGGAATGTATATTTAACAAACTAAACATAAACTAAAAAAATGTTATTGTCATTTATAAAAAATACGTAAAATAAAAAAATAAATCTAAAGAATGTATTTAAAATTGTACTTGAGATTTTTATGTGCATGTCTCAGGCCATTAACAAATACATTTACATATATGCATTTGGCAAACGCTTTCATCCAAACCAACTTATAAAATGCAGTTGAGGAATGTATTTTTATTGTATTTATTTTATAATGTATGTGTGCTATCGCAATGAGAGACCAGTTGAGCTACAACAAGATTAACTTGTAACTAGCTTTGTGTTTATATAGTTTTTTGCTCATTTATATACCACGTTTATACACCATGAGAATAAAAACACTTGAAATTCACATTTCTTGTTTTTTAGTAATTAATTAATCAATCAATCCAGTACACTTAAAATATGTTTTATTTTTCACAGGAGGATAAAGATAATACCTCAGGCAAGGAATCCCTTGATGATCTCTTTCCTACAGATGAGGAGGAGCAGTCTCACAGTATGGCACACTTTCTTTTTATAATCTCCATCATCATTCCGTGTCAGCATTGTTTTTATATCTTATAGCAAGAAGGCTTGTGGTAATGTAATGTAATGTGTTTACAGTGTCACAACCCCACAGCAGAGCTGCGGCAGCTGCCCAGCAGGGAGGTTATGAAATCCCAGCTCGACTCAGAACGCTGCACAATCTGGTGATCCAGTACGCCTCTCAGGGCCGTTACGAGGTGGCCGTGCCGCTCTGCAAGCAAGCTCTGGAGGACCTGGAGAAATCCTCAGGCCACAGCCATCCAGATGTTGCTACCATGCTTAATATCCTGGCTTTAGTATACAGGTAAACTGCGTAATCAAACATTGGTTTTACATTTGCCATTTACAGATGTAATGTTAATGTGGTGCTTGGTGCAGGGATCAGAACAAATATAAGGAAGCTGCCAATCTCCTGAATGATGCATTGGCTATCCGTGAGAAAACACTGGGCATGGACCATCCAGCAGTATGTGCTGTAACCTTCATCAAAGTTGTCTTCGGTTTTTTCCTTGAGTGAATTGCATATGCACGTCCTTGACGTTGTTGTTGTTGTATTTAGGTCGCAGCTACTCTGAATAATCTGGCTGTGCTGTATGGAAAAAGGGGGAAGTACAAAGAGGCAGAACCACTATGTAAAAGAGCTCTGGAGATCAGGGAAAAGGTATCGACATATTTTCCCACCTTCTCTTACTGTAACAGCTGTCTGGTCAGATCAGCTTACATTGCTCTTACATTATGTTTGCATTGCCAATCACATACGCTTATACACACACGTTTAAATAGTTACAGCGTGATATTTTATGTTGATAGGTGCTTGGGACAGACCACCCTGATGTAGCCAAGCAGCTGAATAACTTGGCCCTCCTGTGCCAGAATCAGGGCAAATATCAGGAGGTGGAGCAGTACTATGAACGAGCCCTATACATTTATCAGAGTAAACTGGGACCTGATGATGCAAACGTGGCCAAGACAAAGAACAACCTGGTGAGGACAGGAAATGTTCTATTCTCTGTGTTATCAACTGCAAATGTTTTAATAATGTGTTTATAGGGTTCAGTGGGACACATAACTATATCATGTGTGATTAAATCATTGTGTTTTTCTGCTTTGCAGGCCTCATGCTACCTCAAGCAGGGGAAGTACAGACAGGCTGAGGCTCTTTATAAAGAGATTTTGACCCGTGCTCATGAGAAGGAGTTTGGCTCGGTGGAGGGTAAAATTATTCTTACATGTTTTGGCTGAAAGTACATGTCCATAGGAACACAGCAACTTCCATGAAACATCTATGTATTCTGATACGTAGTAGTGATACTGGAAATAATTGAATATTGTCACATCTGTGCAGGAGATGGACGCCCGGTTTGGATACACACAGATGAGGGAAACCCAAGACCGGTAGGTTTGGTTTTAAATGTTTAACTCTTCATAAGGCACACTGGTTTTAACTTAATTTCTTTTCCGGTGTGTTAAGGATGGTCTGGGAAGCTTAAAGCGCAGTGGATCATTTACCAAACTTCGAGAATCCATAAGGCGAAGTAGCGAAAACTTGTTCGGAAGCTTAAAGGAGTTGGAACCCAGGAAACAGCCCCTCGAGCTGCTGGGTAATGATATTAGTTTATTTTTCTTAGTCGTTTACCACTTCTTCTGTAAAACAGGACAGAATGTTTAACTCTCTTATGTTTATAAACAGGATGAAGAGAGCCAATTCCCTCAATGTGCTTAATGTGGGTGCAAGAGAAAGTCAAGAGGCTGCCATGGTAAGATAACTAAGCAGCATCCAGCAATACATCATTTCACACAAACTGGCTAGAGATTGGTTAACATATGATAAAACTCAGATTTTGTCATTTCAGAACTCCAGCAGGTTGACAGACACACGCGGGCTGAGCTCCAGCACACAAAGCTTGGCACGTCGAACATCTCTGGGTGGAGATAGCTAACATTCATTTCTGACATAGGAATCCATGTGACATCAGAACTTTGAGAAAGACAAAGTCACTTTTATGTCTAACCTGGCCTGTAATGACTGCACAAATCATATTCAGTGTGTGTGAAATGCTGCTTGAATGATAAATGTGGGTCACCATGAGGCACAGACTGACAAAGTCTATTTGATTTGGCTTCACAAAAAGATGATTATCTTTTTAAAACTGGTACTATGTAAATAGTTCTGTCTTATTTTCATACACATAGTTACACTATAAAAAGTTACAGAAGCTCTTAACCTATTTCTGTACAAATAGTTAAGACCAGATCAAATACAAATGTTATTATGTCATACTGTGTACTTCAGGATGCAGTGTGCACAACATTTACTCTTGTAAGTAAGTCTCTTAAAATGACTTAATGCACTTAACTGAGGAATCCAAATTAAAGGCACATGAAGGATATTACATTCCAAAACCAATGAAATTGTACACGCTAATTTGTACAATCTATTACAAATTATTGTAGTACAATACTTGTGCCTGTAAAATAAGGGAGTTTTTATTTTTCATATTTTATTATAATCTTTGTTCTATTTATATATACTCTTAAACAGAGTAGGTCTGTTTTTATGAGCAAAACATAGGGTACAAGAATAATATTGTGATGAGTTTAGCTTTAACTTTTTATAAAGTAGAGGAATTTGCACAGTGTCTAGAGTTCAATAAGCTGTTGCATAATTTTAACCACTACATATTCTGACATTGGTGAATGTTACATATAAAATAATGAAGATATGCATCGTTTGTTGCTCATGAACCAAATAAAATCTCTGAGAATCAATGAAAATCAATGCGTCTTTTAACACAGATATATCTTTGGAATGAGGCACTGGCAGCTAATTTAATACCAAACCATCTAGGATCTCATTTTATTTTTAGCTTCAGGTAGTTTCCTGCACAGTGTAAAAATGCACAGTTCTGTATGTAAATAATATTTTCTTGGACACATCAAGCTGTACTGTTTGTGTGCCCTCTACAGCTTGTTTTGAGACGGCATGTTTCAACAGCATATTCACTAGTACATACAAGTGTATAAAAGAAGATCATTTATTCATGCCTTCAGGATTGTTGTAGAAAACAGGTAAAGCATCCTTAAACAAAGAATGTATAAATATATAAACATTTTAGTCGACTCAATCCAAATTGGTTCCATCCCCACATAAAGGGACCTCAGGCTTGCTGAGCAATCTGGGCAATTTTCTGGAGCATGTCTTCAGACTGCAGCTGTTCCAGAGTCAGTAGAGACAGACCCAACTGATCCTCCTGCCAAACAAACATTACACCAGTGAGAATCCCTTACATTTAGCATTAAATTAAGATGACACTTTTGATAAGAATAAGAACTGTACTGAAGTAAAAATGATTTTTGTGGTTATGCCACAAACACTAAACCATTATTAATAGGCATTAACATCACTGAAGATCTCTGTGGCTGATCCAGACGGTTAATGGGGAAGGTTAATGTGGTCATCCATGCATCAACCTTACCCGTCTGAAGGGCTGAGCCATCTGTCGTAGAAAGTGCTTGGATAACTGCACAGTCTCATCAATGGTCAGATTGAGGCTTCCGTCTGTAAGGTGTTCTTGGATCCAGCGGGGCAGCTTGCCTCGCTTATCCGCTCGTGCGTAACGCTGGAGAAAAGGGACAATAATATAAACATCACAGATTGATTTAATAACTGAAAGCTATGAAAATGCTCATGCTGACTTCCCACCAGTTTACTTACCTTGTCAGCAAAGATCATAAGGCCGTAGTCTGTTTTTCCTCGGATGGCTCTACCCACACACTGTGCTGCGTGGCGCATCGCATCAAAGGTCAGGAAGTCATTTTCTCGGATTTGAAACTGGTCTCTAAGGTACTCCAACCGTGCCTGATTCAAACAGTCAGATGGGGTCAGTATATATCAATTACACCATTTTAAAAATAAAATAATGAATTAATGATCTGTTATGGACAGCTTTATTAACCTTGAGAATACGACTTTGAGTGTAAACGTATGGCACTCCAAACATGATAACAGCACGACCATAATGATGCACTGAAAAATAAACCGATCAGCAAAAGTATTTACTTTATTGTTTTAAAGGATTTTCTGAAATGCTAAAGAGAAATAGATCATGATTCTGTAATGAGTGCCCACCAAAGTCAATTCCCTCAGACACCTTTCCTCTCGCCACAGATAGAAGAATTGCTCCTCTGCCGTTCTCACAGGCCTGAAACAAACAACAGGCAGTGAGATAACAGTGATTACTTTAGAACAGAATGCTTAAAGACAACATTACACAACATGATTAGGAAAAACAGGATTATGAAGCATTAAAGAGAGAGTGTTATTTTACCTCCTGATACTTCTCCAGAGCCATGCTTGTTTCTGCTGCATCCTGGGTCTCTATAAAAATTAGTTTGTTCCTCTGAATGTTTTCAAGAATCCCCTACAAATCCAGCAAGAGAATTTAGTTGAAGTGTTACACAAGTGCTTTTAAGCCAAATTTTGTCTCTTTATACCTGCTCATACCACGAGGCCACAATGTTTTCCATGTAAACGTAACTTGTGAAGAATGCCACAATTCCATCAGGGACAATCAGGGACATTTCCAGCAGCAGGTTTCCATAGTTACGAATCACAGCTATAGTGTGTATTAAAAAAAAAAATCACAAATTTTCAATCAAACTAATTAAACTAATAAAGATATCACTAGAAACACAATACCATAACATACCAAAATCTTCTCTGGTCTCAAATTTGGAAGTCATCGCTACCTGATCGTTCCCTCGACCGACAATCTGAAACAAAAATATTGTTTAATATGCATTTATTATTTAATATGCTGCACCACACTAAAACATACTCATTGTGTTGCCACGGTTACAACTCACAAGAGGGCAAAGACAGGTTCGTGCCAGTGTCATGGTGAAGGATGCCATAGTGACCGGTCGGAAGTCGAGGATACGTGGATAGATGTCCAGCGGTGACAGTGTCTATTTAAGGAAATAATTAAAGATGATCTTAATTCATATTGTATAATGTAGTAGGCCTAAGCAATACATGAGTTTAGAAGTATAACCTAGTGGTGTAGAACAAAAGGATTTTCACTGGTTTGACAGGGTGCAGTAAGCTTAACGTCAATTAGCAATCTAAATGAAATTTATTTGTAATGTGAGATCTGTATGCTTTTAAAGTGACAGTGCTGTAGACCTTACACAGATGGCACGAGTGTCACAGTGAGATTATAATGAAGAGCTTAGTGAGCAGGCTGAGGTTAATCTAATATTCAGAGGAGTATAGCTTACCCCTGATGTGATAATGACTGACTGAAAGCGGCCAAACACAGGTTTTATGGCAATAGACGGGTCCATACAACTGCAGAAGAAAAGAATCAAAATCAATCTTTAATTGAGTTCTAAGTGAATTCATGTCACATGTTAATACAATGTCAGTACCTGAAGTGAAGAACAGGATTTGCTATTGTTGGTGTTCTATCTTCAAAGGGCTCAATGATAATGGTAAAACCTAAAAGAGAGACCCATAAAAACTCACTTTTGCAGGAAATGTTCAAACATGTTTGAGCTCTGCTAGAAACAGACATCATTACCTTTGCTGTAGGTGCTGACCAGCGTTGCAAAGTGAGAGATCAGAGTAATAGCTGAGAAGTCAGCAATATCTGCGATCTCCAGCGTCCTCAGTAGTGACCGCAGCCTCTCGGCACAAAATCTGGTAGCAGGTTAGATCGTATGAGATGGGTGAAAATGGCTTTGTTACTTAATACAGACCAGTTTATGGTGGAATAAATGTCTGGCTGTTTTTCCTGCTCACCTCAGAGGTTTGCGGTCAATGCAAACCTTCCCGTAGATGTCTTTGAGGAACTGAGGAGCGCTTTCCTGCACCACATGATGGATCCGGAGACGAGCCTTCAGGTACTCAAGGAAACGTTTCATAAAGCCCACAAAGTGCTCCGCTGTGCGGATACTGCCAGGAACAGCCTCTGAAGTGAGATAACAAGTGTTATGAAGATATGCATTCCTTCATTAAGACATTTTACATGTGAAATAAAGTCTTTAAATACCACTGTAGATAATAAGACTGACCTTGGAGAATTTCATCTGGCAGAACTGGATTGGACAGATAAATGTCAGTTTCTCGAGCAACGTTTGCTTCTTTAAGACCCTCAACTAATCTTCTGTATTCTTCTCGAAGTTTAGCAGCATCTGTTTCCTTAATTCTATAAAAGAATACAGTAAAAAATGTCTTACAGTAAAAAAGATATCAAGGCAGTAACTTTGTATGAATATGGTAGAAATCCACTTTATCTGTTTATTCACACCTGCTAATAGTGTTTTGAAGGGTTTCCACATTAGCCTGGCTGCGATCCAGTGTCCTCCTGGTAATATTGACACTCATGGAATCAATACACACATTATCTACAGGAAACAAAAACAGCATTAATAACAACAAGTTGTTCCAAGTCACACAAATAACGGTGTTATGGATCAAAATGTATTATCCTTACCTATGTTGTGAGCCTCGTCAAATACAACTACAGATTTCTTTGCAAGCTCTTTTGACACCAGGTCTGCAATTTTTGGGTCTAGTAGGTAATGGTAGCTGTACACTACTATGTTTGCATGGAGAAGCTGAATATGAAAAACTACATGAATATTTATCACACTACATTTATATTTCACAATGTCCCACATCAAAATACTCACGGAGTAACGAGCCAGAAAATATGGGCACCAGCCTTTTCTACGTCCAAAGTCCTTCAGATCATCCAAGTTATATACACCAGAAGGAATGGGCACCTGTCTACCTACTGCCTCAAATTCCTGTATACAGAGGAAAATGGAGTATGAGTGAGTAAAAACAAAAGTCACACTGAAATCCAGACTTAAGTGCAATTATGAAATTAGAAACATCAAAGTTTGATTTTAATAATTAATTTGACTATGATTTCAATATTTGACATGGTCTTTATGTAGAAAACAGTAATCACAAAATGACTTTAGCTGGGTTTTCACAGGCAGAAAAGAAATAAGGGTCAAATGAAGGCCTTTCTTAGAAATGTTAAGAAACGCTGTGTACCTCATAGAACTGGCAGACAGGTTGACTAGGGTTACCATGATGCTGTGCTCGAATGTATGATGCTGTCATGCTGTGACACTTTCCATCTACTTCCTTTCCAAAACGCAGAGAGCTCACCTGTAAGCAAAAATACAATCCCACTTATGTGTTCACTTGCAGGCGGACGTAACTAAACCCATCCAGAAGATTTTTTTGCCCGTTTTGAAGCTTCTATTTGTATTAACCCTACCTCAGGGTGAATGCACAAGTTTTTTCGTGAAGAAAGTGCCAGTGCAAGGAAGTTGGTTTGGGCTCCTGTTTCCTTTGCATAATAATCTATCAGTTTCCTTAACTCCTCCACAACCTGTGAAGGGTGGACAATGGACATCAGTATTAACCAATGGACAAATCAAGCAATGCAACTGGGTTTTAGACATGTTAAAAATACCTTCTCTATTTCAGGTACGGTGCGAGAGCAGTAGATGAGTTTGGTCACTTCTAAAGGGTAAGTCTGAAAGAGGTCAATATTAATTAAGATGTTTGCATCAGGTTGCTATCACAGCAAAGTATATAATTATTATATCATTCACCTTTTGGTAAGCAACAATGAGGGAAAGAAGAGAAATTGTTTTTCCTGTTCCTGAAGGCATCTCGAGAACTCCATGACCCTGTGCGGATTGGAAAAATGAATGTGTGTACATGAACAGGGTGAGTTAGGATAATCTGGGACACTGATGTGAGTACACTTGAATCACATGCAAGTTTATATAGCATACCTTTGCATCAAGAGTCCTCTTGAGTTCAAGCATGTATGAGTATTGTTCAGGATAAATGTAGTCATACGGAAAGTAGACTAATAACCCATCAATGTTCAGCCTGAAGGTATTAAAAGAAAAGAAAACAATAGTTTGAGTTGTTCAGTCTGCGTATTTGCAGCAATGATGTTAGTCTGTATATTAGCGTTTAACTCACTTCATTTTAGCTGACGGCGAAACTCTGTACCAGTGAGGGGTTTTTTCGCGGTCAGTGTTCCAGTTTTTCGAGATGAATATATTATCTATATGATTTTCATGATTATATCAGACAACAGATATGTAAAAAGTCAATCAGACATTATCAATAGCACCGGACGCTGTCGCAACTAAAATACGTAAAGCATTTTGTGTCTATGATTGGTTGTTTCTTTAAAAGCTCTTTCATCTCATTGGATGAGAGTTAGGGTGAGGGCGGGGCTGTGTGTGTCCGTGCTAGACGTAAGTAATCGAAATAGAGCGCGGATGGATGTGGAGTCTGTGCAGGACGGTAAAATGTTAAACATGACTTTTATATGTTTAATACTTTAATTCAACCTATTTTAATTCAATACTTTAATAAAACGTATTTGATTTGTTCATATATATGTAATATATATGTGAAATTTTATTTACAAATAATAGTTAATAATATGTTTTCTTAATATGTTAATAGTAAATTATATGTTTGTTATATTTTTTATTAACTTACATACTTAAAATACAATACAAAAAATAAACAAATCATGTCATTTTTTATGATTAAAACACAAGATGAATATGTTTATGTAATATTTTATTTACACTGAGTTTTATATATTACAATATAGTATATACTGTAATATAATACCCCAATAAAAATAAACCTTTACAAGAGATTGTCTTTGTATTCATTGAGAGGACACATAATATGCTTACTCGTTGGAAAGTAAAATTAAAAAATAGTTGGTCATGGCTTAATAAAATTCTAAATTTACTACAACTTATACATTACATTTCTTTGGTAAAAACCTTTGTAAAAACTATGTACCAAAATCACAATTCCTTCCCTGCATATGACAGCTTAATAAGTAACAGAGCAAATATACAAAATGCAGTTGTTAGTGCTTGAATATTTAACATGTCCAGTTAGGTCAGAATGCATTGTAGTAGCAAAACATATTAAAACTGTTCTTGTCATGCTTTAGCATTTTTGTGCTGTGACCACATTACAGAATCAATTGATCAATTGTTTTTAAAAACACAGCATTTTAGTCATAGTGTTGAAAATATAAAAATAATTGATTATAATTATTAAAAATTAAGAGAGACAATGTGATTTAAGTATTTATGGTTTGAAATGTGCCATAGGTTTGCAGTTTCTGTGGCACAAGCAATCATCCCAGTCTGTACATTATCCTCTGAAATATCTTGCCTGAGTATCTCAAGTTGCCTGCGATCTGCTCACATCTCATGTCTCTCCTCCACACTCTTATAACGGTCCATGATGCTTAGAACATCCTCCAAAATGGATGGTCCCAGATCTAGGTCCAAAACCATTAGGGACTCAGAACGTGACAAGTTAGGTGAGATGGCTGGAGACTCACAGTTTTCAGTCTGCAGGTCCTCATTACTAAGCCCTGCATCTGAGTCCAAACTCAAACCTCTTTTCTGGTCCAATGGACCACAAATTTCCGACATAGAATCATCTGATGATGCCTCAGACAATGAGCCTGTGGACGCTACCAAGTGTGGCAGGACTGGGATTGAAGCAGAAAGAATAAAATCACGGCAGGGATTCCTACAGTGCCCATCGTCTTCCTCACACACAGACATAGAACGCTGTTGCTGAATGCCCTGATGCTCTTGTAAAGCGTAATAATGATTCTGCTGTTGTTGCTGGTTTGGATAAACAGGGGACGAGTGCTCATCTAAATGCAGACGTGGTGGTTTAGGAGGAGGTTGCTCAGGGTCAATGAACATTGGCATGGAGATGGTTGTTTTGAGAAGAGAATTGTGGAGGGAGTTATGAGCGTGGTGGTAAGCGTGGCTCTTGGTGTTTGTGTCAAATATCTCATCCAATCTCCTCTCCATGCTGTGAGAACGAGAGTTAGGTGTTTGGTTGAGCGCAGGAAGCATGTCAAGTTTGCCTTGCAAAAATCCCACATCACCAAACATGTCGCCCTGTCCTTCAGGCCCGACATGGGCACTGTGGCGCAGGTCGCCCAGCGGCGGGCTTATCATGTCACCTGATAGAACGTCACGTATTTTCAGCTTCTTTCCTCGCTTTGGTGTGGACGTCTTTAGGTAAATAGGAGTCTTGGCTGGCATTCTATTGCCCAGTATTCAGTGTCGAAAGTCAATGTCTACTGTGACCCTATTTGTATTATAATTTACCAGGAACAGAGTCCCCAGTCTAATATTAGCTTTTTCATATGTTTCAGGTTTATTTTACTTTTTAATATCTGGATGGTGAGTGAAGGCTATGTCCTCTGGATGCTGTATTTGTGTTCATCAGCAGCTCCTGGAATGTGACATCGCAACACCACATCCACAGATCTGAGAAACACATAAAGACAACAAAAAAGATTTATTACCTTTGAAACAAACAAACACATTTACTATGTGATCTGAATGACAAAGCAAACATCTCTCTGTTTTTCTTATTCCCTGAGAGGTGATGTACATTTTTCTCTCTGGTCTTTGGAGTGGCTTTCCTATAAATTACATATCCCGTAAAACAGAACAAACAAAACAGCAGCACAGTTTTTTATTTACTTAGGGGTGTCTCTAAGATATTTCATCAGATTTATTGCTTTTGACTATGAAAGGCTATGTCTGACCCCACACTGGGTTTATGTGGGGTCTTAAATGCCCTAAATGTTTTCTTTAAATAAAGGTCTTGAAAACAGATTAAATCAAATTTTTAATATATTCTTAATGAAACACGATGTTAGCCTGCAACAAATGAATAATATGGTCCTGTCTGATGGTAAATTTCAACCTGTTGCATGTGACTGCAAATATTCACAGATTATAGACTTGAAATGGTTATTTTTGCTATACCCCGCAGACTTCAGTGAATTACACCATATGTCTCTAGCACAGCACGCATTAAAACGAGCAGAAAAGAGGGTGTATATTACATTTCTGTTATTGTTTCTCTCTGGGAGCCACATGTTTTTACTATAAGATTGTTCATATTCTGATGCTGAGATTTAACTAGGAAAACACGGTTGTAAAACGAAATGAAAATTAAAGTATATTAAATTGTTTGTAGTTGTGTAAAGAACAAGTCTGGAAAGATAGAAGAGCAATGCATGTGCTTATTTTCGTAACGAGATACACCGACACAAATCTATTACGTAATGGCTATAAGCGCCCTACAGTCCTTCAGATCAGCCTGTTCCCGGATTTCCCTAGTAAACCACATGGTGTCATTGCTTTATCATAGCTAAAAACTTTAGTATACACCCATCATCCATCATGTTTTTTAGAAATCTTTACCACTAAGTTTGTTATTTAATTGTTTGTTTTTGTATAAAAAACAGTGTTATTTTTAGTTTGTTTTTGTTTCCGTAAGATGAGACAACTATGCGGTTCACTAAAATAAACATTCAATTGTTTATAATTAGAAGAATTTGTACTTTTAGGGTCATCACAATCCTCATAAATTATTTATCACCAATAAACAAATATAGCAGTAAACATACCACTCTAACTCATTTATTTGCAGTTATTACTATTAATTTAATTCTTTCTTAAGATGAAAACGAACTTTTATACATTGTCTGTAAAATGTCAATGAAAAACCAAGTACTTTCAATACAGTTCAATATTCAAAGTTTTCGTCACGCAAATGACAACCTATCGATAATCGGCCAAGTATCACCACGCGACTCATCTCTCATTGATTTAAAGCTAAAGAAAGTAATATAAATAAATTTACAATACAAAAAGTGACAATGATACTTGCCTTTGATTCGCGTTGAAAATCTCTTCAGGTAGGTTATTCCGGGTGTTAGTGGTGGATAAGCTGCGCTCTGTGCGCGTTCTCGGTTGGGTGGATATAAACCTCTTAAGTGAACAGCGCGAGGAGGGCAGGAGCGGGGGCGTGCGCGCATATGATGCTCGTGAATGAGGAAATCTCTGGCAGCCTGGAGCAAATCTCTACACTGATATAAACTTCATCAAACATACTTCATACCTGTAAATCTGCTTCATACTTAGTAGAATAGTCTAATTAAAAAGTAGAATAGTGTAATTCACAGTAGTGGAGGAATAATATTTTTGCTAATAGCATTTAACTTTTATGAAGTTATTGTCCTTTACTTCAAATGCTTCTATATATTCATATTTTTAACACAGGTTCAAAACGACTGAATTTTGAGGTATTATAAGTTTGTTAGTGATTTGTTACCAGTGAGTGAGTGTTACCAGAGATTATGATTTTGGCAGTTTTATAAAGGAGGTCATGAATCTCAAAATGGAATTGTTGTGGGCTAGAAACAGTGATGAGGTTCCACAATGAAACAGTGATCTGCCAGAGCACGCAGGGCAGTTTTAACCGAGGCAAAACTGCAGACGTGTGCATTAAAAAGATGGTAAAAACAGCAAAGAAAAACTACTTTTTATTTGCTGTAATTAATTTTCTGCAAATTAAAAACATTTGTTTGACACAGTTCACACAGTTAAACTTTGGGCCAAGCTGACCTCAGACTACAAATATGCATACAAGGCCTTCTTAAAGCACCCAGTAAAAAAGATCTCAGTCTGTTTTAATGCCTCTGTGGGTTTAAGCTCCAGTTAATGTTAAAATCAACGACTGGAATTATTTTTTCACATTTTCAGCAGACATTTATAACATTTTAACTTTAACACACACTCAGAATACCACAGTCTAACCCATTTTTGTTTGGCGTTTTGGAAAAACCAATTTCTGAGCTTTTCCTGTAAATTTCAGTATGACTTCATATTGTTTCATCACACTTGACTAAACTTATAAAGTTATGATTCAGTGACCTAGAAATTCTCTTTCTCCCACAGACAAAATGCTAAAGGCATTTATACGTCTGTGGCACTTTAAACAACTGGAAAAACTTTTCTTTAATATGACACATATACTTATTACAAACAGCCAATTCAACAGAAAATTGCAGACAGTATGAGAGGATTAAGGCTGTCCTCCTTCATCACATTTCCTGGATGGGCTGTTGAAGGTGTTTAATGTCTGTTCTGGTTGAATTAATCAGTGCTTCTAATCCTAAGATCAGAACTTGAGGGTTCAGTTGCTGGTCAGCTCTGACGCAAAGGGACAAAATGGACCCTCAGGTCAACTATAACCCCATTTCTGTAGAAGTCATCAATCCATCAAAGACGTCACTGTGTATTTTGTATGAACGGGCAGTAAGTGTGGAATGCTAAACGAGAGACAGATTTTGTAGGACAATTGACTAGCTAAGTGACCTTACCAGTAGGAATTCTGGGAATTCTGAGATGTGACATGTGGTTTGCATTAGCGCTCTGAGCGTTTTCACAGCATACAGGCCTGTCAGAATGCATTCTGGGAGGATGACACACTAAGCTTTAATGAAAAAGGGCTATAATTTCACTAGAAAACCATACCACCTTAGACAATTGTGAGTTTTATTAATCAACAGTGAAGTACACTTTTTGTATGTATGTCAAACTTAAAAATATTTGATCAAAACTAACTTAATTTTTATCTGTGCTATAAACTAAATGCAAATAACACAAACAGACTTATACACAAGATTTAACTAGTTTGTTTCTGTGGTGTGGTCAGACATCCCAAAACAGAAGCATTGTATATTTCCATTCATAGTGTATTTCGTCTCAAACACAAGGACACTTTGCTGCCAACGTGGGCAGTGAACAATGCAAGATAAGAAAACACAATGTTAAACACTACAATAGTATAAACAGAGATAAAATAATTCTCTCTCTCTATATATATATCTTAAAATCCTCTGACAGAGTGCAACACTCCAGCTTGAGCTCTTTTACTGACAGGTCACAAAAATGGCGTGATATACTACTGCAATTTAGTGAAAGTAGATCTGGGAAAAAGCACAGCTCAGCAGGAACAGAAATAAACAGACTGTATGACCCATTTAGTGCAGATAGTTCCCAGAGGACCGAGGGGCTGCTGTGGGAACTCAGTGCGCTGTAATTGAAATGGCTGTAGTAATTATCATTAAGTAGCTCCTTCACACATGTAACGCTGAAACTGAAAGATGCTTAATGTAGATATACGTAACCAAATAAAAGTAACTTTAATAGCGTTTTACAGCTGTTGTGAAGCACAACAGCTGTAACATGCTCTAATTTGAAGTTAAAATGAATTGGAAGTTTGCAATAAACTGCAGGACATAATAACATGCATTATGGTCTGTTTGTATCTCCAACTGTAAATACATCAGTTTGTTGAACTATTTCAGGCTATTTTTATCCCGTCACAGCCAGAGCATTATAACAATCTATTTTAATAGATTTCCTCTACACTCCTGCCAGTGTGTCTCTACAATAGGAAGAAAATGTTTTGAATAAAAAGGAAGGCTCCACTCAGTAAGTGACTGAAAGTCCCAATTTGTTTTTTCCAAAGGAAGTCAGTTTTGTTTTTGAGGTCTCTCGAGCAGACATCTTGTTCCTGCTCCAACGCTGGCTCACATCAGTCTTCCCAGAGCCCTGACTGGAATTCCTTTAAAAAGGACAGGAAATAGGGTGGAGGGACCAGAGAGAAGGTTGTTGTTGTGATCACATGGGAATCGCAAACATGATGGTTGTAGAAATTGTGTGTGACACTCGTTAATCTTTTAAAGAGTGCTAGTTTGAGTATGATGGGATCCACTTTAAATAAAACAGAAATGGGCCCAGAGTAAACAAATTTCACTTTCTTCCAAAAACTGGCATATTGAGATTTACTATAGTTGTAAATATTTAAGCTTAGAGTCCAATAGCTGCTTATGTAGATTGACACAAATAGGCTGACCTACATTAGTAGAGAGATCAAGGGATCTATAAATATTTAAGCCTTCTCTCAGTTTAATTGTTGCCTTAAGAGGATTAGTTGTAAGAAATACGTATGACATTGCAGAAATCGTGCTTGTTTCAACAGTTCCTATCAGTCTTGAGGGTACAGGCCTGTACATGCAGATGTTAGTTCTGAGAAAAGCTTTGCATAACAAAAGAGCTGGGCTAAAATAAGCTAGTTTATATGAACATTTCGCAAATTTAGCCCGTTTAATCAGGTCCAGTCAAGTCCCCTGCCAAAGAAAATCAAGTCTTACCGCTATAGTTTTAAAATGAAGGGTGTGGCAGTACTCTGTATAGAAACATGTTTATAACAGTCTAAATGTACAACAAAGTTAAATAGGATTTTTTTCTGTGGTTTCATTTTAAGGTGACTTAACTTAATGCCAAATGAACCTACTCTGTTTGGCCCTTTGATAAACAAATACACACAATTTAAAAAGAAGATATACGTGTCAGATGAACCACAAAAATACATGCATGTTAACCCATTCCCATCTAACAGCTGACAGATGTTAGACTTATTTAGCTCCTTTCAATTTAAACCTTTGTTTTCTTATTGCTTAAACAGCTTTGCCAGCAACGACAAAATTTCCTAATCCTCATCTACTGGATTTTATGAATGGTTTGGGAGTGTCCAAGATCTCAAATCTTGAGGAAATGAGTCACATTGGAAGAAAGAATCATGATACCCCAACACTGATTCACTCTTTGTTTGAGGCCCTGTTCATTTTTAATTTGGTATTGCCTTTATTAAATACTTCACAACTTTACCTACAATGAATGGTTACAAAATGTTACCTTTTGTCAAATATGGACACTTCAATATACAAAGCCATCATTTTGCAGAAAGGCAATCCAAAAACAAAAGCCGATACTTCTGAGCAGTCCTTGACATATTTTCGGGGGGAAAGTGAAAATGAGTTAGAATAGTCCTGTGTGAGCAAAAGAATGACATGATATATTTCCCAACATTAGCTGTTGCACAATTCAAGTTAATTTACAAAGCAGATGGGAAGAATATATACTATACACATATGTATATATATATTTATATTTTTTATATATATACACACATTCATAAAATGGTTGAATTTGACAGCCACGTAACAAAGAAAAAGAGAAGACTGCTTCAGTATAAAAAATAAATTAAAATGATCTCATGTTACACAAACACTTACAATGATGGGTCTCAAACGAACAATTTGATGAACAAAGTGGAGTGGCATCAACACGCTAAACATTAGAAATAAGGGCATCCATACAGACATGAAAAAGGAGTTATCTAATCTAAGCAGAGAGAGAGAACAAAGCTAAAATTTCTTAAAAGGATCTAAATCACTGGTGGGTGGAAAATGAAAGGTGCAGGTGAACTACTACAGGAATTACCACTGCAGGTGACGAAGGGAGTGGCAGTGAATCGTTTCTCCTCGTCACCACGCCGGTCAGGTAAAGCAATGCATTCACCAATCGTTACACTGGCCACACTTATGATTGAACTCAAGCAAAATGATGGGATAGGGTTAATGGGTCATAATCCATCAAACCTGTATTGTACAGGTTGATGAAAATGTTGCGCTTATCAATGTACTTCAGTATCTCTTGAGGTATGCACCTATAGAGGTCCTTAAAATTTATTTAAACATTTCCCATTTGGTTTTAAAATAGACATTTAGCTTTCATTTCCCATTATTACTAGTACAGACATAAACCCTCCCGATCCCAACCGTCCAATAGAAATCTTTATGTAAATACTGTGGTGTGGTATATGACCTGGCAGGGGTGGATATCTCTTTGTCAGGTGTCTGTGAGACCACACACTGAAGTCCTTACTGGTTCACAATAACACAACGAGTTTAGCAGTAAAGTTTACTGACAAAATGGTGAAGCTGTGGGGTCAAAGCCTTTGAAAACGTCTTTTAGAGATGCATTGTCCTGTTCGGCCACATCAGGCTGGTGGGGCTATTGCCACCAAACGGGCTGCCAGTGCCGCTGGGTTTGCTGACCTGCTTAACCATAGTGAACAGAGTAGATACAGGAAGGTTGTGGACACCAGCGGGCTGCTCAGCAGCCCCAGCAGGGCCCTGACCAGCTGCGGATGGGCCACCTGTTGCAGGAGCCCCACCTGCAGCCCCTGCATTGGGCGAGGGAGACGGTTTGGGTCGTGGGCGGTTGTAACTGTTGTAGCGGTCTGTAGTCTGCTCTGTAGTGCTCTTCTCAGGTTCTGGCTGATCCAGTGCAGATTTACGCACAAAAAGCGGCTCTTTAACCTTGGGTTTAGTTATCTGACTTTCACTCGACTTGGGCTCAGAAGGAGGACTAGCAGCCCCGGAGCCATCAGACTTGTCTGAGCCGTGAGTCCGTGGGTCATAAAGACTAATGCCACTTAGCACACTGCTGCTCCCACTACCTCCACCGCCAACTCCGCCACTTCGAACAGACCCTCCTGCTGATAGCAGCCGAGGATCGTAGGGGGCAATGGTTGGGGAGGAGGAGGTTGGCGATATGGAGGCCGCTGGGGGAGAGACTTGAGGAGCAGGTGGTTCTGAGGTGGACTTAAGGGCAGATTTTTGTGGCTGGAGTCGGGGGTCAGCGGAGGCTTTTCGTGCCATTCGCGGGTCAACGGGCTTCTCGGCAGAGGCGGACGGAGGCGATGAGATTCCTGTAGACGCTGCTTGGGCAGGACTGGATGACGTGGCGTTGACAGTTTTGAGGATGCGTGAGAGCAGCTCAAAGTCTGGGAGGGACGATGAGGGCTGATTAGACTGCTCGGCAGAAGCAGCAGCAGGTGGGTGCGGAGGGGTTGAGTGGTGCTGAGGTGGTGTGCGTGACAGTCGGGGATCTATGGCGGTAACTGGAGGGATGCCAGGGGGCAGTGGGAGTAAGTCCTGTTTGGGAATTGGGATAGGGATAAGGTCCTCGGGACTCCACAGCACCACCTTGGCGAATGAAGGCTTGATTAGAAGTACATCTTTTTTAATGTGGCTGAACTGTTGCAGTTGGGAGCGGGGGTCACGCAGTGCCATGCCCATTAAAGGGTCGAGAGGGATGGGTACAGGTTTGTCTCTAAGCATCCTCTCAACCTCTTCTTCCTCATTGCTAGCTGGGGTGGTCAGAGGCGGGGGTTTGTACACAAGAGGGGGCTCTGGTTTAGGGGTGAGTGTAGGTGCATGCCGAGCAAGACGGGGATCAGAAGGGGTGGGGGACAGAGAGGATGATGCACTGGCCTCAGGTGCCTGCGAAGAGTCTGTGCTTCGGGATAAACGAGGGTCTCGTGCCAGCCGGGGGTCTGCTGGTCGGCTGGGTGGCTGTGCGGGCTGAGATTTGTGCAGACGAGGATCGCTGGGAGCTGCGTCAGATTTGGGGTGGCCTTGGGTCTGGGTCTGCTGCCGCAAAGTTTTGAGAATGGATGTGACGCTACCTCCACCGTCCTCATCTTCACTGGAATACCAGTTTGCTGAATCTCCTGTTCAAACAAAATAAAAGTTAACAGAGATCAGAGATAACCAACATTGGATACATGATGTTTCGTAGACAAATGTCTCTTCAAAATAACAGCCTCTGTTAGTTTAACTCTGTGCAAGAAAGCACCATCTAGTGGAAGGAAAGATTTTTGTGTGGTGAGATTGCACAATCCCAGCCCAGAGGATGTTTACAGTATTATGAGGTCCTGGGCAGGGTCAGGCTCAGAGGAGTCCTTGAGATGTTTCCTTCCCAGAAATAGCCCTGGCAACATATATGTCAGCTCTCTAAAATCCTTATATATAAATCAAGAGAATGATAAGCTTATAACAACATATATTTTTCCTTGTATGGTATTTTAGTTAAAAAAAGACTTGCTATATAAAAGCTATGTGTGCTGTTGTCAGACTAAACATACAATGTGGGATTTAAGCAACTCTTTTAAAATATTGAGGTTTTCCAAATTAAAATACTAGCATAATTATAAGCAAAGATTACATTAACAAAAATAATTTTAGAATCGAAAGTCCCCCTTTGGTTTTTTGGTTTTGGGCATGTTATGATATTGGAGCAAATACAACCAGGGCAGTTCAGTAGTACCTTCATTCTCTCTCTCTCCTGCTCCACCTTCAGCCAGCCTCTTGGCTCTCTCTTCATCTTCCTGCTGTTTCTGCTGGAGTCTCATAAACAGCACACGCTGTGCTGGAGGCAGAAAATCTGGCACCGCCATCCCAGACTGATTGGATGGGCCAGTATTAGCCGTGCCCTCCATGCTGCTAGAGTTCTGGTTCCCAGGCGGCTGATCATTGAAGTTTCCACCGCTTGCTCCTTGAAAGTTGTCACCTGTACAGAGAGGAAGAAATTATGCTGAATACTAACTAACTCAGGAATTAAACAAAAGTACTTTCATAAAACACAAGAAAGATATGCTCCTATAGCTGCGTGTCAAGTAATTCTAATAATTTAAATGTAGAAAATATCACAACAAGATTGCCTCGATAAGGTTAACTGAAATGTGAGTAGTTTGCATCCCTGTGCATGTTAACAATCTCCAACTAAGAATGTGACCTTACCATCTCTCCCACCTCCATCCACTGCCATGGCTTGCTGCTGCTGGTAGAAATTATCATAAAAGTTGGCACCAGATCCACCTCCTGGAGGCATCATTCCCGGGTTTGGCTGTCCGTCTCCCTGGCCAAAGTTCTGCATCATTGGCGGCCCTGGTGGAGGGCCTTGATTCATGTTAGATGGACCCATAGGAGGCATATCATGAGGACCACCTGGACCCATGTGCCCTGGTGGCGGTGGGCCAGGAAAGCAAGGTGGAGGCCCACCTGGGTGACCTGGATGAGGACCTTGAGGTCCTGCAGCTCCTGTAGGTGCAGCACCAGGACCAGGTCCTCTGTAAAGAGTGCAACATTATCAGTATTTCCCAAGTCTAGTCATAGATCACAAAGAGAAACAAACAGAAATGAAAACTAACCTGACACCCAGTTTTTGTGCCAGCTGTCCTGTGGGCTTTACCACAATCTCAAACAAAGACGGGATCTTCTTCCCAGCATTTCCTCCACAAGCAGGTGGTGGACCCATAGGTGGAGGAGGACCGTTGGGGTTTGGTGGACCTTGGAATGTGCTTCCATCTGGGCAGGGAGGAGGGCCTGGGCACGGACCAGGACCAGGTCCAGCAATGGGACCCGGCGCCGGTGGACCACTGGGGGGCATGTTACCACGTGCGGGCGCAGGCATTCCGAAGTCCACGGGTGTGGAGGAATCACCGGGAGAAGGTCTTGGGGGAGTTGGGAGAAGACCAACACCAGGAGGAGGTTTTGGAAGAGGGTTGATTCCTTGCTTTTTCAGTTCCTCCACCTCTTTTTCATCCTCTGCACCTGCTTCCGCATCCTCCGCCAACATCTTTATTCAAGTATTAAAGTATAAATCATAAATAAAACCTCAGAAATACAACTTAATTTACAATGCTTTGTGATGCATACCTTATCCAGCAACTCTTGAGTATCTTCTGTTAAGGTATCATGGGAGAACATGCACTCCTCACCATTCACACAGTTACCTGTGGTATGGAATAGCTTGCAAGGGAAATCACGTGCAGTGGAGTTAAGGAAACTGACACTTGGAAACTTTGTGTACACGAACACACGGAAAGATAGTACAGTAAAAGACTTTCATCTGTTCCATAGAGCCTTATAACCCATATAAATAATAACAATGATATAAAGGATATCATGCATGTAAGGACAGTTTTCTGCCCGTGCACAGAATCCAGTGATGTAGAACTTGCAGAGTTCTTTCTTCTTCGGCAGCTCAATGTCATGACTGAAGTTACAGTGGTCACCCTGATGATAAATTGACAGTAGTTAGAAGAAAGATCATTCATTTTCTCAAGTAAAATGTGATTATTTTAGATGAATGTATTAGACACAGATGATTTTAAAATATGTCATAATTGTTGTTTAATACTCACAAATAACAAAAACAACAGAATCGTGATACAAATCATTTAATGTCTATATTTACCCATGTACAGCGTCCCTCTATATAGTATTTACAGATGGCTTTGCCTTTCTTTTCCGGCCCATGTTTCTCTTGCTCATTTCTCCTTGGGCCTCCAGTTCCATCCTAAAGCAATCGGAAAACCAAGAGATCAGATGTTAATTAAAGTGCTAGAGATCGACTATGATGGGTGATCTAGTGCAATCTGTCTTACCCCCATGTCCATATCTCCACTGTTTTCTTCATCAGGACCCTGGTCTCCTCCACGACCCCTCCCTCGATTTCTCCCTCTGCCCCGGTTCATTCCTCGACCTCCTTTGCCTCGCCCACGACCTCGTCCACCTTTTCCACCTGAATTAAATGAAGTTACAAATTACTATCACTAATGCAAGCTGATCTAAAATCTTATGTTTCTGTACATTTATTGATTAAGCAGAACTCACCACGTCCTCTGTCTTTTGATTTCCTGTACTGGTTAAGTTCTTTTGAGTAGTCATCGTAATCATCATCTCCCATGTTATCATAGTCATCATCTCCATACTGCAAAGAAAAGGCATGTTTTAAAAGACAAATAAAACATTTTTATAGTTTACCAAAATAAATAGTACAAAGATAAGTATACCGAAATAAGGTGTAACTAGTGAAGTTAGACCCACCTCCATGTCTTCTCCGTACATTCCATCACCATCATCGTTGTCTCCTCCCATTTTGCCCCGTCCTCTTCCTCTGCCAACACCACCTCCTCCTCCTCTCCCACCCCGTCCCCTCATTCCTCCTCTGTTGCGGCCTCTCATGTTCTTCATGCGGTTTTTACCTCCTGAGTGATAGTAATAAGGCTTAACATGGATGCAATCACACTGACTGTCCGGTATAAATTTAACCAATAATGCATAAGACTGAGTAGAAACAAAGCACGAGACAAGTCGTCAATAAAATTTACCTCTGCCACGTGGACCACCTCCAACCTCTTTGGCCTTGCGATACTGATTCAGTTCCTTGGTGAAGTCATCATAGTCATCATCAACCATCTCTTCATCCTCTTCACCTTCAAAGTTTTCCTCTTCATAGTCATCATAGCCCCCATAGCCCTGCTTGTCCATCTTCATATAGCTTCCCTTCTTTGGCATGGGACCTCCATGACCAGAGGGAGCAGGTGGGTAACCTCCTTGGGACTACAAAGTACAGGCAAGGATTAAAACTTGATCTGACTGGCAGCTATAGGCACACGTTGTAAAAACCAAGTGTAACTAAAGATTGAACATGTACTTACAGGAGAATGATACTGAGGACTGTATTCCCTGTATTTTCTCTTTTCGCTGGGACTGTAATCTGAATCATCACTGTAGTCTGAGTGGTCATCACTGGAGGACGCATGGCGCTATGTGACACACAAATACATTTAAAAAAGTTATATAAATATATTTCTATATAGTATAGTAATCATAGTATATAACACAGAAATGACACACTTTTGCTTTAGACCTACACACAATTAACAAATCATAGTACATCATCTCACCTTGTGCTTTGATTTGCGCTTTTTCTTGGCTCTCCTTTTCTCTTTTTCTCTCTCTCTCTCCCTCTTTCTCTTCTTCCTGCGGCGATGCGACTTTTCATCATCTGATTCACTGGCATGGCGCTCCTTGCTGCGGCGCGGTTTCTCTTGGGGTTCAGCTCCCTCACCGCTGGGCACCTCTGCTTCTCCACCATCATCCTCCAACTCGCCCTCCTCCAGTTCTCCATCTTCTTGCCTGTTTGACATGAACACACAGGCAGAACATCACAACTCTGAACTGCACTATTTAAAAATTTTAAAGTATTAATTATGGCCGAAGTCAGAGATACAATCTCATGAGAGGTGATACAGGTGAAACACTCATAGTAGGTGGTAGTGGGTTATGTTTCACATAGTCTTTATGCTTTAAAATGTTAAAGTACCCCCCCTTTTAAGTTATTTTAATGAATAAATGAATAAAACTTAATGCAAATGAGCTTCATAAAAGATTAACTTATTGGAAGGTGAGTAAATCCCTACAGAGGAAAACCAGCTCAACACGTTGCAGCTACTTCACGCTACTGGTATCTTTTAAAGTGGATCTACATTTTTTATTATGATATGGCTGTTTCTGCTGGCCTTGCTGTTATCATTGCATATTATTACAATGCTTTATTCATTGGTCAAGACAGTGCAGATAACTGAGCAAGGGACACTATTTTAGCTGTATTTAATTTCCTAACATTCAGCCTATAGACAAACTGTGTTGCAAGGCAAGACCGATCACCTTATCACCAGGACAATGATGCAATACTTTATTTGGTTGCTTTATGCACAACTATAGTGGTGTCAAATATTCACTGCTCACTCATCTTTTACTGGGAATCGCTCACAAGGCATTAAAGTCACGTTGTTATGTGCACACCTAATACAATCTTGACAAGCATATAAGCCACTTTGCAACACCTTATATAATTCAGGCAGGACTGTTAAATCACTTACTCAAACAATAAGTTGACACACATTAAGAGATACTCCCTTCACTTTGGCCTATAAAAACAGGTCCATGCAGTACAAGAACACTACTAGATGAAATGAAATAAAGAATGAGACTTAAGCTCTACCATAGAATTTCTATTACCAAACTAACCTAAAAAAACTAAAAAATGTTTTTTTTCTATTAGGATATTTTTTAGGACTCTACAAAAGCTATACAAGTAACTCCTCTTGAAATGTAGTGTTAAACAGATCTTGCATTATCCTGTAGCTTTGGAAGACTAAGCTCACATGACATCTACCCTTGTGACCAGTTAATGGAGCCATTGAAATATTACAGTGAATCAATTAAAGAACTATCACTGTGTGAACCACATATCTCATTGAAAAGCAAATTTATGTTCCCCTATATTCTCAAAATGAGCTCCATGATCCCTTGTAACCTCCAGTGAATGTTTACAAGGTTCAGTGCTTACCTAACACAAGGGGTCTTTCTATTCAGGATTTAAAGTCCAGACATGCAAGGGACCTAAAGGGTTGTATAATACTTACTTAAGATTTGAGTCCCAAAACTAAAAGATACTTCCTTGCACAAAACTTTTATAACACTGGTATTACTTTTCCAATACACCCTGTAAAAATAACTGGCTGCCAAGATGTCAAATAACCATAACCAATGATTGACAAGTAATATTAAGTGTCAAGTCTTGGCAGACAGACAACTACAGCTATCTTACATAAACAAACTGTTACTAATAAACCCTGTTAACTGGGAGTACCATGAGCAGTTAGATCTCATGCAATGGCAAACTTTTCACTCAACAACAGTGGACAAAACCAACATTCAAATGAAAAACTATGACTTTTATACTTGTAATGAACTATAAATACTTACTGTGCAACACTATGCTTATGAATGTCTAACTGAATTTAAAGGGAGGTGAAAGGTACTGCTCTGTGGGCCAAAAAGCACATATGTGTATCATGTTTTGATAAGACCTTGAATGCTTCTGAAACATTGGACAAAGAACTGATTCATGAGGGGTGTGTGTGTAGAAATAAAGCTTGCACTGTTACAAAAATATAAACGGGGCGACAGTTTTGAAATATTTAACTGAGTAACTGGTTAAGTGAATAATCTGGTTAAGCTGCAATTATACTTTTCCTTCACTTGCAAGAAGGACTTGAATCATGATCATGTATCCAAAGAGATTTACGTATTAAATTAAAATTAAATAGGTTTACTATTATGTATACATTTTGTCAAAAGCCAAATATTCAGAATTAATTACAAACACTCGAAAATTTCTACATTAGTAAAAACCATGTAAAATAATATTTATATATTGTACTATTCTATTAACTATAGGAAACCCCCCAAATTATGATAAATGTATATATATATCGACATCGTTTTAAGGCCAAAAAAACCCTCAAAAGACAAACATGCAAAACGGAACAATAAAAACATTCCTAGGGAATTACAGTAGAGTCCATAAAATGCAAGTGCGTAGCTTGTCGTTTATCACGCAGGCTAACAGATAACAAATTAGCATCGCTAAATCATATGCGACCTGATTAACATTGCGGTAGGCTAAACTTCGCTGTATTGAACTCGATAACTAACTAAAATTAAAGACGGATTAATCGACCGGGAGATTTATAAATCATGCTAGTCAGTAGCTATTCACCTGCTTCCGCTAACCGTGTTGTTGTCGTTTCAATGGTAAATCACATGCTAACTATTAGCACTGCTAGCTTTTATTGCTAGGCCTCGCGAGGGATAAATTTTCACATTCTTTGCCGTTTTGGAATTTTATCATTTACGCGAATAGTTGTCGTTACATTACAGTGCGTTTGGTATAAAACCGGTTTTGTGATCGCCTGTTAACAAGAAATAATGTACTGCTTTTGTCCGTTTACGCGTTATCTGTGAGGAAAAAATTGGACCAATGCTTTGGCGTAGTTGTGGACACTTGGCCGTCGATTACTAAAAAAGCTTCAAAAAATGACTGAAAATATAAATATGATAATGTTCTTAATGTTTTTTCCTGATTCGGGTATGACCTTCCAGATTGCGCTGTGTAACGTTTCAAGATGGCGTTTCGTTACCTCTGTACGTATCCCAGAAAAGGCGACTTTAATCCCTTTGAAAGAAAAAAGCAAATGCCCGTGCTTTTTGTGTTTGGAAAAAAGCAAAGGACAAATCAATAGTTGGATAGAAATATGATGATATTACTCGACCTTTCGTCAGTGAGAAGGCTGTTGTGTTCGTGGTTGGCTGTTGGGGAGTTTGGATGGACAGTCATGCTTTCCACAGCCATTTCCTCTAACGTACTACATTCAGTGCAAAAAATCAACTGTCTTATGCGTTACTTGACTTTGAGCTACTTGTTGGTTGGCTTTAGGAAAAGATTCAGTTCATAGTAGTCAATTCCACACTAACAGTTTAAAAGAGAAATAGGTTGAAAACGTTCCTGAGGCTCTCCGTCCTACAGTTGCGGTGTGAAATGAAACTCATTCACTTAAAATGGCGATGCTTCTTCTCCGAGGAGAAGGGGCGGGCTTATGGGAGGTGACGTCGGTTACGGAAATGACCGATTGGATAGAACAACAAATACGTCGATTATACAGTATTGCGCAATACAGTTGTATTTTTAACGAAGATGTTCTTTTAGGCATTATTGTAAACTCCAAAGATAAACAGACTTGCACTTATTTTATTAATTTTATTATTTTAATGGCCAAATTTCATATACATAAATGTAAATTTTCAGGTAAAAAAACATGTTTTATAGCATTTAAAAATGAAGTGAAATATTATATTGAATCCATATTGCCCTCGAAGAAACAAAAAGCTATTAGAATTTTGCAAGCATGTACACTCTTTAATGTATTCCTTTAATTTTTTTATATATATATCCCCCTAGCATTTGAAATTTCTAAATTGTTGTAACTGTATGGAATATGTTTCTCTGTTCAATAAAAAAAAAAAGTATTTTTAACGTAAATAAATAGCTTCTGAAAGGTGATGAGTTTGCATTGCTGGTATTTATTTAGATACACTAAAGTTTGATCAACTTTTTAAATATAAATAAATCAAAGACAAATATATTTATAATCAATGACACAAAAATGTTTAGTTTTTTTTATTGAGTCATGTTTTGTAAAGATAACTATACTTTCCAATAAACAGTTGTATTGTCTTTTTTGTCTTTGGTTTAGATAAGATTGGTCTAGATTTCTAGAACTGGGTTTAATATTAATTAATTGGGTTACAATAACCTAATACATGTCACTCATAAAGAAATGTAAGTACACTAAAAAGACCTGTATTACATTTAAATCAAAGACACCACATTCTTTTAAATGCACTGTAGTTTATTTTTCCTTATAGGCTTCATAAATTACGTTATGTTAAATATGCAAATAATACTCTAAAACGAGGGCCAGAGGAATAAATTCTAAAGATATTTAAAGAAAACACATAAATGGGAAAACTAAAAAGTTAAAGTGGAAAAGTCCATTGTTGTGCTGAAACTGGCGCGTTCTCATAACTACGTCATCATTGTGCGCTTTTAGGAGTGTCATTAAGCGGCACTTTCATCCCATTGAATGGAAAAGGGGATAATACAGTTTAGTCCATAGTAGATAAACTAACCCCTTCAGGCCATTTCTTGTCATTCAATATAGAAAATATTTTGAAATGATCGACACAATCGAAAAAGAAGACGCTATTATCAGCGAGGAGGAGGCTGCTCAATATGATCGTCAGATTCGCCTCTGGGGTCTGGATGCTCAAAAAAGGTTTGGGCACACTTGTTTCATACATTATACTGCATTACTTTAGGAACTTTTAATATGAATTTACACTTACCGATAACTCAGATCGGCCATTGTTAAGGTATCAAATTTTCGTACTATTTGTTTAAGGATCATACATAAAGCATAAACTCTTATAACAAAAAAGTTAGATTCACATTCTTGCATTTCTGTCTGAACTGTCTAAACCACAGAATTATGTTTTTGGCCACACATTTGATTGAATGGGGGAATATAAATAACATCCAATATAATATTTGAATGTTGTGTATAAATAATATATCTTCAGACTTCGAGGATCACGAGTTCTTCTTGTTGGACTTCGGGGTCTTGGTGCAGAAGTTGCAAAGAACCTTATTTTGGCTGGAGTAAAAGGTTTGACTCTCCTGGATCATGAGCAGGTATCAAATAAATTGACTTAAATGTATCATTCAAAACGGCATCTTAAAATGCGTATCTCCAATCAACTTTCTATGATTGCTATTAATCAGGTGACGGAGGAGTCCAGACGAGCTCAGTTCCTGATCCCAGTGGATGCAGATGGTCAGAATCAAGCCGAAGCCTCTCTGGAGAGAGCACAGTTTCTTAACCCAATGGTAGAGGTGAAGGCAGACACTGAACCAGTGGAAAGCAAACCAGATGACTTTTTCTACCAGTTTGATGCAGTAAGTGCTGGAACAAATTGTGTTGGACAGTTTCTTGTTATGTTGAGCTAATATTTGATATCTGGTCATCAACTTTAAAGGGACAAAAGAGTTCTGTAAAAAAAGCTGTTTATTTAAAGCAGCTAAAGCCAATTACAACATTACCTGCAGTATTATAGTGTTCCTGTAGCTCACTTGGTTTCATGTTGTGTTAGCAAGTAATGGGTGCGATCCTCGCACATGTACTGAAAAATGTCGCTTTGGATAAATCATTCGCCGAATGCATGAAGCTTTACAGTTCAGATTTATTCTATTTGCACCACATAATATAATAAAAGGACAGTTTTGCTGGACCAACCAAACATTAACTGCTTTGGTCAGAACCTGCAACCTTTAAATGTGTAGACCAAGTGTTCCAGAGGTGTTACATTGCCTCCAATTCCTAAATTATTTCCTTCTGGGTTTTTAATGTCCACTAGATGTCTCTGCACTTTGAATCAATTTGATTAGCATGGTTGTCTTACTTTTGGGTTTTTGTCTTGACCTCTGCATGAACCCATCTATGAATAAATCTAGACAGAGAGGCAAACTCTAGCTAGTTTGTTTTTTTCCAAATGTATGTTTCTTCCAAGTACATTTTTGATCTGGTTGTGTTTTCCTCAAATCAGGACTGTGTTTGCTATGGCTGCAGTCAACACACAGATACTGTTCAAAGCACAGACAGGCTGTCTTTTATCTTCTGTCTGTCGGGGAGCTGTCTGAAATCTCCCTCTGGGAGTGCTAGTGAGAGTTTAGGAGGAGGGGGACGAGATGGGGGGAGACAAAAAGGGGGGGGTGTTTAACATAGTCTATTCTCTTTCATCTGCTTCTCTTGATATTTTTGTGATAGGTGCAGAGGAAACGTTGTGTGCGAGTGTCTTTGTCCTCTTGTGTGTGTGTTTTGAAGACAATCTTTTACTAAGCAGCGAACAGTTAGTTAAGTGGAAGCCAACATTACACGAACATCTTAGCATATCACTTCTACATCAATTTATTAATAAGAATATGAAGAAACTTATACATCAAAGAACACACGTAAGTTAAAACGTACTTAAAAGGATTATTACAGTCAAGGATGTAGAAGGATGATTTGTGCAACAGACAGAGCGTTTAGCGTAAATGATATCTAAGCATATCATTTACATATTTTTGGAGAGTTTCTGTACTCCAGGTATAGCAAGAATCTGTCACATAGGCAGCAGATGGTGAGCCAGGCATCCAAAAGAAAATGATACCAGTGGCCACTTTTTTTACCAGCCTGAAACATTCGCATTGCTATTAATTAAAGAATATATAATTACACATACCTTTACCCTTATGGGATTATTTAACATTATTAGCATTTCTGGCCAAATGGTTTTATTTACACTCCACATCCAGTTTTGGTTGACGTTCACTGTGGCATGATTTGTTTCTTCTTTGTGTCCTCTAGAGGTCACTGCTCGATCAAGATG
Source organism: Beaufortia kweichowensis (assembly GCA_019155185.1). Classification (NCBI taxonomy): domain Eukaryota; kingdom Metazoa; phylum Chordata; class Actinopteri; order Cypriniformes; family Gastromyzontidae; genus Beaufortia; species Beaufortia kweichowensis. The sequence continues at coordinate 8,715,398 of CM032811.1, forward strand.
TGCACTTTGTTGCTGCCTAGAGGCACGTAATGCTCACAGGAAGCATGTCAGAAAATAGTAAACGTCTCGCCACAGGTTTCATATTTTTCCCCATGTGCCCCTGGCCCAACAGCGGTGAAGGTGCGACTCCTCAGGGCATCATTCCATTGCAACAGCATTTCTGAGAAGTGTTGTTGATCTTCAGGTGTAGATTACATAACCTCTGACTAAACCTCTTGTATTTAGACAATCCGTTCACTGTGGATGTACTTCATGTGAGGTTATGAGGTTACAGATAATGTTCTGACAAGAAAAGTAAACAACTAAATCTATTGTAAACAAACTGAAGTTAGAAGATAAAATGATCCATAAAGATCCGCCCAGTTAACGTATCATGGCACATGGGCGCCGTCAACATCTTGGACATAAACGGGGTATGAAAATGCCACCCAGTTCTTATCTCAAACATAGAACAGGGTGTGTAAGAGGTTTGGGACCTTGGATAAGATGTGCCAATGTTCTGGTCAGTTGTCTGTCACTGCCAAATTTGGCTTTGCCAATTTTCTAGTTGTGTTTTGTTTTGAGGATCCATCAAGCCCCACTGAGCAGTGGTGAGATTTTGAAAACCATATTAATGCATGATTTGTTTTATTCAGGTTTGCCTGACTGGATGCTCCAAGGACCTCATGGTGAGAGTGGATCAGCTTTGTGGCCCCAGGAACATCAAGGTCTTCTGTGGAGATGTATTTGGCTATCACGGATACATGTTCTCTGACCTTGGCCAGGAGCATCATTATGTAGAGTAAGTGAGGAAACGTGTTTGAAAACATGTTTGATGTTCACATTTTAATTTTAATGGGCACGTTCAACCTTGCCAGAGAGAAGCCCAAAGTGGTGAAAAGTTCTGAGGGAGCCAATGATGGTCCAGAGGCAAAGAAACCAAAGGTGGACCCTAATGAGACCACTATGGTAAAAAAGGTAGGTGTGTTAAAAATGTAGTTTTTAAAATTCTTTGTTTTAATGTTCTCCAGTGTTCACTTTATCTTTCTTTATATAGACGGTCAGTTTCTGCTCTCTCAAAGAAGCCCTGGAGGTTAACTGGACCGATGAGAAAGCCAAAAGCAGTCTGAAGAGGGTTCCTACTGACTATTTCCTTCTGCAAGGTACAGATTCACATCACTTAAATATGTATAAGTGATTCAATCCATTAATCCAGGATTGTTAGACACTGTTCCTGGAGGACTGTGGTAATGCAGAATTTAGGTTAAACCATATAGCTGCATGTAGTACATTTGGATATATAGGTGGATTTTAATACCATATGGTTGAATATTAACCTGATAACTGCACATATAATCTTTTTTTAATTTTATCAATAACATTAACATTTTTTTACATTTTCTTTTTGTTTATTGTTATTTGTTTATTGTCATGAAAATGTGTAAAATATTTATTCCTGACTCTTTCTATCAGTATATAATTTGTCAGGATTAGAATTCAACTATGAAATATTAAAGTGAATAGAGAAATAATCTAAGTGTTCCACCTGTGGAACGGTGACAATTAACAGGTTAATACTATATGGATATGAAGATTGATATTTATGTTAATAAGCAAAATTGTTGACTTTAAATCTACTTTGGGGGGCCCAAAGACATTTGTGAAAGCGGTTTCCTCCTGGATACTGTACTACACAGTTATTGGGGGAAGTGCCATCTGATCTTCTGTGTAAATATAGACATCATGTCTCTTTTTATATTAGTGCTCACCTGTTGTCTTCACAGAACATAACTGATTTTCCATCACAGGCTGCCCATGGCCAGTCATGTGCAGCGGCTCTCAAACACAAAACATGCCACCTCCACACAGACCGTTACCGCAACCCCTCCCTCATCTACTATTACATTTATGGAAAAAATAATACTTCCTATTTGTTCTATGAAGCAAGACTTTAAATGTGTTGCTGTGCTCAAAAATACCACACATCAGTTCAAAAAGCTTTTAAGGAAGCGCTGTTTCCTGTGACTTAACTCACTGATTTATTTGAGGTTTTATCGCCTCAGTGGTGAGACAAGTCTGATATTACACCAGTTTTTTCCAAACCCTCAGATGTTGTTTTGATATTGCTTTCACAACCTGGTGTCTGGAGAAAACTGTATAAAAATTCAGCTATGAAACTATGAAATTTCATCTGTGTAGTGAGATAGCATGAATGAGTGGGTGGGTGTTTCTTTGATGTGTGTGTTTGTGTACTACGCTGCCAGGTGGAAATAGTAGTAGGCTGGAGTTCATTGTGCTGTAGTTGGTGGGCAGCTGAAAAGGGGAAGTGATACTTAGTGATGCCACTTGGAAAAGAGCCTGAAGAATCAGTTTTACCTACCACACAAATCTTCAAATGCCTCTTTCCTCCTCTCGCAACCTGTTTAAATATGGAAAACCCACTCTCGATCTCTATCTTTTGCTTCCTCTGACAGTGCTTCTGAAGTTTCGTACAGATAAAGGTCGTGATCCTCAGCCAGTCAGCTTCTCTGAAGACTCTCACCTACTCCTGCAAATCCGTGATGATGTTCTTGAATCCATGGGTGTGAGCTTGGAGCTTCTCTCCAACACTTTTGTCAGGTATCTGTTGACTGAGGAGATAAACATTGATATCTATTCACTCGTTTTTCACCTTTGTACCATCTAGGGATGTACCAAACTATACTGTATATTCTAGTCACTGAGTTGACTGATTAACTAGAACTAATGGGTAGTATAGAAGCCCTAAATAATTGGACTTAATTAGCACACACATCCATCTTTAAAGTAATCCCATTGACTCTAGTGGGTTGATTAATGTCTTCTGAAATGAACACTGAAAAATGAATCTTCTGAAATCTTATATATAATTCTCTAATATAAATAGATATTAATACTGTATGGACATAGTCAAAATTACTGTTTCAGTTTTACTAAATATATAAAAAATATTGATTATTTTCTCACACCGTTTCACTACAGATGACATTTATTAACTATTAATGCTGTCATTTATTAATGAATGGATATAGTATGTGCTTTTTGGAATTTTAGCAAAATGGGACCAGTATGTGGACATAAAATGACCAATGATTTTATGAAAAATTATTTGTTTGTGTTCAGCTGAAAAAAGGAAAGTTTTATATATTTATGTATATGATATGATTAAATTATAAGAGAATTTCATTTTCGGGTGAACTATTCCTTCAACCATTATGTCCCATCCCTATTACCATTAACATTCTCTAGCTTTCTACACAACCTGACTCATAACTCCTGGCATGTTTTTCTTTCTCAGTTATTGTTTCTCTGAGATGTCTCCAGTGTGTGCTGTAGTCGGTGGAGTTCTTGGGCAAGAGATTGTCAAGGTGAGATTCTCAATTTAGTTGAGACTTTACAGTTGTCAACACGCACTTATTCATCTCATTTAAAGACAAATATGTTTGTAATATAAAGAAATATTCTGGGTTCAGTATAATTTCAATAATCCTTTAACCTTTTCCAATACCCTTTCATTTGGCTTCTCTACAGAGCCATACACCCATTTAGATTCTTCTGAGTAACATGGCAGCTTTCTGATGGCACAGTGAGAAGCGTATGGCAGCTGCCCTCTCCATCAGAATCTGGGCTAAATCCAAAACTTTTATCTGTTGTCAGTGTATAAATGCCAGAAATGACGAGGTAATACTCCGGTCACTGATGAAAGACAGTAGCGACTGCAGGAAATCCTTGCCTGTAAATCCATAAACGGTATGAGATTAAATTACCCAAATCATTCTGACTGAATCAGTGACTCCAGAGCGAACAATTACATTGTCCTGCCAGACCGTAGACCGAAAGACAATTTACTGTAGCCTAGGTCGCTTAAAAATCGAGGTGTGCATTAAATCATTCAAAATAGATGTGTTAGAGATTGACGAATGGCCAAAACATCAATATCTGCCTTGGAGGGTGATGTCATAGCTTAGACTGGGTGGAGATCATGATGGCTGTGAGGGGAACATCATGGTCTCGGGAGCGATGGCTGAGCAGGCCTTGAACCCACATGGAGGTGGAGTGAAGCCAGGCTGTCTCGCCATCTCTCCGCATGATGAAATAGACTGAAATTCGCATATGGCTCCGTGTTCCTCGCTGCCCCTTGCCCATCAGTCTCCTCCACCACAACAGAGAATGTGCCCGATGTGTTCAATCAAACCAGTTAATTACCGAACGGCAAAGCCGCTATTAAAATTCTAGATCTGATCTCATTTGTTTTGGTGTGTTTGACAGGCTTTGTCTCAGAGAGACGCTCCGCACAGGAATTTCTTCTTCTTCGACGGGCTGAAGGGCAGCGGAGTGGTGGACTTCTTCGGACCCAAATAAGCCACCCTGGAGAATGTGGAGAGTTGAGCGCATGCGATGTGTGGGGTTGCATTTGTGCTCTCGAAACACCATGGAGATCAGCCTTTGCCAGTGGCCACAGGCATCAAAATCTGTCTTTGGACCGTACCTTTGCATAGCAGTATGCCACACGTTAATTGATGCCAAAAGAACATGTTGTTGAGCTTTTCGTGTGTTTACCTGCACTTAAATATAGATGCTTACGGTTTTTACCAGGGTTAAACGAGACTTTGTGATTTCTACATTTTGTATTAAAATAAAGACAATGGAAAAACATTAGAATTTGTGTATTTCTGCTGTAATACATTTTAATAATGCATGATCAGGTCTCACTGTTTCCAATTTCCACAACACAATTGCAAAGAAATAAGTTTAAAAGGAATTTAAAATGAATGAGGAAACATGTGATGCTCCCAGGAGCAATTTATTTCTGAAATAAATATGCTCCCATCCCCGCTATGAAATGAGGGTTAGGTGAATTCTTCTGACGCCTCTTTCTATCTGAAATTGTACTGAAAGCCTGAGGCTTTTACTTGACATATCTCGTCTAGTCAAGGGTTTTTTCGTGACTTTCATACAGGGAAGGTTTTTTCTAAGCTCAGCCCAGATATGTAATTTGCTGGACTTGTACTGCAGGGTTTATGACTCGGAGGCAAGTGGAAAATCATATGTTTTGATTGTTACAATTTTGCAGAAGGATAATTATCCTGCCAGTCCAGTTAGAGACAGTGGAATACCAAAGAACGTAACTGAATTGTTGATAAGTGATAGTCTAACCAGATGCTGGAAAAACATACTTTAAACTGACATCATCGTTTGATTGAGGAGGCTATTATTGTAAATTTGTCACGTTTGGCACTTGTGTAACAATGAAGGTGGACTTTGGCGTGGCTATGCATTGCTGCAGCCCTGTCAATACACAAAATCAGGACTTTTAAATGGGTAATTGTTCATTATATGACAATGCAGTATTAGAATCCGTATGACTCAGATAAAAGTCTGGTCAAACTGGTTGAGCAGGTGATGTAGGAGTGGCAACTAAACCTCATGTAAACGTTTTGTGGGGGTTCAGAGAGAACATTAATAGTGGAAACACTTTACTGGGTAAAAGTAATAGATCAAACTTTTTTGTAGATTGCTATCATTGTAGGTTTCATCAATATGGAAAAGATTGTTAACTGTACTGTGCTAATTATAACAAAACGGCAATGTTAAAGTTCACTGACAAAACTCCCACAATTAAGAGGATGTCTCTCTCACATGCACGTGTCATCATGTGCAAGCCATCAGTGTATGTTTGTAATAGAGATCAATAGAGACACAATGATCAGAGGTCTTTGGTGACGAATGAGATGACCGTGGTTATGTTCTAAACTAAAATGTGTTGGTTGTTTTAAACAAAAATATAATTAATGTGAAGGATAGTTGAGGCTGGCTTGTTAGACAGAGCTAAAACATTTGTCATGATGAGCTGATAATATGATTTCTTGAATAAACCGAGTTCAAATTGTTTGCCATTGTACATGTAAATAAGTGATAATACAAATGATGTTTAAAATGTGAAAGATTGTATTCAAATGCAGTTACATTGTATCTGTACCTTGATGGCATCCTGTATTCATGATTAATTTGCATTGCATTCCTGCCCTGTAATTAACATATGTAACACCTAACATATGTAAAGGTGTGAGCCAAATGGCCCATATAATCAATATACAGGAAGACCCACCTATCCTGTTTATGGTCCCTGGTAGGAGGTCTCAGTAGGAACTGTCCTTTGTTTTGTTAGACCTTTTGATGTCATGTATAAAGGTCTGCTCACACAGACAGTATTTGGGTTAAGATCAAGAAGAAGGCTATGCTACACGGATATCTTCAATAAAGTCTTTTCCCCTGAACTTCGGTCTGGCTTACTTTTCTTTATGTACTAGAAGTACATTCTAGTACATTGGCGAGCCACCCAAAAGACTGCTCAACCAAATTCAGGAAAATCTAACAATTTGGCGAGCCAGCCAGGAGAGACAAATAAGAGAGATCTCACCAACATCACTGCAACAAGAAGAAGTGAACAGAAGAATCTGGGAGGATTATACACCTTCAACTAAAGATCAACAGACTTAATATATTATCATCTGGACTTTTGTCTCAAATCTTGATTTGGTGAGTGAAACTTATAAGCTCTCTAAAAGAACATCTTATAAAACTTAAGCAGACCAATGTTCATAGTGTAGCACTGTTGATTAAGCTTGGTTCTTTTTCTAAATTGTCTGTAGGAATTGTTTTAGTCAAAGAAACAATTTAGTCCATTCATTTAGAGATTGTAGAAGCTGTAGAAATAAACAGTAGTTAGGGACTGATATTGCTGCAAGAATTTAGGATTCTTGACTGGGTGCTAATCAGTAGCCACTATTTGGGTTGTAGGAATAAACAATAGTTAGGGACTGATATTGCTGCAAGAATTTAGGATTCTTGACTGGGTGCTAATCAGTAGCCACTATTTGGGTTGTAGAAATAAACAATAGTTAGGGACTGATATTGCTGCAAGAATTTAGGATTCTTGACTGGGTGCTAATCAGTAGCCACTATTTGGGTTGTAGAAATAAGAAATAGCTAGGAACTGATATTGCTGCAAGAATTTAGGATTCTTGACTGGGTGCTAATCAGTTGCCACTATTTGGAATAAAAAGAAAATTCTAACAAGGGTAAGGACTCTTTGGCTTAGAGTAAAAATTGAGAAATTGTAAGCTAATTTGCCTTCCATCTACATGGAAAGACCTAAAGTGTAAGCCTTCTGATCTAGGATTCAGAAAGAAAAGTTTGAGCTTTTAAAGTGTAAAGTTTTACTAAACTAGTCTCAAGATACATTGCTTTCTTAAAATTGTTGATAGTTAAGACCACATCAAGATTATTTTAGTTAGAAGTTGAGTTGGGGTTTTTAATTGATCACATCTCACAACTGTGTATCTGCATTTAAATAAGTACTATTAACACTTCTAGTTCTGCTCTTCTACTTTGAGGGAACAGCTCCTGTACTGCAATGGCTAAGTCTTCACAAATTAATGATGAAAGCCCTACACTAAAGCCAACAACAGAGAGGCACGGCACAGAGGCTCCTGATGTGACCATTAACCAAATGGTGGACAACCTGAATGAATACTTGGACAAAAGGCTGGGAATAGCAAAATGCTATAAGGACATCTGTCAGAAGTATAACATTAAGCAGGCAGAGAGTGGAACATGGGACTTGTCTGACATCAAAAGGGCTTATGGGAAGACACAGCGTTTAGGATCAAACATCAGGAGAGATGGATGGTCTGTGATTCTGGGCAAACAAATTCGACAATTCCTGCACAAGTGTGAAGCTGATAAATTACAGCGTGAGATCAATGCAGAAAAGTCAAAAGTCCGTGCATTAGCTGAACAGCTACAAAGTGAAAAGAAAGATAAAGAGAAACTGTTGGACGAAAACAATAAATTGTTGAATTTACTTACCAAACAACTGGGATCAAATGACTATTCTAAAACAAATACTCTACCGATGACACCTAGCAGAAAGGATACACAGGAATCACTCTATCCATTGAAAGAACTCAAAGAAATAGAGGAACAGCAACGCCACTACCCGGTTGGAGAAAATGACACCATTTCTACATCATCTACAGTGAACCCTGATGATAGTGAGCAAGAATCAACCAGCAACACATATGATTACGTCTCAAAGGACTATACAAAGGCTAGACTTGCTCCTGTTATTGTAAAAAACAGAAGAACTGAAATTGAGGTTGATAATGAAGAGGAGTATGAGGAAAATGGTGAGAGACGAACCCGCATTGGAAAGAAATTGATCAAGAAATATGTCCCTTGCAGAATATATCAGCCAGCAACACCAGAACAAATTGACAAGTGGTCAAAGGAAATACCAGATGTGTACAAACAGCCACGGAAAGTATGGCAAGTTCTTCAGCGCTTGCAGAAAATTTACAACTTACATCCATTAGACGGAGCAATGATTCTCAACGTGAACTTAAGAGACACTGACCAAAGAAAACTAACAGAAAATGTTGAATCCAGAGTTGGTGAGTCTCAAGAGGACATTGTGGCAGGATGGGAAGCTGTGAAAACCTTTTTGTTTGAACTGAAGCCTGCAGAAGTTAACTGGAGTAAAATCACCTCTTGTATACAAAAGACAGGGGAGAGTGTTGCAGAATATGAAGAACGTTTTAGACAAATTTGGTTGGAACATGCTGGTTTAAACAACAGTGATGATATTGACAAAGACACTAGCATGCCATTGAAAACCGCATTTATAAATGGACTGAAACCTGAAATTTCAAAAAGCCTAAGGATCAGATATGATGACTGGGACAGCATGGCAACAGCCTTCAATCAGATTATTGAATGGTCGGTAAAAGTTGAAAGGATGCAAGATGTAAGAATCAGAATTTTGCAGTCTGGATCCTTAAAATACAATGACAAAACCACAAGGAATGATCATTTTGAGGGTCGGCGCTACACTCCAGTGCGACATGGAAGATGCAATTATTGCAACAAAGAGGGACACTGGATGCGGGAATGCAAAAAGAGACTAAGAGATCAAACTACAGATGATGACGACATGGATAAAAGATTCCAGAAGCTTACTCAGGAACAAAAACACTCTCTACTTAAAGCAGTCGAGCCACAGGGAAACTAGACAACCCCTCTCTGCAACACCTGCTAGCGGCGGTTCATCAAAAAGATGATGGACTCTATGTATGTGCAAAAATAAATGACTTTAACGTTCAGTTCTTATTGGACACCGGAGCTGAATTAACTGTCATACCTACACCATTGGCTAACAAAATTAAACTTTCAGTGACTCAGCAGCACATCACCGCAAATGGAGCAGGGGGGGAAGATATCACTTTGAAACAAACAGAATCCATCATGATGTACATTGGACCCCACGAGGTAGAAACAAAAGTTTGGATAGGAGATATTACACAACCCTTATTGGGACTTGATGCATTACTGAAGTTTAATTCATCACTAACCTTTGAGGATGGCAAGGCAACATGGAATTTAAGGAGACTTGAAAAGACTGACCTGCAACAGCACTGTATTTGGTCAGAGGATAAAGACGACTGTGGATTGCTTCAAATGACTCCTGTATCATTTACTGGGAAACCACCACCCAGTACAAAACAATACCCCATTAGCAAAGAATCTATTCAGGGCATTTCTTCTATTGTTGAAAAGCTGGAAAAGCGTGGCATTCTAATGAAAACACAGAGTGCATCTAACAGTCCAGTCTGGCCTGTAAAAAAAGCAAATGGCACATGGAGGCTGACAGTAGATTACAGAGAAGCCAATAAGAGTATAGATAAATTGACACCTCTAGTAGCCAACCCTGCAACAATTTTAACACCTTGAAGCCAGAACATGAGTGGTTCACTGTCTTAGATATGGCTAACAGTTCTGGTCAGTGCCTCTGGCAGCTGAATCGCATAACCTTGGCTTGCTTTTACAGTTGCAGGACAACAATACCAATGGAACCGCTTACGCAAGGATTCCACAACAGTCCTACTGTTTATCATCAAGCCCTTAGAACACATTTAACATCTCCAGATATGCCAGTAGTGACATCTGAGATCATACAGTATGTGGATGATGTATTAATTGCCTCAAAGACTGCACAAGAACACGAGAAAGATGTCAAAACCCTGTTAGATTATCTGAGCTCCAAAGGCCACAAAGCAAGCCTAGAAAAGGCTCAGATCATGCAGAGAGAAGTGATCTATTTAGGACAAAAAATATCCAAAGGAGAAAGGACAATAACTCAAGACAGAACTAAAAGCAATTAAAGAAACCCCTGAACCCACAACAGTCCAAGAACTAAGGAAGTTTTGGGACTCTGCAATTATAACAGATCTTGGGTAGACTCTTATACAGAAATTGTGCAGCCCTTGTATGATTTGTTAAAGGAAATCCACACTCCAAAGAAAGTATTGTTTTCAGTGAAGAAGCTGGTAAAGCATTTCAGAGACTAAAAAAGACATTGAGTGAAGCACCTGCCTTGGGAATACCTAACACAGAAAGACCTTTCACCATGTTTGTCAATGAAAAGGATGGCTACATGACAGCAATATTGACACAAGAACATGGAGGCGAGAAGAGAGCCAGTGGGTTACTATTCAGCAAAATTGGATAATGTGGCTTTAGGATTTGGACCTTGTCTAAGAGCAGTGCAAGCGGTTTATCTGGCTATCGGGTTGGTCTCCAGTCTTGTATTAGATCAAAAGATCATTGTCAAGTGTCCACACGCAGTACATGCTTTGCTAACAATGCACAGAGCTTCACAAGTAACAGCAAGCAGGTGGGGAAACTGGCTAGCAGTGCTGGAAGCAAGTAACATAGTTATTGAGAAAGCAAGTGTTTCCAACCCCTCCACTATGATGACACCTGCAGAGGCTGATGTAAATGATCACAAGTGTGAAGAAATTGTCACCACGCTGGAGACAGATCAGCATATTAAAGAAACTCCACTGCATAATCCTGACATGGTCCTCTTCACTGATGGGTCTTCAACTTGTGAAATGGGGGAAAGAAAAGCTGGATGGGCAGTGACATCAGACACAGAAGTTTTTGTAAAAGGTTCAATGCCTTCAGGTACATCAGCCCAACAAGCAGAACTTAAAGCTCTGATTGAGGCATGTAAATTTGCTAAAGATAAAACAGCAAACATATACACAGACTCTAGATATGGATTTGGAGTTGTTCATGATTTTGGACAACTGTGGAGACAAAGAGGATTCATGACTGCAGCTGGAACACCTGTAAAAAACGGACAGCTTGTTAAAGAACTTCTAGAAGCTCTTCAGTTACCAAGTGAAGTCACTATTTTGAAAATAAAAGCACACACAAAAGACACAACAACTGAAGCCAAAGGAAATGCCCTAGCAGATGCTGCCGCTAAACAAGCTGCAAAAGAAAGGGGTGTGGGGACAGGGACATTGAGACACATTGAAAAAAATAAACAAACAATCTCCGAAATTAAACAAATGCAGAGTGAATCACCAAGAGAAGAAATATGGTCATGGATGGAAAATGGAGCAAAACTACATGATGACAATATCTGGCGATATGGTATAAGAACTGTTGCTCCTGAATGTCTTCTGCCTTATCTGGCCACACAGATTCACTCACTGGGCCATGTAGGCAATGACAAGATGATTCACAGATTTAACAAAGTGTGGTGGAACCCCAAGTTCCGCACACACAAGCACAACATGTGACTAGAAACTGCATTACGTGAGAGAAGAACAATCCAGGAGCCAGAATCAAGACCCCAGCTGTGGGAACACCAGCTCCACCTGGTCCATTCAGACACCTTCAGATGGACTACATAACGCTGCCTAAGTGTGGGAGATTTCAGGATGTGCTGGTCATAATAGATAAATTTTCAAGATGGGTGGAAGCATTTCCAACAAAACATGGCACAGCAACACACACAGCTAAAATACTGGTTAAGGACATTGTTCCACGATGGGGACTACCAGAACGTATAGACTCCGATCAAGGAACACACTTTACAGCCACTGTGTGCAAAGAGGTATGTCGAATGTTGAACATTCAATGGTCATTACACTGCCCTTACAGACCACAAGCCTCAGGACAAACAGAGAGGACAAACCGGATCATAAAAGAACGGCTATCTAAATTTCACCAGGAAGGAATGCCCTGGCCTGAGGCCCTACCAACTGTGCTGTGCAGCATCCGAGCAACCCACAACAAAGAAACTGGACTAAGCCCTTTTGAGGTCATCACAGGCCGCCCCATGTCTCTACCTGGCACCATTGATTTAAGGAAAGCTGATGTACACTTGACATCTGACAGCCTGGTCCAGTATTGTGAAAAACTCAGCCTAGCAGTGCATGGTGCCAAAAAACAAGTTCAAGATGCATGGGAGCCGCCCCCAGAAGGGGGGCATAGCATAGTACCTGGACAGTGGGTAATGATCCATAAACCTCAGCGAATACCATTGGAAGCCAGGTGGGAGGGTCCATTTCAAGTTCTTTTAGTCACTAATGCAGCAGTCAAAGTATTTGGAAAAAATAAGTGGATTCATGTAAGCCATTGTAAATTAGCTAATTTACCTAGAGAGTAGGGCTAGACGGCAGTAGTGCTTATCAGAGTCCAGATATGGCGGGACTAAAAGCTTTTAGGCTTTAGCTTGTCGCCTGAGGACGAAGAGAACAACAACACTGATAAACACTGTAGAGTCCTGCCAAAATAAATAGGGATAGTTAGTAATAGTTGAAAGTAATTACTGGTCAAACTTAAGTTCATTAGCAAGATATGTTTCTCTTTGTTTCTTGTGCATTGCAGGTCTTCAGTGATACAGAAGAGCCACACCACCCCCCACCTTATCAAGCTGACACCTGCTGCACAATTCAGACATCACACTTCATCTGACAAGTCAACACCATCACAGAATATTGAAGAATGGCATCACCCATAATACCAGTACTATTATTTTTGGTACTTAACGTTGTTTTGGGTGCCAAAATTAATGTTGTGGATAACAAGAACTTATACATGCAGCTGGTACAAATGACAGCCAAACATGCTAACAGGACTGGCTGTTACATCTGCGGACTAATACCACATTCTGTTGCACATGGTTTCCCTATGATGTCTGTACCTGTCACTCACAAGTACAACAAAGACACTTTTGGAACTAATAACATTATTGCTCGGTCCAACCAGACAACGGACAATCAACCTGTTAAAACTGTTCTATCCCTAGGCACATATCCATGGTGTGTAAAACAAAATGGCTCGGTTCCTGTTGGAGAAACTGTGGATTGTCAGAAGTTTACAGACAATCAAACCCTTCTTGAGGAATATTGTAACACTGTAGGAGTTTACTGGATTTGTGGTAACAAAGCTTACTCTCAGCTTCCTCGTACATGGTCTGGCATCTGTGCACCAGGTCATTTAGTCCCAGCCATGAGAATTACTTCGAGTTTACCAGACAGAATTAGATATCAACGATCAGCAGATCTTTTTGGAACTCACCATCAATCGACATGGAAGAGAGCTCTTGGCGCCCTCCTTCCCACATATGGAGTAATGTCAGCTTTGGATCAAATTGGTGACCTCTCCAAAGAAGTAGAGTTACTAGCTAATGACACAGCATTAGGCTTAAGCAAGATTTCAGAAGAACTAACAGCTATTAGAATAATAGCCTTGCAAAACAGAGCAGCATTGGATTATCTACTCTCTGCACAAGGTGGAACCTGCAAAATTATTGGAATAGAGTGCTGTTCTTACATTCCCAATAATAATGAAGATTTGAAAAATGTGATTTCTAACATCCATAATGTCTCCAGAGTAGTACATGAAATTTCAACAATATCAAGTTCTGGTTTCTTTGATTGGATAACACAATATGTTGGAGAATTAGGAAAAACAGCAATGGAATACATTTTATAGCATTAATGGGATTGACTTCACTGCAGCGTTGCTGATAAAAGTGTTTAAAATCATGTTCATAAAATTGATTTGCAGTACAGCAAAGAGGAGAGAGAGTACAGGTTATCCACAGAACACCAGCATCATACGCCAATCTAAGCCATGCATAGTCCGGATCATATTAACACAGCATCAACCATCCATGTAACTTTTGTAAACATTGTAAATCCTTTTGTAAGCAGGAACCTGTATACAACATGTGTACATGACTAATAGTCATTGTTTGTTTTGTTTTGTTTTGTTTTATTTTTCTTATTATTCTTTGTGATCAAAAATGATCAAATGGGGGATTGAAAGATTGTATTCAAATGCAGTTACATTGTATCTGTACCTTGATGGCATCCTGTATTCATGATTAATTTGCATTGCATTCCTGCCCTGTAATTAACATATGTAACACCTAACATATGTAAAGGTGTGAGCCAAATGGCCCATATAATCAATATACAGGAAGACCCACCTATCCTGTTTATGGTCCCTGGTAGGAGGTCTCAGTAGGAACTGTCCTTTGTTTTGTTAGACCTTTTGATGTCATGTATAAAGGTCTGCTCACACAGACAGTATTTGGGTTAAGATCAAGAAGAAGGCTATGCTACACGGATATCTTCAATAAAGTCTTTTCCCCTGAACTTCGGTCTGGCTTACTTTTCTTTATGTACTAGAAGTACATTCTAGTACATTGGCGAGCCACCCAAAAGACTGCTCAACCAAATTCAGGAAAATCTAACAAATGACACTTTCTTCTGTGGACTACAAAAGAAGATGTTTTGGTTTTGAGTCCTTACAATGGAAGTCAATGGGGTACAATGTTGTTTGGTTACAAACATTCTTCAAAATATCTAAAGTTACATACAGGTTTGGAATTATATGACTTTACAGTCCTGCCAATATCAGCATCAATATCAACCACCACAAAATGGTTTCTTATTCTTACAAAGTGTAAAATGAAAGAACCTCAGGCGTAAAGACACCATGACTGAAAACCAGATGCAGTTTCTTAAGATTGGGAGAGAGCAGGATACATTACGGACAATGCGTTAAGCTTCTCTGTTTAATTAAGCAACTTTCCTCTTATCTTAAAGCAAACCCCCCAAGGCGGGACGTTCTCACTCCTGAACAGATGTGTTGCTTTCAGCTATAAACTGCATAAACATGTGATGGGATAAAGAACAGCTCTCAAATGATCAACAAACGGTCTGTTGTAGCCTGAATAAGCCTGTGTCGTTCTGGGCACACAGAGAACGGAGAATCACAATCTATCACATCTTGTTCTGATACGAGGCATAGTGTTCCCGTTTATATTCAAAATATGCACTATACAACATTGTGTAAATATCTCGGTTCATATCAGATGAAACGTGCTTAAGACACCGTTCGTTTTGTACAGCTAATCTATTGGTGATGGGATCACACTGTTTTTGGTGATATGACTTTTGTAAATCATCCATTTAATGTCAAATCATTTGTAACTGCTGAATTTGAAGACGACCATGCAAAAAACACACGGGAATCAAACGTCTGATGTAATTCTGATATTTATTGAAAATGGAAAAAAACAATACAAAATTCATTTAGAAATTTTACATAGAAAAATTCATGGCAAAAGTACAAAAACCCACATTATCAAGCCAATGATAAAGCAAATGAGTGGTTAAAGGAGTTTTCCCATCAGTTGCCTGTAGTTTATTTGAAAGTGGTTTTAAGGGAAGTGCTTAAAACACCTAACAGTGTTATGTATTAGTAAAGGCTGTCCAGTTAAAGGCCCCTTGAAAAAAACTGTTCAAGTATGATGGAAGTTTGGCTCAGGTTATTGTTTGTATTATTATTTTACATTAATCTCATCCTATTTGTAGACAAATAAATTACAGCAGAAAAACTGAGTGTCTTGCTGAGGACAATTAAGTTATTTGGTCCATAGAACACAACACTAATAAATATCACCATGCTCATTTAGTCCACCTGATCGTTCCAATAGTATTTGTGTTGTTATGAAATCATCAAAATAACCAAATTGACATACAAAGTAATTAAGCTTGTGCTTATCAGCTTTGAAAATTTAAACATCTAACAGGGACTTTCACAGATGTTTACAAGACTTTAGATATTCAAATCCAAACAAACAAATAGAAATCCACTGGATTTAAGAAAATTGATTTCCAGTGTTGGTCCGAAATAATGGAAGAACACAACAAACTGTTCTTACCGCTCTGAAACAGAAAGGAACTTAAAAAATTAAGTACTTTAAGGTAATTACAATTAATCAAAATACCACAACTCCCAGTTTCTTCTATCTCACAAAATATGTACACGATAATCGAGACAAACATTAACACTGCTTTCCAGACAAGTGGTCTGGCTTTCCCACATTGCCTCCATTGGAGGTGACCAATCTTGGAAATAAGTGGCAAATTTGTGTCCCAAAGTGTAGATTCAGGTAGGGGGGTAACAGGGCACCTGCACACCACCCGTTGATTGTCCCGATGGCTTTAGTAATTGAAGGGCTCAAATAAAGGGGCGTAAGCAAGGCACAATGCAGCTGTGCTCCATTAACATAACATGTGTGCATTACCGCTAAGCATTCCATTATCTAGATAGTCTCGATAATTATCACTCGTTTCCCATTAATTGTATGCGGGTACATGCTCTGCGCCACTGGTGACTGATAGTGCAGTGCAATTATTGCTCCTGTAAGGCAGCTGAGACAAGAACCCACGACAGATAAAGCACTTCTGGGCCTGAGGCGCTACACAGATCTAATCAATCTCCTTGCTTGAGAGCAACCCAGCTTAATGTAACCTCCGAGCGTTGCAGTCACAGAGATTGCACAGAAAACAACAGAAGTACCCTAGTGTGCTTCACATTTGTTAAAGACAGGCGCACACACCACCTACTGATGTCTATACCGGGACACACACTTCAGTCGCTACTGTATGCTACATCAAAATCCATTGGAAAGATAGAAAACCAATATACAAAATCCAAACAAACAAACACAAAAAACAAACTATTGATATCTGATCCTGCAGAAAAATCCCCGAGCAGAAACAGTTTGTAAGTGGTCGGCAGGAGGAGCGCCTGCACTCTTCCTGTGACTCGAACCCGTCTGTTTATCTGATCCCGTGCTGGTACAGAGCATTGATGGTGTCGGCAACGAATGCGACGAGGCCGCGGTACAAGCCCCTCCAGTTCTGCCAGCGTGGGACATCGTACTGAAAGAGAGAGGAGAATGAGCTCACAACAAGGAAGTATTTAAAGGTAACTTTGTTTTTATTGTATCTAAACGGTCAGGGACTGTAGAACAGACCTGCATATTTTACATTTCTTTCTAATCATCTGCCTATAAAGAAAAGCCAATTTGAGGTCTCTAACTTAGTTACCTCACTATGTAGAAAGTGAATTTCATAACCTCCCTTTGTGTAATTAGTTTTTTCCACTCTTCTGTCCTAAAGCAGCCGCAAGGCAATCGCTGGAAAGTTTCTGACCAATAGGAATGCTCGCACTGAGAAACAAAGCTGATGTGTTTGGGTGGGAGTGGATGTCACGTACGGTAAATTATCAAGGTTTATGTTAGCACAGAGGTGTGTGTGCACAGACACAGGGTGGGGTGAGGCAGTCCCAGACAGACAATGTCTGCAAAGTGGAGTCAGGAGAGACAGCACATTACTCGTCAACAGCTGCTATGAGTCATCCTCTAAAAATAAGTTCTCATTGGGGGGGGGATTTAAGAAAGAGAGGGAAAATAAGACTGAAAGAATGAGCTAAAGGTACGTGATGGTAAATATGGATATGATATTGAAGATATGAGGAAGGCCAGGGTTTCCACACATTGTGATGAATTATTTCCATTAACTGTTTGTGAATTTTTATACATTTCGTTGTAGAAATTGCACTCACAAACGGGGCACTTAAATATTTCTGGACAATAAAACATTTTAGAGCTGAGCATAATGAGAAAAAAAAATCTATTTCCTGTTATTTTTCCAGGTTTTTAAACATTTTTATGTAAATGTAAAAAATATTTCCTTTAATAAATATATTTATTGTAATAAATAAAAAACAATAGCTATTCTATTATTATTTTGTCCTTCTATTACAAACGCACTGAAAATATGTTTCACTTTGAGGTAAAAATGACACAGATAAACAGAAACCATCAAATACAGGAGTGACTAAGGGAAAGTTATTAAGACACCTGACGACCCAAACTACAACACAAATAATAGAGAACAGGTGGATAATAACCGTTCTTCTTCATTCTCCTGACACAAAAACCTTCACACTGTTTTATCACACTTTCATGTGTTAAGGGAAGTCCCTGTCATGTCATTCTTTCTCCAGCCTCACAGTAAACAGGATTGCATCCAATAAAAACACAATGGTATCAAAGTTCATCAATGGCACACGACAGGTCACAGACTTTCTACACGTGACTGTGCCGGCAGCTGCCTCCACCAGACATGCTGGGTTTTATTACATTGCGTGTGTTGGCACAGGTGTGCGCAAGCATGTGTTTGTGTTTGTGTGCGTCTGGCGTGGGTGTGCGTGTGCGAGAGAAACTGGGACGAATGTAAAAAAAAGTGTACGCTCTGTGTAAGTGCCTGGCAGGAAATGACTGGGATTGGGTGCATTTAGGGATACAAGACGGAAAACTATTTCCATGTTATAATATAAGATTAGATCTAATTAATGTTTATATGCATCAATTAGTTTATTATAATGCTTTTCTCCTGAAAGAAAATTTCAGAAGAAATCTCATGCCAAAAGTCCGATTTTAGTACGAGCAATTTCAGAAGAAACCTTTGAGACAAAGTTAATATTTAAACTGAGAACACAATGAAGTCTAATAATAAAGTCCACTGGGTAGAGTAGGCTAGAGAAATGCACGCTGAAGGAAAGCGGTGACGTCATGTGTGTTTGTCTGAGGAGGGGAGGTGGGTTTGTTCGGGGGGAGGGGAGATTAGCCTCTGTTTACTCCTGCCAGCCTCTGACTACAACTCCTCACGCGATACAACAGGGATACGGAGCGAGCGAGCGAAAGAGAAAGAGAGGGAGGGGAGGTTATTAAGTTCAGGCACAACTGGAAACTCGACTCCAGTCACAACACTCACTACGGCCTTGTGAATATCATATTGATCCATTTACTAGAAGACCCACTGGAGGGTAGATCTGTGCACACTCCCTTATTAACAAACAGAGACACTGTATGTGTCAACACTATTCACTTTATCATACTTAATGACAGTTGGGGCATATTTAAACGTATCTAAACAAACACGATCCTCACCCTCTGAAGGAAAACCGCATTCATCTCGTCTCCGATGGTCCTCAGCTGTATGGCCACCCGTTCCACCGCCTGCTCCTCCAGCCGGGGATTGTCCTCGCCGGTAGAGCCGCTGGACATGGAGTCCTCTGAAGAGCTCTGGTTGTCTGGTAATAGGTCGGGCAGGGGTAACTGTCTTTCTCTGGGGTTGGAGATGTCTTGTTCTGTTCCTGGAGCAGGAAAAATGATAAGCAATGAATGGGGGGAAAAAACAAAGTTCTTTCAACTTTGGCTGAACCACCTTAGGCTCTCTTTTTAAGAGTACACCCTTATCTTAAAGGACTTGTTGTGTGTAACCGAACCATTGAGTGTTTGTCATGCTTTGTTGTCACACTATCTGGTAGTATGTCATAGCAGTGCTGCAGTTCATTTAGGGTTGCTAAACCCGAGTTGTATGTCACTGACGTTCAATGCGTGTTATTTAAACAAGCATATAACACACAGACATGCAAAGCAGTGAGTAACCAAGTGTGTTTCCAGTTTTTTCATGTACAATCATGAGCTAATACCTTTATTTGTTTAAGTACGCTACCTTTAAAAAGCCACTTAATGTCTAGTCAAATGTCATGTTGAGTCACAATAGTTGTTTTATTATATGGTCATATACTGTAAGTGAGCACTGTGTGCCTTATAATGTTCAAAATAACTTGCTTTAATTTACTAAAGGCAGTTTTGCTACCATTTCTGTAGGAATTGTAAGATCTCTGTGCTGTTCTATCGCTTGTAAATCTCAAGTTCTTATTATTAAAGTGACAGCAGGAAAGAGATAATCTATCACCAATGAAGGAGGAGCTCAAGCCACATGCCACTGCACCTCCTCCCCAAAAGCACCACCTTTAACTTCTAAAGTGTAGCCTTCTGTGACACCTGGCAACTAAATGACCCAATTCAGAAGCTCGTTTTAGATTAGCGAATCGTGAACAGAATTAAGAGTTTATTCTCAAATCCTAATGCCCCCCCGTCATACCTGTGACCACCCCAACAGTAAATCTTCAGCACTTCAGCAATTTTACTCTTTGAATTAAGTAAAAAAAAGTAGTGATGAGAAAAAATGAAAATTGTTTCATCATTTATTTACTCTAAACCTGTATGATTGTCTTTCTTCTGCAGAACACAAAAGAAAATGTTTTGAAGATGTTTATAACCACCATGGCCCACTATTGACTTCCATCATATGGACAGAAAACCACTGAGACATTTCTCAAAATATCTTCTTTTGTGTTCCACAGCAGAAAGAGACAGTTTTGAATGACATGAGAATAAATAAATACATTTCTACTTTTGGATGAACTAACACTTTAATACATGCCTGTATCATATGTTCTACTCCTACTAATGCACAAAAAAAAAAGGATTTTTTTTCTTGCGTTCCTCACAGCACGACAACAAGTAATAACTGTGCACGGAGAAAATGCCTCCATGCAGAGGATTAGTGGCACAGCTATGAGAATGTGCTGATCCTCAGTGCAGGTGACTCGAGAGAGCTGCGTTCTGGCTTGTTGCCAGGGTAACTGCAAGCTGGTGCAAATCCAGCCATTGGTGGACGGGAATGAGGGGTGGGCTGGGATAGGGTGGACAGCTGGAGGGCAGGGAGGGACCATGGGCAGGCAATAAACTAGTGAGGAAGAGTCAGCTGCAGGGACAGATAAGGTTAACTGATAGCTAAAGTGAGGTTGAAAACACGAGGACAAAGCCGCAAGCGAGACCGCAACATTGAGACGGTACTAGATTCTCTGTGACAGGCTGCCATTGTGGAGCGAGCGGCGCTTGACACGAAGCCAACAGAAGAGAACAAGTCTAAACATGCCTCAGCAAGAGCACACTAAGTAGGGAGGGGCAGCGAAGGGGGGTGGCAGGCTACTTCCTGGTGCATTTTAACCCTTGAGACAAAGCCAGTGATTGTCCTCTGAATGTCATTTAAATACTTTATGCTAAATTGGCTCTGGTCATGAGCACTAGTCTTACCTGTATTGTCCCTGAGTGGATTGTCCTGTTGTTGGACACTGTCCGAGCTGAAGGCATCTTGTGTGGGGATGTGGGGTAGTGGTGCAGAGACAGTGCTGGTCTGAGTAGCAATGGTACGGTGCCTGTGACAGGGCTGAATGATGCTGCCGCTCGGCCACGTATCCTGACGCAGCACCTCCATCCTGCAGCTCTGTCGTGCTCCAGGGTTGCGGTCATCTACCCTGCTTTCCATCTCTGGTCGGGCCATACCAGACACAGCCTTAAAATGGGAAAGACAGAAAAATGTAATGCATGCAATCTTTAATAAGCAGCCATGCATATATGTGTGTCATTGCATGCTACCTAAATTAAAAGGGAAAAAAGCTGTCACACTGATTTCGATCCCTGGAAAAAACATTTGAATAAAAAATAATTGTATATGTATGCATTTAATGGAAAACATAATAAACATTGCATAACAAATCTAGTATCAACTTTTGGTTTATTCATTTCCATTGCAAAACATCCCAACACAATGCATTTTATATCTGACCCAGCAACCTATATTCTGAGCGTCCACAAGATGGCAGAAACTACACCCTCGTGCTCGAGGATGTTTGTAAACAAATCCGTGCACGCGATGTCACACACCATTTCTCCCGCGTTTAACATAAACTTACACGTCATAACATCTAACGCATTAAAAAAATTACATCAATATTATTCTTTCCGTATTGCGACACTGATTGAGATTTTAACAAATTGTTCCTCAATTGGTAAGAAGTCTTGCGACCGTGGAAATTATGAAACGTCGGAAAAGTGTCACCTACAAATACTAGAGCCGGTGAATCGAGTGACGCAAGCGTAAAATTAGCTCTGAAGATGAGGATCATTTTGGAAACTGATATACAACATAGTTGTATGACATGCTGTGCTTCGTTAATATCCAAGAGTTTTATTTTGCTTTACAATATCCGGTTTACACATGAAGAAATGAAACATCGACCGTAATCATTCATGAGATCGATCCACTCAATGTCTTATTTTGGCATTACGTGAAATGTCATCATCAACTGGTACTTTAAGGCTTACAAAAAAATAGTTAAAAGTCATTGCAACGTTGCAATAGTTCTTTTCCCTCTTAGAAATATCAGACACGCCATTGAAGCTCTACAGCAAGTGCTCTTTTTAGAGAAGTGCTTAAATTAGATAAATGTACCAAATTTACTGCCCACAGATACTTGTCATGTTTAACTGATGCTTATGCTATATCAACATGAACACATTTTCGCTTACCTTTAAAGTATGTGGTTTCTGTCAGTAAATATTAGTAGTTCCAGGGTTAAACTAGTACTGCAGCTATATCTGGCAGATCTTTGGCAGATATAAGTCGTTTTTCAAAAACACCAGGTGGGATGTCCGTGCATATCCAAAATGATTGTTATTCCAGTTGTCTGTAATCGTTCACTTATAAATCCATTGATGGCTTGCTAGTGTGATTGCACTGGACCAACTGCTGACTTCTTGAGTTTGCCGTATGATCGCGATTTAAGATTTGAAGTGAGCTGCACTGTAATGACAGCGATTTGCTTTTACCCCGCTAAATGCTCGCGTTTAGCCACGCCTTCGTGTGTTGCTCATAACAAGTCCTGACTTGCACATCATCGGGGCGTGTCGACAGTCAGAGTGGACAGACACACACGGACCAGTGAAGACAGCACAGGAACCATCAGCCCCTCACTCACCCGCCCAGTGTTGTTTTGTTTCTGTGCTGAAGTACAGTTCGTCTTTAAAGTCATTGACAGTCTCACACTCATAAAAGCAGCAACTGATAAGTTCAAGTTGAGTATTGCGGAATGCACATGTTTGTTTACAGTGTGTTGACACTGTAAGGTATATCTGCTGTCTGAGAAAAATGTATTTCATGCATTGAAATGCAATCATTCATGTGCATATTGGTCATCTGATGCATGGTGCCTATGCATCTATTAAAAACGTTTATATGTCGGTGCTTTCAATTTATAACTTTAAAACATGATTTGAATAAATCTGCTGTTTAATTTTTGATAACTAAAATGTTTGTGCCAATAAAGAAGACGTTCAGACCCATATAGTAAGGCATTTAACATAATATTAGGATAATATTATTAAATTACAATATGATTAATATTTTTTGATCAATTATATTTCGACCGCAAAATATTATGATAATAAATTACAATGACTGTGACAGAGTGTAATATTGGCGACCAAATATTTATTTAATATATTTATTAACTTCGTTTAACAGATTCACCAAAATACGTGGAAAGAATCATATTAACAGGACATAAAAATAAGTAAATAAGAAAACAATTTACTCTCTTGTTCTTTAACATCCCAAAATAGCTGATCATCGATCATCTCCTCTAACAAATCATTAGTGATGATAAGCTTTATCTATTGTACTAATTGGGAATTCCCCGATTTTATCCCCTTTGACCTCCGCTGAGCAGCTTCCGACCGCTTTTGTTCATATGCAGATGCGATGCATGATGGAGGCGCATACATGCGTTAGTTTGTTTGCTGACCTCCTACCCCACGACAGATGAGGGACTCCCACTGTGTACTGGGGAATCCCCACGCAGGTACATGTCTGGGCATACAGCCTCATGCAGACTGCTGTGGGATGGCATACAGCCTGTCAGTGTTAAATGCTTAGTTAGGAGGAGTATATCACTATGTGCATGTAATTAATTTTCGCATGGAAGTCTTAAATGCAATGTGAATTTAAATTAAAAACAAACAAATAAAATGATCAATACATATAAAGTAAGATTGAACATGGTAGGATTTTTATTGTCATTTTGTGCCTTTTTATTTCTAAATATAAAATGCATTATTATTATTGCTGTGTTTTTTCTTTAGTGTGATGTCAATCCACTGAATACATACAGAATATTCACTGACAAACATAAACAGCTGAGACACAGGTCAGCTGTAAAACAAGTAACATGTTTGCTTTAATTTCACCAGCTCAAATGACACAAAAGATAGTTCTTTAACTGTAAATAACTTATCCATTTGCTCTAGTGTCAACATTACCACTGCAAACAATATGCTTATCTATCAAAGTTCACTACCTGGAGAGGTTGGCTTCTGTGATAGACAGAATCGATTGGTTTGTGTGCACATCCCTGCAATGGCTATATTCGTTACCAAAACAAAACATCCACATGAGTATAATGCAGGAGTAAAGCTCAAGTATACTTTGTCTCAGTGACATCATCCATATTATGCCAGCCCTCCTCCAACTTCTCTTGTACTCCATCACAATATCTAATAAACCTGTTTACTGTCTCCTGCACCACTCACCCACCTCCAGCCTTCACATTAGTTTCATTGCTGTCTGATAATGTCTGATAAACAGTCGCTATTGGATGAGAATTAGGTGGCACATGACAGCAGCTGCCACCTTTCATAAGGTAATAGGATGGTGGTGAGAGACAGACCACAGAAAATGTCCTACAGGTAGAACGTGCAGACCTTAACAACTGCAGTGGGTTTATTTTTGGTTGTCATTTGAAACATTTTTAATAATAATTATAGTCATAAGAGTTTTATAGCAGCATTTTCTATAAATGTGGAGGACGATTTTTATGTCACAGCTAATCTCAAAAGGAGAAAAAAAACAAATAATAACATTGTTATCATCAGATTCTGATTGAGTGGTAATTGTGATAATGATCCAAATCATCTGTGCTGATCGAGATGTAAGCAACGATCATTAAAAGCATAATAAAAACAAAAACAAAATGATGTTTTTTGTTTATTTTTCCATCTTATCAAAGAAACAGAAGTGAGAGAACTGGCAATTGAAACAGTCCAGTCACATTCTTGAGTGTTTACATAGATGATTGTACAAAAGAAAGGAACTATCACAGCATGTTCCTCTCTCATGAGCATGTTTCACTTGTAACCACATTAAGTTGTTGTCGTCATGCATTTATAGCACATATACCTCTGCCTTCAGTCAGGTCCATTAAAGTGGGTCTCCATCAGATTAAACAGATGACCAGGGTGGCAACCTACATAATCACACTTTAATGTGTATGTCTCAATTATTAACAGCACTTGTGATATGCTAATTTCAATACATCTTTGAAAACTTGAAAATATGTAGCTTACGAATTACAAGACAAAAAACACTGAATCAACTATTGCGATATCGTCTTTTTAAAATTTTTATCAGGTGTCACAGTCATCGCAGCAAGATAAAACGTGCATTGTCCAAGTAACGGTCAATTGCACTAGATGGAAGAGGCGATAGTGATGTCAGAGCTGCTGAAGGCATTACCTCATCTCCATCATTTGAGGATCATTTCACACATGGTTGCAAGCTGAGGGAGAGCAGTATTAATGGGTTTGGGCATGAGGGGGTTGGTGGGGGGGTTATCAAGTGCTGTTAAGCCCAGCTGTTGCCATCATGACCCCATGTGACGCTCACAGTCCCCAAACAATGGCTTGTTCATGCAAGGTATTTTTAACACTAAGTGAAGGAATGTTATACTCAAATCATGTTTATGCACTGTGGGGTTTCCCATGCCACGATTCCTTCCAGCTGACAAGGCAGAAATTGGTGTAGCCTTTTGTACTTTGGCATATTAAATCGCTCAATTTCACTGTCAGTTGTTTAGTACAAAAACATGCATCATAAATATTGAATGTTGGCAGCTATTTATGTTAAAGGGATAGTTCATAAATAAAGTTTAGCAGAATGTACTTTTGCATAAAATGACACTGGATGGAGAATAAGGACAGCCATGCTCACCATTCATTTTATAAAACATATTAAATAACAAATGACTAATAACTAATAACTATAATAAATTATATATTAATTTCCTAATGTTACACCTTTTCGTAAAGTTTTATCACATTACATTTTTTCAACTACTGGATAATTAATTTTAAGATGACATATGAATATCAGGCTACTTTGCTATATAAGCAAATAATATTTTGTTATCATTAACAGTAGGTTACAGAGTGCACACAGCCGACCACATTTCTTCCTCAAATTTATGTGACCTCCGTTGCTTAATGTAACAGACAATACAATGACTCATTGTCCCATGTGATACACTGCTGAACCCAAGCACCTTTTCTTTATCTCCCATGGGCTCTCTTGTTGCTAATTGTTGGAGTGTCACAACAATTAGGTCATTGCTGAGTTTGTGTTTACAAAACCCAGCCATGCCATTGCCAGAACCTGACACCACTTGATTCTCTGGCAGGTCAAGACATCAGACAGCGGGTCAGTGCCGAATTGTTTATCTGAGAAACGGGTTTACGATCGTCCACTGCATCAGTGAGCTTGCGCTTAAGGAGCAGAAAGTGATGCCATCCCCCTTACATCACCTGCTTTGAGTGATGTAGCCTAGTCGAAGCCGGATCAAGTTGCTCACCCTTATCGAATGATACACAGGTCTTGGTTTGTGGACAGTGTTTACTTGGTTACGCTTGTGAATGCTGTCTGGATGTTGTCCGTCCATGTAGCAACTGTTTATGTGCAAATAACTGGGTATTTTTTTACTAGAAATATTGATTCAATTGAGATGTTCTTGTATTTTTATTTAACTTTGCTGGAAAAAAACAAAAGAAAACATTAATAACAGATGTAATGTTTACATGGGAATTGTATTGGTTTTAATAGAAACTATAATGGTTTCTACTGATGATGAGTTCTGTTGGTGGAATGTTATACGGCAGATGGGAACCAACAAATAGGACTAGAATAAAGCCTAAATCATGCTACATAAAACAATTTATAATGGTTTTAATAGTAAGCAGCTGATGGTCAACAATGGTATCTGTAATAAAAACAAAATTTCTGTTGTTTTTCTCAGCAGGCAACTTACTGATTATAATTGAATTATTTATTAAAGAACACTGTCCAACAACCATATACGATTTCTAACAAACCAGGCCTTAAAAGTCTATAATGCTTTTCGAAATGGCATTTTTAGTAGTCTAGTAATAAAAAACTTGAGTTCTTATTTAGTGAGCTCTGCAGCATCCTCTATAAGCAGCTTGCATATGGCATTGAGATGCATGATGAGGGCAATCGCCCGCTGAGATACGGCTCACAGAATGACAGAAGTGCTGTTGTTTTGCTCCTCAAATGTTCCTCTGCCCGGAAACAGTGTTGCCTCGACAGCTGCGCGTGGAGAAGCGATTGGTCGCCAGGCCGCAGTTCAAGCGTCGCGCGCGTTCTGGGACTTCAGCTTTCAGAAGCGCGCGCGTCATGCAACATCAACATCAAGCTGCTGCGCTCAGCTACACGTTTGCCTCGCGACAAATTCGTGTCATAAAATGAGCATGCATTGGATGTAAAAATGTCTTATCATATTAAACATTGTATATATTATGAGGAGTTGTAAATCACACATTGAAAACCAAACACTGTGTTAGCAAAAGAGTTATATGAGTGTTTATTGATAGTATTTTAATAGCATAACAGTTTATTATAAATGTATATAAATAAATACTAAGGTTAATTTTGATCAGTAAATTAGATCAATCAGGCATCAGTCATTTCTAAAAAGGTCAAATCTTTTTCAATTATTACCTGGCCACATAGTTGTTATGCTCATTATTTATATTAAATATTTTGCATAATTATGACGCAAGCTGTTATGTATCCTTAAACGACTCCTGATTCGGAATAATATGCATTTCTTTGTCGCCCTCTGCCGATCACATATAGTACCGTTTTAAACTCGAAGCAAAACAATAGTCCAGAAGTTGTGCAGAGTGGCAAAACAAAATGTAAATATTTCTCAATATAGTTCATTTTTATTTAACTACACGTAGTTAAATTGTTATTTAAGACAAATTTATTTACAAGCATACCAATTTAATATTAAACTGGAATAAAGTGAGCTTAAAGTGAGCTTACTGAGACCATCAGGTCGAAAACCACTAAATACCAATCAACACAAAAACACTTGCTGTTTCAAATAAAGACACTGAACATGAGAACTAATCAAATTATCTCAATTTTAAACATCCAACCTATTCTTCTTCCACTTCTTCATCCGGGCAGCAATAGTATTCAACAAAACATATCTGACCATCATCGTTCCTCACAAGATACTGTAGACAGAGGAAGCCCCGACTGTCTGTTCTCACGGAGACTTTACAGGACAGAGCCAAGGCCTTTGTTGAGGGTTTCAGCAGGGACATCTTATACCTTTAAATTAGCACATCAAGAGAAAATCTATTTTACATGCTTTGGCCTTTATAAACTGATTTTGCAATAGGGAGACTAAATTGAGGTTAATCACACTCAATCACACAAAATGGATTCTTTGTTTACCTGTTTGTCTGTGTTTTAGTACACTGGAAAAGCTCCATCATGTCAGAGTCTTTTGGGTAATCATAATGGGCATTTCCAGAATTTCCAAATGTGGATAATCTAGGGTAAACATGGGGTGAATTAAATCCAGACAATTAAATTGTGAAGATGTACTGACATTGCATTATCCATAATATGTTGAGCAACATCATTGTTATATTCCACTTACGCAGCAATACATTTTAAAAACATTTATTAAACCACACTCCAGTGTATCTATACCAATAACCTGCAGATTATGTGTAATCATCTGTGGACGATCATAACTATACCTGAAGTAAGGATGGCTTGGTGACATAGTAATCTGCAGGACCTCGCTGGTCATATCAAGCTCAGAGAAAGCCTCTTTGAGACTGTCTGATTGCAGAATCACCTTGTTGGTCACATTTGTGCTGCAAAAGTCAAAGTCAATTGGCTCCTCTGGCTCCTGTGTGTTAATCTTGCATACTGTGACCACACCACCTTCCTCCAGAAACAAGGTCAGCGGATGTCCATAGCCATTGTAGCACATTTTCAGTGCGGTGCACACACCTGGAAGCAAAGAATGGACAGGATTAAACGAAATACTTCACCGAAATGATTTTTAAAGCATCACAGGTATTGAGATGAATACCTGGCACTGTACTTCCTCCAAAGATGGTGAGGCAATCCAGAAGCACAGTTAAGTTCACTTGAAACCCAACTGCATCTTCTTTGATGATGTATTCTTGAAAGATGTCCGCCTAAAGACAAACAATATACTAATCAATCAAACTGCTGTGATATGCAAGTGAGTTTTTGTTGTTAAATCGGCTTCCCCAACCTGTATAAATGCATTAGCTTGAAGACACTTGGAGTCCTCCACCGTGACCTTTAACCCGTTCTGCGTTGCATTAAATATGGCATGGTCTTTGAAAGAGACGGCTTTCAGGATATTAGACAGATTCCTCGCGTTATCCAAACTAGCTATCAGAATGTACTCGTCATTGTCTGTTTGGGATTCAGTTGACAGAGGCATGCTGCAACGATATCAACATCTGAAAAACAGTATAAAATATTATAAAAGAAATTAATATTAAAGAATAACCAGTTGCGGTTATAATTTAGCCATAAAGAATAGCCAATACAGATAAAATGGATCATTCAACATAAGCAAAAAGGATATTTTATATGCCAAACACATCGAATACACATACGCAATATGTTGATTTACATGGTTTATCGCAGAGATACGATAATGTTTTGGAGATTGGCGCCCTTAAGTGAAAGAAACTTAATTTTCTTCTGGCGTTTTAACGTTATCTTTACATCCTTGTCACGCACTCAAGCGTCCTGGCGGAGAATTGCAGCAAATATTATTACGGATCTTACATTTTCAAGATAAGGGGGAATGTGGTGCGTGAAGGAGAGTGTAAACACACTTTTAATTAAAAAACAAATTTGATACTTTAAATTACATATAATTATTTAATATTAAGAAGATAAAATGTAGATTTATTTAATTTTTATAAATGTAAAATGTCTGATATAAATACTTAAACCGTTTGTTCACCCCTCTCTTCTATCATGCGGTGGACCAGCTGTCGCTTGGCAGCCGAAACGGTCACAGACGGACGCGAGGAGGCGGGCGGACGGTCCAGCAGCAGAAGTGCCACATAATCAGATCAAAGAAAGGTATGATTTAGACGTTTATTTTTTTTAATCAATTACAATTTTATACTTCGTCTAGTAATTTCAAAGAGTAATTACAGCGAGTGTAACGGTCTTGTCATTGTTCACAAAGCTACACAACTTCCCAGTTGGTCAAGGTCTGTTTGTTTGTTTATCTGTAGCTCAGTATCAACCGGTCACTACAAGCGATATTTGTAATAGTGTATTTCTTTTTAATCTGTATAAAGTGTGACAGTGTAATTTGTTTATGCTGATGTTTGATCAGCATAAACCAGCTAACTAGCTAATGAGTTAGCTAGCTTATTGTGATCTGACAACAAGGGTTGTCGGAACAAATATTGATTCTTTAACACTATTGGGTTAAATAAAGAGCTGGACAGAAATAATTGCGATTGAATTTAATGGGTTGGCACACTTAAAGCACAGTTGTCGTATGTATTTCTGTATTATTCACAGCTGTTTTTGAGTCCCACGGGCAGGTGTCGGTCTGCTGGTAATGGCTAAAGACCCGTTGGCAGACGCTGGCCTTCATTTCGATGAACTCAACAAACTCCGGGTACTTGAGCCTGATGTGAGCCAGAAAACCACCGAACTAAAGGAGGAATGCGAGGAGTTTGTTGACAGTGAGTTTACATTCACTCCTCGTCTTTGTACAGTACAAGTAAAAAGTTAAGACACAATTGACAAAAATGTGATCTTAACATTTTTTAATCTGAAGATGTATATTTCAATGTTTTTAATTGTTTTTGTAGACAAACATATTAATTTATTTATTAGAAATTTAGTTTCGAAATATTTTTGAAATGGATTACCTTGACCAAATAATGAATAAAAAGCAGCCAATAAGAATCCAGCATAGATAGAAATGTATTCAGTGCTGTTTAAAAAGCATCCCATGCTGAGACCTTAAGAAGCTGGATGATAAAATGCCAAGAATATGATTTTACAAATTCTAGACAAAGGGTGACTATTTTTGAAGATACTTTTAAATTACTTTAAAAATATAACAGTGTTAATTAATTTTGGATGCCTTCAGTCAGAGCATAATGTTTAGCATCTTTCAGTTTATCACTCCAAAAATCAATATGTTTTGCTTCTGTTGATTTGTTCTTGAAAAACAGAGATTGGCCAGTTTCAGAAAATTGTAGGTGGACTTATTGAACTTGTAGATGAACTGGCAAAAGAAGGCCGAGACTGAAAAAATGAAGGTATGTACTTGTATTTGAAGTAGATGTCAGCCCACATTTGTGTTTAGTTCATTTAAATGACCTCAATGACTATTCTTTAGGCCATAGGCGCTAGAAATTTGTTGAAATCAGTTGAAAAGCAGCGAGAGGCTCAACAGCAACAGCTTCAAGCTCTGATCGCAGAGAAGAAAATGCAGCTTGAGAGGTGTGCATGTATTCACATTTTTGCATCAAATTCTCGACTGTGACAGTATAAAGGTTTAATAACTGCTCTTTTTGTTTTGCAGGTATCGAATAGAATATGAAGCACTTCAAAAAGTTGAAGCTGAGCAGAATGAATTTATTGACCAATTCATACTGCAAAAATGAGAGTTTTACCCCCACATTTCTTCAACATCTTGTCTTTTGGGCAGGAAAAATGATGCTATGCATCTGATTCACAGTAACTAACTAATAATTGCTGAGTCCCAACTATGTTAATTGAGTCGATCAGTTAATGGATGACAACAGATATCTGTTTAAGCCTCAACCTTTAACTCTATTGTGTTCACATTGAGTGCTTTTGCATGGTCAGCTCCCAAAAGCACACTTGTATTCTTTTCAACCGAAGATCATAATCTTAAATGAATACTATTTATATACAAAATAAGTTATTTATACTATTTATATGCAAAATTACTTTGTAAATTCAATCTTTTTTACAACAGGAATACAGTATTTGCATGTTACTGTAAATAATTCCATCATGATACGTCTTGAGATCAATGTTTTATTTTCTGTATCATTTGTATATTAACTGTTATTCTTTACTTTAACCCAGCAACAGTTTTACTTGATCAAATACTTGTGGCATTTTTATTGTTTGTTCAAGGGACCACACCAAAAATATTCTGCAAAGGAGATGCAGAAGTTTATACAACCAAATAGTGCATTTGTTTGTTATTTGTTTACAAGTATCTAACTGTTTAGATCAGGTGTGTTCTCTTAAAATATGACATACTTCATACAAAGCTGAAGTACATTTGAATAAAAATATATTTTGCATTTACAAATGTTTTGTGTCATTATTAAACACAACTATAAACAATTACTACTCGGGGTACAAAAGTGCTAAAGAAAAAAGCAACCAGTACTACATAAAATCTTTGCAACGTGCAAACGCTACATGCAATTTTCAAAGATGCTGATGGTTTAAAAGTTCATCACATTTTACTAGTAATAACAAGCAACAATCCTGGTGCTTTATAATGAAAACATCCATCCTTGCATACGACTGAAAGGAATAAGCTATCTTTGTTTCTTGGACTTTGAGGAAGCTTTTCCACTTGGAGATGTTGAGTTATATGTTGAACTGAAGAGCATGGTCAACAGAATCATGATAGGGATGATCAAGTATGGAGCATAAAAAGACACAAGGGTCAGACGTTCCTTCAGAGTCTGAGGACCTGGATGTGGCGTCAGAGGAAAGTTGTAGAAAATGATGTGGCTTAAAATGGGGATTAGAGTAGTGGTCACGTGAGCAGAATATATTATTGCTGGAGTTCTGATCCACTTGCAACCACCTATTAAACCAACACAAAGCAAGCAGAAATACACGTGAATCCTCACCACTAGATGTCATCGTTGTGTCATACATATGTCGTGATTTAACAAATGATTAACACAGTTTATCAGTTTGTACGGACCTTTAAGGAAGGCGTATGCTGCGACTGGGAAAAATGGCAGCTGAAAAAGAGCCTCGCAAAACACAAAAGACCTAAACCACTCAGGTGGGTCCAACATCATCGGATCCTTGAATTCAGCACCATACCACTGCAACACGTTTTGCAACTGTAAAGTATATGCAGTATATATTTAGTCAACAAAACAAGATGCTTACAGACAAACTACAGTGACACAAATAAATAAAACTCAAACTCACCGCAGGTGGATACACATCAGGAAGTAAACCTTGAAGATCAATCAACAGAGTAATTGGAATGTGCGATGCAAAGTAAATGAAATATATAATTTCTAAGATGCGCAGAAACATTGTGATAGTTTATACACGTCAATAGTACTTCAGAAGTCCCTGAGAGTTGTGCAGCAGCGGACAGCGTCAATGGTCAGAATAGAAAGTCGTTTCTCATTGGTCCTTCTGTTCGGTTGTTCCTGATTTTCTGCTTCCTATTGGTCAATCCGCTCAGTTGATTTCTGAAGTGGGCGGTTCCTTATTGCCCATTGGTTAATAATCGTGGAGCGTAACAGTAAAGTACAACCCATACAAACATTGGCATGGTAACACAGTATCTCACAAAATAATTTTATTAGAAATGAGAAATCTCCATTAAACATTTAACAACAGTTAGTTTCGTTCAATTTTAAGTAAAATAATATGGTAATAATAAAGCGTGTTTTTTATTGACCTACTCTTATTGTTCAAGAATTTATTAAAAGTGTAATTATTAGAGTTGTGTCTACTTGTTAATGGGCAGAACCTACACAGAATTAAATCCTTAAAAACAAACCTGATTGTTACATGATAAAACATCATTAGAAAATGGCTACTAAAATTAAGTTTAAGTTGGAGTTTGTAATTCATTTTTCTTCTGCATTCATGACTCTTTGGTTATCAACGTCCACATAATCCTGTAACATATTAAATATCTTATCACTTATCTACAGGACAAAGGTTTAAATATTACAGAATTATGAATCATGACCTGAAATAACTCACCCCATCACTTTCCACAACGTTCTCCAAGATCCGGACAATGTCTGTAAATGAGGGTCTGGATGTGTACGGGTCCAACCAGCAGTCTTGCATGATCTGTTCTCTACATTTAAAAACAGCACATTAATTCACTTAAAGCAAAAAGCATCATATTCAAAACACTGTCGGTATTATGGTTAAATATTGTTAGACTACTATTATAAATGAAGACTGAAATGTACTTATATTCTCACTCACATCTCTAGACGGCATGTGCTGGGGACTGTATTCTTACATCCAGCACAGATATTATACACCACCTGCTCAGATGTGCTCAGATTTGAATATGGCAAGGCACCTGTAAAATATAGTTAAAATTAATTGTTATTTTTTAACAATGTGTATTAAATATATGTATTAATTAAACCAGAATTTCATGTGAATTGTTTCTAACCAAACGTCTGCATCTCCCACAGCACTATACCGAATGCCCAGACATCGCCCTTGAAGCTATAGTAGTTGTTTCTGAAATATTCTGGAGGGTACCAGCGCAGAGGCACTTGCTTCTAACAGATCACATTAACATTTGGGAGAGAAAGTTTTAGGTGGATGACAGATGAGGATGACACTGGGTAAGAACAGTAGTGATAAATTATAAGTTCACCCTGTGTTGTTTTTTTCTGCTGCTGCGTCTGCTCCTCATATGGGTCAAATCCTTGGCTAGGCCAAACTCTGTTACCTTCACCTCCCATGGGAATCGGCTCACCAGAATATTCCTCAGAGCAAGGTCACAATGCACCACCTGAATAATTCACAGAATATCATTCTTTCCATTCTGAATGGAAAGGACTTCATCATGTTTATGATGTAAACTGATGATGGTAAAAATGGTATATTCAAAGAATGGCTTTGTGTGTGTGTCAGTTTGTGAAACCATTTTTGAGCGTAAATGTTCCATGGCCAGGGCGATGTGGTAGGACACGATAGTGAATTGGCTTTGTAGTTCAGGGTCGGCGCTCAGTTGCTCTTTGTTCTTTTGAACGAAACTGCGCAGCGTGCCGTAGCTCATGAACTCCATAATCAACATATACGGCTCTGAGAAAACAAACACGTATTTTGTAAGGTTAAATGCTGCTTTTCTCGAGCTCAGTCGGTAGAGCATTACGCTATCAACACCAAGGTGATGGGTTTAAATGTATGTATGGGCTGCATAGTCGCTTTTGATAGAGTGTGTGACATACATTTAATACTAATTGCATTGTATTACCTAATCTAACAGTGTCTTAAGGCCAATTCACACCGATTTGATGAATACCAACAAATATTCAAAAATTCAAAAAAAAGTATTCATTCAAGCTACCTTATTTTTACCCCCGGCAATCATACACATATTATCATTGCGGTGTCAAGTTTTCACAGGTTTACACACATTTTGTCTAAAAAATGTAAAATAAATGTAATATAGTCAATAATGAAATGTTCAGTCAATTTACCGTAAACATTTACTGAGGGTTTAAGAGATTCATTTTCTGTAAAGCTGCTTTAAAACAAAATGTATCGTGAAGAGTGCTTTAAAGAATGAGCACAAGACAGCAGTATATCTCACCCTCCGTTATATTCCAGTCTAGCAGCTGCATCACATTTTTATGATATGCCAGCTTTCTTAAAATAGCCACCTCATTCTCCATTTGCTTATTGGTGATACCTGCAATTCATTTTGTTTTGGTTGTTATTACGATTTTCATACAACTTGATATAAACAATACCTTTATTTTTAGTATGCATGAGAAATATTTCCTGTTTTACCTTCTTTTCCAATTTTGCAAGTGATCAGCAAGTGGCCTTTACAATTTCCTCTTGTCATTCTTGCTTTGTAGAAAACCCCTTCTCTCCCCACCTTTATGAGCTGGATAAGTCTCATGTCTGCTTTTGTAAACTGTGGAAGCTGAAGAGCATTTCTTCAAGTTATATGTTTACAGTCACATTTTCTTATTGTTTTGTCATTTTAAATAAATAAACACTATTGTATCTATATAGTAAAACTACAGCATCTACTAAAGATTTATTTTAAATGGTATTGAAATGTAAAGAGGCTGACATTCACGTAAGACACTGTGCACCTGTTGACAAGGCTTCCAGGGTAATCTGCAGGTTGTTTGTTTGTTTGTTGTTTGTCGTCTCTGTAATGGATGTTCTACAAAATGGTCGGGTGTTTCAGGAATATCCAGAATGGTTGGAGATGGAGGGGGAGAATCTTGGGAAGGAAGTTGAAAGTTCACATCTGGTCTGGTCTGACTGAGCTGCCGTATGATCTTTTTCATTGACCGATACCTTAAATCAGAAACCAACTGTATATACGATACTTTTTTTACATTGAACTATTAATGTTATATTACTACACAAATGAGTACAATGCAAAAGTGCATTAATGAAAAATACTTTTTTAGGGCAAGGCATCCAAACACAATGATGATGAAGATGGTAACAGCATAGACGCAAATTAGAACGATCTGTTCGATGTTCAGTTCTGTAAGAAAGAGATACAGTTTTCATCTAATGGCCATTAGAACCAAAATTTAGAACCATTTTTGAAAAAACATACAGTGTTATAACCATTAAAAACATATATATGAATACTCACTGAATCCGTCCATAATGAAACCGGAAGACTCACATGTTGTTTAAAGTCATCTGAGTGAGTTTGTTTAACAATGCTAAGTGTAAAAAAGATAGAAGAAATTATTTAAATAAAAAAGCACACCGCACAACTTTCAATCTAACAAAACTTATATAATAATCTTTAGCCTTAACAGTGATGTTTTAGACTGTGCAAAACAAAACAAACACCTAAAAAGCAACTATGTAATAACTTACAAAAAAATGTAAAGCAATAGGTCTCGTCAACCCCAGGATGAAATCATTGTTCAGCCCTAACTGTTTTCTAAGCTCTTCTGCATGAGAACTCCATCATGTGAGCGTGCATGAAGACCACTGAGTGCAAGGTGTTCTTTAGAAACACAAGCCACAATTCTAGACTTAAGCACTTGTGGTTTTTTAGCTCATTTCTATAAGTAGCACAGCATGTAGTTGGTGCACTTCCTGAGTAAAGCATGCTAACCTTTATATATAAAACCTACCAAAATTACACAATGGAATGAACTGTGAAATGAGGTGATTGTGATTCTTACTAGTTTAGTTTACATATGTCACTGAAGGGAAAAATCCTATAAAAATCTAATAATCAAGACGAGTCGTTAGTTAAAATGTCAAATGTGGCTTGAATTCAGGGTTGTATGTCAGACTGATTGCACTGGACATTATGAAAATAACAAAGGGAGGTGTGTGGTTTCCTCTTTGTTGCTCAAAAAAACAAACCATTTTCTTGCGAGTCATGCACAATATATATTCACTCTCATGTACAATAGAATAGAAAACACACACGTAACTGTGTTTGGCTGTATTTAATTCATTTCTCGAATAATTGTTACAGATCAACAGTATCACTCCATATACAACTACAAGTACATTTGTACAGATCATTTTCAAATACATCATTTTCATTGGCGTATTTACAAAACGTTTATGTACATTTGTCAGTGCAATGTCAATTTTATTCTTAAAACAACACTTTACAAAATAAAGTTCATTAAATTAATACATCTCTAGCATCAAAATTAATTTAACAAAATTATGACTTACAACATAGACGAGGACACACATCAGTAGTTGATTGCACTACTAAAAAAGATCATTTTTGCCAAATTAATAAATTATCCCTGTATCAAAAAAATATGTGAATGTTTAATTGTATATATATTACTATAATAGTAATACAGCTTTCACCAAAAGCAAACATTTATAATTCAAAGTAAAGCCAAATCAAGAAGAGTGAAACATTTGTTCAAAAAGCGACACTCCTATATCTTTTTTTAATTTGCAATTTTAAATATTTTTTTACTTTAAACATTAAATATCTAAAACTGTTTAGTTAATTTTACTATTTGCATTAATTGTAATACAATTACAATTACAGTAATACAGTTTTGTTGATTTCACAGATATTTTTTTCTGACAGGGATAAAACCTTTCTTTGATGGCAAATATCCATGACATGGAAAATGTAAAGTACAGCAGCAAAGTAGATATGGGCACATGGGTTTAATTCCTCCTTACAAGAGGAGCTCATTCAGATGATGAGCTGCTGAAAAATAAGAGCATTTTAATGTTTCATATATATTTTCACAGTGGTAATTAAAGTTTAGCTCTATTCTCAAGAGTCACTAAACAAATGCTACTAATAACCTGGAACTTCCTCCGACACAGAACGTTCAGCAGTTTAGCGAGAATGCTGTTCTCTAATCGCAAAAGTGATAACATGTTTGTTGTGAAAAGACACACAACGGTTCATACAGCATCCTGCTTTTGTTCTAATGGTATTCAATGGTTCTCCGACAACTATGTACATGACCAGTGTGAAATTTTGGCTTGGACATGTAAAGTCTCCTGTGTGAGAAATACATTGACAGATATGCATCTAGTAGCTGATTCACTCTGTTGTCAGCTGTTTTGTGACAGTGGTAACAGGAAAGCAAAGCGTTGTGTGAACACTACACTATTTTTAAGACTTAAAATGAGATTTGATCAGACCGCTGAGACTAAATCAGTAAGGGAATGTGATGGAAAGCCCCGTTTAAGCAAAGTGAACTACTGCATTAAAAAAACCTTAATGATAAAAATAACTCGGTATAAAAATAAAATAATAACTAAAAAAATATGATAAAGATATACATTTATACTCTTTGAAAGAGGAATGAAGCTCAACAGTTTAAATAAAACCAAAACAACAACAAATATAGTATATGCATAATTTGGCAGCGGAGTGGGAGGATATTTTATTTGAATGGTAGAAAATATTCTTAAAATAAAATATTAACAAACTGAACTGAATTTTGTCCAAACGGTAATTTCAACTGCCCTCCAATGATATAATACTGTCACATTGATTTTCTAACAGTTGGCTGATAAATTGCAAAGATGTGAGGTAGTGTATGAAAATCACTGGATATTTTACTGGACAAAAAGTCAGAAGCTAACTATGACAAAACAAAACAAAACACAAAATCTTTAGAGAAACCTTTAGGGCTCTTTAATCTAACTATAATTTGGATCAATGCCATCTTTGATCAGTTTCCTAATTGAAATATTAGGCTCGATTTTAAGTGCATCAAGAGAAGTGGAAGCCTATCTCTGATACGTGATACAGAACATACATAATTTTTTTGTTATGTGATTTTTAGATTCGCCCATGTGCACTGCAGTATTAAAGATCATCCAGTTTTGCCCACCTAATAATGATAGTTTGGCTAATTTTCAGTCCAGTACTAAGTTAGTTGTTTGCTTGGCAACAATGACATACTCGCTCCAGTTTTCTCTTTGATTCACTCGTTCGGATGTTGCCTCACTCACCCTTCTTTCGTTTCAGGTACCTGTATTCTGAAGTGGAGTTACAGCAGTCCACTCATTCACATATATTGTGCTGTCAGAATGACGGTTCTGTGGGGCAGCGCTGGTGGTTTAGTCCTCATTGCACCTCATGTCTTTTAAGAGCGTGGAAGAACACGACATCACTGCAGCACACAGTACTTCTTGTAGTCAGATTCAAAGTCTTCATCCATGCTAGTGGTGTCTGCCATCTTTTTCCCCTCTGTTTTTGGCAGAAACTGTGAGTAGTCCACTCCCTGCTGCTCATAGAACAGGATGTAAGCAGAATCGGTGTCGATCTCATCCGAGTGAACTTCCTGAAGAGAAGACATCAAACGTTTTAAGTGTTGCTCAATACTTTCATTCATCTGTGAAAAATATCTGAGCTTCTCTTTGCACAGAAAGCTGCGGAGTGTCAATAAAAATCTGAGATGTCAGAATAAACACAGCGGGATGGGATCTTACCTTGCAGCTGCTGTCATTGTAACAGTACCATTTTTCTTTGGGGTTTTTGGCATAAGTCACATAGTGTCCCCCTCCCATTATTCCTGAATGACACTGGAACCAAAAGAATAATCGTTTGTGTCAGTTTATAAAAGTGCTGTTTACACTTGCATTTTTAACAGCATGCATTTTAACAATAAACTAG
Source organism: Beaufortia kweichowensis (assembly GCA_019155185.1). NCBI lineage: Eukaryota > Metazoa > Chordata > Actinopteri > Cypriniformes > Gastromyzontidae > Beaufortia > Beaufortia kweichowensis. The sequence continues at coordinate 8,755,613 of CM032811.1, forward strand.
TAAACTAGTATAAAAATTTATTTTTAAGATGAACAACTAATTTCAGATCATAAAAATACAAAGTAGACATGATAAGACACTTACTGAGATTGCATATAAATTGTACAAGGGCTCCAAACAGATGTCATTTCTTTGGTGAGGGGTGTCCAGATCTGTGCTGACCTCCGAGTGTCCATTACTAATGTCCTGTCCCAAACCATTTACCATGATGACATCACAATCAGTGCTTGAGGCATCCAGTGACCAGGAGTCCTGCATGTTTGCATCAGATGACATCACCGCCCCCTGATTCTCCCCCTCTGTTGCTGTGCCCTGCTCGGGCTCCATCTCGCTCTCCTTGCTGCTTATGACACTGCTGTCCAGGTTTTCTTTGCTGTTGGAGAGTCGATGTCTGCTGCCCAGCTGGGGCAGACGCAGACGGCCTGGTTTCCGTCCTGTGTTCCTCGGACTGCTACCAGGACTGCTGTTTCTGCTCAGAGGGCTGCCCACCCTTCTGATGGAGCATGGGGTGCCTGAAACAACATGCAGACCTCATGTTATGTTCATTTTACGGAGAGAGAGAGAGAGAGAGATAGATAGATAGAGAGAGATAGATAGATAGATAGAGAGAGAGAGATAGAGAGAGAGATGGAGGGAGAGAGAGAGAGAGAGATAGATAGAGAGAGAGAGAGAGAGAGAGAGAGAGAGAGAGAGAGAGAGAGAGAGAGAGATAGATAGTTAGAGAGAGAGAGAGAGAGAGAGAGATAGTAGAGAGAGAGAGAGTTAGAGAGAGAGAGAGAGAGAGAGAGAGAGAGAGAGAGAGAGAGAGAGAGAGAGAGAGAGAGAGAGAGAGAGAGAGAGAGACAGACCTCTGCCGGATGTTGGAGGACTAGCTACAGTAGTAGTGGAGATGGTGGATACAGAAGAGTCTCCTCTCTCCAGTCGTTGAAGCTCTTCCACCAGGCACTCGCTTTGGCTCTGTAGGCTCTGCATGCTGCCCATGTTGTAAGACACCTCCCGTGGAGCCAGAAACGCACTGGGGTCAAAGCTCTCTCGAGGAAACTTCACAATCTTCTGAGACTTGATCCAACGGCCGTTGACAAACTGGAAGCGTTTTAAATGAACAATCTGAAATAGGACACAGACAAACAATTAAAACAAGTTTAGTGTACACATGGTCTTGGCAACAGACGGCACACCCAACAGTCTGTTCACTGACCACTTCATGCATATTATGTATAAAAATTTTCTCAATCCGTCAAGCTGTGAGCAGATTACAGTAGACTACAGTACACAGTGCACTCTACAAAATGCTTTTTTTCTCTCTGTAATAAAAGATTTTTAAGGAATTGCTCATTAGTTTTTAGTTTTTGTACACACCTTTTTGAGATTTACTGTTTTCTACATAAAATCATCCTACATGATATAAAGAACATTGCATTGCAACAACATAAATAACATTGACCGAGTAATGACATGTCAAAGATTGAAATCATAGTGATATTCATAGGTGAAATCAAACTTGCTTGTTGTCTCAAATTAGCCTGGTTTTTACAGACAGGGTCACAAATAATTGCAATAATTTTCTGAGCAAATCCTGCACCCTAAAATACCAATAATACCAAAACAGATACACAGCACATAAGAAAACAGGAAATGAAACTCAGTGTTGCTAACCAGGACAGGTGGTAGCCTCCAGAGGTCCAGTTTCTTGGTGGCCAGACGATGAGTCTTACACTTGGAGCAGTAATAAAGTTCATCCTCTCCCAGCTCTTCTTCACTGGTGAAGGCTTTTAGACAGCTGTCCAGACTTATGGGTTCTGCCTGAGCTCGTCGACTCTGCTCAACACTGGGATGCTCTTCAACTATCTGTTCACACACAGACATATTAGCAATTAACTACTTGACACGTATCAACAGAACGACTCGGCAACTAAAACACTAAGATCACTACGTCTAGAATACGTCATATAACAAAAGCAAAATTGTGAATGCCGTTCCATGTTGGCTTTACTTCTGCCCAATCCCGAGCAACTAGTAAAAGTGCTGATTAAGACTCTTTCACTGACCCTTTCCTGAGAGGTCTGGTAACGGAGGTGCAGGGCGGTGGGGTCCCAGTCGACCGCGATGTAGGCATTTCCTAAAGACGCTCTGTCTTCGTTACACTCCACCGTGCAGCCTCTGCAAAACCTGGCAAAGTCACCGACAGCCCTCGTCAGTCACCAAAACTCACAGCGAAGATATGTGCACATCAGTACGAACTTAAATGTCTTACCTGTACCAAGGACACCAGGCACAGGAATTACCATCTTTCTGCACCACACGAAGAGTGAAGGGGTACTGATATCCCATGCTGTCATCACTAGAAGAAGACATCACGTCACATAACAGATCATAGGATATTAAAGAAAACATTGTTTGAATACTACTGACCAGTCCTGAGCGTGATTGCTGGCCTCCTGTGGGGGCAGAGGGCTGGCGAGTCGGGACACCTGGATCCAAACGGCATCGTACAGGTCCTTTTTACTGGTGTGTACTGTACACGGCACGATCAGCGGCATGCCAAACAGACTGGGCCTGTTCTTCTGAGACGACAGGAAGTACAGCTCTGTCCGCATCTGAGGAGACAGACTTTGAACTTAGAAACCTTAAGAACTCAGCAGGATCCAATTGTGATACGAAACTTCACTGCTCACCATCTTTCTGTGCATGGCGATGATGTACCCGATGAACGGGCTGTCTGGTACTGGCACGGCATGGCCATTTGGGATGCCATTGGCGAGGGGCTTCTCCGGGGTGCACGGAACCATGGTGCTCGGCATGCCGTTGGGAATGAGGCTGGACTTTCCTATGTGATTGTTTCCTGCTGTCCCATTGGCCACAGGTGATTCTAAAGAAACTATAACATAACTTGTTAAACACGTCTTAAAAGGACATTTTAAAGTTCAAAGTTAAAAAGTTACCTGTTTGTACTGGAGAAGTGAGTGAGGTGGGTGAGCCAGGAACAGGGATCTCAAACGCACATAAGAAGCCGTTCACAGAGTGTCGCACCTTCTGGTTGTCCTGAGGAAAGTTCTGAACCCGAAGGGAAGTTGTCTAATTAAAAGTCAAGCCAATATCAACAGTATCAGTATTTGGTATGGTTAGTTGAGCAGACCTTGATGTTGGATGTGTGGACTTCGGCCAGCAGGATCTGCTCAGGTTTCAAGCTGCACAGTTCGCTCAGCTGTTTCTTCAGGCCCATGTACTTCTCATCCATGTTGAGACGGAGGCCGTACCGCACCGGAGTGGAGCCATCCAGTTTAATGACTGCCAATCAAAACAGGTTGTACGTAAAGCTGCTGTATAAGACATTTTGAGATGTCTTTTTCTGGATGAGCTTACCTGTGATTTCTAAGTGCATGGAGCTGTCCATAGGCAGCGGCAGCGAGAGGAAGTTAAAAGGGTCGAAACGGGCGCTGATATGACCACAGGTTTTGCACTTCACCTGGGATCTGAGCTGCCCGTGGAAGAGGTCCACTATGATTGAACGATTTCTCCGCAAATGGTTTTCCCAAGCCTGAGAAGAGAGATGCATTTCAACACATTTGATTGTGAATTTAAGAACTCTCACGCTGCTTGTAGTTCCTGTTGCCGTTTTTTATTCACGAGTCATCAATATGGCCATTTTGTTTTGGTCGTGCCTAACTGATGAAAAGCTATACGAGTCTGACCTCAGTGGCTACTTCATGGTCCGGTCGTCCATCACTGTCCTTCAGCTCCACATACGGCTTCTCATGCACACGATTCAAGTCTTCATGAAGCCCGTCCAATAAAAAGGCCAGGAGCTCCTGGGAATCTTGCTGCTGGAAGCCGTTGAATCTTGGAGCATACTTTGCTATCGTCCACTAAAAAGATGAGTGTCTGATTAAGCATTTTTATGGTAACGAATATATGGATTGATGATTGTGATTACGGTGAAATAAACTACCCACCCTTAGTTTCAGAGGTGCAATATTTTTCTGGGTTCCGCTCCAGAGTTCTTGTACTAAATCCCCATAGCATTTGGCCATGTGACCTCGCATTCCGATCGGATTGGTTCTGATCGAAACACAGCTTATTGGTCAAAAGGTATGATGCAGAAAAATATTTTTCCACTCAGTTTCAAAGAGTGGTTTGGGGATTAAAAACCACCACCAACTCATGTTGCCGTACCTGTTAAGCTCATAAAGATGTCGTCCTGAGATGAAATACTCAGTGAGTGGCTTGGTATTACTAACACACTGAATACTGGAGTTCATGAAGCATGTGTTACCCAGGTTACTCAAACCTGTGGCGCCTTTCTCGGTAGGGACTACAACAGAAATAGACCAATATTTATACACAATTTAATGAAAAGTTAGATGAAGGTTAGTTGAAGTTTGGACCACTTGGGTAAGGTTTTGGAAAGTATTTCATCATTTGTTTGTTTTGATATAACTTAACATTACTTTGTTATGTCATTTCTTCATGGACTTTTGTTGCATCTGTTTGTTAATAATCTACTTTTGTTACTGGCTTTGTTAAGAAAATGGCTGAGAGAATTGTATTATAGCACCATCCACAAGGTCAAATCCTGATTTGATTTAGATATTTGTGAATGGCTGAGCCATTTTTTGAACACTTTTGTTTTCTTAGTGTTTGTCAAATCTCTGGACATTACCTTTGTGTCTGTCGATTTTGCTGCTGTTTGCAATGAAAGACATTTCCTCTGGCCAGCTCATGTCTTTGTTTCGAACTGGAGAGAAGGAAACAATATTTTAACATTGTCTTTACTTTCGTTTTTATGCAACTATTCTCCCATTGAAAATCACAAACGTACCTTCAATGACTAAGTGCTGTTCGTCTTGAATTTTCAAACTTTCTAAAGTGTGATCTTCATCGTCCAGGAGCGTGAGGTAATTCTGATAAAAAGATGAAACCAATACATTTTTTTTTTATTACAACCTTAAAGCATTTTCTTAGATCAATTGCATTGAATGTCTTTGATCAGAGTACAGTACTACTACATTTAATGCACTTTTATCCAGTATCTGTTGTGAAAGTTCCCACCTCGCTGTTGTACAGCCAGAGGCGCATGTCCTCTTCTTTGATGCGTAACCTCTGGGACAGGTACTCGTGAATGTCTTTAATGGTGCCCATCCGGCTGAAACAGCCTGTGTATGCCAGCACTCGCTTCAGAGGGGCGTTTGGCGAGGGAACGTTACCTGTGTCATGAATAGAGCGGCCTTTAGCATTCTCTTTGTCACATAAAAAGAGACATAACCTTGAGCATCACTACCCTACTGTGCTGTCAAACATTAAATAATGAACTTTTAAGTCATTTAGGTGACTCATCATTATCCAGGTTAAACATAACAAATTCATTCTAAGACAACAGTGAAGGATTTAAAGATCCACTTCGTATGCATGCCATTCAATCAATCAATCAATCAATCACGAGACACACACATCAATAACACACACACACACCCCCACGACCTGATTGACAGACTGAGGATTAGTTGTAAGGTAGCAGCAAGAAAGGGCAAAGGTCATTTTAAAAGGGGAACATTCATTAATTCATTAGTCTGGGTGATCTTGATTACAAGCCAAATGTTTGCAATTAGTTCAGTCTTGTGAAAAACAACACACAAAATACATTAACATTTTCAGGGGTGATTATTGATTTCATAGAACAAATGTTTGGATTGGTGTGATTGGAAAGCAATAAATCAAAGGAAATCAGGCAGAAAGCGGGTATCTCTTCCCACACCAAACAGTCTTCTGAGCCTGGCAGAGCCATGACTGAGTGGTGTACATAGTCCTACTTTAATTCAGGTTAACGTTGAGCTCACTGGCTCTTTCCAGGTAAACCTTTTTGACCATTTTGACTGCAGCCCTAACTCGGTGAATGACTCAGAGCTGGCTGCCGGGATCAGGTTTGGGCTCATTAGTGTGTTCAATCAGTAATCCAGAGATCTGGTTTTGCCGAGACCAGGTTTAGGAGATTAGGGGAGATGGTCAAGGCGGTGGAAGGAGCCTCTCTCTTGCTGCAGGCTTACGTTACCTCGGGGCATGTGTGGAGGGAACATTCGCAGGCTGGTCATACCCATATTGACCCAGATGTTGGACTGAGGGGTGCGTGTGGCCGGCTGCTGTCGCAGGAAGAGAAGGTACCGGGGGAAAAGCTCCAGCTCTGGCTGGTTCGTGAGCATAGACACGATGACCTGGAGAGGAAGGGACGGTGTTAGTATCACAAAGAAAAACGGCATGAACTTTACTTTAAATACTAGATGTTTATGGATGCGTACCGGGCGGGGTAGGCTGAGATTGGCCCCATACCAGTGGTAAAGTGCCCTCCATACTGGCTCTGGCATGGTCTCAAAGTCTCGGCCAGCCATCAGCTGCAGGGATTTCTTCAGTCGTCCTCCTTCCATCGTCAGCGTGGGTGCCTATACAGAATAAATAAACACAAGCTCAAGAATGGGATGAACGGGCGAAAAAAACCATATGTTTACTAAAATCTATTGTGCTAGGCAAAAAAAAGATTTCCATGATAATATGGGCTGTTACATAAATACAAGCCTGCAAATGTGTTTGTGACAAGGCATTACGGAAGCAAAACAAAAACGCTTTTAGCATCAAAAAAGGCATTCATTTTCCCGGCTACAAAAGTTGCAGACCATTCATCACAAGATTAATTTCTTCTAGGTGATTTCAATCTCAAAACTGGCACTTTAATGTAGTTTCAGCTCGCTAAGCTACAATTAGATGGAATACAAGAAAAACAACTTGAAGGTGTTATTTTCCCTTCCCTGGATCTACGAAATGCTGTTTGGCAGTCAGTTTGATGGACAGGAGAGTTCTCAGTGGCAGCAGCACGTGTACACTCACCTTCATGGGGTCAGTGGTCACCAGAGGCTGGTTGTCTATGGCACCGGGTCTCTGTGCAGACATGCTGTTGGGCAAATGGCCATTGGCACTGGAAAAGCACTGGTTGTTGTTGTCTGAAACGTTGTGCTGCCGAGCAAAGCAGACATCTGTGGCTGAAGAACTGATGTGTGGGGTCAGGCCTGATTAAAATACAGACATCTTTTTGTTACTTTTTTATAAGTTTCCAGTGAGAGACTGTTAAGCTGTACTCTTACTACATCAAAGTACAACTCCTGCAATAAAAAATGAGCCTGTACTCACTATTACCAGTGCTCTCGGATGCCTCCGATGAGCTGGAAATATTGTCTGGAAATTTCTCTTCTTGGGAACTGGGGGAACGGACCACTATTCCAACTCTGTTTTGGATCGGCTCCACAGGAGCTGTGGACTGTGAACTTCTCATGCCACTTCCCTGCACTGACGGCTGCTCAACGACAATGGACTTGTTATCCTGTTAACACAAATCATCATAAAAAAATCTAACAACATGTGCAACATCATTTATCATCATCAGCACTTACATATCTGACATAGTCCTTCCACTGCTGCCACCATTGCATGGAGATCAAAAACCAGTTCTGTCCTGGCTTTAGTCCATGTCTGCTCTCTCTCTCCAGCCAGCCCCTGTATCAGCAAACAACATCAGAGTCAGCCAAAGAACACATTCATATTTCATCTTATTTACACACTGGCACCAAAATAAACCTGCAAAACAATTGCTGTGTACTTGTTTTATAAAACATTAATAATAAACTATATGCGAAATATGACTAAATCAATAGAACTGACAATGATGTGTTGGTACAGCATTTCTCAGCGCTGCTGGAAAATTCAATCGGTCTGTGAAATTGTGTTCTTAATCTCTGTCTGCTCTGTAACACCATTACAATTATTGGCAATGGAAGTATTCTGGATGGTAGTAAACAGATAAAGAGCAATCATGAGGCTCTTAGGGGAGTGAAATGTCTTGACCTACACTTACCTAATGATCTGACCTTCCTCTTCAGGGGTAGCTGGACGCAGACCCAAGACGATATGACACACCTAAAGAAGAACCGATTAGAGAAGCTGGAGAATCCAAGGGCAGACCCATAACCACAACATACACTGGATTTAAATGTAGGTCCAAAAGCATTTGGGCATTAACAGTTGTGTTTATGAATTCACAAACCAAAATACTGTAGGCAAAATCTTACCTGAAAGAGTAGGTTGAGGAACTCATTGGCGAGAGCACTTTTCACGCTCCATATCTGATAGTCCTCTAGGGTTAAGTGCCCTTGCTATAAGTGCAAAATACATAACAAAACAAAATATTAGAGCACAAACAATCAAAAGCACGTCAATTGACAGAGTCATGCAAGGGTAAAAAAATAAAATAAAAGTAATTACTTTTGTTGTATCGTGCATTTCCAGTATGTCCTCTACAATGTCTGTAACGCTGGAGTTAAACTCCTGAAACATACAGAAGCAGAAATCATGATATATATATAGAAATGTCATATTGCAAAACATTAAAAAAAGTCAAGCTTAATTTACACTGCAAAGCTTTATGTACACATTATATATGACACAAATACAAATATTTTTGTTCTGCCTGTCATACACAATAAGCATCATGAATGCAATTCATTCTTTAAAAAAAATTCCACAAAAAATCTGATCTGACATTCTTTGTCTTTTAAACTCCTGCAAAAGATCCGATCCATGCCAGATATTTGCAAGCCTAAATATATATATATAGGAATTGGTTGACAGTATAAATGTGGCCCAAGACTCTGGGTGACAGCATAGGCTACACAAATCAATAATAAATCAGAGAGAGTTTCAATTAAATGCATAAATCCCACAAAGCCGGGCAACCCTATGATTTGTTCTTATTTGCATTAATTGCCTCACAGACATTTATAGGCCACACCAACTGTATACAAAAATAATATCACCGTTGTTTGTTGACACAGTGTTGCAAAACAAGATGTTTCAGGAGCAACATGTCAAACACACGCATCAAATGCTTGTTTCTTGGGAAATGTAGTTGGTTAACTGAATCAGGCAATCACTTTTCACTTACGGGAAGAGTGTCTGTACGGTTGTCCTTCCACACCTCCAACAACGCCACCACCATCTCGTGGATCTCATCCTTGGACAAAACTCCATCCCGATCTATATCAAACACTTTAAAACAAACTGCAACAGACAAGAAAGGATAGCTTTAGATTAAGGGAACAACATTCAAGGATCATTTTCATCATATAAAATAATCATAGATTGTTCAAGGTGGTTCCATGATAATGCAGAAATATTTCATATGTAAACACTTCTTTGAAAAACATGTCATATCGGGGGCAGGTGAGACTGTTTATTAGTCCACTTGCTGTAAAGAAAATGACTTATAGTTATAGTTTTGCACATCTCCTGCTTCCTAGAAGCACAGAGCAGCTAAATAAATACAGAAAATTGTCTCTTCTGTGGAAAAAGATTAACTCCTATCTGAGCACATAAAGAAATAAAACACTCACACTTTTGCCTTTCAGCCACAGGGCCCCGACAACACGCTGAGAGTCCACACGATATCTCTTTAAAGTCAATGTGATTGTCCCGATTCTCATCAAAGGCATGAAACAAGCCTGAGAAATGGGAGAAAATGTCAAGTGTTCAGATTAGCCATGAGAGAAATTGGATTCTTTAGATATCGGTTATCACAAATGATCCAATACATTTAAAAAGCAAAGTCCTCATGCCACAAATGCGCCAAAAGTATGAGTCCTTGAGTGTCTCAATCCATCAAGAAAACTTGATTTTGTCTTACCTTCACTCAGTGAAGCATGAATAGGGGGTGAGACCAAAGGGACAAAGGTTTCTAAATCAAAGCGACCTGTCCTTGACTGGGCCTTCAGCAGCCAGTAGCGCTTTTCCAAGTCAATAATATCCGATTCTTCTACTGCAAGAAAAGAGACAAAAGAAATGAGACTTGCTGTGAAATGATTTCTTTTTATGTGCAATGTCAATCCTCAGTTTAATACTTGCTCCTTGTGACAGATGTACTTAAAATGTCATATGCCAATAATACATTTTGGGCCATCCCAAACTCTATATTTAAAATCAATCTAATATATATATATGTACAGCAACACTCTTTAATGCAGAAACTTCCTTTTAACAGCATATATTTTAAGGTTCATAATAGTTGCTTTTATTTTTCATCGAACGACTTTCCAAAAAGCATTAATACTGTACATTAGAAACCACACCTGTTGCAGATTACATCATGGTATGGTAAGTGTGTTCAACGCTGTAAGAAAATGTACATTCATGACAGGTGGATACATAACAAGTACTTAGTGAAAGCATGACTCACCCTAACGAACTGAAGGACTGGACTATAAATATAGTGTTAGACTGAGGGGGTTAAGAGGTCTTAGGTTGACTACCCTGCTTTGCCATAATCTCTAGCTTAGGCTAATAAGATTGAGTTTGCCTCTCCCACACTTGCCATCACACAAACACAAGAATACACATCTGATCTTCTGTAAAGTTCATTTCACTCTCCACTCTGTTATTCAAAACACAGTACGATTGCCAAGAATGCGCTATAAAAAACAAACAAAAAATAAACAATCCTACAAAAGAATTGTCCAATGGGTTTCAAGATATAGAAATAAACGATATCTTAAAGATTAGGCTCTGGATTGTCCTTGATATCTTAGGAGATCAATGTCATGCCCTATAATGATGCCACCCACCCACAAAGCTTCAAAGACAGACCAAAAACACAAAAATAGTCTGAGGTTCTATAGGTTTGTGAACCCACCCACCACTGCTCTCGATCAATGATTCAGTGTCATTTCAGAGGCAGTTGTGAATGGAAATCCATGAGCACTACAAAAGCGCTTCTATATTGGCCACTTTCAGACAAGAGACATAAAATATTACTTATTTTATGTCTCTTGTCTGAAAGTGGCCAATATAGAAGCGCTTTTGTAGTGCAGAATGTACATTTGTGATATTAAGAAAACTTTCTGTATATAATTAATTGAAAGAATTAATTGAGGTGAAGAGCATATTTTGTGCCGCTATTACAGTGGCTGTTCCAAGCAGTCTATAATTAGATTTTCTTTATTGATTTAATTATATTTTACTTTGGATGGGATTTCAGCAATATTTCAACCACCAATGTATTTCTGAGGTAGCTTCACACAGAAAGAAAGCAAAAAGGTCTAAAACCACAACAGATGTATGTCAAGCATTGCTTTCTGAATATAATGTGATTTTGTGGAGGACCCCTGATTTAGCCGAAATGGTGAAAAGTTGGTGAAAAAGAAAAACTTAAAATTATTCATTCGTATGATAAAAAACACTAAATACATCTATAAATAAAAATAAATATTATACTAAATATTATACATTTATAATAGTAAATTCTGTCCGAATAAAAAAAACATGCACAAAATATGCATTTAACTTCTAACAACAAATCCCATGATGATTTGAAGCTACATTACAGCACACCAGCTAATTAATGTAGTGACAAATAATTATCAGTAATCAAAGCAAAATGATTACCACCGAGAACAATCATTAGTTTAGCAGTTAGGCATAGCTGGAGGACACCAATTAACTGCTTGAGTGTTAATTAGCAATTATTGGTCAGACAATGACTATTAATCTATAAACATATAATGTGCTACATGCATCAGCAACAAGCTATTGTTGAACCTGAATATCTGTACTTTAATATGAAGCACTGTAATAAGTTCAGTTAATAACTTATGAAGCCCTCTTGCAATGCACTGAAGCAGGATGACAGGCTGTATTTAATGCTGTCTGTTTTTCAAGCCATCAAAACCCATTTTAGCCATTACTTACGCTAGGTTTCCATTACTTTCCCTCTTGTCCTGCACAGAGCGTGTGTTGCTCATGACAGAGCAGAAATTACCGGTTTGATCTGACACACATGAATACACCTTTATATTCAATAGCACAAACATTAGCTCTCTTTTGGGGATGCTATTTGATATTTTGTGACACATCAAAATTAAATATTTGCCAAGTTTTCTCTCCCGGGAGAACAAAAGTGTGGTTTTAAAAATGTATACCAGGTGTTACATGGCATATTCAATGTTATATATTTTTTGTTAAATTGTTTCACGACTGTGATTCGTGCATTTTTATGACCATATTTTAATATGAATAAAAATTCTAAATAACGATGATTGATAAATGATGATTATAAGTATTTACAGTGCCTTAAAACACACTTTCTGGTATACAGACATATTCAAATACATTTCAACCTAAAAGCTGACATTTATACACGTCATTTGCTAACTAGTCCTCTACAGACGTCAGTACTCACCTAAAGGAGCGACTCTATCAGAGTGGCAACAGAAGAACCATTTCATATTCCACTGCACATGTTACAGCTCTGACCGTGAGATGTGGCATGAACCATATCAGACTCCACACAAGTAACCATTATAAAGTTACTCGCCATCTCCATACACAATCCGTCTGCCTCTCTAACAAATTATTTTCAGCCAGTCATCACTCGTTTCTGACGGGCCTCTCGACGGCTCTCATCGGGCCTGGTGTTGGTGCGAGGCATATTCTGGAAGGTGCGTGAACCTGTAAACCGGCTCGCACGCCCATAGATCACACAGATCATGACTGCCTCACTCCGACAGTGCGTGCACAGCCCTCTCACTGCGCTAAGAAGATAATCTGGAGTGGACCGCGGATTACCGTGCGTTGCTCAGGTAGCTTCTCTGATTGGCCGGAGATGGAGACATAGCTCAGTTTTTTCCAAAGCTGTCCTTGTTTGACAAAGCAAACTTTTTCTAATTTTACCGAGCCATTTAATCAGTTGCTTTAAAGTTTGCATTTATTCTGGGTGTTACACACAGAAATTCTGGTTAATTTGAAAATGAGAATCAGGCCAAGCTGTACACATTCATTCTGTGATGGTGGAATATGCTATAGACAGAATTGATCACGGTCATGCTAATACACAGAAAGGCTCATAAACTGACCACCCAATAAGGACTGTATACAGTTAGTTGATTAATGACATAGACAAACAACTGCTGTAGATGCAGTCTGAAGCGATCTATCGGCTACAGTTTTAAATCACAATAAAAAACAGGCCAGTCAATATTAGTTTGTCCGTGTCTGGTATTACAAAAACAATGCCTGTGTTTAAAAACTACTACTATAACTATAATAATTATTATTTGCAATATTTTAATAATTTTTTGTTTTTATAAAACAGCTTGCATTTTCATTGTTGCAGTCTAATGATTATTACTGTGAAAATGTACATAAATAGATACAGAAATATATAATTCCCAACCTAATTTCATGAAATAGTTAACAATGACAAAAAGTCCCTCACTAATCTATAACAAAATGCTGGCCGTCACAGCATGATGGCGAGGGATGAACGAGGGTCAACAGAGCAGTGTTGCACATCCCAAACCGAACACAGTCCTCCCACATTACCATTTCATGACAGCAAATGCACTGAGTGACTGTGCGGGCGGGACATCTTCAGCACCTAAATAAATCATTGTCTCTATAAAAGGAGCCAGGGCAGCGCTCTGATATTCAGTCACTGTAGAGGCCCAGGGTCTCGGAGCGCTGACGAGAGGACAGTGAAATCTGCCACTTCCTCCGGGTGTCAGTCTGGGTTTAATAGCTGGGTGGCGGTGACAGCTGCAGCGGGGCCTAGTGTGTGTGTTCACTGAGTGGGAAGTGTTGCCTGTCGCTCGCCATTATCTCACACAGATGCCCTTCTCCCGGTGGAGGGGAGCAGACTGATTTGCTGATGTCTCTTGTCTGTCAGGATGGGGGTTAGAGGAATGTGGATAGAGCAACTTCAATGCTCAGACATCTGCAGCATAGGCGGTTTACAGATGAGCAGATTACTGTCAGCTTCAGCGACACACGACATCTCTGGTACTTTACGTGATAACCTTTAAGATTCGTTTTTTCAGCTTTCAAGAAACACACCTCTCTAAACCTCTCAACAAACAATGGCCATCTTTAAATAAACAGCTCGGGAGTATTTAGGGAGAGAGAATTAATTCAGTATTCAAAAAGACACATTTAGAGAGAGAGAGAACTGAGCGTGTACTGGGAGTGTGTCAAGGGAGTATTCAGATTAAGCAAGCATTCATAAAGTATTGAGAGTGTATTACGAATGAATTCGGAAAGGTTTGAAAGAGCATTCAAAAAGTACTCAGAAACAATAACACTTACAGTGAGTAACACCTGCCAGGGTTTGGTAGAAAGTGGGCGTGTCACTGTCGTCGGTCAATGTGACACACACACCGCCCGACAGCAGCCAGCGGGAGAATGTGAAAGCGTCCTTATTCAGCAGCAGCCAGATCTTAAACTTCTCATAATTCACTTTCTCTCCCTGCACAGAAAATATACTTTAGTGTGATGAACTTGAGTATAAGAAAACAGAAGTGTAAAAACGAGAAGTCAAATTGTATGTTAGTCGCTTCCTTTGTTCATTGAAGGGTTGCGTGTCATTATTAAACGTGAAGTAAACTGAAGTCTGCTGTGTGCAGATATGTGTAAGTGGGTTGGGAAAAGAGATAAGCAGAAAGTCTTAAGAGCCGCAGCCAAAGGATAACTAGCAAAAGTGCTGCACTGGATGATTTTCTCCTAAATCAAGAAATGATGCTGCAGCAGAGAAAAAGAGGGCTGAGATGAAAGTATAACTCATCGAGCTAATGGGAAAATAGGGGGAGTTTATGTCAAAGCTGTATTATGTGACCTTGCAACATTTGTACTGACAAGTTTTATTATTAGAGTGGGACTGTAATATCGAGGCAGCTCTCAGCAGTAAACAAAATGGTTTTATAGATATTGTATATATATAGATTTTGCCTACCAATGGAATAAGTGTTAATAGACCTGACAAATATTAGATTAAAAAGGTCTGTAATCTATTACCAAACTGGATTAGTTTTATCAGCAAAAAGTATATTTTCATACTTAAAGAATCAAGAACAAAATACGCTGCATGTTCCTTTTAAATTGCTAAGATGTGCAACTGCTAAAAATGGTTTTGATGACACAGTTTAACCTCCCTGGTTATTGACTAAAAAGCTAATGAACTTTCCTTTCTGTGGCTTGGCAATTATTATGACAAGTAATCTCTTATAAGTCATTATTAACAGACAGGTGAGTCTCACTACACTGACCTCAGTAAAGCACTTCCTAAGAGAGAGCGGGACTTCCCCATCCACTGAACGCAGCATGTTCTCCACATCCTCCCGGATCACGTAGGTGCCCGAATCACTGGCGAACAAGCTGAAGATGTCTGAGGATACAGAGGACATGGCAGTTAATCCCCACACACACATTCACGCTCCTTATCAGAGTCCAGCAGGCAATGTGTCTTGCACCCTCACATCAATCACGGCTGTCATAGTCAAAGTGTGACACATCAGCACAGAGGGTACATCTATTGGGATTATCCTACAGGGAACCTGAGGTTACCGGAGAGGAAAGTGGTTTAATTGGGTGTGCAGCTAGGAGTTGTGTTTTTGATCCCAGGCAAGCAGCACAAAGTGAAGCTAAATTACGGTAGATGATTGAATATGCTGAGCCCGAGGTGTGCTTGTTTACAAGACTGCTGTTTGTAATGGAATTAGCGAGGCACCTGCTGTGATTTGCACTTTGCAATACAAACTAAATACACATGTGTATAAGGCTATATAAAACACAAGCTTAAACTTTTAAAACGGTAATTGTAAAACGCAAGTACAAGGAAAATGCATGCAGCATGAAAGACAGCTGTTTTAGGCGTAAATTTGCATACTCAAATCCCTCGGCACACCTACATTTGGCTTTCTCTTCATCTCGTCCTCTTGTTAATAGAACCAGCCCGACGATCAGGTAGTTGAAGTGTAGCCCTTTGGATGTGCCACCAAAGGAGGTGTAGATCACCTATGACAGATGAGTGAGAAAGGAATTAAATCTGGTCTACTGATGCAACTTAAAACGCACAACACTGATTAATATTGCATTTTTTAGATGTCATTGTCTTGCATATCAAGCTTACATATACTGTATTGCACATTAAGGTCATTATAAGGTCATACATATAGATCAAATGGCATACTCATACTTAGTGTATAATTATAATTTTGGTTTTGCTATCAAATATTTTTGCATAAGCTGTTTAGAATTTCTTATTAGAATTGTGACTAGCAACTTCTAGCCTGCGCTGTGTTTGATTCATATCTCACTTAGCCCCCACAATTGCATGATTTAAACTCTCTTTGCAACTCAAAGTTCATACAGAAAATCAGCTTCACATCAGGGTCCTGATCATCTTGTCAGGACTCATTTTATGATAATCATTGTTTGATATTCCAATATCTGACTCAAACTATATTAATAACTTGCAATGCATTATGCAGCAAATTACTATTCATAATAAAACCATTCTTAATCAATAACCAGGAGAAAACAAACTAAAAAACATTCTAATCCTAATATCAAATACAGGCATTTAAAGTTAGGTTTTTTATGCAAACCTCAAATAATACAGAAAGTCATTTCCCAGCGGTTTGCTATTACTGAATCTACTGGTGTTTGGTGCTTAAAGAAGACAGCCTGGTGTTAGCTGTTATCTTAGACCTTCCATTCTTCCGAGATTCAGAGAAACATCAGAGATGATCAGACAATTAGTGATAATGCTCCCTGGACACATATCTCCTATAAATCAGCTGACAGCTTTTGGTTTAATAGAGAGGAAACATTTGGTTCTCTCTACGCACACTGCCACACACTGTATATAAAAATATCTATCCCAGCAGGAGGTTCACCAGTAAAACACTGCTTTTGATCTATTCTACAGATACATCTTACAGTGCGTAGACAAAATTCATTTTCATGTTTGGTCGGACACCATAACCGTTAACACTACATACAGGCTAACAAAAATCTTCACACCCTCCAGCGCCTGCTTCAGAGTCTAGCATTCTGCGGTGTACAAAACAAACATTTACTAGAAAAAGTGCAAAAGGAACACTGTCATGTTTAGTGCTATTCTGAAATCTGAGATCTGTGGTTGTACCAGACTGAGCTCAGGCACAAGTGGGACCTCCACAGATGAACACTGACAGGTTTTCTGTCCTGTGGTGTCCAAGTTTTGTTCTTGATGAATATTGAGGAGCTGGTGCATGTTTGCAGTGTGAACACGGTCAGCCGCATAAGTTTACTGAGTGCAAGTCAATCTTGACTGACTAAGAGCAGAATAAACTGGTAAGCAGGGTCCATATTTAACTTTTGCCTCGCTTGACAACTTTAAAAATGTTTACTTTGTTCAAATGTGACTGGTTTCCAGTTCTACTTTTGCATGGCAACCAACTGTCCTGCAGAGTTTAGCTTGATCTTATGAAACAGAGCAGCAATCCTAAAAAAATCCCCAAAAATGTATCAATTGGTTCAAAGGTGTTTGATCAGGACTAGAGCTAGGACACTGGCCTTCAAGGAGCAGGACTGGACATTTCCCTATGATAATATAATTATTTATGCTTCCTCCATCATATATTTGTGTCATTCAGTTCTGCATTAGCCAAGTTTTTTTCAGTTTTTGCACTTCCTTTTTAAGTTTGTACCCGGCTGTCAAGTTAAAATGAAGTTAAAGTCTAGTTAATGAACACTGTATTGTCATCCATCTCCACAGACCGTGTGGAAGTGTCTGAGTACAGCTGGCTGCAGTTTTGGCCAGAGGGCACGTCAGAGCTCCGATGGAGGCTTGGAGGAGCTGTCGGTACTCGACTGGAATGCACAGTTTAACATTATGTTGCAAAGAGCATAAAAAGCTTCCAGGTTAACATATGACCCATTTCTAAAGCATTATCTGAAATCTTTGCACTGGGTAGATACTGGTATTAATTTTTTACAGATGTCACTTTGTTCATTTGATGATAAATGTGGTACTGTATACTGCGTGCGCGGCAGCCTGTCATACACGAATATAGCAGGCATGTTATTTAATAGACCTAAATGAAGCACGTTGTTTGAAAATACACTGCTCACCAGAATAACAGCACATAAATACATTCTTATTGAGATTAGCTTTCATAATGAATGAAGAAACATGCTTTTGTAGCGTGTAATCATTGCCCTTTGATGTAATGCAAACACTATGAGCGACTAAAGGTGGAGGTAATAATCAACTGGAGCATTCCAGACGCTGACACGTGTGCAGACGGGAAGTGGGAGGAAAAGATGGGGGAAGTGTGCAATGCTGCGAGGGATTTAATGAGGCAGGGTGCTAAAGATCGGAGCGAGGTGTTGGGTGGCTACGAGGGGAACTAATTTACTTATCATGCTGATAAAATGAGCAGCGGGTTCCGGGTATCTTCCGATGATAGACAGTCATTTTTCTGATGTCACCTGCGGCTGTGGATTAATCACCCGGATGACTGCAGACACTCACTACCTGCAGTGTAAGCGTGTGTGTATGAGGGGTCAAGTAAATCATATAATGATTGTAAAGTTTATTTTGAGAGACATTAAAATGTGACATTAAGAAGAAAATCACTATATCTGTGTTAAGTGATAATAGAAAAAGAGGTGTGAATGTGTGGAGTGCTCAGAGAGATGCTAGATGAATCAGTACAGCAGAATATCTGCTCGATTAAACCATCACAAGCTGCTTGGCAAGACACAGCATTACCCTCAAAACAACACTGTAGGAAAAGTACTAAAAATAAACCCAAATCTACACAATCTCTCTGTCATTTCCTGTACAGGTTGGGTTATCTGGATGAATAGCATTTTCATTCTTCTGAAAGACTGCAGCCACGAATGAAAGTTCATGACAATATCTATTACATTTTAAAGTCTTATTTTCATCAACACTATTATGCCATGGATATCCACACAGTATCATTTGCTACTGCATAAAAACAATAAAACTGGTCGACAGCCACACGGAAACAAGCCAAACTAAAACAACTAGTCAAGTTGGCTGGCAAATATTTGTTTCTATGACAACAAGTGAAATTAGAAGTGTTTTTGTGATTCATTTCTCAGAGATTTGCTTTACAGAAGAATAACTGAGAAGTGTAAAACTACAAGAGGCAGGCAGAGGGCTGCATGAACTCACTGTTACACGTTCTGTCATGTCATGAGGAAGTCTTTAAATGTCAGAATCTAGGATGTGGATGAACGTGCGAGCGTAAAGCCCCGCCCATTCAGCTAGTGTTTCTCTGGGTTACAATTGGAAACCACATGACTGTGGGTATTTAAAACATCAGCAAACCAAAACAGAAATACACACAAACAGGTCTTGTTAAATGGCAGCTATGTAAAACATACATTGAACACAGTAGAGCTGCATTCTTTCACTACAAGCAATCGTTATAGTAAAACAAGTAATTTTTGACTACTACTTTAACACTTAATTTTTCACATTTTTAGGATTTAATCACATACAGACAAAGTTGTCTGGACAGAGATATAAAGTCATAGTACAAATAGGGAAGAAAACGCACTGTTCCCCTAATGAGGCGAACATGTAAAAACCCCATATAAATGAGATTTTATAGGTGAAGTAAACACTAAAACACACTGTTTACTTAAGGCAAATAAACAACTAGGAATAAGTAAGTCATGGCTAGGTTAATAACACACCACACCTTTAAAGAACAAAACAAAACCAGTTCAGTGTATTTTCACACTGATATTTGAGCATTTTACACATGCCACATTATTTTAAGTTTTAACAGTGTTCATTAATCATTTGAATAATCATGCCATTCAATTCAACATATTACTTTGCCATAAACACCACACAATAACCACTTGAATATTTGAATTAATCCAAGTTCAAATTACCTGGTCAAAGGAATATGGTTTTAAAATGAATATAAATACTCCACAACATAAAGCTTCAATGCCTTTGGGAAAAACCCAGTGAGTCACATTTGGAAAACAGCCACACATAGAGATGTTAAAACATAAATTTACAGCTCTGAAACCACCAGTGGGAGGCTAGACGTGTATTTGTCAAAATGCTGGGGGGTGTTCAGATGATGTTTATGGTGGATATTAAAGCTTGGCTCACCTCTGCAACCTTTGGAGGAACTCCATCGCCCAGTACTTCCCTGTAGAAGCATTGCTGGGTCATATAAGCGGACAGGCCACTGGTCCTCTTGAAGGCATCTCGTAGACGTTTGAGCTCCACATCGGTGACTGTGAACAAGGAGAGAGAGAGAGGTCAAATAGTTGCATGAGATAAGAGAAAATTATCTTTTAAATTACTAAAATAAGTATTCTGCCTCATCAGACAGGAGGTAAAGAATAGACCATAGTGTGGGGGAGCAGGATAGAGAAATGACACAGGCAAGATTAGATCCTGTATCAACATAAGCACAAGACTTGTTATGCTTCGCTTTCTTGCAGAAAACGTGTGTTTGGCCTGATCGACCTTAGGCTAGAGAAAGATAGTTCAGAAAGGGTAAGCAAACTTTTTAAAAGTCAAAGTAATTTCATTTCTCCCATCTAGCTTACAGCATTTGGATTTATTATGGCATAGAGGGACTCCTTTCATCTCATATACACACGCTCATCTTTTTTTAAACATAGCCGCCCCTGCAGCCTGTATTTTACCCAGACACTTACGTGAGGCCACCGCAGCTTTTCTCCTCTCATAGCCTTGTACTGCACAATACATCACAGATATGTTCATAAACCACAGCACTGTTCTATCTGACCCATACATAACAGGGTCAGGGTCGAGTGCAAAGACCCCCAATCACACCACAAAGACAAGCATAGGCACCATAATACACGTACAAAGCTAAAATCCTGAATCGAATCACGCCAGCAAAATAAAAAAATCAAATGCCACATTGCTACATCAAGTTCTTGGTCCTCTGCAGTACTAATTACTCTATCTGCTCTTTGTTTTTGCACCTGTTTAATAGAATCTAGCCTATGGTTAATTCTCAGAGTGAGGGCATGTCAAGAGTGACGTGACTATAAATGATACTGAAAGTTAAGACGAGCCTCAGAAGAGAACTTTTTCAAGACTACCAAAAGGACAAAAGTAAGACTTTGAGCTGGAACACTGTCATTAAAAGCCAAATTATGCCTGTGAGCTGAGCATCAAGGATCTGAGGGAGATGTATGTAAGGGTCATTTAATGAGCCACATGAAGCACTCGACTTCTCTCAGGGAGACGACATTGCTCTCTGCAATAGCATGACTGTCTGCCTCAGGATGTTGATCACTCTTTATGGTATTTATCGATAAGGTTGATTTTATGCATAAATTTAATAAAAAATTCAAAATTAATTCATGTTAATAAAGAGACTACAGTGATCATGTGCCTCTTCAAGCATTCAGTGACCAGGCATTTCAACAAAATCTTTTAGCAATTTTAAGTTATTTTTTCAATGTTTACTATTATGTTATTTTAACTATTCAATTTTAACAAAATTGGTGGGTAATTTGAATGAATTGTATAATTTGTAAATTGATTTCGCACCAGTATCAGTAGGGTAGGGCTAGGGATGTACTTTCATGCTTGCTTTTTTTTTAATAATCATGTGCTTTTGTTTCACATTGTCTGACTTGATACAAAATCACTACCTTGTAAAATTATTTTCCCATGAGATGATGTTGAACATTTACAAGGAGGTTTTTAAACATTATGCATATAATTCTCTCTCTCAGTTAAGAAGACATAGGTCCTGCAGTGGTTTAAGATCTGGATCTAAATCATGATATTTACATGTCTCGGATAAGACCACTTGACACAGAGCACTATAGGATTGTGTATTTCCACACTGTCCAGTGCTTTTTACTCCAGTATCCAACTAAACCCAACCCTTTGTCTATTATGTGTAAAAAGGAACAGAAACCATCAGTTTACAGACTACTTGATCTGGCAGCCCAATATAAACACTTTAGCTTTGACAGTTTATAATAGAAATACAAGCAATTTAAGTCCCGTCACAGGCTTCATAATACCAGGAAGAAAGAGGTTATTTTGTGCTGTTATGATATGACGACAGGAAACAGACTGTGGATATTCATGGACGTGACACAGCGTCGACTATAAAAGACCGTTTAGAGCTTCGAGGGTAATAAAAATTCCTTAGGACTAAAGAAAGGTCCTTAATATTCTTACAAAGCAGGAGAAAACCCTTAATCCCCAAATGACGTCTATTCTCCTAGGTCACAATCTATAGAGAAAGACAGTCTGCCGAGGGTGGTCAATAAAGTAGACCACTGAGATGTCTGAGATGTTTCAAAGCTGACAGGTTGGTAGAGATAATATATTTGCACAATCTCTGATGACATTACATTTTAATACAACTGAAGGGAGTGTGATTATTCCGTTTAATGTTTCGTAGGAGATTCCAAATTCATCAACACAATTATGGTACCAGCTGCTCCACAGTAAAAGCGATGACAATGATTTAATGGCAGCTTAATGCTGCAGACATTTTCTGTGTACTCTGCACATTTCTAAAAGAACTTCATAACTGTTTTCATTACCAGACAATTAACTGGGTAAAATTTGCTATTCTCAAAATTCTCTTTTTAAAGGTGGTAAAACGATATCTGCAAATCATAAGATGGTTTCCTGCAAGACATTATTCAGAGTAAAAGCACCACTTTTAAAACATAAGAAAGAAAGAATTTTTTTAACACAAACAGCTTAGAGGACAAAAAGGATATCATAACTGTAGAATAAAATACTCTTTATAGTAAGCAAGTCTTCTTCCCTGCAAAGGTTGATAATAAACAACAATAATAAATACACAAGCCTTCATCTAATACAGGGGAATAGATTCAGTGTTGGGCATATTATCATAATGAAAAACAGAGAAAAGAGAAAATGCAGATATCTTCGTGCTCTAGGGAATTCAGTGACAGATCTACTCTTTGAAATGGCACAGCAACAGACTGCTAGAGCATTCACAGTCTCTTTGATTTTCCTTCCGCGTCCAGTCAGAGCACCTACTCTCAGAAGAAAGACAGATAGATCCATAACGCTCCCAGTTACACTATGATGGAATCCTGCTGGATACACTGTATCATACCATAAAACTAATTTCAGCGCTACTACCTAGAAACATGACCTACTTTAAGTTCCCAGTACTTCCTCCAATGTGGGTCTGTAGGTGGAGGCAAGCTTTCATTCTAGACAAAGTACAACCCAGGTATGCAGCATAAATAAACATGAATTCCTGAAGATGAGACTTAATTATATCGGCTATATCCGATGGCCTGTAATCTCAGAGGACCCTCACTCAGTCAGGCTGACAGGGGTGTTTCGATATTCACAGACTGGGAGATGTTACTGTCAGCAGCCAATAGATAACAGGCTGAGACACTGGAAGATCCTTCATAATTCAGAACACTATTGTATGTTCAGTCTTGGAGGAAAGCCACAAAAAAACCTCTAAGGAAGTGCACTGGAGTGTAACCACATCTGAATCTGATTTATGGATGTTTCCACACCTTTTCAGGAATGACACAGCTGATTTAAAAAAAAGCCACACAATCTACCACACAATGATGTATTTAAAGAAACACTTCACACTAAAACAGAAACTGTCATAATTTAATATCTTTTGGCAGATGCTTTTATCTAAAACATCTTACAAATATACATCTTGTTTGTTCCCTTGGAACAGTTTTGGCTTGACTGTGCCTTTAGGATTAACTATTACACTGCCATAAAGAACAATCCACAAATAAACAAACAAACAATAAAACACTGACATAAATGCTATTACTTCTCAACACTGTTATTGTGATGATGTGATGTCAGCAACACCAGCTACTGGGCAGCATGGCACAAAAAGCTGCAATAAATGTGCTAGCATATTGTGGATGCAGCTGGAACAATTAGGGTAATTCTACCTCTTCTAATGGGCTCATGGCCAGCTATCTCCCTATCCCCACCAACACACTCTCACGCACGTGTATGCACATGACCAACACACACACATATACACACAGACCACTGTGCTGAACAGCAAAAGAACAAGATCATGCAGTTTTACTCTTCAACACTGTCAGGTGACTCCCTCCCTCATTGGCTTGAGATATCAGCATAAAAAGCATTTCAATTCTTATATCTGTTATAGTCTTGGCCAACATGTAAATCTGTGGTTTCCTGGTAAGAGAAACAAAATGCAAACAACACCTATGCAAAGCAACAGCTAAATTCTGTTTATTCATCAAGGTGGGGAAAGAGAAACAAGGTTCACATGCTGTATATCAGGTGCCAGCCACCTCTGAACACAACGCCTAGTTCATAGCACACACACAAACAAACCAGTATGATGGTCGATCAGCCTCATCTGTATTAGTTTTATTTACACACATATAAATTGGTCAACATGTGCAGAAACCTGAAACCAAACTTGTGGACTTGTCATGAAAGAGTTATGGCTTAAAATGATGTAAAAGTTTAGACTGTTACATAGTTATACTTATTAGATCCAGCTTTATAGATCCAGTCAAAGTACCTATAAGTATGACATTCAAAATATATCTTCTCTTATCTGAAATGTTTACACCATATCAGTGATACACAGTGTCTTCGTTCAGTGCCAACTAATGCAACTTCAGTGTAAAATGAAGCGCAATGACAGATAAAAGCAGCTGACAGGAACTGTCGTAAACTTGACATGTCAATGGCCTTTTATCAACACATGTTAATTATCACAAGAATGGGTTTTAAATGACTTGATAATAAATAAAAGGACACACACTTGCTGTAAACACGCATATTTCAACGCAAATGAGAGGACGATACACTGGTCACTACTAAGTGGGAAAATCAGATGTCGTTGTGTCAGGACGTTATCAGGTAAAGCACTTCCACTTGCTAGAGAGCTGATAAACTGCGATCTATCTATGGAACATAAATGACAGGGGAGTGTTGTTGAGAAATGTTGACAGATTAGTGAAATCTGTTTATCAGAGTGGATGGAGCGCTGCTGCACCACCCAGATTAGTTACACTTCTAGTCGGCTGTTCGTTAGGCATAAACCTAGTTAGCGGTCTACTTGAACAATTTTGAAGCATTATAGGTGCATACGAGGGCTCGGAAATGTGAATTCAAAACATCTGTCCAGCTTTAGGAAACAACCACTGACACCAACAACATTACACCGAATTACATCAATAACACGAAGACGAGTACAAACAGCCCCACCTTCATTCCCAATCCCTTTACTGTCGCTACTTAAACGGGTGGACGCTTAACAGCTCTGTGGGATGACAGGTTGGGTCTTGTAGCTCACAGGAAGAGTTAATATGCTGGTTTAACTAGCTGGCTAACGCTGCTAACGCTAGCTTAGCGCAGCCGCGTAACTGACCGCCGTTAATCGCTAAAGCTCAAACCTCTTACCTCTTTTAACGGCCTCGTCATACGAAAGGAAGCCTATCCGTGACTCTTTGGCGCCCATGGTGCCCTCATTTCATGGCGATGACAGAAATGTGGCGACTGACCGGTGCCTGTTGCCTTGTTTTCCGTTGTGTTTTCTATTTTTTTAGTATGGTGTTCGTATCAAGTCAAGCGGTGGACTTTTGCGTTATCAACGAATGACGCGTCTCAGCGCCGACGCCTCCATGCTTGGTCACGTGACTTCTGTCCAATTAGGACACAGGGGGCGTATGCGCGTCAGTTTAGCGCAAGGAACGCAGCGCTGACGCTGTTTGCCTGGCTGTCATGTCTGTGACTGTCACGCTGTCAGGCGTAATTGCTGTTTAATTTTGAATATTAGTATGAATGTGAGTTGTCAATTGCAGAAGAATTATGTAAACACACGAACATTTTAAAATGTTTATTTAATTGATATGATATCATGAGGATATGTCTGACATTGATTTGAAAATAGCTTTTCTTAAATGATTAAGGCCAAATGACCCCATTGTGTGATCTACACAAAAAAGCAAGTGCACCTGCTTTTAATTCTGAAATTTCAGTGTTTCGAATTAAGCCTACTATTAAAGAATTTCAGATGCTTATTATTTGGCGCCATCTCATGGCGTCTGGTGTCTTTTGCAAGGCCAGTGACGCGTGTGTAATAAAACCGGAAGCGTCTTCTGTGTTTACTGCCGTTGCGTAAATGTCACTCACAGAACAGACCCTTTCGCAATGGAATGATTATTTTAATTAATTTATTATGATATTTTTGATTAGGTACAATTGAAGTACTTTACTTTTAATCATATGTGCAAATACGAACTCAGATTTTTGAGAAGCATATTTGTCCGACACAGGAGAGGAGGGACACGCGGGTTTTAATGTAATAGATACATCTGTGCAATGGGAGTCCATATCTGTCTCTATGCACCCAATCTCATTGGTGAGTCTGACTAATCTTTACACAACTCCGCATTTGTTTAATCCACAGCATTTATTCTTAGAATAGAAAAATATTAGATACCTGTCTGATGTAACATTTCATGAATGAAGTTACACCGACTTTGTTGTCGATGTTAACGGTTTTCTTTTGTAGGTTACTTTCGGATTCTTCTTGTACTGACTGCCTGGATTGTGTATAGTGACCCTGCGAAATTTGTACCCTTGTATGTGACATCAATTATATTAGATGGTGGGTATTTACATTAAATCTGAGGACTGCTCCCCTCCCCTCCTATTCTATTCTATTCTATTCTATTCTATTCTTCTATTCTATTCTTCTATTCTATTCTATTCTATTCTATTCTATTCTATTCTGTTCTATTCTATTCTATGTAGAGTATTAGCAAGAATGTGGGTTCTAATCCCAGGGAACACACATAGCCATATTGATAAAATGTATAACTTGAATGCACTGTAAGTTGCTTTGGATCAAATCATCTGCCAAATGCATACTGTCAAAATATTAATAACAATATTTATGTGCCATGTATCCTATGTTATGTTACTATATATTATATACTATATTATACTAAATCAGCCAATGATTTTTCCCCTGGGCCAATCATTGTGTCAGGACTGGATGGCTGGGTGGCCCGTAGGCTCCAGCAGACCTCCAGGTTTGGAGCTAGGTTAGATGTGGTCATTGACAACATTGGCCGTGGGATGCTATGGAACATACTTTATGATGTAAGTTCAGTTCTGCATCAGATATATTTGAGCTAGCATCAGATTAACTTGGTGCTCTATTTAATTAAAGTGGGGCTGGTTGGTGTCTTCAGTAGAGTGGTGTGCATTTGCATGCAACCACAATGCTCGAGGTGCCCAGTGGAAGAACTCTTTCACAGAGAGCCCGGTCTGGGTTCAAGCAGTGATGGCTAAAGGTATGCCACAATACTGTTTCCTTCTACTGTTGTTGTTAGTTCATATCACACAGAATATATACTGTCATCAATATGATGAATGTCAACAGTGAAAGTCACATTGAGTCTTTCATTCTGCAGGATTTAAGACTCCACTGGGCATTTTGACAATAGCAGGGATTCATGTTTTGCCTGTATGGCTGTATGGCTACCAGTATGAGGTTCTCTATGTCCCACATTACCTGCAGATTGTTGGGATTCTGGTGCTGGCAGCTGGACGCTTGCTGGGCTTAGCAGTTGAGGTGAGGAGCATCTTTACACAGTATTATTACTGGTCTTACTATTGGCATCTGCTGTGATATGAACTCGACTGTTTATGCGTGTCTTTCGCAGATGTGGTGCATCTTAACCCATGTGAGATTGTTACTGGTGGATGAAGAGGAGAAAAAGATGGACTAGGAAGACTGTAAAGTGTTATTTTGTATAACGTTTCTGTTTTGGGTTTCAGACTTAATAGATGTGTGAAAGCAAGTTAAAGGGACTTTGACTTTTTTGATGACTGCTCAGTTATTGAGCTTGAATGCGACATTCTCTAAAAAAATGACTGCAGGGCTTTATTATATTCTCTTGAAAACCCTAAATGATTCATATTTATACCAATGTCCTTAGATGCACAATGCTTTAAGCTCTTTGCACTGTAATTGTAACAGTTTTGATGTTTGCTTTCTTTGAAAATACTATGTATTATATTTTAATTTCCAAATTATTATTTGGAACAGTTGCACATATTACACTAGTGATTAAATTTTCATTGTAATGCTGCAGGGGTTTATCAATAAATGCTTTAAACTGTTATAAATAATAGGAATGGTTTTGTATTAATAATACTTTTTGTATTAAAATGCTATGTGAAAGACTTCATTACTGACATCTCTCGTCTCATACGATAATGTGATCTATAGTGAAAAAGCAAAGGTACATATTCTGAATACATTCATTTATTCTCAGTTTTTCATTCAGCCACCAATCAACCCAAAAGAGAGTCTTAATAGGGTCGCATTCATTCACGCCATGTATTCTAAACATATTACACTGATTTCAGAAACACATGAAGAAAAATCACTTAAAAGCATAAAATAAAGCATTTTATTACTTGAAAAACAATATTGCTCATTGTAGTCTATAAGCTGTATATTGTTCTTTCTGTGTGTGTTAAAATTAGTTACAGATTTTCACAATGGTGGATACAATTGAGTTTAATAATGATTTGGTGGTTACAGATGTACAATGTACAGCAGACTCTACTGAAGTGTGAGTTACATATAGCCAATGACCGAACCCTACGAATGTATCCAAGCAGAGGCTCACTGTGGCACAGGTTACTGACATTTCCATGGAAACAGTCAGTATTAACGTAAAATAACACAATCACTTTCCTCTTTTACATCACACTTGATCATAAACACTGCATTTTAGTGTGTCGGATACAGACACAAAAAGGAATTTTTAAAACAAAATCAATGTTGTGTTTCTATAATTTAAAGGGACCCGTACCCAACCTGATGCTTAGGGTACCAGTGTGATGCAAGAATGCAGAATGAGATATCAGAAACAGCACTTTGGCTAAATCTAAATGTGGCAGCATACACACATTGCAGAAATAAATGTCTGAGGATTTCATTAAGACTAGCATTGTTATGAGTGCTGTCTCATGCAGTGAGCATTCTTGGTTTGCAGTCCCTTTTAAAACCTGTAGTTAACTCTCAGGGCACATTTCAAAGAAACATGCAGGGTTGTAGTGACATCCCAATTTCAAGCTTCAGGGTATTTACTGTGTATAACCATGCCAGCATTGTCTGTGTGATAAAGGATATTCTCTCGCCATCAGGACTGCCTTAATTGTCAGGGGGTGTTAATAATTTCTGCGATCAACACTTAATTATTTTCTGTTTATGTCACCATGGAATTCACTGGGACAATACCAATTGTAGTTATACATCTATTCATATGTACACAGTTACTTAAACATGCAAAGAACAAACACATGACCGAGAAGCACCTTAGTTTTTGGGGACTGTGGCCCATTCTGACAGAGAAATCCTTTAGATTTAATCAAGAATCTCTGGATTTTGGTGGCTATTTAACATCACACTGAATCATATTTCTATGGTTGACAACATAATTCCACATTCAGAAGCAATCAGAGCTACGTTGTAAATTCATTCAGTATACACTATGCTTGTATCACAGCTCATAAGCTTCTAAATTGATAATCTAGATCTCTCATATAAGCACTCCACTAATCATCCGTTTACTGCTAAGTGTCAATGGAAATGCACTTACAAAGTTTTCAAGATCACAGTTTATTTGTTACAATATTCCATTTCTCAATCTTTAACTCCCCGACCAAGGCAGTTTCCTTTTCTTCTGATAACCCTGTTCTGTTATATCTCTAATACGGTAAAGAGAACCCCAGAAATCAAATGTTTTTGTCATCAAACCTCTAAACGTAACAATAAAGTGTAATATAAAGTCTCTGGTACGTTACAGGTGATGTGTTGCTCTTGTCGCAGCTGGAGCTCTGGTTAATGCAGGCTATTTGAAAAGGCTGACGAAGTAAATCCCCACCAACTGAGAGTCCTTTAAGACTAAGGCAAGGACTTCAGCTTGAACTGCAAGACATTAACATCGCATACTAAATTATGGTCCAAAACAGCACATGGCCTGCAGCAAGGCTCTGCTTTTGCAGATGCAAAAAACAAGTGTGGTACCACTGGACAAAATGATGCCAATTTATTAAGCAGTTGTGTTGATTCTGTAATAAAACATTATTTCGGTATGACAGACCTCAACCAGTTAAAACTTGAAGTTGAGCAAAATCGCTGTTATGGACCTTTGTAGATTCTTGACATACTGGAAGCAGGAGTGGTCCGAAAGGCAGTGATACAAGTCAGACTGAGTGGGTTTGGGCAAAAGCTCATCCTCGCTGTAATATTGCACAGTCAGAAATGCTGTCCGCTACACAAACGCATTAAATTACAACCCACAATTCTCTGTACACAAAGAGAGATGCTGTGCTCAGCCCTTTCCTCGATGTGTCTAGTCAGCTGGCAACAGGCCAGGGGGTGTTCATCAACGCTCTGAAAGGTAACCTGGTCCCGTAACTACGGCCGCTCCGGCTTATTGTGTGTATGCGAATGGGTGTTGTGTAATAAGGCTCCACTCTGCTAGAAATCCAGCTTAACACACTTTCCCCATCACTCCACTGACTTGTTATGGCAAAAGACGTTGACTATGGTCTCACACTTGTTATTAACAGAAATTATTTTGGCTCATCCATTTGCAATGTTACACCTACGAGTCGTAGCATACCTTGCATATAAATTATTGGCAGTTTAAAATAAGCAATGTCAGTACTAAAGGAATACAAAACAAGAAGAAAACTTAAAACATGGTATCTAGAGCAATAGTAAACTCGCTGGTCCATAGGTTCCACACGTGACATGAACTGTTAAAAAAATAAGCAAAAAAAGGTTCATAATGTAACATGGCTGGTCTCATTTTCCAGAGTAATCCTCTCAATGCAAAGCTTTGCATTACATAAAGTCAAGCTCTAATCCTCAGGTTAACGGGGACACGCATGTGTACGGCTGTTTCTTCACTCATTTATAGGACCGATGGGGCTTTTCCCCATCAAATCTCATTCAACTATTTCCTCCACAAAAAAGATAATACAGTGATAACAAACAAATTATTCCTGTAGTGTGGAGCACCTCTCCTTCAGATACAAAACAAATGTAAATACAATTCCAAAACTCAAAATCATGGTGACACAAAAATCAAATGTTTTCTGTGAACGAAGCTCTTTTGTCTCATTTAAGACTGCTTGAAGAAACGGTTTGTCTGAAGAACTTCAACAAATAGTTGTTCATCCATCATATGAGGGTTAGCATGGTTGGTCAGACTGCATTGTTTCTGTCCCATTGTAAGGAAAAAGAGCGAGGGGAGTTGCTGGTAAAAACTGAACTGATGGTCCAATCAAAGCTTGAGAAACTCAAGGTCATCAAAACACACTCCCCGCCCTTCTTGACTACACGTGAATAAATCGCTATGAATGTGTTTGATGAAATGGGGAGTGTGAGCACACCGATGTGTTTTTTTGAGTTGATAGGTGGCAGGCGTCCCGCTGTTAGCCCAAGCAGGGGCGTCCGGCTCCGTGGCTCTGGGCCAACAGGAAGGACTGTACCACCTGCTCTGTGGCCTGGGGGCTGGTGTTGACGTCCTCCAGCGCGTCCGCTACTGCAAACTGCCTGTCCCTTAAACGGTTCCAATTGGACAGAATATTGTGGTACTCAAAGACCTTCTCATAGTTTCCTACTGAGTTGTACAGTTTTATGAGGCCTCTGTAGTCGTATTCAAGTCCACTGTAACCTTCTCCGAACAGCTTCTTGCCTGAGGGAAATGAAACATAAGGTTTTTTTTAGTGTTTATAAGGGTGTGGCTCTATATTTTGGCTAATCAAACAACTGATAAATTAACTGGCAGATGTCCTGAAGATAAAATATAACAGAAGTCAAGAATAAGAAAGGCCAAAGCCTAGTGCAAGTGTGTTTCTGGTCATTTAAATAATGTTATCTATGTAACAGTTAGATAACAGATGAGGCTTTATTGACATTGCACAACCAGAGTGCTACATAACCATTAGGTAGATTACCCACAATGCATTACCAAACAAAAAAAAGATGTAATAGTATAACAGGGGGCACTCACCAATGGCGATGGAGCGCAAGTAGAGGCGTTCAGCATCATCGTATTGATTCATGTCATAGTTGTAGAGTGAAGCCAAGTGTCCCACTGACAGAGCCACCTCATAGTCCTCCTGTCCCAACAGCTGCTCCTTGATCTGAATGGCTTTGATGTGCATCTCCTCTGCCTCCTGCATTACAAATTACACCATGGAAAGGTCAGTTAACACAACGGTGACCTCAAAAGTTGACAGAAGTTTATTTTGGGGTAAAATGTTCCTTTAAGATTTATAATTAATTACAACCTTAAACTTGCGCATGGATTGGTAGAGGCGGCCCAGGTTGCCATAGTGTTTCGCCGTCTGAACGTTAAACTCCCCAAAAGCTTTTTTGGCCAACTGGAGGGAGGAGAGGTGCAGATCATGTGCCTCCTGAAGAAGGCGCTCCTCAGTTTCCTTGTTATGGCAATCAATAGCAATTTCTTCCAGGATAAGTGCTAGAGATTGAATATCAAAAATACACATTTTAAGCAAAGGACTAAGATAAAAGATGTACTCTGAACCATTAAGGGCCATTTTGATGTTGTCGCTGCAGAAATGCAGCTGTGAATGAGGCAAGTTATGAAAGCATTTAGAAGTGCTGGTCTCACCTTTCACCCTCTTGGATGAGGCCAGCAGCAGATGGTCTTCAGGGAGGATATGAGTTATGATGTCTATGGCACGTTCTGCATGGAATCTACCAGCAAAATTGAAAGTATGACATTGGTACATATTATTCAATAAACACTTCCATGAAAAAACAAGTGGGAAACAAAACCAGTTGTAACAGAACATCTTAACCGTGGTAAAGGTTAGGGCATCATGTGATGTACTAGTCTTCTCAAAAATCAACCACTCAGGGGACAAATAAAATGTATAAAAGTTCATATGGGATTAGTCGCAATCCAAAATACTGTTCTGTCTTGGAATGACTATACCAAAGTTGCATCTCAAAGAAATGACTCATGGCACGAATGAAATGATTCATATTTTCACAGTGAGCCTAATTAGAGAAATGTTTGTTTTTGAAGACTTTAATAAAAACTGATATTTTGCCTCTGACTTATTATGTTTAGTCCATCACCCATACAACACAGATGTCATCTTTTCAAAGTGAAATTAAAACTAGAAGAACATCTAACATCTAGGATTGAGATACTCACAGTGCATTGTCAAATTTACCAGAGCTGTACTGATGGACATAAGATGAGTAAGCCAGATCTTCATGTGCTGTGGCGACATGGATATTTTTTCCACCAAACACTGACTGCCGAATATCCAGTGCAGTCTAAAAAGAGCACACAGGTAAATATATTTTATATACACACAAGTTTATATATTTGCAAGCTTACGTGATTTGCAACTCACCTGGTAAATGATCACTGACTGACAGATGTTATCCACATTTAAGAGATAAAATCCATAATCTAGTAGTGTATCGGAGTATTTTGGGTGCTTGTGTCCAAAATGTTCTCTGTGAATAAATGTACATGAGCATTTTATCATCGTCAAACTGAACTTTTTCAACATCACTTAATGCTTTTAATGAAAATACACAACATATGACCGATATCTTACCTTGCCAAAAACACTGCATGCTTTATCAGTTGTTCAGCTTTTCTGAACTCCCGCTTAACCACACAAGCCTGCCAGGATCAATACAGACGTTTCAGATTCATTATTTCATTATCATTCATCGATACTTTATCAACAATATTAAACAAAGCTGACACTAACCTTAGAGGCTTGTCTGAGAACATCAACTACTACTTTCACAGGTAATCCAACTGTGATCTCCTTCATAGCTTCTATACACCACCTATATGCCTGTAACACAAAAGAAACATAAGATTTGCAACTGAAGACCATCAATTCTCTAAATGTCAGTCTAATGTTCGACTGGGATACTTACCTCATCATAGTGGCTTTTGGCAAAAAGCAGGGCACAAAGTTCTCCGTACAGGGCAGCCTTATTGGCCTGATGGCCATATTTGGCTAGTTTATCCATGTAAGACTGAGCTTGTTTAAAGGTCTCTTCCCCCAGGTGGTATTTGCAATTGCCATTACGCACATGAAGTAACCTAGCAAACAAAAAAATGTGTGGTTTGAGAGTGTGGCTCCACAATACGAACATGAGATACGAACAACAGCATTACACATTAGAAAAATCATGCAAATCTCACCTGACGCAGCACTCCACTGCACGGTACCAGTGAAGAACCTCGTCGTGTAGCGTACACAGCTGGAGACACGACAGGAAGACCTTCTCCGCGTCTCCATACCAACCGGCATCTGACAAGAAGCCGCCTGAGACCGAAGAAAACGTTATTCCAACAGTCAGCTAAACAAGTCAAAGAAGCAAGAGCGACGCACGCCTGCTTACCTAGTACAAATCCGAATTGAATAGCTTTCTCTTTTACATGCGCATCTGACTCTGCGATGTATGAACATCGCCGACTGAAGGAGTTGGCCAGGACTGAAGCGACCTTCACACCGTGGTCCATCAGAGCCTGGAAGCAGTGGTGCAGGAGGTGCCTGTGGAAGAAACACATGTCTCCATCAATGATCAGACATCTGAGTCATGAATACAGAGACCAATATAGCCAATACATAATATAATATCAGATATTATCGGTATCGGCTATTAAAACCAATATCGGTTGACAATTTCGCTATAAAACTAAATAAAATATTTTATTTATATATAAAGAATATAAAATATTTATCATTTGCCTAGAATGATAAACTTGGCAGAACCACACAGCAACATGTGAAATCTGAATTATCAACCAAAAATATATACACACACTCAGTCTCACTGAAGCCAATAAACACATCATTAAGGTGCGAAATTTGACTGCGAAATACCTTTTGTCTGATGCCCTGAGGACTTTAGCAAAGACCTCCAGCTCACAGAACTCCCCTCCCAGCTGGCAGAGCCGGCCTTGCTGGTAAAGCTGGAATACATGAAGAAATGTGAGCTTGCTGACCCCTATTGTACGTGTGACACAACAAAGACATCTCAGCCTTTCCCTCGGGAGTGCTAAGACCCAGAAAACCAAAAAAGGCTGCCATAGTAGACAGAATGTACAATCAAGAAGAGTTTGTGCAAGACCAATATCTGTGCCAACCTTTGTTTTCTTTCCAACTAAACATTTTGTTTGTTTTATGCTACATCTGGTATTAAACAGCAAATTTAAGCATAAGATTTTACTTAAAGTGACTTCTTGAAGGAGCAGTGAGTGAGATAATGTCAAGATTAAATTGTTAAACTACCTTTTCAGTTGAGTATTTTAACACCAGTATTTTATTAATAACATGCTCTGTTATCCCAAAAAAGAGATGAAATCCCATGAGAATGTAAGCAAACCAAAAACCATATTTACAATACCAGTAAAAACGTTAGACACAATTGACAAAAATGTTTCTCACGATCTAAAAAATATTTAAATCTGAATGTGTGTATTTCAATGTTTATAAGTATTTTTGTAGACAAAAATATAATTGTGGCAACATTTCTTTAATTAGAAAACTAAAATTGTATTTAAAAAGTATTCTTGAAAGAAATACTTGGATAAATGAATAAAAAGCAGAAATTTCTTCAGTGATGTTTAAAAAGCTTCTCAGGTTAAGACCTCAAGAAGCTGGATGATAAAATGCCAAAAGTATGATTTTACACATTTTAGCCAAAGGACGACTACTTTTCAAGATACTAAAACATAATAGTGTTCATTATTTTTGAATGCTTTTAGTCACAACATAATTCCCACAGTTAGAATTGTGTTGTTTTATAGTTTTGATGAGTTTACTGTACTTTATATCAATAACAAATCTTCTGTTATGGTCTTTTCAAAGTCTTGTCCAACTTGATTTGTTTAGTCATCAGCCATGAATATAAAGATTTATAATGTAATGATTTAACTACATGTACAAGTCATCTAATAAATGTACTTTTACAATGTACTTGACAATTTTAGATGGGAATTAAGAAACGCAGATATTACAAGAACACATTAGAAAAGACATTACAAATAAGTCATCTGTAATGTCTCACTTTGATAGTTTTGTGTACAAAACAGTGGGATTGGTCCAATCACGTTGATATATATTTGCTATATATCCACAATAATAAGAGAAGAGTTCAAGTATGCATCAAATTGACCCAAAATACATTAACAGCGCGATATTTAATAGTGCTTACTGTGCTGACAACTTGACACAAATGTGAAACTATATATTTGACCAAACACAAGATGAATATGTTAAGTCATAAAAGTAATTGGACTACAGTAGGTTCTATATGTAACCTTGGCCATAGTACAAAATGATGTAGCTTACCTTTTGGCATTGCAGTAACAGTACACATCAAACATACAGAGCACGTATATGTCTACAAATGTCAATTGGCATAGCGAATGACAGTTATAGTTTAAATACTCACATGCCATCACAGTATGCGTGTTTGATCGAGCTTGTAGTTAACGATAAATAAAAAGTGTAACAGCAAACTGTACAGTGTTCATTGTTAACTAGTCCCGACGAAGTGAGTTTCATCTCATCCCGATTTACAGCATAAGATTAGCTATAGGCTAAGATAACTGAAACATATTGCCCACACAAATCGATTTTATTATTAAACCCAATATGTCACATAGAGGAATAATCTACATTTAACACATGAACCTTATCACAAAGCTGTCACTAACATATGTTGTAACACATAACGGTTAAATACTCTTCCAGCTCGTGAACAGCAATTTTCTAATGGGCTGGTTCAGTTTTTGTTAGCCGACCTGCTAGTGAAGAATGTCAAACGCTTTCAACCTTTGTTTTGCATCGGACTATATCTCTTACCTTGTAGTACACATCAAACTGTATATTTTCAGGCAGGGATCGTATGTCCCGTCGTGATCGGCCATAGTTATCGACCACGGCTGAGATAGCGGTGTTGTACAGGGTCTCAGGGATCCATTCCAGCTCCACCGCGGCCATATTGTTTTCTTTCACCAAATCCAACCACAGCCCCCCCGCTTCCACTCCTGCTTTTACCTCCTTCGCTACCTGATCGAGGTAAAACTCTTTACTCTGTCGCTCCTCATGCACCCCTGCAGCTAGAAGCGCTTTTTGAGGTCGAAACGGACTGTTATGATGGGGAACACAGTCCTTTGGTTATGCTCTCATGTTTAAAGCTCATCCCCGATCGAGATGCCCCGCCCCTTCTATGACACTTTAGGCAATGACGTAGCACTAGACTAGCGCCTCGCTTGCCGTGAACGCGCTTCATCGAGTGCAGTTCAACATAACGGCCACGAGGAGGACAACGAGAAAAGTTAAATCCGTTAGAATTAATTAAATATTAATTTGTAGAATAAATTAATACCACTGTTGTGAATAAAAACAATGTATTGTTTTTAAGCTTTGATATAACTACATTCTCACAATAATATAATATAATATAATATAATATAATATAATATAATAGAATAGAATAGAATAGAATAGAATAGAATAGAATAGAATAGAATAGAACATTTTTACTCTTGAGTGATTCTTGGGGAGATTGAACTTTGCTTGTGATGATCACCTACTGGCCATTAGTGTTCAATTATTTTTTGGTAGTAGTGTAACAAAATATTTTTCAAGAATAATCAACAACTATAACAAATATAGAGAAGAAAAAACATTGGCCTCTATTTAATTCCTTTGTATGGGCACAAAACCCTTTAAGAGGTATTTCTTAAAGTATCTTCTGTATTTCTGTGTTATCTTCTTGTGTTTCACAGAAGAAAGGAAGTTTTATACTTGTTTTGAAAGACATTACAGTGAAAATGATGACAGAATTTTTTATTTTGGGTGAACTATCCCTTTAAGATAGACCAGAAAATAATTTGAATAAAACACACACCAATACACAACAACATAATTAATGTAACTCATAACTGTTCAAACCTAAGTACTGTTTCAAGTAATACAGATATCTTATAAACAAAATGTTTTAATTTTCATTGCATTTTACAGTGCCAGTAATTATCACCAAAAGCTATTCGTTAATATTTTAGTTTGGTTGATCAGGTTTTATAAGTGACACTCTTGACCTCGAGTTTACACAACGACAAGGTTCTGCACTGAAACCTGTAGTTTAACAATGTATCCAGCAGGTGTCGCTGTTTCTTCTCACTAGAACAATGAGCAGCATGAGGCCAACCTACCGCCTTTATCACTATGTATGTATTTACAACACTGCTTGTCTGCTCACGTTCAGCTGCGCCCATCTAGAGGATAGACCGAACAGAAACACCACAGTTCTCTGCCAAAACTGGATATCTCACAGCGGTAAGTATATCAGACTTTCACGTACATCTCCATTTCGGTGTAACTGCGCAAACGGGAAAACATTCAGTCATTTTCAGGGGGGAAAATCCCATGTCAGGGATGCGAGCATGGGATCAACAGCAGTCTGCTGCTGGAATAGAGAGGCGAAGAAAGGACCCTTATCAGCCACTTACTCATGCTAACTGACCAGCTAATCGTAGCGTTACATTCACTGTTTATTTGTTGCCTTGCGGAATAATAGGCTAGATAGAGTTTCACGCAGAAATGCGGCGTGTGTTTAACAGTTTCTCTTCATGTCCAGCTAATTTAAAGGCTTTAGCGGCTGATCTTGAGCTTTAGCGTTTGGCTTTTTCTGCCGCAAATGATTGACGAGTCTTTTCGGTTGACTGACCGGGCAAATTTATATAAGAGGGTTTCTGGAATTGCCGTGTTTATCCTTTATGTGAATGTACCGTGGCTTTATGTCTGGCCTTTAATGCGTCAATGTTATACTGTACAAAGCTGTGCGTTGTTACAGTGTGTTATATTGTTACAGTAGGTGTAAGAGAGGACTGTCATAAATTAACAGATGTTTTTTCTACTGCAGTAATAAAAGAACAATAATTGACCTATTTAGTAGATTTAGTTAACACATTATGTTAAAAATGACTGTAGTTGGTGTGCAATATCCATAATATCAATTACTCATTTTTGTTGTAGCAACGGGAAAGAGAAGTTGAGATGAGCTTTCTAACAATTATTTCAACATTTATTTATTTAATTATATTAGTGAATATCTGTAACTGGTCTGCAAGTTTATCATTTTAACCAGCTTTCAGTGTTTTAATTCAGTGTTGTAATTCTTTATTTTTGTAGTTAAGATTCTGCAGCATGATGTAGTTGAAAGTAAAAATGTTTTGTGAATTCTCATAATTATTATGAGGTCATATAAAACTAAAGTAAGATGTTTGAAATGAAATAAGTGTTTTAGTTATTGGAAATACAGTCATTTAAAAATTGTGATTAGTGATGGATATCATGTCATACTGCAGGACACTATTGCATACAGTAACTATTGTGTTTTGCTACAGAATATATGTATTATATAAAGAAAGTTAGTTTTATAATATGTGCAAATGAGAGCTATTAAGACAAAAGATTTATTTGCTGGTGAGTGCATAAATAACTGAAAATAACTTATGTACAGCCTGGCATCTTTATTTTCTTTTAAGCTTGGCCTTCATCCTGGTCTTCATTACTGTGTCCACCAATATTTATGATCATATAGACACAGTACATCTATTATTATAATATATTTTATTGGTTTAGTTTATGATCAGTTCATTTCATGATTTGCCCTTACGATAAAGGTTCAACATGATACTCACTGTAAATAGTAGTGAAACTAGTAGGGTAGGTAGGTAGTTGTATTAAGTAGTGTCATGTTGCATTAAGCCAACATCAAGTCTTTTATGGGCGAGGAAGAATTACCTCGATTGCCTTGTATTATGTATTATAGAAAAGAATTTGGCCTCTTTTTAATGGAACTTGTTTGGATGATTAAATCTCCCGCTGGTGGGAAAATAGGAATGTTGGAGGCCCATGGCTTTCACAGCATCTCCCTAATGCCTTAAACCCTGTTTAACATGCCTATAGTCTCATACAAATACAGTGTCTTCATTACACAAAAACAAAAGTTAGTCTAAAGGTCAATGGCAGAGGCAGTTTTGCTGTAATGATTAAGATTAAATGATATTTTGTCATTTTATGGTACAGAAGAATATGAGACACTTGTGTTTCAATCTACAGTATAAATATGCAACATATTTACTTTCTCCCCAAAATAACTGCTTGTTCTTTGTTGCAATTTAATAGTCGCAAGATAATCTTGCGACTA
This sequence comes from Beaufortia kweichowensis, assembly GCA_019155185.1. Classification (NCBI taxonomy): domain Eukaryota; kingdom Metazoa; phylum Chordata; class Actinopteri; order Cypriniformes; family Gastromyzontidae; genus Beaufortia; species Beaufortia kweichowensis. The sequence goes on from CM032811.1 coordinate 8,795,806, forward strand.
ATGTGTCTAAAAAACCCTTTTTCATTAAACATCTCCAGAGATGAACACATTTTAAGTTATTGATATGATATGTTTCTTTCCCCAGGGAGCCACAATTAGTCCTTTCTGGATTTACTGAAGCTACTGTTTCTGCATGGAAAAATCTCTCACTTGTGAAAACATTGGCGCCTCTGTAGTGGAACGTAGACGACTTTTGGGGACAGCATGTTCAACTTGATCAAAAAAGACAAGGAGAAGGATGGCGTCAGGAAGGAGAAGAAGGAGAAAAGAGACCGCAGGGAAAGAATGTCTGCAGCCGAGCTCAGGAGCCTTGATGAGATGAGCATGAGACGAGGCTTCTTCAACCTCAACCGGAGCTCGAAGCGGGACTCCAAGAACAAGTTGGAGATCTCCAACCCAATCCCTATTAAAGTTGCCAGCAGCACTGAGCTCAATCTAACCGACATAGAATCTGACGGCCTGAGTAACCGCAGCAGCATGATTCTGGATGCAGATCAGCTCAGCGCGGCCAGCTCCAGTGATGATCTGAAGGGCGAATATGGCCATGACGGCCATCGCAGTTCCGTTAAGGAGCGGGCGGCTAGGTTTGGCGCCCTTGCCATGCAGAACTCCCAAATGGGTTCATTAATGAAGCGTTTTTCTTTTTCCCAAAGGAATAAGGAAGAGAGTCAATCCGATGGCTCCACACCCTCTGGGCAGAACTCAGCCACCCCATCTCCACAGGTGGAGACCAAGGTCTTTGACCCTCAGCGTAAGCCAAGCCTTCAGCAACAGCCTTCTCGTCCTGCTGATAAGAAGGTGCACATTCCTGAGATTGTGGATAAGACTTTCTCTGCGGATCTTCGCTTGCCTACCGTCGTGCCGCCGCAGAGGCCCGAGGTTCGGGAGCTGGTGCTCCAGAGGCGGAACACTGGAGATTTTGGTTTCTCCCTGCGACGAACCACCATGTTGGACCGCGGCACGGATGGAGGGGTGTATCGGCGAGTGGTTCACTTTGCGGAGCCCGGTGCTGGCACTAAAGACCTTGCCCTTGGCCTGGTGCCCGGAGACAGGCTGGTGGAGATCAACGGGCGCAATGTGGAGAACAAGAACAGGGACGAGATTGTGGAGATGATTCGGCAATCAGGTGACACAGTTCAGCTGAAAGTTCAGCCCATCCTGGAACTGAGCGAGCTGAGTCGATGTTGGCTGAGGAACACAGAAGGGCTGCGGCGGGAAGCTTTTGACGTAAGTCCACGCTCTTTCTCTTTTTAACTCTATTACTCTCTCTCCTTCATGATCACAGTCTTTCCAGGCAACTCCCCTAGAAGCCTGCCCAGCTCTCACACACGTGGAGCCAACTGGCTCTTCTTAAGAGTACAAGCACATCATTTAAAATGAACATGTAGTTGTTGAACAGGAAGCAGATTTCTTTCCAGGATGAACATCTGTCACAATGTGTCTAACCAAATCTTTTTCTCCTCCAGCACAAGCGATGACTTTAATGACAGGCTTCGAAATTATGTGTTTGTGTCCAAGTTTGTTTTCTTCACAGTTTGTTGTGCAATAGTTGGACACTGTGTTGTGCGAAAGTAAATTCACATGAACGTTTCTATCGCAACATTACAAAGTTTGCACTTCTTTTTTCCAGTTTTAAATTGTAGTACATTCCTACATCCTGTTGTAGACTGTGTGGCTGGTTGCAACAAATCTCTTAAGTTAAGAAAAACCCTCAATGATAAATGCAAGGATATTATTGTCTGAAGATTACTTTAACCTTTAAGGAGTTTATTGCAACTGACTACTGTTGTTTAAAATGTAATCCACAGAAACAACTGCTTGCATTAACAGAGAGTCTTGGGCAGAGAGTCTCTCTGATCTGTTGGCTAAAGTTTTTCTTGACAGAGGGAAACCATTGAAGGTTATCTTTCTTGTTATGCGCTGCTTCCTTGTTGGATAACAGATAAGACTGGCACTTTGGCATAAATGTTTGAGTTGGGCGAGCGTGTGTGTCGTGTATACAAAGGCTACTGTACTGGAGCAAATCTGACATGCTGTCCTGCTAAGGTGCACATGTTTATGCTCACAAAACATCTCTAACTACTGAAGGCTTGCTAACTGCATTTGTCAGATTCTTTGCATTTAGTAATGTTGTTTACTTGAGGAACAGTACATTTAGTTAATGTGCCCTTTTGTTAAGTAACACACAGTTATTTTGAAGCTGAATGATGAACCGGCTATGAATGTTAACTGAAACAAGAGAGAACACAGGGTGGAGTGGCTTTGACTGTGTGAATCAGAATGGATCAGAGTCCAATCACATTTGTGTTTGTTTGCTTCTAATTACTCACTTGATTTTTCTGTTTGCTGACGAACGTGTTAAAATGGTCCCTTTTGCAACTATTATGTTTTCATGTGCCTAATCCATGATATCCCACCCGAGGGTTCACAAACCTCTTGGGCTTCATGATAGATCTGAAAAGGGTTTGTGGAATTACAGTAGAGTGGCATCAAACTCTTTATTAAAAAACAAATAGTTAATAATACATGTAAATAATTAAAATAGAACATCTTTGATATACTTTTAAGAGTAATGTAGATATGTAGTGAATTCTGTTATTTATTTATTCATGTGGGTTGAAGTCAGCGTGTCAGACTAACATTTCCCGAAATTGTCCCGACCAAATGAAATAATGAATCATTATTGCTATCAACACTAAATTGTATGTACTTGATCAACAGATTTTTGTTTATTTTTAAACAAAAAGGTCACTGATTGCACGTATAGGTATTTTAGTTTTTTCACTTTTTTGTGAGCCACATGTTGAAACAAAGTCTGGTCTCTTTGTAGTCAGTCATGGCCTAGAGCAGGTGAAGCGCAGCTGCGCTCCCACAGCTCGGACAGACCTCCAGGTGCCCGACAGCAGTAAGACAGAGCGCTCACTCCCCCTTCTCATCTTTCTCATCATTATTACTTTTACATGATCGTGAATGAGATAGACAGCCTGCAGTGATGAAAGCCACATCTCGGGTTTGAGCATTTGCACCCATGAGACATTTCGACTTGAATTTTAATATCAGACTAATGCTACTGTATTCTACAATGTGCTTAGGAAAAAATTGGCATTGGCAGCTCTGCACGCTTATGTTTATAAAGGAATCGTTTTTCATTCTCTAATAGTTTTGACCCTTATTGATAGGGTAGATGGGCATTGCCGCATCACAAATTAAAATTGTCTAAGGAAATCGACTTGGTTGAGTGACTTTATAGCCGAAATGAAACCAGGCACATTTAGTAAGGAACTAGAACCGACAGTTTCACCATATGCTTCACCCACAAATTGGTTGTTGGTGAGCCCCACATTTCATACCAGCGGGACGCTCTCGTTCTATTTTGGGTTTTACCAACAAACAAGAGGAATTGCTGCATAGCTGTAAGTCAGCCTCCCTTTGTACTGATTAGGATTCATTACATGGTCTCAGAGCTGTGGGAGTTTGTGTACCGGTTCCCCCTGTCTTTCTATCTGACGACAAAGTCATTGTCTAGAACATCTAATACTGTTTGTCCTCTGAGGGCATTAATTTTGGATCTCTTTTGTTGTGGAGCGTTTTTAAAATAGGGATGGTGATTTACAAAAAAAATCAATGCTTTATTCAACTTTATATTGCCATTAAATAACCACAATTGTGGCACAGTGGTTGATGTTTGGAACAGAACATGACACAAACAGAAAGCCTTTGGTCTATTGTGGACTCAGTCACAGGTAGTTGTTGTTTTGTAGCACAAGGACTCGTGTTTGCTCCTGTGACGTCTGGAGTGCTGCACTGATTTGTGGGTCTGGTTGATCAGTGGGACACATTTACAGGTCTTTTGTCTCGGAAAACAAATAGCAACAGCTTAAAAGAAAGTTCAAATAAAGACGAACCGTAAAACGATTGTGTCCCAGTGCAAATAAAGGGCAAACAGAGGGAATTCACGACTGTGTAAGCCAACAGGCATATGTTATAAAGACAGCCGCAGCTGGGCCTACTGCTTCACTGAGATTACAGTTTTCTTTACTACCTTTTTACTTTCTACTTTTGATGTCTGTATATATATTGCTATTGTGGGTTCGTTGATTTAGGTGCTATGTCGATTTTTTTTATTATTATTTATTAATAAATACATAAATTTGTACAATTTCTAAAAAAAACTGACTTTGAAAATGCTGGTCAATTTGGGAACTTTGCATGAAAGTATATTTATATTTATTATAATGTTTATAATTCATTGTTGCAAGTGTGTTAGTCTACCTGTTATTTAAGTGATTTATAATGTGTTGCAATATGGTTGCGTACATGCCAAAAACTAAAAAAAATCTTTTTTATCAGTTTTTCCCTCTGGTTTAGTAATAGTAAAACAAGCCTTTGCAAGCAATCTAATTATCATTACACATTCCTGACAAACTAATGGAAAACTGGCGAGTCTTTATACTAATTTAATTACTAATAATATGCACAAGTGCTATCTTGATTCTTGAAAACATTTCTACGTCATGTAATAATTAGGTTTGGCAAAGAATGCAAAATAGGAACTCTTCCTTTTTGGTGGAGTAATGTTTTTGGCGTGGCTTAGGAATGGTATGCTATTCTCGTTATTCTCTCTCCTTAAGAGAGAACATGGGGAACATACAGGAAGTTCTCCATTCTTCTAGGCACTGAGCAACATAGTCAGGATGTCCTGAGATGGTCGTGAGGAAGCCGGAATAGAAACAATGCAAACCCTGCTGTAACAAACAGGTAAATGCAGTCTATTTTCAGTGCACAGTCTGCTGTCTGTCTAGTCAAGTTGTCTCTGTTAGGACCAAACCACAAACCCCTCCCAGCACAAACATAACTTTCATGATCAGGTTAGGTAGCAGAACATTCCAAATTAAACAACAAACAGCTATTAAGCCATAAAACATTCAGTGTGTGTGTCTTTAAAGTGGATATGGCTGGTTTTAGTAAGGATATCTCAGCATCCCTGGGGTTCTGGCACACTGGCTGTGGAGACATCGCTATGGGTGGCAGTTCATTATGCCTGACTGACCTCCTGCAAGGTTGTACTCCATGACACTGTTTGTAAAGGGGGTTCCTACAGCTGTGCACCAGATGCCCTCAGTCCTGCATGCACACACTCGCATCCCCATTCATGGAGACGACGCAGACATTCTAACAGTCAGTCTCAATGTCCCATCCTGCTGTTTTACAAGCAGTGTGAAAGCATGACTTAGCAGTTTACCAACCTCTGAGGTCCACCGTTACGAGTGCATTGTGGAAGTTGCATCCAAAACCACAGTTATGTTTAAAGTCTTATATTAAAGTCTTGTCCAAGTTGAATTTTCCTTTGAAAGTTTTGAGCATTTTGCTGATCTTACCCATTGCCATCACAATAAATGTCAGGAAATCTAAATGTCAGTGTTGCAGTTACATAGGGTTTAGCGATAATAATCAGCCAAACTGAATAAAACTACATGTATTTTTGGTGTGTATTATGGGTCTGCTCTCAATAGACAAGGTCACATTTGCTCCGTCTCTGCTGCAGTTCTGGCCCTGGGATGTTCTGCAGCATGCTGCTGTGCTTCCCTTCTTCTCTGCTTAGAGTTAAACCCTAAGTGAGTTAGACATCAGTAAATGGTAGCTTTCCACCAAACACGAAGAGGCAAAATCGCTAAACAGTTGCGGCACTTGCATGCAGTATTTTGGCTCAGAAAATAGTTTAAACACACCATGTCTGTGTAACTGTAGTACTGCACCATGCCTTCTTTCTGTGTAAATTAGGCTAATGGATTATTTGTAAAATTATACTTACACAAAAAATAACCATTGCAGAATTGAGTTGGTAGATGGAATTGTATTCAGAGATGGTATTCTCTAAATAATGAAGAAATGCAAATTAACATTGGGTCTGTATTGCACAGTGTAGTCAAGGATTCTTAATGTCACTATGAAATCAAAATTGACAGGTCTTATTTTTTATGGAATATTGTAGTGTTTTTTTTTTTAATAATCTGTGCACTTAATAAAAACGTTATGATTTAAGGGCAGGGTTATCGGGGACTCACTGCAGTTGATCGTCCTTGTGTTTTGTGCGCAAAGCCCAACTTCCAATGATCCAATTAGTTCCTCAAGTCCTGCCCTACATTTTTTCTCATTTCAGAAGCCACATATATGTGACTTGCATATGTCACAATAAGGAGCTTGTGTTTCATGTTAACTTTTAAATAGACAGATCCAGTTAGGCTGATGTTGTACAGTCCCAGCAGTATATGCCAGGTCATATCAATCATGCTGCATCATCTACAATCTTACACTCATAGACAGCCAGTACAGATTTTTTACAGTACAGTGTTTGCAGTGTTACCCGATTTGCATATTGTTTTTAGTTAATTAGGTGCTGTAACACTACTGACAGCACATTCAAATAAACAGCGCTATCAGCAAATACGTTTCATTTTTTTGTGAACCCCTAAAAGCTCAACATCTTCTCTGTCTCCATTTAGACATTCAGGGCAAGCGGTGTGCTGTCAGTTTTAAGTTGCATAATACAAACACATTCTTTGCAGTTTTTAAAGGTCAAATTGGTGAGAGCGCCGCAGTTCAGCCTATTCATCACACTTACTAAGTGCTATAAATGGACACTTTGACAGGCGAATGATTTGGATTTGGAGTGTTTACTTGAAAGGAGCCATCTGTGATAAATTAAGAGGGTTAGGCTACTCTTTTCTCCATCATTTGCTAACGTCTATTTTAACTCCGGGTGTCATTTGGAGAAATTGTTCTTCAGCTGAAACTCTCACTCCGTGACCTCTCGCTCTGTTTCTCTTTCTCTCTTTTTCTCCGCCTGTGGGTTCTGGTACTTCTGCTGCCTTGGCATCGCTTCTGAACATTCTGGGAACAATTTTACCAAGTTAGGTTTTTCATATGCAAGTTTATGTAAAATAACAACCACAGAAATTCTAGAGGCTGGAAATCTTCATCTTTGTACTGGCTTTTGACCAATGATGATAGTTAGCGCCTCTTGGATTAGATGACTACACCTTTTCGTCTTTGCACGCATCAGCTTTCTGTTTAATGTAGTAGATTGCTTTGAGAGGACAAACCATGTAGTGCTACATGAACCATGTTTCCTGTTGTTTAAATGGACCTGCTGTGGGAAGAAATCAACTGCTGTCATTATTAGTTCCCATGTGGGCTTTGGCCTCACTTGAGTATACAGTCGATCATATGGAGGGTCTACTAAAGAAATAAACCATGTCAAGCCATGCACTGCAGTGATTTTTACTGATGTTAAGTGCTAAAATCAGTTGGCACAATTCTAATGATAGAGTTACTGAAGTGCATTGCTTCTTAATGCTGGCAGTGGCATAATATGCTCAAGTCTGATGCTGTATAAATAATTACATTTTTAAATTTGTTAGTGTACTAAAATCTGTTTATGCCCCACGCATCTTTAATGAATAATGAATTCAAGGCATGTACAGCCACAGGTATCTAGCCACATTCATCTATTTTTATTCTGACAGACACACACAGGCTCTTACTCTTACTAGTTATTAATCTTGGCCCTTGTTGTATTATTTTACTCCTTAAGACCATGAGCTCTGTTCAGTAAGTAGACCTGATTTGATTGGCTCTCATTTTATCTCAATCTTTTCAACATTTCATATTTCTGAACCTAAACGGTTACATTTAATGTCCTAATATTTCCCCCTCAGCATTTAGCTTTAAAATTTTTCTACTAGACGTTTTATCATATTAATAAGCTCAGTTATTTCATCTCTATATATGCAGAAAGTGAGTATGAATTCCTTATTTTTAAATAGGTCTCTTTTCTGTATTTTAAAGGGTCTGTAACTCATATTCTGTATTACTTAGATTAATTGTAACTTTTTGAGACCTAAAGAGATTTTTTGAATGCCTTTACTGTCCTATGGGTAATGGACTACTATTTATGTCTGTCTGGGAACCCATGCAGAAAAATACAGGGGATGTTTTCTTCCCTCTGAGTATGAAAGTCTGTGTTGAAAGTCTCTAGATGTATATAGGTCGTAAATGATATTTAAGAAACTCATTTGTTTACAGCTAATTTGTGCTGTTGACAACATATTCAAGCTGGTTTTAGCATGTGTTGTCAGTCTGGTTTGGTTTGATCTGTTTGTCAGGGCAGCTGATGTTTCACACTTCTGTGTCCTTCTCGGTCCAGTAGATCCTGTAGTCATTTCACAGTTGACCTTTAGGCCATGCGCTGTGTGTTATAATGCTGGGTGTGCCAGCCGGGAGTGTGACATGAGGGAAGTAATTGAGCGTGCTCAGGAAGCCCTAGCACAGGAACTGGCAAAAGAGCCAATTTCTGTGTGATGTGACTGCCACGTCACCTAAGATAAGCTTGTACGTGCCAAACAAGACTGTTCTTTTGTAAATAAGCTGAAGTATTATTGCCTTGACATTGATTTACAGTAGTCTTTTCACTGTGTCTTACAATGGCCTTTGAGGTTTTTATAAAATAAATCTCTATATTGTATTACTATTGTTCTAGGTTACTGAAGCTGTGATGGCTTAAGAGCTAAATTGTCTGTCTACCTTTTTTTGCAGAGATCTGAAAAAAATGATGATCAGAGTGAAAGACCAACTATGTCACGCCAAATTGTTTCACTCCAGAAAATGCTGATCAGACATACTTTTGAAGTGTTAATGTTGAATGTGTTACTCATTGAGAGCTATTAATATTTCTTTAGTCAAGGGGGTCGTAAATAATTTGTGCAGTGATTTGCTTTCACCGTTTCACATTTCCTTCCTAAACTTTTAATTCTTGGTATTTTTGGAATTTGCTTTGGAACAAACATGACATTTCCCGACCGGGTCTCTGGAGAAAGGCGAGCAGAGGTGGAGTCTAAATCAGATTGAAAGAGGTGGCAGCAGAACAGCATATTTCATCTCTACGCCTCAGTGCACACTATGGGAATGTTTACTGTTGGCAATGTGGAATAAAGTTTTTATGGCTATGGATTATATAACAACATTTTTATTACAGCTTACAGTCCCGCATTGATTTGCTACATGCCTGCCGAGGCAGATGTGGTGATATGTTCAATAAAAGCATGTGGGCATTAGCAGAAAAGGCTTTTCTTTACTAATGACACTTTCATTATTGCTATTTTTGTACCCACTTTCCCTGTCTATTATCAGGGATCTTTGCTGTGCGTGCCACCTGTTTTTTCACTCACCAAAATCACAATTAGACAGGAAGTCTCCAGAGGAAGGGAATAGAAGAGACAAGCAGCGCAACATTGGCTTAGGGCTCATTAGAGTTGCAATACTTCCTGTCAGGATGGACCATTTGCGATGTCATGAGAACGTGGTCTCTCAGTGGTCTGATGCGGTAAATCCCTCCCATGTTGCCGTCATGCTTTCCTCACACTGTGAAAACAGAAGTGATCAGAAAAAGTAGTTTTATCATTTGGAACGTCGTTTTAACGTTTGTTCAACAATTGTGTTCAATGTGAAATTGTTTAAACAACTTAGCCGGATCATTGTCTATGTAGATTTAAAGTAATTCACTATTATTTATGTCTCTGATTCAAAACTCCCAATTTGGTGGATGAACTATGTTGCTTTTTTTGTCATAACAGCACAGTTTCCCTCATCTAACTGCAAGCTTTGGTTTGGTCTGCCCGAGTTAAAAGCCACAGAGAGCCCCATTGAAAGCCCACTTTATACACATTAACATTTTGCATGTGCTGCACGGTAAAGCCACTCAGCACAGGGCCTTGTTGAGACAGCTCTGATTGGCTGTGACCCCAGCCCAGAGAAAGGCCTCTCTGTACGGCTCGACAAGGAGAATTCCCCTCTTTTTCCCTTCGCATCCCACAGCCTCTCACATATCAGCTGGCCTGTTTTTACTGCAGACTGGATTTAGCCGGGGCTGCCGGATCATATCGTTCTTATTATTCGAAACGCCGAGAAGGGTTTCTCACAGCAATATAAATCACAAAAAGCTCTCTGGGATTTTTCTAGCAGCACACCATACATGCGTTTTCATTTGGCCATGAATGGATCATTAATGACAGAATGTACGTTTAGCAATCTTATATAGAGGGTCGAAATCAAACCTCATGCGGTCATGACTTAATTTGTTATGAAAATCTCCACATATTGGTAATTGATGCTCCATTCTATAAATTGTAATTTATAACCCCCTGGTAATAGAAGTGATTTGAGGAGCTCGTAGGGAAAGGAATGCTCATTGCTTCAGGCCTTTTCTGTTTAGTACAGCGTAGTTGTGGTCTGGGCAGAAATACCAATGATTCCTGATGGCTCATGGTTTATTGTTTCTCCCTGGATGTACTTTGTGGACCCGGCTATGTTGGTTAAAATGAAACGTGCTGCACGTCAGTGATGTCCTCTGCTGACTCCGGGCACATCAGATGGCTTATTATGGATGCTGCCCGCTACATCACTCATACACTGATGCTGGTCACGGGATTGGAGAGGCTGAAAAGCCCTTTTATCGGAACGTCCACCCGAGGGAAGGGATGGTTTGTGTCTTAGTGTATCTCTCACACCCTTCACTACCAGTCTACCACAGTAACTGAATGTTTTTATCATGACAGTTGGAAAATGACTCATTTGTAAACAGGACCCCCCCATATAGAGATAAGGTGCTGTTAAGCAGCGTAATGCATAAAAAAGCTTTGTTTGGATTATCGGCCAGATGTTCCACCAACCGTGAGGGTTGGGAAATCCGCATTTTAGCAGAGAATCAGATTATACGCCCTAAAAAAACTGGATTTAAATGTGCTAAATAGTGCTGACTAAGCAACGTTTATTGTGATTGTATATGCCCAACACACCCACTTTACCTGCTCATGCCTGACAATTTTCACTTAAATCTGGGCTGGAGCAAAGTACATCACAACTGAAGTTGTGGGTTTTGTATTGTTACCACGGTCACGGCTGAAAGGCTTCGTTAGGCACAAGTGACAGTCTAATGGAATAAACCAACCTATTGGAATCCAGGATCAGGGACTAATTGATTTATGACAAAAAATGATGAACCATAAAGTACTTACATAGTTTGTGCCCTACTTTACAATGACTGTAATCTTCTAGGCAAACGTTTGCATGGTTTGCAAAAAGTTGATCTTTAACCTGTCAACAGCTCAGCTGTCTCCTCACCCCCACTATTCACCATTCATGTGACTGATGTTTGTACCAGCGTTAGTTATCAGGCTGTTGGAGTGCATAAACAATCCTGCTTTCTATCCGTCAGTACAACAGCTTCAGCTTTTAAAATGATCTCATCGGTTGTTCTCTTCTGTTGTCAATCCCACAATTCCTTGTGCTCACCTTCCACTCACCTTCTTTAGAGATTGAACTGAAAAAGCCTGCTCCTCTCCCTCTGCACCAGTGATCACATACTGTTACTATTACTTGAAGGGTTGCCAGATCTGTGTAACAAAACCAGCCTAATGGCAAATTAAACTATTCAAATTAAATTAACCTGTTAACGGTCTCTGCACATATTGAGCATACATATGAAAATGCAAACTTTTATTTTAAAATTTTATTTTAAAATCTTTTTATTTTTTGTATTTTTTATAAATAACATTATCATTTTTTAAATATTTTTTTAGTTTATGTTTATTGTTACCAAAACTAAACCATAAATACCAAAACTCAAAATATCCCACTCTCATAACTAAAATGCATCTTTTACAGTAACTGTTATGCATTACATAATTTTATCTTGAAAATCTATATAGTGGTAGTCATAAACACAATCTGTTTTCATAAGTACATTAAGATTGACAGCTGATAAACAAAATTCATCCACCTTTAACCTGTGGAAGAGAAAACAACACGCAGTATCAGCCTCAATTCTGCTGTAAAATCACAGACTTGGCAACCCTGATTACTACCCTGTTCTATTGCACTGTACTTTCCCTGTTTATCCTCCCACTGACCAATCAATGCCAGATCTGCTGCTTTGTTTATTCTGGTTGTCTTTTGTCATCAGCTCTCCATGTCCTCTTTGTGAGTGTCAGGGGCCGGGTTGCCCATCATCATGTGCATATCTAAATGAGTGTTTCTTTTGGCACTGCATCTCAAGCTTCTGTGGCTAAGGGATCATTTTGGGTGTGGGTGGGGCTTGTGGGATGGTTGAAGTGGGTTAGACAGTGAGGTCCTAGGCTTGCTGTGCAGCTGTGCATGTAGCTCGCCGTCAAACACTCTGCCTCCATCTTCACGGTTGTCAATTATTTAACGAGACTACAGGCAAACTAAATAATGAAAGAGCTGGTAAAGAAAGACATGCGGTGCTAAGAGGAATTAAAGGGGGGTCTGGAAATTAGGAAAATGAATGATAGGATTGTGTATGTGTATTTAAACACTTGTAAATGGTCTTACTGGTAGAACAACTTCAGCTTTTGTTGACAGCCAACAACTGTGCCACCATGTTGAGCGTGAGGCGGTCATCTCTTAATTATGGACTTTTGTGTGATGAGAACAGTTTCTCGCCTGTTCATACATAAATTCAATAATGAAACTGACACTCCTTGTGCTCTTTTTCCTTTCGTCTTGTTTTTATGGTAGTTTGTAGTGTTAATACAGTTCTTAATCATGACTTAATGATAATCATTAAGAACTTTTCAGTCTTTGTCATCTTGGCCACATTTAAGTTTTTTACCAGGATTTGTGCCATTTTCCTTCTCTTACTTCTCTAAATCAGGCCCAGAAGCTGAGAATAGATGTGTTTATATGATTGGAGCAAGAATGAAATTAAGCATGCTGTGACCGGCTCTGTTCTACCTCAGCCCGTACAGGAAGTTCCTGCGTTCTGGCAGGGATGCTTGTCATTTTAGGATTGAGAAAGCGGCAGGTGTTCTTCCTGTTCGCCACTTTCACGTAACCTGGAATGTTCATGAAGCAGGACTCTTAATAGCCCCTGGAGGTCACCTGGGGGCGACTTCAAGTGGAGAAATATAGAGCACACGCTTTCACTCATGAAAAGAAAATAAAGTTCATTGGCTTACGCTGAGGGTTCAGGGATCACACTGGTATTTGATGTTTACTTCATAGCTGGATTTTGCAGTCATCACAGTGGTTGGCATATCAGGTCAGGTGAATCAATAAATGCCTGATGGCGCATTTCATAATGATAAAATACTTTTTCTCGTTCCAGCTTCAATCAATTTACTTTTGCTATTCTGTTTTGAATTACACAAGCTTCAGCTTTGATTAAGTGCTAAAACCATAACATGTAAAAATTGTGTCTGATTAAAGACTGGATGCAGAGCAGCTTCTGTGGCGGCAGTATCTGCGGCTCATGATGGGATGCTGTGCCAGCATCTCTGCACACGAGCAGACGCTGGCATGAGACCGCCGGCCCTGAATGCCAGATGTCGACTGTTTGAGTCAGTTACATGTGGGCAAAAGGCTGTCAATGACCGAGAAAGGAGAGCGTGTCAGCTTACCAATTGATTAAAGCGCATAGCTACTATCAGTTTTGGGGTGACGCAAGGGTTTAAGGCGGCTATCAGATAACGGCATCTTTTTTATCACAGCCTGTTCACAGAAATGAGCGGTGTCTGCGTAGTGTGGAAATGCAGTTATAATGGTAATTGTGGTTTTTGTTTCGTATGAATGTGGTTCGGTGGGTGTTTACAAATATGCCTCGAAAGGTCTATGCAAATCCGGTCTGAGCTAGAGAGAGATTGTTTCATTGTTTAAACGTGGGTTTCTGTGTGTCGTCACCATGCATTTCATTTCCTCTCAAGCTTCCAGAACAATATTGTGCAGGAAATCCAAACAGGCAATGAGAGACGGTCTCTTTTAATTAGAACATTAGAGATGAAGGCTTTAAAACAAAGAAACGTCTATTGTCACTTACCAGATGCAGCATAAAAATTGAGTTTTTAAATAAAAATTTAAATTCAATTATAAAACAATAGCTGACAGTAATTTAATAGTACTATAATTTACATGTTTAAAATGTTTTAATAGGTTGTTTCTATACTTACAGTATTTTCAATGCAACAAATGAATCTGATTTTTTAATTTCTTAGTGTTTTTTATGACAGAATTTTAGGTTCATAGATTTAGCGGGAATCACTTGTGTTTTTAAGCTTGTCTGGCAGATAGATTTCTAATGTAGATTTCTGCAATGTGTTACTGTAACCACAGTTATGTGCAGCAGAGCTGTCCCAGAATGCATCGGGCTCCCGGCACAGAGCACTGGGCAGGTTTAGCTTCAGAGCGGAACTGACCCTGGCCATGAAAATACAGTGTTGTCATCTGGCAACCGGTGCCAGTTCACAACCTGGCATTTTAAGACCTGCCACAACAGTTCAAATGCTCTTTATTCATCTGTGGACACAATCAGAGCAGAAGCTGCTCCTCCAACAATGACAACAGTGACGCTTTTGAGTCAATATGCTCTTTCAACAACGATATGTATAAACATCGTAATACAATTATTCTTTGTTATTCAAACATGGAAAGAGTTACTCCGTTCATCTAGGAAAGAATCTTTGCAAAGAGGACGTTTCCTGAGAGCTCTTAAGCTGGAATTCACATGTTTTAGCATGCTTCACGGAGAACTGCTGGATCACAGCCGTTTATGTAATACCACAAGTTCAATACTTTTCCGGCCTGTGGGTTGTCAATTTCATACAGCGTTTGAACCCACCCACGGTCTGCATAACTTTTCATTGGCCCTTGATGAGCTAACGGCCAGTGGTTTCTGACCTTTGACCAAGCACAGGGGCGAAAGAGCAGCCAAATTCCTTAAAGTTGTGTAAATGCACCCGTATTTCCCCAGCATTCCACGCAGATTAGCACAGACAGACAGAATTAGCCGGGCCGCTAAACAAATGCTGATTGTGGCTACAAAGAGGCCGGATACAGGCCTGGACTTTTCCAGAGGTGCACCCAGCAAATTTGGTGTTTAAGTTCTAGACCTCCACTATAAAGCAAAATAAGAACATATCTTGGTTTATATTTAATTTGGTTGGGATGTCATTTTGTAATAGCAGAGTTTTTGGCTCTTTGACCTTTGTGGTGGTTTTTCTCTCCGGCTTTAATGACCGCTGTTATGCCAAGTCCAAAGCACACGGATCTGTTTTTCATCACCTAATCCACACTTCACACATAATACACAGGAAAAGAGTCTGGCACTCATCATAGGGCCGTCTGAGAGCCATAGACACACAATAAGTTGTACTCACACTTGCTTTTTTCACGCCCTGTACCTTGGGTACTTTGAGCTGTTTCCTCTCATCTGTCTTTTCATGTTGCTAAATGCCAGTATGATATCAACATCAGATGAAGGGGGACTTATTCATCGTGTGTGTGTGGCATCCATGATCTTGAGTCACATCCTCTTGCAGCGGGAGGAGGGCTCCGTCTGTAACAGTGACCCAGATGTGGCAAACCATGCCCTTGAGCGCAGGCAATGCGGCTCTGCCGGCACATTAACACACCCTTACAGCTCACTGTTACCTTATACATTACTCACACAGACTCATTCAGACCGAGACACAGATTCCTGCTCATTTTCTGTTTTAAAGGGAGTGGCTGCAGGTATCTGAGGAGGCTTACTGTAGTATCCTCTGTATTAGTGTGTGCACTTGTGGCTGTTTTGTGGGTTCTTTTTTAAGGTAGAGAGTAATGGAGAGAAGATGGATTTGGGATTTGTGAGTCGGATGTGAACACTGAACATTACGTGAGCTTTAATAATGTGTTAAAAGGTTGTGTAGATTTGAGATTTGAACTGATCAGATCATATATTGTGTTGTGCTGTGTCTGTGCTAATGCTTTTGCAAGGGGTTTAGAGCCATTGCAAAATGGTATATTTATGCAATAAAGGGCACTTTGACTTCATTTTGGTGATACAGCATATCCTCGGTCATGTGACTTTGGTTCAAGGTTTTGCATTTTACAGTATAATTTTACAGTAAGTTTTTTGCTGACTCGGTGTCCATAAAAAGGACAGATAGAAGGTGTACACCTGTCTGTTTGTTGTTAATCATAATTTAAGGATAAGATCAGAAGGATTAGACATAGTGTACTAAGTGTAATGTTGAATGTAGGTCTGTGTCTTGTTTTTGCCAGCTGCATTGTGTTTCTCCCACATGAGGTCAGGTGTCAGGTTGCTGTTGCTGCTACAGGAGAAAAGAACTTGTGTGTGTGTGTGAGTTGGTCATGAGGTCACCTCCTGCAGGAGACGTTTGGTAATGAGGACGTCCAACAGTAACGATGGAGGCTATGTGACATACAATAGTCTCTAGTTTTTAATCAGCATCGTTTGTCAGATTATCAAAGTATCATTTTACGATAATCTCTTGTACCCTGCATTCTGTATTTGTTGCTGAGCTGTTTGAACTTGAACACATCTTATGTAATGTCAGATTAGGGTCAAGTGAACCTGAAACCAACCTACACAGCTTCCTTAAGACCCATTAGTCGACTAGACATTCAGATGACCACAGATGTTTACTCCTTAGTATTTTCTTATCCATTAGGATACCAGTCTAGCTGTGTTAATGTAACAACGCTTTACATTTACTCATTGACATTTATGCATTTGGCAAACACATTTAACCAAAGCAACTTACAGTGCTTACGTTTTTCTCAGCTTGTCTGTTTCCTGGTTTCGAACCCATGACCTTTGTGTTGCTAGCACAATGCTATCAGTCCTCAGTAACCCAATGCAGTATACAGCATGGTGTACCATGTTCCCACGCAGGACTTCTGCTGATCTGGGTTTAGTGAGTTATTTTTGGCTATAAGCAGATCTTGCATGACTCAGGTTGATGTCAGCGTTTTCGATTAGGTCTGCTGAGCTCTGTGTGATCACACCCACCGGACTGGCCATCACATCATTTCACTCAATCAAACAACTATTATCTTCTGCTGTGGATGAGTGTTGTCTTTTATTTCAGGGGATTTGTCTTGCTCTGTGGGGGATAGTTTATGTGGGCTGTGATTAACACACGCATCTCAGATTCTGGAGACAGGAACATGATTTGCATTTATGATATAGAGGATTTGTCTGGGTGTGGTGGTGTTTGTTGGGTACAGCTGTATGTGCAGGGCTGTGGTTCTTTCTAGTGCCAGTGTAATTGCTGGATGTTATACAAGATTATACAGTATAATTGTTTCTCATGACGCCCAGAATTCACTTTCAGTTCTTAACATAGAGAACTTATGTTTTTCAGATTGATCTTTAATTTGAATTGTAAAATACAATGCATTGCTTTTTATATAATATATATAACAACATACTTCTCTCTATTTACAAAAGAGTTATGCAAGATTTATATGTTAACTGCAATGCAATAACGCTTTTACTGAAATATCAAGTTCACGTCAAACATCCGTTGTGATGTTTGGATTCCAGGCTTCTGCCCGCATTGTTTGCATTCCAGTGTTAAGAGAAACAAGCCTGATATATCACACGTGTCATCTGACACACTTCCTGCATTCCAGTGTAAGTCATTAAGATAAATAAAAGTTTATTGGTATGGAGCATTATGTTAGCAGCACAAAGGTTCATGGGTTTGATACCCAAGGAACTAGTACTGATAAAATGTAGACCTTAAATGCACTGTAAATCACTTTGGATGAAAGCATCTGTCAATTGAATAAATGTAAATAAATAACTAGTAAAGTATTGTGTATTATGATGTATGTACAGTACCAGTTAAACGTTTGGAAACACTTGTTAGAATAGTAGTAAATTCACTAATAGTAAATAACACTGTGTTATATTGGATCAACTTCAAAACTAGTCACCCTTTGTCTAGAATTTGCAAAATCATACTCTTAAATTTGTATCTATGCTCTAGATAGATAGTCTTTATTCATTATTTGGTCCAAGTAATTCATTTCAATAATATTTAAAAAAAATAAAATGTTAGTTTTCAAATAAAGAAATTACTATGTTGGCACAATTTTATTTTTGTCTACAAAAGTATTTCAAACATTAATCCTTCATATTAAAAGATTTTTAAAGTCATGAGAAACATTTTGTCAACTGTGTCTAAACTTTTGACTGGTACTGTATGGATACATATTATATACATTTATAAAGAAGATGATGATGATAAATCCTAAGTAAGGGCAGACTGTACAGTATAATCAGGTGTTAGATCATGTAGCAGGATCAGACTTCACATTGACATGCTATTGTTGTGTTGTTGCTGACAGAGATAAGAGCGTTTTTATTTGTTCCTGACTCTTCCATGTTGTTAACTCCTGTCATTATCTCCAGCTGACAGTCTCATAGCTCACATTCCTCACCAATCCAAATGCCATTTCTCTCTCTGATGGGCTTTCAGTGTGAGCTTCAGTCTAAACACCCACTCCCTGTCTCACTTCACCGTGTTCCCCCACATGCTGCCATAGTGGTCTTTTAATCCACCCACATGACCCTTCAAGACATGTCGTAGCACAGACTGTTAGGCCACACCCGAGCCGTCACAGTCAGGCACCTTCAGCAGTAGCTGTGCTATCACCTCCTGCATCTCCAGCTGAGAAGCTTCTGCACAACAATCAGGATCCACCGGATTCTCCAGGCTGTTAGTACAGTAAAAGTGAAAAGTACTCGAGCCAGTCAAGGTGAAAACAATCAGCCTCCCTGACTGTGTGTGTGTGTGTGTGTGTGTGTGACCATTAGAGGCTTTAGGACACTTTTAAGAAAGACTACAGCGCCCTCTTGTGCTTGCAGGAGTAAATGGCCATAGTGGTAAAGAATTGAAACAGGAAGTTTTGCCACCTTGTGGTTGGCTATGGAGTTACAGTCACGTAAAGGCACACCCCACTTTTTTTTCCAGTGGAGGAAATGATTAATTTTGGTTCTTGACTGAGACCTTGGACCGTACATGTTGGTTTCCTGTTGCTTTAGGAAAACAACTTTGCACAGACAAGTGTACTTTTTGGTTTTTATAGCTCTTTGACAAATGATTGGAAATGTCAGTGTTAATAAAGATGAATCCACTTCCTGTAAGCACCCAGCCAAAGAAGAAATCATTTGGGCTAAAGGTCTTACCACTACTAATGATGTTAAAGAAATAGTTCACTTACAATTCAGACAATTCACTGTAATTTTTCTTCCCATACTTTCAAACATGCATTGTATTTTTTCGATTAACAAAAGTTTTTAAAGAATCTCTTTTCCAAGTAACTATTGAAAGTAGTGGTTCAAAGTGACCATGATTGTCAATATAAATAATAAATTAAACAAAATGTAAATAGAAAATGGTGGATTGTCATTAAATGTATATTGTTTCACTATAGAAGAGAGTCATTTGGATTACTTTAATGATGGATCTATGTTCTTTTTGAAGCTATAACATTTTAGCTTTTTATAAGATAACATGATGGCATTTTAATATGAAATTATTTGTTTGTGTTCAGTTGATCTGTGGGAACCGTTCCTTTAAAAAGGAACTTCTCTTCTGGTCTTATGTTATGATATAATGCTGAATAAATAATGACAGAATTGTAGTTGTTGTGTGAACTGAAGTTAGTTTTTGATGCTTGATCCTGGAACTGATGCAGAAGTTCATTAGGTGAGGTGGCACCTCTGGTTTTGTTTCAGCTTGCTCTGCACTTCTGCAGTCACTCTGTATAGGAAGTTTCAAGGCCTTGCGTCATTTCCTCAGTCTCTTCTTTTAACGCTTCTGTTTTTTTCTCTGTTTCCCTTTCCTCCCAAAAAGCACTAACTTAACACAATGATGCCCGCCACCACGTTTCGTTCATTTACGTCTGCATTGAACCAACGTTTGCTCTGAGCAGCTGAGCTGGATAAGCAACTGCGGAGAAAAAGCGAGGCGCTGTCCATCTCCCGGCCTGCATTTTTGGGGGTGGGGAGAGAGCAAGAGTGCTGGCCTGTGGTGGTACTTGATGCTTTATTTTTAGCCTCCTCACGACCCTCTACCACGACAGCTGTCCTCCTCCTCCTCCCTTTCACAGCGTCAGGAATAGCGACACTGTCCCTAGACCTCTCAGAACTGGTGCTGCCGGTTAATGTGACGTGAGTTCTCTGGTTCTCAGGGCTTGTTTTCCGTCTTGGTCTCTCGCACGTTTTGGCACTTAGATCAGCCCCGTTTTGGGAGCATCGGTAACGTTGTGGAGCTGCTGCAGAGGATCTCAGGTAAGGCGGTTGGTGTTACTCTTGGTCTGGTCTTGAAAAGGAGATCTGAGGTAGACAGACTTAGGTAAAGGAGTCTGTTGGCTTATACTGCTGCAGTCTGGACTCGGGCCTGTTCAGTCACCTATTTTTAGGATTGACTGGGATCAGGCACGAGGAGCTGAATGACCCGGCCGGCCAGCGCTTTGCCATTTCGTTCAGACAATAAAGCATTGGGCGAATGGAATGGTAATTATACCGTACTGTAATGTGTAATGGTGTCTGGTTTGTTTGGACTGTGCTGTATAATATAACGTTTTGAGGCGCTCTGAAGTTGGCAGCCCTGAAGGCGAGTGCTAAAAATCATCGTGCTCAATAGAGGCTTTTGTTTGAGTTGATTTGATTATTTTTGTGGAAAAAGGTAGTGAATTGTGGCGTTTCAGACGTTGTGTGTCACATGATTAATGGTTTTATTTTAGTCCTAATATAAAGGTCTCAAAAGAGCCTTATGGTGGTTATTTTCAAATGCTTTTCAACCGTTCTTCTATATAGCGACTGTCAAGCGCTTGATGGATGAAGTCAGTAGGTTATTTTGTGTATACAGTCATGTTGGATCATATGCTTCACAAGTCTGCTGTGAAGGTTTCATTTTATGTTGGTAAAAACAACCTTTTGCTTTGTATTTGTATCTTGGCTTTAATTTCTGTTTTTTCAAGTAAAAGCCACGTCTTGCTGGATTTGGGTTTGTTCAATTTCTAGATTTATTTCTCAGGCAAAGTATCATTTAGTTCACTGGTTTTAAAGGAAATTAATTTAATTTACTGGTGGGATTAAATGAATCTCAATAACCATGGTATTAATTTCATCCCTGGTGCGACTGTATAATCATGTGTCCCCAAGAAACCTCCAGAACCACTTTATAATTCGTCCTGTGTATTGGGTGACACGCTCAATTTAATTTACAGCAAGTGTGTTTTACACATTTGAACGTATACATAGTAAACTATTATAATAACGTTTACTTAATACCCCATACCATCAATGTGTCTTTAGTTGGGTTTATTTATTTTTTAGGGTTTTGTAATTCACTATCAACCCATCCTTTACAAAAATTAACTATGGTTTTACGACAAACTAAAACAGAAATCATGGTAACTACAGTTAAACCATGGTAACTACAACTATGGGTTTAATACAGTAATCATAGTTTGACCATGGTTTTACAAATCTGCAAAAAAAACACTTTTGCTATAGTAAAACCAAAGTTAGATGACCAATGTGCTTTAAAAAGTTACTTATTGCATATTTTGTCAAATTATGAAAATGTAATTTCAAGGATTTCTAGTTCCTGTTTGGTGTTCAAGAAATGTCTGATCATCTTAACATTCAGACACATTTTGTTCGAGTTTAAAATCTGTTGATTGTTATTGTTTGTGTGTTTTGTGCTGCTCTGTTTCTGGTAATGTGTCAGTTTGCTGTTTGTGCAGCTGGTCTTTGTACAGTGTGTTGTCTGATGTAAGCTACTTCATCATGCCCATGCAGCAGCTTTTAAAACAGACCCATGTTCTCTGTTAGCAGATAAGAACGTGTCTTTTTATAGCTGCAGTGTGTCTGAAGGCCTGATGACGGGTCTGTGGTGGCGTGAGGGGCTTTAGGGGTGAGCAGGTTGGGATCTGTGTATTGGGTTAGAGAAAAAAGACTCTGGCAGGCAGGAATAGTGAGGGATCCCATAGTAATCCATACAGCTGATGTTACTGGCAGGACAATGAGGTGAAACTGCATTTTGTGTTTACAAACAAAAGACAGAACATCTGTTTCTGTGCTGTAGCTTTTAAATCTCACTGTTATGAAATGAAAGGATTGCAGTAGAAGTGAGATGTCTGTAGTTAGATGAAGCCAGGCTGCAGCTGGACCATCAGACTCCTTTAGGTCTGTCATCGTCATTACCTTTATTAAGCTTCTTATTTGTTTAAATAAATAAAATACATTCATTTGCTACACAGAGCATTTTTTTTTCAAGACAATTTCTATGTACTCAATAAACAAGCTAATTCTGGTGTGTTTACTCACTTCTCTCTATCCAACAGCACCAGGAATCTCCTCCTCTGTTCAGCATTGTGGGTCTTATTTACCTGAAGTTTGTAACATAACTGTGAAGATCAGCATCCATTGTGCTGGTCACTCCATCTGTCACTCATCCTTTCACTCCGCCCTCCCTCATCTCTCTCCGCCCTCAAACCCTTACCCGGCCCGGCCCATGACAGCGGCGCTGCCAGCATGGCATTCTCATCACGCTTTTCCTTCTGGGAGCAAAAGGAAAGTGATGTTCCATTCTCCATTTTCATCTCTCTGCACTGTGTGACATCAGCCGAGTGTTGTGCATGCAATGCACCGATGCTCTCACTTTTATATCTATCTGTAGCAATGTGCCGGGGTGCCGCGTGCACGCTTTATGAGCACACAGCTGCTGTCCGCCTATATTCAGGGCATTGCTGTGTGTGTGTGTGTGTGTGTGTGTGTGTGTACTGTGGCAGATGGAAAACACGAATCACTGTTTGAAAATGACCAGAGTGCTTCAATGTCATGGGAGACTGTAGTTGGTCAGCTCTCTGTCATAGCTCATTTGATTACATTTTGAAAGGCTGCCACGGGCATGAATGCAGTGGTAAACTGATTCCACTGCCTAAAATATAATATTATACATGGCAAATACTAGAAATTGGTGCCTTTCTAGATTTTGATGCGTTTACCTTGTCTAACCTGCTCAGTGTTGAACATGCATGGGATGTGTGCAAAATAACATCAGCATAGACTCGTTCAGACTTATTCTAAAGTAAATGCTTTTTTACATGGAACCCTATAGATCAAGGAAGAGAACAAACCCCTCAAGAGTGCAAAAGAGAATGTAAGTCCACAATTATGCACACTAACATATTACAGTTTTGGGATTTGTGTATTTATTTAAATCACATTAACAAGCAATGTTGTTGTCTTTAAATAAATGTTTCTATTAGGTGTAGCAAAATCTTCATTTCTAGACACAGGATGTTGAATTGTTGTCACAGGAAGCCCGTTTCAGTGTCTGCTTTACCAACATGTTACTATAATGAAGGGTTTTCAAAAATAGACAATATTTTCTCTGGCAGATTTACAAAAACATTGTTTGTTCAACCCAGATGGACCATTGACGCCTCTGGTGTCACACCTGCTACATAGTCATTTGAATATAGAGACAGTTTGCTTGATTCGTTTGTGTTTTGTTGTTGATGTGCAGCTGTTGTGCGCCACTCACTTTGCTTTGTTTGAGCGGGAGGTGGGCCGTTAAAGGGGTCTGCACACACACGTTTTTACTAAATATCAAATAATACATGCTTTGTATTGATTATGAAGGTGAAAATTTATCCTATGTAAAATGACAAGCTGTCCCTTTTTGTATACACCATAGAGTGAATCCATAATGTATGTTGTGTCTTAATATCTTTTAATAGAAAGCTAAAGCAGATTAATGTATAATTTTTGACTAGAAAGTCAGTTTGTGTTGTTATATAGTTACATTATATACAGTAGTTAAACTAAATGGAAGGACAATGGCATATAGACTGTGTGGGAGTCAAGATATGACACCTTAGATGGAGCTCGACACATCTCAAGAGTGGTGCACTTTCAGTCTGAGTGTACAAAAGCACGCTTGGATTGGTTCTTCATGCAGTAATTTTTAAAATGTGCTAGAAGTCACATTGAACATCTGTTAATGTGGGTATGTATGTGATGGGTCACCTCCTCTGTTATGACAGTTCTTTTATTACACTGCTGGATATGTCAATAACATTCTACATCCCTTTCACCTTGTTTGTGTTAGATGGTGTTCTTTTGCTTTGTCTTTTTGGGAGATATTTATAGCATCAACTTTGCTATTGAAAGACTTTTAATTTGAGGAAGTCTCATTTCCAAGAGCTTTTTGAGATGTGTTTACTCTTGACCCATAGCATAGCAAATACGTCACAAATATGTAGAACAGAGGATCAACACTGATAAAACAACATCGCATGATGTTCTAATTGGGAAATTGATTGCAAAACACTGTCCTAGGGTTGATATTTATGTGAAGGATTTCTTTCTTACATGTTCTCAATGATTATATATTTTCTACCTTTTCTTGCTAATTCTGATTCTGCCGGATCAATAGTCTGAAAATGATGGCATCCTGAGTAGCCGCTCTCAATCAGTGCCTAGCCTGGAGCCTGGCAGAGGTCTGCTGCGTGCCAAGAGCCCTCAGCCTGTTCCGGACACAACTCAACTCAGGGAGAGGGTCAAGAGCCCGTCACCCAACAGAAACAAGACGGGGGCTAACAAGACCTATGTAGTGCCCAAAGTCCCAGAGCGATTTAAAAGTCCTGAACCTCCTCAAGCCCCCTTAAGTCCTGAACCTGTCCTTAACGGGAACAGCAAACTCCATGGTGTGCTCAATGGCATTGCCAAGACTTCAGTCAGTGCCAGCCAACCGGAACTCACAGAGGACTCACAGGGTGGGACCCATAAGAAGGTAGTGAATGTGATGCGTAAAGTGGTTAGAAGGGTGCTTTCTACTGAAGATGAAACATTAACAGCCCCTGCGGCCATGTCTCCAGAGCCTCCGAAACCAGTTATAGAACCCCCCAAACCTGAACCGGTTTCTGTTCCCAAGACTGTGAAGATGCCTGTGTTCTCCTTTAAACATGATACTATAAAGAAGGAGGACAAAGATGATCTTTCTTCTGGACTGACTAGCTTGATGTCTCGAGGCAGGACCAGAGAACCTCGTCCACGCATTCGCAAAGATGAAAAGGAGTATGTTAAACCTGTAGAGAAAGTGTTGGAAAAACCCCAAGAGAAAGACAATTCTGGACCAGCATGTGATAAAACTGAACAGAAAGTAGATGCCAGCCTGCAAGAGGAACAGTCCACTACTACCTTAATCTCATCTAAGCCTCCTCTTTTACCTCCAGCAGGTTTTATTCCAGCTTCCAAACCCAACCCTCTCTCTCCATCACCAGGATTTGTACCTGCACCCAAACTCTCAGGGTTTATTTCCACTCCAAAACAGTCTGGTCCTTCCCCTCCAGCTGGCTTTATTCCTGCTCAGAAACCTTCCACTCCTTCCGTTTCTCCATCTACTATTCCAGATTCCAAAACAGTTCCTGTTACCCCCAGTCGTACACCTGCCATCCCTAAAACAGCTGCTACCTCTCCTTCGGTTAGATCTGACACTCTTAACCCTCCAGTCCCAAAGAAGGACCCATTTGCCCCTCCATCAGGGTTCATTCCCACCCCCAAACAGATGGTTATAAAGAAACCAGAGGTATTGATCATACTGATCACCCAACAGCATGGTTTGTGTGAGGAGTGCACTAATCACTAATAGTGTATGGAAACCAACATGTTTTTTGTTGGTTTTTATTGGCATGGTACTATTTTACTCAAGACTGTTTTCATTGGCAAACCTTCTCTGTTGGTCTCTTAGTTGGCTTGATAAGAACAGAGATCTCTAAAATGAGACTTGGACATCTTGTTTTTGAAATCAACCACTGGAAATCCAGTTTTATGTAGCTGATCATGCCAGTCAATAAGGTTTTTTGAGCACAGAAAATGGAAAAAGCCACTTGAGAGATCCACAAAACAATTTACTCTAGACTAGAATCAACTACTGTACCACCTACAGTATATGTCTGTATGGTACTTTACCTCCTATATGTCCAAGATTATGGATTACTTATTGGTTATATAGCCTTTTTATAGCCGTCAGAGAATTTTTGCAATTCTCTGACTGATGCCCCTTTGCTCCTTGTTGTCAAAAGCAATTCAGATAGTTGTTACTATGATTACCACATATTTTACTTTGCAGTTTGATTTAGGGTGGTTTGCTTCTATGCATGATGTTTCAGATGTCGTGATGTTCATAAATTTGGACTAACCCATTGCATGGTTTCTCACTACAATCACTTCAGTGATTTAACTTTGGTCAATGACTGTATACTGTGTGTGTGGTTTTGGACGTGATATTTGAAGGTGAAGGCAGCTGTACGTACAACACCAGCTCCACCAGGGAGACCTTCTCCTGTGAGCCTTTCTAAACCCACTATCCCAACTGTAGTCAAAAAGGTGTGTGTGTTTGTGTGTGGTAGAGAGATAGACGACTGGCTTGCTCTGCAGGAAGGGAATGGCTAACATACATACTCTAACAGTGATCTGTGTCGCGCTTTTACAATTTATCCTGAATTGAATAAATTGGATATTGCTCTTGTAAAATGCATTCTGAGTCATGTGCATAGCTTGAGATAGACTCACCTGCTGTTGGTGGTCTGATCTTTAGGAGAGTCCTCCTCTGAGTCCCACTGAAGAAGCACAGAGACGCTTGGAGAGGATCTTCGCTGCATCTGTAATGCCTCCTATCTCCATTTCTCCATTCTCTGTTTCTGCTTCCTCATCATCTAAGTCTCTCTCTCTCTCTCTCTCTCTCTCTCTCTCTCTCTCTCTCTCTCTCTCTCTCTCTCTCTCTCTCTCTCTCTCTCTCTCTCTCTCTCTCTCTCTCTCTCTCTCTCTCTCTCTCTCTCTCTCTCTCTCTCTCTCTCTCTCTCTCTCATGACATTGCTGTTGTTGTTTCTTAATCCCTATGTGTCTGCTTATGTACCTCATCACTGTTTGCAGTCTGCTGCTGTAAAACATTTAAATCTTGCAAAAAGGTTCTCATTGGTTCAGGCATGCCCATCTTACCTCTCATGTGCCTGCTGTCACCTCATTTCTGGATATATGTCTCATGTCTATTTCTCTCTCTTTCATCCATTGCTGTCTCTGTGCTTGTTTGGCTGGCTGATGTAGCAGGAACCTGTGGCCAGTGCATCTGCGTCGTCTCAGGTACAGGGCTCGTACGGGGACACGTCTCCCCCCCCTGCATCCCTCCATGGTTTGGCCGGAGTGTGCGCTCGTGTGGCCTGCTGGAGTGTAAGCTCTGTTCCTTTATCAAACTCACCTCCGCCCCACCCTCATATATAACATTATATGCTTTTTTCCTTTATAAACTATTTTGGATTTTTGATTGTTTACATTTCATACCTGCTTTGATATAAGGATTGCGTACGTGATTATTGCCTGTAAATCATTTTTATTATTAAAAAAACATAATATAACAATAGTTATTGTTTTTTTAAGACAATGTTGTTGTAGTCAGTGCATGGTGACTGCAGGCTATAACAGCATGAAACCCCCGGTGTGGGAATTTGTTAGTGCCTGACCTCAATCTGCCTTCAGGGTGTCTTGAGTGAATGACAGTGGATGTTTTTGATTCATGAGTGTCACCTGTTGCCTCATGCCTCGGGCTCTGAACATTGTCTCTTTATTGCTTTACCTCGTATTACAATCATTGCTACCTCTCTGCCCAGTCAATCTGCCTAAACAGATATGGTTATGGTTAACAGATATGGCTTCTGATTTAACCAAGCATTTAGTAACATTTACTTTTTTTGCTAGCACAAGACTGTAAATGTGTCATAATACACAGTATGTTGTGCATCCTTTAAATTACATGTTGTCTACTATGACACATCTTTAAGTGTATTTCTTTGCTTGCATACCTACCTGTGAAGGCAGCATTTTTCAGCATTTGTTTTTGGACCCTAGTCATCTCTCTCTGTTTGAACAATTCATAGATATATTTTTTACACCACATGAAATTTTAATATCAAAGCAACAACAGCAACATTAATGTCATACTTATTGACACACCTCCAAAGCGTGACCATAGTGCCTTAAACTGATGTTATCACACAATCAATAATCTATTTTGTTCACAGGATGTTTTATATACTCTGTGTGGAGCTGAGGCTGGCTTGAATTCAAAAATGTGTGTTTGAGACATGTAGTGTCATGTTATGGTGTGTAATGATGTTCTTGCCTCCTCATGCCGACCGGCTGTCTCACAGGGACAGGTGGAGGAGGATCCCGTGGCAATCCTAAAGGCAGACCATGCTGCTGCCGCCCATCCTAAGGTCTGCTGTGTGTATATGTGTAGTTCACCCGCATAGTCCCAACCCCGACCTGTCGTGTCAAACCTGCCCTTGTGTTGTGGAGTGCTGTGCTCTCACCCATCCCATTTCATTAAGTTATACTTGCTGATTTACACCAGAAGCATTGTTGAGTGCTGAGTGACACCAAAAATAAGTGCACGAACTATCTTTAGATGCCTGGAAGAAACTTTGGTGACACTTGGATGGAAACACAATGCAAAACAGACAATCTTTATCAGAATAATTTAACAGAATAACTTTAGTTGATCTGGGTTCATCTAACATAAATAACGTATTGATTTGCTATTAACTTTTAAAAATTGCACTGACATTGGATCCTGTGTGTTGTGCTGTTTCTAATCTTTCCTCACCATGTGTTACTGTACTTATGTAGTGAACCAGTTGACCTAGTCATAACATGTTACACTAACTATAGTTAGGAGAGAAGCATGTGAACTGAAGCACAACTTCTTTCCATCCACGGATCACTGATACACTATCTGCTAATATCAGCCCATCACTGCAGTGAAGTTCATGTTCAGACGACTGTGTGACGGTCAGGTGTGAATATGGTAGAGTCAGACATGCCCAGACAACCAGAACATTCGTGTGTAATCTGACCTTGTCTATCATCAAGTTAAGCTTGACTTGACTTCTACATTTACAGTTAAACTCTCCCTGTCTTGCATGACAGCCTGCACCGGGTTGACGATCATTTCTCTCTTGTTGTTGGTAAATTCTTTCTTTTTACTGATCTGGGATCTGTTTCTACATCAATCCTTGTTTTGTTAGGAAAGAAATGGCGGGTCTCAGATCGGGTTAGAAAGATAATGATTGCATCAACCATCCATCAGTTGACAGCAGTTGTTTTCAGATACACTTATCTCAAAAGTGGACCAATGCATGGAGTGGATTTCAAGCATGTCATTGAGTTTTCTGAATGAAGGACCTTTGTAAAGGCTTAACTATAAGTCTAACTGGTGTTTTTCTCATCTGCAGGTGAAAACGGAAGAGCAGATAGCTGCAGAGCAGGCATGGTATGGCTCAGAGAAAGTGTGGCTGGTCCACAAAGATGGATTTTCTCTTGGTAAGTGCAAAACCACCCATAACAGACATCATAACCTAAGTGATATTGCTATAATTTGCAACCTGATTTTAAAAACAAAGTGCTTGAGAAAAACTTTAACAATTTTCTGGTTTCCTCACAGCCACAGTGCTGAAGACGGAGACTGGCAGTCTACCGGATGGGAAGGTGAAGATCAAACTGGAGCATGATGGGACAGTACTGGACGTGGACGAGGATGATGTGGAAAAGGTCAGTGCTGTATTATTTCCTACAGAATTTTCAAAGGAATCTGTTTTACACTTGGTTGTTTCATTATTGGACCACTCTCGTTGTGCTTTTTTTATTTATTGAGGATCGCTGGTGAACACAACAGAAATATGTACAATGGCATTAGATTGTCTTTTGATCATCACATTTAATTTAGTCTATATTTTTTCCAAATACAAATATGGTTTATGAGTCAACAGAAAGATTTATTGCTCTTGATAAGATCTAGGAGATGTTATTACTCACTTCTTGTCTGGTGCAGTAGTAATTTGTCTCCCTCCTGGTGAAGGGCAGCTTTGAGCTGATCATTTTCTTAATGTCAAGGTTGACCTAGAATGAAGTTTTTGAACCGTCTGTTCGATTAGGGAATTGCAAAGCTGGATTCAGTGTTGAAGGTGACAAGTTTAAATTGTATTAGAAACTTGGCAAGTCTTGAGGCTATTATGGTTGTGACACATCAATTTAAAATTCTTTCTCTTTTTCTGCCAACTCAGACTAAACCAGTTTATGTCACCTTCTGTGACATTGAGCAAAATGTCTCAAATTTAACCGCTTTCTTAATATTGAAAACAATATATGACACATATCTCAAAAATGTTTTCCTGCATTTCTTCATTGTTAAATACTTTCAACCCCACAACCCAGGCAAACCCGCCATCATATGACCGCTGTGAGGACTTGGCGACTCTCCTTTACCTGAACGAGTCCAGTGTCATGCACTCCTTGCACCAGCGATACGGAGGAAATCTCATCCATACATACGCTGGGCCCAACATGGTCATCATCAACCCTATCAGCGCTCCTTCCATGTATTCTGAGAAGGTAAGAGTCTGAGTTCACACTACCGTACCGAGTCAACATAGTCCTGTGAATTATTTTGCGCACTGTTTCATGAGTTACCAAATTTAAGACAAACTGTCCCATCATCAGTTAAATGCTATAGGAAATGAGCGACTGAAATCTGCTAATGAGCTGCATTGGACTTCATGCAAGATAAAACAACAGCCATAAAACGTAATTACAAACCAGAAGAGTATTTCTCTTGGCCATTGGTCCTAATTAAGTGATTTTGTATTATGGATCAGGCTGATTATAAACAGGAATTAAGGTTTTGTGCACTAATGATATACATGAATGTTATTGCACTTGTGCCAGAGCAGAAGTTTACTACAGCCTTCTTTTCAAATTAACAGTTTTATTGACTTTTCCTTCATTGGAAAACTAATGTTTATGGGTTTACATTTTGCTTTAAGGTTTTCATTATTGATTTTCCTGTTGTATAGAAAATAAAAGCTCTTTAATGGTTTGAGATTATTAGACTGTAAGATTCTTGTTTATGTTTTTCTGTAATGCTCTTTGTCTTAGCATGTTTTTTTAGACATTTATTTCTTTGCAAGAGAAAAGAGAGTTTCTCTAAGTGTCACCTGTTAGCGATTCATCTCACCATCCTTAGATTTAACACCCACTTTACTTCTGACACGTATATTTCACAAGATCATTTTTTCTGTGTGCTATCAGGTGATGCACATGTTTAAAGGATGTCGGCGAGAGGACACAGCCCCTCATATATATGCAGTGGCTCAGTCTGCATACAGAAACCTTCTGACCACACGGCAGGACCAGTCCATCGTGCTGCTGGGGAAGACCGGTAGCGGCAAAACCACAAACTGTCAGCACCTAGTCCAGTATCTGCTGTCCATCGCCGGCAGCACGGGGAAGATCTTCACAGGTACACATCTTTTGAATACACCTTTAACACTTTACCTGTCGCCTCATTCAAGTCTGTTTGCATTTTTTCAGAATTACTACTTTCAGCATTATTGACCTAATCAGAAATGCTAATACTGGCCAGATACTGTTCAGTGGTTAAAGCTGAATAGAAAGGTGACATGTAGTCAGATGAAATGGGCTTGTGTGAAAAGAGAGAGAGTTGAGAAGGTGGTGATGGATGAGAGCTGTGCTAATGACACTCACTAAAGCACCCTGATAATTAGCCGTCATCAAAATCTGCTCAGCATCTGCTTAGCCCATAATGACCTAATGAAGACTACAGTGGTCATCAACTGTACTATTAAGAGGCCAGGATGTTATCAGCATATGTTCGCCTCTGAATATTGGGTCTGGATCTTCTCTTCTAATGCAGTTGATGTTTATAAGTGAACCTGTTTAGTTAAAGTATACTGAAAGCAATACTGTATTGTGTGTGTTGTTTAGCTGAGAAATGGCAAGCGGTATACACGATCCTGGAGGCTTTTGGAAACAGCCCCACCTCCATGAACACCAACGCCAGCCGTTTTTCCCAGATCGTCTCGCTGGATTTTGACCAGGCTGGTCAGGTGGCCTCTGCTTCCATTCAGGTTTGTGGATGTGCACTTTTGTTATCATATGCGTTTGTTGTTTGATTGAATAATTTTAATTGTATTAGGTCATTTATAGGCCAGTTTTTCGTTAAACATCGACAAAATTAACTTTTAGCAAATGTACAGGTTTTTTTTTTTTTTTTAGGAGAAACAAACCATAAAATATTGATGACTCATCTTGCACTACACAGACTTTTGTCCAATGAAATGTTCTCTAGAACAGCTAACATGGTTAATTGTTGTGATGTAACTAAAGTCTGTTTAAAGGAGGTGTTTTTGATATTTTCTACCCAGACGTGCTGTTTCAATATAAAATATGTCATGGAAAATACTGTACTCATTAAGCATATTCATTTTGATGACTAATTTGTTTGTTGCAAATGCTGTAGACCATGCTGCTGGAAAAACTGAGGGTAGTGAAACGACCAGAGGGTGAATCCACGTTTAATGTCTTTTACTATATGATGGCAGGAGCAGACAGCACTTTAAGGTGAACTTAATATAATCATATGAATATTGAAACAATTGTGCTTTTTTTGATAAGCTTGCAATTATCACTCTTGGGAGTCCTTATTTCACTTTGTAACTTGACTTTATGTCAACTTTCCTGCAGAACGGAGTTGCATTTCAACCACTTTGCTGAGAACAGCGCTTTTGGTATTGTGCCTCCATCTAAGGTTAGTTTAAGTCTCATGAGGTACAGGACTACCTGCCACCTCATCAACTCTTTATTACACGCTTGATCTGACGCCTTGCAAGGAAATAAGACTTTTTTATTTGTAACAAATATCACTGTTGCGTCACTGAAATTGAACACATGCTGATACATTACTAACTCGTGTGCAGTCTGAGGACAAGCAGCGGTCATCGCAGCAGTTCACTAAACTGCAGGCAGCCATGAAGGTGTTGGGCATCTCTTCAGATGAACAGAAAGCTCTCTGGCTCATTCTTGGGGCCATATACCATCTTGGAGCTGCAGGAGCTACAAAGGGTAACAAAATTGTTTGTGAAAAAGTAGATAATGTAAAAAAAGTCAGCATGATCATCACAACCTGGACAGTATTGCAAGTTTGTTCCTGAATTTAGTTGGTCTTTTATTAGTATACAAATGTAAACACTCAGCAAAGCAAATATTAATAGCTCTTTGTCTCTATGTTTAAGCCATGCATTGGTGTCTCTATGATAAATCAGCTCACAGAAGCATTTGACAGCTTTCCCTTTACACATCAGAGACGTAGAGCTTCAAAAAACGCTTTAATGAGATAAAGAGCTGAAAACTCCTAACAGGCTCAAAAACAGACTTATTTAATTATGACGGCTTACTGAGTTCAGAGAAAAAGCCTGGAAATAGTTTGAAGTCGAGGAGTTTAGAGATATGTCTGAGGGGTTTTTGTTATCTAATGAGGATGGATTCACTGTCTGTCAAAATTGACATTTTGTATGTGCAGTATTTACTCAGTCGAAGAATCTTCACAGAGCTTATTTTTGTAAGACAGTATCACAGAATATGTGATTACTAACAGAGCTTTTATTTGAAGAACTATCAAGACATCTGTGTCAAATTTGAATTAAGATATATTTTTTTCTTGGATTTCTCAGTTGTACCTGATTGTCTTAACAGCAGGGGGCAGTATTGTTCCGTCTTTTTTTTCTTTTTTTCTGGCTGTTATTAGCAAGTCAAGTCTATTGATACTCTTTAAATTACAGCCTAATTATAAGTTTGTGCAAGAATGTACCTGCACACACAGCATAATGTGGTATAAAGTGTCAATAGCAACTGTCTGAGATTCATAACAAACCATAATAATACATACAAAGAGAAAAAACTAAAAATATGAATACATATAATGTATTTATTGGACATTTATATGAATGTATGTGTATATATGTGTGTGTGTGCATGTATCACTTTATGTTATATTAGTTTTAATCTATTAACAGCTCTAATACATGCCATTATACTAGTCTGTTAATGTCATCAGCCATCAGGAAAACCTTTAATTGTTTTTACTACTAATTAAAGTAATTAATTAAACTAATAAAGTAAAAGTGTTCAATGCAGAGATCCATTTAAACAGAAATGTGTGATTGTTTATGCTAACAAGTGCATTTTGAGTTCCCTGTTTGTACGACACTGAAGAATGTGTCTCATGTCCTAACCTCTTCTTCTCTACTTGCATGTTGCATGCCGTTCTGATACAAAGCAGAGGCTGACGAAGGTAAAGAGCATAAAAATTATATATATACAAGCACAAGCAAACACCTCATTTGTGTGTGCGGTATTATGTCGTTATCATCATTGCCAGGCATTTCCATTTGCATTCTTATTGTCTGCTTTTTCTTTCTTTCCTTTATTTCTCTGCTGGGCTTTTTTACTTCACAAGGTTTATAACCGTGTCTTAGACCGTCTTGAAGCTCAGATAAAACTTTGG
Organism: Beaufortia kweichowensis; assembly: GCA_019155185.1. Lineage (NCBI taxonomy): Eukaryota > Metazoa > Chordata > Actinopteri > Cypriniformes > Gastromyzontidae > Beaufortia > Beaufortia kweichowensis. The sequence goes on from CM032811.1 coordinate 8,830,104, forward strand.
CAGGAGCATGTGCGGGAGGGAGAGCGTCGTAACTTTGTTGTGTTTTAAGCCCGGGCGCTCTGATGTTTCTCCATGTTGTAGACTTTTCCTTCCTGCAGTGCTTTTGTGTCGTTAAGATGCAAACACAAATAAAAGCGCGTTCGCTCTCAGTTCTTGTTTGCTTTCGACATTCATCTATTTCACCAGAGGCCTGTGTTGTTTCTCTCTGTCTGGCACCTCTTCTGGTTGAGGCGACTTTATGTGACTTGTGTGTCATTCTGATTGTGTTTGGCTCTCTGTGGTTCGCTCTGGGGTCAGTCTGAACAACATCCACTGCAAATGTTTGAACGTACCCGAAAGGTTTTTTAAAAGGTGACACATTTGATGTCATAGATGAACATTAAAACCCACACCTAAAAAAGTATTGTAAGTTTCTGTAAGTAGCGTGGCAGTGGATCTGTGCAGATGATATCAGAAGAGCTCACAGCTATCAGCGCGTTCAATTTTCCTTGTTCTCATGCTGTCCCTGTGTGGTTAACAGCCGGCCGGAAGCAATTCGCACGTCACGAATGGGCCCAGAAGGCGGCTTACCTCTTGGGCTGCTCTCTGGAAGAGCTCTCATCTGCTATCTTTAAACACCAGCCCAAAGGAACCCTGCAGAGGTCCACCTCCTTCCGCCAGGGACCAGATGATGCTGGGCCAGGAGGAGACAATTCAGGTGAAAATCTTACACGAGGAATGGGGGACATGGGGGGTGGTTGAATAAACTGTAGATTTGTGGCTTTTGTAGTATTAAGATTGTTAATGGTATTGAGCGTTTTGTCCCGCAGCTCCAAAGATCACGGCTCTGGAGTGTCTGGAGGCCATGGGCGCTGGACTTTACTCTGAACTCTTCACGCTTGTCATCTCACTTGTTAACCGGTAAATCTTCTACTCTGATCAGGATATTAATTTCTCTTTTTATGAATGTACGATGTTAGGGGTTCGCACTTTTTGGTTGCAGACTTGTTTGATATTAAAACATTTTCTTTACTAGCTTAAACACAACTGTAGGCAAGCCTATTCATATGTTAATGCATTTCAAAGTATAAACAAGATCAGTGCTCTGGCAAAGTGCTGAAAAAGCCTGTGCCTGTTTATACCTTGAATCAGTTGCAATGCAATTATTTGTTCATATTTGTACAGTATATAGATTAATGCAATGCCAATAGATTTACTCCTCAAAGGGGAATGTGAGGATCAGTGGTGAAAACACACCTTTAGAGGGTCTGGATCTCAGGTTTAATTTTGAAAGAGAAAGTCAAAAAGCAGTGGTGTCCGCAAAATCTAACCCACATTAAATATGTATCTGTTGTTTTTTTGTGGCGGGTTTAGAGCTTTGAAGTCGAGTCAGCACTCCCTGTGTTCTCTGCTTATTGTCGACACACCGGGATTCCAGAACCCAAAGTTAGCCAAGCGGGACCGCGGTGCCACCTTCGAAGAGATGTGCCATAATTACGCCCAGGAGAGGCTCCAAACGCTTTTCCATGAGCGCACGTTTGTGCAGGAGCTGGAGCGTTACAAGGAGGTGCAATAATAACATTAATAATGCTGAATTTAGCCCTGTCATGACCTGTCAACCAACTTCCTCTTTAATTTTACATTTGTGTTAATTCACTTGGACTGTTTCTATCGAAGTGAAATTAATGTTAATTTTATTACAGCCCATTTTTGCAATCGCAGCGGTAACATGTTTGTCCGAACTGTTATAATTAAGTTAGCTTGGCTTGTTACCAGAATCAATATTTATGCTCAGTACATAAATCCTGGATAATCAAATGGCTTTGAAATGAACATAAGCAAAAATTGAGCTATATTATATCAAATATGATTAATAACATTGATCAATTCTGACAAAACTTTAACATGAAATCAGAAGATGATGGTAGCAGACTAACACCCCTCTGTCCCTGTGTAGGAGAACATAGAGCTTGCATTAGATGACATAGAGTCCAGTACATCACTCTCTGTAGCAGCTATAGACCAAGCCTCAACTCAAGCATTGGTAAGAAACTTTTCTGTCTCGCACCACCAACACCAACCCACGTTGTAGTTTATTCCAGACAGTCTCACGTGGGTTCTTGTGTGGAGTCTGTGATTTTCTTTCTGCAAAGGTTAAAAATTCAGCTTGACTTTTTGACAATGTAACCTTGAAATGTAGTTGTTATATTGTCCTGTCTAGCCAGCCATTACTGGAGCGGTTTTCTGAGATATTAATGAGAGCAGAAGTTTTTTGTTATTGTTTGTTTGTGTATGAGTGGGTGTTCTCCCTACCTTTTATTCGGGCACAGCGCTAGAAACATGTTTTCGATGACAAAACATGTTTTCATTGATTTTTCAGTGTTGTCACATCTAGTCTGAGAAATATTGTAAAAAGTTATTTAGGTATTTAGTGCATACTAAAACTTGGCATGCTGTGCAAGATGCATACTTTTTTTAACCTATAGTACAAAAACAAACACATATGCCTGTACAGTCATATAATCTGAACTATTCTGTTCCTTTTTAATTTAAAGATAAAAGTTTTGAAAAAATAATACACAAATTGTCAATATGGCACTTTAAAAATTAAGTACACATAAAACAACCTTGAAGATTGAATTGGCCAGTTTCTGTCTCTGGTGGAATTAGCGGAAAGACAAAGCAAAGACATTCTAATTAATGTGAAAAGTAATATTTAAAGACACACATGTCGGCACATTCCAAGTCTCCATAATTGCTGCGTCGTCTTTTTCCGCACTGGTCTCGTCCACCGTTATTCCTGCAGCTCCTGCAAACTGTCATCGCTGTAATGTAGAACGGAGGAAAAGTCATTACTGGTATTAATTGCTTAAGTAGACGGACAGAGCGTGTAAGGTTTAAAAATGCCGGCCTGACTACCCTGCAGCTCTTGCTTAATACAGGCCTTTAATGAGGAGCCTGAGACTAATAGCTCATCTTTTCCTCCTTCTTTCTTATTCTATAAAGAATAGTAATTGCTTTCGTGTAATGACTAATGTTGTGTTTAAGGTCATTATCGAAATGCAAAACAAAAAGCGAATGAAACAATGCGCAGCGTTGATGAATGAATGAGGCTTGTTTAATTGCGAAATAAACAAAGTTGTTAAAAGAGATTCTCCTTGTTGCACATTAGATTATTCAGAAATGAATTGTCTTTTTTATTTATTGAAGTTAATGCACATATCCGTGTGGTTCAGGTACGGACTCTGGCCAGGACGGATGAGGCGCGAGGGCTCCTGTGGCTGATGGAGGAGGAAGCTCTACAGCCCGGAGGCTCTGAAGAAACTCTGCTGGAAAGACTCTTCAGTTATTACAGCCCTGCAGAAGGAGATAGCAAAGGTCAGAGCTTATTACGTCTCCTACACATACACACCCACACCATGCATGCAAAGTTCACGTAACTTCATGCGCTCCATGTACCCCTCAGGTCCCGCCCTGCTGCTGAAGAGCGAGAAGGCACATCACTTCCTGTTGGGTCACAGCCACGGCACTGACTGGGTGGAGTATGATGCTCGGGGCTGGTTGAGCCATGCCAAACATAACCCTGCCTCTCAGAATGCTGCCATTCTTCTGCAGGACTCTCAGAAGTAAGATTCAACAGTATCTGTCATAGACTTCTGGTATATAAATGAACCATTAAGTCGTTTTTCAAGTAAAATAAATGCTGAATTTTTTTCTCTTCTTCAGGAAGAATATTAGTGGTTTATTTATGGGCCGTTCAGGAGGGGCCACCGTTTTATCCGGCTCCATCGCTGGGCTCGAGGGCGGCTCACAGTTGGCTCTGCGCAGGGCCACAAGCATGAGAAAGACCTTCACCACCGGCATGGCTGCTGTCAAAAAGAAATCCCTCTGCATCCAGATTAAACTACAAGTGGTCAGTATTAGGAATGTGGAAAACTACACTTGTTCAAAATCAAATGCGTACTGGGTTGCATATGTTCAAAGAGTCTCTCCAGTATTTAAATGGGAGTAAAGCAAGTTGTTATCTTGTAGGACGCGCTGATAGACACAGTCAGGAGGTCCAGGGTGCACTTTGTGCATTGTCTGCTGCCCAAGGCAGAGGCTCTGACTGGAGATTTGAAGGTGCTGGGAGGTCCTTCGCCTCGCTCTGGAGAACCAGATGCCCACGGGGAGAGCTGTGAGACGGGTCTTATGCAGCTGGATGTCTGCTTGCTCCGGGCACAACTCCGTGGATCCAAATTGCTTGACGCTCTCCGAATCTACCGCCAAGGTAAGACACATGAAATATGTAGGCTGAAGACAGCAAACGACCCCTGTCTATTGATCGACGACCTTTATTTGAGGGCAATATACAAAAATCGATGAAGGAGAAGTTTGAAATATCCCCTTTTCCACAGGGATTTGAATTTGTGATGATCTTGTTTTTCCTTCAGGGTTTCTTGACCTTTTAAAGTTTTTGTGGCCTCAAACTGGATAGCGATCTAGATGTCTCATTGGTTTAGACACATTCACTGAATTATTTAAAAACTTTACAAAGTTTACAGCAAACTAAATGTTTTGTTAGTTCATAGCCCAAACCCCTGAGTCATTCCCTCCTAACTTATCTGGAGAACATTCTCAAGATAAGCGACTGACCGATGGTCTCATCACTCAGCGGACTCTGTAGTTTGTTAAATCTCTCAGTTGAACGCACATCCTTCAGCTCCTGTCGTTTGACTCTCCCCTTCTTCAAGGTTATCCTGATCATCTGGTCTTCTCCGAGTTTCGCCGTCGCTTTGACGTACTGACCCCCCACCTGACGAAGAAACATGGGCGGAACTACATCGTAACTGATGAGAAAAGGGTGAGTGTTTGTGAGCGTGTCGTTTCTCTCTGAGCTCCTCCTCCGTGAGCTCTCTTCCATGTAATTGATTATGACAGGGCTGAGGGCAGAGAGCTGTGTTGTTGATTAATGGCCTGTACTACACATCTTTTTCTCCTTAATCTCAGCTCAGCTCTGGTGACAGGGCAATAAAGGCTTTAATCAGAGCTCAGACTGACGACTCTATCAGCGGCATCCTGTCCTATCACTGACCCCATTTCTGTTATTGAGTCTTAAAACACTCAGACTTTTATTATGGTGAAGATCTAAAAGTCTTAATGAGAACTTAATGTGTGTGTTTGTGTGTGTGTTTTTTGTATATTCACCCACAGTATTTTTATATAGTATATATATGCATAAACACACATACAATACCTTTACATTAAAATCTTAAGATCTTTATCAGAATTAAGTCTGTTTAGTCTTTTCACACTCAATAACATAATGAGTCCAAATGTTTAGACACGCATGGTTAAATGTATGTTTCATCCTTAAATTAATCTTTATAGATGCGGTTTTTTTGTTGTTGAAACTACTTGGCATGAATAGGTCAGAGAATGGAAAATCAGCCAACCAGTGCCATTTTTACTTTTTATATAATGTAAGTTATATTATAAACTAAGTCATATTATAGTTTTTATGAATTTATTCTTGTTATTTCCGTATTTTAGAATAAAAATAAAGATAACAGGTACAGTATGTGCTAGAGCTGTCATGATATCAGATTTTCGCTACCAGAAGAGTCCTGTAATGATATTATTCCAATTTCTATTGCTTGTTGACCAGTAAATCACACTGAAAATACATGTGTAACACTTTGACAATATAATTTGTATTTGTCAACATTTGTAAATGTAAGTATTTTTCACCATTTATTAATCTTTGTAAATGTTAGTTTATGCCAATAGTTGGTGAGTTAGTTAGCTATTTACAATACAGTGTACTGTATAAAAAGAAAAGTATCTAAAAGTAATAAAAGTATCTGAAGAGAATCTTCTTTATTCACATGTTGCTTTAGCTGTCCCCACAGTATCGCTTTGCTGGAACATCAGTGATTTCCCCCTTAGACCCATGATCTATCTGTCGTTTTTTAGTCCGAGACGTGACCTTTCGCTTGTCCCTCTCCACTGAATCTGTTCACCAGTCACCCCCAGCGCCCCCAGACAGAGCATTCAATACCCCCTAATGTTTTTAGCTCAAACTCCAACCATTATTCATCAGTCCACTGAGATTTTTTTTAATCCCTTGCCATGTTGTTATTTGCCTGCCATCCTGTCAGTAAAATGGCACTTCTAGGTGAATGGAGGAGAGGGGTCAGACATTAAGACAGTTGTTTGTGACCCAGTTTTCCCAAGGCGGGTCAGCTTGTTGAGAGAGAGAGAGCAGGATTCTGTCAGCATGCAGTCCTCAGAGGGTCTTACTGGGGTGTTTGTTTGTGCACCGAGGTGGACAGCACAGTATATCTTAATGTCTGTCTCACGGTTTTATGTGTGTGTTTTTCAGGCTGTCGAAGAGCTTTTGGAGTCTCTCGAGTTGGAAAAAAGCAGCTATCACATGGGCTTAAGTAGGGTAAGTAATGTCAACATAACACATGCTTATAAAACCCTTGTTATTAGACCTAAAAAAAGTATTAATTAAAATAAATTCTCGCCAACAGAGGTATAATCTGACTATATTTAAACATATCTTGCATCAAATATTTCAGTTTTATGGGGAAAATTATTGAAGAATCTCCCCGTTGAGAGTGCCGTTTGTATGCATACGCTGTCTGGGTTGCCAGATTCACAAAAGGATTTATGCAAGTGCATTTGCAAATACACACTGGGCAGCTGGATATATGCCCAGTAATAATGCTCTGCTGTAATTTGGTCAACATTTGATGATTAAGTGCTGTAGAGATCAATAAAAAAATTTCACAAGCATCGTTTAAAATTGAAATTACAAGTGTCGCCTGTTTTCAGTGTGGCATTAAATGCATCATGCAAAGGGTGCCAAGTATTGTGAAATTCAGTGAGGTTGCGATGTAAAACAAGCTTAATTTACATAAAAAGAAAGTGTGTTTCTGCTAAAGTACATGTCTTTAATACAGTACATTGCTATTTTAGCACATTTACAACTGTTTAGTAAATTTAACCCTAAAAAAGTCATTTAAAAATAGTTTTTACATATTGTCATTCTCTCAATGTCAAGGTTTAGTGCATTGAGTCAGTCGGTGGCATACATATTCGGTCTAAGTCATAAGGAAAGGATCAGTTCCAAACAGATGGCGTGATTTCCATTTAGATTGCCGAAACGTTCGGTTCTTCTACACCTCTTAGACACAGGCAGACTTTAATCTGCTCTGCCACTGTGCTCACATCTGGATGAAAGCGTGGCAGGGTGGGCTCTGGCCAAAATGACTCGTCTCCTCTTCTCCCGCCGTGAAACCCTCGCTGCTCTGGGACAACACTTTACCCAGAATGCTAAGCTGCAGATGGGACATGGCTGCCACTCTTGGCAGGCCTCATTGGCGGGCGTGTTGGAGCGAGAAAGACAATTATTCTGCGTTTTCTCTCTCGAATAAGCCAGGCATAACTTTACTTCAGGCTGAAGGGCAGGGCCGTGGCTTTCCTTGCACTTCATTCGATTAAAACAGAATGCATGGTCTTTCTGTTTGTACAACTTCTGCACAGGAGCGATTGATTCTGGCAGGCAGCGGGTTTCTTTGTTTAGTGTACTCTGGCTTGGCACACGCCAATAATTCACTACAAACACCAATCAGCCCAGCGAGATATTGTGCTTTCAGACAAAGAACAGCAGCCTGCAGGGTGAGCCAAAATAATGACATTCTGATAAATAGCCGATTACGTGAATGGGAATGAGGAAGACCGCTTCCAAAAAATACACAAATGAGTTTGTTGATGGCTGTAATTTTGGAATCCAGATGATGTATGGAGATTCAGTCGGGGGGCGAGCAAAAATGTGGTTATGAAAACCGGTTTAATATAGAGAGTTGTTTAGACCCTATGAATTGAGATTTAGAGATTTGTGGCTTTTTGTCGATGTAGCTTTCATATCATTTGTATTCTTCTATACGCTTAGCAGAAGCATTTTAAATTGTTTTCTTTTGTTTTAATTATTCAATTATTAATGATTCATGTCAATAAATTTTTTGTTCCCCTCCCAAAATCACATATCTTACAAAAAGAAACAAGTTCTTTAACAGACCAGAAATGAACATTTGATAGGAAATATGTACACAAGTAAAGCAATAAGCTGTGTAACCCGCAACTTATGAACCTGAATTGCAAGCCAATGAAATCTAACCAAACTTAAACTGCATCCACTCCTTATTAAAAACCTTCATTGTACAGTCGCCGCCTTAGCACAATACGTCCATCTGAATCACAGACTAACACACAAGGTCCTCTCTTTGCGCTCCTCCATCACTATTTATTCCCCTTTGTATTTTGTCATTCTTTTGGTCTCCCCGGGAAACGCTGTCTTTTGACACCCCCTGAAAGAACCTTTCCACTCAGCTGACCTACGGTTCTCTCGTGAGGAAACAATCGGCCAATCACAGGCCCCAGTGGAGCACCCCCACGGCCTGCTGGGTGAATGTCACAAGTCGACTTGGCTAATAAGCACATCCCCCTCAGCAGCCACACACAGCAGAGACATTTCTAAACAGTATCATCATGCTCCTCAAATAAAACACTGTTCCAACACAGTCAAAAGGGTGATGTCATCATGTAAAGTAGCATGTTGCATATGCCTCATGATGTAGATGTCATCGTTTTGGCATAATCTTACATTTGACTCGAGAGATCCTTTAACGAAGCGCTCGCTCAGGTGATATCAGGTATTTTTTGTAGCACATCTTTACTGACATTGAGAAATGAAACTCGATTTTCCTTTGCTGCTCTCTTGAGATGGAGAGGTCCCACTCTTATATTACACCTGCCCGAAAGCAGATAAATGTGTGCGTGTGTTGCTGTGTATATCTGTGTTAGGAGCTGGGCCATGATGTTCTAATTCAGGTTGTGGTGAGTGATGGAGGTTAATGTATCATCCTTTATTTTTATTTGCGGCACTTTAGGCCTGGCAGCCCAATGCCATGGGGTGCAAGCGCTGTCAGATTTAACGTGAATATGGAATCTTTTCATAATACTCCATTCTCCCTCATGATCTGATGCTTGTAGCTCCTGTAAAAAGAGATTGCCTCCTGTAATTACAATAAGCGAGGCTCTACATCACTGAAAGGCTCTGCCTGCCTTTGATGTAAAAAGGAAGATTATGCCGCCGAGCAGCTCCGGATATAGGCTCAATCAAGAGGCATTTGTTGCCATTCGCTCCGATGGGTAGTAATTGCAGGAGTGGACCGCCAACCTCCCATTTCACTTCCTGTTACTGTCTCTCTCTCTCTCTCTCCTCTCTCCTTCTTTTTCAATATGTATATGTATATGACTAATTTTTCAGTGCAAATGTTCAGGTGCACTGCCAATCCAGTGTGGTTTTAATTAGGATTCTGTTCATCTAGATGAATCCATCTTTAAAACTAATAGAATGCTAATGCAATTACACCATGTCCAGAGTTTGATGAATGTAAGTCTGAAAAAACGAGACACCCGCTTCCTTCATATTTCTCTGATTAAATGGCGTAATGGGGGAGGATTGTGAAGTGTTAATCCAACTCGGTCTGACACCTCTGCCACAGAGCGGAAAATTACAAGTAAACACAGCGTGAGCAGGGGTTTAGAGGTCCTCGTACCTCCGTAAGCCTGCCAGACTTCTCTTCAAAAAGGAAAATGTGAACGTATTGTTTTGCCAGAACTGCACAAATGTACATTGTAAGATGTTTATGTTTTTAGATATTTGATAGCATTTCTCTCTGTGCAGGTGTTCTTTAGGGCAGGTGTTTTGGCTAAACTGGAGGAGCAGAGAGACATCCAGACCAGACGCAACATCACCCTGTTTCAGGCTGCCTGCAGGGGCTATCTGGCCCGACAGGCCTTCAAAAAGAGGAAGGTAAGTCCTGCTTCCCATATGAAAGTGAATTATGTGATCTAGAAAAGTAGCTTCAGTAAAACGGGAAGTGTCTTAAGAGGTTACTTTCACTAACATCCTACAAGATCAAAAAACAATTGTATTTTTATTTCAGTTAAAAATATTAACACACCTGAATCCTTTAAAACATTGTAAGTGTACATTTCAGCCACAGTCACTCTATGGCATAGAGCCATTCGTCATGAAGTTTGTCCCGGAGTTCATCAGAATGTCATTGGTGTCTTGAGTAAAGCCCTTCAGCTCTGGCCTCTCCTGACAGATAGCATTCAGTCAGCACGTCTCTGGAGAAAAACGCCACCTGCCTCACTGCCCTCCATCACAGGCCTATCGATTCCTCTGCCACCGCATGCCCTCCACTCTCACCCGTGCCCTCCCTGTCCATTAATTTCTGTTTTGCCACTCACTCGGTCTCTCTTCTGGGTTTAAGCCCTTCTGTTTCCTCCGTCTCAGTGTCCTGCCCCCGTGCCGTTCTCTTTTATTCACTTCTGTCTTTCTCACTTCCTTTGAATCCCTGATCTTTTGTGCAGCTCTCTTCAGTCTGCCTCAGTGGGATTGACTCCGTTACTGAAAGTCACTTCTACAGTTGCCTGATCATGATTTTTTGTGATCGCTGAAAGATTTAAATTTTGATTCATTTCAATTCAAATAACACATCTAAGCAAATATAGAAATACCATTAATGCATAGGAGCTAAAATTAAAGGAATATGATAACCATTAAAAAAGAGAAATATTATAAACATTTGCAAGTAATTTTAATATTTAAAAACTATTTAATAAAAAAAGTTAAAGTAAATGTTATAATTTCATTTTATGATATTATTTTATAATTCCAAATTCAATGTGAATATGTTATTTTTAAGATTAATTTGTATTAAATATGTATTAAAGCAGCAATCCGTAACTTCTGCCCCTCTATTACAATTTCTGTTTAATACATTAAATTGCAGAATACTTTATTTACTTTTCTTTGTGTGTGAAAGTCAAAATACATCAAACTGACATTTCCTGCTAAATCCAATCTGACAACTCAACTTATAAATTATTCAAATAAGTAATTGTAAATCATTTTAAAGTAAGTGAACACTGTTGTATTTGATGTACTTGCTCAATAACTGATGTATGTTCATTTAAAAAAAATGCAGAAATTTATATGGCAATTAATTGTCATGATCATGGTGTCTTTAAGAATTTCACTTTAAGAAGAGCGTCCCCTTCCTCACTAAAGTTCATGTGAAGGGAGGAGGGCTCTGACTGCACACTTAACTGCCGTTGGCCCTCGGTGGTCAGCTGTCTTGGCATTACAGCTTCATCAACATCCACTTCCCCTTTCACAGTAGCACACAAACTCAGAGTGTTTCCTTGGCGAGACTTTGTTGTCGGTCTACCACAGAGCCCTGACGGTGGATGTTCTGCTGTAAGTAAAAGAAACTGTAGCTGTTTGAATGAGCGCCTTTGTCCTTCTAGACTGTTGTTGGTATCGTCAAGACATTAGTAGGGGTTGTGTTTTCTTCTTTAGATCCTTAGTTCTTTTGCTTGTAAGGTGTCTTTTGTAACTGTGATTTGTAGGTGAGTTGCTTTGTAGACGTTACACTAAATGTTTCTCAGGATGTCTTGTGTACTTCTAGTTTTGTTTGACTATTGAGTTCTTGGGTCTTGTCGTTTGTTGAAGGGTTTACTGGTATTTTCAGCTTTCTGTGCATTTGTTGTCCCTCACAAAGGGCCTTGTCTTCATGGCTCTGCATCAAAGCTGCATGTCCCCAAAGGAATTTTTTTTTTAAAAGCTGAAGGTTTTGTCAAGTGCATGTCAAAAACAATGACTTTAGACTAGATATTTTAGGTAAGCCTAAGATGGCATGCCCAAAGACCACACATAGTCTGTTTACTGACCGTCTGATGCATCCCGCATGCTAAAAGGCTAGAGCTTTTTCAAGCTCAGTTGTGATTGGCTTTAACTCTTGGTAGTCAGCTTGAACTTAAAGGAAATGTTTACAAAGTACCTATAGTAAAGTATGCTATAGAGTAATTTCTGTGTTATTGAAATTCTAAAGGATATATTTAACAATGTCAAGACAAGGAGTGCTGAGTCAAGTCATTACAGCAGCTCCCTAAGAGACAGACACGTGAGACCTGACTTCCTCTCCCAAATCACCCTTGCCACATTGCAAAATCAATTTGCTTGTTTCGTTTCGTTTTCAAATCGATAATGGAGGGATCTCAACACCTTGATGTCTGCTCCAGTTTTAGACTACCCAAGAAGAGTATTTTCAAAGCTTCTATTCCCCCAAGACGCCTCTCTCTTTCTTGCTGTTTCTCTCTGAAGGAAAGCATCTAAACACAGATCCAACTCCACGTTGGCTCCTTTGAAGCACACTGGACGGCTCCTCCCCAGGTTTCTTTGACACTGAGCGGAAACAACACTAGAGGGAGCTGGGAATTTTGCTGAATGCCAATCGTGTGTCTAATTAAACCAACGCCTGAAGACACAAGATATTTCACCGGGTGTAATCAAGTGCCCACCCTAATACGCAAGCTGTGCGTTCAAATCTGCGGATCTGTATTTATAAGTCTGACCGGAGACACCTGTTGGAGAGATAGCGGCTGATCTTATTTACGGGACCTTGGAATCACGTCCTCTCATTCGTGACGTTTGGATCCTCCTGCCAGGCTTGAGGGCTCAAAGGCACCATTTTCTCCAGACGCCCGTTTTAATTAGGAAGCTCTTCCTGATTTCGCCCTCCTACAAGCTGTTTGTTGTGGTCGAAGCATGGCAAATGAGCTGCGATGCATATGTCTGGCACGAGCCATCTCTATTCTGTGCTGCGTTAAATCTCCCTCGCCGTGACAAATTAGACGTTGCTCGAGCCCAACACGCGCAGACTCGGCCACATAAATGTGCTGAATTCGGCCTGTCTAATTGGGTTTCCAGATTATTATTATTTGAAATGCCCCTGTTTCTACAGCATGTAAATCTTATGCGGGTTTTAAATCAGCTGCCAAGTAGTATACAAGAAGTTTAATTGAATTACTCAAAGGAGCTTGGGGCTTTTGCTCCTAGCTGTATTTCTGGGCGGTTGGTTTGACTCCAAAATCACTTTCTAATGGTCTGAATGAAGAAAATGTGTGTTCCCAATGTATTCTGCCTTTGATTGACTCCAGCAAGTAGTTACTGTATATTGCTGGGGGTGAATATGTAAGCTGTGTTAATTTTTATCTGATGGGGTAGAGAGTCTTGCCTTCGGCCTTATAGTGGACACCGGTCAGGACAGGTTTCTTTAGTGAAAGCTCTTGAAAGCGTAGACATTTTGTGATGTATCCAGACTCTGTTTGGTTTAGACTTACTGTATCTCATGACTGTAAGACCAATGACAGTTTCTCACATCAACGCTTGATGATAGAAACATCAACCCAACTCATAATGACAGGCACACCCTCAGTCATTCTGTATATCTTCTTGTCTTTCAGATCCAGGACCTGGCGATCCGCTGCATCCAGAAGAACATTACAAAGAACCGTGGGGTGAAGGGATGGCCATGGTGGAAGCTCTTCACCACTGTCCGTCCTCTCATTGAGGTGCAGCTTACCGAAGAACAGATCCGTGGAAAAGACGTAAGCACACATCATCTCCCACCTACCTCTCGTTCACTCCCTCCTCACTAAGCACTTCAGATTCCCTAAATCGCCTTGTCATGTACATGTTTTGCCTTTTGGCAATAGAACAGCCAAATGCAAGCCCATCTGTGTGGCTAATACTCCCAGTCTCGCCACCCCAGGGGTCCCTCTCAAATTCAGCTTGCAGCTCTTTGTCGCACTTAACACGCCCATTACTTTGATTCTAACTCCAAGTCTTTGCAGAGAGTCGTGTGTGTGCAAAGAGTGCTAGGGTTGTGTGTATGCATACATTACCTATGTAGCTGCTCGAATCAAAAGCATCCGTGCTCCCCGCGGGGGAAATGCATTAGCAAGTCACAGAGTTTGCGCATGTGTGTTGGGCACGCGTGTTTGTGTGCGTTCCATCCGCTGGGCCGTTTCCCGCTGAGTGCTGTGTAGCCGTGCAGTCAGGCATGCTCCTGCGAGAGACAGACGGGTGCTGACGCTGCCTTTAAAAAAACAAACACAAGTCCCTATCTCCTCTGCACATACAGCCTGCAGAGCTGCAACCCGTTGCCTGGTTCCTGTAGTTCTCCCAAGTTAGCAAAAGAAAAGTTTGGGAAAGTGTTTATTGTATTTGAATCACTGGGGTTCAGAACAGGGCAGGTTTTCTACCTGTCTGTCATTGTGTTAATGTTTGTAATTTATCTCGCAAATCTGCTTCCATGGTGCGCTGTGCTGGTTTATTTGTCAGCGTGTCGCTGTGATCAGTCTGTGTTCATTCTTCTATTGAATGTGTTTCTTGTCTTTGTTTGTTTTTCATTTTGTTCCTCTGATCGCCTGTCTGTCTCAGGAGGAAATACAGCAGCTCAGGTCGAAGCTGGAGAAAGTGGAGAAGGAGAGGAATGAGTTGAGACTCAATAGTGACCGATTGGAAAGCAAGGTTAGTTTTACTTTATTACTTTATTCCAAATAAATTCACAGTCAATTCAAATAAGGTCACATGGCCAAAAGATGTATGGTGACCCCTGTCTAATTAATGGGATTGGCAAAACAAGTCATACAGTAAATGATGAAAGATGACAGAAAATGAGGTCTGTAAAAAATATTTTTCTGGTTCTTGTGTGGAAAAACTTGTTTGACCTGCAGAAAGCCCAGATCTGAACCCTATTAAACACATTTGAGATGAATTGAGATGCTGACTGTGAGCCAGAACCCATTGCCAAACATCAGTGTTTGACCCTTGTGTCTAAATTGGGGCAAATTCCTGCAGCCATGTTTTAATATCTAGTTAAAAACTCTTCCTAGAAGATGCCTATCATTGTTCATACTTTTAAAATTAAATAACAAGCACGTATGGGTGAGGTCTACAAACACTCGGCCAAAGTTGTTATGGAAGATATCACTACTTACATGATTGGGAGTATTGCATTAAAATGTGTTCCTGTAGTTCACCGCTTCTGCCAAATGCATAAATGTACTATAATGTAATGTAATGTAATGTACAGTACAATGAAAAAATACACGGGTTGTCCTTTCACAGCAGCACAAGCAGTCACAGACACCCAGACCTCATAATATCACCAAACAAACCAGCATCCTTGTGTGAAATATGCCAGTGGTGATAGAGATGTGAAGTGTGACATGTACATTTAAGATGAGCTCATTTCTGGCTCATCTGCATTGAGCATGTGTAATCAGTGTTGCACACACATTTCACGCCCGTGCGTCATGTATTTCAGATCACAGAACTGTCCTCAGAGCTCGCCGACGAGAGAAACACGGGCGAGTCTGCGTCGCAGCTCCTGGAGTCTGAGACCTCTGAGAGGCTGAGGCTAGAGAAAGACATGAAAGATCTGCAGGTATCACACACACACACATATCCTTCTCCACCGAGCTAGAGTTTTGACTTGATAGTTTTCTGTAAGGAAACTCCTCATGCCTGAAATGGATTTTTTGTAAATGCACAAACAATGCAGTTGTCCATACAGTGGACCATCAGCCGTTTACAAATAGTGTTGTCTCATATTAAATATCTGTGGACGTTTAAAAAGCAGCAGCCAACAGTGTTACTTCATTTAGTTACTATTCTGTTGTCTTAAAATATATGTCTTTGTGAGTATATGTGACTGTGTGTGTGTGAGCATTTATCTCTGTATTTCTGGTGTTTGTGTATGTGTTATGTGTCTCTTAGGCTCAGGGTTGCCTGTCTGAGCAGATGTTCTCTGTATTTCCCTGAAGAACTGAGAGTTGATATGTGGTGTGTTTCAGGCCAAATATGATGCTATGAAGAAGCAGACGGAGTCTATGGAGATGGAAGTGATGGAGGCACGACTCATACGCGCATCAGAGCTCAACGGGGAAATGGATGATGATGACACCGGTGAGTTTGCGCCATCGCTTCCTGGTCAGACTGTATAGATAATAATCTTTAATAATCTTTTTTCAAAATAAAACAAGATGCCACACAATGAAGTAACCATACATGATTAGGTTTTATGACAAACATACAGTAGTGAGGTCATTGTTACATTTATTGTTGCATTATGCATTCTGTTTTACATTATATTTTTTTCTTTAAATACTGTGCAGTGTATACTGTTATACTGCATGCTAAGTTGTATGCTAGCATCCTGTTTTGACCATACCAGAGCCAAACCACCTTTTCCTTCAGTTCTGCTGCCTATAGCCCAGAAGAGTTTGGAATTATAAAACGTATAATGGGATCTCAGTGAATGGATCCCGCCATGATGGCTGAGCTTAGAGCAAAGACTCAGAGCTATCAGACATCTCCTCCATCATTTTGTTGGAATTGAAGGGTCGTCTAAAGGGATTCCAGGAGTGTGACGGCCCACGGCTCTCTGATGAGGAGCAGAGCTTCAGGTGTCCTCAGCGTGCCTCCTCCAGACAAATGAGAAAATAATCTGTGGCATCAGAGCTGCTGCTTCTCATTAAGCTGTTTATATGGAAATGCCGGGGGGCACAAAAAACTTCCAACATGCTCTCTCTCTCCTCTCTCTTTTTACTCTCTTTTCTCATTTCGGGTCATGAGCAAACAACCAATTTGGTGTGC
This sequence comes from Beaufortia kweichowensis, assembly GCA_019155185.1. Lineage (NCBI taxonomy): Eukaryota > Metazoa > Chordata > Actinopteri > Cypriniformes > Gastromyzontidae > Beaufortia > Beaufortia kweichowensis. The sequence goes on from CM032811.1 coordinate 8,846,653, forward strand.
TGTTACCTCAAGATCTGCGACAAACATATTGCTCCAATTTGTGAACACATTGTTATTTGCGGAGAGATTCAATCAGTTTATTTAAAAGAACCAGATCATAAATTATTATCACATGAACACTTAAGGCCTATTCACACCAAGATCAATAATTATAAAAAACTATACTACATTAGCAACCACTTTTCTATTTTACATCATCTTCCTTTATCCCTCTCATGTTTCTTGCTATTAAACTTGATGGAGATCAAACTCAGTTTTGCTCTTTTATTACAGTATTGAGAAGATTCATGAATAGGCCTTATGATTTTAATGTATATGACAGACAGGTGATGGCTTGTTCTCATCTCTGACCTTAATGTCATGCAGTTAATCTCAGAGACTTAATTCTGAGGCATTGATGTTTGATTTATTTCTTTTCTCAGCAATTACATTCTGTTTCAGTAGTGTCATGGCGCTCGGATCACCTGCACTTTGTATAGCACAGCTAAACCGTCTTATATCTAGAGCTTTTATAGGTCTCAACTCTTATAGATTTATGGGTGTGGGTCTGTGTTTTGTATCTGATTAAGCATTTTGAGAGAAACAATATCATCTGAATAAATGGTTTATAAATAAATGAAGGAATCACTTAAAAATCAAATCAAATGTGACCGCATTTAAATATGCCCAAAAACGTTCAGCCTTTGAAATCGTTTTTTATCTGCTGATATTTTTTTCACTCCTATACACTAATATTCGTGAAATTAGATGAAAAGGTGAATGACATACATGCGTAAAGCTGCAGTATCATACTCGTAAAGCTTAGTTCATGTATTTAGTAAATACATCCTGTTAGCAGTGAATCAGATATTTGGTGATTTCATTAAAGGGGATTTTGTGTTGCTGATGATCAACGGAATTGTAGTTTTTACACGCAACCACATGCTCTCTAAAAAACAGCCACACACGACCTGACCCACAGGCTCTTTTCTTGAGGTGTGGTGATAAAAGTGTGATCATTTGTGTGTGTTTTTGTGTTATCAGGAGGAGAATGGAGACTGAAGTATGAGCGAGCCATCAGAGAGATTGAGTTCACCAAGAAGAGACTCCAGCAAGAGTTTGATGATAAACTAGAAGTGGAACAGCAAAACAAGAGGCAGGTGGAAAGAAAGGTAAAGACTAATGTGTTTTACACTCGAATGCTATTTTCAAAGCTTTTGGCACCTGTGCAAATGTGTTGTCACACACAGAAGCACTATTTTATTATCTTTTTCCTGTTTTATGTACACCGAAATACAGCGGAATTATATAGCTTCTGTAAAAGTAAAATTGTTTGTTTTTACTTATTTCTTCCACTGGCACAGAAGGAAAACAGCTTGGCTGTTGTTCGTCAGTTTGGTTTTTATGATTTTGTTTATTTCCAAGTTCTGTTTATTACCATGTTTTTGTTTCTGACTTAACAATGTGACATGCCCTCAGATGGTCCCCACAGTCTGATAAACGTCTTTTCTTGCATCGCTGTGCAAATCTCTTATGCCCTCAGCGTTCTGTACCATACATCATAAAGACTCAAACCGTCACACAATAAACGCATACATACCGACTGAAACCTGCACATCCAGACAAGACGAGATGCACGCTGCTTTGGATCTCATCTGGATGGACAAATGCATCTGTACAGACTCACTGAGAATCTGTTTGTGTGTGTTTGTGTGTACAGCTGACAGACCTGCAGGCGGACAATGAGGAAGTTCAGCGTGTTGTGCAGCAGCTGAAGAAGAAATGCCAGAGACTGACAGCCGAACTGCAGGACACCAAACTTCACCTGGAGGGTCAACAGAGCCGTAACCACGAACTGGAGAAGAAACAACGCAAGTGAGTCACAGTATATAATGAGGGACGAGACTCAGAAGGATAAGAAAATATAATTACGGAGGTCATGGTGTCATGTAAATTTGGCTAGAAATATAATACAAACTGGTGAAGCTTCAAGTTAAACAGGTCCCAAAATTAAACCAGTACCAACAAGTCATACTGGGGAGGAGATAATTCTGAATAAACCTGTGTGACTTTCATCCCCCGAAGGCAGGCCATGAGCTGATGACTGGTGGTTAATGCGTGAAGTTACAGTGGCTAAGCCTAATTCTCTAGGCTGAATAAATAGATGGAGGCTGTGGAGGGAATGTGTGAAAGTCCACTTTAAATGTAATGATCAGCCAGCTGCCACAGGGCAGATTTAGTGGAGGGGAGGGGCTTAGAAGAACACTCCTTCATCACTGTGGGGCCTGGATTAACAGCGAGAGTTACATAACACTTATTTACGGGATCATAACAGAGAGAGAGAGAGAGAGTAGAGGGGGAGAGAGATGTAGGAAATGATGGAAAGAACTGGTTTACCCCACAACCCCCTCCTGCGCATTGTTACCCACTTACAAGTTAACCCAATCAGAAAGCTTTCCTCTAATGCCCCTCCTGACATGCACGTCGCACAAAATACTGTAAGGCTTAGATGAGTTTTACCATTTCCTAACACTATGCTGGGCTATTACAGAAAAAGCAGGTAGGTTATAATTGAATGTTTAGCTACAACTATATTTTTGCAAGCCTTTTAACTAACCCTTTAAACTCTACATCAGAAAAGCTAAAATGCACAGTCTATAAGTAAACTATTTATCTTCTGTATGTCCTTGACAGTTGATCACAGTGAAACATTTAAGATGAGCCAGTCTGAGTGTCCTCTTTCCTGAGATTACAGTTGTGTATATATGCACAGGTTTGACTCCGAGCAGACCCAGGCGCAGGAGGAGGTGCAGAGAGAGAGGAGCCAGCGGGAGAAGCTCAGCAGAGAGAAAGACATGCTTACCGGGGAGGTGTTCAGCCTCAGACAGCAACTGGAGGTCAGTAACCTCCCTTATATCATCCTCCGCTTTGATATTTCACTCTCACAGGCTTTACCCAGCTGTGACGTACATGGGATTTTCTCTGCTCTTTCAGGATAAGGATCTGGAGATATGTGCTGTCAATCTGAAGCTGGAGCAGATGGAGGCGGAGCTTCAAGATCTCAACTCGCAGGAGTCAAAGGACGAGGCCTCGTTGGCCAAGGTTAAAAAGCAGCTCCGTGACCTTGAGGCAAAGGTCAAAGATCAGGAGGAGGAGCTCGATGAGCAGGCCGGCACCATTCAGATGTTGGAACAGGTAATCAAAGCTAAATAAAATTCATACACGTTTGCTTGTGTAATGCGTTATAGACTTGTATGCTGAATATACTGTAGATTTTTTTACTGTAGACTTATATGCCATATACTTTTTACTATAGACATATATGCTATAGACCTCTTACTATAGATGCATCTACCATATACACTTTTTACTATAAACTATAGATTTCTTATATACATATATACAATAGACTGTGGACTTCTATACTTCCTACAGACTTCTGACTATAGAATTACATATAGACTTCTTTCTGCTGTATAGACTTGAATACTATAGACTGACTTACTATAGATTTATACACTATAAACTATAGCTAATGATAATTTCTTACATCACCTTTAACATTTTGTTTGCATAACTATCAGTCATGTAAAGGAAATACAGGTTTCATTATGAGGTAGATGTTGCATTCAGCTGGCTGATGTTTAATAGATTATTGCTTAGGATAACACAGCAAATGTTTTCACCTGTCATGCATAATATGCTAATGTATGTAGATTCTGCTGATGTGTCGGTATGAAGTGTCAATACACTCTCAGTCTGTATACATTTTAATAATTATTACGTTTTATTGGGCCGCACGCCTGGACTGTTTTGCATCTGCATCTGTATGCACATAATGCGCATCTCATCGCCGAAGGTGTGTATTTGCATGCGCTGAGGTGTTGATGTTGTGACCTGCAGGCCAAGCTGCGTCTGGAGATGGAGATGGAAAGACTGAGGCAGACACACTCAAAGGAGATCGAGAGCAAAGATGATGAGGTGGAGGAGATCAGACAGTCCTGCAGCAAGAAGGTACAGTATAATTATTAGTTTGTATAACTACGAATTTTATATTATGCTGCTTTTACATTTTTATTTTTAATTAGTAAGTAAAAAATTATTTTTAAATTGTTTTATAATTTATTTTTTAATTTTTAGTAATTAAACTTTTTTATTTAATTAATGTATTCATTATTTTAGATGTAGACTTGGATCATGTCAGATTAATCTTTTTAAAATTGTGTTAGATTTATTGTTACAGCGTATTAAACTCAGTCGACATTCCTTATTTGTCTTATTTGTTCCACTTAAAATATTTTAATTGCTGATGTTTGGTTTTATGCAGAACTCATTTTACCTCCCATACAACATAAATAAACAAGACATATTTAGCCATGTGTTGAATAAAAATGCTTTCGTTGAGATAGTGGCTGTGGTTTTGTGGAGTGTCTTGGAGGTGCAGATAAGCTGAACTCATTGCGTCTTGTTTTGATGTATAATTCATGGGGCTCCTCTTTTATTTTTCTCACGTATGGTTCACCTTTTCTTCCTCTCCACTTAACCAATCATGCTGCCAGTACAGTACATCCCATAATTAACCTTCTTTTCAACCTTCCGAGTCTGCTGATTGACACTTTAAGGTGCTCGGAAATGTCTAAAGACACATTTAGAATATGAGTTTATATGTCTGAAATTATGGTAAATAATTGGATTGACTCTTCTGAACACACCCACAAGACCTCTATAATGTCTTTTTATTATGATTGTGCGTTTGTGTAGCTCAAGCAGATGGAGGTGCAGCTGGAGGAGGAATATGAAGACAAGCAGAAGGTCTTGAGAGAGAGGAGAGACCTTGAAGCTAAGCTTATGAGCGCTAAAGAGCAGGTACATAACTCAACCTCATACACACTGAGCCTTTACTCTCTTACTGTAGACAGAGAATTACCCTTCACTGCTAAAGTGTATTTATATAATAAATTCAGGGTGTTTTTGACATGTGGCTCAATGTTAATCTCACAATCTACCTGAATTCACTAAAATGTCCTAAAATGAGTAACATTGCCATATGAAAATATTGATACTCATACATTTGATTAATCAAAAATAATAATTTTTAAAAAGTACAAATTTGTGATCGACTTTGAATATGCGCTATAATATGACTATAAATATGCAAATGTGCATATAAAAACAACTCAATATATAAGAACAACATGCTAAAGAAGACTACTAACTTTGCCTGATAAAAATATTAAGACCTTATGATCATTTTAAAGAGACTGACTTTGAATAAAGTCAAACAACAAAATAAGAAAACAACAAAATACTTAAACCCAATTAATGGCAAGATCATTTATCAAGCAATTTTGTATTCTACATGACCAAAATGCGAAAGAAAATCAACATTGCAAAATGCGTTGCTGGAACCATGTATGGCATCTGTTCTGTACCTATTTCTTTATAGTTAAACTTCTTAAATTTCACTAAATTTGCATCTGTCACAAGATATACCTGTACCACCCTCTGCTAAAGATGTGTATATGATCATTCAAGTCTTTGCTGTTTCTCAGGTGAGCCACAGAGATGTGGAGACAGAGAAGCGTTTAAGGAAGGACCTGAAACGTACAAAGGCATTACTAGCTGATGCTCAGATCATGCTGGATCACCTAAAGAACAACGCTCCCAGCAAGAGAGAGATCGCCCAGCTCAAAAACCAGGTCTGATCTGTGTTCCTCACCTCCCCTGAGTCTGCTTTCAAGACATTTAATAGTAAAAAGAAAACTGTACAATCCGTGTGTGTTTCACAGCTTGAGGAGTCCGAATTTACATGTGCTGCTGCAGTCAAAGCCAGAAAGTCTATGGAAGTGGAGATCGAAGACCTCCATGTCCAAATGGATGACATATCCAAATCCAAGCAGGCGGTAAGTGTAACTTTTACTCTTTAAAAGTAAAAGAAGTCCATTTGTTACCACCTGTCTTCATCCACCTTCACTGGCAGACGTGTCATTTCAATTATTTACCGCTGGGAAATGATTTCCACCCATAATAACATTTCCGATCCCAACTCTAATTCCAACAGGATGTATGGTTGTAAAACACATTAGCCTTTAATAATTCTGTCACTGATTCAGTATTATTTCATCTCTGCAGAAATTATGTAATTGTCTTCTCCCTGTGGCATGTTATAAAGTGATATCACAAGAGATAAATGCAGGCAAATTTTGCAGATGCTGCCTCCATATTGTTTTGTCTCTTTACATTGTTTTTTCTGCCTGTCATGTTTGTTCAGCTCTCTGGAGCAGGAGACACTCCTGACACAAGAGTGCAGCCAGCATTTTAATTTTCTATAGAGCTGCAGTCATGCCGAGACACTGTTGTTGTGCGGTCTCTCATCTGAATATTGTCATATTGATTAGCAGGAACATGATAAATGGTGCGGTCATGATCAGCCTCTGATCAGCTGGAGGGCCTGTCTGAACTCCTGGATTTCCACTAGAGGTGGAAAAGATGATGCATTGTTTTGATACAATAAACCTGCCAGAGAAAAAAGAGGAAATAGCTCACAGTATCTCGTGTTAAAACAAGATACATATCAACACCTGTTCAGTATTATCAGCTTGGCTGATGTGTGAAATGTGATGGTACACTATGATTAGCCAGGTCATTTGCATAGATTTTTAAGGTACATACAGGTACAATAGCAAAACTGCCAGTTCAATTCTAAACGCCAGAGAGAAGGTTTAAAATGTTCATGTAAATTTACTTTTTTTTAGAAAATAAAACCTTGAGTAACATTGTAAGTGGACGTCAGGGGAAAAAACTAAAATGCTACAGAAAGCAGAATGTTTGACCTTTAATATTAACTCCATTTTGATGTGTGACAGAGAGAGAAAGTGTGTAAAGAAAGGTTGTTTTTACCGAACTTCTCAGATGAGAAGGTCTCACTTCATTGCTCAGAGAAGATGGATTGAAAGTTCAGAAGGGAACATTTCAGTTTCTACTTGTTTTTTATTCAATCTTTTACACAAAAATTTGATCTGCTAAAATGACTGAACAACAGTCTAAAAACGAAGTAAATAGATCATGAATTATTAATGTTCTTTCATTTTAATTAAAGTGTTGCTGAAAATGATGGTGGGGAGCATCAAGTGTGTTGCGCAAATAAATGTAAAATTGTATTGGTGCAAAATCATTTAATTTTCTTGTGTTTATGCTTACAAATCCATTAGCCGTGTGTGATGTCTACATTTCTTGCTTTTACTCCTCAGAGATTAGCTAACTGTATTGTTGAGGTAATTATATTGAATGGAATTAGACTTCTGATGCTGTGTGACAGAGCCAGTCATGTGTAAGTCTCTAATTGGGAGACGTGTAATTGTGTGGAAGTGTGCTGTTTTCTTCTGAGAGATTTATGAAAGTCAAGCAGCTAGTGTTTAGTAAGGATGTGATGGGAAAATGATTTCTTTTGGGGATTTAAGGGGTCAGGCTTGCTGTTTGTAAAGGAACATGACTGCTGAAGTTGGAGCTGTGGCCAAACATCATACAATACAAAAAATTATTACTTTCTTAACAGTCATTATTTTCCTCAGGACCCATTACTGGTCTAATTGGGTATGATTCAACTTTTTCCGCAAATGTTGACATTAAGGAAGCGTGTCAAAATGTCAAACAAATGCTATTTTTATCTATGCATCTTATCTGGCCTAATGTTGTTGTTTGGTTCTCCTGCAGCTTGAGGAGCAGCTAAGCCGTCTACAAAGGGAGAAGAATGACCTGCAGTCTCGCATGGAGGAGGACCAGGAGGACATGAATGAACTCATGAAGAAACACAAAGCCGCCGTTGCCCAGGTAACTCTCTCCTACTTCAAGTCCGTCACAGCGTACAGAGCCTCTCGCTCGCTTCCTTAGACCATTGTACACAATAGATCATGTACACAGACCCGCCACTACATTTTTCTGCAGAATTTCAACTTTTCACTGATGTACAGCTTTTACGATTATTATTTTGTTAAGAGCTTGAGACTTGAAAAATGTTTAATAAAAAGGATTATTAATAACTAGGGCTGCATGATTATGTTAAAAAATGTATAATTGGCTGTTGAATAAATCTCTTGTTTACGCCATGGTAACGCTTCTCGGTTTGAATTAGTATTTTAGTTTTGTCACATAGCTAATTTCATCACACTGCTCGCATGCAGCATAAATTGGGTGTTACACTGTCTACGTTGTTAGTAATAATTTCATATTACTGCCGATGCTTGACGCTTTCTAAAGGTTCTTTGGAAGTTTCTTTAGTGCTCATTTTAATGTTTTTAACACGCATCAATGGACTGCTTAAAACTTACTTATAAGAACCAAATGATAAGAGCATTATTGACTTATGCCGTTACGATAGTCACAGTGTCAGACTGTGTGATTTTATGAAACAGTTCCTTGATTCTGATTGGTCAACAGCTGTGTTTTATTCACGATAAAGCACAGCTATGAGCGCTTCACCCGACGATACTGTGCAGTACCCATAGCAACCACCCCTAGCAACTAACATATATCAATAAACTGTCTCTTTCGCCATGCCTCTGATTTACCGTTGTAATTGTCCACATGGCAGGCTTGTCTGTGATTGGTTACATTGCCCAACTTCTGCTAAAATCCTAAAATAAATCATTTTGATGGCGTGTTAGTAGACCTGATTTGAATGTTCTATGTTGCATTTGTTACATGGCAAAATCTTCTGCTTGAAAAATTGTGTACTTGTAAGAGGCATTTGAATTTTTTTACATTGCACAAACATAGTTATTCACACACATCTGCCACATGATTCATTACTTTTTCCTCAGCCACATGCTTCCATCATTCAAATCAAATCAGCAATGTAATTTATAGCTTGTGCGGATAACACCTGGAGCACTTTTTATTGCTCCCCTCTGATTGGTCAGTCATGCCGGTCTGATGATGTCACGGGAGCGATTGTCATTCGTTTATGCGTGTGAATTGATCACCATTAGACATGTTTTAAACGCAGCGCTGCGCTACGACAGTGATGTAGATGTGAGCGATGCGTCTCCACAGACCCTGAGTAAACACATCCTCCCCTGGGTTCACTTCACCAGCTCTATGCTTCATTTACAGCAGCGTCGCACAGGTTTCGAAGCGCTTTACATCAGTCACATTCATGCTCCGTGCGTACAGACCATCACGCAGTCTCGCTCCATTTCACTCGCGCTTCTGTTAACACGCTATTTATCGCTGCCATTTTCGCCGAGATGTCATTAACGGGCCATAAGACTGTTTGTCTGTCAGTGACTAAGTGGTTTGTTATGTGCTGTTAGATATATCACCAAAATAACTTGTCATCATGGTGCATATTGCCTGCTTCTTTAGTGCGCTGTTTGAATACTACATGATATTTGTGTAATGCAATACAGTGCAACACTATAAGATACACATGCTGATTTTTTTAAAAGATGAAATGGAGCTGTCAAGCTGTAAATTGAATATTTTGGTGATTACAGATTGTTATGCAAATTGTTCATACTGTACGACATCTTTTATTCAAAGTTTCATGGTATCTGATGGTAACATGTAAAACATACCAAATGATTACATAGGTCATGTGCTGTAATATTTCTATGAAATCATTTACATTTACCACATTTGATAACTCCATATCCATATCATAAAAAATGTATGATGAACAATATAACACAACCAGAAGAACTAAAGACCCAGTTTGCATTCAAGATACCATTATGACATTGTAGGTTGTGTGTGGCATGTATAGGACATAAGAGTTTAACCGCTGTGATGTGTGTTGTTGTGTAGTCCACACAGAACCTGGCTCAGATCAGTGACCTGCAGGCCCAGCTGGAGGAGGCTATGAAGGAGAAACAGGACGTCCAGGAGAAGGTGAGTTCAAACTGTAGGGAGGACACCTGGCATGGCTACAAAGCCAACATATTTGCTTTTAGTCTCAGGGTACGTCCTAAGTGCTCTGAATAATTAAAGTGTAGTTTATCTTATGCAAGCATCAGGTCCATACTAAGTGCTCCTGTTATCTTGCCGGTTTATTTAGCGGTTTGACGTACAGCAATTAATTATACAACAATTAGGTACAAAGCGGCTCCTGTTTTATCTTCTTTCTGCTTAAGGTGAGATAAGGTCAGAATTCAGGAGATTTGTGTCTTACAAATTCACTGCACAGCTACAAATCCTGAGATAATCAGACTTCTGCGTTCTACATAATTGACTCAATCGTAAGATTAAGATCAGACTCCGCCTCTCTCAGCAGTTTACTTTATGCTTACGATCAGACTCCACCCCTTCCCATTCAGAAATCTGATATACAGTATTGAAATATATAAAAACAATTTCAGAGCAGAACATCAGATTTTTGCATGATTTCAGCTTTTGGCTCCTTGTATGGTTCAGACTTTGACCTTTGACTCTCTAATGTGATGAGGATTAGACTCCACCCCCTCTCCTTTTTATGACTCATACAGATGTATCTACTGTAGTTCAAAATCAAAGCTAATTGTATATAGATTTGTTTCTGCAACAAAACGTTGATTCAGTATCCTTTCCAACTCATTTTCCAACACCGTAGGGAACAGTCTGTGTTTCATTAATTGAACTCAAAGTTAGCTAATTTGCTCTATAGAGAACTGTATCAGACCAGCAGTGTACACAATAAAAATCATTATTCTTAGCGCAGAGTATTTTGCCTCTGAAACAAGCGAGCCTGTATGTAGACATGAAAAGAAGAAATTCAGAGGCACAGAGATGGGCTTTGAATAATGGATTTGACTCCTGTGCAATTGAGTAAGTAACTAAATCTCTATTCCGGGCTGAACTGGGTTTGACTTAGCGGTCGATGTAAAGCGGCACACTGGTTTAAAGACTGATAAAACTGGTAGATTCCTGTGTAGGAGAGGGATTTGTCACTTTGAGTCGAAGCTCTGCCGATACCGTTTGGATATCCATGGAATACCGCATACTTGTTTTTTTCCCTCACGTGTGTTCGAGTTATAACTGTGTATATGTGTGTGTGTGTTTGGCAGCTCACAGCTTTGCAAAGTCAACTGGAGTTCCAAGAGCAGTCCATGGTTGAGAAGTCTCTGGTCAGTCGGCAGGAGGCCAAGATCCGTGAGCTGGAGACCAAGCTGGAGTTTGAGAAGACGCAGGTCAAACGCTTGGAGGTGAGTTGGCGGGATGTATGCGCATATGTGGGCTTAGCAGGCGGAGTGCTGGAGGGGTCGCTAGGTCAGCGCTTGGGCGTTAAAGAATCAGATATGAGTGAAATTAATCTACACACCCACCAGGCTTTTTGTGTTTGCTTTAAGATCGTAACAACTTCATAGACCTCTAACCTTAGAAGTGTTTCATGGAAATATTTACAGTATCTAAAATAAATAGAGGAAGTTAAGATGTAAGATTTAATGCAATGTGCATGTATTGATACACTTTAATATTTATATGTAATAATAAAAATAATAAATCATTCTCCACTAAAGTGTTATGGAAAATAAATGGAACAATTTCTAATATCAGGTTTCTAAATGAATTCGTGCTACACAATTCTCCCATCAGCAAGCAGGTTTGTACATACTGTATAAACCTTTGGTCTTTATTATGATTAAATAACAATCTGGCAGTACATAAAGAAAAAAATGTAATAATGTTGTTTTTCCTTTATGATACTGTTAGTGCCCTTTCAGAAATAATATGCACATTTCATTTGATTTGTGATTATGTTTTGTGCCGCTACAGGCAGTAGATCATCTGTATTTTTCATTGTACACATAATTAAAATGAGTTCTGTTTTCTGATGCATTATTTTCATGTTTTGATTTGATATTTTTTGTTTTTGTTGTTGAAGTGACATTTCCCAATAGCAAGTTCTCTTCATCATTCATCTCTGTAGGACGTCTCATGAGCTCACCTTCAGAATTACAATTGGCACCCCAAATGACAAACGTCTGCTGTGCCCACAGCAAAATCTGCCGACAACAGTGCTTTGAAAGTGTTATCACTGATTTGTTGGACATATAGCTCAGTGCAGACCTGAGAAATGTTATCTCTGGGGCAACTTGTTTAAACTATATCTTTCCAAAGCTATATAGATTTGTAGAAACAGTGTTTTTCCTAATCTGTAGTTACTTCTGTGTGTTTTTTCAGCACCACCCACCCAAGGTGTAAAATATCACACAGAAGTTGCCTTGTAGTTATTTGGAGTTTCACATCTTGTAGATTTTGCATATTTTAACAGCAAACTTGAGAATGTGGTAGTCAGTCACAGCGAGATCAGGAGCTCAAACATCAGAGACTAGTGATGCATTATAAGAGTATAAGATCGTTGGTTAATCCCACACCTGGCAACCTGACCAGTCGGTTTCAAAAACAGTTAATTTTAATCATGCCTATATTGCTGTAAGTCCATCCCAAGTCATTAATCGGTGTGTCATGTTTTCACAGGGTCTAGTAGCGAGGCTGAAGGAGAACCTGGAGAAGTTAACCGAGGAACGAGATCAACGCAGCGCCAGCGAGAATCGGGAGAAGGAGCAGAACAAGCGTCTGCTGAGGCAGATTCGAGACATCAAGGAGGAGATGGCTGAGCTGGCCAAGAAAGAATCAGAGGCCAGCCGAAAGAAACATGAGCTGGTGAGAAGTCTGCTCTATCAGTCTGCTATGTTTCACTGATCTCTTCTAAAAATCTAACGCCAGTTTTGTGGTTTTAGTCCATTAGGCTGTCTTTATGTGTATGCTTACAGTTTCACAAAATGTAACTTACTGCAGATACTGTAAATGCATTTAATATATAATCTTCTGGGAATTATTTTGAATTGTAAATCTTGCACTTTAAATTGTCTGGTCAATTGCTTTGAGGTGCACATTAGGTTAATCACAGAAGTAGTAATAAAGGTTTGTGCTTCAGATCGCAGGGGATCTGTTTGACAATTCCTGTACACAAATTGTGGTCTATAACGAAAAGGTTTACTTAGTCTAGTGTTAAAGAACAAAAGTGCCTTGCAAAAAGCCCAAACCTAAACCCCACTGTTCCCCTTTGGGATACATTTGAACGTTGACTTCAAGCCAGGCTTCATCGCCCATGACCTCTGATGCTGTTGTGTATGAATGGGAGCAAAAAAGCTGTTTAAGATGACCAGCCTTCTGTAAATGCCAATGATTTTAAAATTAATGATTTGGTCTATGGGGTCACCTAATGTATTTCCTATACATAATTTACTTTTGTGTCACCTTAGCAAAGCTATGAAGCATAATTCTGTCTCTTTAGGAAATGGACATCGAGAGTTTAGAAGCAGCTAACCAGAGTCTCCAGGCGGATCTCAAGCTCGCTTTCAAGAGGATCGGAGACCTACAGGCTGCCATCGAAGATGAGATGGAAAGTGATGACAATGAAGATCTCATTAACAGGTAACGTTTGTTGAGTTGAGGCGTTTCTTTCTCTTTTTATGCAGACTTTGTATATAAGTGTATATACGTGGTACACAAAGAGAGATGGAGAAACAGAGAAGCAAATGAGAGAGATGAGACGGGATGAATGTGCGGTTTGGAGACTGTAATCAGTGAGCGAGCCTCGGTTTCAGTCATCTCTTATTCACACTATCTTAAATATTTATGCCCCGAAAACCGTCACGCATAATAATAATAATTATTCGACCTCATTCCGCAATGATCCGGCCATCTCTCTCTCTCTGTGACTTGCGACCAGAGGCGAGTTAATTTGTTTATGCATGTAGAACAATTCTAGTCATTCTAATAACAATAAATAGCACCTGGCCGCAGTCTTTGAAAAGAGGGCTGAAGAGCAGAAGTCAGTAAAAGGTCAGCATTTTTGTAAACATCAAGAACGGTACGCACTAGACACCAGGCATGATAAATATTCAATCATCAGATCATGACGACTTGTTTTATGTTTTCCTTCAGCCATTATTCGTTTTCATTTTGAGATTCACTTTTTTTCTTGTGTTTGTGTTTTCATTTTCCTCCCACTTCCAGTTTACAAGACATGGTGACTAAGTATCAGAAACGAAAGAATAAAACGTGAGGAGTTTGTGTGTGAACTTATTTTAACATGGTTGTGATTTTCCTTTGCCCATACAGGAAGATGATGCAGTATATAGTACGGTCCTTATGGGACCTTGATACAGAATAGTAAATAATCTTCATTATAAATCTGTATCTGAAATCGGTGTTGATACTGCATTACACTTCCGGGCATGACAACTAACACAATCACAAATATGTTTTTTTTTTCCTTTTTATGCATGATGTCACATACAGTATGTAATGTGTGCATACAACAGACTGCATGCTTTTCCAAGCCTAGCATGTTCCCTATTGAGTTACCTACCCAGAGGCATGGCCCTAAAATCCAACCCCGCTTTATAACACTGAACTTGTGAATAACTCACGCTTTGCCATGGGATTAGCATCCAAAGGCAGGTGAGTGTTATGGCCTGGATTGGTTACATGTCTCCAGGGCTAAACGGTGTAAATCTGGAGCCAGAGGACTGAGGACCATCTGCAGACTTGTTAGATGCTACAGGGCCCGTGTACACACATGTGTAAACTGTCTTACTTTCTTTCTTTCTTTTCTTCTTCCTTTCCTTATTTTTCTCTTTCACTCTGAATAATTCACACTTCAGTTCATAGGACTTACAAGACTCTTAAGGCAAGAGACGAAGGCGTGTTCCTCATCAATCTTTCAACCACCAGAGCTAAATAATGAATAACCCTCAAATGTCCTACAAAAAGCCCCCCAACTCATCTGGCATCGGCCTACATCGAAACCACCGGCCCTTGGCGCCGAGCCATTTCATTTCATTGTCAATAGTTCTCGGTTCACTCAGAACTCTGCTCGCAACATTTTCCAGTTTTAAAACCCTTAAGCTCTAAGCACCATTTATTACATCATGTGAGAAAGTATTAAAAGCTAATGGATAGTCTGTGCATTACCGGTCAGATTTAAATGAATATGCTGCGGCGGATTCTGTGTTAGTTAATAGAAGGTTGTGGACCCTTCTGGTCTAATTATTTAATTTGAGAGTCAAATGTTCCTTTATTTTAAATCAGATTTAATTTGTTATCTATAATACAAACATTAGTTGAGAGCAGCATTAATGGATAACCTGTTATTCAGATTTTCCAGAACATTTGAGGGAGGTACACAGCACTTTAACAAATAGCAAGTGAATATATATATTTTGAAAAAGCCTATCATTAAGAGCAACACATTTGTCCTTGCATGCTGTTTTCAAGGCCCTGTTTATGTTTTTAAAGAACATGAATCACTTGAAATATTCACAAAGAAGGAAAACATTTCCAGGTTAATTGGCAACTGGAAAGTTCAATGACTTAATCACAAACTATAAGTGTTAGTGAACGTAAAGTGAGCAGAAAATGTGCAGAGCAGATGTGCATCTCATGCTTTTCTAATTAAATATGAGGCTTTTGTAATAACGGCGGTCTATTAACCTCTATACTAAAGATTCAGCTCAGACTTTGTAAAGGAAAAGGTTATTTGAATTATTAATATGTATTTAGTTTTCCAACGATCTGACGTAAGTTGTGTTAATTTCCTTATTTCATTTTTGTTATTAGGCTTGTTTGAGGCTTTTCTGTAGTTTAGATAAAAGGAGTAGTTGACAATTGCTGGAATTTTTGTAATTTGAATATGTGCTTTTTGTTTTTGCTCTTTTTCATACAAGTGTCAGTTCATGTTTTTATTCCTTTAAAGCTGCAATTCGTAACTTTCTCCTTACAGTTGTCATCTCAGTTTAAAACAAACTGGCAGGTTACTTATAAGTTGGACTCTAAATCTTAGCTAACAGCATAAATTAGTCATTATTGTAAGCTTACTGTTGTGAATCATGGTAGGGGAATGAGACAGATGTGTTATCTACCTCCTCAGTGACTGTTTTTTTTTTTCATTTTTAACCCCCAAAAAAGTACCTGACATTTCTTTGCTGTTTAATAAAATTCACTCGCCACATTTAAAAGCGAGAAGAGAAATAGAAAGCAAAGCATGAACAGACAGCGAGTGCAGAGAAAATAGAGGGGTTGGGAGTTGTGTAGGTGCTAATGATAAATGTAATAGCCTGTAACAGAGATGTACAACCAATGGAGGCACGTTGTCACAGACAATTAATGTCTCCTCTCTCTCGCTGTGTTGTTTGTTTGTTCCCCTGAGCTTAGGTGCAGCTTAACTAATGGTATATGGTCAAGGACATAAATTGTGTGTGACATTTTGCATTAGCGCTTCATTACAAAGACCCCGCTGTCGCGCTGTTTAGCGATGGGCAGGCCAGCGAAGCTCAGGGCTTATTCACACAACGTTCTCACCTCAGTTTACCTCCAAGCGCTAGCGCTTACACAAGAGCCAAAAGGGCTCTTGAAGAAATACAGATTCTGACGGCACACGGGAAACTCGAGGGTGCTACAGAGCGCTGTTCGTTTTAGGATTTGACACCGAATAGTTCTGTCCCGAGTGTATTCGCGTGAGTGTATCAGAACTTCTAATTTACAGTCTCTCCAGCACCCTGACTGTGAGCGTACGGTTAGCGTTTAGTGACATCTGCGCTATCTCGTGGGTCCATGCATTTATAATGTTCTCATATGCATACAACCACAAACGGAGAGCTAAGCGGAGCGGAACCCTAATGTCAGAGAAAACCAGCTGCCGCTTCACTGTTAACCTTCTCTCTGTGCCTGGTATAATAAGCCACAGTATATTATTCTATTTTATTTGACTTTAAAGCTTTTCACACTGTGCTTAACCCTGGGTTAACATCTTTTTAAACCCTAGATCAAAGGTACTTTTAAGCCCGGGTAGATAATGATTGTCATTTGGAAATTGACACCGCTTTTAATCTTTCTTAATGAAGGCCGGCTATAGAGCAGAGTTTTACTGAGGATGATGAAAATAACTGTAAAGATGTAAAAATCATTCTAAATTTAGAAGAATAGCCAATCGAAATCTATTTAAATTTAAAGACCACATGCGTTTAAAGTAAGAAACACAATGTAAAATGATTTACTGTGCTGACTTGTCTAAAAAAAGACAACCTCAGCCATCATAAACTCATCTCCAAAGGTCTTATATTGGTTCAGGCGAGGAGACATTTAAACACCCCAGGTTCATGAAGGGCGATTCATAGTTATGCAGAGCTGCGTGCCGTGCGATAAGTGAAGGATAAGACTAATCTAAGGAGACAGGAAAGCATTGACTTGCAAATCCAGCCAAACATAAATCCAATGGTTTTATCTGGTCCAGAGAAATGAGCAAACAGCACTGGGATTCCTAGTGCTGCTTTTCCGAGTAAGGTGCTAATGCATCTGCTCCCAGGAACTTTCTGTCTGTGTTTACTCGCTCTTATTGGCAGCACAACACCTCCACACTGAAGCATTTGCATCCGGAGATGCATGCTATTAGCATGCTGAGTCAAATTAATTATAGCTCCACAATGACCTGTTCCTTCAGACTATCTTATAACAGCGTATAGTCCAATGCGAATATGCTTTTATAAATAAGCAGTTTTACGAAACTAGATGTTCTAGCATTTTTGTAATTAAATAAGGATGTCAATGAATTAATGTTTTTCATAAATGAATTACATGCGCTGCTTAATTAATCACAATTAATTACATACAGCAGTGTTTGCAGAGGAAAACCTTTGAATAAATATAATTGAATGAGATTAGCATTGACAGATGAGACCGTTGAATAAACAAGAATTGGCTTTAGAAGTTAATATATTGGGGGTTTTCTCTCATAATTGAATTATGAGCCTGTCACAGGTTTAATGTCTTCGGTAATCCTTTTAACTCTATAGCTTGTCACATTGTCCAAAATATGTCAGAGCTCCAGTAATAAGAAATTATAAGAAAATAATATAGATTCATAATACAGATGCACAGATTAAACTGTGTGTATAAATATATATTTTTAAAGCTTTTATTTAATTGTTTTAATTATGAAGTATTTAGAAGTATGAAGTTTAAAATTATTTTTAGTTTATTATGATGAAAATTTGTTAAATATTTTTTTCTTGAGTCTGAGACCTTTCCATCAATATATAGTTTGTCATGATTAGAATTCAAATCTAAAATATTAAAGTGAATTGTGAAATAAACTGTGGAACAGTGACAGTTAAAATGTGAAAAAAATGAAATAATAAGAAATTGCAATATTCTGAAATTAACATATAGACCAGGGAGTGTGAGTAATTGTGTTATTTTTTGTATTGCGTTATTTATTATTTTTAGTCTTTTAGTCTATTTTACACTCCAGTCTGAATGATATTCTCATCTCAGTGATCTTTTCTTCTGGTTTGGCTTTGAGTCGTACTGACCTCACCCTTTTGGATGCCTGACGCATTACACGGAGCCAACTAGCTGCAGGATACTGGTGCTGGACCAGCAGTCTGATTTACTAATGTAGTTGCTTTTCCAGGTTTGCAGTAATTGGATGCATGCGTTCATGCAGTTGTGTTTCCAGCGCAAAACCCTGTGTTGCTTTACTAACAGTATTTACTGTGTTGTATATACAGATTCTGTTTACTTCCCTGTGTTGACATGTAGCGTGTTTTTCTCCCGCACAGCGATGGCGCCTTTGATACGGATTCTGAGGTGGAAGATCGTGTCGATGGGGTGAAGTCATGGCTCTCTAAAAACAAAGGCTCTGCCAAGAACCTGTCAGATGATGGAAGCTTAAAGAGCTCAAGGTCGGTACCGCAACCTCATTACTGAATGGTTTATTCAAAAACCAATGTATACGAGACAGTAACAAGGTGTATAGAGAAAGTTTGCTAATGCTAAGGGACCTTTTCGTCTTCTCCCGTCCATATTCCTCAGGTTTTCAATAGTTTGATAACCAAGGCTTCTATGAAAGGGAACGGCTTCACAGGCAGATTAATGGATATGACCAATGGCCTGTTGGCTTGCCTACCTGGGCTTTTCTCCCAAAGATGAATAGGTCCTTCCACTGGCAGACACTTTCTTTTTGTTTTGTTTTTTCGTTTTACCAGAACATTTAGGTTTGTCTCCTGAGCTTTTTGCACCTTTTAAGAAACTTCAGGTCGTCTGAGTTCTTTTAATCTTAATGTGTACACTTATTGAAAGTTGGCTCCAGATTGTACTGTCTTTCTGTTTTCAACTTTTCTGGGGAATTATAGTCAGTAAGGACTATGTCTTGGCACAATTAGCTAAATGATTTCTGTCTAAAAGGATCTTTTATGTCTACATTAATACACCGATACATGGGAATATGGATTAGCTATTGATTTTAAATCACAGTGCATTAGAGTCCAGCACATTTTCTACTTTCTTTTTTAACTGCCTTACATTCCCTGCTGTCACATCAGACTTTTCATCTAAAATCTGCCTTGTCTGCTTTGATAAACCTTCGCTATTATTTCTCACCTCGGGTGTCAATCATCCTTTAAGTTTCCATTCATGTATTTTCTCATTCTCATTTTTTATTTCCATGTCTGTCCTCTCTTCTCCTCTCTCTGTTTTTCTTTCTATGCCATGCACATTCCCTACCTGCCCCTCCTTCATCTAGATATGCTGTAAATGTTGACGGACAAGATGGAAAAGACTGGGAAGAAGGTAAAGATTGGAAAGACAACGGCAAAGGTAAAGAGTTAGAACCCAGCAGGCCAATATCTGTCATGAGTTCACTTAGCTACAGAAAACGCTCCAATATAAAGGACTCTATAGGAGGTAAAGGAGACGAGAGTTCTCTCCTTAACACCCTAAAAGAACAGTCCGACTCTCAAGACCTTTCAAGTTTTCGCAAGAGCAAAGCCAAGCAGGAAATCGAGGATGACTCCTACTCGGTCAGCTCCTGGAGGAAGACCGGAGATGACCTTGATGATCGGGGTTCGGTTATTTCTCAAGCCTACTCTGAGGCTACCAGTCGGGCCAGGAAGGGAATGGACAGCCGCTGGTCTGACTTTGACAAGGAGTCAGTCATCTCTTCCGTAGCCCCGAGCCGTGTGTCCAACCGTCGCTCTGCGATGGACCTGGATGATGATGCGATTTCCAGCGTGAGCCGCATCAGTCCGTTGAGCCGCCGTCGTAGCATGCCTCGTCTCGACGACCGCCAAAGTGAGTACGGTTCGGCCATCAGCCCCAGCCGTCGCAGCCCGGGCAGCGTTAGCCGCGCCGACTCCCGCATGTCCCTGTCACGCAGCTGTCGCCTGAGCGAATTCGACGTGGACGATGACAGCCGCAGCATAGCTTTCAGCGAAGCTCGTTCGAGCGCTTACAGCCCCCACTCCACCTCTGGACGCAGCTTCTCCATGCCTCCGCAAGCTCGGACCACCAACTCCAGCCCTCCCGATGTCTCTGACGTCAAGCCGGTCAGTCACCGCAACTACCTGGACCCCGACTTGGAGGCCGCCATCAATGAAGTGCTAAGCTTCAAACCCATCAAGTTCAAGCGCACCAGTTTGGAAGATTCTGAAACGGAGAAAGACAAGAAAGTAGAAGACGAGGACGACAGGAAAAGCATCAGCAGCTCCAGGGCGGGCAGGGACAGCGGTCGTTCCTCCAGCTTGCGTCGTTCTGCGTCAGCCGTGGACTGCATGCGGTCCAGCAGCAGCCTGAGCACACGTAGCAACCGAAGCAAGAAGGGCAAGAGCAAGAAGAAGAAGAAGAGAAGTCACAGCTCTGAATCAGACAACTCTGACAGCTCTGACGACCAACACAAGAAGAAGAGCTCCAAGAAAAAGGGCAAGAAGTCCAAGAAGAAGTCAAGGAAAGAATCTTCTTCGTCATCCTCAGAGTCTGAATCCAGCACCGAGTCAGACAGTTCAGGAGCGTCCACGATTTCTTACAGAAGTTCTAGCAGTATTAAGAAAGCCCCTGGCAAACGGGTCTCAGAGGAAGAGGAAGAGCAAGAGCCCAAAGGCCCCTCTGAAGACGCTCCACCGCTGTCTAAGAAAGAGGAAAAAAAGAGGAAGAAGAAAGTAGACAATCTTATGATGAAATACCTGTACAGACCTGACAGTGACTAAAGATTGCAGTAGGTGATACAGTACTTGAGTGAAGGAGTGTTACAAGCATGAGTGTGCCAAGACTAATCCTCAACCAGTTTGGTTTTTCACAAACAAATGTGAATGCAAGTAGGTTTTTTTAAAGTTGTAAAACATATCTCAAAACAGATCCTTAAATCAGTGCATGTTAAACATATGATTTACTATAAATCTGTAACTACAGTCTCGACTTTTTCTTTCCCTGGTCTCAAACATTAGAAAATCGATTTAAAACTACTGACCTAAAGTTTATATTATTATGACAATATGATGATAAGCCTCTGTGATGTGAAAAGTTAACATTGACTTTTTAAAGAGACAGACGTATTACTTTATATGCAACACTTTCTCTGTTCTGTTTGCTTGCATATAATGAAAGTACACAGTTCATTTATATGTTAATTCACTGATAAGATTGTGAGTAGCCATCAAGAAATTTTGTATTATTGTTATCATTAGTTATTGTTACTTACTATTATTTCTTTTTTTTTAGTATTGTCAAAGTTGTTTCATAATTAAAGTGCTATTTGTTGTTTACACAACTTCACTAACAACTAGCTAATGAGGTGTGGTTTCAGACCACTGCACCCTGGATGTAGAAGTGTGATTTTTGCATGCGATTTGTACTGTATGACTCATATTTCACATGAACATGAAGCCTGTTAAATATCGTCACCCCACATCCTGCAGTGTGCTAACCCAACATTCATCCAGTCACCTCTCTCTTTAGTCCCTCTCTCCCCCACATGATCCTAATCAAAGCTTCTCTATCTCCTCCCTCCAGCCCACCCTCCAGCCGTAGACGCTTCTGCCTTGACAGATCAGACGAGGAAGAGGAAGAAGAAAAAGAGGAAGGGGGCGCGGGCCGAAGCTCCTACCGCTCCCGCTACAAACGCAGCAGCTACCTGAACGACAGCGACGGAGAGAGCAAGCTGTCTGAGACCACCGCGTAACCGCCTCCGCACGTACACACCTTCACACGTTTGATCCTCTTCCTCAAACTCAGATCCAGAGAGGTGCATGATGGGACGTGTCGTGATCTCGCCCTCATTTCTTTTTTATTCTTAGTATTATCACCATCCCCGTTCCTTGCCATTTGTGTGTCGCAGCGAATCGTGGCGCTGTTTGTGTGCTTGTACTTCTGACAATATTCCGCTTCTCTTTAAAGAAAGAATCACTTCCGGTCAAGATTAAGTCATGAATATTGCTTGGAGGAACGTGCTGCAGTCTTTTGCATGGTCAAGGCTGAGCCAAAGAAACAAGGCTTTGTAAATGTTACATGTCTGGGTTGTTTTTTTCTGTTGTATTAGATTAAAAAAGCCATGAGAAAAAAGAAAGAAAATATTGTATTACCAAAAATGTCGATTAGTTTTTTCATTCTTGACTTTGCGTCAAAATAGAGGATGAAGTTGAGAGAGGTGGCATTGATTTAAGCCCAGCTCCCCTGCAGCTGTCTTTCCTTCACCTCCCCGACTCCGACTGTACACACACTTTCTCAATCTGTGAGCTTGTGTGTGTCTCAGTCTGTTTGCTTTCAGATGCTTTTTGCTTCTCTCATATGAGAGAGAAGTGCAATGAAAACAGTCTGCAGTGCCTCCCGATGAAAACAGACCCTGTTTCTCCGATCAGTCTTGACTTTGTTTTGATGTTTTCTGTGATGAAAAAAGTTTTCAGGTCAGTGATGTAAGCGCAGCGTTTTGCTGAATTCAGTGCTGGGATCTCAACGCTTTTTCTGTAATATGCCTTGCATTGTACTGTTTTGACTGAATTGACTAAGTGCTTTCTGTAATGCTCAAAAGTAATAGTCTATGATCAGCATTTTTTTGTCTTGGGTATATGGGGCATTGTGGTAATTTATCATCTAATTTCACAACGACTTCAAACAGTTGCTTTGCACTGATGTGATGCAGCAAACAGTGTAAATATGGAGACAGAACTGATACTGTGAAATCCTTGCATGTTGTCACATTGGATTCAGCAGTATTTTTGGCCTTACCTTATGACTTTTTGTAGTTAGAGGTGCACTTGATCCCTTGAATTTCCATTGTTGCCTCCTTTTGTTGTATGTTTTCATTGTAGTATTTATGAACTAGCATTGATGGAACGCCAAAATGAACCATCATCACCAACAGCATAGGGCTGAAAGAGTCTCATTGCTTCTCTTTGATTTTTTTTTAAGGAGACAGAGTGTTTTTTACATGGTTTTATAAAACCTCTGCAAAAGTCAATAACCTCTTTTCTATGCAGTCAACATTGATTTTAATATGAAAGTGGCTAACTAAAACACATGGCTACATGATACATAACATTTGCTGGCTGTACACATTAATATGAAAATTATATAAATATCTGTATGATTCATTCTAGCTTTCAAAATAGTTAATGTTTATTTTCTTTATTGAATAAATGACCACTTGATATAAGTAATAATTTTGCATTACAGCTTAATATATTGTAAATAAATGATGGTGATTGTTTTAGACCTGTTGCTATATGCTGCTTATTTCAAAATACGTTTTTTTATTTATTTACAGCAGATACATTTGCAGAAGAAAAAATTCTCTTGTGTAACATTATGGTATGTGCAGCATACGATTTTCCCCGAGTATTAAAGCTGTGATTTGTGATAAAAGCTGTGCCATTAGTGGGGAAAAAAGGGAATTTCTAAAATAATGATGTGCTAACAGGACTTTTTAACACTTTCCTCACAAACAGGTAATCCCCAAACTCACACCACTGGTAGTCATTGTTCCTATGTCGAGCATATAAGAAAAAAGAACCACATTGAAAGTGCAACAGAGAAAATAAACCCACAAATTGCTTATTCTGTACATTAAAATGGCTTGTATTGAAAAAGGCGAAAAAAAGGCGAAAAGAAAATACACACAGTAGCGTTAAACTTTTGTTTTCTTTGACTATGTGTGTGTGTATTCATATTTCTCAAAGTTTGGGTGAAACGTCTGAATGGAGCTTTCAATTTTCATCATTTAAATAAAACTTCACCCCACAGTAACAAAACAAAACTTATGTTTTACATTCAGCAAGCTGTTTTCTCCTGTTGACTTGATATTCCACTGCACAGTACAGTAGGAAGCCTTGCTGTAATTCTGTAAGCTAATAATAGAAAAAGGCACAGCTTGAGATTTCCATTGGTTTATCAGTGCAGTCAAAGCCAGATTTAGCAAGCAAACAGCAATTCTACTCTATACATTTCCTTTGCAAAATGAATATCTATCTACCATAGATCTATAAACCATAATTTATTGCAATTATAAATACATATGGCCATAGGCCACAATTATCACCAAAATAGGTTTAATGGTTCAATTATGACCTATACTGTATCTCTATTAGCTATTTGATCAGTAATTGCTGCCCTGAATGTGCCTCCTTTAATGGACATCTGAATGCATTTGTGGATTACCACTTAAACTCCTACCTACAAGTACACATTTTTATTTATAGTTATATATTTTTATTTAGAAAGTTATTATTACAGCAGTTTTTAATAGTTTATAATAATGTGTCTTTGAATGATAGGTGAAATTGTTATAAAATATTATGTCACTTTTTTAAGCTTAGTGCCTTGAGTGTCTCTACATTTTGTAATAAAAACACCTGCTGTGCAGATAAATTGAATTTTAAAATGAAATGGCACTTGCTTCACATTATCTGAACTGTGTCCATAAGACGTGTATTTCAATTTTCCTTTGAATTTTTGCAAAATAATTATGACTTTCATGTCGAGTGAAAGCAAGATTTTTAAAACTTTGTGTAGCTGTAGGGACCACTTTTATTTTGGAAGTTAAAGTAACATGAAAGTACATATTTGTGTAGATGAGTATTATACAGTATATAGACTTACAAATAAAATGATTTCAAAATACAATGACTTCTGATAACAACTGAAATGTCATGGAAAAATCATGACTTTTGGTCAAGCATTGTACAAACAACTGAATCATCTTTAAATTGGTTTATTGAACGACATTATTAAGCATCAAGGATATTTAAAGATGATTGTGGAGGAAACACTACCAGTTACACCCCAAATTTGTCTTCTTTGTAGCCTGTAACAAACAGCAGCTGTCAGTCTCTTCCCACTAATAACCCACAGGCTTCATAAACATGAACACTAACTCAAAGAGATACACACCCTGCAGCGGTCCTAGGGCACTTCTTCATGTGTGTGTTCCAATTATGGAATGCAAGCAGAGCTTTGTGACTGCAGCTGAGGATATAATTCACTGTGTGTGTGTAAGTTATGGTGGGATAGACAGTGTATTGCACATTTCTGTTTCTAGGTCAAATTCTGCCTCTTTTCAGACCATCTTCATTATTGAACTTAAAGTTTTAAAAGAATAGTTTTATGACAATTTACCATAGTTTAGTTTTATGTTTGTTTATGTAACCTTTCATAGTAAAACTATGATAATACAAATGATAATCAATCTGCAAAAACATTGTTGGGGTACCACCACTTTTTACTATATTAAAACCATGGGTAGTTTGCTTAAGGATTATTTAGCTACACCATTTAAGGCAATACACCAAGGTAAATATCAAATTAGTATGGTTTAGCGTTTTAATAACATTACCACACCACAACAGTCGTTTTTTGTAGGAGTACTCACAAGTACCTTAATATAGTTTTCCACACTTTCCTGAAAGCAATTAATAAGTAATCTGCTGATCATATGTAATATTGTAATGTAATGTTCATGGCTATTATCACCCTGCTGAGCTCAATGTGTTTTGATAGAGATGCAGGTATAGACACGGGGTGAGGAAGAAGGTAAGTGTTTTCTCTCCCTAGTGGACATGTGACAAGAAAAGGCTATGAAACTATTTGATACCCTCAGTATTCCTCCTCCTCAGTGGTGACACCGAGCTCATTACACTACCAAATGCAGTTGACATATCATCTAACCTCTCTCTTAGATCTCTGATGACAGCATCCCTCCCTACGGTCATCAGCTAGTGTCCTAGTGTTGCCCGGATACAGAAGACATGAATACCAGCAGAATTTATAGTAACCCATACAGAAATCTGATATATTGCCATACATGAATTTATGTGTTTTAAATATATCAGATTTCATATACATTTTTACAGTGTAATTTACTGCTTCTCAATACTATTTTCCAGTCCAACCCAAAAGACATTCCCAAGAGTCTCATATGCTGCTCAGCTCTGGTCTGTCATAACCCTGAGATATTGATTTGCTGGTACTGTCATCACCGTCTGCACTGCCATGTTCTCTGATCCCTCTCCCGAAACGAATCCTGGCCTTTGACCCTCAGTATGTCTTCCTGCAAAGTGCACCATCGGGGTTTAGAGCGGGCCGGATGGAGTGCTGCAGGATGATTACCTCAGGGAGAGAGCATTTGTTTGCTGTTGGAGTCTAAAGGAGTGAGTGTTTTTGGTAGACGGCCACTAATTAATGCCTCTCTCATGAGGTGGGGTGTGAAGACCTAAATAAACCTCCAGGTTTGACTGGCAGGGCCAGGGAAGCTTGACCTGCTTTTTATTATATACTCATATGAGAAAAGAAAATCACAGAAGCCCCAAAAACCATTAAAGCTCACGAGAGTCGATTGGAAGCACGGCAGCAGGTGCAGGATAACAGATTTAAAATGAAGACAGAGTTTGAGCTGTAAGCATCATTTGTTCTGTATTTTCAGGTGGACAATAAAATATAAGGGATGTAAAACATGATGATATCTACAGGACAAAAAAGCAGACAAAATTTGGTTGGGGATTTCTGTGTATACTAATGCTGCATTCCAGTCAACTCGGATATATAAGATATTTTCCGCCTTAAAGCTGAAAATAACGTCTGGATTTTTAGTAACATTAGGTGTTAATAGTATTAATGTTACTATTATTGACGTTAAAACATTTCAAATTATCTACAAACATCGTGCGTCGTTTCAGACATCATTTTAGAGTTGAGGTGGGAAATATCGTCAATTCAAGGTCTGGAATGGAACGTTAGTATAATTTGGATTTGATACTACAAATCTACATGGTAAATGTACTATGATTTAACCATTTGATAACATTACTCTAACCACAACAGTACTTTTTTGTAAGGGTACGCACAAGTACCTTCATTTTCTTAAAAGCAATTACAAATTTTTCCTTCAAAAACCGTTGTAGCCATATCTAAAATAATATTTGTCACAAAAGTGTAGGAGTGTAAAATTCTTTAATGCCAAAAAACTTTGCTCATTCGAATCACCTGGTGTTTTAGTTTAGTGTGGATTTGTTAATTAACCTCAGTACACCTGATCTGTCGACTCAATATAGACTGAATGTGAACAGTGAGAGTGCGTGACGCTTCCAGGAAAGACAAACATGACAATTCTAGGTAAAACATCATGTTTTATTTATTGTTCAGACAGGGCAATGTGTACAGTATGTGATGTAACGTCAAAACGCTTATCTTAAAGTTGAAAGCAGTACCAGCAGATTACGAGATATCCAATCTGCTCAGTCCTTTATGGTAAACATCACTCGTCACCATATTAGTAACCACAGCCTTTCTCTCTCTCTCTGCTATCAGTCACTGAGCTTTTAAAACTCTGGCATCCTGAAGAACGCCAATTTTGAAAATGGAAAGAGGCCATATTTGAGGGAAAAACAAAGTGAAAAAAACAGCGTAGGAGCAGAAAGATGCTTATAAAAGCTCTATCCTCAGCAGTCTATTAGTCTCCTATTTCTGTCGAGTTACGGTCGCCTGCATCTCCTGTTCTCTCTGATGGTTGACGAAAAACACTTGTCAGATTGGTCTGTTTTAAATGATTTTTTTCCATTTTTTAATAAGATGTCACAGGCACTTTAACAAATACACCAGCGACACTGAAAGGGATAGTTCACCCAAAAATAGAAATTCCATGATCATTTATTCGCCCATGTTGTTCAAAACCTGTATGTTAGTCTTTCTTCTGTGGAACACAAATGAAAATATTTTGTGAAATGTCTCAATGTTGTCAATGGGGGACAATGATGTTTGGTTACCAACATTCTTCGAAATATTTTGTGTTCAGCAGAAGATTGAAAGTCCAATCAAAGTGAGTAAATGATGGTTTCATAAACAAATATTTTACAAACCTTAAAATCATTTCTATTTCGCCCTCCTTTAGTCATCTAGTTTCAGAGACCACATTTACCACTGCATGGCCCGATTCTCTCTCTTTTAATCATTACAAAGCTCTTTAACTTTCCTCCGGAAAAAGCTCACCTCTGCAGTCTGAAGCCATGGAAATGACCCTTGACTCAGTCTTCTGTGCATAAGCGAGGCCAGAGACTGCATTCATTAGATCTCTCTGCAATAAAGCCTTTGCCTCCAGGCTTTCAAAGCACAACTCACAATAGCTCTTAATGCTTTCTGTTAAAAAGCTCTCATCACATCAGGTTACCTTTCCAGCCTCTCATCAGGAGAGGTAAATATTAGCTTCTGCATGTTTGATGGCATTTTAATACGGCCATCAATACAATAACACCATCATGCATACTTACTTCTAGCCAGGAGGATGAATGGGCTCCTGGTAAGCTGTTGTCACATTGTATAATTTCCTCATTCCCTCTGATGGTGCTGGTGGACGTCTATTGTAAAAAACCGACCGATTAGTGATTAACATGTTTACTGGGGAAATGGGCCCAAGCAGCAAGGTAACAAATTAAGCTGACTTCTCCGAGACAAATAGCATAACGGTTGATGTCTTTTTAACAATATTCTTCATTTTACAGCAAGACCTCTTATTCCATAGCAGTGAGGAGGAGTAATGCATAAAATCATAAAATCTGACAAGTGTGCACTTTAATTTTAATGCTGCCGGCCACAGATGAATGCGTTCAAAATCAGACGATACTGTTGCAAAGTCATTCCAGGAGCCTAATGGTTCTCTTGTCAGTGTAGCAGATGCTGAAACATGGCGATGTCTCTGCTGGAGTTACTCTTGTGATCAGCATTAGACGTTATTGATTTGTCATTCTTTTCCTAACCTCTCGAAGGCATTTGGCACTCAGCATCTCGAACATTAGATAAATGAGAACTCCTTGTCAGCATGCTTTTGATACAAACCTTAATGGTGAATACACATATGGTAAGAAAGGAGAGCGGGGCAAACCTAATATTAGTCGCTTTTGACAATAACCGTGATATTGAAAAGCATTATTATTTATATCTTGTCAATACTACACACAGTATTCTGTCATTCATTCAGCAGTCATTTAAAATTTTGCCTTTAGAGTCACAATGATCTCCACCTCCCTATACTTGTATTTGAATGATTCATTGGCGAAAAAAGAAAAAACATTAAAGATGAATTAGACTGCTAGCATTATTTGTTTATTAAAAATATTTCATAAGATATTGCATAATCATGTAGTGATATCACAATCAATCAAACTATCTTGTATGTTTATAATCGACCGATTTGACAAAGTGTAGAAAATGTTTAATATTCAGAATATGCAGTACAACAATTTCTAATATTCATTTTTAGAAACATAAAAAATATTAATTTTTGAAATTATTTAGAAATTAAAAACTATATATGTTTTATTTTAAAAGTGTACTAAAATAATCTTGTACTGGAAGGAGCAACCTAAGGCATTGTTTTTCCACATGTTAACTATAAAAGTTCCAAGGAAATATGCTCACTTATTGCAATTTTCCCAATTTTTAGCTGCAGTAGCTTCTTAACTGGATTTAGGCACAAATTGATATATTATTTTCTTTGAATGTTGGATTTTCTTTGTAAGTGCACCCTTGGATTCATTAAAAAAAAATTGGGCCCCCACTTCATTTTTCCACTGTCATCAAATAATTCCTGCATTCTGATGTTGTAAAGCTCACTTTCACAGTTCCCTACAGACACCATTAGAGAGAAAATGGTCCATTCAATAAACCAATGCTAATGTTTAGCCAGATCATTGACATAATTCTATATTTTTAGTTTTGCATAATTTTTGCTGTACATACACATGTCATGTCATGTGTAAAAGCTCTCCTACTGTGTTACTGAATTAGCACAGGCAAATGAATTAAAAGTTTTGTTATTTTCAGGCCTTGGACTTAAAGAGAAGATTTGACATCAGACTGAAAACGTTTGATGCGGAATGGTGAGAGGTCGTGAGAGGGGACCTGCCCCATGGCCAACTGAGACAGCACCTTCCCCACTACAGGGCCGAACTTGAAGCCATGACCTGTGGAGAAAAAAACACATTTACCAAGAGGTGAATCATCATAGCATGGAGTTTACATTCATTCGATACACCAGGGTAAAAGAACTGAACTTTGTGGGCAAACACAATGGCCCTCTATAAATAGCCATTATCTGCCGTCTGCTGTCTGATTCAGAACGCTTTTGCATGAGAGAACTTGCAGACAAAAAAGAGACCATGCTGGCACAATCACCCTCACTGTCACAGGACATTTATTTCCTGGCTTGGGTTTGGCCAAATGCTGAATTAAGAAAATGTGTCTCTCTCATTGAATAGCACTAGATATCAGAACA